>LR990667.1:9290189-10566172 GCA_905147715.2 Xestia xanthographa | reverse complement strand
ATGGGCAAAACCCAATAGCACTTTGCCTGACCTGGAAATCGAACCCAGGACCACTAAACCAACGAACAGACTAACTTTTAGTCGTAGCAACGTTCCTCAATAAATCTTGTAAAATTTGAACTACATTGTCAAAAGAAATAAAAGAACGATTTCCCATCCGACGAATCTGATGCAGAACCCCAAAAAATAATAAACCATCGAACCTAACGATGTTTTCGTCGGACTTGCTCCAACAAACAAATAAGAAAAACTTTTCTGTCTGCTCTGTAAGTGGACTGTCGTTAAGATATAAGCTGGAGCTCTGATTGACCATCTATTTTGGGGTACTTATTGACTCATTCATAGATATTTCTGAGAGATTGGCTCTGAGCAAACTCGCGAGGAAAAACAAAACAACAAAGAACAAGAATTTGTGTCGTATCGTATAATACAACAAAAAAACCCGACTGCTGAAAAATCACGCTTTAATTAAGTTCGGGGTTTACAAGGTAAAATCGACTCCTTCTATTCATCATCAAAATTATCAGCCTATTAACGTTCCCACTACTGGGACACAGGCCTCGTCTCTATGAGAGGGAATGGGTAGATGTCACATGTCTTCGAATTTTTTGGTTCTAGGACATGCTGGTTTCCTCACGATGTTTTCCTTCACAGTTTTTGAGAGCATTAGTGATGAAATAAATTACACAAAGTAATGCGCCTGTCTGGGTTCGAACCCACGACTTACTATTCGTAAGTTGGGGCCGCCACTACTGGGCCACCGCTGCTCTGTCCTTCTATTGGTTGAAATCAATTAAAATACAGCCTATGTTACCCGGGACATAATAACGAATCGATTGACACATGATTCATCAAAATCGGATGAATAGTTTAGGCGCTACGGAGGAGCAAACCAACAAACATACATACATGACTGTTAAAATCATAACTCTTCCTTTTGGCTTTGCCCTAGTTGGGTAAAAAATAGCTTTTAATGAAGCCTATTTGCTATTTTACGAGGTTTTATCATCGTCTTAACACACTAGAATCTTATAAAAACATTTCTAAGTAGCCAAATATTAGTTGAAAGTAACGTCACGTAACATTTGAGATGTTGGCAACAAGATTTATTGTACTGTTTGTTTCTTAGAAAATAAGTTGGGAAAAACATGTCTGAAATGTATGCTTACATGTTATGTGGAAGTTGGATTAGATTATCATTGGTAATTCGTGGTTAGGATTCTTGGAAATTATCTCTGAGTATGCTTTTGGTCATCCAATTAGCTTTAAAGAGGGACCTTGTATAAGAAATGAGGATATTCTAAGGACAACGAAGGTAAGTTAGAGAATCAGCAGGCCCAGCCAAGTTACAAACGTTTCGTATCGATTCTCTTTCTACAATCGTAAACGCCTCAGCGTAAGAGAGTATAAAAAACGCTAAATTGGTAGCCAAGTTGACACGACTGAGTCGATCGCTCGTTCTCTAATGTCTGTAGAAAAAACTGACGTATAGCGATCAACATTGTAGAAACGATAACATTCTATTCTATTATTTTGAACGATGTAAACTTGTCTGCTAATTTTCTATTCGTTTGTGTTGATCACGTGATTTAACGTTGAGATGATGTCATTCCCATACATTTGATTAGTTTTCTACTAGCGTTAACGATTGTAGATTGTCAACTTGGCTAAGCCTGCAGGCGTTACTTTGCGAGAATCCTCTGGCGCGTTTTTCGGGTTTATTCCGAACCTGACCCGAAATCCTAACCCGGTCGCGGGTTAGATTACAATCTTGAAAAAAAAAGAAAATTGTTCCAAACGTAACCCTATTCCTAACCTGACCCGACGTATCGTTCCTATCCAACCCGAAATGCGATATAGATTATAGAATTACCTTCGTTAATTTATGTTGGACTAGTACTTTTTCTAATGTAACTTGTCAATTTGTTTGAATAACTTTAACAAGAACGCTCCATACCTACGAAAAAACGGGAATACACGGAAAACCTATCTGTTTCGCAATTCAGGTTAGGATAAGAACGATATGTCGGGTCAGGTTAGAAAGAGGGTTACGTTCGGAACAATTTTCTTTTTTTTTCCAAATTCATAACCTAATCCGCGACACGGGTTAGGATTTCGGGTCAGGTTCGGAATAAACCGTTTTTCGCGTCTGTTAGTCTGTTTACTCCAAGACTGTTGAATCACACAGCTGTTGTTGGCCACACCGTTGAAATTTGGAGAGCATTAGCATAGCGTAGAATAGCATAGCAATCTCCCTGAAGCAAAAACTCATCGACATGTGTATCCTGCCCGTCCTAACTTAAGGTGCTCAGACCTGCCCCCGTATTCACAAACACTTCGATTGGATTTCGATTCGACAAGTCGTATGTCTATCTTTTTCTGGCAATACGAAAGCGAGCGAGATGTATAGACATACGACTTTCCGAATCGAAATCAAATCGAAGCATTAATTGTGAATACGGGGGTAGGTCTCTCACCGAGTCTCAGAAGTTCCACCTTAGAGTTTGCCAAAGGGCAATGGAACAGCATTCTGGGTGTTAAAAGACAAGACAGGGTTCGAAACACCCGCCTGCTTTCCAAAACGGGCATAGTGGACGTTGGCATGAAGGCTGCTAGGCTAAAATGGGATTGGGCGGGTCACGTCAGCCGCATGCACGATGACCGCTGGGCAAAAGTCTCCACGCTATGGTTACCAGAAGACGGACAGCGCCGCCGAGGCTGGCCCAGAAAGAGGTGGCGATACGATCTAGAAGCGTACCGTGAGGGCTGGTCCGAGGGGGCCTGGGATAAGAGCACATGGAAGGAATTGGGGGAGACTTTTGCCCAGCAGTGGGACAGTTTAGGCAAAATAAATTAAAAAATTGCATAGAAAATAAAATTGTTATTATATTGTTTGGTGGTTTTTTAAATCGTGAAAATTCCTCATTGGGTTTTGGCAAAGAGCTTTAGTATGAATCGGAAAAGTGCAAACGATAATTTGAATTCGGATAGGTACATGAATTAGTTTCTCTAAGATTTGACTGAAACTGCTAGTGAAAATCCGTTTTCGTATAAAAACTCCTCTTTTACCTGATAAACTTTGAACAATTTCCAAGTTCCTAACATTTACTAAGTTCTTACTTAACCGCGGAAATAAGCAGTTAAGTAGCTTAAGTTATAACTGGGAAATGAACAAAGCTTTCATTTCCACCTGACTTAATAACTTAAACATAAAGCTTTGTAAGAATTAAGTAAGGTTGTTGCCAGAAACTTAAGTTAGGAATAAATTGGTGTTTGAGAAGTTAAGATTGAGATACATCATTGGTAAACATTAGTGAAAGACTAAATTGTAAATAATGATGATTGAGGTAGAGCAAAGGACTGTCAATTTAATTTTTTTTTTTTTTTTTTTTTTAAATAAAACCGACTTGAAAAAACACAAAAAAAAAGTGAAAAATAACTTTAGCTTCAGATGTCGGTGACCATCAACATTGAGAAACCTCCTCTTTTTGGAAGTCGGTTGAAAATAAAAATAAAATAGCAAAATTTTTATTGGCTTATTCCATGAGGAATTTCTCAGTAGCAGACATGGAGTCTGGAATTGTGCCTGGTTGATGGCAATAGGCTCGACCCCATTACATGGGACTTAAATATAACTGGCGACATTTTAGTGTACTGTTAGGTACACTTCTGCCTAACTTTACTTTTATTTTGAGATTACGTCATGGGTTCTGCTATGTTAAATTATGAAAAAAAAAAGTACCATACATTTAGACCGTCTAGATATTAAAAATATTATTTTACTAATCGACTTAATTTTGCTCCGCTGAGGGACACACAATCATGTACTTTTTATGGTAACATTTTGCGCGTCGATATTTCTTACATCCTGTATATTTCATTTCAAAACGGAGATACATCAAAGTATGTTTTAGCTTCCAATTTCCGATTCAATTTCACCTCTGTGCGTGACTCCTTAGGGCTCAATTCACAGATCGGTCTTTGACTTTACGTTCCAAAGTAAAGTAGGTGTTTCATTTGAATATTATCATTACACGCTACAGACTAAAGTTCAAATAATCTATTTTACTATTAGCCGCTTAGAAATAAGAGTCACAGGTGTAGGAACCGCTTCACATCCTGAATTCTCCCACTGCTGGATCTGGCCTCTCTTTTTTTATCATTCTTCACGTTCCTGTACCAGCCTCATTTAGGGTTTTCCTTTACAGCAACAATGTCATCAAAATGTATTTTTCCAGCCCTTGGTCGCCACTCGGTCGCAACTTGAGTCCACAGCAAAGTTGTCGCAGCATACAAAGAACATACAAAAATAATAACAACAACACAAGAACATACAAATGAAGAACTAAAATCAATTTCCTGCATCACACCATTTCTCCGCGAGATATAAGAAGGTATAGATAAACCCAATACCAACTGTTCATGATGGGCCACAGTGTAGCCCACCATAATCATCTGCCTAGAATAGTCCAATGCTGGACAAATACTTCTTCAATCGCAAAGCCACTTAACGATTCTCGGCAACTATCATCCAACAACAACAACAACAACAACAGCCCATAACGTCCACTGCTGGACATAAGCCTCTCCCATGATGGGAGGAATTTGCCGTAATCTCCACGCTTGGCAGGCGGATTGGAGATCGCAGTGATGAAAGACTAACAGAAAACGCTGCTGCCCATTCTCTGGTCTACGGAGGCGCAAGGTGTTTTGCCTCAGACATTAGTCGCCTTATACGACACCCGTAAGTGTAATGGGTTGGTTCTAGTCTACTCTGCCGGATACCACACGGCTTACCAACTACTATCATCCAGTTGCTACCAACCTTCAAAGATCGTCACTCCACGCTCGCCTGAGAGCGCCCCACCTTACGCTTGCCGATACGTGGTCTCCGCTCAAGAACACGTCCATCCCAACGGTAATCGGTTCTACGGCTAATATGACCGGCCCATTGCCACTTCAGTTTACTTATTCTGTGAGCTGTGTCGACAACTCGGATTTTCTGTCGAATTACCTCGTTTCAGATGCGATCCCTCAGAGAGACTCCAAGCATAGCCCGTTCCGTAGCTCACTGAACGACCTTGAATACGCTGGAGCCCGCCAAATACAAAATCCGTTTGGTCAGAGGATCCTTCCTGTTTCAAGGAGGATGAAGAACTCTACACCCTGTTCCTCGTACCCCTTCAAAGTAAATTCGAAGTACCGTTTGTGAAATTCGCCCTTACGCGGATTGCGTATCAACTTTTGCAAAGAAGCCGCGAAAGTAAGGAAGCTGATTTATGACTTCGATATAGTTTTTGACGTTCGTTTACCACCGCATTAGCCTTCGACCTTGTGGTGGCGAAACTTGGATGCCTTTTGATGTTCTTAAGCGGTTTTTGGGGGCTTAGGCGCGCTAGACATTTAAAATAACAGCCGCACTGGTCGGTCTTCAAGATTAAGCAACGCTTACCGAGGTCACTTCATGGATGGGTGACCATTGATCACATACAGAGTTTTCTACGTGCCTCGGAAGTCACGCTAACGTTCTCATTTATAGAACTTTGACAGACGTTACCGGTAGTCAGTGGCCCGAAAGTCCAACAACATGTCTTACCAAAGAGTATGCTACCCCAACATAGTTGGGAAAAGACTTTAAAGTTCAGTCGCTACTAAGTGATGAATTCAAATTTTAAATTATTATCTAAAGTAATTGCCTCCTCGGTACGGCTATGTAATTCATCAAATAATAATACTCTTACTTACTGTTTTCTGTCATGGCGTCTAATCTCAGCAAAGACTAGCCATGGACGTGATAGTTTTGTAGCGCGCAAGTGTGCAAGAAAACATAGATGATGTACTCTTTGATGTCTCTCTCGTATAGTCCGATCGGATGAATCGTATTTGACAACAGAATCGAATGTACCGACAAAATCAGTAATGGTGCATCCACACCGCAGTTACTTTTAGTGGAGTAACGTTTCCAAGTGTTATTTATTGTTAGTATGTACGTATATATGTTGCCGTGTTAGTATACGTTAAGTAATGTTACTTTTGAAAACAGTCAACACGTAGTAACAATTGAAAACATTTTTGCTAACGTTGTTAGAGAATGTTACCTCAACATGCGGTGTGGATGCACCATAACGCTCTCTAAACATCACGTTCGAAATTCGAACGGTGTGTCATTTTGAATCCGCGATGATTTACTTTAAAAATAAAATGAATTCGCTTTCGAATTGTGTGCGCTCATCTGAATGAAGCTGCAAGTGAACTTTATAAAAAGAATTTTGTAAAAGCTTACCATATATTTTCAATGAAATATTTCTTCTAAATCTTTTAATATGTTCAAAAACTGCACGGACGGGGTGTGTCGTTTTAAAATATGGCACTGGCTGGTCGCCATATTTGATAGCCGCATAGGATGTTCGAATCTTGCGTTTAAAAAATATTTTTAGCGGAAAATTTTAGGGAAATTGCGGAGCTTCCAATGCGAGTTTAAAACGACATTCCTAGCATTTACACACGGGGTAAGAGATGCCGGTGGAAAAACTGTTTTCATTAATATTTATCAAATGATTTGGTTATCGCCAATTATTAAAAAAAAATGATTTTAACCCAAATTCCAAGATGTGAAATTCAGCTCAAACGGTGGGGGGAACTGGTTTACAATTCGGTTGCAAGATTAGACCCATTTAATGATATTAATAAATACTAACGACTTAGATACTCTGTGACCACGCCGGGTCCTAACTCAAAGATTTGTAGTTCAATTCTTACTGTGTATTTATTTGCCTTGCCTTTAACCTACATAACTGTGTAGGTTGAGTCAGATTTCAGCTTAACCGGATACGGCTAAATATGAATATGCAACATGAAACTACTACCCCTAACCTTTGAAACATACTCGAAAATACCGATTCTATTTCAGAAGTGTTACTCCCTAAATATCGCGTTCGAAATTCGAACGGTGTCTCGTTGTGAATCCGTGATGATTTATTTTAAAAACAAATGAATTCGCCCATGGCCTGGTGTTGCAACCCCAAACGGCTCAACACATAGCTATTATTATAATGAGGTTATTGTATTTTGTCCGGTTGCGGTTTTTAGCACCAGCACTTGATCTGTTGAATTAATTGAAAAATTATTATTATAAAATTTAAACAATTGAACAAATCTTCTACAATCCTACGTTCTCACACAGAGGATTAATGAACGCAACGTTTTTTTCCACCACGTACTAGATTTTCAACTCTCGACATTGGGAGATACAAATACAACACGCAACGATTTGTAAAGTTTTGCATTTAATGTCATGAAACAGTGATACAAAGACGTTGTTGCATTGCCGACGCCAGCTAAAGTTGCAACACCTTCACTAAAATCTACAACAGTAATTGCACTAACCTGATAGCACAACTAGTGCCGTCCTCCTCGTCCTGCCTCTTTTTCCTCCTCCGCCGTATGTAGAGGTAGGCGGCCACAGCGAACAAGATGGCGGCCGCGCCACATCCCAGAATGATTACCAGCACTACTGTACGAGTCTTCATGTTGATCTGTTGAAGAACGGAGAGAGATTAATATCAAAGTAATCTACGGACATCTAAACTAATATTATCAAGGAAAGATTTGTATTTTGGTATGTAACGAATATAATTATGAATGGAGAATAAATAAAATAATTAATAAATAGAGCGCAACATTCTAGGCGTTAAACTAATCGACCGTGTTCGCAACACCACACTGCACTCCAAAACACAAATTACTGACGTTGCTCAAAAAGCCGCTAATCTGAAGTGGGACTGGTCTGGCCAGGTCTGCCGCATGCCCAATGAGCTGTGGGCCAAAATAACCACTTTCTGGAGCCCTGACATAGCCAGAAGGCGTCGCGGCAGACCTCGTAGAAGATGGCGGGACGAGCTGGATAAAACCAACGACCAGTGGTCCACATTAGTCCTGCCCGCTTAGCATGAACGCTGTAGAAACGAAAGAGAATCGACAAATCTTTTGTTCATCTGTCATTTTGTCGATTTAATGACAGATGAACAAAAGATTTGTCGAGTCTCTTTCGTTTCTACGGCGTTCATGCTTAGCGGGCTGGATAGAAAAAACTGGAAGTCACGGGGAGAGGCCTTTGCCCAGCAGTGGAATGACGCAGGCTAACAGTATCAGTATGTAATGAATAAACTTAAAAACTACTGGACCGATTTGAAATATACTTTCACCGTTGGGAAGCTACATTATCCCCGGGTAACATGGCTACTTTTTATCCCTGTATTCCCACGGGAACGAGAACTACGCGGGTTTTTACCCGCGAAGTTCCCGTTCGTAAATTATTGAAAACTAGCGGACGTTAAACGGTTTCCCGTGTGACGTCCGCTAGTTTTCAATAATTTATTTACTAGCCGGTTTCGGTAGGTTGCTATCTCTGTCTGTTTGACATTTAGCTTACGGACTGATAGAAACAAAACGTCACAGAAAAGGTTTCTTTGATTTTTAGGGTTCCGTAGTCAACTATGAACCCTTATTGTTTCGCCATGTCTGTCCGTCCGTCCGTCCGTCCTCGCTTAATCTCTGTGACCGTTAGCACTAGAATGCTGAAATTTGGTACCAATATGTATATCAATCACGCCGACAAAGTAGTAAAATAAAAATTTGAAAAAAAAAATGTTTTATTAGGGTGGGGGGCTACCCTAACCCTACCCTACCCTATATGTAAAGTGGGAAGTGATTTTTTTTTTAATTTCAACCCTAACGTGTGATATATTGTTGGAAAGGTATTTAAAAATGAATAGGGGTTTTCTAAAATTATTTTTTGATAATGTCAATAATTTTGGAAATAATCGCTCCAAAAGTAAAAAACAATGTGCCCCCCCCCCTCTAACTTTTGAACCATAAGTTTAGAAAATATGAAAAAAATCTGAAAAGTAGAGCTTTAAGGACTTTCTAGGAAAATCATTTTGAACTTGATGGAAACTACAGTTTTTGTACAAAAAAGACAAAAAGTTGTACAAAATAATTTCTGGACTAAGTTTGTAGTATATTCGTATATGCAAGCATTTTTACATAATGGATACCCACTTTTAAACTCATAAGTGGAAACACTTATTGTGACGGACGGGAAACTACGGAACCCTACACTGAGCGTGGCCCGACACGCTCTTGGCCGGTTTTTTTTGTATGAATCAAATGACAGGTAGGTGTAGCTGATAGGATATTTCAAGCTAACTTTGTTTATAGAAACACCGATGGCTACGGATGTGGCCATATTAACTAACGGTTATACGTAAGTTATAAAAAAGGCCAAAAATAGGCTACAGAAGATTATGTCATTTAAAAATGTGATTTCATGTCTTAGTTTTGACACATTAGAATAGTAGTAGAACTTTTATGCACGAGCTCTACTATTACTACTGATTAGTCGAAGAGGTAAAGTCCATACCGTTAAACGCCATTAATAGTTACATTAATGGTGTTTAATTTTATAATTATTTCAGTCATCATCACCATCTGCTCAGCCTTTTCCCAATTATGTTGGGATCAGCTTCCAGTGTGACCGGATGCAGCTAAATACCAGTATTTTACACGGGGGACTGCCTATCTGACCTCCACAACCCAGTTAGTACTGGGTAATACGATACCCTTTGGTAAGACTGGTTGTTATACTTTCGGATCACTGACTTCCTGTAAAGACTGTCAAAGATATACAAATGACAGCCGCGAATGACAACGGCTTAACGTGCTCTCAATTTCAGTAATTATTAAATACAAATATTTACAACGATCAGCACTATCTAAATATTTCCAAATACTTAAAAAAAAAAACATAGCAAGGGATAAAGCTTGACCACAAAAACAAACCGTACAACTATAAAAAACTCTCAACCTTAATACTTAACGTATAGGATCCAACTAAACCGCAAACTTTACATTTGCATAGCAGTTCACTGGGAATTTCTGGAAACGCGCCAAAACACAGTTATGGCTATAAAACACAGCATGCATGTAATTCGCTTTTAAATGCAATTGCTGAAAAAGCGGCTGAAATACTATAAATTGTGAGGAAATTAGTAGTGGTAAGTACCTACTTACAACTACTATTGTCATTATTAGTCTAATCAGTTGTCATAATAGTTTAGAAATGAAAACTACACTCGCGGTCAAATAACACGAATCCCTGTAACTTGCAAATTAATAAGTACTTATAATTATGAAAATCGTACTGTTAGGCTCAGCGCACACCGCTGGAGGTGCAGTGGAGCGCATTTGAAGACAACAATTTAATATGAACCTTAACTACCTTAACATACGGTCAATATAAGAATAAATTCGCTCGCGGTACTCGGAGCGCCCTCAAGCTACTACAAAAGCATGCGCGCGACCGTATATCAAGTTAATTAAGGTTTATAATAAATTGTTGTCTTCAAATGCGCTCCGCTGCGCCTCCAGTGGTGTGTGCTGGGCCTTAATCGTGCTCTGAGCTTGTAGCTAAATAATAACAGCCACTTCGGTCAATCTTCAGGTTAAGCCGCGCTTGCTTAGCTTGGTCCGTGGATGGGTGACCATCCATTAGACACTGAGTTTCCTCCTTGCCTCGAAAAGCACGTTATGCTATTAGTCCCGGCTGTCATTTGTAAATCTTTGACAGTCGTTACAGGTAGTCAGTGGCCTGAAAGTCTGACAACCAGTCTTACCAAGGGGTATCGTATTACGAAGTACTAACTGGGTTGTGGAGGTCAAATAGGCAGTCACTCCAAGTGTAATACTGGTATTCAGCTGCATCCGGTTAGACTGGAAGCCTACCCCAACATATTTGGGAAAAGGCGATGCAGATGATGAAATCAAAAGTGGGACCAGTTGATGAACGACTCACCTGTCTGTCGGCCTTTAAAAAATAAATGAATGAGTTTTAAAAATCATGAATTTCGAACCGTACCTACTGAATCTGGAACAAAAATATTGGTGTGAAAATTAACCACATGTTACAAAAAGAGAAAAGTGGCAATATCCGTCCTCCAGTCATTCCGGATACTCAAGTGAAAAAGGAAACATAATAGCCCCAGTTAACCGCTGGGTTTCAGCCAAAAACTGGCTTAAACGGTGGTTTGGTAAAACTAGATAAAAAGGGATTTTCACTTATTGCTAAAGTTTCACCGTAATCCCGAAGAAAGTTTCTCTGGGAGTTCATTTTCTTTATTATCGGGTGTAATTAGTAAAGTAGTAAGTAGTTTTTAATTCTAGGCTAGATTATGGTATAAGCCAGGTCTGGGTGTGACCTAGCTATACATTGAAGAAAGATTACTTCTTCACCAGGATTAATAAAATGATAAATGATGTTTATTTTGCAAATGGGTTTATACAACACTTTTGTATGTAATTTCTTTGTAACCTAGACAAGGCGGTGTTTCTAACCTGACTACTCTGAGAAGAAACAGCTGAAACAACCTTTGAGGTCATAGTCTCTTTTAAGGTCTAGACATAATCTTGTATCATCATGCAGCTGAATACCAGAAGCGGAGTTTTCTTCTGCACCATGCGATGAGACAGACCATCATACAGGTCATCTGGGTTTGCACACACACTTTATGTACTACAATATCTCTCGAAACGATGGTCAGTCTCCCGTGAGATTAGCGACAATGTCCGAAATTTTTTTTTTTCGTGTGGGAAATTATCAAATGACTCTTCCCGCTCTGGGCGGAGTAGGAGGGAGTGTCAGACTTTTACTGACTAAAACCCATCCATGTTCCTTCATCGCCCTTTGTGTTCCGGGGCCATTGTATCTCTTTCGAACAGTCCCGCAACCCCGGCAGGCATCGGTCCTTACGGACCCCTTCATTTTTGGTGACTCTCTATGAGGCGCGCGTGGAACATGAACGCGCCGTCGACACGGCCTGTCATCATGAGACGGACGGACGGTGAGCTAGCCCATAGCCCACCGTCCACAAGCCCGCGCCTACGGTGGCTGGCCCCCGCCTCTCACGTTCCGCCACCTCCTTCTCTGGCATTACTGCAGAAGGAGGTGACGGCGTCCCATTCCGTCTCGCTCCACACCATGGCTTGCACCAGGGCCGGACGCGAGAGGTCGCCGCTGCCAAGTCTGGAGAAGTCCTCTACTGCTGGGCAAATGCCTCTCTCCATGACTTCCAGTTGTTTCTATCCAGGATTAATCTGGACCACTGGTCACTGGTCTTGTCCAGCTCGTCCCACAATCTTCTATGAGGTCTGCCACAAGTCAGGGCTCCAGAGAATGGTTATTTTGCCCACGGCTCATTGAGCAGGTGCTAGACGTGGCCAGTCTTGAGTCCTACTTCAGCTTAGCGGCTTTTTGAGCAACGTCAGTAATTTTTGTATTCGGAGTGCAGTGTGGTGTTGCGTACATGCGACCGCTTGGTTTGGAGAATAATAAATGTTGTAAATAGATTCATAACGAAGCTGAAAGGAACTTGTTCTCACATCATTACGATCATTTTTTTTTGTTCTAGACCTTTTCTTTTTTTTTTCAGATGGGAAATCATCAAATGACTCCTCCCGCTCTGGGTGGAGCAGGAGGGAGTGTCAGACTTTTACTGACTAAAACCCATCCATGTTCCTACATCGCCCTTTGTGTTCCGGGGCCACGGTATCTCTTTCGAACAGTCCCGCAACCCCGTCGAACAGTCCCGCAACCCCGTTTGTTCTAGACCTTACCGGGGAACCTACTAGTTACGGAGATATTGGAGGTCAAAGTTCCGACGTTTTCACAAGTTTTTTTTTCAAATACTAGTTGAAGGTTACTTATAACTTTACTTAAAATACATCCATAACCCGTTTACTATTAAATGCGTCGATCAGTACAATGTGTTGAGTGCGTTACATTGAGTTTTACTGTAAAACGTGATTGTAACAAAAAAAAAATCGTTTCCCGGCAATAATTTTTGCGTAGAGTTACTTAGTTTGATGTTGTACAGAACGCTTGGTCGACGGCTTCGTGAAGAGTCTGTTTACACCCTGTATAAATATGTACATCTGTTCCAAGCAGAAATTGAGCTCACTCAAAGAAGTATGCAAAAGTAAATCGCAACTAGAGAGAATCCTTGTGCATTTTGTTTTCCATTGTGTTTAGACTTCGGTATTTTGGTAGTTTATTTTGCACTCACTATATCATACATACACAATAGCAAACGGTATTTGAAGTATGTTTGGTGGTATGCCAAGCTGTTTACTAGCATAAATAGCTTTAAATTATACACAAGTGCTTTTTGCGTGTAGAATGTGTAACGTGGACAAAGAAAAGAGTATACAAGGTGTTTTTTTTTGGGTTCCATATCCAAAATTGTAAAAACGGGACCCTAATTACTAAGACTTCACTGTTCGTCTGTCTGTCACCAGGCTGTATCTCATGAACCGTGATAGCTAGACAGTTGAAATTTTCACGATGTATTTCTGTTGCTGCTATAACACAAATAATAAAAATTAAAATTAAAAGGGGGCTCCCCTACTACGATGGTACGGAACCATTCATGCGCGAGTCCGACTCGCACTTAGCCAGTTTTTTAAATCCCATATCTCTACGGTGTAGACTATTTCAAAGAATCAACTGGCATATTATGATTTATTTTTCAACATAATTGTTTTTGTTTTTATTTTGCATACAAAATAATTCGACAAAGTCACGATTCCAAGGCATTTTCTTAGCTTTAAATACGATTGATTGGTTTGAATGAAAATGAAGTACTGTTGTGTGTTGTATTTATCAATGAAACTTAGATACCTCGACACATCGAGATGATTGATGATCTTCGAAACTATGCGTTTTTGTACAACATGATTATTTGATTTATTTATTTAGGTAACCAACAGCGAATACATAAAATTTTGCAAAATAAGTTTGAAAAAAAATCCATTGCATTTTAAAATAATCTTTGACTTTTTGTATTTCTTTTACCTATAGAATGCAGGATGACTTTTTTATCACTTTCCAAAAAAAATGGGTATAACAGGTGAACGGAGTAGAAGCAAATGGCATATTTGAATATTTTTTTTTGCAAAAAAAATAAATTCAATTAAAAACGAGATTCAATAATTTTATTGTTTTTTTTTTTCAAAAAATATCTATTAATGTTTTAATATGAAAAGTTTACTTGTTATTTGAAGCATTTTTTGATGAGATGATATATCAATGTTTTTCTAAGCTGTGGAAAAAAGAAAAGAAAAACTAGGTAGATATGCCATAAGCTTCTTTATTTTATTTTTTTCTTCTTATTTTTTTGGAAAGTGATAAAAAAGTCATCCGGTCTAACACCAGATTCGTGGGATAAAAAAATAACACGTTATGTAATGATCGCAGCAGGTAGCATTCTGTAGTTTCTGCCTACCCCCATTTCTGTAAACCATCGATCTCAATCATCATACTAATACCTACAACAAACTTTGTAAGTAGCCTGAAGTCCGAAGTGTGCAAGTTTAACTTTGGACAGCTCAGTAATTAGTTCTAGAGGTCAGACGGCAGACACTCCATGTAAAATATTGGTATTAAGAAATATCTGGTTCAATAAAAACTGGAGATCGTGGCTAAATAATAACAGCCACTCGTGACGATCTTTCGGTTAAGCCGTGCTTGTCTGTGGATGGGTGACGACCCATTACGTACCAAGTTAAACCGTTGGTCACGGCTGTCATTTGTAGATCTTTGACAGGCGTTAAAGGTAGTCAGTGGCCCAAAAAGTCTGACAACCTGTCTTACCAAGGGGTATCGTATTACTCAGTACTAACTTGGTTGTGAAGGTCAGATACGCAGCCACTCCATGTAAAATACTGTTATTCAGCTGCATCCGGTTAGACTGGAAGCCAACCCCAACATAGTTGGGAAAATGCTAGGCAAATGATGATTCTTGGTAAAATATTGCAATTAAGGTGAAGCTGATTAGAGCCTGGCTCAAATCTAGTTATAAAAAGGCTAAGTGGATAAAAGACATTTGTAGTTCTAGTTTAATGTTATTATCAAACAAAAAACTACCTTAATAACATAGTTTTATAGCCTACATTGTTCTCACTGCTGTGAGTTGTGACACTCGTTTTTGTTAAGGTGACTACAGGAGCTAAATTAGGAACTCTATTTGTGGTGGTTCAAACTTCGTTTGAAATACTGTTAAAATAAAGTTCTAATCCGCTTGCACTACAAAGGGGTTGTTAAGTCAGTCACTGCGGGCCAAATAGTGCGAAATGAGTGGTTTTTTTTGCTATTTACAAAATCTATTAGGATATATTTGGACTAAAAAAAATAAAACACTGTGATGCCAATATGTTGCCTGTAAAATTATTTGCCAAAAAATCAGAATGATCGCATGTATTTTAGAATAGTTTTTACTCGTTAAAAAACATTTTTAAGCACAAAAGCATATGATTAAACTGCAATAAACATATTGCAGTTAATCATATGCTTTTTTCCATTATAAAACTCTGGATTAGCTCCTGTAGTTTAAAGGAAATTGACTGTAATTCACCTCGCGAGCCCGGGCGGGTTGGTAGGTGTCTCATCATCATTTTCAGCCAAAAGACGTCCACTACTGGACATGGGCCTCCCCCAAAGGGAGGTCTTTGCCATAATCGCCACACTTGGCAGGCGGGTTGGCGATCGCAGTGCGGTTGTTACAAAAGCACAGAGAACGCTGCTGCTCATTCTCTGGTAAGTCCCTTAGTCACCTCTTACGACACCCACGGGAAGATATGGGATGGTGCTATTCTTTACGTCCGATACCATACAGACGGTGTCTCATACTTATCTTGATTTTTTTGTACTAGGAGTTTGTGGTTTCGTCAATACATTCGCCATTTTGAGAGCAGTGCTGACGAAATAATATAACATCACGCTTGTAATCCCGGAAGGGACAGTCAGAGGTGTAACCTAATAATACATCCACATTTGACCAGTTATGTTTAATTAAGCACTAATATAATTATACAATAGGCTTGTTTCCTGAAAAATTCTAATTAGTCCGTCAGTTAGATTATCAAAAAATATTTGACACGTATCTTTTCTTTTGTTACGTAAACCAAAATTGACGAAGAAACGACGCTTTTAAAATTCTCAATACGTCACGCCATGCTATAATTTTTAGTGCGTTGTGACGTCACGAGCCCCTACTCTCGAGTTTTGATGCGTTTTATCTTTGTCAATATTCATTGATTTACAAAAACGAAAAATACGTGTCCATTATTTTCCATTATTCTAACTGACGGACTAAATAGATTTTCAATTTATTGATGGTGGAAACTAGCCTTTTGTTTAAGAAATATCACTACTGCACCTAAATGTACACTTTTGTCTCCTCATCTACTTTTTAAATAAATAATTATTCTTCTTTTTTTATCTTTTATTATCTCCATATCTACTTTTTAAATAAATAATTATTCTTATTCATCGTATAGGTGTTCGGAGACCTACGATGACGGTAATAATTACCGTCAACCAGGCAGAAATCCAGACTCCATGGCTGCCACTGAGAAATTACTGATGGAAAAACCCAATAACAATTTGCCCGACCCGGGAAACGAATCCAGGACCTCATGCTCAGCAGTGGCGATTACAACCACTAGACAAACGAGGCAGTAAAATATTTTGGGGGTATGAAGAACAGGGTGTAAATCTCTTCATCCCTCGTAGAAGAGGCAGGATCCTCCCACCAGACTGGTGTTATGTCTGGTGGGCTACTGACCAACAGAGTTGTTGTAATAGTCTTGCTTGTGCGATGTTGGAATGGGGGCTATCGTTTTAGAGCTCACCAGATGGCGCACTGTCGAGTAAGGTCCTGTCAGTAATTCTATTCAATACTTTAAAGCACCAATAACTTCATAAAAATGTTTATTTTATGACATATAACAACGTAGTGTAAGCTTTAGATATATATTTACAACTAGTATTTGCGTGGGTGCGCGAGCTGCGCGCAGCTCGCGTGTTGTCGTGTTCTTGAGAAGTATTCCTCACCATCATAAAATTTTGAGAATCCATAGGAATCCTTAAAATAATTGGAAAATCCGTTACAACTACCCCTAAATCAGTATGAAAACCCTTAAGAACCCCTAAAACATTCTTAAACCTAATTCAATAAAAAAAAGGTTAAAAAAACGAATTCATTAGAATCGTTAAAAGCTGAGTTACGCTTCACCCACTCAACCTTCGTTACGCTAAGGAGGTCGCCGGCTCGCTTCGCTCGCCACCTCCCCCCTTCGCTCCACTCGGTCTCGCAGGTTCGCTCCACTCAGAACCGACCACCACCAAAGAGGTTTCGACGCCTACTATAATATTTGTTCAAGCACCCAATGGCTATCTCTAACCGTTACGAAGTTACAGCCCTTTCAATTTTAGGGGAGGTTGGGGAGGGGAGGGTATACAAATTTCAACGTCCCTCAATAGTTTTAGGTAAGAATCAAAAAAAAATTCAGTAGTAAAAAAAGGGGTGAAAAGGGGGGAGGGATGAAGTGGGGGAGAGTGGGGATTTTTTGGAAAAATTATTTTGACTTACGCATTGCCCCTTTATATGAATCTGAAAAAAAAAATGTTCCAAGTCTCTCAACTTCCGAAATCCGTCTAAAGGGGGGAGAAGGGGGAAAAAGGGGTCAATTTCGAAAACTGGTTTTTACTTTCCCGAGCCTCCTCTATACGAATCCGTAAAAAACAAAAAATACGGGTCTCTTAGTTTCCGAGATACGATAGAGGAGGGGAGGAAGGGGGTGAAAAGGGGAGGTTTGGCACTTTTCCCATACTCGCGGGAGTTACTTGTTTACGAATCTGACAAAATATACCCACCTCCCCATCCACCATCTGGGAGAACAATTATGTCAGTCAGTCAGTGAGTCAGTGAGTGGTAATCGAGCTTTATATAGTATAACTAGTATTTGCGTGGGTGCGCGAGCTGCGCGCAGCTCGCGTGTTGTCGTGTTCTTGAGAAGTATTCCTTACCATCATAAAATTTTGAGAATCCATAGGAATCCTTAAAATAATTGGAAAATTCGTTACAACTACCCCTAAATCAGTATGAAAACCCTTAAGAACCCCTAAAACATTATAAAATTAATTTAAAAAAAAACCTAATAATATAAAAGTAAAAAACCTTACTTAAAAACTGAGACCCATTAAAAAAACATAACCCTAAAGTTGCTTGTCGTCGCCCCTGAGTTACGCTTCACCCACTCGACCTTCGTTACGCTACGGAGGTCGCCGGCTCGCTTCGCTCGCCACCTCCCCCCTTCTCTCCACTCGGTCTCGCAGGTTCGCTCCACTCGGGACTTACCACCACCAGACAGGTTTCGACGCCTACTATAATATTTGTTCAAACACATAATGGCTATCTCTGACCGTTACGAGGTTATAGCCCTTTTATTTTTAGGGGAGGTTGGGGAGGGGAGGATACACTCCGTATACAAATGTAAACGCTCCTCAATAATATTTTTTAGTAAAAATTAAAAAGCCGCTACGTGTCCTAGTTTCCGAGATACGATGGGGGGAGGGGTGAAAGGGGGGACAGTGGGGAGTTTTGAAAAATGATTTTGACTAACGCGTTGCCCCTTTATAAGAATCTGAAAAAAAAAATGTTCCAAGTCTCTCAACTTCCGAGATCCGCCTTAAGGGGGTGAAAAGGGGGGAGGGGGGCCAATTTGAAAACTGTTTTTTACTTTTCCGAGCCTCCTCTATACGAATCTGAAAAAAAAAATGTTCCTAGTCTCTTTGTTTCTGAGATACGATAGGGAGGGGGAGGAAGGGGGGCGAAAAGGGGAGGTTTGGCACTTTTCCCATACTCGCGGGAGTTACTTGTTTACGAATCTGTCAAAATATACCCACCTCCCCATCCACCATCTGGGAGAACAATTCTGTCAGTGAGTCAGTCAGTCAGTCAGTGAGTGGTAATCGAGCTTTATATAGTATAACTAGTATTTGCGTGGGTGCGCGAGCTGCGCGCAGCTCGCGTGGTGTCGTGTTCTTGAGAAGTATTCTTACCATCATAAAATATTGAGACTCCATAGGAATCCTTAATTTTAATTGGAAAATCCATTACAACTACCCCTAAATCAGTATGAAAACCCATAAGAACCCCTAAAACATTATAAAATTAATATAAAAAAAACCTTATAAAATAAAAGTAAAAAACCTTACTTAATATCTGAGACCCATTAAAAAAAACATAACCCTAAAGTTGCTTGTCGTCGCCCCTGAGTTACGCTTCACCCACTCGACCTTCGTTACGCTACGGAGGTCGCCGGGTCGCTTCGCTCGCCACCTCCCCCCTTCTCTCCACTCGGTCTCGCAGGTTCGCTCCACTCGGGACTTACCACCACCAGACAGGTTTCGACGCCTACTATAATATTTGTTCAAACACATAATGGCTATCTCTGACCGTTACGAAGTTATAGCCCTTTTATTTTTAGGGGAGGTTGGGGAGTGAAGGAAACCCTCAGTATACAAATTTAAACGCTCCTGAATAATACTTCATGGTAAAAATGAAAAAGCCGCTACATGTCCTAGATTCCGAGATACGATAGGGAGGGGGAGGAAGGGGGGCGAAAAGGGGAGGTTTGGCACTTTTCCCATACTCGCGGGAGTTACTTGTTTACGAATCTGTCAAAATATACCCACCTCCCCATCCACCATCTGGGAGAACAATTATGTCAGTGAGTCAGTCAGTCAGTCAGTGAGTGGTAATCGAGCTTTATATAGTATAACTAGTACTTGCTTGGGTGCGCGAGCTGCGCGCAGCTCGCGTGTCGTCGTGTTCTTAAGACGTATTCCATACCCTTATAAATTTTGAGAATCCATAAGAATCCTTAAAATAATTGGAAAATCCGTTACAACTACCCCTAAATCAGTATGAAAACCCTTAAGAACCCCTAAAACATTCTAAAAACTAAATCAATAAAAAAATAAAAAATGAGAATTCATTACAATCGTTAAAAGCTGAGTTACGCTTCACCCACTCAACCTTCGTTACGCTGCGGAGGTCGCCGGCTCGCTTCGCTCGCCACCTCCCCCCTTCGCTCCACTCGGTCTCGCAGGTTCGCTCCACTCAGAACCTACCTACCACCAGGCAGGTTTCCACGCCTACTATAATATTTGTTCAAGCACCCAATGGCTATCTCTAACTATTACGAAGTTACAGCCCTTTCAATTTTAGGGGAGGTTGGGGAGGGGAGGATACCCTCTGTATACAAATTTAAACGCTCCTCAATAATAATTTATGTTAAAAATCAAAAAGCCGCTACGTGTCCTAGTTTCCGAGATACGATGGGGGGAGGGGTGAAGGAGGGGAGAGTGGGGAGTTTTGAAAAACAATTTTGACTAACGCGTTGCCCCTTTATAAGAATCTGAAAAAAAAAATGTTCCAAGTCTCTCAGTTTCCGAGATCCGCCTAAAGGGGGGAGAAGGGGGAAAAAGGGGTCAACTTTGAAAACTGGTTTTACTTTCCCGAGCCTCCTCTATACGAATCTGAAAAAAAAAATGTTCCAAGTCTTTCAATTTCCGAGATCCGCCTAAAGGGGGAGAAGGGGGAAAAAGGGGTCAATTTTAAAAACTGGTTTTTACTTCTCCGAGCCTCCTCTATACGAATCCGTAAAAAACAAAAAATACGGGTCTCTTTGTTTCCGAGATACGATAGGGACGGGGAGGAAAGGGGGCGAAAAGGGGAGGTTTGGCACTTTTCCCATACTCGCGGGAGTTAGTTGTTTACGAATCTGTCAAAATATACCCACCTCCCCATCCACCATCTGGGAGAACAATTATGTCAGTGAGTCAGTCAGTCAGTCAGTGAGTGGTAATCGAGCTTTATATAGTATAACTAGTATTTGCGTGGGTGCGCGAGCTGCGCGCAGCTCGCGTGTCGTCGTGTTCTTGAGTATTTCTTACCCTTATAAAATTTTGAGAATCCGTAAGAATCCTTAAAATAATTGGAAAATCTGTTATAACTACCCCTAAATCACTATGAAAACGCTTAAGAACCCCTAAAACATTATAAAATTAATTTAAAAAAAAACCTAATAATATAAAAGTAAAAAACGTTACTTAAAAACTGAGACCCATTAAAAAAAACATAACCCTAAAGTTGCTAGTACCACCAGACAGGTTTCGACGCCTACTATAATATTTGTTCAAACACATAATGGCTATCTCTGACCGTTACGAAGTTATAGCCCTTTTATTTTTAGGGGAGGTTGAGGAGGGGAGGATACCCTCCGTAATTTAAACGCTCCTCAATAATAATTTATAATAAAAATAAAAAAGCCGCTACGTAATGGGGGGAGGGATGAAGGGGGGGGAGGGGTGAAGGGGGTGAGAGGGGTGAATTTAAAAAAAAAAAATTGACCGACTCTGGGCCCCCTTGTATGAATCTGAAAAAAAAAATGTTCCAAGTCTCTCAACTTCCGAGATCCGCCTAAAGGGGGTGAAAAGGGGGGCAAAAGAGGCAATTTTGAAAACTGGTTTTTACTTTCACGAGCTTCCTCTATACGAATCTGAAAAAAAAAATGTTCCAAGTCTCTTAACTTCCGAGATCTGCCTTAAGGGGGTAAGAATGGGGGCAAAGGGGGCAAATTTGAAAACCGGTTTTTACTTTTCCGAGCCTCCTCTATACGAATCCGTAAAAAAAATATACTACGGGTCTCTTAGTTTCCGAGATACGATAGGGACGGGGAGGAAAGGGGGCGAAAAGGGGAGGTTTGGCACTTTTCCCATACTCGCGGGAGTTAGTTGTTTACGAATCTGTCAAAATATACCCACCTCCCCATCCACCATCTGGGAGAACAATTATGTCAGTGAGTCAGTCAGTCAGTCAGTGAGTGGTAATCGAGCTTTATATAGTATAACTAGTATTTGCGTGGGTGCGCGAGCTGCGCGCAGCTCGCGTGTTGTCGTGTTCTTGAGAAGTATTCTTCACCATCATAAAATTTTGCGAATCCATAGGAAACCTTAAAATAATTGGAAAATCCGTTACAACTACCCCTAAATCACTATGAAAACCCTTAAGAACCCCTAAACTATTATAAAATTAATTTAAAAAAAAACCTAATAATATAAAATTAAAAATCCAAACTGAGACCCATTAAAAAAACATAACCCTAAAGTTGCTTGTCGTCGCCCCTGAGTTACGTTTCACCCACTCGACCATCGTTACGCTGCGGAGGTCGCCGGCTCGCTTCGCTCGCCACCTCCCCCCTGCGCTCCACTCGGTCTCGCAGGTTCGCTCCACTCAGAACCTACCTACCACCAGACAGGTTTCGACGCCTACTATAATATTTGTTCAAACACATAATGGCTATCTCTGACCGTTACGAAGTTACAGCACTTTCAATTTTAGGGGAGGTTGGGGAGGGGAGGATACCCTCCGTATACAAATTTAAACGCTCCTCAATAATAATTTATGGTAAAAATCAAAAAGCCGATACGTGTCCTAGTTTCCGAGATACGATGGGGGGAGGGGTGAAGGGGGGGAGAGTAGGGAGTTTTGAAAAATGATTTTGACCAACTCTAGACCCCTTCTTACGAATCTGAAAAAAAAATGTTCCAAGTCTCTCAACTTCCGAGTTCCGCCTAAAGGGGGGAGAAGGGGGATAAGTGGGTCAACTTTTGAAAACTGATTTTTACTTTTCCGAGCCTCCTCTATACGAATCTGAAAAAAAAAATGTTCCAAGTCTCTTTGTTTCCGAGATACGATAGGGAGGGGGAGGAAGGGGGGCGAAAAGGGGAGGTTTGGCACTTTTCCCATACTCGCGGGAGTTACTTGTTTACGAATCTGTCAAAATATACCCACCTCCCCATCCACCATCTGGGAGAACAATTATGTCAGTGAGTCAGTCAGTCAGTCAGTGAGTGGTAATCGAGCTTTTTATAGTAAAACTAGTATTTGCGTGGGTGCGCGAGCTGCGCGCAGCTCGCGTGTTGTCGTGTTCTTGAGAAGTATTCCTTACCATCATAAAATTTTGAGAATCCATAGGAATCCTTAAAATAATTGGAAAATCCGTTACAACTACCCCTAAATCACTATGAAAACCCTTAAGAACCCCTAAAACATTATAAAATTAATTTAAAAAAAAACCTAATAAAATAAAAGTAAAAACCTTACTTAAAAACTTAACCCTAAAGTTGCTTGTCGTCGCCCCTGAGTTACGCTTCACCCACTCGACCTTCGTTACGCTACGGAGGTCGCCGGCTCGCTTCGCTCGCCACCTCCCCCCTTCTCTCCACTTGGTCTCGCAGGTTCGCTCCACTCACGATCTACCACCAGACAGGTTTCGACGCCTACTATAATATTTGTTCAAACACATAATGGCTATCTCTGACTGTTACGAAGTTATAGCCCTTTTATTTTTAGGGGAGGTTGGGGAGTGAAGGATACCCTCCGTGTACAATTTTAAACGCTCCTCAATAATAACTTATGGTAAAAATCAAAAAGCCGCTACGTGTCCTAGTTTCCGAGATACGATGGGGGGAGGGGTGAAGGGGGGGAGAGTGGGGAGTTTTGAAAACTGATTTTGACTAACGCATTGCCCCTTTATATGAATCTGAAAAAAAAAATGTTCCAAGTCTCTCAACTTCCGAGATCCGCCTAAAGGGGGGAGAAGGGGGAAAAAGGGGTCAATTTTGAAAACTGGTTTTTACTTATCCAAGCCTCCTCTATACGAATCTGAAAAAAAAAATGTTCCAAGTCTCTTTGTTTCCGAGATACGATATTGAGGGGGAGGAAGGGGGGCGAAAAGGGGAGGTTTGGCACTTTTCCCATACTCGCGGGAGTTACTTGTTTACGAATCTGTCAAAATATACCCACCTCCCCATCCACCATCTGGGAGAACAATTATGTCAGTGAGTCAGTCAGTCAGTCAGTGAGTGGTAATCGAGCTTTATATAGTACTAGCTGTTGCCCGCGGCTTCGCCCGCGTGAAGTTCGGTAACTGTCCCACTGGATCATACTAAAGGGATAATAGTGTCCTACATGTTAATCCAGGTTATAAACAATCTATGTGCCAAATTTCATAATCATCACAATCACCATCACCATCACAATTACCATCAAAATAACTATCACAATCACCATCATAGTTATCACAATCATTATCATCGTAATCACAGTCATATCACAATCACCATCACAATCACCATCATCATCACCATCACCATCACCATCACAATCACCATCACAATCACCATCACAATCACCATCACAATCACCATCACAATCACCATCGCTATCACCAACACAATCACCGCCACACTCACAATAACTATCACAATCACCATCACCATCACAATCACCATCAAAATCACTATCACAATCACCATCACCATCACAATTACCATCAAAATAACTATCACAATCACCATCATAGTTATCACAATCATTATCATCGTAATCACAGTCATATCACAATCACCATCACAATCACCATCATCATCACCATCACCATCACAATCACCATCACAATCACCATCACAATCACCATCACAATCACCATCGCTATCACCAACACAATCACCGCCACACTCACAATAACTATCACAATCACCATCACCATCACAATCACCATCAAAATCACTATCACAATCTACATCATCGTTATCACAATCATTATCATCGTAATCACAATCGCTATCATCATTATCACAATCATTATCATCGTAATCACAACCATTATCATCGTAATCACAATCATCGTCATCATAATCTCCATCCTCGTCATCACAATCATTATAATCGTAATCACAATCATTATCATCGTAATCACAATCACTATCATCTTAATCACAATCATCATGATCGCAATCGCCATCACTATCACAACCACTAATCATAATCACAATCACCATCATTATCACAATCACCAACACTATCACAATCACAATTACCATCACCATCACAATCACCATCACTATCACTATCCACGTTATCAGAATCATTATTATAGTAATCACAATCATCTTCATCATTATCACAATCACCATCACTGTCACAATCACAATCACCATCCCCATCACCATCGCTATCACCATCGCAATCACCGCCACTTTCACAACCACCATCACAATCACCATCACCATCCCCATCACCATCGCTATCACCATCGCAATCACCGCCACTTTCACAACCACCATCACAATCACCATCACCATCATCATCACAATCTCCATCCTCATTATCACAACCATCGCTATCACCATCACAATCACCGTCACTATCACAATCACCATCACTGTCACAATCACCATTACAATCACAATCACTATCACAATCACCATCATCGTTATCACACTTATTATCATCGTAATCACAATCATTATCATCTGGATCTCAAAATAAATGCCGTTTTCATAATCAGCACCCCTGATAATCTCGGTATCGACACCCATATTGATTTTTAGACATTTCAACCCCATCGCACCCCAACAGGGAATGGTAGTATTTCAGGTCTGCCACATTAAATCTTAAAATCGTTGTTTTTGTAATACGGGTGTATTACAAAAACAACGATTTTAAGATTTAATGTACCCTACTAACCCAATTCACCATAAAAACCTATGTTGAATTTCAGGTTTTGTTACCCCATTTCCCCCTTTAGGGGTTGAATTCTGAAAAAACCTGAAACACAAATTTTAACTCATTTATCGATAGGAGTACTCCCGTTAAATTTCGAATAAAGTAGTCTAACTAATCCTATTTCCCATGTAATCTTTGGACCCCCGTTTGAACCCCTTAGGGGGTGAATTTTGAAAAATCCTTTCTTAATGAACCCCTAAACCTCATAAAGAATCTATATGCCAAATTTGGAATCTCTAGACCCAGCTGTTTGGGCTGTGCATTAATTTTTAGACTTTGTCACCCCATTTCCCCCTCTTAGGGGTTGAATTCTGAAAAACCCTGAAACCCGTTTCTATTCATTTATCAATAGGAGCACTCCTGTGAAGTTTCGAATAAATAGTCTAACTAATCTTGTTTCCCCATACAGACTTTGAAGCCCCGTTAAACCCCTTTAGGGGGTGAATTTTGAAAAATCCTTTCTTAGTGCACCCCTAGACTACATAAGGAACCAATGTGCCAAATTTGGAATGTCTAGACTCAGCGGTTTGGGCTATTCACTGATTTTTATACTTTGCCACCCCATTTCCCCCTCTTAGGGGTTGGATTCTGAAAAAACCTGAAATCCGTTTCTACTCATTTATCGATAGGAGCACTCCTGTGAAGTTTTGAATAAAATAGTCTAACTAATCTTGTTTTACCCATACACACTTTGGAGCCCCGTTTAACCCCCTTAGGGGTTGAATTTTGAAAAATCAAAAATCCTTTCATAGTGCACCCCTAGACCACATAAGGAACGTACTTGCCAAATTTGGAATCTCTAGACTCAGCGGTTTGGGCTGTGCATTGATTTTTATATTTTGCCACCCCATTTCCCCCTCTTAGGGGTTGAATTCTGAAAAAACCTGAAACCCGTTTCTACTCATTTATTAATAGGAGCACTCCTGTGAAGTTTCGAATAAAATAGTCTAACTAATCTTGTTTCCCCATACAAACTTTGGAGCCTCGTTTAACCCCCTTAGGGGGTGAATTTTGAAAAATCCTTTCTTAGTGCACCCCTAAACCACATAAGGAACCTACTTGCCAAATTTGGAATCTGTAGACCTAGCGGTTTGGGCTGTGCGTTGATAGATGAGTCAGTCAGTCAGTCAGTCAGTCAATCAGTCAGTCAGTCAGTTTCTTCTTTTATATATTTAGATAGATAATATTGTTCCTAAAATTAGCAAGCATGAAACATTTAAAAATCATTCTACCTCCAAGTACTAACAATATTATGATCCAAAGTTGCTACTTATAATCTTCAAGTCATAATTAATCAGGAATGGCTCAATCTAGAACACAATCGTGAGTATTAGTTTAAATACGTGATAAAAAAGCACACAACGCACGAACACTCTATGACATCTGACATTTTGAAGGACCTTAGTCTACACAAGCGCCTCTAGTGGCAAATTCACACGCGATAGCCCCCTTTCGCAATTAGTTCATCATCCGTTTCATAGATGGCGCTGTAATACATTTTGATTATTATAGCTGTAGAACTTTTTGTAGTGCCGCTACAAACAAACTGATCAGTCCGTCAGTCGAAGCTGATGAAACAAAAAATGTAAATGCTTCTCTGAGTTTAAACCTAGGACCTGCAACTAGTAATTCACGCCCTATTCCACTGGGCCACACAGAAATTACCTACCACAGTATTTAGGGTCTAAATAAATCCTTAACGAAGCTGTAAGGCACTTGTTCTCCCCGTGATTGCGATAATTTTTTTGTTCTACACCATACCTGGGAACCTTTTAGTTACGGAGATATTGGAAGTCAAAATTTACAAACTTTTTTAATTCTACGATTTAAGGTCATTATTTTAGTTTATATACCTTCATAATCCGTTTACTATTAAATGCGTCCATAAGCATAATGTTTTGTGTGTGTTACATTGAGTTTTACCGTAAAACGTGATTTTTCACCCCACAAAAAAGTCGTTACCCAGCAATAATTTTTGCGTAGAGTTACTTAGTTTGATGTACAGAATGCTTGGTTGACGGCTTCGTGATGAGTCTTTTTACACCCTGTATTAGGTACATCTCTGCCTCACCCTTCGGGGATTACAGGCGTGATGTTGTGTTATCATCATCAGCCTACTAATGTTCCCACTGCTGGGAGACAGGCCTCCTCTCTATGAGAGGGAATGGGCTATAATCCATCACGCGGGCCCAGTGCGGATTGGTAGATGTCACATGTCTTCGAATTTTTGGTTCTAGGACATGCCGGTTTCCTCACGATGTTTTCATTCACTGTTTTTGAGAGCAGTGGTGCCACCACTGGGCCACCACTGCTCTCACGCTGTTGTGTTATGTGTAACTTTAATTTGAAACCTAGTTACAAAACGGAGTTATACCAGGTACAGGAAACACTGGTAGACGCACGAGCTACCTCTTGCATTTAAATTATTGTTTTCTAAACTTTGTGACACTTGGCCCTGTAGGAGGGAGGTGTCAGCAGGTAGGTATGTAGGGGTTTGTAAATAATCAGAGCTGAATGATTAGGTACAACAACAACAACAACAACAGCCCATAACGTCCTCTGCTAGACATAAGCCTCTCCCATGATGGGAGGAATTTGCCGTAATCGCAATTGGAGATCGCAGTGATGAAAGACTAACAGAAAACGCTGCTGCCCATTCTCTGGTCTACGGAGGCGCAAGGTGTTCTGCCTCAGACATTAGTCACCTTATACGACACCCGTGAGTGTAATGGGTTGGTTCTATTATACTCTGCCGGGTACCACACGGCTTGATTAGGTACACTTATTATTTATTGCCTAAACTTCCGTGGCCATCACACGACTCGATTGCAGAGGGTAGAAAGGTGGTAAAGAAAGAAAGAAAGAAAGAAGAAGAGGGTAACTCAGCGTAGGTAGGTAGGTGGTCACTCTGCAGCAGAGGACTTTCTCCAAGCGTGCTTCACGACGCCGGAACCACGACGTGGCGAAAGGTTGTGGGGTAGACTAGAATACTGGAAATCCAGACAGAAATGGAAGCGTAAGCTAGCTGTCGGAACCACGTTTCGTAGGTCCAAAGGTCACAGTGTCCCAGAGAGGAAGATAGGAAGAAATACAGCAGAAAACTAGATTTAAGAAGTTCTAGGAACACCTTACTATTAGCCCTTCCAATTAAACACATGGAAACTTACCCTAGACCTACCCTTTGTTCAAGATTCTGTTACAGGATATTTGCGGCGGTCGTCGTTTTAGTATATGAATGAGAATCTTGTATCCATTTACTCCCTGTATTTTATATCCTTAAAAAACTACAAAAATATTCTTTTGATTATTTTGGGCACACTAGTAAATCAGAGAAAAGGTTGGCCAAGTCAACGGGTATTTTTTCATAAATTGTGCGCAAAAACCCTTTTACGTCAATCCAGATTCGAACCCAGGACGGTTCACGGTAAATTGCGCGCCCAAAAACAGAAAAGGTTTTAGTGAATGGCCATGAAATTGGCGATTATGAGTAGCTCTTAAGCGGTAGCGTTTTTCAGTAGTTTATCCAGAATCAGCATTTTATGCCCGGTTGGCAGCATTATGATCGTCTCGTATTAAATGTTTTTTTTTTTTTTTTTAATTTAAGATAAATGTTATTATTTTACTTTACTTTGAACTATTTATTTAAATGCATTGAGCTCTAGACTAAATCATAATTGTGACACCAAAAAAACAGTCGTTTCCCAGCATAAATTTTGGTTCATACCCACTAGTTCTACTAACCAGTTTTACGATAGAACTAATAGGAATATTTTTCCCAAGTCACTGGTCCTACGATTCAAGGTGGTACAAAATCGTAGAACTAGTGGGACCAAAAATTCACATTATTTTGTTCTACTGTTCTTTAACACAATTCGACTTTTAAACGAATGATGTTTGCGCAATGTTACTTAGTTTGATGTATAAAATGCTTTGTAAAGGGTCCGTTTACACCCTGTGTAATATTCTAACGCTATCGCTTATAATAACTACAAAACGCTCGCCTCTTGGCCCCATCCTATGCGGATTGCGATGCGGTGCTGCGGAGCCGTCATCGACCCGAGTGTGTTTGAACGAGCTAGTTGACTCGCGCCAGTAGTTACCACAAATTGCCAGACTTTCTTCAAGTTATTATCTAAAGTCCTGGCGCAGCGGTAGTGAGGCTACCTTACGTTCTTGGGGTCCCGGGTTTGAATCCCGGTAAGAGCAAATGTTTGTATGATGAGCATGTACATTTGGTTTTTTTTTTAGCATGGACATTTATCAACTATGTGGTGTCCACGACACAAGCCTCGTTGCTTAGTGTGGCACTAGATGACGCTGTGTGTAATGTCCAGCGATATTTATTTATTTAATTCCAAACCTTTTGAAAGGAAATGTTTCATCGCAGTCAAAAATTAGTTTAGTAGGACAGTAAAAGTGAACAATATTTAAGACATACCTACTTACAAACCTGAGTAATAACAGAGTAAGTTAACTTTATGGATCCCTTAAAAAAAGAGACATTCCATCACCTACCATACCATAACCTTAACCAATTTCATCTTTTGACATTTATATCTTTTAAAGTACTATCTTTTTTATTCTTGTAAAAAGAAGCTAATGTTTTTTTTAGTTTTTTTTTTTATTATTATTACTATGAACTATTTAATCCTTAAAATCTAATTTTAATTTATATTTTCTACACAATGTATTTTGTTCAGAAATAAATGACTTATGACTTATTGAAAATTCTATGTGGATTTAGACAATAGAGATTTTATTTTATTTCATTAACAACAGACACAAATTGATTCCTGTCATATTGCAAAGAGCGTAGGATGCTAAAAGATTTATTTTATATCAGTTACTACGAAATATTTTATGAATTTTAGTTAGCATGACATTTAGAACAGATTTGAACTTAAACTACGAAACCGAAAATTCATCCTCCGGGGTAATTAGGCGAAACACAACACTCACAATTGCGATACAATAATTTTTGTCTTTCCAATAAGAACTCTAACTTATTATTTATTAGTATAGTCGCTTTGAAAATTCAACAATATTCTTTATGCTGCAATTTTCGAAGCCTTAATTTCAAAATCCTTTGACTCGTTATTCCTGAAGAAATCATTATGAGTTTTTCTCAAAACAGGATTGTCGATGCTTAAGCCAACTCGCTTCTGTAAGAGAGTGATCATGCTAGTAGCCGAGCAAGTAAACTCTCCCATTCAAACGCGCCACAGCGACAAAGATAGATAACGGACTCACTCCTAAAATAATACCAATCGATTCTCAGATAATATACTAAGCTTCCTTTGTGATTTACAACGTACTATCTAAGTTTGGCAGGGATAGATTATGTTGATAAGGTCTTAAATGGCTTAGCTTTAATAATAGTCTGTTAATTTGTTATTTTGTTTTAGTACGGTACTCGTAGTTTGTTGAAAAAAAAAGGTCGTCTAGTTTTTTTTTTACTCTACGCTACCGAGCTAATTTGATATTGTGTTTTATTTCACAAACTTAGGTTTTAATAGTATTGTTGATTATGGAGTCAAGAACAGTCGATAATTTAAATGAGTTAAAAATATACGTGCACTGATTTATAAATGTCAAACTATAGGATCATTATCAGCCTAGCCTTTTCCCAACTATGTTGAGTTCGGCTTCCAGGCTAATCGGATGCAGCTGAATACCAGTACTTTACATGGAACGACTGCCTATCTGACCTCCACAATCCAGTTCATCATCAATCATCATCATTTCAGCCGAAAGACGTCCACTGCTGGGCATAGGCCTCCCCCAAGTGTCGCCACATTGAACGTCCCGTACGACTCCCATCCAGCAGATCCCCGCAACCTTCATCAGGTCACCGCTCCACCTAGTGGGAGGCCTCCCAACGCAACGTCTCCCGGTTCGCGGTCGCCACTCCAAAACTTTTTGGCCCCATCGGCCATCCGTTCTGCGAGCAATGTCACCCACTGTCACTTAAGTTTGGCAATTCTTCGGGCTACGTCGGTGATCTTGGTTCTTTTGCGGATGTCTTCATTTCTGATTCGATCACGCAAGGAAACCACAATCCAGTTAGTACTGGGTAATACAATACTCCTTGGTAAGACTGGTGGTCAGACTTTCGGGCCATTGACTACCTGTAACTACTGTCAAAGATCTCGGTATATAATGGGTAGTTACCCATCCACTGACCAACCTCAACAAGCGCGGCTTAACCTAAAGGTCGAACCAAGTGGCTATTATTATTTAGCCACGAGCTCCTTCTTATGTAATGTAAAACTGTAGCACGAGTTATTATAAAAGTACGTTTGAGTATTTAAAACGGTTGGTTTTTCTTTGTTGCGGCGTTTTCTAGCTTGAAGTTCCACTGAATCTCGATAGATGGCGTTAGGTTGTTCGCTTCTACGAGAACTACATTAGCGGTTTTGCAAGAGCAGCATAACACTCTGAAAAAGTTTTTCCGTGAACGTAAAATTTGTTTTTCAAATCGAATGTCCTAGAAAAGTAGGTTGCAATCATTTTCAAAAGGATTCATGTTTCTACAGTGACTTTCAACATAATTATATATCATAGTTATTGCAGTTAGAATTTCATAATTTATAGACCATTTAAACAGCGATATTTATTTTTTAAAACTTAATAATATGCTTATAGGCTTTATTTAAAATAAAAAATAAAAGTGAGGTTGCGGTTGCAGGTGCGGTTTTGAAAGAAAAGTAGCGACATGTTATGCCATTTAGGAATGGTCTACAATTATTTTTTTGGCTTAAACCATAGAGTGAACTTAATAAGTAGAGGTGGAAGATTACTCAGAAATATTATATTTACAACCCTTGGACCTAGAAAGCTGAAATTTTGCAAAGAAGTTCCTTTTATAATGTAGACAAGGAATAAGGAAGGATTTCTAGATATTCAACCCCTAAGGGAGTTAAATAGGGGATGAAAGTTTGTATGGAAATTCACCAGTTTTAAAGTTACGGTCTTCAAATTTTGTGTTTAGGCTGATGATTAAAAATTAATTGATACGTGTCTCAGCGTTTATCATAATTCCACCCCCAAAGGGTTAAAAGGGGGACGAAGTTGTATATGGAAAATCGTCAGTTATAAAGTTAGGATCTTCAAATTTTGTGTGTAGGCTGATGATTAAAAATTAATTTATACGTGTCTCAGCGTTTTTCATAATACCACCCCCGAAGGGTTAAAAAAGAGAATGAAGTTGTTTATAGAAAGTCCTTAATTTTCGAAGTAAAACTCACTAAACTTATAATCTAGGCTTATGGTTGGAACGCAACTGTGTTTAAAACTTTCAACCCCTAAAGGGGTGAAAGATGAAAAGGGGCTTTATCTGTACAAATAAATACAATTGAAGTGTCTGTTTGTAATATTAAAACAACCGCATTTTACTACATGCATATCTATACTAATATTATAAAGAGGAAACCTTTGTATTTTTGTATGTTTGTATTGAATAGGCTCAAAAACTACTGGACCGATTTCAAAATTTCTTTTACCATTACTTAGAGGAATTCTTCCGAATCCGTATAGGCTATATTTTATCACCGTACTCCCACGGGAACGGGAACTACGCGGCTGAAACCGCGGGACGTCAGCTAGTGAATGTATATAGGGTGCATAACCAAAATAACACATTTTTCGATTTTTGTCTGTCTGTCTGTTTGTTCCGGCTAATCTCTGGAACGGCTGGACTGATTTTGACAGGACTTTCACTAGCAGATAGCTGATGAAATAAGGAGTAACTTACGCTACTTTTATTTTAGATAAAAATATAAACTGACATATCAACGCACAGCCCAAACCGCTGGGTCTACAGATTCCAAATTTGGCAAGTAGGTTCCTTATGTGGTCAAGGGGTGCACTAAGAAAGGATTTTTCAAAATTCACTCCCTAAAGGAATGAAAAAGGGCTCCAAAGTTTGTATCGGGAAACAAGATTAGTAAAACTGTTTTATTCGAAACTTAACAGGAGTACTCCTATCGATAAATGAGTAAACATTTGTGTTTCAGGTTTTGTCAGAATTAAACCCCCAAGAGAGGGAAGGGAAATGGGGTGACAAAGTCTGAAAATCAACTCACAGCCCAAACCACTGGGTCACGAGATTTTAAATTTAGCACGCGTAGGTTTCTTATGAGGTCTAACGGTGAACTAAGAAAGGATTTTAAAATTTACTCCCTAAGGGGGTGAAACGGGAGTCGAAAGTTTGTATGGGGAAACAAGATTAGTTAGACTGTTTTATTCGAAACTTCACAGGAGTACTCCTATCAATAATGTATTTATCCGTCGATCTCTTGTCACCGTCGGCGTTCCAGCTTTATTAGAACCCAATGGCTTGGCACGCGACGATGGCAAGAGACCGGACGGCATGTCTTTGTTTCCATGGAGGATGGGTAGGTCTTTAGCGTGGGATGCTACATGTGTCGATACTCTTGCGCCTTCCCATCTTCCTAATTCGTCGTGCTGTGCAGGGGCTGCTGCTGCGGCAGCGGAGAACCTCAAGCGGCGAAAATATAGTAACCTTATTGGTAACTATATTTTCGAGCCGAAAGGGTTGAAACTCTAGGGCCGTGGGGTCCGAGCGCTCACAGCCTTTTCAAGGAAATTTCAAAACGTTTAGTTGACACTTCCCGTGACCCTAGGGCTGGCTTTTACCTTGGCCAAAGGCTTAGCATTGCCATACAGCGTGGTAACGCCGCCAGTCTCTTGGGGACATTACCAGTTGACAGTGTTGAGGAGGAGTTTATTGACGCCATTTTTTAAGTTTTTAGTTTAAGTTAGTTAGTTTAGTTTATTTTAATATAATATATTTGTAAATTGTAAATAATGTACATACTAATTTCTTTAAAGATTAATTACAAAATATCAATAAATGGGTAGAAACGGGTTTCAGGTTTTTTCAGAATTCAACCCCTAAAGTGGGAAATGGGTATGATATTGTTTGTATGGTGTATCGGGTCGGGTGTATTACAAAAACAGCGATTTTAAGATTTAATGTGGCGGACCTGAAATACCATCATCATCCCCTGTTGGGATGCGATGGGGTTGAATTAGTTGAAATGTCTAAAAATCAATATGGGTGCGATTCCGAGATTATCATTGGTGCTGATTACGAATATGGCATTTATTTTTAGATCCAAAAGATGGCGGGTTCGACTTCTATACAGGATTATTATTGATTTATTGTGATAACGATGATGGTGATTGTGATAATGATTGTGATAGTGATAGTGATTGGGATAGTGATGCTGATAGTGGTTGTGATAACGATGATGGTGATGGTGATAGTGATGGTGATTGTGATAGTGATTGTGATGATTATAATTGTGATGATTATGAAATTTGCCACATAGATAGTTTATAACCTGGATTAACATGTAGGATACTATTTATCCCTTTAGTATGATCCCGTGGGACAGTTACCGTACTTCACGCGGGTGAAGCCGCGGGCAACAGCTAGTTATACATATAAACATCCATGACTCGGAAACAAATGGCCATGCTCATCACACAAATATTTGCTCCGACCGGGATTCGAACCCGGGACCCTAAGAACGTAAGGCAGCCTCACTACCGCTGCGCCATTCGGGTCGTCACTTATACAATACGCACATGAATCCAAAAAATTGGACGCGCATGTGTTGGGTTCGAACTTGAGACCTATGACTTGGCAGTCCATCGATCACTCCATTATGCTATCACTGCTTTCAAGGTTACTTAATAGCTGAAATAGGTAAGTATTGCGGTAACTACCCCGGACGGACAAGCTCTTTCATAAAAATCCCTTTCTCGTTTGGCATTTCCACTGAAACATTATGGTCTAATCTAAGGCCTTAGGGCGACCACAAAAGATACATACACCGTTCGTATCTAAATACAGTGTGAGATCAAAGGGCTCGCTCATGTGAAAGTGACCTTAAAGGCCTGTCAGTCCAAGGTCTTTGGACTTATGTGGTACTTGTGGTTTTGCTTGTGTATTTAAATTTGGATTTTAATAGGTGTGTTTATTTCCTAGTGACATGAATGGTGAATAGTGAGGAGTTCGTGGCTAAATAAGAACAGTCACTCGGGTCGATCTTTTTAAACATTACACACCAAATAGGCTTGTGTCCTGAAAAAAATCTAATTAGTCCGTCAGTTAGATTATCAAAAAATATTTGACACGTATTTTGTCTTTTGTTACGTAAACCGAAATTGAAGAAGATACGACGCTATTAAAATTCTCAATACGTCACGCCATGCTATAATTTTTAGTGCGTTGTGACGTAACGAGCCCCCACTCTCGAGTTTTGAAGCGTTTTATCGTTATCCATATTCATTGATTTACAAAAACAAAAAATATAAATGTCCATTATTTTCCAATGCTCTAACTGATGGACTAAATAGATTTGCAATTTATTGATGGTGGAAACTATGCTATTCTTTCGTGCGTCGGAAAGGTTTAAGCAGTTGGTCCCGGCTTTCATTTGTAGATCTTTGACAGACGTTACAGGTAGTCAGTGGCCCAAAAAGTCTGACAACCAGTCTTACCAAGAGGTATCGTATTACCCAGTGCTAACAGGGTTGTGTAGGTCAAATAGGCAGTCGCTTTATCTACACTAATATTATAAAGAGGAAAGATTTGTGTTTTTGTGTGTATGTTTGTAATGAATAAACTCAAAAACTACTCGCTGATTTCAAAACTTCTTCCACCATTAGAAAGCTACATTCACCTAGAGTTACATAAGCTATATTTTATCCTCGTACTCTTACGGGAACGGGAACTACGCGGGTGAAACCGCGTGACGTCCGCTAGTGTAAAATACTGGTATTCAGGTAAATCCTGTAAGACTGGAAATCGACCTCAAAATAGTTGGAAAAAATGGTGAAAAGCCGACAGTTATCTCAAGTCAAGTCTATGACCGACTTTAGTGCTTAATTGTGTTGTTTATCAAAAAACTCGTGTGCAAACTTTAATGCTCACACTTGGTAGTTTAGGCAGTGCGTTGTCTATCAGTGAATGAATGTACTATATTCACTCATCGTATCGCATTCGTCGTCGCATACCTACGTAGGTATTTAGAACCTTACGCAACCCAGACAAAATCATTAAATTATCTTCCTGTATCTTTTCCAATTGTCTTGTTTATTAAAAAAAACTCGTGTGCAAACTTTAGTGCTTACACTTGGTAGTTCAATCAGTGCGTTGTCTATGATTGAATTAATGTAATATCTTCACTCATCGTATCGCATTCGTCGTCGCATTCGCATACCTACTTATTTAGAACTTTACGCAAGCCAGACCAAATCATTAAATTATCTTCCTGTATCTTTTCCATTTGTCTTGTCTATCAAAAAACTCGTGTGCAAACTTTAATGCTTACACTTGGTAGTTTAGGCAGTGCGTTGTCTATCAGCGAATGAATGTACTATCTTTACTCATCGTATCGCTTCGTCGTCGCATTCGCATACCTACTTATTTAGAACTTTACACAACCCAGAAAAAATCATTAAATTATCTTCCTGTATCTTTTCCAATTGTCTTGTATAATAAAAAAACTCGTGTGCAAACTTTCATTCTTACACTTAGTAGTTTAGGTAGTGCGTTGTCAATCAGTGAATGAATGTACTGTCTTCACTCATCGTATCGACTTCGTCGTCGCATTCGCATACCTACTTATTTAGAACTTTACGCAACCCAGACAAAATCATTAAATTATCTTCCTGTATCTTTTCCAATTGTCTTGTATAATAAGAAAAACTCGTGTGCAAACATTCATTCTTACACTTGGTAGTTCAATCAGTGCGTTGTCTATGATTGAATGAATGTAATATCTTCACTCATCGTATCGCATTCGTCGTCGCATTCGCATACCTACTTATTTAGAACTTTACGCAAGCCAGACCAAATCATTAAATTATCTTCCTGTATCTTTTCCATTTGTCTTGTCTATCAAAAAACTCGTGTGCAAACTTTAATGCTTACACTTGGTAGTTTAGGCAGTGCGTTGTCTATCAGCGAATGAATGTACTATCTTTACTCATCGTATCGCTTCGTCGTCGCATTCGCATACCTACTTATTTAGAACTTTACACAACCCAGAAAAAATCATTAAATTATCTTCCTGTATCTTTTCCGTTTACGAAATAAAACTCAATAAAAGAATATGATTGAAAAACTTTTCAAAGAAGTTTTTTTATTAAAATTGTACATTTGCAAAGTTTCCGGGTATTTTATTTCTTTCTTGCTATTCGCAAAAGTATAATGAGCGCACTAAGTTTTAACTTTTCTGTTGGTTTTGAGTGAAAGAAAGAAAAATAATCCATAATTGTGAACTGTAAAATATATAAATTTCACAAATTGTCTCTTATCGCCTGTAATCTCCAACCGTCTTATTATAAAACTTCCATTAAGTACCAGGTTTAAACCAGGACTAAAAGGTCTAGGATTGTTACGGTACTAACGTTTCGTATTACAAATCGTAGACCAACAAAGGACTACATAGTACCAAAGATAGTCCCTGGTATAAACATAATCCACAGATTATAAGCAACAAAATATTTAAAACTATTAAATCATTCGTTCAGCGTTCTCTGCACCGTTCCTTTTTACAGAATGTTGATAGGTAATTTAAAAAAAAATATTTTATAAATTGTTATTTGTAGTGGTAAAGTATAAAGTTTTGTTATTTAAAGGTATTTAAATATTCCGACTTGTATTTTTTTTAATGCATCAATCCAATTGTTCTGTTTTGAAACAACTATCGAGCTAGCGCGTATAATGGAGTGAACTGGGCGGCGCGCGTAATTCGAGTAATGTTATCGAAATGTTTATGTTACATCTTATAATAAACTAAATGTCCGGTTTCACTGCAAGAGTAATAATACAAGTAAAGGGCAGGCACAGTTCTTTGGGCACAGTATTCTTTGTGGTGAGATCGTGTGTGCATTCAATTAAAAAAAATGGATTAACCAAAGAAAAAAAGAGGTGAAAATTGGAGTTCAGAAGAAAAGGTTAGTGCTACCTGACATGTTAATCGGACACAGCTACACACAGTATTTGATGCAATAAGCTAAACCATGAACCTATGCCACATTACTTACATTAATACAAATTTCATTCTAGGATTTATACTGCGTCAACTTATTGCCGAGTCGGCTAAAATACTTGAAGATAAGTCGACGAAAACCAATATAAATTTATGTTAAAAAACGAGTTGACAATTTAGTACCATAGTTAAACTAGGGGTCACGATGGTCTAACTTTGGTACCATAGATAGTTCTAGGACTAGCGATAAACTTCGTTTTGTAATAACGTTTATTCAAGGTCATGGTTTAAACCTAGTACTAAAGCCGGTACTTTTTTAAGACCACGTTTTATAATAAGAGGGCAAAGGTTTAACTTTTCAGAAGGTTTAACTTTTCAGTACACTTGCACGAATAAACTTGCGCGAAAAGACATGCGCGCATGGACTTTTGCGCGATTGGACATTGGGCGAACGGCCATTTGTGCGCTTTGACTTTTGCGCGATTAGACTTTTGAGCGAACGGACTTTTGCGCAAAAGGACACTTGCGCGTGTCGTTTTCATGGTTTTCGGGGCCGCTGATAACGAAATGAGGTCTAAATAAAAACCCAATGTGACGTCAAAGGTGTACCTACCCATTTAATAAGCTTCTTAGCTAATTTAGAGGTCCAGTCTATTACCGTCAATCGAACACAAATCCAGACCCCAGATTTAGTTTTGACCATAAATTAGAGACTTAACGTCACGCATGTAATTCCTGCAAGATTTTTTCATTTTACATGGAGCGACTGCTTATCTGACCTCCATAACCCAGTTAGTACTGGGTAATACGATACCCCTTGGTAAGACTGGTTGCCAGACTTTTAGGACACTGACAACCTGTAACGACTGTCAAAGGTCTACAAATGACAGCCGGGACCAACGGCTGTTAAATAGGGTGATCAACCGTCCATAGACTAACCTAGGCAAGCGCAACTTAACCTGAAGTTCACGCCACGAACTCCACTGCATTCACCAATCAAATAAATAAGTACAGCGACCATCGCCTTTTCAAGGTCACCGGAGTGAACAAAAACGACCGATTGTAATTTCAAACATGACCGAATCCATTCAGTTGATTTTCAAAACTCATTCGATTTTGAACGAATGAGTGAACTTATATTTCCTTGGGGTATCGATTGGAGGGAACTCAATTTGTAGTAATAATCTTCGCATTAGGGAATCATTGAGTTTTTAGGGTTCCGTACCTCAGACTGTTGTGCGTCTATCTGTCTGTCAAGACCCTTTTTCTCAAGAACGCATAGTGGCATTATCATTTCAGCCGAAAGACGCCCACTGCCAATATTTTTAAATAACTCCCAAGGGGGGGGGTGGGATGGTATAGAACAAAAAAAATATCGCAATGATGGGGAGAATAAGTGCCTTTCGTCTTCGTTAAGAGTCTTTTTACACCCTTTATAGTAGGTACTTACTACAAGCAGAGTACAACCCGAATTGATTGATTGAACGTTAACAGCAAAAGCTAGTTATAAAATATTATAATTGAATTTGTATTGTAATGTAATTTGTCAATACCTTTACCACTAACCGATTAGACAAGTACATTTACAAACAACTTAAAGCCAAAACCCTAACTCAATTAACAAACTTCAGACCGCCGAAGACGGTTGAGATATTAATTCCAAAACTATATTCAAAGACTTTGCAAGGGAACTAGAAGATCTGCATTAAATTTATGATAAATTGACCCCGAGACAAATCGACCCGGGCAACTTGACCCCTATAACTCGAGTAAAACATTATGCAACCAATGGTGACATAATTATAAACGGGAGGAGCTCATGGCTAAATAATAACAGCCGCTCGTGTCGATCGTTAGGTTAAGCTGTGCTTGCCTAGGTTGGTCTGTGGATGGGTGACCACCGATTATATCCCTAGTTTCCTCCGTGCCTCGGAAAGCACGTTAAGCAGTTGGTACCGGCTGTCATTTAGAGATCTTTGACAGTCGTTAGGTAGTCAGAGGCCCAAAAAGTCTGACAACCAGTCACCAAGGGGTATCGTATTACCCGGTACTAACTGGGTTGTGGAGGTCAGATAGGCAGTCGCTCCATGTAAAATACTGGTATTCAGCTGCATCCGGTAAAACTGGAAGCCGACCCCAACATATTTGGGAAAAGACTAAGCAGATGATGATGATGGTGACATAATTATAAACACACTAGCGGACGACATGCGGTTTCACTCGCGTAGTTCCCGTTCCCGTGGGAGTACGAGGATAAAATATAGCCTATGTTACTCAAGGTGAATGTAGCTTTCTAATAGTGAAAGAATTTTTGAAATCGGCGCAGTAGATTTTGAGTTTATTCATTACAAACATACACACAAAAATACAAATCTTTCCTCTTTGAAATATACTAGCGGACGTCATGCGGTTCCACCCGCGTAGTTCCCGTTCCCGTGGGAGTACGAGGATAAAATATAGCCTATGTTACGTAAAGTAAATGTAGCTTTCTAATGGTGAAATAATTTTTTAAATCGGCGCAGTAGTTTTTGAGTTTATTCAATACAAACATACACACAAAAAATACAAATCTTTCCTCTTTATAATATTAGTGTAGATAACCAATGTCGCCTATACCCAGCAGTGGGTGATTCCGGGCTGATATGAACCAATATCGCATCACTTTGTGACTTTGTGTCAATCTCCCTACTGGTGGAAATTGTGGGGTCGGGGAAAGTGTTATTGGATTTTTTCATCAGGAATATCTCAGTAGCAGCCACAGAGCCTGGATTTGTGCCCGCTTGACGGCAATAGGCTCGCCCACATGGAACTTAAAAAACATAGTTGGCGAAATGTGTGTAGGTCCTATTAGATACACCTCTGCCTAACCCTAAGAGGATTTCATGTGTGATATTATGTAAATGGAGCAAAGACTTTCCTCACTCTCAACATTATTAAGTTTAAAAATTTTGTTTGATGTATGGTGTTTTCTAACTTCGATGGTTTTAATGGGTCATGGGTGCAAAGCCCTGGAGACAAACAATACTATTTGCCATACATTAGTACCTCGAGCATTATGTTAACTCAACATTCCTATAAAATTAGTAACTAGATTAGTGGTAACCAAAAGTTATCATATTACCCAGAACTAACTGCGTCGTGGAGGTCAGATAGGCAGTCACACCATGTAAAATACTGGTATTCAGCTGTAACCGGTAAGACTGGAAGCTGACCCCAATAAAGTTGGGAAACGGCTAGGCAGATGATGGCAGATGAAATAATAATAATAATTTATTTATTTCGAGCAACAAGACTCATAGCGTTAGTAACAATATACTTACAAACTATGTTAGTAATACATTTACAAACAAAATAAAACAGAAAACAGATTGTGACATCATTGCTGATAATTTTTTTCTGACTATTTCTATCACTATTATACAGTGTGTAAACAACCTCATCACGAAGCCGTCAACCAAGTATTCTGCACATCAAACTTTACGCCAAAATTATTGCTGGGAAACTATTTTTTTTTGGGGTGAAAAATCATATTTTGTGGTAGAACTCAGTGTAACGCACTCAAAAAATTGTGCTGATGGATGGATTGAATAGTACGAGGGTCGTGGAGGTTTTTACAGTAAAAATCTTACAATAAAAAAACTTGTATTAAAAAAAAACTTGTCAAAAAGTTGGAACATTGACCCCCAATATCTCCGTAACTAGAAGGTTCCCAGGTATGGTGTAGAACATACTCGTAAAAATGATCGCAATGACGGGGAGAATAAGTGCCTTTCGGCTTCGTTAAGAGGTCTTTTACACCCTTTATTTTAGTTCAGTTATGTTACTGAAAATACAAAAAAGTGCCAAAGAACATGAAATCCCTTGTCCCGTGTTACTTTGGGTTCGATAATTATCTCTTAGGCATGCAGAGCTCCCTCACGATGTTTCGCTTTACCACCACATCATTCCTCACAGAATCCATCCATCGTTTTTTGTCCTCTATCCCCATAACCTTCTCATCTTCATTCTATACTATTCATCATCATCAGCCTATTAATGTTCTTACTGCTGGGACACAGGCCTCCTCTATATGAGAAGGAAGGGCTATAATCCACCACGCGGGCCCAGTGCGGATTGGTAGATGTCACATGTCTTCGAATATTTGGTTCTAGGATAAGCCGGTTCCCTCACGATGTTTTCCTTCACCGTTTTGAGAGCAGACGTGGTGATTGATGGATTAAATTTCACAAAGTAATGGGTTCGAACCCACGAATTACTTTTCGTAAGTCAGGGCCACCTCCACTCTAGCTCGCCGTCCGTCCGTCTCATGACGACAGGCCGTGTCGACGGCGCGTTCGTGTTTCACGCGCGCCTCAAACAGTGTCAGCAAAAAGGAAGGGGTCCGCAAGGACCGATGCCTGCCGGGGTTGCGGGACTGTTCAAAAGAGATACCGTGGCCCCGGAACACAAAGGGTGATGAAGGAACATGGATGGGTTTTAGTCAGTAAAAGTCTGACACTCCCTCCTGCTCCGCCCAGAGCGGGAGGAGTCATTTGATAATTTCCCATCCGAAAAAAAGGGGTCCCCACACAACAAACGTGATTTTTTTTCCGATTTTTCTAATGTTAATAGATAGTAAGGAACCCTTCGTCCGCAAGTCCGTTTACTTTTAACTAGCACACAAAATCACAAAACACAGAAAAACCTATATATCAGCTTAAAATTCACCTCACGAAGTCTGAAAACACGGGCAGTAGGACAAATTGCTCAAATTTACATATTGCCCCGATATAGACCCGTTCGCATGAACGCTTCAACTTTCAACGCCGTTTTTTTACCCCTTTGCACCCCTTTTATAGGGTAAAAAGTGCAATTGATCGTGATAGCAGCGTTTTACATGAAAAGCTGCAGTTTTTTTTAACGTTTTCTGTAATTAATTGTATGGTAGGGCATTGTAGGTTTTGAAATAACTTGACCTGGAATTGCGTGGAAAATTATTATGTGTGTTTGTGGCATGGTTTTCTTATGACTTATTTACGTAGCAAAGGCTTATCCTTAGAAAGAAAAAGAAACAAAAAAATACAACTATTTGTCGCAGTGACATGACGTGCATGCGATATGACAAAAAAAATAAACATACAACAAAAAAGCTTGCACGAATCATTATGAATGTGGTCTTTTCCGCCTAATCGGTTAAATTTTTTTTCGTTTAAATTACGCGGAGCCGCCGAGCAAGCATCAACTTTACCAACTCTGTCTGTGTGACATTTTGCTAATTGGACGGTTAAAAACAGAACGTCACAGAAAAGCTTTCTTTGATTTTTCTATGAATCTAGTGACAGGTAAGTGACACGGATAGGATATTCTTTGTTTACAGAAACAACAATAGCTACCGAAGATGGCACGTTAACCAACAGTTATACGTAAGTAAGTTATAGAAAACGACCGTTTGTCAATCAGTGTAATTCTGATGGGCAAGACTGTTGCTCCATTTAAAATACTGGTAATAGCTTACCCCCACTTAATTGGGATAAAGCATGCAGATCATGAAAACGATTAATTAGTACCTGGGTAAGAGAGCTCTGCTCGGGTAAAAATAAAGAAAACAAATACTCCCAGATAATAGGGATGATGACTGACTAAATAAAATATGATTCTATTTAGTCCGTAAGTTAGATAATCCAAAAATATTAGATACCTACATGTTTTTTATTCAATCAATACAAATCAATCCTACAAATTGACGAAGATAAAACGTGTCAAAGATCATGAGTGCCCCCACTCATGATCTTTGACACGTTTTATCTTGTGACGTCACATTTGAGTAAAAAATCTACTCAAATGTGACGTCACACGAGTTTTCAACACACTGTATCGTCTTCATTTTTTGTTTACGAGAAAAAAGAAAAAAAAAATGTGTCCAATAATTTTTGGAAATCTATCTGACGGACTAATTAGATTTTTTTTTGTCATCTACCCTATTATGAGACCTAGGTATAGATTGAGCAATTTAGAGTTACTATGATAGATTTTTCGCCCTCGTAAACCCCTATATTGCAACTCTCATTGAAAGCGTTAGAGCCGGCTTCGAGAACGTGATGACAAATGTTGCTCAATAAATACAACTAAAACTCTTTAATAGTAATAAAAAAAAGGCTACAGAGCGTCAAAAAATTCGTCCACATCGCTGTCAACAGGAAAAGAGTCCCCAAGGCTGGCAGCATTGCCACGTTAGATGGCAATGCTGACTCTTTGGCCAACAAAATAGGCTCTCCCTTTGATCACGTAAAGAGTCGACCAACCGCTTGGCGATTTCCCGAAATACTAGGTGGGCACTTGGACCTCATGGCCCTAGTGTATAGTTTAATAGACGTAGTATCGAGTTTAATAGACTTCGAGGCTGCAAGTCAGATCTGAAATTATACAAAATTTAGTAATATTTCGTGCCTAAACCATAGTGACATAAACTTTTTTCTGTTCACAATCTTAACTTATAACTGCTGCAAACGTTTTCAGCTATAATTATGATGATCAAGATTTATTTTATTTTACTACAATCACAAACAATTGATACTATTTTAAGAAATACAACCTTCTAATTGAAACACTTAGGACATTCTAAAGAGCTAATCACAATAAAAAAGTGTAAACAATTTCTTTTTTAATTAAAAAACATTGCCAAGGAAAAAACGACCTAATTAAACCGGTCTTGGTTATCCAAAAGGGTCCTAATTGCTAATTAAAGAGTCGTTGTCTTAACCCTTAAATAAAGAGGTTTCATTTTTTCAAAGGAAAAGCTTAGCTTTGTTAGATGTTCTATTTTTAGGTAACTCTTTGTGAAAAAAATCTCTAGTCACTACTTTCATACGAGGTGTAAACGAACCCTTCACGAACCCGTCAATTTTATGGGTTGGGGGCTTTTGGGACCGGGACCGCCGTCCCAGATTCCCCCTAAATATTTTTGAGTGGTATTTTGGGACTACAAGAAAAAAAAAGTTAAAGCACAGTAAGCTAATATAATATTGTGATCAACAATTACATGAATTTATTATTGAAGTGAAACTTCTATAAAGACGGGGTAGGTATTAGGAAAAAAAAAATTCTCCACTTGTATCAAAATGTACTTACCTACTATTTTTGGTTTTATAAAAATACGAAAAAAAATCTTCAATTGTATGAAAATGTACTTTGTTTGGTTGACCGTACTTTCCCAAGATATAACTTTGATTTTTTTTTCTTGTGGTTCCAAAATACCACTAAAAAATTAGGGGGAATCCGGGATCGTGGTCCTGGTCCTCGATTCGAACGAGATTTCATTGAATACGAATCAATAGAATTTAATAATTATTTTGTTTACTTTGCTTAGATAAATAAATCAAACCAACAGCAAACAGCATTCAGTCAGCCGATTGCTACAGCTCACAGTAGGTACTTATGTAAAAACGAAACAATTAATAAATACATTTTTAAAAACATTATGCAACTGCTTAGTTTTATATTCTTAGAATTGTATCCATTTCATGCGACATCCTATTGCAGCGCACACAGAAAATCTTCACGCCTTTATTTCCCAAGCTTCTTACACTTTCTGTGCAAAAATGTACCAACAATAAATCAAGAAAATAGCACGGACAAGTGAGCAAGACTGCTACCCTATCGTAAACAAATTGTGTATAGACTCTCGGGAATATAAATCTGATCCTTTTTGTTATCCCACTGTAAGCAGATTTGTTACAAAGAGGATGAGCTTTGCAAAGCTATAAGAAAAACTAGTGCTATTCTGTAAAGTTCACTAGTTCACCTCACTCTAGCGAGCGCAAACAATTCGAAAGCGAACTCATTTGTTTTTAAAGTAAATCATCGCGGATTCACAACCAACGAGACACCGTTCGAATTTCGAACACGATGTTTATTAAAGACTTCTTCGGGAGAGCACGTAGCTATAATAATAATAGCCGCACGGGTCGACCTTAAAGGTAAAGCCGGGCTTGCCAAGGTTGTTCCGTGGATGTGTGACCATCACTGCATAGAGAGTTTCCTCCGTGCCTCGAAAAGCACGTTAAACCATTGGTCCTGGCTGTCATTTGTAGATCTTTGACAGTCGTCACGAGTAGTCGGAAGCTGAAAGTCTGACATCCAGTCTTACTAAGGGGTATCGTATTACCCAGTTAATAGGTTGTGAAGGTCAGATAAGCAGTCGCTTCATGTAAAATACTGGTATTCAGCTGCATCCAGTTATAGTGGAAGCCGACCCCCAACTTAGTTTTGGAAAAAGCTAGGTTAGACTTCAAATTGGCTTTGATTGTGAATTTGAAGTTATTTTCACGTTATCTATCAGGAACACAAGGTACCTTAACTACAAGATATCAAAATATGAGAAGATAACGTTTCCTTACCAGTTTATAGGTGCACTGAAAGGGCTTATCGAAACTTAACCCCTGATAAGATCGGGGGAAAGGGGATAAACGCTGGATTAAAGTTTTTATGCAAACCAATTCTCAGATTATACCAGCTGAAAGGAAATATTTTTTTAAATCAAATTGAGCGTATGAGGCACACCTCTGCTTAAATTTTCGTGGCTTAGAGGCGTGATGCTATGCCATTATTGTTTATGAAAAGTGTCATGCTTAAAGTATGATAGTAGGGCAGCCCAGGGTTCAGCAAGCAGTATAAAAACCTTAGTGGCCGAGATGGTAGAGCGTGATAAAAACAAACGCGTGTAAAACTAAACCAATTCCAGACAGGACTCCTTCGGGCCACTTTAAGTTTTCAAAAGGGCCCAAAACCGAAAAACGTTCAGAAACGTTGATATTCATCTTATAGCAAGGGGCTTAAACCACCGGGGTTGCGGGACTGTTCGAAAGAGATACCGTGACCCCGGAACACAAAGGGCGATGAAGGAACATGGATGGGTTTTAGTCAGTAAAAGTCTGACACTCCCTCCTGCTCCGCCCAGAGCGGGAGGAGTCATTTGATGATTGCCCATCCGAAAAAAAAAGGGGCTTAACCGAAACGAATTAAACAGACAAAATCTCGAAGATATTAAGGACTTTCACTTTAATTGAATGAATTTATGAAAGCTACCGAAAACGTAACTTATACTGTCACTTACGGCATATTATATAGTCCGTGATCATTAATCATTCTAAGCTCCCCGAAAACGTGAAAGCTTAAAATAGTGTTTGAGCTACCGAGAAGCTTGGCATTTATGGCAATGCTATTGAAAATTGTTGTAGAAAAACGAGACGCTTTGAAAACGGTTGCCACATGTTGCCACCCTCTGGGCAATTGTTGCCACAGACTATGGAAACTGTAAAATACAACAATACTAACTGACTCTAATGAACGCGTTAAAACGAACCAAGGCCGCTTTTCTTCTGTTTTTCAAATTTCTGAATTCAAATTTCGATAAAAGAACAAATCAAAATAATGGCCAATGTTTCATCCCATAAGTTTCCGAACGCAGTTTTTTGACGTTTGACAGATGACGTTTCAGTTGTCAGTGCGATGACGTTGGGTTGTCAGTGCGATCTTGGTTGGAAAATGGTCGCTTCCGTTGTCTTGTTTTTTTGGTGCACGCTGCTGTCGTAGAATTATTGATTGAAACTTTGAGTTAATGTTAATCCGATACAATCTTGGTCGGTTTTTGATATTTTGTTGGTAATTGAGTGAAAATTAAGACATTTCGCCATCTTGCGTCGTGACCGCGAATAATTTGTTGGTTAACTAGCCGGCTTTGTGTCGTTTGGACGCCGGTAACTTCCTGAATTCAGTGCTGGACTATTGTAAATCCCCAATTGGGTTAGCAAACCGGGATAAGATTCAGTTGGACATTGACTGAAAAGTGCCACGTGTGTGATCTGAAGGTTTGACCAGGCAGTCGACGGTACGCGCTGTGGGGCGTCCTTTGGAAGACCGTCGAATCTACATAACTTACATGCACAACACAAAACACATTTACACTTACACCCCACCCAGATACGACGTGACCAGGGACTACGCCACATCTCCGGTTCCAACGTGATGGGTAAGTTGTCTCTAATAGTTGAATAGTTGTTTTCCCTTTGTCGATTGGACAAGTATTATTTTGATTAGGGCTCCGCGTAATCGCGGACATCGTGAGTCTGCTGGGGCAGTCTCACACAGCCAATAAGCTTCAAAACTGCATAAAAACTTATTTTTGCCCCATCATAGTTTTTAGGTTTTGGGCCTCTATACGTACATATAAATGCAGGATAACAATATTTATATTATATTTCCCTCACAATCATAACATTTTCTGCTTATCCTTACATAGAAATAAATGAGGTGTCCTTTACAACGTCCCGGACAGCGTTATAAGGAACGTGAGGTCACAGCAAATCCAATACGGCCGCTTTGACATATATATTACTTTAGTACAGCAGAGAAATATTTTAAGTAGCTCTTGGCTGCGACTTTGCATACAAACTTCTACCCTTTGTTTAAACGGGGTTTGAGTTACGAAATATCCTTTCTTGTGTTTCCCTTTTGTCTGAGGAAAAGTTGTAAGAGTCCAAAGGTTATAACGACTGGGCTGGCGAGTGAAGGGTCGTGACTTAGATTCTTGTTCATACAAATATGGACATACATATTAGCTTCATTTTAACATAAATCTTTTATACATTACTTGTAATCTGAATTAAGTTATATTATGGGTGATTCCTGACTAAAAAAATATTATTCTGTCCAGTCCGTCGGTTAGATTATCGAAAAATATTGGACACGTATCTTTTGTAAAATTGACGAAGATAAAACGCGTCAAAGATCATAGGTGGGGACTTGTGACGTCAGTTCCCGGTGAAAAAAGATACTTAAATGTGACGTCACACGAGTTTTTGACACTGTATCGTCTTAATTTTTTGTTGACGTGAAAAAATAACAAAAATAAGTCTCCAATATTTCTTGGAAATCTATCTGATGGACTAATTAGATTTTTTTTTTGTCATTTACCCTTTTTTTTCGGATGTGATATCATCAAGTGACTCCTCCCGTTCTGGGCGGAGCAGGAGGGAGTGTCAGACTTTTACTGACTAAAACCCATCCTTGTTCCTTCATCGCCCTTTGTGTTCCGGGGCCATGGCATCTCTTTCGAACAGTCCCGCAACCCCGGCAGTTGTCATTTACCCTATTGCTCACTTCTTTTTCTTCACCGTAAACCAGCATATTAGATGTCTGTTGACGTTACTCAAAAAGCCGCTAAGCTGAAGTGGGACTTGGCTGGCCATGTCTGCCGCATGTCCGACAAGCTGTGGGTCAAAATAACCATGATGTGAAGCCCTGATACAAGCAGAAGGCGACGCGGTAGACCTCGCAGGAGATGGCGGGAAGAGCTGGACAGAACCAACGACCAATGGTCCACAATTTAGATTGCAACTAGATGCAACATAGCCTTTGTTCAGTAAAAATAAGAGTAACCTAAAAAAACCACGACTGTTCGTTTTTAAACACTCCAAAAAAATGGGCCCTTAAAACGCTCCTCATGCAAAAAGCCGCCAAAATAATCACGATTCAGCCGAAAAGTGATCACTCGTACAAAAATATACTAAAATTATACTCGTCGACTACTCAAAGGTTCATGAATGTCGAGAGGGATCTGCTAAGAGGTTGTGGAGGATCAAAAGAGGTCCGTAATGACTTCCTTATGATATTACACGCGGGTGTGATGAACTAGTTTTGGCATGGAATGGAGTAAGAATATTGTAGTCAGTGTTAGTTTGTACTAACTGTGAGTTAATTTGTTGTGGATTTTTTTTATGTGTGTTACCTTATAGCTCCGTGATTACTGGTCCGATTTACGTGATTCTTTTTTAATTTCGAAATACCTTTACTTCCGGAAGTCGGTGGCAAAAAGTCAATGCAACGAACAAAAGTCACCGACTGCCGGAAGTAACGTTATTTCCCACTTTTCGGTGTTTTTGAAGTGAAAACTTCTTTAAGCACGTTGAGCACTTTTGGGTCAACAAAATCATGGATCTCGTGTCACCGTTCGTTTGTGCTTGCTAAAACACGAGAATGGCTTTTAGCGAGCACAGATGAATGATGAAATGTTTGTCGTATTACATGGAAGGTTTAAACGGTTTTAAAAACGGTTTGGTTTTAACAGTTTTAAACGGTGAGAAAACAAAAAAAATAAACACTTCTAACACCAAAAATAATTCAAAAGTAATAATCTAATAGCTCGACGATACAATTCACAAGTTACTTAGTTTTTACTTCTATCGGCAGTCCCCAAAGACTGCCCCCATGTTTTATTTTTTTGAGTCGGTTTTTAGGGTTCTGTACCCAAAGGGTAATAAAACCGGCCAAGTGCGAGTCGGCCTCGTGCACGAAAGGGTTCCGTACTATTATCAAAAAAATCACGTTTGTTGTATGGGAGCCCCCCTTAATTATTAATTTTATTCTGTTTTTAGTATTTGTTGTTATAGCGGCAACAGAAATACATCATCTGTGAAATTTCAACTGTCTAGCTGTCACGGTTCATGAGATACAGCCTGGTGACAGACAGACGGACAGACGGACAAACAGCGAAGTCTTAGTAATAGGGTTCCGTTTTTACCCTTTGGGTACGGAACCCTAAAAACGGAACCCTATTACTAAGACTTCGCTGTCTGTCCGTCTGTCCGTCTGTCTGTCACCAGGCTGTATCTCATGAACCGTGACAGCTAACCAGTTGAAATTTTCACAGATGATGTATTTCTGTTGCCGCTATAACAACAAATACTAAATATAGTTAATGGTGCGGAACCCTTCGTGCGCGAGTCCGACTCGCACTTGGCCGGTTTTTTTACACTTAGTTTCAATGTCGGCGACCCACTATATACTTAGACTGAAAACAAGCTAAACAATCTATTATCTTCTAAGTTTTGTCCGCTGTGCATGGGATCGATTCTGAGGTCGGGCAAAGTGTTGTTGGGATATTCTATAAAGAATATCTCAGAAACAGCCATGGAATCTGGATTTGTGGTCGGTTGATGGCAAAAGAGCCGCCACTATTACATGGGACTTAAACATAACTGGCTAAATTTAGGTGTACTAATAGGTACAGCTCTGTCTAACTCTTTGAGGATTACAGGCGTGATGTTTTTATGGCCGACTAAATCAAATCTTTCAAAATCCTGAAAAGATTCCTAGAACAACTCTCAACCACTCACCAAGAAAACCATTACATTTTCATGGTTTTCTTACGCCCCGATTTCACGGTTTATTTCCTGAAACTGAGAAATTTGCCCTTAAACCCAAGAGGGTTACAAAATTTGTACAAATATTTGTCGAATTTTAAGCTTGCCAACCGAAAGAGACGAAATTCAAGATTATTTTGTCAATGTAGCTTAAAATTCGTTTGTTTATTTTGTTAGTACCTTATCTTTACTCTTTGTTTAAATCTTAGAAGAGCTCTAAGACAGGAAAATATGTACCTGCTTAGTTTTTTTTTCTTATTTCTATGTTAACAAGCAGTGCGGTGGATGAAATTCCCCATCGGCCACTTTTTCTGATACGACTAATAGATACGTCGCAGGTTTTCTATCTAAAATAAACAAATTAGAAATATACGTAGGTTATGTATAGTTTTGTAATCACCTTTTAAAACCCTTCATTTTGTTTCCCCAATCGATGGATTTGGAAGAACAAAACAAATTCAAACCCCACAATATGGCGCCGTAGATCCGCCATGTTTATTTTTAATAGTAGCTCTTGCGCCACCAAGAAGTCAATCATTTTATAAAGTAACTAGCTGACCCGCGCAACTTCGTCTGAGTCACATGTGAGAGAGAGAGAGTGCGAGTTAGAGACAGTGTAAGTCAACCTTAAAAGATAGACATATTACCTATGCTATCGCGGATTTATTTTTATTCAAGTGAGCAACAATTTAATATACTTAACTTTAATCTACCTACTTATGTTTTTCCAAATAAGGGCTTGCCACGACAGCTTTACGTCCTCATCCTAAGACACTCGATGACAGTCATACTCCAGCTAGGTCGAAAGTTCTCACCAAAGGTGCAGGAAATTAACCCAAACACGATTTTTCAATTTTAAATGGGGCTAACTGTGACATATACCTACCGACGCTTTTCACAAAAAAAGGAGCATGCTTATCTTATTAGACTTCTCCGTAAAACGTTATGCGTGATCACTGGTCATACAATACAATCAAACATAAAAAAATACGCGTCGAATTGAGAACTCCCTCCATTTTGTTTCATCGGTTAAAAAACCAAACTTGTGGCAACTGACACGGGCAAGGGTCATTCTTTCACGGAAAATATTAACACCGCGTCTCAGAAAATGGAGTGAAATGAACAACGCCATCTATCACCAAGATATTAAACTGCTAAATTATCATGAAAGGAAATTATGCTATGTAAATTTTCGAAGCAACATCATGTAAACTAATCTAGAGTGCCATAAGCTATAATAACTTTTTTAAAGCCGGTCGATCTAAAAGTTATCAGGTGAGCACATTTTTGTCATTATTACCATTTTAGTACAATAGATCGCTGCATCTTACATTTGATGATTATTTCTTCTTGAACACTTTAAATTCATATATCTTTTGATATAATTAACCGATTACGATGAAACAAAAACTAAGTAATACCTCAATATACGCACAATTTTTATGTATAAAAGTTATCTGTATTGGTTTCGTATATTTTACGTGATGCTTGATCATCGAAACAGACAAACAGATAAACAGACAAAAATTCCAAAAATGCTGGAACGACTTCTGTTGGTTATCCTTTAACACGCTGGCAATTTTTCTTCGAAATATTTTCGATGTACAAAAACGATTTTTCTACAGATTTATTATATGTATAGACTAGCTGTTGCCCGCGGCTTCGCCCGCGTGAAGTTCGGTAACTGTCCCACTGGATCATACTAAAGGGATAATAGTGTCCTCCATGTTAATCCAGGTTATAAACTATCTATGTACCACATTTCGTAATCATCACAATTATTATTATCACAATCACCATCACTAGCACAACCGCCATCATTATCACAATCACCATCACTATCACTATCACAATCACCATCACATTCCCCATCACCATCACTATCACAGTCACCATCATTATCACCAATTATCGCCATTAACACAACCACCATAATTACCACAATCATTATCTTATCACAATCACTATCACAATCACCATCACCATCACAATCACCATCAAAATAACTATCACAATCACCATCATCGTTATCACAATAATTATCATCGTAATCACAGTCATTATCACACTCACCATCACCATCACTATCTCAATCACCATCACAATCACCATCACAATCTCCATAATAATCACAATCACCATCACTATCACAATCACAATCACCATCATAATCCCCATCACTATCGCTATCACAATCACTATCACAATCACCATCACAATCACCATCAAAATAACTATCACAATCACCATCATCGTTATCACAATAATTATCATCGTAATTACAGTCATTATCACACTCACCATCACTATCTCAATCACCATCACAATCACCATCACAATCACCATCACAATCACCATCACAATCACCATCACAATCACCATCACAATCACCATCACAATCACCATCGCAATCACCATCGCAATCACCATCACAATCACCATCATAATCACCATCACAATCACCATCACAATCACCATCACAATCACCATCACAATCACCATCACAATCACTATCACAGTCACCATCACAATCACTATCACAGTCACCATCACAGTCACCATCATCATCACAATCACCATCACAATCACCATCACAATCACCATCACAATCACCATCACAATCACCATCACAATCACCATCACAATCACCATCACAATCACCATCACAATCACCATCACCATCACAATCACCATCACAATCATCATCACAATCACCATCACAATCACCATCACAATGACCATCACAATCACCATCACAATCACCATCACAATTACCATCACAATCACCATCACAATCACCATCGCTATCACCATCACAATCACCACCACTCTCAGAATAACTATCACAATCATCATCACCATCACAATCACCATCAAAATCAGTATCACAATCACCATCATCGTTATCACAATCATTATCATCGTAATCACAATCGCTATCATCATTATCACAATCACTATCATCGCAATCACTATCATTATCATCGTATTCACAATCATCATCATTACAATCTCCATCCTCGTCATCACAATCATTATAATCGTAATCACAATCATTATCATCGTAATCACAATCACTATCATCTTAATTACAATCACAATCGCCATCACTATCTCAACCAAAATAATTATCACAATCACCATCATTATCACAATCACCAACACTATCACAATCAAAATCACAATCACCATCATCGTTATCACAATCATTATCATCGTAATCACAATCATTATCATCTTAATCACAATAATCATCATCACAATCTCCGTCCTCGTTATCACAACCATCGCTATCACCATCACAATCACCGACACTATCACAATCACCGTTACTGTCACAATCACCATTACAATCACAATCACAATCACCATCATCGTTATCACACTTATTATCATTGTAATCACAATCATTATCATCGTTATCACAATCATCATTATTACAATCATCATCATAGTAATCACAATAATTATCATCGTAATCAAAATAATCATCATCATAATCATCGTCATCATTATCACAATCATCATCATCGTAATCACAATCATTATCATCTGGATCTCAAAATAAATGCCATTTTCGTAATCAGCACCCCTGATAATCTCGGTATCGACACCCATATTGATTTTTAGACATTTCAACCCCATCGCACCCCAACAGGGAATGGTAGTATTTCAGGTCTGCCACATTAAATCTTAAAATCGTTTTTGACCCGACCCAATTCACCATAAAAACAATACCTATGTTGAATTTCAGGCTTTGTTACCCCATTTCCCCGAAACTGAAACACAAACGTTAACTCATATATCGATAGGAGTACTCCTGTTAAGTTTCGAATAAAGTAGTCTAACTCATCTTATTTCCCCACGTAATATTTGGCCTCCCGTTCCAACCCCTAAGGGGGTGAATTTTGAAAAATCCTTTCTTAACGCACCCCTAAACTTCATAAAGAACCTTTGTGCCAAATTTGGAATCTCCAGACTCAGCGGTTTTGGCTGTGCATTGATTTTTATACTTTGCCACCCCATTTCCCCCTATTAGGGGTTGAATTCTGAAAAAACCTGAAACCCGTTTCAACTCATTTATCAATAGGAGCACTCCTGTGAAGATTCGAATAAAATAGTCTAACTAATCTTGTTTTACCCATACAAACTTTGGATTCCCGTTTAACCCCCTTAGGGGTTGAATTTTGAAAAATCCTTTCTTAGTGCACCCCTAGACCACATTAGGAACCTACTTGCCAAATTTGGAATCTCTAAATTAAGCGGTTTGGGCTGTGCATTGATTTTTATACTTTGCCACCCCATTTCCTCCTCTTAGGGGTTGAATTCTGAAAAAACCTGAAACCCGTTTCTACTCGTTTATCAATAAGAGCACTCCTGTGAAGTTTCGAATAAAATAGTCTAACTAATCTTGTTTCCCCATACAAACTTTGGAGCCCCGTTTAACCCCTTTAGGGGATGAATTTTGAAAAATCCTTTCTTAGTGCACCCCTAGACCACATAAGGAACCTACTTGCCAAATTTGGAATCTGTAGACCCAGCGGTTCGGGCTGTGCGTTGATAGATGAGTCAGTCAGTCAGTCAGTCAGTCAGTCAGTCAGTCAGTCATTCAGTCAGTCAGTCAGTCAGTTTCTTCTTTTATATATTTAGATGAGCTCAATGAGCCAATGTCTATTTCATAAATACAAGTTAAAATTTTTGATTACTAAACGATGAAACATGTCTGCTTACCCCTTTAAAAAATATGGTTATATAGGTTATTATTATCAGTTATGTAGGCTTGATACTACCCATATTGGTCAATATCACTTGTGTAATCCACCTTGTGTTGCTCTTAAATAATAAAAGGGAGAATTAGATTCACAAAAAGCATTATTAACTCTCTTTTTTGAGCGATTTTCAGGTGCTTTGGTAATTGGAAAGCATCAAACACAACAAGTGTAGTAGTAGTACGACTTGTAAACATTGCTTTGGATGTGATCCTACTAATTAAATTCTGAAAAATGTTTAATCGAGTCTATTGGTTGTGAAATGTGTATTAAAATGAACCTGGATTCTCAAATTACCTGTGACAGTGTTATCCTCAGTTTTTATGAAGATTTAGACTAAATTAGAAAGTGTTAATACCCATAGTAATCTAACTGTGAATTACGCCTACAGAAGTGAAGATTGTAAACTGTATGTACAATAATTCAATATTCTTAATCAATACCAGAAGAATAACTCTAATAACAGTGAAATCACACACATTTGGAGTGCTTTTTACGAATCTCAACGAAGATGAATTCGTTTTTTATTTGAAACGGTGGTGCACTACAACGCCATCTTACATCTACCACTTGAATCAAGTTGGGCTGTCCTCCAAACGGGATTGCCAAGACCAATAATTTCATGACAAATAAAAAATATTGAATAAAGCGACATCTGTTGGACCACTTACCAATAAATAACTTACTGACGTCATTGAAATCACAATAGAAACGCAATTTTGCCAAATCTTGTATCTGCGTGATTGGTGTAATGGTTTGAGAACTTGCTTTCCACGCACGAGGCTTCGAGTTCGAATCCTACGAGTTGTGAAATATTTTTGAGGATTTATTTGTATTTAAAATGAATTATCTGAACAACATAACATTCAGGCGCACACGTACGCAGTCAGAACCAAATAATGATGATAGTGATGACATTATTTCACAAAGTTTGGAACAGACCACAAATAGTTTACCAGAAGTATCGGAAGACGAAGATAATAATGAAATAAAAATATTAAAGGAAAAGATAGACACTTTGGCTTCTCAACTAAATAGCGCGCACAAGGAGATCGAATTATTAACATTAGAAAATCATAATTTGAAGAAACAAAACGAAGAATTTACTAAGAAGAACAGGGTATACAAAAAAATTGTCAGTAGTCCAGCGAAAGTAAAAGTGACGACACCTCAAAATATTACAAAAAAGCTCACAAAAACCAAACAAACACAGACAATTACACAAATTATAGAAAGTCCTGATTGCTGTACATCCACTGCTGAAGACTCAACTGAAAATTCGCAAAACAAAACGTCGCCAAAAATAAATATTAATAATAATGAACCATCGTTGCCGGTTGCAAACAATAATATATGTATTATAAGTAGTGAAACGTCTAATAGATTGTACACAATCAGTCAAAGAACCAAATTAAGTAGTTTTAATATATGTCACTATCGCATGCCAAATTGTGGACTGAAGCAACTATTAGATAATCTTGATAAGAAAGTACAAAACTTCACTTACTCCGACTACTGTGTAATCTATGTCGGGGAAGATGATTTTAGAAGGACGCATAATTATATAGAATTAGTTACTTTCATTCGCGCAAAGCTACAAACCTTAACCAACACGAACTTTATAGTATGTTTGCCTACTTTTAAATATATGGTTAACAAAAATTTAATGTTTAATAGTAGAATTGACACTTTTAATAATTTAATCTACATGGATATTGAAACATACAAATATGCGCATATTTTGGATTCCAACTTAAATCTTCCGTACACCTACGAAACTTATAACCAAAGGTATGGAAGCTTAAATAATAAAGGCTTGAATACTATCTTGCACGATTTACAAGACCTAATCCTAGATTTAAACACAATAAATGTAAATGATGCATGTGAACAACTGACGGAATCTGTTAATACTTTGACTTATAAGGTAGATAATTGTAATGTAATAGACATAAGTGCCCTGAATGCTTCACCCTTGGAGGCTGACTGTTTACAGAAAAATCAAATGAGTACTTTACCAGTCCCACAGACATCAGATGATTCTCAGTTTTTTCTATAACTGTCTCAATATTCTCCATCAAAATATAGCAGGTTTAGTGAGCAAAGCTGACACACTTTTAGTTAAGTTAGAAGAATTATTCAATAAGGGAACTATTGTAGACGTTATCTGCATTACAGAGCATTTTGTGGAATCAGGCAATGAGGATCTAATGTATATACCCAACTTTTATCTGACGGCTTACTATTCAAGAAATACGAAACGCGGAGGTACATGCATCTTTGTCAGAATAGGACTGCAATATCGAATACTAACCGACGTAGCTAAACAATCGATTTCAGGACTATTTGAATGTTGCGCTGTTGAACTTATACCTTATAACATTATTATTATTTCCATATACAGGATACCCAAACATAATTATATATTATTTTATGAGAAATTAGACAACATACTGAAAAAGCTTTACTCTGGGACAAACAAAAAAATTATTCTCGCGGGTGACTTCAACATTGATGTTTTAAAGAGAAATAAAATTACACTGGAATTTGAATATTTTCTTTTACAATATAATTTAAAATTAGCACTGAGTAAACCGACAAGACTTAGTAGTAATACTTGCATCGATAACTTTGCACATAGCTACCAAAGGGGCTGTAAGGCTGAAATCATAGATCTAGCTCTCTCAGACCATACATCACAAATACTAAAAGTGCCCATAAAAAAAACCTGCAAATTACAATTCTGGAAATGTAAAAAGAAAGATTATTCTAAAGATAATTTGATTAAATTTAAAAATCTCATAGGCTCTTTATCTTTCGTAGAAGTTTTTAATGCTGAAGATGCAAACGTGTCTTTTGAAGCCTTCATGAAAGATTTTATACTATTATATAAGTTGTGTTTTCCAGAAAAGACAATAACTGTCAAATTAAATAAAAAAACTAAGTGGATATCTCGAGGGATAAAGATATGCAGCCAGAAACAAAGACAGTTACTTTGGAAATATCGATTTGACCCTAGCTCAACAAATAAGAATAATCTAAAGAAATACTCTACTCTCTATAAAAAAATTATAAAATTGACTCAGAAAGCCCAAAACAATTATTTTATAAGCTCTTCTCAGAATAAATCTAAAGCCGCTTGGCAAGTTATTAATAAATCTAAACCTTGCTTACCACAGGAACAAATTATGACTATAAACAGAGACAATTTGACTTTTACACGCCCCATTGACATCGCTAATGAATTTAATAATTACTATATTGACACAATTGAAAATAACATAAATTCTAATGAAAAGACTAATGGTAATGTTTTTAATAATCTTTCGTCACAATCTTTATTTATGTCACCGGTTTCGAATAGTGACATTATCAAAATTATCTCCCAACTCAAAAATACGAATACAGTTGGTTACGATGGCGTTTGTACTAAGGTCCTAAAGTATGTAAAGGAAGACATAGCACAGCCATTAACCCACATTATTAATCTTTGTATTGGTGATGGGATATTTCCCAACAGATTAAAAAAAGTTATTATTAAACCTTTATTTAAAAAAGGCGACAAAACGGATATGAAAAACTACAGACCCATAGCAAAAATTTCCGTTTTTTCAAAAATTTTTGAGAAAGTTATATACAACTCCTTATACACATATTTTGAAAAATATAACTTGTTTTGTAATGAACAGAAAGGTTTTCGCAAAAACATAAATATTAACTTGGCACTGTTTGACTTAATTAATAACATTATGACATCAGTTGATAAGAAGAATCCAATTTGTACTATATTTACTGATATGACGAAAGCTTTTGACTATGTGGACCATGAGATATTGTTACAAAAGCTGTATGGCTACGGTGTAAGGGGAAATATCCTAAAATTGATAGAATCATATTTAACTGATAGAGTTCAATGCACCGAAGTCTCTCGATTATGTGCAAAAACCAAATTGGAAACTGTGTATCTCTCAAAACAAAGATGCATAAAATATGGTGTGCCCCAAGGTGGCGTGTTGGCGCCACCTCTCTTTTTGATTTACATCAATGATTTCCCAAAAACAATTCAGCACAAGGTGGTTCTTTTTGCAGACGACAGCACAGCCATAATAGAATGCAATGACATAAATAATTATGAAAATGATATTAATGAATCTCTAACTAAAATAATACACTGGCTTAATGATAATAATTTGAAAATTAATTTAAGCAAAACCAACATCATGCAGTACCATCAACGTCGTGAAAATAATAACATTAATATCAGCTATAAAGACTACAAAATACAGGAAGTTGATAATGCTAAGTTTTTAGGAATTACTATTGATAATAAAATGACATGGAACACTCAAACTGACATAATATGTAAACGATTAAGCAGAGCAGCGTATGCACTATTCCAACTTTCAAAAAAGGTTAATATTGAGACGTTGCTAACAGCATATCATGGACTTGTAGCTTCTGTTTTACGGTACGGTATTATTTTCTGGGGCCAGTCAGCAAATAGGGAGGTTGTATTTAGGATGCAGAAACGATGTGTGAGGTCTATGTGCGGTTTAAAAACGACAGATAGCTGTATTCCACATTTCAAGAAACTAAAAATATTGACACTACCAGCAATGTACATAATGGAAACTGCATTATTTGTGAAAAAATACCCGCACTTATTTGTTAGCTTAGCTGAAGTCAGAAGACAGCCGCTGCGTACTCAATATCTAAATAAACTTTGTAATGTTAAATGTAAAACATCCTTGATGCGTAAAAGCTTCTTCGGCAACGCTCCAAAAATTTATAATAAAATACCGAATGTCATTAAAAATATGCCATTATCAAAATTCAAAAAGGCACTTAATAAATTGCTTATTGACAAATGTTACTACACTTTGGATGAATTCCTGAACGATGGCTCAATATAAACCAAATTAAATTACATATGATTAAATGTGTCATTATAATTATATTGTGCGTATTTCTGTAGTCTATGTTTATATGTTAAAATAATATTATGTAATTTTTGCAATTATTCTTCTATTTTTTTTTGCTAATTAAATACCATACATATCCATGATTCTCAAATATATTTTTCTTTGAATTTTTAAATTGTAATCTTGAGCTAGATGCTCACCATATTTGTAAGCCAGCTACTGGCATAACATAGCGCTCGGTTTTATCAATTTAAGATCTGTATTTCTTTACCTGTGTTAACAAATAAAAAGTGATTTGATTTGATTTGATTTGAAGTGATGAGTGAGTATCCTGGAATCAACAAAGCTTCTTACGACAAAGTCCGTAAATACATCCTTATCGTAGCCGAGAGGCACTTGATATACCTATCATTGCGATATTTTTTTTTGTTTTGAACCATACCTTTTAGTTATGGAGATGGGGGTCAAAGTTCCAACTTTTTAACAGTTTTTTTTTTAAATACATTTAACTTTATGTTTTAAACTTTACTATAAATACCTCCACATTCCACAACCCCCATACCTACTATTCAATGCTCCCATCAGCACAATGTTGTGAGTGCGTTACATTGCGTCCTACCATTTTTTTTTTTGGATCGGAAAGCATCAAATGACTCCTCCCGCCCCGGGCGGAGCAGGAGGGAGTGTCAGACTTTTAATGACTAAACCCATCCATGTTCCTTCATCGCCCTTTGTGTTCCGGGGCCACGGTATCTCTTTCGAACAGTCCCGCAACCCCGATTGCGTCCTACCATAAAACGTAATATTTCACCTCAAAAATAAAAGTAGTTTCCCAGCAATAATTTTTGCGTACAGAATGTAAAAAAATATGAAAATACACAGTTTGATGTACAGAATGCTTGGTTGACGGCTTCGTGAATGTTCCATATGAAGCCTCTATAAAAGTCTGCCCGATCTCCTTATTCCAACCAATTTATTCAAATAAGTAGGTCAAATAAAAACCCCTATCCAAACCAATCAATCAAATACTCAATAAGCATAGAACCCTAATAAAAAGGCTGACATAAGTGCGTACAAGAGAAAATCAAAAGAAATAAAAAAAGAGAAGAATCTTTTTAACACGCTCACAATAAGACAATGTAGGAGATTGATGTAGCAATTTGTGGATCTTATGAGGGCGGGTCTCGAGATAAGGTGCGGTGCAAGAGATACGAGGAAGCGAGAAAGAAATTGAGAGCAGCGGTGGCCCAGTAGTGAGGTCCCGACTTACGAACAGTAAATCGTGGGTTCAAACACAGGCAGACGCATTACTTTGTCTAATTTATTTTTCATCACTACTGCTCTCAAAACGGTAAAGGGAAACATTGTGAGGAAACCGGCATATCCTAGAACCAAAATTCGAAGACAGGTGACATCTACCAGCTCTCGTAAAGAGGAGGACCCGCGCTGGGCCCGTGTGGTGGAGTAAAACCCATTCCCTCACATAGAGAGGAGGCCGTATGTCCCAGCAGTGAAAACATTATAGGCTGATTATGCTATGCTGCCGAGAAAGACATCGAATCACTTTTTTTTCTTTTTTCAACAGATGTTCGAACCCACTTTGATTTTTCGGATTCATGTGCGTATTGAATTTATTATCACTTGCCGGGAAGTTTGATCTGCTTCTGGAGGGAGGTGGGCTGGTTGGAGTTATCGGCCACCATGGCTCACGCACAATGGTCCACTTCAAGGACTAAGTGCGGAAACCTAAAGCCTATGATAGATAGATCACTTGCTTCAGTAAAGGAAAACATCGTGAAGAAACCAGCATGCCTCAGAGATATTTCTCGACGGCATGTTAAGCCAAGTCAGAGGCCCGTGAGCGGCTTAAAATCTCTGACACCAGGTTAGGAACCAAACGATAAGGAAGAAGAAGATATTAACTTGTGTTTGTCGCCTGTAAATGTATTAGGGGGTAAAGTCCTTCATCCCCCATAGAAAAGGGAGGTTCTCGACCAGACGTGTGTTAAGTCTGGTGGGCCACTGCTTACAGTTGTTGTCGGGTTCTCCTGTATAGTCTTAAGTCGCGGATAAAGTTACTTGCGCGATGTAGGATTCTGGCGTATATTGCTTGTTAGTTCATCATCTTTGTCATAGATAGCGTTGTAGTACTTTTAGTCCAATGTAGCTGAAGTACTTTTTGTAATTTCGCTACCTGTACAAAAGACAGGCCCTGTAGTGAAGCATTATCAAAACCGGCTACGTTTTTCACGAATTGCACCAAACTTTATAAAAGAATTAGGGTAAAACGGAGTATTTCCTTCACAACGACCGGCGCTGCTCAGAGAACGTCCAATGAATTCGTTCCTGCCCTCCTTTTTGTTATATTTGCATATTTAACACCCAATCTTTTTCAATTGGTGATGCTGGGATTACACAATGGACGGTCAAGAGCTGTTTACATAATTTATTTTCTGGTATCTATCTATCGCTGCCCTATGTTAACCCTTAGCACAAAAGCACGGACTAAAGAGTGACGTGAATTCGAATGATGTTTATCAGCAAATATAACACAACATAACATCACGCCTGTAATTCCCGAAGGGATAGGCAGAGGTGTACCTAATAGTACACCCACATTTTGCCAGTTTTGTTTTAAGTCCCGTGTAATAGGGAGCGAGCCTATTGCTATAAATCAAGCAGAATCCAGACAATGTAGCTGCTGCAGAGAAATTCCTATTGGAAAACCCAATAAAGCTTTGCCCGACTCGAGAATGAATCCAAGACCTCATACTCGATAACGCCATCGAAGCAGTCAGCCAACACAACTGTTCTCATCATCATCATCAGCCTATTAATGTTCCCACTGCTGGGACACAGGCCTCCTCTTTTTTAAGAGAGGGAGTGGGCTATAATCCACCACGCGGGCCGAGGGCGGATTGGTAGATGTCACATGTCTTCGAATTTTTTGGTTCTAGGACATGCCGGTTTCCTCACGATGTTTTCCTTCACCGTTTTGAGAGCAGTGGTGATGAAATAAATTACACAAAGTAATGCGCCTGCCTGGGTTCAAACCCACGACTTACTGTTCGTAAGTCGGGGCCGCCACCACTGGGCCACCGCTGCTGTTCTGTTACTATTCTATTAGTAGCAACACTGTTCTATTAGTAGTATTTTGGTTTATTTTTGTAATGATATCCTAGTGCTATGTGACTCGCTTTGTGTAAGGTTTCCATGATATTATCGTGAAGATGAAATATTATCATGTCTCTATCTAAATCCTTCTACCTCATTTGCAAAGTGGTCGCAAGCATTGCTGTTGAGCATGAGGTCGTGGGTTCAATTCTCTGGTCAGACAAAGCGGTTCTTCCACAAGAAGTTTCCAGAATCAGGGTGGGATCTTTGGCCGGTTGATGGCAATAAGATCACCTCTATTACAAGGGACTACAAATATTATTATTTTCTTTTTTTTTAGTCTTATCTGCTATCAGTCATCCCTGACCACAGTCCTGTAGGTCTTGATTCTAATGTCCAAATTTTACTTAATCAAGCAGCACAATAATTATCAGCTTTCTTGAGTCTCTTGGTATGATTTGGCATCAATAGTGAACGTGAGAGGGGATTTGGATGGTTGGTAAATCTATCTTTGTATTTCTCTAGGTCAGTCATTATCATCATTACAGCCGAAAGACGTCCACTGCTAGACATAGGCCTCCCCCAAGAGGGTGTTTTGCCATAATCGCCACGCTTGGCAGGCGGGTTGGCGATCGCAGTACGGTTGTTACAAAAGCACAGAGAACTCTGCTGCCCACTCTCTGGTAAGTCCCTTAGTCGCCTCTTACGACACCCACGGGAAGATATGGGATAGTGCTATTCTTTACGTCCGACACCATACAAACAGGTAGTATTTCTCTAGGTAGCGCTTCACTTCTTCTAGGACCGTTAAAATTTCCGAAGACTTAAAAATAACTGACGAAAAAACTGGGTAAATTTGGAAGTACACACCTGAAACACCCCTGTCTAATCCTTTGGTGTTACAGGCGTGATACAATGAATGTTATGTTCTCAACCCATAAAATCTACGTCAAACTACTTTCTAAACTCATTACAATATACACTATCAGGGGTTCTCAAACTGTACAAAGTCGATAGTATCGGTTCTAGAACTTTCCGAGTACCTTATTAACATTTTTTTCTTATTAGAAATTAATACTGCCAAACTATTTTTCTGTAAAATATTACTAAGTTTTTTGAGAAATAAAATTTATTATTATTATTATTATATTTATTGAGCCGGCAAAGTGGCAAGTTTCTGTGTAAAGGCAATATAATTTATACATTACTGCCTTCCGGGGGTTTAGGTATTGAATTTGCATAATATTCTACATTGGAAAATCTTAGAGAGCGCCATGCGAATGCACACTCACATCCAGTACAATAGCTTGCATGATACATGCTTAACTTCCTTATTTATCACCGTTTTAAGCTTCCACAGTTTATAACTAAACTTAAAACCGCGTAGCAAAAGACAAAGAAAGAGGGTAGACAGATTTGTCTGCTCCTAACATTTTTTTCCATCCACCCGCATTCTCCAGTCAACCCGCGATCACTTGCAACAGCGTCGAAATATCGGGAGCTCAAAATTAATAAAATAAAAAATAAAATAAAATACATTTAATTCAGACTAATAAAATGTCCATAATTTGTTAGTAACATTATCTTAAAACTATCTTAGTCAGAAAAATTGCTTAGACAACATGCAGCCTGATAAGCCTTCCTACAACTGCAGATTCAGGTCTCTCTGCAATCATCATTAGGATTCCGTTGCCACTTCCTCGAATTCGGCGAATTCGGCGAATTAATAACAATCACGAAAGATATCCCGTACCTAAGTGACTGAGTGATTTTAAGTTCCATAACTAATATTATAAATGCGAAAGTAACTTTGTCACGTTTTTACGCCTAAACCACTGAACCGATCATTCGGAAATTTTGCATATACCTTGTCAGGTGCACAGAAACGGACATAGGATACATTTCATCCCAAACAAAGAACTGATCCCGAGGAAAACAACAATAACGTTATTATGATAATAGATGGCGCCACGTGCATTTCGAATCATGATTGAATTATATTTTTTACAAGCAGAGTACGAGCCCAATTGAATGTCAAATCTATACTATAATAATTATTATAAAGCTGCAGTGTTTGTTTGTTTGTTTGAACGCGCTAATCTCTAGAACTACTGGGGCTCTAAAATGGCCGCTTTAGCAGAATCCCCGCAGAATCTTAGTGTGAATCACGTACAAATTTTAAATTTCTTAAAATGGACTTTATGAGTATGAAGATAAAGTCCATTTTAAGATTTTTTTAATTTTTAACGCGATTCATATTACGATTCTGATAAAGCGGCCATTTTAGACCCGCTGGTCCGATTTAAATGATTCTTTCAGTTTTGGGTAGTCCATTTATCGAGGAAGGCTATAGGTTATATAACATCACGCTGCAACCAAAAGGAGCAGAGCATAAATGAAAAATATTGCAAAAACGGGGAAAAATGTATTCCTTTTGTGAGCTGTTTCTCTTTTATGTGACGCAGACGAAGTTGCGTGGGTCAGCTAGTTCTAAATAAACGCGAGCAAAGCCTCGGTCAAAAGCTAATATACTCTAATTACTTTAGATTTGTAATAAAGACAACGGTCTAGGTGGACAGACATCGGCCAAAGACACCGGTATACCGTTATCTTTGGCCGATGGGGCCAAAAAGGTTCAAAAAGGCCTCCCACTACGTGGACCCATGACCTGGTGAAGGTTGCGGTAATCCGCTGGATGCGAGTCGCACGGGACCGGTCAATGTGACGACACATGGAGGAGGCCTATGTCCAGCAGTGGACGTCTGAAATGATGATGATAATACCACCTAGTGGCATGCCATTGGCATGTAAGTTTTATAATTCCTAGCTTCAGATGAAAACTTCAGATCGACTCATTTTGAATAAATAAAAGTTTGCTGAGTCCACAGACAAACAACACAAGACTTTATGAAGAACCATACGAACCTTATAAGACTTTATGAAGAACCTTCCTATTTACTATACATTTTTCAAGACACGAGTGGCACAACTTAACACCATGTTCATTGATTATGGAATTTGAAGCGGTAACCACTTGTGCGTAAGAACCCCTAGTGTTAATCTCAAAACATTACGTTCGAAATTCGAACAGTGTCTCGTTGTGACGCGATGATTTACTTTAAAAACAAATGAATTCGCTTTCGAATTGTGTGCGCTCACTTGAGTGAGGTGAACTAGTGAACTTTACAGAATAGCACTGGCATACAATCTGTTAATTTATGGCTACTGCCATAATGTCACAAAGTAATATAAAGTCAAGGCGACGATATTATGCTTCAGCTATTTGCGGAGTTCAAATTGTGGCTCAAGTGTTTTATAGGGGTGTAAATCACTGGTACAGCTAGCGTTAAGCGCGCTCAAGATTTTATATTATGTTAAAGGACCTCTTAAAAATATTAAGTCCGGTTTTTTTTATTCGATTTTTAGTGAATGGATTGTGATTTTTTGTGAGCATTGGGTTATTGATTCTAAGATAGACTATTGATTCAATTTCATGCTATGTTTTAATAAATCAATTCAAATAAAATCAAATAATCTGCTCAAAGTCCTCAGTCAGAAATCAAACCTCCTCAACCCAGTTCATCATTATCTGCCTAGCTTTTCCCCAACTATGTCACCCAATGATATTCTATAATAAACAGATATGTTATACACCTACAAAACCACCGATACAAGTGTTCTGCGGGGCAGAGCCAGCTCACATACACGCAGTGACGCAGAATAAAGGCAAAACGAGCCAATTGGCCCGTTTTCGAGTCTTCACGATTGCGCGCTGACAACATATCTGTTTAATAGAATATCATTGATGTAACCCAACCCAGTTAGTAATAGATAATACGATACACCTTGACAAGACTGGTTGTCAGACTTTCAGGCCACTGACTTCCTGTAACGACTGTCAAAGATCTATAAATGACAGCCGCGACCAATGGCTTAACGTGCTTTCCGAAGCATGGAGGAAACTCAGTATGTAATGGGTGATCACCCATCCACAGATCAATCTATTCTAATTCAAGATTGATCCAAGCAATTGTTAATATTTAGCCACGAGCTATTCGAGTTCTATAATCAAAAATGTGAACGCAGAAAAAAAAACAAGATTATGTTCTAAAATTCAATTCTTACCAAGCAAGATACGACGTCTATTGTGCCTCACAAAATTTATGAACCCTCTTGTATTAAACATGGGACAATAGGAACATGCCTCAAAGTTTGACTTTCTAAAGAAAAATGTCTTCGTTTCTCGTTCCGTGTAATTTATTCTGATTTACTTCGTTAAACATGTAAAACATTTTTGCCTCAATACTTTGAGCGTGTTGAATTGAAACATGATGTTTTACATTTTTGGCAAAACTTTTTGGTGTTGTGACTTTTTGCATTTAGCTATGTATTCATTATCTATTTTTACCTAAAGTTTAACTTTGAGGAGCTCGTGGCTAAATAATAACAGCCGCTCGGGTCAATCGTTAGGTTAAGCCGTGCTTGCCTAGGTGGGTCTGTGGATGGGTGACCGCCCATTACATACTGAGTTTTCTCCGTGCCTCGGAAAGCACGTTAAGCCGTTGGTCCCGGCTGTCATTTATAGATCTTTGACAGTCGTTAGGTAGTCAGAGGCCGGAAAAGTCTGACAACCAGTCTTACCAAGGGGTATCGTATTACCCGGTACTAACTGGGTTGTGGAGGTCAGATAGGCAGTCGCTCCATGTAAAATACTGGTATTCAGCTGCATCCGGTAAAACTGGAAGCCGACCCCAACATAGTTGGGAAAAGGCTAGGCAGATGATGACCTAAAGTTTAACTTTATTTTTATTTGACTGGCTAGTTCATTTGTTTAAGAACCTGCGCAGACGACAGACTATCCGTGACTCACTTTTTAGTGTGTGAAAATAGAACCTAAGCAATTAGTATGCAGTAATGCATAAAACGCGCAAAAAGTCCGGCGGTAAAAAATTCCGTGTCATTCTGGCAGATCCCGTCGCGCCGCAAAAGCCACAAAAGTGCGTGAAAAAAATAGAACATTTGTTTCAACGCGTGCTAACGCAGACGGCGCACACTTTTAGTATGCAATCTGCACTCGAATAGAATGATCGAAAATGTGCGTCGTGTGCGTTGAGTCTGCGTAAAAGCCGCGACAGACTTTTTGTATGTCATTCAGACATTTTGTACGCCACAGACTCATCTGCACAAACAGTCTGTCGTCTGCGCAGGCTCCTATGACGGTTGAGTATGATTGTTGCCTGTTAATTAATAAGTTATTCAAAATCTCTTAAACATAGAATCTGTTGATTGTAGAATCGGTCAAACATAGAATCTGTCGATTGTAGAATCTGTCAAATATAGAATCTGTCGATTGTAGAATCTGTCAAATATAGAATTCGTCGATTGTAGAATCTGTCAAATATAGAATATGTCAAATGTAGAATATGATGCCATAAGTAGAATCTGTCAAATGTAGACTAAACGGCAAAAAATACTGCTGAGGTTTGAACATTGGTTATTTCTTAGCAGCGTAAAACATAACATCACACCTGTAATATAACATAAATAAAGCAGAGGTGTACCCATTAGTACACCCACATTTCGGCAGTTATGATTAAGTCCCATGTAATAGGTGGCTAGGGGTCGAGCCTAATGTCATCAGCAGAGAACAAATTCTGACTCCGTGGCTGCTACTGAGAAATTCCTGATGGAAAAACCCAATAACACTTTGCTCGACCTGGGAATCGAACCCAGTACCTTATGCTCATCAGTCGCGCCACTATACCAACGAGGCAGTGAATAAGATCTCTTACAATAACGTGAAAACAATTACAGTAAAGTTACAACTTTGCACTGTTACACTATGAAAGTTTTAATTTATTACTCTCTAGTAATGTACGTTAATGCTGGCAGCTTTCAACTACCTCCAGTTAGATTGTACGCCGATCCCGACTTAGTTGGGGAATAGGTAGGCTAATGATAAATATAATAAATAAATATCGCAGGACATTACACACAGCCGTGTGGCATCCGGCAGAGTAGAGTAGAACCAACTCATTACACTCACGGGTGTCGTATAAGGCGACTAATGTCTGAGGCAGAACACCTTGCGCCTCCGTAGACCAGAGAATGGGCAGCAGCGTTTTCTGTTAGTCTGTCATCACTGCGATCTCCAATCCGCCTGCCAAGCGTGGAGATTACGGCAAATTCCTCCGATCATGGGAGAGGCTTATGTCCAGCAGTGGACGTTATGGGCTGTTGTAGTTGTAGTATTACACAGAGCGCCATCTAGTGCCACACTCAGCAACGTGGCTTGTGTCGTGGACACCAGATAGTTGATATACTACATAGATACTTTTCGTTTGTAAATACATACTTATTGCATATAAACATCCATGACTTGGAAACAAATGTCCATGCTCATCACACAAACATTTACTCCTACCAGGATTTGACCCTGAGAACGTAAGGCAGCTTCACTACTGCTGCCACATTTGGGTCGTCAAAATGATGTTAATGATGATGAGGAGGGTCTGATACAAATGACTATTTCTGGCAGTAGAGTAAATAGAATGAAACGTGGACTGAATACCAGTATGTTACATGAAGCGACTGTCTATCTGACCTCCATTTCCTAGTTAGGTGCTAGGTAACACGATATACCTACCTAGGTCTGTCAACCAGTTCTTAGTTGTCAGACTTTTGAGGTTCTAAAGACTATCAGAAATCTAAAAATGATAACCGGAACCAACAGTTTGATACTTTGCGAGGAGTGTGATCTGTATGGTGTCGGACGTAAAGAATAGCACCATCCCATATCTACCCGTGGGTGTCGTAAGAGACAACTAAGGGACTTACCAGAGAATGGGCAGCGTTCTCTGTGCTTTTGTACCAACCGCACTGCGATCGCCAACCCGCCTGCCAAGCGTGGCAATTATGGCAAAAACCCCCCTTTGGGGGAGGCCCATGTCCAGCAGTGGACGTCTTTCGGCTGAAATGATGAGGAGTGTCTTTATGTAATGCACACCCATCCTCGAACCGACCTTATTAAGCGTTAATTATCCTTAAAGATTGACAAGTGTGACTGTTATTACTTAACCTCAAACCTATTCATCATCATCATCATCAGCCTATTAATGTTCCCACTGCTGGGGCACAGGCCTCCAACCTATTAATCAATGATAATTCTAATCACAGCTGAACACAGTTTGATCGCCTATTTATTTCCCTATCTTCATTTTCGTGTTAGTGCCTAACTTAGTGTCAGCGTTTTTATTTCGAGAAATATTTCTCTCAGGGATGCTGGCTGGTTTCTTCACAATGTTTCCTTCACCGAAGCAAGTGATAACTATAGGTACAATACGCACATGAATCCAAAAAATCGGAGGTGCGTGTCTTGGGTTCGAACTTGAGACTTGGCAGTCAACGGTCACACGAATAGGCTATCACTACATAAAAACTTTCCATATAAACTTACTTAAATTTAGACATCCGCAATGCAGTGTAACAAATTAAACAAAGCTCGAAAGAAAAAACCAACGCATTTCCATCCTCAGAACAAATATTAGTTCCACGAAATGCAAGGAGATGGCGCTACACGTCAAAGCTTTAATAAACAACGTAAAAATCTACAGAAAAAGCCATACACGTAATAAAAAACGGCAAAAACACCGTTTCGTGTATTGATTGAATAGCGTACTATGACGAAGCGACAGGAATAAAAAATAAGAGCCAGTATTTGGAGCGAAACCACTTGTTTTGGAAAAATGCAACGTGATTGGATGACGTACATGAGAGCATGTTGACTGTTGTGTCGTTGATTTTTATTATTGGATTTTTACGTGTAGTTGGTGGCTTCCGGCGATTTTTATTTTTACCCGACTACGACGTAGCCAAAAGGAAGGGTTATAATAATAATAATAAATAATAATAATAATTTTCAGGTAACAAAGACCCCCACTTCGCAGCTAAGCGCGCGGATTTGCAAATACCGTAACCGCTCACATGCAAAAATTTTTGCAAGTTTTCAAAACATTTTCTGCCCGATCCGATAAAAACACCTGTAGCTCAAAAACTACAAGTCCTAGAGCAATTTCAAAAATACTGTTGTCAAGCTGATTAGATAAGGAATCTACTTATCTAGAAATCAAAATGAAATACTTTAATTATATACTCCAAGTCATAATGTATAGCAAAAAATAGTTACAAAAACTGACTTTTCGCTAGAAATATCAGTTTTCTCTTAGTTTTTTATCCATTTTAACATTAAAGAAATAAACTAGACTATATTTCCTTTCCAACAAGACCACAATCTCATTTATAGCTCAATAGCATCATATCTAAATATACTTATGAAACTAGATACTCACTGTTTGTTTACATCTGCGAACTAATTTTTGCCAGCCGGTGTTGGATGAAAAAACACACAAACCCACATGTTTTTTGGTGTAGATAGTTGAACAATCTAATCACCTCACTAATTAAGCACTGTTTTTCCCATTTCACACACGTTTTAGTCACTAAATCACGTATTTCTTCACACAACACAATCACTATAGGTACATATAATAACTACTTTTTCACGGGCGAAATATTGCAACTTCGAGATTCCAAAACGAATTTACGTTGACAAAATAATGAAGCACGGTTCACAAGGATAATTTTGATATATAATAGTATCAGCTACCATTAAAAATACCAGAGTTATCACGACATTTGCTGCGCAGGTAAATTTGAGTGTTCACCGTCTGTCAAATGAAAGTTTTTTTTTTTATTCGGCAAATTGTCTATGGAGTAGTGTTGCGATGTTCGATTTTATTATTGAGGAATTTAGTAACGAATTGAACACAGAGGTATAAGCTCTAGAGGAGACAGTTTTAGACGGTTTTTAATGCAGTTTTTTGGGAGGCGGGTGCGCGCCATACAAATGTACTAGATAGCTATCAAGTGTAATGCAGCCATAACGCAAATGACCCAGATAGCTGCGGAGAGGTTCCTTAAACTAATTATACATACGTTTTATTACAATTGTATTAGTAAAAATAACTTAAAACTATGTGACTAAAACAAAACTGTGAAACACAAAAAAACACACACACTCACACTTAAAACTGTGTGTACTATGATTTTAGCATTTGAATTTTGAATAGACTATTCATGATTGTATTTACGTATGTTCCTTCGTAGCGCCTGACCAATTCATCCGATTCTGATGAGTAACGTGTCGATCGATTTGTTATTATAGCCCGGGTAACATATACATTTTAACCGAATTCAACAACCCCAATTTTAATTGAAGCGTGATTTTTCAGTAATCAGGTTTTTTAATTATGGTATACCACACAAATTCAAAGAGAGCAGCGGTGGCCCAGTGGTAGCGGCCCCCACTTACGAACAGTAAGTCGTGGGTTCGAACCCAGACAGGCACATTACTTTGTGTAATTTATTTCATTTCCACTGCTCTCAAAAACGGTGAAGGAAAACATCGTGAGGAAACCGGCATGTCCTAGAACCAAAAAATTCGAAGACATATGACATCTACCAATCCGCACTGGGCCCGCGTGGTGGATTATAGCCCATTCCCTCTCATAGAGAGGAGACCGTGTCCCAGCAGTGGGAACATTAATAGGCTGATGATGATGATGACACAAATTCTTGTTTATAAAGAAGATGGATTTTCACAAAAAAAAATACATTAGCAGAGCTTACTTCAGAATACAATGGCTTTTATAAAATAATATTGTGTAAAAAAAAAGGATTTACGCCGGCGAAGCCGTGGGCTAGTGAAGACATTACACACAATTATGCTGTGTGTTGCTGTTAAAGATAACTCCCGGAAATTAATTACCTACACACAAAAGCCAAAGATAAAACAAAGGATAAGCTTGATTTTTATTTACATTCTTTTTGAATAGAACTTGTTATGAATTTTATATGATTATTGTGAATGTAGGGACCATGTGGGTCACATTTATATTTTTTGTTTATTTTTTCCCACAACTGTCTGACAGTTTGAGTACTCTAAGCGACCTACCCAAATGTCCTTTCTTTGGTATTGTTCGCCGTTTCGTTGAGCTCCTTGAGTTATAAGTCGAGCTACACGTTAACTGACAAATGCTTGCACTGACTGGACAGGTCCCCTCAAATCTGTATGGTTCTTTCTTCAAAAGACCATCTCAGACACTAATCTGCATAGTCCTCATGTGAATTGAGCAAAATTGTCTGGACTTTAAAAGAGACTACGACCTCTGAGTTTGTTTCGGCTGTTTCTTCTCAGAGTAGTCAGGTACGAAACACCGGCCCCATCTAGTTTAAAAAAATGACGTGTAAAAGTGTTTGTAAAAACCTACTTGCAAAATAAACATCATTTATCACTTGTGTTTAATATAATAATTAATCAGAACTTCCTTGTTTACTTCAGACTGACTTGTCTAGTGGTCATGTGTCTAGTGTTCATATTATTCATAGAGTAAAAAAATGGTAAATATTTATTATTGAAATGGTTTATATTTATTTTGGTGTAAATGAAAGTGTTTTCAAGTCACCCCGCGATTATGGCCCTAGATGGCGCAACAGCGCCGAAATCTCGGGAGCTGTCAATAGTTAATAATCGGGTCCGTCCGGCTTAGGCCCCCAGTGGTCGAGGCACCCGTGGCCGACGCTCCCGATTCGATAAATTTAATTCAAAGCAATTTTTGATCAAATGTACTGTCAGGCACAAAAATCATCATCTAGCCTAGCTTTTTTCCAACCATGTTGGGGTCGACTTCCAGTTTAATCAGATGCAGCTGAACACTAATATTTTACATGGACCGACTGCCTATCTGACCTACACATCCCAGTTAGTACTGGGAAATACGATACCCTTTTTTTTCGGATGGGAAATCACAAAATGTTTTACAAAACTAATAAATGTACTTATATTGATTGTAAGTAGGTATGTATATGTCGCCGGAAGAGGCTCTGCACCCGCTCACGTAAGTGACAGTGTAAGTTTAGTAGAAGTAAAGTAGTGGAGAGCAGCGGTGGTCCAGTAGTTGCGGCCCCGACTTACGAACAATAAATCGTGGGATCGAACCCAGGCAGGCGCATTACTTTGTGTAATTAATTTCATCACCACTGCTCTCAAAACGGTGAAAGAAAACATCGTGAGGAAGATGTTCTAGAACCAAAAATTCGAAGACATGTGACATCCTACCAACCCGCACCACTTAGAACACGTGTCGTATTCACAGTTTCGCAAACGAAACACATCTAAATATTATAAATGAATAAGTGACCAATTCAAAAATTCACTAGGTCGACTGATCCCGCGGGATCCACCTGTGTGGGATCAGTTTACTAAACACCCACCGGGCCCGCGTGGTGGATTATAGCCCATTCCCTCTCATAGAAAGGAGGCCGTGTGTCCCAGCAGCGGGAACATTATAGGCTGATTGTACGTAGTGTAGTCATTAGCCCACACATAGTGTTGTGGTAATACTACCACAAACTGATAGTCAGTGTGGGAGGTCAGTGGGAAATTATTATTGCAACCGAGTTTTAACGTAGGAGGCAGAGCACACTAGTGCTCAATGATAACACAATTGGAATGAGTGGGTCGAATCCCGAGATTAAAGAAATAAATAGGATAAAACTAAGCTTTTACATAAGCAAGCAGTGATAGCCTAGTGTTGTGAACGTCGGACTTTCAAGCAATAGGTATCGAGTTCGCACCCCAATTACGCACTTCTGATTTTTCGGATTCATGTGCGTATTGTATAAAAGGTTCCCAGGTAGAAAAAAAAAATATCAAAGACAAGGAGAACAAGTGCCTTTCGGCTTCGTTAAGAGTCTTTTTACACCCTTTATTATGGTGTGGTTATTCCGAATTCATTTAAAGAAGTAGTGGCGAAATGTGGGTTTGCTATAACCTACATACATACCTCTGTCTTACCCTTCAGGGTTTACAGGCGTTCTGTTATATTAATATTAGTAAGTAAACATATTAATATTATTAAGTAAATATATTAATATTGGTAAGTAAACATATTAATATTAGTAAGAAAATATATTAATATTAGTAAGTAATTTTTTTTTTTTTGAGAATCTAATGTTTTACTGCCTCGTTGGTCCAGTGGTCGAAAGCGCAACTGCTAAGCATGAGGTCCTGGGTTCAATTCCCACGCCGGGCAAAGTGTTATTGGGTTTTCCATCAGGAATTTCTTAATAGCAGTGGATTTGTAGTGGTTGATGGCAATAGGCTCGCCCCTATTTCATTTGACGTAAACTTAACTGGTAAAATATGGGTGTACAGGTACACATCTGCCCAATCTTTGTAGGATTACAGAGTTTTCCCCAATGGCAACTATGTCGTCTGCCCATCTTGCAGCCGGATGTCCAACATAAGAAATGTTGGACATCGCCGGCCTTGATCTTAGTCTTGACTCCAGCAGGACACAGCTTTACTCTTCTGTACTAAACTTATCTGTCATCACCATTCCACTTCTAAACGATACCAATTTGAGTCCGCTCTTAATGTGCACGTCTTTCTACATCGTTTTCACATAATATGTATAATCTCAACATGAATGATGTAACCAAGATTTTGTAACAATATGTTGATTTATAAGAGTGTCCATGGAGTTCTTGCCCGCTCTTCTCCTTAGAGATCTACGCTTTGAAATGTGCAACTACAGTACTTTTTCAAGTTATTATGTCTTGTGACTGTGCTTCGTTTTTTTTTTGTTTTTTTTTTTTGACATTCTAAAGTGCTTGTAATGGACTAATTGAAATAAATGCTTTGAGTTGGAGTTTATTGAGTATGTTCAAATTTATCTCTCAAAAAACTGCGTTCCCCGCGATGCTACCAACAGAACCTCTACACCCCACCATTATGGGTCCAACAATAAGACTTCCGCTCAAAAGGGTCCCGTATCATTGTGTCGAATGATTGATGACCACATTATGATAGACTGCAGATCTTCGAATAGATGGAGAAGATTTAGATGAGTGATAAATGTGGGTCAAAGTTTGGTAGTTTTGATAATGAGGTATAATTAGGATCGACTGTCTGTACATGACAGGTGGATTACTCAATCCATCTTTCATTTATCATTGTCATTATATATGCCATCCTTATAAAGATATACCAATTGAGAAAGTTTACTTTGATCGACATGTATGTTTCACGGAATTATAATCATTCAAATCATCAATACAACCCCTATATATCCCATTCACTGACTATTTCAAGAAAAACTCATTCAATGGGATTCAATAAACTATAATAAGAGTTTGATGATTTTAATGATCATAAACCTATAAAGCCATATTTGTTACAGCCGCGAATCATATTTTAATCAACATACAACCCGACACTGACCTAAATTGTAAAAACATTAAAAAAATAATAATTTTGCGGGCTATCCTAGCGTCTTCACCTTAGTGTATTATACTTCACTAGCGGACGTCACGCGGTTTCACCCGCGTAGTTCCCGTTCCCGTGGGAGTACGGTGATAAAATATAGCCTATACGGATTCGGAAGAATCCCTTTATGTAATGGTAAAAGAAATTATGAAATCGGTCCAGTAGTTTTTGAGCCTATTCAATACAAACATACAAAAATACAAAAGTTTCCTCTTTATAATATTATAGTAAATAGTATATAATAGTATAATAGTATATATAGTATAATATATAGTATAATAGTATAGATATAGATAAAAGATAGCTTGATCTCTGCGACATATTAATATGTCAAACTCAAACAACAAACTTGAAGTTTGTTGTATGATAATGTTTAATGTTGTTGTTGTTGTTAATGTTTGATGTTGTTGTTTGTTGTTGTTGTTTGTTTGTTGTTGTTTTTTTGTTGTTTGTTGTAGTTGTTGTTTAATGTTTAAGTATAAGCAAATCATCTTCGTTGACTGCCTCGTTGGTTAAGTGTTCGCAAGCGTGACTACTGACCATGAGGTCCTGCGATTTGTTCCCGGGTCGGGTAAAGTGTTGTTGGGTTTATCCATCAGGAATTTTTGAGTCAATGATGACGAGTGATGAATTGAATTATCACTTATAAAGTCGGACAATTTCTTAAGCAATCTTAAAAATAAGAGAATTTTCTGTTACAATGTTTTTTGTGCTCTTCGAAAATTCATTTCCTAAACAGCCAATAGCTGCCTTAAGCGTCTACCTACATACCCAAGGTACTGTATGTTGAAAACAGGCACTTGGGCGACATTCAAAGTTTTCACCCACACATTAACATAACGACTTACTATTAAAGGGGTAAGCAGGTCCCCAAACGACACCAGTGGGCGTTTCTTTAATTTAAAGTTGGAACAATGGTCTTGAGGATTGTGTTAGTCTTTTGTTTCAGATATTAAAGTTTATTAACTGTCAGATTGTACTATTCCATTAAATAGAGTTCTAGTTTTCTTGTAGTATGTACATAAAGTAAATACGGTTTACTCTACTAAATAAATAATTGTATCTATTGAGGAGCTCGTGGCTAAATAATAACAGCCGCTCGGGGTCAATCTTTAGGTTAAGCCGTGCTTGCTTAGGTTGGTCTGTGGATGGGTGACCACCCATTACCGAGTTTCCTCCGTGCCTCGGAAAACACGTTAAGCAATTGGTCCCGGTTGTCATTTGTGATCTTTGACAGTCGTTACAGGTAGTCAGTGGCCCAAAAAAAAAAGTCTGACAACCAGTAGGGGTATCGTATTACCCAATACTAACTGGGTTGTGGAGGTCAGATAGGCAGTCGCTCCATGTAAAATACAGGTATTCAGCTGCATCCGGTAAGACTGGAAGCCGACCCCAATAAAAAAAAAACTTGGGAAAAGGCTAGGCAGATGATGATATAAACACATAACATCACGCCTGAAATCCCCGAAGGGTTGGGCAGAGGTGTACCTAATAGTTAATCCACGTTTCGTTGGTTATGTTTAAGGGCCATGTAAAGATGGCGAGCCTATTGCCATCAACCGGGCACAAATCCAGACTCTGTGGCTGTTACTGAGAAATTCCCAACAAAAAACCCGATAACAATTTGCCTGACCGGGCAATCGAACCCGGGACCTCATGTTTAACCGTGGCACTTGTGACTACTAGACAGAAGAGACCGTATTAAAAGCAGCAAAGTCACTTTAGCATTTGCTTTAGACCGCCAAAAATTTAAGAAACTTCTAATCAATAGTCTGCAATAGTATAAATATTGTTACGTCGTACTCGTACCTACAATACAAGTAGGTAGGTAGGTAGTAGTAGGTAGGTACGCAGGACGAGTCTCGAATGATGTAGGTATAGGAATTGTCATTGTAATTTCGACCGTACGCTGAGAGCATAAGGTACGTGCTTCTTTCTTTTGTACAAGTTATGGAAGGACAATGACCGACTATGTAATTGTCTAGAACAATTCGAGTAAGTCGTGGATCTTTCTAGAAGGGTTGGTCACCATATAATTAGCGGACATGTTTGCGGGAGAGTCAGTCAGATTTTGGCTACACAACGGCAACGAAGCGAATCGAAGTGAACTAGAAGTGCGTTAGATATCGCACTTCTAGTTCACTTCGATTCGCTTCGTTGCCGAATAGTGATCAGTAGTGTACTTGTGATTGAGTTCTAAGTGTTTTGTGATTATTTAAGTTATTTTTGGTTTAATCGGTAGTAATTAATTTATCCCATACCCAGCGCGTATCAATATTAATGTTAGTCTTCATTTTTATGATTATTTTTACTTTTTTTATACCTTTAGTCGTAAGATAACTAATGTACATTTTCTATCTCTGTCTTATTTTATTATTACTCTTTTGTCTTTTTATAATATGTACGTTATTGTTATTTTAAAATACTGTGTACTACACTGTATCTTTAACATATAAGTAATATGTGGAAACGTCGGGGATTTTACATTAGCCTACTTATACGTTGTAATATATACTGTAACATATATTGTACAATTGTTTCATCATCATCATCACCAGCTTATTAATGTTCCCACTGCTGGGACACGGCCTCCTCTCTATGAGAGGGAATGGGCTATAATAATCCACCACGCGGGCCCAGTGCGGATTAGTAGATTTTTGGTTCTAGGACATGCCGGTTTCCCCACGATTTTTTCTTTCACCGTTTTGAGAGCAGTGGTGATGAAATAAATTACACAAAGTAATGCGCCTATCTGGGTTCGAACCCACGACTTACTGTTCGTAAGTCAGGGCCGCCATCACTGGGCCACCGCTGCTCTACAATTGTTTGTTTTCCCTAAATAAATAAATAAATTTAACATACATGTCGGGATGGTCAGGATTTTATTTCGCTAGGCTCGAGCTTATGTGGGCAGAAGACGGGTTTGGGTCTATGAAAACACACTGGTTGCGATACACTATTTTATTTCGCATTGCACGGTTCGGTATGGTAGTTTCCATGGAGAAGAACCGGCAAGAAACTCCATGGTTACTCTTTTCAAACAGATACACTGAGTCTAACAAATTACTTGACATTACACTTTCACACAATAGCAATGACACCCAATAATACAGGTAACACATTAGTTCAGACAAAAGAGCAACAATATAAAGAAAAGCAGAGTAACAATAATTAAGAGTAATACAACCTGTGCACCGGGCCACGCCTGAAGTCAGAATGCCCATTCGCCGCTGTGCGGCCCCTTTTATACGCTAGTTTTGGAGGTGGGGTAACAGCGTAGCGCGCTACGACGTAGCTTGCATTAACTCCGCCCCGCAGCGAGGAGGTGGGAGAACAACGTAGCATGCCACGACGCCGACGTAGCGTTCACTTAGCTCCGGCTCGAATGACGTAGCGCGCTACCGCGTGGCCTGATGCACGTGTTGTTTACAATGTGACGCCGACACGGCCATTCTGACGTGCGGACGTCCTCGTTCGCTCAGCTTACAATGTTACATCTGAAACACGAAAAACTGATCAAGTATCGTTTGGTCATCCTGATTTTATTCCTGGACCGATCTACATAGACCCTTCAGATATTTGAACACTTGGGCCAGTCAGCTATGACTCTACAAGACTTGTTTCTTGATCCAGTCAACCTGTGACCCTACAAGATCAACCATTTGGTCCGGCAATTCTTTTTTTTGCCCTTCAGGTGTGTCCCTTCAGTTAAACTGGACCGGACTTAGCTAGGCCGAACAAGTATTGTTCCTTTAGCTTTCAATTACGATCTTACATAACGCACAACAGTTGATAATGTAAGCCACAGGTGCATCAGAATCGAAAGGAACCAGCATCGACTGCATACTGGGTGTCATGTGACGGGGTGTCATACTATCTGCTATTTTTTTTTTAATCGATTCTATACTACTAGCCAAAAACAAATGACATTTGTGCCTGTATTAAATTGCCGGCAGTCCCAGATAAAGGTGGGAGTGGGTCTTATCCCACTTCTGATGTCGGGATGGTCAAGATTTTATTTCGCTAGGCTCGAGCTTATGTGGGCAGAAGACGGGTTTGGGTCTATGAAAACACACTGGTTGCGATACACTATTTTATTTCGCATTGCACGGTTCGGTATGGTAGTTTCCATGGAGAAGAACCGGCAAGAAACTCCATGGTTACTCTTTTCAAACAGATACACTGAGTCTAACAAATTACTTGACATTACACTTTCACACAATAGCAATGACACCCAATAATACAGGTAACACATTAGTTCAGACAAAAGAGCAACAATATAAAGAAAAGCAGAGTAACAATAATTAAGAGTAATACAACCTGTGCACCGGGCCACGCCTGAAGTCAGAATGCCCATTCGCCGCTGTGCGGCCCCTTTTATACGCTAGTTTTGGAGGTGGGGTAACAGCGTAGCGCGCTACGACGTAGCTTGCATTAACTCCGCCCCGCAGCGAGGAGGTGGGAGAACAACGTAGCATGCCACGACGCCGACGTAGCGTTCACTTAGCTCCGGCTCGAATGACGTAGCGCGCTACCGCGTGGCCTGATGCACGTGTTGTTTACAATGTGACGCCGACATACACAATAAATATCAGAAATAAACATCACACTCACAGAAATCTCCGCTACTCACTTAAAAACAAAGTAACTTGAGTAAAGTGACAAACGTAAGCCGAATTGTACTTACAAAGCGCTATTGAGACCCAATTTGAATATTAAGCCGTGTTCAGATGGACCATTATTTCTTTTGTAATCGCTTTTCTTGTCATTTCGTGTGCTTGAGACTTTGTGTTTTGAATAAGAAAGTGTCTAGAAGCTGTATTGTTTTAGTTTAAAAGGAAATGAAACTTAAATAGGCCTGACGACAGTATGAAAAAATTTCAAATCTATTTAGTCCGTCAGTTAGAGTCATCACCTTCCTGCCCTTATCCCATGTTACTTGTGGTCGGCGCAACACTTTTCCTTCTTCCATCCTCCTCTGTCAACCGTCACGCAATCATTTACACCTTTTTCCCTCATATCATTCCTCACACAATCCATCCATCTTTTCCTTAGCCTTCCTCTCGCTCTCCATCCATCCACATTAATATTCATCACTCTTTTAGTCACATGCGATTCTTCCCTCCTCATCACATGCCCATACCAAGACAGTCGATTCCCTTTCAACTTTTCTGTAACTGGCGCAACTTTCAAACTTCCTCTAATATACTTTTTATCCATTCTTGTCACACCACACATCCACCTCAACATTCTTATCTCCGCTACATGCAATCTTTTTTCATCCATCTTCTTCACAGCCCAACATTCCGATCCATACAGTACGACAGTACGACCATACATACAGTTAGAGTAATGGAAAACAATGGACACATATTTTTTGCTTTTTTTTTTAAACGAAGAATATTGACAAAGATAAAACGCATCAAAATTAGGGAGTGGGGGCTCGTGACGTCAGAACTAGCTAAAAATCATACCAAGGCGTGACGTATTGAGAATTTTAAATGCGTCATATATTCGTCAATTTTGGTTTACGTAACAAAAGAAAAAATATGTGTCCAATATTCTTTGGAAATCTATCTGACGGACTAAATAGATTTTTTTTTCGACTCGCCGAATTGTTTGTATCGAATGTGTAGTTTCAATATTTTAGTGAGAGAAGAAAGAAAACAGTTGTAGATGTTTTGTGGAATACGATTTAGGCTTTGTCAAGACTTGTGTCTTTTATTAAACTCCACATTTATTATGCAAGTTTGAAACTCTCTGCCAGCGGATGTGTTAATTTTTAACCGACTTCTAATAAGGAGGTTGTCATATCGGTTGTAGGTTTGTTCCCTCTTAACACCGTGATAAACACAACATTACACATGTAAACCTCAAAGGGTTGGGCAAAAGTGTACCTAATAGTTCCCCACATTTTTCCAGTTATATTGAAGTTCCATGTAAAAGGGGCCGCCCCCATTCAAATCATCAAACAAATCACAAATCTAGACTCCATGGCTGCCACTAAGAAATTTCTAATGGATTTTTCCATTAGAAATTCCCAATGACAATTTTCCCGATCTGGGAATCGGGCCCAAGACCTCACACTGAGCAGTCGCGAATGCGACCACAAGACCAACGATGCAGTCACACAGAAGAAAAAAACGTTGAAACAATATGATTTTGTAAATCGCGAAACGCCGAGTGTAAACCCAGCTTTACATCACATGTACCAGTCAACAAACTTGGTAATACTGTGTTCGCAGTTTCTTCGTCACATTAAGATAAGTATACCTTGCTTATTATGTTGTTTGAAGCTTGATGTCGCCATGAGACACAAGCAGAGATCGGAATCATCATCATCATTTCAGCCGAAAGACGTCCACTGCTGGACATAAGCCTCCCTCAAGTGTCGCCAAATTGACCGGTTCCGTGCGAATCGCATCCAGCCGATCCTCTCAACCTTCACCAGGTGATCGGTCCACCTAGTGGGAGACCTTCCAACGCAACGTCTTCCGGTTCGCGGTCGTCACTCCAGAACTTTTCAGCAATCCGTTCTGCAAGCAATGTGCCCCAGTAAGAGTAATTTATTTGCCTTAACTCATCATCATCTGCCTAGCTTTTTCCCAACTATGTTGGGGTCGGCTTCTAGTCTAACCGGATGCAGCTGAATACCAGTATTTTACATGGAGCGACTGCCTATCTGACCTCCACAACCCAGTTAGTACTGAGTAATACGATACCCCTTGATAAGACTGGTTGTCAGACTTTCGGGCTAATGACTACCTGTAACGACTGTCAAAGATCTACAAATGACAGCCGGGACCAACGGAAACGTGCTTTCCAGAGCAGTACACATAAAATGTTTAAGGTAATATTCTCATAACACAATAAGATTAATTTAACATAATAATATAATATTATTATTATTATTTAGCCAAATTGCCAAACTTAAGTGGCAGTGGGCAGGGCACATTGCTCGCAGAACGGATGGCCGATGGGGCCGAAAAGTTCTGGAGTGGCGACCGCGAACCGGAAGACGTTGCGTTGGAAGGCCTCCCACTAGGTAGACCGATGACCTGGTGAAGGTTGCAGGAATCCGCTGGATGCGAGTCGCACGGGACCGGTGAATGTGGCGACACTTGGGGGAGGCCTATGTCCAGCTGTGGACGTCTTTCGGCTGAAATGATGAAATGATGATGATGATTATTATTTAGATTAATTTATTATAATATATAATTAATGCCACCCTCAGATTTCCTAAAGTAATTTACACATACATACAAACAAAATTTGAATTTGATTTAAACCTACCCACTTGACATTTTCATGACATTTGCATGTCAAAGGAAGTGGCGTTGTATTAATTAATGTTAATAAACTTATTGCCGGGACTAATAAACAGATTAATTGAGTAAGGTGGAATTATACGTGTGGGTGCGGTGTAAAAGACCTCTTAACGAAGCCGAAAGGCACTTGTTCTTCCCGTCATTGAGATATTTTTTTTGTTTTACACCATAACTGGGAACCTTCTAGTTACGGAGATATTAGGGGTCAAAGTTCCAACTTTTTGACAAGTTTTTTTTTAAATACAAGTTTTTATTGTAAGATTTTTACTTTAAACACCTCCACGACCCCCGTACTATTCAATCCATCCATCAGCACAATGTTTTGAGTGCGTTACATTGAGTTCTACCACAAAACATGATAATAACACCCCAAAAAAAAAGTCGTTTCCCAGCAATAATTTTTGCTTAAAGTTACTTAGTTTGATGTACATAATGCTTTGTTGGCGGCTTTGTGATGAGGTTGTCATACCCTGTATATAGGGTGTCACAAATAGGGTACTATTATACAGAGTGGGGATTATTAACTGTTAATTGTATTTGGCATTTTAACAGTAGGTATACATTACTGATTGACGACCCGATTGGTGCAGCGGTAGTGAGATTGCCTTACGTTCTTAGGGTCCCGGGTTCGAATCCCGGTAGAGCCAAATGTTTGTGTGATGAGCATGGACATATTTTTCCCAGTCATGTATATTTTGTATTAATATTAAGTATGTATTTACAAAAGAAAAGTATCTATGTAGTATATCAACTATCTGGTGTCCACGACACAAGCCTCGTTGCTTAGTGTGGCACTAGATGGCGCTGTGTATAATGTCTAGCAAAATTTATTTAAATTCATTTATTTACATAATCGACGCCGACAATGATGAATTACAGTAAACACTTTTTAGTAACGAGAATTAAAAAACATTTTCCACATCATTGTAAGAAATAATGTAAACTCTACAGAAAAATCTGTGACTCTCTCATTTTGACATCCAATAAATAAATCAATCAATCTACTAAAAATCACTTAAGCAAATAAAACGATAAATATCAATTTACTAAAATTCACTTACTTTTAAAATCTGACGCAAATAAAATGGCTAAAAGCTTGCTAACAAACCAAGTATTAGCACATTGTAATGTGATATACAGAAGGGTAACTTCATTTATCTGCTTAGCTTTTTCCCAAAGTTGGCTTCCAGGTTAACTAGATGCATCTACATACCAGTATTTTATATGGTGCGACTGCCAGTCTGAGCTCCTAAATCCTGTTCCTGAATCACATGATTACCCATTACTGATAACACGGATTGTCAGACTTAAGTGGTCTGCCCACTTCACCGTACCATACCTTGATCGAGCTATGAACGTATCTATACAAATATTATAAAGAGGTAACATTTGTTTGTAAGTTTGTATGTAGGGGGTAATCTCCGGAAGTAATGAACCGATTTCAAAAATTCTTTCACCATTAAAAAGCTACATTCACCTTGAGTAACATAAGTTATATTTTATACCCGTACTCCCACGGAAACGGGAACTACGCGGGTGAAACCGCGGGACGTCCGCTAGTAATGGTATACAATTACACCATAAGAATAAGTTTTACAACCTAGCTCGTTAACAAGGAGTTAAGGTTCCGTTTTATACTTAACCACAAGCTCCTCCATCCAATTGGAACTTCTATTCCAGCTTTTATGGAGTCAGTAACTTCGTTTGCCATCATTTTGACGTTCGAGCGAGCGAATTGAGTTCCGTGTTTGGTTTTTACGTCGCGATCGAGTGGGGTGATCCGTGATGTAGGTTATATGTGTTGGTGTTTGTTTAGAACATGTATGTGTATAACAGAGATGTCTGTCTAAACAATTATTGGGATTTTGGGCATAGAGGGATATGTATGTTTATGAAAATAGACGCGGGGAATTGGGAACAATGGAAGATATAATAGGATGCCGATTCTTGTCAGTCTCCTTTATCGCGGCTATTGTTTAACGTAGTGTCAGAGTTTTTATGCCACCCATGGCCTCAGACTTGGGTTTACATGCCATCGAGAAATATCTCTTAGGCATGCTGGTTTCCTCACGATGTTTTCCTTCACCGAAGCAACTGATAATTGAACAATACGCACACGAATACGAAAAATCAGAGGTCTTGGGTTCGAACTTGAGACCTTTGACTTAGTAGTCCGACGATCACACCACTAGACTATCACTGCTATCTGGTTTTGTCTGTTTAAATGGCCTATTGTATTTTCTCCGTGCCTCAGACAGCATGTTAAACCGATGGCCCTGGCATTCAATTGTAGATCTTTGTCAGTGGTTTAGTAGTCAGTGGTCCGAAAATCTGACAGCCATTCTTACCAAGGAGTATCCTATTACCCAGTATTAACTGGGTTGTGGAGGTCAGATAGGCAGTTGCGCTGGTATTCAGCTGCATCTGGTTAGACTGGAAGCACCAATATAGTTGGAAAAAGACTAGGCACATGATGAATGCTCTCATACAAGTAACATGCACCAAGCAAGCCTGAAGATCAATGTACATTGTACATTCCCTCTTTGTCCAAAAAGAAGCTTTTTCTCTGGAAGCTCTGCAAGTGAATAATTACAAGTTTCTTCAAAAGAGCTACTTTCACTGAAGTTCTGAGCCATGTCTTACGCAGTTATGAAGTTTTGAACCCAGAGCTTAACAAAGGGTTGATATGAGCCTGATCCGATCGATTCCGATAGAATATTATTTACGATAGACCAGTACACAATATATTATTCCTTATTAAGTTACGTCAATTTAATACATTATGACTTAACAATGGGCTACCCCATTGTTAAGTGACACATCAATCATTTGAGATACTTTTTAAGAGCTGTCAAAACGCGGTTCTCTCATAGATTTTGTATGACAATAGCCAACTGTGACGTCACTGTTAATTCAACTCAATGACTCAACTATTTATTGATTTCAAAGCAACTAAAAATAGAGTTTGCCAATTAATTGAGAATAAAGCAGGTTTTCAGGCCCAAAATAAAGTGTATTTTTTTATAGATTGGTGTCTTGGAATTATTGTTTTATAGTGTCATCTACCCATTGAAGAATACGATCATAATACTCATCCCTTTTAGCAAGTACCGTGATAATATGGCCTAGCATTTGAAGAGATCTGTAGGAATATTTGTGAATTTGAACAGAATATATATGCAGTACTTTTGCACCATTTCGGAACATCGATATGGTTTTACAATGTAATGCTTATAGCCATTACAACATTAATTTGAATGTCCAAGTATAGCTTAAGCATAAGCATATAACATGCATAAAAGAGCTTGTCTGATTTCAGCCTTTACCAGTATTTTCAATGAATGAAAATCTAGTATATTTCAGTCAACTTTTCAGCAGCAATATTTTCTGACAGGTAAAAATAAAAGAAGAACGATTTTCTACGGCTGCGAGTGACATTCTGACGTATTCAAATGGCATACTAGTACGGGAAATATTGCCTTTGACTGAATTTATTTAAGATTGATATTATATTGAGGAGCTCGTGGCTACATAATAACAGCCGCTCGGCTTGATCTTTAGGCTAAGCCGTGCTTGCCTGGGTTTGTTCTGTGGATGGGTGATCACCCATTACATACCGAGTTTCCTCAGTGCCTCGGAAAGCACGTTGAGCAGTTGGTCTTGGCTGTCATTCGAAGTCAGTGGCCCGAAAGCCTAACAACCAGTCTTACCAAGGTGTACCGTATTACCCCGTACTAACTGGGTTGTGGAGGTCAAATGAGCAGTCACTCCATGTAAAATACTGGTATTCAGCTCATCCGGTTAGACTGGAAGCCGACCCCAACAAAATTTGGGAAAAGGCTAGGCAGATGATGTAGGTTTGTTTCGTTATTTACATTTACTTGACTAGGAATATCGACACACTTTTTTTTTACTTTTATGATATGCCTTGTAGTGTTGTGTGTGTGTTGCGATGTTTCTAGTATAGCAAAATCGGTGAAACATCGCAAGTACTTTGACACCAAAGATCAATTGGCCGTAAATCAATTATCTTAGTCTATTGCAGTCCTCTGTTGGGAATGTTTTTTTTTTCTAAATGCGCCACAACTCTCTTTAGGACTCTCTTTCTCTCTATAGGTGTAATATAGATGCACCTCTGCCTAACCGCGGGATCACTTCATGTGTTATTTAGATATATCAAATTAATTTAAAAATATTGCAGGAAATGTTAAGGCCTTAATATTTCAAAACTAGTTTTTAAATCTATTACACCCAACCTTACTTTAAACCCACTCTAACAAATACCAGTGTTTGCCTGACCTATCCCATTACGTTATCACTCAGTAGGCACTATTTCATAGTTTTAGACGACATGCACTGCTACCTGCTATGTCGCAGCATGCTTAAGAATTATTCTTCTTATTATTGTCGTAAAAAATGTAATAGGACATTACATTTTTTACGCAAATTCATGATTTTTGACGCAGTAATTTTCAGCAGCAGTAAGATATTTTAATTATTTACTTATAAATAACGACAGTGTCATTCTCTTTCTTGTAAGTTGGAGTTACACATTTTCATTTTTGTATTCGTGTAATTGACTATAAATATTTTACGGACTCAGTTTGCAAGAAAAACCGTCGGTGATGGAACTTTGACGCTCAAATTCACATTGTTACATTCAATTCTTATAAAATCTAAAATTACTAAAAGATAAGTTGAATGGTTTACTTGTTTATTGGAGTTCTAGAATTTCCTTAAATTCCTTGAGTTTTCAAGGAAAAAATCGTAAAGAAAGCGTAATTTAAGCCATAAATGTCTTGATTCAGCGTCCATTATATTCCAAAGAAACTCAATTTTATCAAAAAAAAAATAATATGATATAAAACTTCAATCTACAATGTATACGTTTCATTAGTTTTCGTTTGTCAATATAATAAGACGAAATTACAATAAATAAAATTAAAGTACTATAATTCTGCGTCAATTCAGCTCGCTCCTCAGTCTCATGTCAGTATCGTCTCTAATTTTCGTCAATAACAACAGACAATCGTCTGGAGATCGCTATTATTATCGTCTCGTGTACGCCGATCGAAATAATATGATCCAGGAAGTAAAAATCAAAAATTTGCGAAAAAAATGTAATAGGACTCTTAACTACGCCGTAGCTTGACTTGCTACGCCGTAGCTTGACTTACTACGCCGTAGCATGCATTGCTACGCCGTAGATTGCTCGGACATAACAAACACCAGTATCTGCCTGACCTCTCACATGATGTCATCAGTCAGTGCCCACTGCCCGTAGTTCAGACGAGGGTCGACAGCACAGTAAGGGATGACAATACCCTTGTTACACGCATGGTTTGTGGTTTAAAAATAAATTCCTGGCCTTGAATTTAATTTTTGTTTCCACTTTAATTTAGCGATGCAGAAAAGACGATTATTTATGTGTATGTTTTATTGTACCTATTAATGGACAAACGAAAATATTTTAACTCGTTCTTAACGATTTATTAAACCATTTTGGTTGAGACTAATTAAAACTTTTTACAACAAAGTTTATCATGATCATGCGATAAGCTCGCACGCCGTGTCATACACAACTATGCCGTAAAATGTACTGCAGGGAAATACCCATCTCCAACATAGTTGTAATAATGCTAGGAAAATGAAGATGACTCAATTTTGGAATGTATTGCGAGAGTAGAAATTGTTACAGTAGCTTCTGAAAGTAAATTGTGGTCGGAATACTCTTTTTTTTTTTACTAAATCCCTCCCAAAACTTTTTTTTTGCCTTCAATCTAAATCTGTCCATACATTGTCTGCCTGCCTTTTCCCAACTATGTTGAAGTCAGCCCAGTCTAACCGGATGCAGCTGAATACCAATATTTTACATGGAACGACTGCTTATCTGACCTCCATAACCCAGTTAGTACTGGGTAATACGATACCCCTTGGTAAGACTGGTTGTCAGTATTTTTGGGTCACTGACTACCGATTTCAGCCGAAAGACGTCCACTGCTGGACATAGGCCTCCCCCAAGTGTCGCCACATTGAACGGTCCCGTGCGACTCGCATCCAGCGGATTCCCGCAGCCTTCACCAGGTCATCAGTCCACCTAGTGGGAGGCCTTCCAACGCAACGTCTTCCGGTTCGCGGTCGCCACTCCAGAACTTTTCGGCCCCATCGGCCATCCGTTCTGCGAGCAATGTGCCCTGCCCACTGCCACTTAAGTTTGGCAATTCTTCGGGCTACGTCGGTAACCTTGGTTCTCTTGCGGATGTCTTCATTTCTGATTCGATCGCGCAAGGAAACTCCGAGCATAGCCCTCTCCATTGCCCTTTGGGTGACTTTAAGCCTTCTGATGAGGCCCATTGTAAGCGACCACGTTTCGGTCCCGTATGTAATCACTGGCAACACACACTGGTCATAGACTTTCGTCTTGAGACACTGCGGTAGGTTGGACGAGAAGATACCGCGCAACTTCCCGAACGCTGCCCAGCCGAGTCGGATTCGACGATTGACCTCTTTCTCGAAGTTAGACCTACCTAACTGGACCGTTTGTCCCAGGTACACATAATCGTCTACAACTTCGAGTGTAGAGTCTCCGATCTTGATAGGAGTGGGTGTGACATGGGCATTCAACATGACCTTGGTTTAACCGATAACGACTGTCAAAGATCTACAAATGACAGCCGGGCCCAACGGCTTAACGTGCCTTCCGAGGCACGGAGGAAACTCGGTATGTAATGGTCCCCATCCACAGACCAACCTAGGCAAGCACGGCTTAACCTAAAGATCGACCCGAGCGGCTGTTATTATTTAGCCACGAGCTCCTCCTAAATCTGTCCAAACATTTAAGGTTTTTAAATAACTCTTTACGGAAACGGCAATTACCTTTCTTTCCGCTCATAAATGTCAAAGCTTCCAATAGGGAGTTTAACGCAATTTATGGAAATGATAGCCAGTTCGTTTTCAATGCGGACCGAACAAATATGACTGCAAACGTGAATATGGCAGTGGAATGAAAAAATAAATAAATTAGTACTTTTGAGTAAGTTTTGTTTTAAAAGTATTTTGAAAAGAAGGATCAATTTTATAAATAAGAAAGAAAGAAAACATGTTTATTTGGCTCAAAAACATAATTTAAAATAAAATAATGGTTTCCTCACGATTTTTTGTTTCACGAAAGCAAGTGACAACCTCTCCAACGCGATTTGTCACACTCGTGACATCCTGCACTTCGCTTGAGCGCCATCTGTCACACTTGTTGCACGCGCAACCGCCTCCAAAAAACTGCATTAAAAACCGTCTAAAACTGTCTACTCCACAGTTTATTACTCTGTGTTCAATTCGTTACTAAATTTCTCAATAATAAAATCGAACATCGCAACACTATTCCATTGACAACTTGCAGAAAAAAAAAGAAACTTTCATCAGATCGTATATTGGTTATGTAGAGGATAATCTGGGCAAATCATAAAATACTTCTGGACCTATGTTTCCAATCGAAAAGACAAGCCTGGAATACCGTCTAAACTTCAATACAAAAATGATGAAACAAATGATCCAAAAACGGCGTGTAATATGTTTTCTGACTTTTTTTACTCTGTATATGAGCCGACGTCTTCTTCGTTGCCTGATTGGAAGCCTCCGCAGGACAATAACGCACTACACGATGTCTCTATTTGCGACCTTTCTTTTAGTGAAGAGAACATATTGAAGGAGCTTAACTCCTTAGATCCAGCGAAGGGCCCAGGTCCTGATGAACTTTCGCCTTACTTCCTTAGGAATACTGCGACTTCCATCTGTAAACCTCTATTTATTATTTATAATAAATGTATATCTGAGGGAGTTGTGCCTAATGTGTGGAAGCATGCGTATATTGTGCCTGTTCACAAAAGTGGATCCAAGCGCAGTGTGGAACACTATCGTCACATTTCCATCCTGCCTGCACTGTCGAAACTCTTTGAAAGGTTAGTTCATAATGAAATCTACCCTGTACTCCACAACATCATAATTCCACAACAGCACGGTTTCGTTAAGAGTCGGTCGACTAATACTAATTTATTATTATTTTCTAGCTTTTTGTTTGATTGTGTTGACAGCCGTGTACAGGTAGACGCAGTGTATACGGACTTCTGTAAAGCCTTCGACAAGGTTGACCATGAAATACTGCTAAATAAAATAGCGTTCAACGGCATACGTGGTAATCTTCTGAGGTGGTTTACCTCTTATATTACCAATCGCAGTCAGAGGGTTGTAATCAATGGTCATCAATCAAACATCGCACAAGTCACCTCTGGTGTGCCTCAAGGCTCTATACTTGGTCCCCTCTTGTTTATTTTATATATAAATGACATCAGCCAATGCTTTTGCAATACCAAATTTTTATTATATGCCGATGACCTCAAATTATATAGAGCTATACGACAACCAAGTGATTGCCTTCTGCTGCAGCAAGATTTGGACAGACTATCCTGTTATTGTCAGGAAAATAAGTTGCAACTAAGTTTACCATGCAATTTCTTAAACTTCACAAAAAATAAAATCAAAATTAACTATACATATACGTTGTGCAATGCCCCCCTACTTAAAGTGGATTCTATTCGAGATCTCGGTGTTATTCTTGATTCTAAGCTTTGCTTAGATCTACACATAGGAAAAATTGTTAATAAAGCGTATCAACTGTATGGATTTGTAATGCGTTCAACTGTCGACTTTAAAAAGCCTTTTTCCTATTTATGCTTATAAGTCTCTTGTACGCTCTCAACTAGAGTACGCCGCGTCCGTCTGGAGTCCTTACTACAAAAAGTACGTTGAAATGATTGAGCTTGCGAGCTATGCATTACAGATGCTACGGATATTATTTGCCGTACCAAGATTTACTTGCTAAGTAATACTATAAGCTCGCAACACTCGAAAACAGACGTAGGTACTTAGAAGCTATGAATTTATATAATATTGCTAGAAATAAATTTGACTGTATTGAACTGTCCAATATGTTATGTTATGCGGTTCCTAGGACGGTCCACAAGCGAAAGGTGCGCGCTGGCAGATTATTTTCCGTGGGCACTTGCAAGTCCAACTCTGGCCAGCGTTCGCCTGTTCGCAGAATGGTCGATTCCTACAATAGTACTTTCGAGCAAATTGACATTTTTGCATGTTCTCCATACAAGTTTAAACGTCTTTTATCCTCTGAACCGCGCTTGAATTAGATCACAGCCAGTAACTTTACGCAATAGACCGCGGCCGGCTGTAATGACCACCGCACGTTGTTGGCATAATTTGTCCCAAAACTTTATTTAAAATATCGACTAATCGTGCTCTGTCCATGTATTCAATGCTTTATTTTTAATCTATGTATCATTGTCGAACGACGTACCAAAAATCACAGCTCTACTCCATTGACAAGTTGTCAAATAATTACGGAGATATCAGGGATCAAAGTTCCAACTTTTCCAATATTTTTTTTTTTATGTTAGATTTTTAATTTAAACACCTCCACGACTCCCGTACTATTCTAATCAATCAATCCACCAGCACAATGTTTTGAAAGCGGTACAATAAGTTTAACCGTAAAACGAGATTTTTCACCAAAAAAAGTCGTTTCCCAGAAATATTTTTTGCATAAAGTTACTTAGTATGATGTACTATCGAGGACACTCCCGCCTGACCACCACTAAGCTCATTTTTGCTTGCACTCGCAACATAGAAACGCTCTCTAGCCCCGCCCCGTTGACTTTGTATAGAAATAATGAATGAAAAGATACCGAATCGGCCGAGCGCACTGACGACGCACGCCCTACGAGAGATATTGTTATTTTGCGCGCCAAAGTTGACGCTTTCCCAATAGGCCCAAACTTTAAGGGGGTGTGGCTCGGCGCCTCCGCATAATTTAAGCGAAAAAAATTTAAACTGGTTAGGCGAAAAGACCCCGATAATACATAATGCTTGGTTGACAGCTTCGTGATGAGTCTGTTTACACTCTGTATACCTATTATGTAGAGTGATTGTTCTCGAAACGAAGCCAAAAGAAATCGGGGTGTTAAGAGTCTTCGGGTCTGTACCTAAGTTAACACACTAAAAACATCTCCAACACTCACTAAGTACTTAGTTACTACTTGTAATTCTGCCCACACCACACACAAAGAAGATCACTTTCTTCGACAACACAAGATTCTTTATCTGGCGTTAACTTCAGCAACTCGCTAAGTAAGCCACCTAATTCTTATTGCTTAAATGAAACCACTATAAAGATTAGGAGTAGAAGGTCTTGGATACTGGATTAGTCAAGTCAAGTCTGGCAAAAATAGTATACTTAAAGTAAATATTTAAAGTTTTTTTTTCTGAATAAGAGTAGCCGCTCGCATCATCTGCTAAGCCTTTTCCCAACTATGTTAGGGTCGGCTTCCAGTCTAATCGGATGCAACCGAATAATATCACATACTATAGCACACAGAGAACTTTTTTGTTCTTGTCTGTTACGACCGGTCGGCGCGCGACCGTTTTCTCAACTGGCGAGCGGTGTTTTGGTCAGTTAGAAGCGTCGTTCGTTGTTGAACTGAGGCAAAAAGTCTTTCTTGTTCTTTCTCCTAGACTCTGTGCAAGTTTGAGCGAGGTAGAAACAAGTTTCATCATCAATTTATGACAAAAACTAACGCATTGAGTACTCGTCCGATTCGGATGACGGACAGACCAGGGCAACACACCGATTCGGATTACGGACAGATCATGGGCTTGGTAAGACTGGTTGTCAGACTTTCGGACGACTGTCAAAGATCTACAAATGACAGCAGGATCCAACGGCTTAACGTGTTTTCTGAGGTACGGAGGAAATTCGGTGTGTAATGGGTGTTACTCATCTAGGGACCAACATAGAACCCGAAGATTGACCTGAGCAGATTATTAACCACTCGTATGCCGTAATTATAGAAACAATTAAAAAGTTATTGTGTCTCGTGTAGATCTACGTTCCGGCACACAAGAGGTTAAGCCACGAGCTCCCCTTCACTTCAGCAAATATGTTGAGTAATAGGGTAATATGGTTTATCACGTAAACAAAAATGAAGTGTGACGTAACATTTGAGTACATTTTTTGCCGGAAAGTAACGTCACAAGCCCACTTTCTCATCTTTGATGCGTTTTATCTTTGTCAATTTTTATTAATTTGATATAACAATAAAAAAGTATCCAATATTTTTCGATAATCTAAATGACGGACTAAACAGAATCATATTATTGACGTGACAACGTCTTATAAATTGGTTTGCCGGGTGACACTTCAAGAAACTGGGTAACGCTCCGCTCACGTTATGCGCTCACAATGAGAGCGAGTGAGAGGCACGCGTCCCGCCTAAGAGCGAGAGAGACAGACATAAAAAGTTTATTTTACCACTCAAAGTCGTTGTCACGTAAAACTTTCGCCCGTATACCGACTTTACAGGCAACCAATTTTTTTTTTAGTCAGGAATCATCCTTATTTGTTTCACAAGATTATGCCCCTTCTGAAATGGTCTCTTTGCCTTCTGCTGTAATTTATCTGCATTACGCAACCCTACATTATCCCCAGAAACAGATTCTGGTCACGAACTATTGACTCTGTTTCGTCGATCCCTGTTTTGATTTTATGAGGAAAAGAGATGAAGTGTCCTTCATGCATATTAATTATGCAGGAGTGAGAGAGATAAATGTATGTCCGTCGGGTCAGTCTTTTATGAAAATGACTGTCCATTTGAAGGTCTTTCGGCACTATTGCGATGTTTTTAGGCTTAAAGGTCAGCATTAATTTTTCATACACTTTCATCTTCACGTTTTTAGGCTGAAATTGTTAAGGCTTTATTTGCTTAGGTCTGGAACGTGACCTCATTTTTTTCCTGAATTTAAGCCTATTTACACCCAGTCACATTATTTTCTTGGCGCTAAATTATTTTTTTCTTTCTTTTCTTGAATTTATTTATACTCAAAATTAAACATTAGGATGATAATTAAGGCTAAAAAGGAGATGATTGCTAAGGTGACGAGTAATAGAGAAGTATGGAAGAAGAAGATGCTCCGCCGACCACAAATGAGTTGGGTTATGGATAGGAGAATGATTATTATTAAATGCAAATCAAGTGGTGTTATTGGATAAATAAATCAACAGCCAATGACATTTACTTGACTTGCTTTTCATTTAGATGCTTCGATAATTTTCATCACAACAATTGGGTGTCAGTGTGTACTTTTTAGGGTTCCGTACCCAAAGGGTAAAAACGGAACCCTATTACTAAGACCTCGCTGTCTGTCCGTCTGTCCGTCTGTCTGTCACCAGGCTGTATCTCATGAACCGTGACAGCTAGACAGTTGAAATTTTCACAGATGATGTATTTCTGTTGCCGCTATAACAACAAATACTAAAAACAGAATAAAATTAATATTTAAGGGGGGCTCCCATACAACAAACGTGATTTTTTTGCCGTTTTGTGTAATGTATAGATAACTAGCTTTCGCCCGCGGCTTCGCTCGCGTTAATTTAGAATTTGACAATCAATTCGGGTTGTACTCTGCTTGTTGTTGGGCCGTTGCAGTCGTGGGCTCAGAATGGAACATTATTCTAGGTCGCTCCTATACACAATGTTGTTTGTCTTTCTATTTGGCGTTAATTTGTATTAATTCTGGGGATTGGAGACACGCGAACATGCTACATATAGCTGACCATGGGGAAAGCATGGCTTTTCCAAATGCACCCTGCTACCTGCAGTGTTTGCCCTTGCGCTTTATTAATTGTAATAGCAAAACTTAGTTTTATTGGAAACTGGAGTCTTTTAAATTGAAATGGTAGGTCAGTGGGGATTATTGGAATTCGAGGTATAATAACCATTCCCCTTTTGCCACACCAGTTAAAATAGTGGCACCGACTATATTTTGTCCCATTACATAATCGAGGTGCATCTAAATTGCGCATAAGCATGACGGGCACACCTCATTTTAATTGAAGTTTGTGCGAGGGTACACCTGACAGCTCTACAGAATTTAAAAATTCAGCGGGAAATGAAGTGCTCTGTTCTGGGTCCATGATGGTATCTATTGACAAATACTCCTTTATATCTCCCGGCACCTTATTCAAAATGTCAATATTTATCTGGTTTATAGTATCATTTTTGGGTGCAAGGATTGCTCTCGCACATAGCCACTGATCACAATTTAAATTTACTTGTAAGTCTGGGTATACTTTACCGATGAGTTACACACTGTTTTCAACCAAATTACAGAATTCCCCCGTCAGTAAAATACAACCTTCAGCATCCGTGTCCAAATGTCCATCGCCAATTTTTAACAGTGTCTCAGCATAATGTCCCGAATCTGCGTCATTATAAAGGTGCACTCTCATATTCGTTGATAAGCTGATTTTTTTTACTTTTGACCATAAGCTTGATGACTTGAGACAGGCTTTGATTTCATCTGCAGGTGTGCCTCTCTGGATCACCGGTAGAGTTTGTCGGAAGTCACCAGGCAGTAAAACTACCATGCCTCCCATAATATCAGTACTGTCTCGTACGTCCTGCAGAGTTCAGTTTAACGCTTCTATAGCTTTTTTGTGGGACATCGTACTTTCGTCCCAGACTAAAAGTTTACACTGTCGTAGCATCATACCTCGAGAGCTATTTTTGCTGAAATTGCAGATTAGTGACTCTTCCTGTGCAAGATTTAATGGCTGTTTTAGGACGGAATGTGCAGTGCGACCGCCGTTCAGTAGTGTAGCGGCTATACCGGAGGAAGCCACGGTAACAGCAATTTTCTCGTCGTTTCTTATGATCGCCAATAATAAGTTCAACAAAAACGTTTTTCCGGTTCCTCCAGGGGCGTCGAGAAAAAAGAGTGCACCATTCCCAGACTCAACTTGACGTAACACCTGTTGAAAGACGTGACTTTGTTCTGGAAGCAACCGAGGAACTAATTCGGTCACTTGCTATCTGAACGCTGTGAAGTCGTAGTTTAGTTCTCGAGCAATTTCATCGTTTAAGTCACTTTCACCTGATCGTCGAAGGCCAACCATGCCAAAATCATGCAACTTCTTCCCCGTCATTGTCATAACTTTGTTTTCAATCTTTGTCAGCGCTTCGTTGTATATGTGATCATTAAAATACATATATCTGCATTTACTTGCTGCAATCGCCGCAATATGTCTTCGGCCTTGTACTTATCCCATAGTGTTTGCGGATTGGCAAGGCCGCAAGACGATATGAGGGTTGCGTAAAGTTTCCTGATTTTGTCTGGTGATCGGCACTGCACGGCTTCCTCCATAGTTTCCTTCCAGTGATTATCGTTCTCTAAGAGACGTAGACTTTCACATGCTTCTCTGTAAGTTCTACACTTCTAACCATTAACAATTTTAAGCTCCGTAAAGGTAGTTGGACCTCGAACATAGTGCAATAACATGCGCAGACAAAAGCATTCAATGTTAGTTACATGGACGGTATATACACGACCAAGAGCGTCCGATGATTTTACCCTAGGCCAATCTTCAACAGGCATACCTTGAACGCGGCGTTTCCACTCTCTTCTTGATGTGTTCCATGTATAATAACGGGGGACTTCAGAATACAATAATGTTTTTGCGAAAGGATCTGTCTGACAAAGCTCGAAAAAGGCGGTTAATGTGGTTTTAGGCGGTGATGAAATCGTTTATTGGAAATTACGTTCATTAAAGAAAACACGCTGTCCATTTTCTAAATGTACGGCAAGGTAAGTAACAGTCGGACGTCTTTCGTGTAAGGGTAAACTAAGAAGTCGCCACGCTGCCTCATTACTACTGACATATTATTATTATCGTCCTGCCTGATAGGTTTGTACTTCATTAAGTGACTGCGCTACACCATCATCACGTAGATTGAAAATCGCCTGATCACTCCCTTTATTAATATATTTACAAATATATTTAATGGCACGAACAGAGTTGCAGGCTTCTACATTAATGTGGGTATTAAATATTTTACATAGAATAGGTGAATATGGTACGACCCAGATATTATCAAGAGTTCCAACCGCCCCACCGCGAGTCTGAATCGTTACCCTTCCACCATCTTCGGGTGCTCTTCGTCTGTATAAAGGGTAACCTTTGTTATTATGCACTGTTTCCTTCAGCAGCTCTCGGGGGTATTTTTTTGTACATTTCCCACTTTTCATGCAAGGCGATGCTGGATTACGTGCTCCACAGGGGCCATGAACCATGTTTCTGGTTATGGTTTCGTGCAAATCCCTATCTTGTTCTGGATCCGAAATCTCGGCGCTTATAATGTTGGGACGCAGTTTTTCTTTTAACCAAATAAGAATGTGCACATGTGGAAGGCCTCGTTTTTGCCATTCAATGGAATACATGTGGCACTGGACGTTTCCAAACACTTTTCCCTTTGAAATAACATTCATTAGTTTTTGGACCTTTAAACGAAACACGCGGGCAACTAAGTCATGTCGGTCAGTAGTTTTTTGCCCAGGCATAAGCTCTTCTGTTATTTCCTTCCATGAGAGATTGCAGGTGAAAGTCACGAATAGGTCTGGCCTGCCGTAAGTTCGTACATAGGCGAAAGCGTCTTGTGTATATTCATACAGATAGCGGGGGCTGTTAATAAAAGTAGAGGGAAGGATAACAATTCGGCCTAAATCGTTGGGCGTATATTACCATCTGTGCTAATCGCATCTTGCAGATGAATATAATTTTCAGCTCGTAGTTTTCATCATCAAATCCATACAGGAAACTTTCTTATTGGGAACTGGCTGTTTTGTAGTGGGATTAATGAGTGGTATATCAAAATAGTATCCCGACTGTCCCTTGCTAAAAATTAATGGGTACTGCAAAGCATCGTAGAACTTATGAGTATCAGCTACGCGTGTCAATGTATTATCATGTGTTCGTAACACTATGTCTCGTGAAGAGAACTGGTTGCCATTCACTACGACAGCAACTTCATTAATTGTCGGTGCATGAAAACGCCTCTCATGTTCGCCACGTGGAGTTCAATCAGCATGGATAATGACATTATAATCTTCTTGAGGCCAGTTTTCTATTGCGATTTTAAAGGTATTTATCAATATATTTTGGTTATGTAACATTCTTTGAATTTTTAATACCGTATCTCCGTCAAATCCTTGAATGTATTGGCAGCGACGGTTTACTTCATTTTCTTCATCACCCATAAAGTGAACTTGCAAAAATTTATGCTGTTCGTTCTCTGTTGGAAAACCAATTGGTGAACCAATCCGATGATATATCTGACCTTGTACTTGTACGGTAAAAGTTGGCGAAAACCCGGGCATTCTTACTTCTCTATCTACTCCAAAAATGTCATTTGAAAGCATGAGTTGTACTTTCTGATTATACTTAAAAAGCGCCGTGATTCATCAGCATCGTATGAGTATAGAGTTTTCAGAGGTTCGTCTGGTTCACCAAGTAAAGGTAGGGAAACTTTGCCATTGGAACAACACGTCCCCGCAGTCTCGTCTTTCCATTTTAAAGCATCACAAAGCTAGCATTTTTTGTTCATCAAACCAACAACAACTAAACTATTATTTTTGTAATCTATTAAAGGATCGTATTCAAATCCAGAATTATTAAATACGTACCAACTGTGACGCATAAAAATGCGTTGGCGTTCGGTTTGCATTACTGCAAGAGCGGTCCTTCTCGCCTGCGACTGTGCTGGAGTTTCTGTCGCTCTAATGACTGCTTGCCGCTGGGCTTGTTCTCTGAGTCGGAACTGTGCTTGAACAGGCGTCTCAGTTACTCTTAGAGCTCTCTGACTTTCAGCTTCTTCCTCCAAACGCAATTGCGTTTGCATGGGCGTCTCAGACGCTCTCAGAGAAGCTTGACGGGCGGCTTGGCTCTCCAGTCTTTCCTGGGTTTGAGAAGATGTCTCATCAGTTCTCAAAGCTGCTTGTCGCTCAGCTTGTTCTTGCCTTCTTAATTCGGCATGAACGGAGGATTCATGGGATTGAGCAATTTTCGCTGCTCGGGCACGCGATGAGCTCCTACTTAGCTTGGAACTACGTTTGCGAGTCATTTTAATATTAAAAAAAAATACAAAGAAACTTAACCTAACAAAAGCAAAGGAACCTAACCTAATGAAAACTGTTAAACTAACTAATCTAACCGAAAAAGATTAAAAGGGAATTAAAAAAGGCATTTTTTTTATTTACATACAAACATTAAGGATCGTATCCAGATTTAGACAATCAATCCTAGCCTAGCGAATAATATTTTAAGAAACAGGAACAACAATTCTACGACTACTAAACTGACGAAAATTTTAACACCAAAACTAACGATGATTTCCAACAAAAAATCTTCGAAGGTCATTCTTCCACAAAAAATCTTAACACCGCGATTTAGAAAACGGCATCATCAGTACAACGCCATCTATCAAGCTAATTGTGAAACTGTTGAAATTATGCTACTCAAACGCCATATTGACAATCTACTTACAAAATGTCCAGTATTATAAATTGTAAAGTGAGTCTGTTTAATTATTTTATCCCTTGGGAACAGTACTTTTTTCCTGGATGAAACGTTTTTTTTTTCTGTATCCCTTACAACGTATATGCAAAATGTCATGATGATCGGTTCAGCGGTTTAGGGCCTGTATCAAGAAAAGCAAATTACTTTCGCATCTATATTAATAATTATAGTTAACAGGATAAAAAACGGGTCTGTCGACTCTCTTAATCTGGACTCACGAAATGGGGTACAAAAGGTACTTCAATTAAAAAAAATAACTCATATCACACCACTAAAGCTTCGATAATTCGTAAGACACGTGGCGCCACCTATTACCAAAAGCACGTTATTGCTGTTTCCTCGGGAACAGTACCTTTTTTCGGGATGAAAGGTACCCTATGTCCGTTACAGTACACCTGAAAATGTATATGCAAAATTTCAGGATGATCGGTTCAGTGGGTTAGGTGTGAAGAGGTAACAAACAAACAAACAAACTTACTTTCGCATTTATAATATTAAAAGTATGGATGGATGGTACGGAACCCTTCGTGCGCGAGTCCGACTCGCACTTGGCCGGTTTTTTTTTTTTTTTGTTGGGACAAGCTCGCCACACTATTCCCAAACCACTGTAACTCCTGAAAGCCAGAATCAACAGTGGCGACCACCAGAAAAGCGCCGAGACAATAACGCTCGACGAAGTCCCAGAGAATGAATTTAACTGTCTTGGATCCCGCAACGAAATAATCAGAAAAGTATAGCGGAGGAGTAGGAAAAAACCGTAATTTCCACTTCCCTCCATATCAGCAGGAGGCAGAATGAAACAAGGCCAATAGGCACAAAGGGACATTTACAACTGCCTAGCAATGTAGTGTCAGTGTGTAGTCATCATCATCATTTCAGCTGAAAGACGTCCACTGCTGGACATAAGCTGGGGGAGGCCTATGTCCAGCAGTGTCGCCACATTGACCGGTCCCGTGTGACTCGCATCTATCGGATCCCCGCAACCTTCACCAGTGTAGTCAATTGTGGAAAAAATGCAGCGTAAAGTGAACCTTATGATTAGGTATAGTTAGTGCCAGTTAAGATGAGAATAGCGGTCATTGCCCTTTCCCTAAAATCTCTTCGTATGAACCAAAACAATAAACAATGTATCGTTTTTCATTACAAAAAATGTTGACGATAGATGACGATTCAAGACTTGAACAGGCTTATTTTTGGTTTTCAAAGTTAAGAAGTTAAATAAATGTAGGTGGGTCAATGACCGCTATTCTCATCTTAACTGGCACCAACTATAGTAAATAATTTATTCCCAATTTCATATTATTAAATAATATAGGCTGATGTAAAAATAACTCCTCGTCCAAAACATGTATTTTTGCAGTACGGAGAAATACACATTTATTTGGTAACATTTAAATAAAATGGCGAATGCCGCCAGTAATTAAATGCGGCTTTTCTTTCCCTTCCATCAAAACGCAGGAAAATATCATCATTAAAATTGTAAACAAAATAAAGGCCATGAGCCCCAATTAAAACCATTGGGTTCCTCACAAAGGAAAACATTTCTGTATTTATATTATTTTCTTATAATTATCACACACCCAATTAATCAGAAATTGGACTGAACTGAAAATAAAGCCGAATACATTGGAAATACGAATGTCGATACTATTTTTAGTTTGTCATAAAGTCCAATATGTTGTGTCCAATTATTTTGCAATTGCAATTTCGCTCTTCTATATTAATATTATAAAGAGGTAACATTTGTTCGTAAGTTTGTATGTAGGGGGTAATCTCCAGAAGTAATGAACCAATTTTAAAAATTGTTTCACTGGTAGAAAGCTACATTATTCGTGAGTGCTATAGGCTATATTTTATTCCCGTACTCCCAGGGGAACGGGAACTACTTGGCGAAAACCGCGGGACGTCAGCTAGTCTTTGATATAACCGTGTTTACCTAGTAAAATACGTGCTCAAACACAGTGGGAGAGGCGCGGGCGGTGAAATCCGCTAGCGAGTGTCGTTAACACACAGCTTCTTTGCGTGAGAACACAGTTACAGCGACGCGGGTGAGCGGTATCCGCAGCGGGACCAGCGGGCAGCGCCGGCGGCGGCGCGGAAAACGCAAACCAGTTTTTCCCCTCGTGGCGTCCGATCATGTCTTTCTCGACAGAAGACTTGATAATGCTACTACGCGTTTACGTTGAAACGCCTCGCGAAGTACTGTGTTCACAAGTAGGAGTATGCGTTTACCGCCCTTCCCGCATCCGCTATCGCCGCCCTCGCCGCTGCCACTGTGTTTGAATACTGGGTGAGGACAGATAAAGTTGCCAAATGCTGGAGCAGTTTTTCATTGATAATTTAGCTTAATCAACATCTAAATAGGAGCTACGGTATCTCTTTCGAACAGTCCCGCAGCCCCGGCAGGCGTCGGCCCTGGCGGACCCCTTCCTTTTGCTGACTCTCTTTAAGGCGCGCGTGGAACACTCCTGCGTCGTCGACACGGCCTGTCGTCATGAGACGGACGGATGGCGAGCCAGCACCAAAGCTCTCCATCCACAGGCCCGCGCCTACGGTGGCCGGGACGCTCGGGGCGTCTCCCGCGGTGGCCGGGACGTGAGGTTCTCTCCCTCTCACGTTCCGCCACCTCCTTCTCTAGCATTACTGCGAAGCAGAAGGAGGTGACGGCGTCCCATTCCGTCTCGCTCCGGACCACGGATTGAACCAGGGCTAGACGCGAGAGGTCACCGCACCCTCCCCGCGGTTGTCCACGCATATGCGAGGTGCCAACAGCATCCTTACATTTTTTTCAATGGAGCATCCTAGTTAGATTATATCGTAACTTCGTATACATGTTTCCATATTTTTAGGCGACACTAACGCAGATATTGAAACGGTGGCCATGAAGAACGAGCAAGACTTACCAACCGATGTTTTTTTTTATTCAAGGTCCTGTACAAGGGTACTGTAGTGATAATTTACCTGAAAAAAGAAAAAAATGGGTTTAGCTTCCATTGCAATTTATCATCCTAATAACTGCATGCAATTATATTTCGAATTAATTACCAAGTAAGTACAGAGGTTTGGTTATATTATTTTCATAATAAGATATTCTTTTCTCAAATTATTGCATACTTGAAATTGGGATTGTTCAAAACACTGATTAAAGTTGAGAGACCTTAAAAAGCAGACTTAAATCACTATTACTGCTAACGATGACGACGACAAATTTTAATGCTGAGTATGAGGGCCTGGTTTCGATTCCCGGGTCGGACAAAGTGCTGTTAGGTTTTTCCATCAGAAATTTCCCGGAGTCTTGTGCCCTGTTGATGGCAATAGGCTCACCTCCTGTTACATGGGACTTAAACATAGATAGTGAAATGTGCGTGTATTATTAGGTACATTTCCGCCTAACCCTACGTGGATTACACCCGTGATGTTATGTTTTGTTAAGCTGTGTTCACCTCTCAATAAACAAACTCAGACTCAAGCATTTATTTCAATTAGACCATTACGGCACTTTTGAATGTCTAAAATACAAAAAAAGAAAGCTACATAGCCTGGGCAATGAATGATTGTGGTTGGAAAAGTTGAAAGCAGAAAATCTGACTTATGAACTTTGTTTGGACTAGTTGGAAGATAAACATATTAAAAGAAATTTTGTTGTACTACATAATAAAACCTCATAAAATTTTCTTCAACTTTGCTTTTCAAATTTTTTATCTATCTCTTATCGTTGAATTGGTATGAGCTCCGAAAAACGAACAATTTTTAAAAATTTGTCCAATTCTCTGTTCCGTTCGTTGTTTTTGGTTTGCATCTCGAAAACGGTGTCGCACGAATACTTCTTGTACTACACAATGAAATCTGATAAAATTCTCTACAACTTTGCTAATTTTTTATTTTATTTTTTTTAAATTGGAGATAGATAAAAAGTGTGACAAACAAATTTTATACAACGCATCGTTTTCGAGATATAAACAAAAAACCAAAAAACGGGACCTTCTTTGCCCCCCCCCCCCCCCCCGGGCTCACCTCGGAGGGGTCAGGACTTTTAATATGTTCATCTTCTAACTAGTCCAAACGAAGTTCATAAGTCAGATTTTCTGCTTTCGACTTTTCCAACCCCATATCCCTTTTGAGCACTCATTTACCAGACTAACAGTCCCAGTCACACGACATAATAACTTGAGAAAGTACTGTAGTTGCCCATTCCCTATCGTAGATCTCTATGGAGAAGAACGGGCAAGAAACTCCATGGACACTTTTTAAATCAAAATATTGTTACAAAATCTTGGTTACATCATTCATGTTCAGATTATATTTATATAATTATGGGAGAACGATGTAGAGAGACGAGCACATTGAGAGCGTCTAGAGTAAAAGATTAAATCAACAATTTAAAAATAAAGGAATTAAAATGAACCGTGGCAGCTAAGAGATGAACAGACCTAACTGACAGCGCCCGTTCACGAATATGACGCGTGTATCGGCGCCATTCCAAGCCTCACAATCTTCTTAATTGATTTACTCTATTGTCTACTTAGAATGAGTTTGCTTTCGAATTGTGTGCGCTCACTTGAGTGAGGGCCTGTCCACATCTCCACGTCACGGCGTCGTCAACGTGGAACGGTGCGGTAACGTGCCACGTTACGTTGCCGCGTCGTGCTAGTGCACGTTGCGGCAACGTTGTCGTGGGACGGCGTGTCACGTCGGGCAACGCGACTTGAATCGATGCGCTCGCTCAGTTAATGCTTCATTGTCTTAGCGATTAGTTGTGATTTGTGAATAAAATGTCTGAGAATATTGACTGTGATTTATTGATTTCACTTGTTGAAGAATGTCCAGAACTAATCGCTAAGACAATGAAGCATTAACTGCGAGCGCATCGAATCGAGCCACGTCACCCGACGTGACGCGCCGTCCCACGGTGACGTTGCCGTACCACGACGCGGCAACGTAACGTGGCACGTTACCGCACCGTTCCACGTTGACGACGCCGTGACGTGGAGATGGCCACGTGCCACGACGTGGAGTGGACAGGCCCTCCGGTGAACTAGTGAACTTTATAGAATAGTACTACTTCTATTTCTCATAAAAAAACATCATTAAGCTGTGCTCTATTCAAAGACCATTACGAAACGATGCAGTTAATGTCATTATCATCGTCTTATTCCATTATCGATCACTTCGTTTGCATAATCGTTAGCAGGTGAGATGAATGCAGTCCCTTGTTATTAGGTCAGAGGATGATTATCGCGGCATTCATAAAGGATGGCCATTTTCATTTTAACTAGAGATTGGAACCTGCGCGCACAGACGTATCATGAAGGAAGCAAAACACGCGCTTGGACGTGGAGTTGCAGATGCCAGCTGACTCGGGCGGGTTAGGTTCGAAGAGGATGGTGGGGACCCCGGCTTCCCCTTCGTGTTAGGGTACTTTAAGCCCTGCAAACAGAAACAGGAGCCCAGCGTAGCGAGGCTACGTTGTCTACGCCTTATCTACAATCTAGGGGTTAATAAGCTTGTTTTCAAATCAAGTTAAGTCGAATGTACCATCGAGTACTCGCCTGCCTGATCACCACTAAGCTCATTTTTGCTTGCACTTACAACATAGAAACGCTCTCTAGCCCCGCCCAGTTGACTTTGTATAGAAATAATGAGTGATAAGATAACTATCGGCCAAGCGCACTGACGACGCACGCCAAACGAGAGTTATTGTTTTGACGACCCGATTGGCGCAGCGGTAGTGAGACTGCCTTACGTTCTTAGGGTCCCGGGTTCGAATCCCGGTCGGAGCAAATGTTTGTGTGATGAGCATGGACATTTGTTTCCGAGTCATGGATGTTTATATGTCTAATAAGTATGTATTTACAAACAAAAAGTATCTATGTAGTATATCAACTATCTGGTGTCCACGACACAAGCCTCGTTGCTTAGTGTGGCACTAGATGGCGCTTTGTGTCATCATGATCATTTTTTTTTTTTTTTTTTTTTTTTTTTTTTTTTTTCCTAGCCTGTACTGTCCCACTGCTGGGCAAAGGCCTCCCCCAATTCCTTCCATTTGCTCCTTCCCAGTGCCTCCTCGGACCAACCCTCGCGGTACGCGTCCAAATCGTCTCGCCACCTTTTTCTGGGTCGGCCTCGGTGGCGCCGTCCGTCTTCCGGCAACCATCTTGTGGAGACTTTTGCCCAGCGGTCATCATGCATGCGACTGACGTGACCCGCCCAATCCCATTTTAACCTAGCAGCCTTCATGCCAACGTCCACTATGCCCGTTTTGGAACGCAGCGTGGTGTTTCGCACCCTGTCTTGTCTTTTCACACCCAGAATGCTGCGTTCCATTGCCCTTTGGCAAACTCCAACGCGGTGCTTCTGAGACTCGGTGAGCGACCAGGTCTGAGCACCGTAGGTTAGGACGGGCAGGATGCACATGTCGATGAGTTTGCGCTTCAGGGAGATCGGAAGATCACCCTTCATTAGCGTCTTCATGGACCAGTAGCTTTTCCAGGCATTTTCGATTCGGCGATCGATTTCTCTTTCTTGCCTGTTTTCGAAAGATACTAACTGGCCCAAGTAGATATACTCATCGACATACTGTATTTCCTGCCCATCTACCTCGACCCTACGCTTAGTGCTGTTGGTCATGAGCTGGGTTTTCGAACGATTCATTACGAGTCCCACCCTGAAGCTTGCTGTGCTCAGTTCTTGGAGCATGGTCTGTAGTTCTAAGGCTGTGGGGGCAAAAAGGACTATGTCGTCAGCAAATCGGAGGTTGGTCAACCTCTTATTACCGACCATAATTCCTTTGTTTGTCCATGAGGCTGCTAGCGATCTAAATATCTCTTCAAGAGTGCTTATAAACAACTTAGGAGAGAGCGGGTCACCCTGTTTAACACCCTTTTGAATACTAAACGAAGGTCCTGCAGTATTCAGTTTAATGTTTGCGGTGCTGTTATGGTAGATATTTTTTAAAAGGTCTATATTGCTGTTCCAGTTCCTGATTTTTTAAGGATTTGAATATTTCAGAATGTTTGATGCTATCAAACGCCTTCGCATAATCTACGAAGGCCAAGTATAATGGTTTATTGTATTCGGTATATTTTTATAGGACTTGGTTCAAGGTGTGTAGGTGGTTGGTTGTTGAAAAAACTGGGGCGAAATCCGGCTTGTTCTGGTGGCTGATGTTTATCCAGTTTCCCGTCTATGCGATTGTGTACCTATCACTTTAATAAAGGTCTTGTAGATATGGGATGTTAAACTGATTGGACGGTAATTGCTAATGTCACTTTTGTCGCCTTTTTTATATAGAAAAACTATATTGGATGTACACATTGATTTTGGAACCTTTCCTGATAGCAATATGGTGTTAAACAGGTTAGTAAGGTGGGGTAGCAAAGTGGTAGAGCCGATTTTAAGCGCTTCCGTGGTAATTCCATCTTCCCCAGGACTTCTGTCGTAGCGCATAGTAGTAAGTGCTTTGTGCACTTCATAACCGTTTATTGGGGGAATGGAGTCTGCAGGGATGTATTCGGTGTTGACATCGGGAGGTATGGAATTTAATATTAATATTAATAATTTATTGTTCTTTTGCGCGCCAAAGTTGACGCTTTCCCAATAGGCCTAAACTTTAAGGGGGTGTGGCTCGCCGGCCTCCGCATGATTTAGGCGAAAAAAGATTTAACTGATCAGGCTGAAAAGACAACAACTGTACATACAAATAAATACATCATTACGTCTCTATTGTTTGAAGTGGTCCCTTAACAAAAACAAGAGAAAATTGTCTCTTTGTAACATCTAAACGTTCTTTAACGCTGCAGTGCCAGTGGAAATTATATAGTAATTTAATTTTGTTATCACCGGACGCCTTTAACTCTCAAAGGGATTGGAAATGATAGGTTTTCCTTCGTAAATAAGGTTCACTATTGCAGTGTTTATAGAGTAGTGCTATTCTCTTAAGATCACTTCGAATTCATTTAAGTGAGCACACACAATTCTAAAGCGAACTCATTTGTTTTTAAAGTAAATCGCGGATTCACAACGAGACACCGTCCGAATTTCGAACTGAGGATAAAATCATTTCTCTGTTTAATACAAACTTGAAAATGGTACTATATTACTCATATTTTCACGCTAGAAAACAGTTTCATTAGTCTTGTGGTATTGGTCATTGGTCTGGTCGGTTGTCATAATGTAGTTGCCAAGCGACGAGTTATCAAGTTCAATTTCGTAAACATCACGTTCGAAATTCAAACGGTGTCTCGTTGTGAATCATGAATCCACGATGATTTACTTTAAAAACAAAAGAGTTTACTTTCGAATTGTGTGCGCTCACTAGAGTGAGGTTCTAACATAAAATAAAAGTATACTATTTTTCAGTAAACACTCGTTATGTAGACAGTAAACACAAATTATAGTCTCAACAACAACAATAACAGCCCATAACGTCCACTGCTGGACATAAGCCTCTCCCATGATGGGAGGAATTTGCCGTAATCTCCACGCTTGGCAGGCGGATTGGAGATCGCAGTGATGAAAGACTAACAGAAAACGCTGCTGCCCATTCTCTGGTCTACGGAGGCGCAAGGTGTTCTGCCTCAGACATTAGTTGCCTTATACGACACCCGTGAGTGTAATGGGTTGGTTCTATTCTACTCTGCCGGATACCACACGGTTAATACGACATTATAGTCTCTATTCGGATGATATTCTATATTTACAAATCCATTTTTATTCCACCAATATTCTTAGAAGCCTCGTAAAAAATGCATCAAATATTCTCTCAAGCAACATTAGATACCAATCTATCACGGCAGCAGAAAGGTAATATCCATCTTGAAATTCTTCCAATCCCTTTGAAAGCCTTTTACCAAAGACATACAGGGTGTAAACGGACCCTTCACCAAACATTCTGTACATCAAACTAAGTAACTCTAGGCAAAACAGTTTTTTTTTGGTGTGAAAAAATACCTTCATTGTCACTAGTATCATTAAAATAAATAATAATATATAATTTAATTCAGGTAACAAAAGACCCATTTATCATATACCTTTTTTTTTGTTTTTTTTTTCGGATGGGAAATCATCAAATGACTCCTCCCGCTCTGGGCGGAGCAGGAGGGAGTGTCAGACTTTTGCTGACTAAAACCCATCCATGTTCCTTCATCGCCCTTTGTGTTCCGGGGCCGCGGTATCTCTTTTAGAACTGTCCCGCAACCCCGGCAGGCATCGGTCCTTACGGACCCCTTCCTTTTTGCTGACTCCCTTTGAGGCACGCGTGGAACACCAACGCGCCGTCGACACGGCCTGTCGTCATATACCTTACAGATTAACTCTTCTCTTCTTCCTCCTAGACCTTATCCCATTTACTTGGGGTCGGCCTTCCTTGTCCGCATTTTCCATTTAGCACGATACATACCTTACAGATTAACAACAACAACAAAACAACACAAGTTCCATGATGGAACTTGTGTTTTTTTTTATAATCACTAGTTCCATTTTAAAAGAATCTGAAAATAATGGAACCAGCGTTGATTTTTTTTATACGTTTTACGGTAGAACTCAATATATGTACCTACATTGTACTGATGGATGCATTGGGTAGTACATGGAGGTATTTAAAGTAAAGTAATAACATTAAAAACTTGTATTTAAAAAAACGTTGTGCAAAAGTTGAAACTTTGACCTCTAATATCTCCATAACTAGAAGGTTCCCAGCAATGGACTAGAACAAAAAAAAAATATCGCAATGGTGGGAAGAAGAAGTGTCTTTCGGCTTTGTTAAAAGTCTTTTTAGACCCTTTATACATGTTGTATAAAGGAACTCGTGGCTAAATAATAACAGCCGCTCGGGTCGATCTTTAGGTTAAGCCGTGCATGCCTAGGGTGGTCTGTGGATGGGTTACCACCCTTACATACTGAGTTTCCTCCGTGCCTCGGAAAGCACGTTAAGCTTGGTCCCGGCTGTCATTTGTAGATGTTTGACAGTCGTTAGGTAGGTTAGGTTTAACCCTACGTGACCGTGATAAGATTTCTAGATTATTCAAACCACAGACCGACGTCTGGGAGGAACTTTTGTCTGAATGGCAATGTAGGTGGGATAATTCCATCAAGGGCCGACACCTCCACCAGTTCTTTCCATCCGTTCGTGAACGGCTGGCCAGGACATGGCTGGAGGTTGATCACTGTGTTGCTCAATTTCTCACCGGTCATGGTAACTTTAAGAGTAAATTATTTTCCTTCAAGCTTGTTGACTCGCCGCTTTGTCAATGTTCCACATCTGACTGCGAATATGAACAATCAGCACATCATATTTTATGGGAGTGCAGTCTTTGGCAGAATGAACGCAATATTATGTTGGATAGTGTACAGGTTACATCCGGAGTTATTTACTACACAGACCTTGTAGAAACTAGAACAAATTTCCGTGCGTTCAAGCGTTTTTGCCATACCTATTATTGGAATCAAATATAACTGCTCACAACTTAGGACCCATTAATGTTAATATTTTATCCGTGGTGCTAGGCAACTGGGCCTATCCCAGTTGTGAACGTCCCTTTGCGCCTATTGGCCTTGTTTCTTTGTGTCTCCTGCTGATATGGAGGGAAGTGGAAATTACAGATTTTCCTACTCCTCCGCTATACTTTTCTGATTAATTTCGTTGCGGGATCCAAGACAGTTAAATTCATTCTCTGGGACTTCGTCGAGCTTCATTGTCTCGGCGCTTTTCTGGTGGTCGCCACTGTTGATTCTGGCTTTCAGGAGTTACAGTGGTTGGGAACAGCGTGGCGGGCATGTCCCTTAAAAAAAAAAAAAAAAAAAAGTCGTTAGGTAGTCACTGGCCCAAAAAGACTGACAACCAGTCTTACCAAGGGGTATCGTATTACCCAGTACTAACTGGGTTGTGGAGGTCAGATAGGCAGTCGCTCCATGTAAAATACTGGTATTTAGCTGTATCCGATTAGAAGGGAAAAGGCTAGGCAGATGAGGATGCATGTTGTACCATATTCATCTTGAAATTGTGCCAATACCTTTGAAAGCCTTGTACCATAGCCGTATAGACAATCATGGTAGTGTGACGTGCCTTTCTGAATTATTAGTTCGTACCACGTGACTTGCCGATGTGCATGATGTTACAATGAAGGATAGATAGGGAGGCGGTATATGGATGTAGTAGTATTTATGAATACTGTCTTGGAATGGCGGGGTATAATTTAAAGAAATATTATTTCAAAATATTATGTGCACCGTTTAGAAGCGAAACCAAACGGAGCACGTAATTTTCGGTGCATATCACTACATATTATAAAACAAAGTCTGTCTGTCCCTATGTATGCTTAGATCTTTAAAACTGCGCAACGGATTTCAATGCGGGTTTTCTTAATAGATAGAGTGATTCAAGAAGAAGGTTTTGGTATATAATTTGCGGGCGGGCGAAGCCGCGGGCATCAGCTAGTCATACATAAAGTGAAGAACAGTGCTTAAAGTTAATCATCCCACATAGAAAAGGGAGGATGCTCCGACCAGACGGCTGTAAGTTGAAGGAAGTGGGTCATAATTCGACGGTACGGTTGGCGCAGTAGTTGTGGGACGGCTGCTGCGCTACGTGTCGCGGATACGAATTCCGCATGGAAAAAATATTTGTATGACCGACAAAAAGCATTAACTGCAAACGTGACAACTCCAAGGAACTCCACACTGTTCTCCAAGGAATGGTAATGAGAAAATATGATCGCTATCGCCACAACTGTCAATTAAATTCATGCACAAACATGAAGCTATCTAACACTTGATTAACTTTTAACCATGACACGGTTTAGCTTATTTTGATCGGTTTTTTCTTCCTATTACAATTGCATTAACCCATAAGGCTCTAGATATCACTGCATCTGCTACGAAAGATACGAAGTTTAGTCTTGTGTGCCGGTAATCTTATACGATTCGATATTCAGTCATTAATCTAATAAAGAGCAGATACCCAGAAATATTTGTATGACCGACAAAAAGCATTAATTGCCAACGTGACCCCCTACTTGACACTTCTCCAAAGAATGGTAATGAGAAAATATGTCTGCTACCGCCACACCTGGTAATTAAATTCATGCACAAACGCGCTAGCTAAAACTTGATAAACTTTTAACAATGACACGGCTCAGCTTATTTTGATCGGTTTTTTCTTCCTACTACAATTGCATCAACCCTTATGCTCTAAATATCACTGCATCTGCTACGAAAGATACGAAGTTTAGTCTTGTGTGCCGGTAATCTTATATGATTTGATATTCAGTCATTAATCTAATAAAGAGCAGATACTCAGAACGTGCACCGTAAACGCTATGTTTTACAAATATAGCATTCTGGTTACATTTTTTGCGATGAACTGGACGACAACCAATATGAATTTATTAATTTGCTGTTTGCATCTTTTTGGTGGTTGTTCCGGGTCCGGAGCGGAGAAATACAGGATAAATCCCAAGTGACGTGCAACGTTTTTGAAATAAACCACCCCGTGGGTCCAGTGCAGGCTGGTGAACGTCTAAGCAAGAATGTTCTGTTTTAGAACATAGTTCCACCGTTTTGAGAGCAGTTGTGAAGAAATAAAGTACACAAATTGAATTGCCAGAAGAGGTCCGCACCTACCACTTCCCTAACCGCAAACGTAACTAAAGGCTCTACTGCGCTACCATTCCTCTGTCTAAGCATAATATTATACCTCGTCCATAATTTCTGTCCTCCTTGTAGCAACCCACGCTCAGGTCACGTTCACCTATTACCTACGGCCGCACTCACACGCTCGCATGACATAACACTAACTTTGAGTTATATTAGTACCCGTTGCATTATTTTATCATACAACGTGGTAATGCTGCCAGCTTTCTGGGCACTATGCCTTTTGATAGGAAAGTCGATTTTTTTGACGCACTTTAATGCTTTTCTCCTTTTGTATATTTAATGCTTTTTGTCCTTTAAAATTCCGAATATAAGGTTGTTACGTTTTCACGCCTAATCTGCTGAACCGATCACTCTGAAATTTTGTATATACGTTTTCAGGTGTTCAGAAACGGCCATACAGTGCCTTTTATCCCGAAAAAAAAGTGTTGTTCCCGAGGAAAACAACAATAACGTTACCTATCATGATAATATTGGCACCACGTGTCTTTCAAATTATGATTGAATTATATTATTACAAGCAGAGTACAACCCGAATAGATTGTCAAATTCTAAATTAACGCAAGTGAAGTCGCTGTCAAAAGCTAGTATTTTATAAATTAAGGGCCACATATGCCTCAAATGGCTAAGCATGATCCTCCGTTACGCCTAAATACTGCAGCATTAATTTTGAAATAAATATATGGTAAAGTTGAGGATTAATGCTAGGTACTATGTGTAACGAAAACACGATTCCATAAACTTTTCTCGATAGAAAAAAAATCCAAAGTTACCTCCAAATCGAACAATAAACCGCTGGTATTCAAAAAGTACTTCAAATCAGATCATGAAATTTTGCATACTAACTGTACTAACTATGCCTAAAGCTGGTCTTATGTGTTTTATTTTTAGGGTTCCGTACCCAAAGGGGAAAAACGGAACCCTATTACTGAGACGTCGCTGTCTGTCCGTCTGTCTGTCACCAGGCTGTATCTCATGAACCGTGACAGCTAGACAGTTGAAATTTTCACAGATGATGTATTTCTGTTGTCGCTATAACAACAAATACTAAATATAGTCAATGGTACGGAACCCTTCGTGTGCGAGTCCGACTCGCACTTGGCCGGTTTTTTTTAGTTCAATCAATAGATTTTTTGTAAATCGCAAAAAAAACACTCATTTCGCACTATTCGGCCGCAGTGACTGACGTAACAACCGTTTTGTAGTGCAAGCTGATTGGAACTTTATTCTAACAGTATTTCAAAAGAAGTTTGACCCACCACAAATAGAGTTGCTAATTTTAGGGTTAGAAGGGCCTTAATGCTCGTAAAACAGGTTTGCTACTACAAACACAGTACGTACACATTCAGTACAACTACGGTCTTACCAAAGTCCCGTTTATCCATTAACAGCCATTTTCAATAACTTACTAACAGGTATCAGTAAGTTGATATCTCTGTCTGAAACAAAACGTAACAGAAAAACTTTTTATGATTTTTCTATGAATCAAGACGACAGGAGGTGACGCAGATAGGATATTTCAAGCTAACTTTGTTTATAGAAACACCGATAGTTAGACGTATGCATATTATCTGACAGTTTTAGGTAAGTAAGTTATAGCAAATGGCCTTTAGTCACCCAGTCATATAGGTAGTTGCTCCATATCAAATACTCGTATTCAGCCGCATCCGGGTAGACTGGAAGCTGAACCAATATAGTTGGGTAAAGTCTAGCTATGCAGATGACAATCCATACAAAATTATCTTGGTCCCTTGTCAATTAGCAAAAGAATAGTACATTTTGATACAAGTGGAGAAAGTTTGTTATTGCATTCGAGGCGGAATTATAACTTGTTTTTGAGCCGAGAACTGCGATAACAAATGCCCACGTGTATGAAACGACGTTTTTCAAGACACTTTTGAAAAAAGAAAATAAAATAACGAAAAATATTTTTGTTACGAACTAAGAAACTTTGATTTTAATTTTCTTTTTTTTGCGCTTTGTTTTCGCGAGGTTGAAGGAGAGGCAAAGGTATGAAGCCGTTAAACTAAAAAATAGATTTATTTTATGTTTTTGAATTCAGAACACAAATAAATGTTAATTTGTGTATAAAAGTAACTATTCCTTTTTAATAATCATGTTTATCTATTACATTCTATTTATAAACACAATTTGAATATTCAAAAAATACTTATGCCGCAAAGACGCGTAGTGCTTTACCGAAATTAAAAAAAAACATTCACTTCAGACTATAGGCATTGAACCAATTTGGACTAAAGGTATAGTTATCTGTGGCAATTTTCATTTCCGTACACGTGCGGGAAAATGGAAAACAAATGCACGCGTGTGAATTACATTGCATGTTGTACAATCGTAGTGCGTTATGGACCAGTGTTCGAGGAAGTGTCTTAAAAAAGTTATTACCATAAATATTAAATGATGTTTATTTTGCAAGTAGGTTTTTACAAACACTTTTACACGTCATTTTTTTAAAACTAGATGGGGCCGGTGTTTCGTACCTGACTACTCTGAGAAGAAACAGCCGAAACACACTCAGAGGTCATAGTCTCTTTTGAAGTCCAGACATAATCTTACTCAATTTACATGAGGCCTATGCAGATTAGTGTATGAGATGGTCTTTTGAAGAAAGAACCACACAGATTTGAGTGGACCTCTCCAGTCAGTGCAAGCATTTGTCAGTTATCGTGTAGCTCAACTTATAACTCAACTCAACTCATAAGTAATTAAGTTCGTAATATTCAAGATCTTCGTCAACTTCGGACCCTCTACTTCGTTATTTGGGGCAATTTGGCCAGATTGAAACCACAGATAATTTTAATTGAAGTCAGTGTAATCAAACGGAAAAGATTTGGCGCGAGATTATAAAACAAAATGGCGGATTTCTTTTTGCGTTTTTTAAATGCTCGAATGTGAACTTATATTTTCACTTACGGGATATCTTCTGTGATTGTTTATTATTTTGAGCTCCCGATATTTTGGTATTTGCAACAGCGTCCTAGGCATATAAGTTTAGTTTTAAACCGTGAAAGCTTTAAAACAGTGTTATGCTCCGAATGTTTTTGGATTGCCTTCGATTTCCAGGTCGTACTAAGTGTTATTGGGTTTTTCAATCAGGAATTTCTCAGTAGCAAACACGGAGTCTAGATTTGCGCCCGATTGATAAAAAATAAATAAATATTGCTGGACATTACACACAGCGCCATCTAGTGCCACACTAAGCTAACTTCTATGTAACTTTTTGTTGAAATATATTAAAAAAAAAAAAAGCAACGAGGCTTCTGTCGTGGACACCAGATAGTTGATATAATACATAGATAGGTACTTTTTGTTTGTAAATACATAAGTACTTATTATACATATAAACATCCATGACTCGGAAACAAATGTCCATGCTCATCACACAAACATTTGCTCCAACCGGGATTCGAACCCGGGACCCTAAGAACGTAAGGGAGTCTCACTACCGCTGCGCCTTTCAGGTCCTCATTGATGGGAATAGGCTCACCCCCTTTTACATGGGACTTAATCATAAATAGCGAAATGTGTGTGTACTATTAGGTACACCTCTGCCAAACCCTTCTGTGATTACAGGCGTGATGTTATGTTATGTTAAATCTGTGGTTGTATTATTTTATAATTTATACTAGTTTTAGGTCTACAGACTTTAATTTGTCAGCTTTTTATCTTTACATTATGTTTATTTTAAAGCGAAGCCATTGTTTTTAATAGAAACCCTTAAAAATACTAGTGTTAAGCTGCTTATATTAAAGTGAACGGCCATTTTTATTTCGTATAAAAATTAATTTTCGAAAGCTTTTATTTTCAACGGACTAAAATAATAAAAAGGTGATAAAAGCAATATTACAAAAGATAACATAATGTTTGTTTTTTTCACATAGCGGTAAGGTAAAGGTGTAGGTACCTATATACATTATATAATACACCCATATTTCTTCAGTTGTATTTAAGTCCGACATAATTAAATAGGGGTAAATCCATTGCCATCTACCAGAAACATAATTATCCAAACTTTAGGCTATTTCTGAGAAATTACATTTAAGCCCCGTGTATAAGGGGCGTCCTTATTGCCATCAACCAGACACATATCCAAACTCTGGGCAACTACTGAGAAATTATGCTTCTGTCCCATCTAATAGGTGAAACCCTATTGCTATCAACAAGGCACATATCTAAACTCCGTTTTATTACTGAGATATTATTCGGAAAAATCCAATAGCTTTTCGTGACAAGGGAATTGAACAGCAGTATGCAGTACTTAATGCCACCAAAAGACCAAAGAGTGAGTAATAAAACATTAGGGAACGTTAATGACCTGAACCAACACGCTCCATCATTAAAGTAAATCACTAACGACAGAACGACAGGAGCTCGTGGCTAAATAATAACAGCCGCTCGGATCGATCATTAGGTTAAGCCGTACTTGCCTAGGTTGGTCTGTGAATGGGTGACCGCCCAATACATACCGAGTTTCCTCCGTGCCTCGGAAAGCACGTTAAGCCGTTGGTCCCGGCTGTCATTTGTAGATCTTTGACAGTCGTTAGGTAGTCAGTGGCCCAGAAAGTCTGACAACCAGTCTTACCAAGGGGTATCGTAAATCTACGTAATATAAAACGATGTTATAAACAAGGCACGTAAACAAATAAATAATAAAGCACACATAACTGCACACATATAAAAACATACATAAAAAACATAATATACACATATACATAAATACATTAACATAAAATATCCAAACACAGACAATTCCGATCATTTGTAACTTATATAACTATCTGTACCATGATTTATTACCTATACAGTATATAATCAAACCGCTGCTATGTGACTTGTAACTGGAACCTTGTGAAAATCTGTTGTTCTAAGGTTGAGGAAGACTATCCGCTCGTGATACAGTTTTATACTAGTACGAGGGGACAGGGCGAATCAGACTATAGACAACCAGACCATCTTTTCATTGTACCATTTCACATCCAACCATCTGTTTATTTTGTGTTTATTATTGATTTACTCTGTATGGTTGTCTCAAATTTGTGAATAAATATTATTATATCGTATTACCCGGTACTAACTGGGTTGTGGAGCTCAGACAGGCAGTCGCTCCATGTAAAATACTGGTATTCAGCTGCATCCGGTTAGACTGGAAGCCGACCCCAACATAGTTGGGAAAAGGCTAGGCATGATAATAACGACATAACATTCTCATTAAAGTATAAAATGAAAAGGAAAATACCTCAAAATAAATTAACGTATCAGCACTGCAAGTACGTAGCAATCGATAACGATCGAATCGATACGATTCGATAAATCCGACTTTTCGATTGGTTAAAAACTCATTTTATCGAGAATAACTGTCAGATTTATCGAATCGTATCGAATCGAGTGCTACGTACTTGCACTGCAGGTTCGTAAAACAATTTTCTAGATAAAAGAAAGCAGGTCAATTGTAAAGCTGCATCCATATAAATGGTGTCAGCGTAAAAGCATCAACAGCGAGAGCTGTCTGCACCCTGGACAGTTAGTACCTACTTAATAATAATGGCTGTAAAGTACCCTAATTTAAGTCGAAAGGCACTTATTCTCCCCTTCATCATTGCGATTTTTTTTTGTTCCTGGAAACCTTCTAGCTACGGTTTATTCCCATCTGCCACCAATGGTGGTAGTTGCAACTATTTGTCGCATCCACCACCACTGACTGAGTTCAGTCTTAAATTAGTGGAATTCTCCACCAGTGGTGGAATATCGGTAATGGCAGACGGGATAAAGGATCATTACCAAAAATAAATAAATATTTAGAATACTCAAGCAAATATACAGGATGCAGACCTCATCACCAAGCATTCTGTACATCAAATTAAATAACTTTACGCAAAAATTATTGCTGGGAAACGATTTTTTTTTTTTTGGGTGAAAAATCATGTTTTGTGGTAGAACTCAATGTAACGCACTCAAACATTGTGCTGATGGATGGATTGAATAGTACGGGGGTCGTGGAGGTGTTTAAAGTAAAAATCTTACATTAAAAATTTGTATTAAAAAAAAAACTTCTCAAAAAGTTGGAACTTTGACCCCCATTATCTCCGTAACTAGACGGTTCCCAGGTATGGTGAAGAACAAAAAAATGATCGCAATGACGGGGAGAACAACTGCCTTTTGGCTTCGTTAAGAGGTGTTTTACACCCTTTATAATTGTTGTATGTGGTTCTGTCAGTTGTGATCTAAATGAAATAAATTAACCTATAAAACAATAAGTTAATTTATAGACTTATGTCGATAAGTCTATAAATTAACTGAACATGAAGGAGGATGTCTCCCCTGAGAATTGGAAAGCAGTATCACAGAATCGTAATCGTAATGATGATGATGATAATAATCATATATAATGACAAGTGATGGAATAAGCAAGCAAGTAAATACCGCTTTTATTTTTAAATCTCACACCAGTATGGCCTCACCTTTACAAATTTTCATGTCAATATCACGTTTCCTATTATCGATATAATCAGCGTTATTACGTCATAGATTGGATTATTATCTAAAAGAAACAGACGCAATGTAGATAAAAGAATATCTTTCTTTGATGGCATTCCTTGTCCATAATTATTAATAATTGGGGGAGACAGTTTCCAGCCGGGCCTCCATATTTTCGTAAAGAAAAAGTAACGATGATATTTTTAGGGTTCCGTAGTCAACTAGGAACCCTTATAGTTTCGCCATGTCTGTCCGTCCGTCCTCGCTTAATCTCTGTGACCGTTAGCACTAGAAAGCTGAAATTTGGTACCAATATGAATATCAATCACGCCGACAAAGTGGTAAAATAAAAATTGGAAAAAAATGTTTTATTAGGGTAGCCCCCCTATATGTAAAGTGGGAAGTGATTTATTTTTTAATTTCATCCCTAAGATGTGATATATTGTTGGAAAGGTATTTAAAAATGAATAGGGGTTTCCCTAAATCATTTTTTGATAATGTCAATAATTTCGGAAATAATCGCTCCAAAAGTAAAAAACAATGTGTAACCCCCTCTAACTTTTGAACCATATGTTTAGAAAATATGAAAAAAATCTGAAAAGTAGAACTTTATAAGGACTTTCTAGGAAAATTATTTTGAACTTGATGGAAACAACAGTTTTTGTACAAAAAAGACAAAAAGTTGTACAAAATAATTTCTGGACTAAGTTTGTAGTATATTCGTATAATGCAAGCATTTTTACATAATGGATACCCACCTTTAAACTCATAAGTGGGAACACTTATTGTGACGGACGGGAAACTACGGAACCCTACACTGAGCGTGGCCCGACACGCTCTTGGCCGGTTTTTTCTTGTCAGATGTTATGAATAATTTTATTATTCGACATAAAAATAATACAATTTACAGTTCTTACATCTTATTATAAGTTGTGATACTTGTTTTCGACAATCTTGTACTATCACGAGCACCAATATTTTAACACTTTAACTTTTAAAAGTGTTTTACTCCTATTGTTCTGATTAAAATTTCATGTTGTTACGAAAATAGTATTGCTGACTTATACTGTCACTTACTGGATATCTTTCGTGAGTTTTTGAGCATACACAAAATTGGACTATCACGGAAGATATTCCGTAAGTGACAGTTTAGGTTTGGTTATACACTGTGAAAGCTTAATCTAATTCTATACTAATATTATAAAGAGGTAACATTTGTTTGTAAGTTTGTATGTAGGGGGTAATCTCCGGAAGTAATGAACCAATTTTAAAAATTGTTTCACTGGTAGAAAGCTACATTATTCGTGAGTGCTATAGGCATATATATTTTATTCCCGCACTCCCACGGGAACGGGAACTACGCGGGTGAAACCGCGGGACGTCAGCTAGTATAGTATAACGTGAAACTCATATTTTTATGACAGATCTTATCTCCAAGTTACAATCGTTATTTCTTGCGAAAATTGCTTTTAAATTTAGGAAAGTGTATATATAGCTCGTGTCTGTACAGGATTTATCAAAAACAGATACAAACATGTATCAACTTTGTTTCAGACTATATAATTTATATAACCATTCATTTGTATGAGGAAAAACACAATGATTATTAAATAAGTAATGGTTTCGCCGGAGGATATAACTGAAATTAAGTAACGAAAACAGTTGGTGAAGACTAGCAATTTACATAACATCAACACGCTTGTTATCCTCGAAGGGTTAGGCAGAGGTGTACCTAGTACACCCACATTTCGCCAGTTATGTTTTAGTAACCGGGCAAGAATCCAGACTCCGCGGCTGCTATACTGAGAAAATCCTGATAAAAAACGCAATAACACTTCTGCCCGTCCCGGGAAGCGATCCCAGGACCTCATGCCCATCAGTCGCATTTGCGCCCACTAGACCAACAAAACAGATAAAATATATAAAATACTTTTATCCTGGTAGGAAGTAAGAGTTAATATAATCATTTTTTACAGAGAACTTAAGACAAACACCTCTGATTTTTCGGATTCATGTGTGTCATCATCATCATTCCAGGCGAAAGACGTCCACTGCTGGACATAGGCCTCTTCTAAGTGTCACCACATTGACCGGTCCCGTGCGACTCGCATCCAGCGGATTCCTGCTTCCTACCTTCACCGGTCACCGGTCCAGTTAGTGGCAGGTCTTATTCATGTGCATATTGGAAAACATCGTGAGGAATCCAGCATGCCTGAGAGATATTTCTCGACGGCATGTAAAGCCAAGTCAGAGGCCCATGGGCGGCTTGATAACTTTGACACCAGGTTATACACTAACTACATGATAAAGGAAACAACATAGGTACCTAAAACTTTAAAGCAATAGCAAAATGAGCAACATCTTCTGCCTAGCATTTTTCCAACTATGTTGTGGTCGGCTTTCAGTCTCACCGGATGCAGCTGAACACCAGTATTTTACATGGACCGACTGCCTATCTGACCTCTACAACCCAGTTCGTACTGGGTAATACGATACCCCTTGGTACGACTGGTTGTCAGACTTTTTGGGTCACTGACTATCTGTAACGACGACTGTCAAATATCTGTAAAAGACAGCCGGGACCATCGGCTTTACGTGCTTTCCAAAGCACGGAGCAAACTCGGTATGTAATGGGTGGTCACCCGTCTACAGACTAACCTAGGCAAGCACAGCTTAACCTAAAGATCGACCCGAGTGGCTGTTATTATTTAGCCACGAGCTCCTCCGTTAATAGCAAAATGAGCATCAACCTGAAACTTAATGAAGTACACTTATAAAGTAGTCACCAACTGAACTACACAAAGACGCTTTGTACCAAAGTTAAGTTCAAATATATTACAAGCATGTGAGACATTCACATTAGACGGAATACTTGGAAGAGAAGAGATATTTTACTAAAAGGCAGTGCGAGAAAAGGATGGCTATAGCTATGAACTAAGTTAGAGATGTCAAACTAGTTTATGCCTTGCGCTTCACCGTGTTTTTAGTCACCATGTTTTTAGTGCACCCTTCATTTGTAGAGAAATATTAGTTCCAACTAAACTTTTGACAGCTCTAAATTACGTCCGTCTCTTTCTCATTTTATTAGAGAGAAAAAAATAGCAATAGCCTAAATTAAGTTTAGTTTGTCCACAACAGAATCGACACTAATATCTACATTGTATCTAGGATACTAAAAGAGCTCTTTAAAGGGTCCTACCCGGGCACAAGCCAGCCTAAAATAATATTTTTTCTTTTAGAAGACTATAGACGGAATACTTTGAAGCTACTTATTCTCTACATTGTATATAGATACTAGAACAGCTCTTTGAGAATGAGTTTGTTAGGGGAAGTAGATAGGATTTAAGTACCTACAAAAAAATTTACAAGCTTCAATTTTATACTAGCAAAGTTTAGTTACAACTTTTCACATTTAAGGTACGTGCCAAATACCGAATCAATCTTGCAACTCATTAAATACTTCTTAGCGTGACAATCGCAATCCCTAACGAGCCATTCCAGAATATGAAAATGTGTAAAACGTCCCTAACGCAGCCGAACGGTACTGGAGGTTTACTCTCTACGCACTAAATCCATATTTTCGACCGATGCGATGTTACGGTCGTTTCCTATTTCGTATCACTTATGGCCATAAGATTCGGTAGGAGACGGAACTAAAAAACCGGCCAAGTGCGAGTTGGACTCGCGCACGAAGGGTTCCGTACCATTATTATCAAAAAACCGGCCAAGTGCGAGTCGGACTCGCGCACGAAGGGTTCCGTACCATTATTTAAAAACATTAGACAAAACTGCAAAAAAATCACGTTTGTTGTATGGGAGCTCCCCTTAAATATTGATTTAATTCTGTTTTTAGTATTTGTTGTTATAGCGGCAACAGAAATACATCATCTGTGAAAATTTCAACTGTCTAGCTGTCACGGTTCATGAGATACAGCCTGGTGACAGACAGACGGACAGACGGACAGACAGCGAAGTCTTAGTAATAGGGTTCCGTTTTTACCCTTTGGGTACGGAACCCTAAAAATGAACGACAACACGATTGGCCATCTGTCCTTACTCCTAATGTGTTTTCAAAACTCATGAATCTGAAAATATTACGAAGTAGGTTAATTTCAAAGTATAATAAGCTACTTTCGGACGGGCCCCGTATCTTCGTTGACGGACTTAGAGAGTCTAAACCATACCTGGCAACCTTTTAGTTACGGAGATATTGGAGGTCAAACTTCCAACTTATTTATTTAAACTTCTTAATCAATAATGTTTCTGACAACCAGACTTACCAAGGGGTATATATTACCCAATACCAAATGAGTTGTGGAGGTCAGATAGGCAGTCACTCCATGTAAAATACTGGTATTCAGCTACTTCCGGTTAGACTGGAAGCCGACCACAACGTACCTAGTTGGAAAAAGGCTAGGCAGATGATGATTCAATAGTGTTTAAAAAAAAACTTTTTTGCAAACAACAAAACCGACTTCAAACAACACAAAAAAGTGTAAAATAAGTTCAGCTTCAGTTCCGGCGTGATGTTATGTTATGAACTGGTGTAAACAATAGACAGACATGAGACTTCAGCAATCCCAGTCCATTTGCTATCATTTTTGAGGAGTTCCGTTGCCTAACTCCGAAGTTCTTCATCAGATCTTCACGAAATTGAAATGGAACTCCGAGAAAGTACTACTCCGAGAAAGTACTCTTCTCTACTTTAATACTCCGAGAAAGTACTCTTCCAAAAACCACCCAAATCGTTTCAAGTGTGCCTATTGAATTTGAAGAGTTCTCTCTATTTCTCCAGGATCCCATCATCAGATCCTGACTTGATGATTGTAGGACCACCTGAGAAGTATACCCTTTAAAACAAAAAAAAAATCCAAATCGGTCCAGCCATCTACGAGTAATCGGGGAATATACATAAAAAATTAAAAAGGTTCCGACGAATTGAGAAACACCTCCTTTTTGAAGTCGGTTAAAATCGTTCAAGTTTCCAATGTTATAACTTTTAATACCTCCACGGCTTCTGCACTATTCAATGCATCCATTTGCACAATTTTTTGAGTGTCTTACATGATTGAGTCGTAACTTTTCACTCCAAAAAAAGTCGTTTCCCAGCAATAATTTTTGCGTAGTTACTTAGTTTGATGTACAGAATGCTTGGTTGACGACTTCGTGAACGGTCCGTTTACACCTTGTATGTAGCCAGCCCGCTTAGCATGAACGCCGTAGACACGAAAGAGAGAAATCGACAAATCTTTTCTTCATCTGTCATTTTGTCGATTTAATGACAGATGAACAAAAGATTTGTCGTTTCTCTTTCGTGTCTACGGCGTTCATGCTAAGCGGGCTAGTTTGGGTCTCATCTCGATGGTATGAGGTGTTTATCACACTAGTATTCATTTGCACAATAGCTCAGACTTAAATAAGTTTACCTTGCCCTCTATACCGTTTTAAAAATGATATGAATACGCACAATAAAATCACACAAACTCCAATTTAACCACGGACATGTGGACAAACACTCGCTGGAGCGATAATCAATGTTCAGTGCATAACAGCTTGAATGTAAACAAAAGTTATCGGATTCCCAGTAAAATGGGTTATAGAGAGTGAAAGGTTATACAGGGTGGTAGATTATACAGAGTACAGTACACTGTTTAAACTTGTTTAAACCTTGTTATAGGTAGCTCTTGTTGTGGTTTAAATGATTATTGTGGTATTGTTTGGTTTTAGGCTTTTCATTTGATTATTTGTGTAAAAACAAAGAAACAACATAAAATGACATAGAATGGAAAAGCACAGCTTATTTCATTAAAAAAAACCGGCCAAGTGCGAGTCGGACTCGCACACGAAGGGTTCCGTACCATTGACTATATTTAGTATTTGTTGTTATAGCGGCAACAGAAATACATCATCTGTGAAAATTTCAACTGTCTAGCTGTCACGGTTCATGAGATACAGCCTGGTGACAGACAGACGGACAGACAGCGAAGTCTTAGTAATAGGGTTCCGTTTTTACCCATTTGGGTACGGAACCCTAAAAACTAACAGCAAATCTGCGAGTGGCGACATGAATAAGAAATGTAGAAAATAGTGTTTATGAACAGGAAGAGAACAGTACATTTACGTGAATGTCTTAACGGTGAATATTAAAATATATAAGTACCTAAAGAAGTTAGTAATTATGTAAACTTTAGTTAAGATTTAAGTTCAGGTTTCGGATTAATGGTACGATTGGCAGATTCGGACATAGCGACTTAAAAAAAAAAACTTGTAATCGATTACAAGTTTTTTTTATGTAGCTTGCCCATTTGATCGAGTCTTATATCTTCGAAGATTAAATGGGCAAGCTACATCATGTTCCTTAGTAACACCATAATAACCCCTTAGTAGTATAAAAGACTTGTAATTTGCTCAAATTCTAAAATAAACATTATAATGTAAATAAAAAGATATGAACAAACTGCCCATTTGATTTTGAGTGTCATGGTTAAATAAAACTTTTCTTAAATAAATAAAAATCAAAACCAGAAAATGTTAATGCCATGAAACTGTATTTTTACAGACTTTATATGATTAATATGTAAAGCATTGCATGTCTGTAAAAGCCAGTAAAGGACTTTAACCTAACCTTTAAAATAACATTAATACATTTTATATTCTAACATGCATGACCAGATGTCCGATTAAAAACCGTCTGGGTTTCATTTCGAGTTCAAAATTCAGATTTATAGTTTTAATTTTAAAGTTTACGGGTTCGTTACACCCTGTATACAGAGAAACATGTTTGTTCGAGCATTAGCGGTGTAATTTAGCGCTTCAGTAAATATTAACTCAACCCTGTATAACAAACTATTAGCGAGAAATCAATAGTTGTATTATGGTGGTAGTTGACTTTTGAAGAATTTCTTTTGTATTTTTTAGAATTACTTACCTACATGTACTTTTAAATTATTATTGCATGAAATTGACTGTACTTTGTTTCTAAAGCAGTGGCTATTTGCTAAATATATTTATTTAGCATCAAAAAAGAAAGCTGGTAAAAACAATTTTTTTAAGTTAATGAATGACTATTTCATGAAAACGTCATTAAATTTAATGAAATTAACTTAGAGGGTTGTGTTGATGATTTTAATGATTCTAACTTTGTAAAGCTGTATCTGTTGCGGTCACTTAACTTATTTAATCAACATACAACCTGACATTGATCTGCAAATCACAAAAAACGTTTCAAAATTTGAATTTCGCTGGTTAACCCTGGCGCTTCAACCTTTTTCATCATTCATCGATTCGTAAAATATATTTAAGGGTTCAAAGCAAATTTAGAACACGATTTATACTTATTATTATTTTATTGAAAGTGAAAAACCTGACCCCAATTTTACGCAGCTTTTAAAAAACAATCTCTACATTTTAACTAAATTTTTTGTCAAATAAAAACTCCAATTCACACCCGATTCCAATAAATAAATCTACTTTATATTCATAAACCTACATGTCGTAACATAAAGACAAAAAAAAAAAAACAAAAGAATAATAAACAGAGAATGAATCACACTCAACCCAAAATTCGTTCACAAAAACACAAACCTTCGAAACTGGAGTGTTCTGGAATCGATTCCAATTTATATGATAATATACTAAAATGTTAACAGCGGCATGTTTTCTGCTGGGAAAACGTAGGTTCGAATAAACTATTTGATCAACAAACAAACAATTCTGACTACTGTGAAAAGACACAGCTGAAACAGGTTTCTTTTAAGAGCCCTCTTACATTTCGGCGTTACGCTAATTGAACAATTTATAAAGAAGCATATAACGAAAAAGTATTGTAATAATTATTATCAAAGTTTAGATACAATATATCTTGAGAGATGAAAAAAAAATTGATGGTCTATATTCAATAGAATCTACAACTCCGGTTTCACATCAGGTCTCCGTGAGTTTTGGTTAAACACGCATCGGGAGACGTTTATTACTAAGTAAATGTTATCTATAATTCGCTTAACTATTATTAAAGTATAGAATACGAACTATTTGGAACAAGTAATTTTTATTTCAAGCATCAAACTGAAAACATAATAATTTCAACGAGAAAGTATACGTAGAATCATGAATGGAATACATGGGTAAACATTTTTGGTACGATTTTCCTAACACCAGGTAATAATTTGTTCGACTGTACCATCCCACGATCTAGACAATGGCCATTCAAACGTATTTGATTACGGTTAGCGAGATTGAGACGACAGGTGACAACTTAACGAGTTGTCATCCCATCTGCAACGCTTCAATTCACGAAATTTTGGAACATAATACCTATGATGAGAGTTTACGGAGTATTGGAACGTTCCTCTTGGATATTACATTATAATCTCGTTTGTGATACCCAACGAGATTGAGAGGTTTAGTGCACCCAAATTTCATACGATATTATGGAGTTTCATGTAGGTACGTGTAACGTGATAGGATAAACTCATACTAAGCATCTGCCTAGCCTTTTCCCAACTATGTTGAGGTGCTCCCAGTCTAACCATGTGTGAGACTGCACGAACAGACTCACGATGTCCGCGATTACGCGGAGCCCTAATCAAAATAATATTTGTTCAATCGACAAAGTGAAAACACCTATTAGATACACTTACCATCACGTTGGTACCGGTGATGTGACGCAGTCCTGGTCACGTCTTATCTGAGTGGGGTGTAAGTATAACTGTGGTTTGTGTGGTGTATGTGTAGTCATGCAGATTCGACAGCAACCAAGGGACGCGCGCGGCTCGTACCGTCGACTCCCGGACAAACCTTCCAAGATCCCACACGTGGCACCTTTCCCCAATGTCCAACTGAATTTTATCCCGGTTGCTAACCCAATCGGGGATGTAAATTAGTCCAGCACTGAATTTAGGAATTTACGGCGTTCAAAGACACAAAAGGCCGTCTACATAACCAACAAATTACTCGCGGTCAAGACCCAAAATGGCGAGATTTCTCAATTTTCACTCAATTATCAACAAAATATCAAACACCGAACAGGATTGCATCGGATTAACAATAACTCAAAGTTTTCAAACAATAATTACACGAAAGCCGCGTGCATCCAAAAATTACAAGCACGGAGCGACCATTTTCAACCAAAATTGCACTGACAAGCAAACGTCATCGCACAGATTCGCACAGACAACGAAACGTAATCTGTCAAACGTCAAAAGGTGCGTTTAGAACTTGGTGGATGAAACAAACCAGATGCAGCTGAATACCAGTATTTTACATGGAACGACTGACTATCTGAACTCCACAACCCATTTTGTACTGGGTAATACGATATCAATGTTTTTGTTGGGTTACATTGAGTACCACCGCAGAAATGATTTTTCACCCCAAAAAAAGAGGATTCGTCATGGGGGACCATTTAACAAAATTTTTGTCTTGCAATGGACCACTCAGTTGGTTTAATGGTTCGGATATAGTACAGAGGGTAAATAAATACAGGGTTGTTCTATTTATCTATGTACGTATATATGTAAAAAAAACATTGTGGACTTTAAAAATATTTAAAGCCCACAGTTTTTTTTACGATTCGTTCCAGTTCAGATTTTTATGAGAGCGTGAGGGTCGCGTTGTGTCGACTTGTTGTCACCTATCATATTTATTGGGATGGCTCCGCGGACCACTTGGGATGTTTCCAGGGACTACCAGTAGTCCGCAGACCACCGGTCAACAACCACTGGTTTACAGCATGTATTCGTGCTGTTGTGTTATGACATTACTACACTACATCAGCCCATAACGTCCACTGCTAGACATAAGCCTCTCCCATGATGGAAGGAATTTGCCGTAATCTCCACGCTTGGCAGGCGGATTGGAGATCGCAGTGATGAAAGACTAACAGAAAACGCTACTGCCCATTCTCTGGTCTACGGAGGCGCAAGGTGTTCTGCCTTGACATTAGTCGCCTTATACGACACCCGTGAGTGTATTGGGTTGGTTCTATTCTACTCTGCCGGATACCACACGGCTTACATAAACACTTTTTACATTAATCTAGTCAAAACACATAGTCTATCCTACATCGTGTGATCTAAACTTACACAAGCACTAGCTTGCGGTTAGTACGGTACACTAATATCTACAGTGTGGTCACGACACGTTCACTTTGAATGCACGAGCAAATTAATTGAATTTTTGAATAAATTAACAGGCGTTACTTGCAATGAGGGCTACGTGGTGACTTGTTCTAGTTTTCATTACAGGGGTTAAAAACCTGTAGTGATATTCTGTGTTCACTATAGTCTCCGCCAGATAAGTAAGGATTAAAGTTCATTGCTCTTTCCTTAATTTCTCTGCGTAGGTACCCTGAAAATACATTATGAATAGTTTTTAACCGACTTCCAAAAGGAGGAGGTTCTCAATTCGATTGATATTCTTTTTTTTATGTATGTACACTGAATACGCTGACATTTATGATCCGATTTACGTGATTCTTTTTCAGTTTAATGCGGAATAGTTTCCATTTGGTCCCATAAAAATTTAACATAGTTTGGTCCAGTAGTTTTCATTTTATGAACATTTTTACTTCAGTCATGTGGTATAATTTCAAGTATGTTCGCCGATTTCTCCTCCATTTGTAGAGCGATTCTCAAAATTATTTTTTTATTTGAAAGAGTATACCCTTGAAATGGTCGCATTCAAATTTGGTGAAGATCTGATGCTGATCTTCGGAGATATACAATGGAACTCTTCAAAACTAGATGGTAAATCGGTTGTGATTGCTGCAATCGCTTGGATGTTTATTGTTTATACATCATGACGTAACATTACGCCTGTATGCTCGGAGAGGTACGCAGATGTGTACAATACACTCAAATTTCGATAGTTTAGGTATGTTAAGTTCCATTTATTGGGGATAAACCTTTTACCATGACATGTATTGTTAACAATGTAAAATAGATGCAGAACAAATATTTGTATAGAATATTACAACTAAAAATGGAAAAATAAAAAAACTTTTTTGCAAAAAAAAAAAAAACCGACTCCAAAAAACAAAAAAGTGAAAAATAACTTTAGCTTCAGAAGTCTGAGACAACAAAAAACTAAATGAATCAAACAAAGGTTACCGACTTCTGAAGCTAAAGTTATTTTTCACTTTTTTGTTTTTTGAAGTCGGTTTTATTTTTTTTAAAGTCAAGGATCACGATAAAGGTCGTTTCGGGACAAGTTTATGTCATTATTTCCGTTTTCGGAATTATGTATTTGAATAAATATATGCGGGTTAATGACCTTTAATTCTTACTTATCTGGCGGAGACTATAGTTCACCTCACTCAAGTGAGCGCACACAATTCGAAAACGAATTCATTTGTTTTTAAAGTAAATCATCGCGGATCCACAACGAGACACCGTTCGAATTTCAAAGCTGGTCAACACGGTTGGTTCAGGGGCTGAGCGATTGGCTGCTGCGCTGCAAGTCACAGGTTTGATTTCCACACGGAAAAAATATTTATATGGCGTAAAGGTTGTTCCGGATCTGGTAATTTGTGTATGAGTTTAAAATGTTTGTTAACGCAGAAGTTTTTCTAAGGCTCGCGCGCCTCAAAGAGAGTCAGCAAAATGAAGGGGGGCAAGGACCGATGCCTGGCGGGGTTGCGGGACTGTTCGAAAGAGATACCGTGGCCCCGGAACACAAAGGGCGATGAAGGAACATGGATGGGTTTTAGTCAGTAAAAGTCTGACACTCCCTCCTGCTCCACCCAGAGCGGGAGGAGTCAAATGATTTCCCCTCCGAAAAAAAAAACTGTTACTAAAACTACTTAATGTTTTCCTCTTACCATTTTTTCAAAGATCTTCAATTGACAGCCGGGACCGACAATGGCTTAACATGCTTCCGAGGCACGGAGGAAACTCGGTATGTAATGGGTGGTCACCCATTTACGGCCCAAACATAGGCAAGTGCGGCTTAACCTGAAGATTGCGATCGCAATTTAGCCATTTTGTTTTTTTTTCTCCCTGTTTTAGTAAGAAAAAAACATTCTTGTAGGTACTTTGTAGGTTAGGACTATTTATTTCAAGGTTTATTTACTTGCTATGAACAGTTTACATATTCAACAGCTCCATTTTACATGATTTTTTGAATAAATAATCAGGTAAAGCGGTTTCCAATACACGTTTGCATATTAGAGGAATTTTACGAGCACGGCCGACCTCGATATTATCGACTGTTGTTGGTACACTGTATTGAGGTTTTGAAATGTAAAACACACTGTTCAAAATGTTTTTTAATTGTAGGTTATTTAGTAAGTACTGTCGCTAAGTGAAAGAAGACGCACTGATTGATAAAAAGTTAAGAATTCAAGTTAAAACGATTGTCCTTAGCAATCCGTGGATGGGTAGCTAGTGATCCTATACATTATTACCATTATTTGCGTCGAACTGCATAATTAAATTTGAACTGTTGTCAAATTCTATTCAGATATGGAAGTAATTTATCTTCTTTAGATATAAAAATCTCGTGTCACGGTGTTTGTGGTCGGACTCCTCCGAAACGGCTCGATCGATTTTTATGATTTTTGTATGTATATTTGGTAGGTACGAGAATAGGTCGTAAAGTATCTGTATACTTGGCTGGCCAAAATTTTAAATTAAGATCTGGATATCAAACCAAAAATGCATTTTAAACAATTATTGTCGAAAAATATGGAATAAAATAACAACATTCATTTGGAAATGTCCTAAAAATTTCCTAAATCATAACCCCAAGGGAAATTAAAGCACTTGTGTGCGTGCATGCACCGCCAAATTTATGTGTGTGCTAACTGCTATCTAGGTTGTTGAACTGAATTGTGCTGTGCGTACGCTTTTTAGTGGTGGGCAGGAATGAAATTTTATTTAAAAAAAATAACATTTTTTTTCATTATATCGAAAATATTATCGATTCTAAACCATCTCTGAAAATTTGGCCGGTCATTGAAAACTAACCCTGTATATCACGTCATAATTGATATGGCAGACTTTGCGGGGTCAGGTAGTATTTTAATAATACGTAGTTTCACGCGGACGAAGGAAAGAAGGGAAGGGTCACAGCTAAAGTTATGTAAAATTAGTGGTATTCAACTGCTTCCGGTTAGACTAGAAAAAATGGGTTATTCACCAACTAGACACGAAGGACTGGACACACGTGTGTCCAGTTGGTGAAACTCACTATTAGTATCACTTGTTATTTCGTCATCTGGACACGCCAAGATTTTTACGCATGCCCACATAGTGAAACATAAATTAAATCACTTTTATGTTTTCGCCAACTGGATACACCCATTTTTTTTTTTTTGCAAAAGGGGTTCAGTTCGGTTAAAGTGCACAGTCAGGTTAATAAAATCATAAACACACAACACACGAAAAGCGGCAGTTTTATCATGTGTCCAGTCTTTCGTTTCCAGTTGGTGACTAACCCAAAAAAATGCTATAGTTCCCGGTTTTATTTTACGCTCGTTTGATTTAAAAAAAAAAAGAAAACAAACAAAGGTTTCAAACCACATCAACAAACACCTAAAATCAATTATTTAAAGTCACCCATCAATTGGGAAAATCCCCATTCCAACCATCCCGAAATGCTCCCATTCGGTACGCAATAAATTCCCATTAGGTTAATGACGAAAGAGCGTTGACAATGTCTTTAATTATGTCATTAAATGTTTATGATCGGAACCATTAACTTGATATGGGCATCAACGCTAAACCCTTTGGCTTTTAGGTGATGAATTACTGCTACTTTGGTTATAAGTACTTCCTTTGAAAATAGACATCATCTTCCTCCCCTTATCCTATGTTACTTGGAGTCAGCGCAACACTTTTTTTCTTCCATTCTCCTCTGTCAACCGTCACGCTACCTATCACATCACAAAGAAGGAAGCTGACACCATTAATTCCACTCACTCAACACACCTCACACACCCTCACACCACACCACACCGCATCACACTACGCCACATCACATCACATCACACCTCACTACACCACACCACACCACACCACACACCCCTCTTCCTTACACATACATACCCACACAACACTTGCACATGACATGACTCCCCACACAAATACACTTCACACATACTATTCACACATATTATTGCTTACCTAAATAAAATACTAAATATATTTCTATAGATATGTCTTTTACCTTTCATTCATATAATTATTGTTTGTTCTACGAGATTATGCTAGTACGCTCATAAATTGCTCGTTCACTATTTATGCGAAGACACTACCTCCTAAGATACAGGATCTTCCTAGTTTAGGAGTCAGGGCTCAAATTTTGTATTGAATGTACTGTTATTCATCTCTCGCACACAACTTCTGTTTGCTATTTTTTCTGTACCCTAGTGACTGTTGTGTACTTTAATATGTGTCAAGCTTGTATTTTCCTAATAAAGACTTATTATTATTATTACGCTATCATTTACACCTTTTTCCCTCATATCATTCCTCACACAATCCATCCATCATTTCTTTGGTCTTCCTCTCCCTCTCCATCCATCTACATTTATATTCATCACTCTTTTAGTCACATGCGATTCTTCCCTCCTCATCACATGCCCATACCAAGACAGCCGATTCCCTTTCAACTTTTCTGTAACTGGCGCAACTTTCAAACTTTCTCTATACTCATTCCTTATTTTATCCATGTCTTTTATCTATGTCATCTTTATTCAATAAAGCCTACCAAATGAATATGACCGTATTCAAACATGAGTGTAACTTAATTATAACATTATAAACTATAAATCCTTGAAAAGACTTCTGAAAACAGACTTTCATCCGCATGAAATTTTAATAAAAATTCGAATCCGATTTTGTTAATGATTTTATGAGTTTTTTTTTGTACGGAACCCTATTTTTTTTTAACAAAATAAAGTAGCATAAATGGCACCATATAACATCAGCTATCTGCCAGTAAAAGTCCTGTCAAAATCGGTCCAGCGGTTTCGACTAGCTGGATCAAACAGACAGAGAGCAAGAAAAAAGAATGAATATATTTTTGTTATACCTAACTACCCTAATTTACTTTAATATGTTTTTAGTAAAAAGCTGTTATTTTGATATTACAGACACTTATTTCTGTATGTATGTATATTTGTGTCCCAGCAGTGGGAACATTATAGGCTAATGATGATGATGAATATTTTTTATATAGATTTGCAATGATTTGCGTTTCGGCCAACCTTAACCAAATAATAAATTCAAAGGGACACCCCTACAACAATTATAGCAGCCATTAATTCCACCATGAAAACTTAATTTGCATATTGTATTGTAATGGTCCATTAAATTAATGAGAATACTGCCTTTTACAAGTCATTAGCTTTTATGCCTGTTATTACAACGTATTTTATAAAGGGTTGTGAGGCTTTATATTCACTAAAGCATAGAATATACTACAAAGGGTTCTATGTTGATTCAGATTCGTTAAAATGTTCTCCACGAGTAACGATACCGTATAGAGTGTAAACAGACTCTTCACGAAGCCGTCAACCAAGCATTCAGTACATCAAACTAAGTAACTTTACGCAAAAATTATTGCTGGAAAACAACTTCCTTTTTTTGGGGTGAAAATTCACGTTTTGCGGTAGGACTCAATGTAACGCACTAAAAACATTGTGCTGATGGATGGATTGAATAGTACGGGGTTGTGGAGGTGAAAATCTTACATCAAAAACTTGTATTCAAAAAAAAAAGTTGGAACATTGACCCCCAATATCTCCGTAACTAGGGTTCCCAGGTATGGTGTAGAACAAAAAAAATGATCGCAATGACGAGGAGAACAAGTGCCTTTCGGCTTCGTAAAGAGGTGTTTTACACCCTTTATATGTATATAATAATACAATAGGCAACAACTGAAAAAATGTAATTAGTCCGTCAGTTAGATTAAAAAAATATTTGAACCGTATTTTTCTTTTGTTAGGTACGTAAACCAAAATTGACTAAGATACGACGCTTTTAAATTCTCAATACGTCACGCCGTGGTATAATTATTAGTGCATTCTAAAGTCACGAGCACTCCCGAGTTTTGATGCGTTTTATCTTTGTCAATAGTCATTGATTTACAAAAACAAAAAATATGTGTCTAATATTTTTCAAAACTCTAACTGACGGATTAAATAGGTTTGCAATTTATTGACGGTGGAACTTGCCTATTGTTATCCATCTGTTATAGCTCTTTGTTCTCTCATTAATGACTAAAAAAAGTTATATTAATTACGGAAAATAATAACAGAAAATTCAAGAATTTCGTAAAGCCTTTATGGCCCAGTTAAACTTGATTTACAACAGAACGATTTAACTTTGAAGCAATAACTTCAACAATAGGCATTTATATTACAACAAAAGGAACATTTTGATTCATTAGCCCTTTTGAACAAACTTCGGATTTTATTTCTTTTGGCAGACTTCAATGTTGTTAGGCAAATGGAGTGTCTTTGATTTACTTGGCAGTTGTTCTTATGTTGATGTTTATTTATTTTAATGAATTCGTACGCGATAGTATATTGTTATATGATATGAAGAAATTCAATGTTTTTTCAGGGTTCTGTACCCGAAAGATAACCCGTGGGACCCTATTTTTTATTTCTTATTGCTGTTGCATACCATTTAATTACCCACGACGGAACGGAGATTATTAGATTATTTACGATGAAATTTAGAATAGTGATGGCAGCCCCCGAAGGATAATCTTGGGTTTTTTATTAATTTGGGTTTTTTAAATTATTTTATTCATTTTCTTTTTAACCGTCGTGGGTTTTTATCATTTTTTTTTTTTGCTTTTATAATTTACTAAGCTGTGTAGGTGTGAACCCACGTTACCAGAATTGCTAAATTGGAACAAACTTACTTACGTGCAGAATTAGGTGATATTTTGAATAAACACCTTTTTAAATGAAAATTTTTAATTATAAAAGCGGGTGAGCCCGTGCTTATTTATATTCATTACTAGCTTATGTCCGCGGCTTCGGTAACTATCCTACGGGATAAAAAATATCCTATTGTTAATACAGGTCATAAAATATCTTTCCGCTAAAATTTCATCCAAATCCGTTCAGTAGCTTTTGCGTAAAAACAAACATTCACACATACTTACACATACAAACTGTTGCCTTCATAATATTAATGTGAAATTCACCTTTGCTTGTGAAACAGCATGTTTAATGACTTGTTTGCGGGGCGAGCATTCCCAGATATCGCACAGGACAGAGAGGTTTGGAAGATGAAACGGGATGCCTTTGCCCATCAGTGGGACACTCAAACAGGCTACCAAATACAAAAGTTTTAATAAACAGAATTAATACACAATTTGGTCGTTGTCAATTTTGAATAACTCGTAAACTTTAGACGCGTATTAGCAAGCGTCGCATGGAATACCCCTTAGCTAAATAGACATAAACCTTAAAAAAATGTCTGGAAGCGTAAAAATAAGGCAGGGTGCTGTGGACCGTTTGGGCTATCCCTAATCGAGTAACAACATGTCCACTGATAGACAAAAGCCTCTGCGTGTGTTAATCCATGATTATACAATTTTTATTTTATTTTTCTGATGGGAAATCATGAAATGACTCCTCCCGCTCTGGGCGGAGCAGGCGGGAGTGTCAGACTTTTACTGACTAAAACCCATCCATGTTCCTTCATCGCCCTTTGTGTTCCGGGGCCACGGTATCTCTTTCGAATAGTCCCGCAACCCCTACTATGGTTCAACTTGATTCACACACTGCAATAATATTTAGGTATTCATGTAAGTGGCTCCTAGTTTTAGTGAAAACGGATATTAACGTCTTACAACGCTGGCAGTAAGCCAAGACAATAAAGGATTTAACACACTCTCGCTGCTGAGTGTCGCAATCTCGGAGGGAGTTGGCGCTTATGTTATTAACTATGTAGGAGATATTGAGGGATGGATCTGTTTAACTGTACGTAAAATCAAAACAGATTGTTGTTATTTTGGCTTTAGGTTTCAAGGTAAAATCAATTCAAATTATCAAAACAAAATAAAAAAGAATGTATATATTTTTATTTTTTAATATTTAAGCCAAGAAACTTATCTCTGTTTTTATTTCTTACGAGTGTTACTTTCTAACACAATAAAATACTTAAATTATACTTACATTCTTCTATAACCGAACTCATAAATGCACATTTAGTTAATTTACTCGTTATCTATTTATAATATTTGTAACCATTTATTTGCATTTTGCTTGAAACTGTTTTCCGTCACTTACCTACCCCCTCAAGGTTCATTGGAAGACCAGCGTCAGATAGCAACACCATCACCTGTCTGGCATGAATGCTGAAATGGACCTTTTTTGGCGCAGCCGTGAGGCACACAGCACATAGGTACTATGATTTCGTTTCTTTTTTTTATATGTGTGTGTGCTTTATGTGGTTTATTAACTGACGTCAAATAATTATTTTTAATTTATTTCGAATTCCTAAAGACAATTTTGAGATGGTCGTAGAAGTACACACATGAATATTACTTACCGATTTCGGCTTAAAGTGTATTTCTTTTTGCATGAGCTCATAATGTCTTCTAGTTACAATGTTTACTTCAACTAAAAAAAATTTCCACTCACTACAAACCTCTCTTTTTTGGAAGTTGGTTGTTTTTTTTCAGACACGTAGAATCTGGAAACAATATCAGAACGTGTTTTTTGTTGTTGTCTATCCTGTAACAAAACAACATTCTGGCGATAAAACCAACAGAAATCCTTATACTGTTCTCCTAAAATTAACCTATTAACCGATAAGATCGGGCGAGGATCGTAAATCGTTGGAAACGCACGATCTATCCAAGGTATATTAGCAGTTGTCTCAACGACTATTACCTGAAGAGACAAACGTTTTCCGTTCTTGGCGTTCAGCCAAGATATCAGACTAACTGGCTGGCTTCACGTGTTGATCCCAACTTTGGCTCCAACGCCATTCGGCAAATCATCATCCCATGTAACTTGGGGTTCGGTACAACATGTTTTTTCTTTCAATACACTTCCTCGAAAACTGGTTCTTATCGTACTATGATTAGGTTCAACATGCAATGTATTTCACACGAGTGCGATTTTTTTCATTTTCCAACTCGTGTGCGGGAATGAAAATTGCCACAGATAATTATACCTTTAGTTAGTCCAAATTGGTTCAATGCCTATAGTCGGAGGTTAATGATTTTTTTTTTTAATTTCAGCAAAGCAATACGTGTAATGCGTCTTTACGGCGTAAATATTTTTTGAATATACAAATAATTTTTTATATAGAATATCATAGATAAACATGATGACTTATTTTAAAACTAATATTTACTTTTTTATACAAATTAACATATAAATTTGTGTTTTAAATTCAAAAATATAAAAAAAAAAACTATTATATTAGGCTGTATAGCGGCTTCATACCTTTGCTTTTCCTTCAACCTGACGAAAGCAAAGCGTGGACAAAAATAAAATTAAAATCATAGTTTCCTATTAATTCATGACAAAAGTATTTTACGTTCTTTAATTTTATTTCTTGAAAAGTGTATTGAAAAACGTCGTTTGATACACGTGGACATTTGGTATTGCAGTTCTTGCCTCAAAATACCCTCGCCTATGGCTCGGGAGTAAATTCCGCCTCAGATGCAATAACAAACTTTCTCCACTTGTATCAAAATGTACTATTCTTTCATATCTTTCCTCACATAATCCATCCATCCTTGGTCTTCCTCTCCCTCTCCATACATCAACATTTATATTCATCACTTTTTTAGTCACATGCGAATCGTTTCTCCTCTTCACTTGCCTGTACCATGACCCATGTCACAACACTAGACCCTCTAATGTAGGTAATGCATGAATATGAACTGTTAGAATAGAATAGAGTACTCTTTATTATATACACCATTAAAATTACAGATACAAAAAATAAAACGTACGAGGGGTGACACAATGGCGGTCTTATCGCTAAAAGCGATCTTTTAAAGACAACATTTGGATTGATTTAAGGGGGAAGGAGAGACAATACTGCAGGTAGCATTTGAGTAAAAAATTTACTCAAATGTGACGTCACACTAGTTTTCGACGCAATGTGTGTCTTCATTTTTTGTTTATGTGAAAAAAGAAAAAAATATGTGTCCAATATTTTTTGGAAAGCAGCGGTGGCAGCCCTGACTTTCGAATAGTAAGTCGTGGGTTCGAACCCAGACAGGCGCATTACTTTGTGTAATTTGTTTCATCACCACTGCTCTCAAAACGGTGAAGGAAAACTTCGTGAGGAAACCGGCATGTCCTAGAACCAAAAAATTCGAAGACATGTGACATCTACCAATCCGCACTGGGCCCGCGTGGTGGATTATAGCCCATTCCCTCTCATAGAGAGGAGGCCTGTGTCCCAGCAGTGGGAACATTAATAGGCTGATGATGATGATGACTGTTATTAAATTATTTTATTTACTACAGCAATAGGGATTATTACTGACTAAAAAAAAATGATTCTGTTTAGTCCGTCAGTTAGATTATCGAAAAATATTGGATTCGTGTTTTTTGTTTTATTAAATTAATAAAAATTGACGAAGATAAAACGTGTCAAAGAATGAATGGGGCCTTGTGATGTCACATTTGAGTAAAAAAATTACTCAAATGTGACGTCACACGAGTTTTCTACGCAACGTGTCGTCTTCATTTTTTGTTTATGTGAAAAAGGAACAAATTTGTGTCCAATATTTTTGGAAAGCAGCGGTGGCAGCCCCAACTTTCGAATAGTAAGTCATGGGTTCGAACTCAGACAGGCGCATTACTTTGTGTAATTTATTTCATCACCGCTGCTCTCAAAACGGTGAAGGAAAACATCGTGAGGAAACCGGCATGTCCTAGAACCAAATATTCGAAGACATGTGACATCTACCAATCCGCACTGGGCCCGCGTGGTGGATTATAGCCCATTCCCTCTCATAGAGAGGAGGCCTGTGTCCCAGCAGTGGGAACATTAATAGGCTGATGATGATGATGACTGTTATTAAATTATTTTATTTACTACAGCAATAGGGATTATTGCTGACTAAAAAAAAATTGATTCTGTTTAGTCCCTCAGTTAGATTATCGAAAAATATTGAACACATGTTTTTTGTTTTATCAAATTAACTAGCTGACCCACGCAACTTCGTCTGCTTCACATAAGAGAGAAAAAGCTTTCAAAAGGAACAAATTTTCCCCGTGTTTGCAACATTTTTCACTTATGCTCCGCTACTATTAGTCGTAGCGTGATGTTATATAGCCTATAGCCTTTCTCGATAAATGGACTACCCAACACTGAAAGAATCATTCAAATCGGACCAGTAGTTCCAGAGATTAGCGCGTTCAAACAAACAAACTCTTCAGCTTTATAATATTATATAGATAAAAAATTACGAAGGAAACGTGTCAAAGATCATGAGTGGGGGCTTGTGATGTCAAATTTGAGTAAAAGATGTACTCAAATATGACGTCATACGAGTTTTCGACGTACTGTATCGTCTTCATTTTTGTTTACGTGAAAAAAGAAAAAATAAGTGTTCAATATTTTTTGAAAATCTACCCTATTAGCGATTATTACTAAATTAAATAAATCTTGTCCCTCTTTTCACAGAACTGCAAACACCGTAACACTGCCGTCTTCCATTCTAATCTAGGGTTGGTCTCCACGAGCGTGTTAAACATCTTTAGTATAAGCTTTTGTAACATTACAGACAAACTGGCTGGTCAGGGAGCATCATTGAAAGTTGGCCGATCGTATATTCTGGAGTCACACATGTTGGATGAGTGGCGTTGGCCCCAACATTGGAACCAATGTTAAGTCGCCGTCGTAAAGGATTAGCACACAAGCGCCTCGAGAAGCCGCCGTAATTAGTAGAGATTTATTTCTAAAGACATTTGTCTGAGGTGTGAAACTTTCGTGGTCATGTTTTAGGATACGTTTAACTGTAGTGACCTACCCTAATCTACTAGCTAACTAGCATTATATAATTTACTAGCTGACGTCCCGCGGTTTCACCCGCGTAGTTCCCGTTCCCGTGAGAGTACGGGAATAAAATATAGCCTATAGCACTCACGAATAATGTAGCTTTCTACTAGTGAAAGAATTTTAGAAATCGGTTCATTACTTCCGGAGATTACCCCCTACATACAAACTTACAAACAAATGTTAACTCTTTATAATATTATTATAGATATTTAATTTCAACGTTTTACGTACAATGTATTAGGGTAGGTTACACTACATAACTAGGTTTTCATTAGTTTTTAAAAGCTTTTATTTAACTTAATATGTGTTTGTTACATAAAAGAGCTCGTGGCTAAATAATAACAGCCACTCCGGCCAATCTGTAGGTTAAGCCGTCCTTGCCTAGGTTGGTTCATGAATGGGTGACCACCCGTTATATTATATACCGAGTTCCGAGTTTCCTCGGTGCTTCGAAAAGCACGTTAAGCTGTTGGTCCCGGCTGTCATATGTAGATCTTTGACAGTCGTTATTCAGTGGCCCGATTGTCTGACAACCAGTCTTACTAATGGGTTTCGTAACCTAGTACCAACTGGGTTGTGGAGGTCAGATAGGCAGGTCCGGTGAGACTGGAATCCGACCCCAACATAGTTGAGAAAAAGCTAGGCAGATGATGATGTTTATGAAACTGTTGCATAACAGAATTAACAACATCGACGACATAAGGTACCTGAAATAAAGGCAAAACCTAAAGAAAAACAGAGCAATTTTATTTGAGTGACGAACAGAATATATGGTGGTTGAGCAGTAAAATATAATACAGCATACAAAATATCGAACAAGGACACACATTCAGATAAATTAGACTTGTTTGTCACGACGTAAACTCAAGGTGACCCCGAAACGGAATTGTGAGAAGAGAAAATCTTGAACTGGTGTAAAGTTTTCGGGGTTGTTATGTAAGTGTATTATAATATTACTAACTGATGCTCGCGTCTTCGCCCGCTTGACAAGTTATACACTAAAACCTTCATCTTGAATCACTCTATCTATTAAAAAAAACCCACATCAAAATCCGTTGCGTAGTTTTATAGGGACAGACAGACGCGGTGCACAGTGGGTCGAAAATCGAGTTTCATAGACTTAAACCACTTACAATTTTTTTCCCGTTTTCTGGCTGGAAACCAATGCAGACCAGTTAAAGAAGCCCCAAAATTATCATATTTTTACACCTCGGGTGATTCTGACGCGAAAATATTTTTTTTTTCAATAAAAAATGTATGACGAAAACAGATAAATCCATTTTAATCGAGACTCGTGAGAGTGCGCAATATATCCTCTGGTATGATTTTTGTCCTTATTTTTTACTATTTTTTGACATAGCGCACAACCCTCGCTTTTGAAGGACTCTGGGTGAAAAAAAAAAAACAAACGTTTTTTTTTAAATTATTATTTCATCTTATTCCGAGTATTTAACGACCTATAAGTGGTATTTGACACTCGACCTGCTGCCTGAAGCGTGCTACTGCCTTTCTAATGACAGTTTACCTGCTAATCCGCCATTTTATAATCTTACCATACCATACTTGACCATACTTGATTATAAAACATATATAAACGGGTATTTTCGCGAATTTTTACCTTTAATATTTGCCCGACGTTTCGACCGGATTGCACCAGCCGTGGTCGCGGGAAGACCACTTGATACTTCACTTCACTTGATACTTGATTAATCTAGACAATGAGCTCGATAGATGTTGTTCTAAGTCGGTTTATCATTGTTGCTAAATAATTTAGTATTTTAAACGTGCTTATTAATAGATTCCACTCACATCGAGACCAACGGGGCAGTCAAAAGAAAATTTTCTTCCTTAAACTAATCAAGCCGTTTCCCAACTATGTTGGGGTCGGCTTCCAGTCTAACCGGATGCAGCTGAATATCTGTATTTTACATGGAGTACTGCCTATCTGACCTCCACAACCCAATTAGTACTGGGTAATGCGGTACTCCTTGGCCAGACTGGTTGTCAGACTTTCTGGTCACTGACTACCTGTAACGACTGTTAAAGATATACAAATCACAGCCGGGACCAACGGCTTAACGTGCTTTCCGAGGCACGGAGGAAATTTGGTATGTAATGGGTGGTCACCCTTCCACAGACCAACCTACGCAAGCACGGTTTGTCTTAAAGATCAACCCGACCGGCTGTAATTATTTAGCCACGAGCTCCTCCTTCCGGATGTAGCTGAATACCAGATAAGTGAAATCAAATTTAAAAAAAAAAAAAATCACATAGGCCTAGAGGGCACTTATAAAACGTCGAAAAAGGTACACGGTTCGCGTTGGTCGTTTCCATGGAGAAGAACCGGCAAGAAACTCCATGATTACTCTTATTTTTGGCATCACTTTCACTTTAGGCCTTATCAGAATACCAGCACTGTGACGTTTTTTAATGTTACAGCACCATACTGAGATAGGGGCCTTTTGGCCTCGTACAGGACTAATATCGTATTTTTTTTATTTTTATGTTTTTTTTTCTGTTTAATTTTTATTAGTGTACTGATAACTTCACCATTTTTTTTTAATTTTTATATGTATTGTCTTGTGCGGGCTAATAAAGGCTTTTCTTTTCTTTCTTTCTTTCTCTTTTCAAAAATATTGAAAAGAGTAACCATCATAAAATAAAGTAACGAACTCAACACCCCAGTAAGTGCCGGATTATACGATACCTATAGGTAAGACTAACCTTCTTTATTTTTATGTATAAATGCAATCATCATCCAGATAATTGAATTCAAAACATCAATTCGACGTGTTCAATTTAATGAATCGATTCCCGACGCAAAAATTAATGTATCCCTCGGGTAACCGAATGCGTTCCAATTTATTTGCTTGGTTATAATAAATATTTAAATACGATGCCGGAATCGGAATTCAGGGCTATAAACATTGATTATTGTTATAATTATTTTAATATCCCATTTTGAATTTAAGGCACAGAGGAAACTCGGTATGTAAAGGGCGGTCAACCATCTACAGACCAACCTAGACAAGCGCAGCTTAACCTTTAGATCGACCCGAGTGCCTGTGATTATTCAGCCACGAGCTCCTCCTAAATAAATAAATAAATAACGCAGGACATTACACACAGCACCATCTAGTGCCACACTAAGCAACGAGGCTTGTGTCGTGGACACCAGATTTTGTAGGTTTGTAAATACATACTTATTATACATATAAACATCCATGACTCGGAAACAAATATTAGTGCTCATCACACAAACATTTGCACACAACGTAAGGCAGCCTCAGTACCGCTGCGCCATTCGGGTCGTCCTAAATTACTACCTTCCATCAGCTACTAAAAGGACTACGTTACTACCACAGACAACGTAAGATAATGTAGAACTCTCCATGCTGAGATAGGGGCCTTTTGGCCTCGTACAGGACTAATTTCGTTTATTTTTATTATATTTTTAGTTCTTTTTGTTTAATTGTTAATAGATGTACCTACTGTTAATTTTACCAGTTTATTTTGTGTGTTTTGTCCTGTGCGGGCTAATAAATGCTTTTTCTTTCTTTCTTTCTTTCTCTCAGACTCACAGGCAATATTTCAATTGAGTTAGGCATAACCATTGGAGCTTTTAGACTGAAAGCACCAATGCTTAGATAGGCTTTTGAAACCCCATACAGAGTGGAAGCACATTGGCGCACCAATTTACCACGTATTCAATATCGAGCATAGTAACTTTTCGTAGGAAATTTACAATAAAGTCTGTTGTTTCCTACAAAAAGATAACACGACCGTATAAGTCTCATACTTTGATATTTCACAAAGGAATCAAAACCTATAGGTTACTACCCGTTGATCTAGAATTATGTTTGGCAAGAAGCAAACCTGAAATCTGTAAATTTTTGTAGTCTAATAACAAAATGCATACAAGTTTTTACGGAACCCTTGGTGTACGAGTCCAACTCGTACTTGGCTAGTTTTTTTGTTTTTTTTTTTTCAGTCATCCTCTCAACATAACCAAATCATCTTTGTATATTTCTAACTAGCTTCTCTAAGTAAGTTTGATAATTGTCCCATGGGATCTACCGAGATAAAAAGTATCCTATGTGTTAATCCAGGTTATTAACTATCTGTGTGCCAAATTTCATCCAAATCAGTTCAGTAGTTTTTGCGTGAAAGAGTAACAAACATCAATATATACATCCATACTCACAATCTTTAGCATCTATAATATTAGTAGGATAGTATGATTTCTTTGTCACTACAACTTTAAAACGCGAAAAAATCTGGAGTATTATGCTTTATTCATTACTTTTATTGTGTTTAATTTTATCTTCTATACATATAATAAAACAGTAACGAAAGAAAAACTGTACAGTGAGAATTTTCGAGAAAACATAAGTGGCTTTTGTTAGAAAAACGTAACTGATGACAAAAAGTGACTTTTTTGAATTTTTGTCTGTGTGTATGTTACGGCTTCACGCCAAAACATCTGGATAGATTGAATTGAAATTCAGCGAAAATGTTCTTTGTAAACCAAGGAAGGTTTTAGGCTACATATTTTCACGCCGTATGTTATAGGAGGTAAGTAATATTGATTTTAAAAGGTTTTTGATCGTAATTGAATGCACAAAATGACATGTTATAAGCTATATTATGTGACGCAGACGAAGTTGCGCGGGTCAGCTAGTCTATACTAATATTATAAACGAGAGGTAACATTTGTTTCTAAGTTTGTATGTAGGGGGTAAACTCCGGAAGTAATGAACCGATTTCAAAAATTCTTCCACCATCAGAAAGCTACATTCACCCTGAGTAACATAGGCTATATTTTATCCCTGTACTCTTATGGGAACGGGAACTACACGGGTGAAACCACGGGACGTCCGCTAGTTACTTATAAAAAGAAATACAAAATAAAGAAGATTTAAATAAAAGACAGACAGCACACACCCCTATTCGTTGACAAATTGATTGACAAATGAATGCCTTGGGCGCGATGGCATGTGTTGTCAAACGACGAGTACAATTTAGGATAATATCCCCCAAAATGTATTACGGTCGCTTTTCAATGGAGTAAAAACATGCAATCGTATTTATGTGAAGAACATTTTTCTGAAAGAATTTGTGATTTATTTGTGCTTATGATGTTTATAGGCGCTGCCAAAATAATAAATTTGTGTTCTAGACATGAATATAGTGCATTGAGTTTAAGGAAAAGTTCATCTTTGTAGAACCTTGGATTATATCATAAACTAGCTGTTAACCGCGACTTAAAATATTACTTTTCTATTTGAAGCGCATATTTTTATCAATTTCAAGGATTTTATTTTTTTGCGCGGAACCCTAATCCTTTTCCTAAAATAAAAATAACCTAAGTTACTGCTTATAATTACAGCTATCTGCCAGTAAAAGTCCCGTCAAAATCAGTCCAACCGTTTCGTAGATTAGTCGGAACAAACAGACAGACAAAAATTAATTTCTTATGTAAATTATACCATAAATTTATACTTTTATATGCATTTAGTAAAAAACTGATAATTTGAAATTACAAACAGAAACTTCAATTTGATTTATTTGCATAGATGCGCTCCGCAGAGGGAGCGGAGCGCCTATACGCGCCATGTTGAATTTGATAAACTAAATACGGGTCCTCTTAAAAGTACTGGAACAAAAAACAAATGAAACCTGCCTACTTCAAATTATACTCCTCAAAAAATAACACGCAACACTCTACTTTCAACTTCAACTCAACGAGAAAAAGGTCCGAATTTCTATATCAAAAGAAAAAGGGCGTACCATACAGGCTAATTATTACTTTTGTCAAGAGAAAAGTTTTAAGCATCTTATAATGATGCTGCTAATTAACTGTCCCAGTTGAATGCTCGTTAAGAGGACATCTTTTAAGATGAGAGAAATCTGTGATGTAATTAAAAAACTGGGAAAAGCACCCAATGGAAAAATACCTACCAGGACTTTGATAAGAAGCTACCGTTCTAGGAAAGTGCCTACTACCAAGTTACCTAGAGGCATTGCTATTACAAACAACAGCTATTACAAAAAAAAACGCAAAATTGCAAGGTTACCTCGAAATTATATGTTCTTCGTTCGTTGCTTAAAATAACAATTACTTGTTAAAAATAGTTCGTTTTCACTACTAGAATAATATTAAAGCAAATATTAATTAACGTATTTATGTATTTAGTAACTAGCGATTCGCCCCGGCTTTGCACGGATGCAATGTAGCATATAGGTACATATAAACCTTCCTCTTGAACCACTCTATTTATTGCTGAAACACTGCATTAAAATCCGTTGCGTAGTTTAAAAGATCTAAGCGTACAAACACCGGGACCGACTTTGTTTTACACTTTGTATAGATAATCGTTCTCCCAATTAAGACTTGATGTCATCATCATCATCATTCATTTCAGCCGAAAGACGTCCACTGGTAAATTGCTGGATTTCAGGATTATCGTGTCCTCCCCCTCTCTTCAGACTTTGGATAATCCCACAATACTCCATCGCAGCCTGCTCAATTCCTCTTCGAGTTCCGTTATCTTCTCGTCGGTCCGGAGTGTCCGCGTGTTGTATGTTGCCAGGTCCAGTCAGGTTCCGGAGATTCTTCGCATCCCTTGCCATGCCGTAGCCTCGACCGATGCCGTAGTCGAGGGTAGACGGGCTGCCGGGCACTAGGGGCCATTTCTGTGATGCGCTATACATTGAGGGGTTTTGCCGTAATCGCTACGCTTGGCATCCGGGTTGGCGATCGCAGTACGGTTGGTACAAAAGCACAGAGAACGCTGCTGCCCATTCTCTGGTAAGTCCCTTAGTCGCCTCTTACGACACCCACGGGAAGATATGGGATGGTGCTATTCTTTACGTCCGAAACCATACAGACGATGTGGCAAAATACAGACATGATGTGGTAAAATGAAAGTCAAAAAGCAGAATTTTGCTCACAAATATTACTTTAACCTTATTTAAGTAAGTAGGTGACACACCTAGCAAGCTTTTACCTAATATTACCTAATGTTACCAACGACGTTCAAGATAATATTAGTGTGAGTGGGTGCACTGTACCGACGTAATAAGTTCCTAGGTGTCGGCATGGAGACCTCTTTATGTCGAGAGCGAAGTGTGAGTGGGTTAGTATGAGATTGTGTTTTGAAAAAGGTAGAATTCCATATTCAGTTATAAAATATACTGTATAATAAATATTTTTAGTCTCTTTGTCTGCCAGTCTGATAGTTCCGGAACGGCAAGACCGGTTTTGACGGTACTTTTACTGGCAGATAGCTGATCTATACTAATATTATATTACTAGCTGTTGCCCGCGGCTTCGCCCGCGTGCAGTTCGGTAACTGTCCGACCACAACCATAACCACCATCACTATCACAACCACCATCATTATCACAATCATTAACATCATCACAATCACCATCACAATCACCATTACCATCGCTATCACCATAACAATAACCGTCACTATCACAATCACCATCACCATCACAATTACCATCAAAATCACTATCACAATCACCATCATCGTTATCACAATCATTATCATCGTAATCACAATCACCATCACTATCACAATCACCATCACCATCACCATCACAATCACCATCACAATAGCTAGTCTAGTCCTAGTTTAAAAGATAGAGTCTAATATTGCATCATTATGTAAATATTATATTCAAACAATGTATACAGTGCAAAGTGCTATGTTTTTTTGGGGAATAAATACTTTTTATTATTATTATTAATCTCGATCACAATCACTATCACCATTTTAATAATCATTATCATCGTAATCACAATCATTATCATCACAATCTCCATCCTCGTCATCACAAACATTATCATCGTAATCTCAATCATTTTCATCTTAATCACAATCATCATGATCACAATCGCCATCACTATCACAACGACAATCATTATTGCAAACACCTTCATCATTATCACCATCACTGTCACAATCACAATCACCATCACCATCGCTATCACCATCACAATCTCCGTCACAATCACAATCACCATCACCATTACAATCACCATCACAATCACAATTATTATCATCGTAATCACAATCACCTTCATCATTATCACCATCACTGTCACAATCACAATCACCATCACCATCGCTATCACCATCACAATCACTGTCACAATCACCATCATCGTTATCACAATCATCATCATCGTAATCACAATAATTATCATCGTAATCACAACCATTATCATCGTAATCACAATCATTATCACAATCACAATCGCCATCACTATCACAATCACAATCACTATCACCATCACAATCATCATCACAATCACAATCACGATCACAATCACTATCATCATTTTAATAATCATTATCATCGTATACACAACCATTATCATTGTAATCCCAATCATCATCATCACAGTCTTCATCCTCGTCATCAATCATTATCATCGTAATCTCAATCTACTACTACACTACACTACAACAGGCCATAACGTCCACTGCTGGACATAAGCCTCTCCCATGATGGGAGGAATTTGCCGTAATCTCCACGCTTGGCAGGCGGATTGGAGATCGCAGTGATGAAATACTAACAGAAAACGCTGCTGCTCATTCTCTGGTCTACGGAGGCGCAAGGTGCCTCACACATTAGTCGCCTTATACGACACCCATGAGTGTAATGGGTTGGTTCTATTCTACTCTGCGGGATGCCACACGGCTTCTCTAATCTCAATCATTATCATCTTAATCACAATCATCATGATCACAATGGCCATCACTATCACAACCACAATCTTTATCACAATCACCATCACTATCACAATCATAATCACCATTACTATCACTATCACAATCACTATCACCATCACAATCACCATCACAATCACTATCGCAATCACTAACCTCGTTATCAATATCATTATCATCTTCATCATTATCACAATCACCATCACAATCATGATTGTGATGGTGATGAAGATGATAATGATATTGAATGATGATGTTGATGGTGATTGTGATCAATCACTGTCACAATCAGCATCATCGTTATCACAATCATTATCATCGTAATAACAATCATAATCATCATCATCACAATCTCTATCCTCGTTATCACAACCATCGCTATCACCATCACAATCACCGTCACTATCACAATCGCCATCACTATCACAATCACTATCACATTCACCATCATCGTTATCAAACTCATTATCATCGTAAACAAAATCATCATCACAATCATCATGATCATTATCACAATCATCATCATCGTTATCACAATCATCACAATAAATCAACAATAACCCTGTATAGAAGTCGAATCCGCCATCTTCTGGATTTCAAAATAAATGCCATTTTCGAAATCAGCACCCCTGATAATCTCGGTTTCGACACCCATATTGATTTTTAGACATTTCAACCCCATCGCACCCCAACAGGGAATGATGGTAATTCAGGTCCGCCACAATAAATCTTAAAATCGTTGTTTTTGTAATACACCCAATTCACCATAAAAACAATACCTATGTTGAATTTCAGGCTTTGTTACCCCATTTCCCCCTTCAGGGGTTGAATTCTGAAAAAACCTGAAACATAAATTAATGTTAACTCATTTATCGATAGGAGTACTCCTGTTAAGTTTCGAATAAAGTAGTCTAACTAATCTTGTTTCCCCATGTAATCTTTGGACCCCCGTTTCAACCCCTTAGGGGGTTAATTTTGAAAAATCCTTTCTTAATGCACCCTTAAACCTCATAACGAACCTATGTGCCAAATTTGGAATCTCTAGACTCAGCGGTTTGGACTGTGCATTGATTATTATACTTTTCCACCCCATTTGCCCCTCGTAGGGGTTGAATTCTAAAAGAACCTGAAACCCGTTTCTACTCATTCATCTGTAGGAGCACTCCTGTGAAGTTTCGAATAAAATAGTCTAACTAATCTTGTTTCCCCATACAAACTTTGGATCCCCGTTTAACCCCCTTAAGGGGTGAATTTTGGAAAAACCTTTTTTAGTGCACCCTTAGAGCACATGAGGAACCAATGTGCCAAATTTGGAATCTCTAGACTCAGCGGTTTGGGCTGTGCATTGATTTTTATACTTTTCCACCCCATTTCCCCCTCTTAGGAGTTTAATTCTGAAAAAACCTGAAACCCGTTTCTACTCATTTATCCATAGGAGCACTCCTGTGAAGTTTCGAATAAAATAGTCTAACTAATCTTGTTTCCCCATACAAACTTTGGAGCCCCGTTTAACCCCCTTAGGGGGTGAATTTTGAAAAATCCTTTCTTAGTGCACCCCTAGACCACATAAGGAACCTACTTGCCAAATTTGGAATCTGTAGACCCAGCGGTTTGGGCTGTGCGTTGATAGATGAGTCAGTCAGTCAGTCAGTCAGTCAGTCAGTCAGTTTCTTCTTTTATATATTTAGATAAAGAGGAAAGATTTGTATTTTTGTATGTAACGAATAAACTTAAAAACTACTGGATCTATTTGAAAAATTATTTCAGTAATGGATAGCTATATCATCAGCGAGAAACATAGGCTATATTTTATTTCTGTACTCTTACGGGAACGGGAACTACGCGTGTGAAACCGCGTAACGTCCGCTAGTGTTTTATAAAATAAATTTGGCTACCTCTTTTATTTTAGAAAAAGGATTATGGTTTCTTGTAAAAAAAAAACTAAAGCTCATGAAATTGACAATCAATTCTCGGATCAACCACTAAAAAGAAAAGCCAACCAATTCGATCAACATCCATTTATCTCTTAATTCTTCAAGGTCAAACCTTTTCGTCGACCACAAAAAGGATTACAATAATGCTATCTTTTCCTTTATCCTATTGGAAAAGATGCGCAATCTTTTCCTATCTTATCTGTATCGAAATCTTTAAGAAATCCTATTGGCTTAATCGTCGGACAACGTAAAAGTACGGCTTGGTAAACGAGGGACATAACCAAATTATGGAAGGAATAACAAGAGCTCAGCCTGGGCTGAATACCAGAATTTTACATGGAGCGACTGACTATCTGACCTCCACATCCCAGTTAGTACTGGGTTATACAACAACAGGTGCCTGTGGCTAAATAATAATAGCCACTCGTTAAGCAACGATTGTCTAGGTTGTTTCGTGGATGGGTGACCACCCATTACAAACCGAGTTTCCTCCGTGTCTCAGAAATGTGTGAATGCTTATCTGATATCCACAACCCAGTAATAGTACCTACTCGGTAATACGTCGTTACCCCTTGGTAAGACTGGTTGTCAGACTTCGGGCCGCTGGCTACCTATAACAACTGTTGAAGATCTACAAATGACAGCTGGGACCAACAGCCTAACGTTTGTTTTGGTTTGTAATGGGCGGTCGCCCATCCACGGATCAACCTCGAAGATCGACCTGAGCGGCTGAGATAAGGCCCTTCTAACCCTAAAATTTGCAACTCTATTTGTGGTGGTTCAAACTTCGATTGAAATACTGTTAGAATAAAGTTCTAATCAGCTTGTACTACAAAGCGGTTGTTACGTCAGTCACTGCGGCCGCATAGTGCGAAATGAGTGGTTTATTGCGATTTACAAAAAATCTATTGATTGGACTAAATAAATAAAAACTTAAGACCTGCTTTATAGTTAGTTCAGTTAGTATGCAAAGTTTCATTATCTAATTTGAAGTACTTTTTGAATACCAGCGGTTTTTTGTTCGATTTGGAGGTAACTTTGGATTTTTTTTTTCTATAGAGAAAAGTTTAAGGAATTGTGTTTTCGTCACACAAAGTATTTATCATTAATAAATAAATAAAAAATAAAATAAAAACTATTTATTTCAGATTTACGGAATCCATAGAATGTTAGTACAGTAATAAAAACTTAAACAACTAGTGTTAGTAACTAAAATGAAAGAAAACAAGACACAGAAAAAAACATTATTTTATCACATGGGCCCTGACCCAGTGTTGGACATACCGCGTGTCCAACCGATCCGCAATAACGGCCAGGATGGAGCTGGTGCTGGCGCGCAGCCTGAAGAGCGCCGCGGCGTAGCGCTTGCGGAGCACGGCGTGAAAGCCTACGCGCGCGTCCGCGAACATGCCCGACGCACTGCACCAGCGCGGCAGCCCCAACAACGCCCTGAACGCATTGTTGTACTGGACGCGCAGAGCGCTGAACGATCGTTGCGTATAATGAGCCCACAGGCTGCACGTGTAAAGCGATGTGCAGTGCGCTCTAAAGAGTGTTATTTTAACACTCGCAGCACAACGCTTGAACCTGTGAGCTATCATATTCGCTCTGATCGATAGCGCCCTACGCTCCCTGTCCATGTCCTCGTCATCACGTAGGTGTTCAGTGACCATGTGCCCAAGATATTTAAAGCGGGTGACCACCTTCATCGGTATTCCGTTTAAGGTAACGGGAGGGACCTGCTCCGGTGACTTTGTACCCGCCTTAAATATCATGAGCTCACTTTTAAAAACATTATATTTGAGGCCATGCTTAGCGGCGTATGTTTCACATACATTAACTAATTTCTTAAGGCCACCGATCGTTGGGCTCAGCAAAACCATGTCGTCCGCGTAACTCAGATTGTTTACACATATGTTGTCTACGTGGCAGCCGACATGAGTGCTGCTGAGCTCAACGATCAGCGCATTGATGTATAAATTAAACATTAGTGGGGATGACAATCCACCCTGTCTCACTCCACATTGTAATCCATATGGATCTGATAACATGCCTGCCCACTTGACATAGTTAATTTGACTGTGATACCAAAACTTTAGGATAGCAATAGTCTCACGAGGTAAATTGGTGTCTTTAAGCTTCTCCCAGAGTTTGTCATAATTGACAAGGTCAAACGCCTTTGACAGGTCTAAAAAACAGGCATAAATAGGCGTTTTTCGACTGGTGTAATACTCAACAGTATGCTTTAGGCCCAGTATAGCGCTCTCCGTAGAAAGTCCGGCACGGAAACCAAACTGAGCATCGTGTAGGTGGATACATTCCGCCAACTGGGCCTCAAGCACACTGTCTAGTATCTTCGCAACGACTGTAGCCTCAACTTTACCATATATTTATTTCAAAAGTAATGCTGCAGTATTTTTGGCGTAACGGAGGATCATGCTAAGTCATTTGAGGGGATATATAAGCCACGAGCTGTTATTATAATTTTGTGAATCATAATAATCATATTTTTCCACTCCATCATGTTCTTAGTATCAGCAGTCACCCTGTATACCACTAAATCCCTACTAAATTTTAATTCAACTATTACAGGATCGAAAAAAAAAACGGTTTTCCAATAGCCTGTCGTAATTCCTGTGAAGGTAAGTCGTGGTACTGACGGCTTAAGTGATGAAATAACAGCGAGGTTGAACCAATATTTTGTGTAGGAGATTTGCATATTGTATTAGGACTTATAGAAAGTTGAAATAATGAAAAAACCGGCCGAGAGTTGCGTATAAACTTGTAGGTATTTTGTTATTAAACTACATATTTACGGTTTTCAGATTTTTTCCTTTACATGTGCTGTAAGATATTGCTTCTTGCCTTCATGATTCTAGGTCAACGGGAAGTACCCTATAGATTTTGATTCCTTTGAGAGTGTTGAAATATACGTTTTTTTTGTGGCATAAACGGCCGTATCTTTTTTTTACGAAAACTTAGGATTTTTTCACATCTACAAGGGACTATTTTGAGAGTATGGTTCTAATGTCAATTCGATACCCCCACGCGTTCCCGAGATAATAGGTGTTGACATACAGACAGATAGACGGACAGCAAAGTGATCCTATAAGGGTTCCAGTTTTGCCTTTTGAGGTACGGAATCCTAGGGTTTTGGGGAAGTTTTAGTTAAGTAACTGTTGCTCGTGACCTTCATTTGCCCTGAACTCGCCTAATATGAAGCAATGATGTGGCCTAGGGTGAACACGCTTCCTTAGAAGAAACCTATCAGCGAATAAAGAAGTTGGCAGTGAATTCCACAAACACGCAATTCGCACAATAAATGTGGAAGCATAGCGCTTTGTTTGTCATTTCAGCCGAAAGACGTCCACTCCTGGACATAGGCCTCCCCAAAGTGTCGCCACATTGACCGGCCCTTTCCGCCTTTCATCCAACGGATTCCCGCAACCTTCACCAGGTCATCGGTCCACCTAGTGGGAGGTCTTCCAACGTAACGTCTTCCGGTTCGCTGTCGCCACTCCAGAAATTTTCGGCCCCATCGGCCATCCGTTTTGCGAGCAATGTATGTGTTTGGTTGTAATTTACTACAATTTGACCTTTTTTTACAGATTTAAAGGAGAATAATGAGGGATTTTCTTTTTAGCTCTTCCCTAGTCGCTGGATAGATGGCGCTGAACTTCGTAAGTTACTGCAAGGAACGGAACCTAAAAAAAAACTGATTTTAACAAAGCGCGAGAAAACAAGGTTATATTCGGAAGCATAAGCAAACGAAAGTGTCAGTCAACGAGTGTATGTGACGTGACGCAATGTTTTTTTTTTCCAAGCGTTTTGGCTTTGGCACCAAGTAACGTAGTCAGTTAACGCCATCTACAGAGTTCTTTGGAAACTAAGTTTTTTTTAATACTTCCACTGACCTTTTAAAAAATTTCTCAACCACACATCACGTAGCTACTGAAATTATTGGGGCTGAAATAAGAAATTGGCGAATAGAAATAATAATCGCTCATAACTTAAACCACCCACATCTCGGTCGGTGCCCTTATCAATTTTTATGAGGTGTTCAAATCCTGCAGTAATGTCTAGGGGTCTCCTCCTTCAATATGGTCCTCGTCTCAGGGTCAGTGGGTGATGTGTAAACAGTAAATATTTTATGGTATCCTGTTATGTACTGGCCAGTTTTATCTTGATGTTCTTTGGAACAAATTGGATTGGTAATTTATTTTCAGAAACAGGACTACTGATACTTATTTTGTAAAATGATTTAAAAGAATCACATGATGGCACGATTGGCGCAGTGGTTAAGCGATTGGCTGCTGCGCTGCGTGTCGCGGATTCGATCCCGCACGGAGCAAATGTTTTTATGACCTACAGGTTGTTGTTCCGGGTATGTGAGTTTTAATGTTTGTTAACGAACTCACGATACTGGAGTGTGGGGTAATGTGGTAGCCTAAAGACTTATGTCTTCAATCAGTGCCTTCTGCCTTTAATGACACTTACAGGGCTGAAAAATAGACACTCTATGGTTGGTACATAAATTCAAGGTCGCTCTTGGAGCTATGGAACGGGCAATGCTGGGAGTCTCTCCGGGGTTGCGGGACTATTCGAAAAAGATACCGTGGCTCCGGAACACAAATGGCGATGAAGGAACATGGATGGGTTTTAGTCAGTAAAAGTCTGACACTCCCTCCCGCTCCGCCCAGAGCGGGAGGAGTCTATTGATGATTTCCCATCCCAAAAAAAGGGGGATTGGATCTTGAACGAGGTGATCTGACAGAGAACCAGAGACAGAATAAGTAAACTGAAGTGGCAATGAGCCGGCTATGTTAACCATAGATCCGATGACCGTTGGGGTAGACGTTTTCTTGAGTGGAGACCGCTGCAAGCGTAAGGTAGGACGCCTTCAGGCTCGGTGGAGTGACGATCTTTGCAGGGTGGCTGTAGCAACTGAATGAGAGTTGCTGAGAATCGAGTAGAGTAGTGTGCGATTGAAGAGGCCCATGTCCAGTATTGGACTGCTGTAGGCTGATGATGACGAATGCACAACAACAACAACAGCCCATAACGTCCACTGCTGGACATAAGCCTCTCCCATGATGTGAGGAATTTTCCGTAATCTCCACGCTTGGCAGGCGGATTGCAGATCGCAGTGATGAAAGACTAACAGAAAACGCTGCTGCCCATTCTCTGGTCTACGGAGGCGCAAGGTGTTCTGCCTCAGACATTAGTCGCCTTATACGACACCCGTGAGTGTTATGGGTTGGTTCTATTCTACTCTGCCGGAAACCACACGGCTTAAAGAAAACACACAACAAAGAATTTTTCGTGATATAGTTCAATTTAAAAATTATATCTGTTTATGCTAGTGATCACGAACTTTTTTTGATGTGTGTATGTCCAGCATTGGTCTGCTGCAGGCTGATGATGACTAAATGCATATGTAGCTGGAATTTGTCCATTAGCAGACTGTCACATCCCAGATAATATAATGTCGCATTCAAAACTTTTCTAATTTCCCCAATTCACAGCACAACTCAAACAGCAGTAAAGTTTTAACTTCACCCAGCATCCAACTACTTCTAAACTGCACAGTTCAATCATTTAGTTACGTAATGACCTGCATGCAAGCACTTTATCTAATTTTTAGGGTTCCGTACCCAAAGGGTAGAAACGGAACCCTATTACTAAGACTTCGCTGTCTGTCCTTCTGTCCGTCTGTCTGTCACCAGGCTGTATCTCATGAACCGTGACAGCTAGACAGTTGCAATTTTCACAGATGATGTATTTCTGTTGCCGCTATAACAACAAATACTAAAAACAGAATAAAATTAATATTTAAGGGGGGCTCCCATACAACAAACGTGATCTTTTTGCCCTTTTTAGATAATAATGGTACGGAACCCTTCGTGCGCGAGTCCGACTCGCACTTGGCCGGTTTATCTATTAGTCTTCTCTGTTGGAAATGTATACGAGATTTTCTGCAAGACTGGCTGAAAACAAAAATAAGAAAAAACGTTATTAGCTCGAACTAAGTCGAAGTGTATTTCTTGGAAATACTGTACCACGCAATGGAATGGCATAATGCATTTTATTTTGAAATGGTGGTTGATTTTATATATCTTCATTTGTTAATTTAAATCCTACACTTTGACTGAGTTATATTATTTAAGGTTATTATGTACATTCTATATACAAACTGTAAATAGATCTAAAATAATAATAAAAATTAAGACTAAAAGTTCCTACTTATTAGGGTAGATGATTAAAATAATCTAATTAGTCTGATTATCTAAAAACAGCTGTTTAAAACACATTTTTGAACATGAAAATGTGTTTTAAACAGCTGTTTTTAGATAATCAGACTGTTATCTTTTCGGTGAACTTGGCCCTCAGTCCGTCAGATCGATTTCCTAAAAAACATTGGACACATATTTTTTCTTATAACACGTAAACAAAAAATGAAGACGAATAAATACTATGCGTCGAAAACTCGTGTGACGTCACATTTGAGTACATTTTTTTACCGAAAAGTGACGTCACAAGCCCCCAAGATCAAGATCTTTGATGCGTTTTATCTTCGACAATTTTTATTAATTTGATAAAACAAAAAACACGTATACAATATTTTTCGATAATCTATCTGACGGACTAAACAGAATCATATTTTTTTTAGTCAGGAATCATCCCTATTAAACACTCTAGTTTTCAATGACCAGCCAAAATTTAAAATTATATTAATTATAGGTATTATATTAAACCAAAGGTGCATTTTTAAATATTAATGTCGCAAAATATAAAATAAAATAATAGTATTAATTTGAAAATGTCCTAAAAATGTCCTAAATCATAAACCAAGTAGGAATCAATGCACTTGTATGGCGTGCATGCACCGCCAAATTTACATTATGTGAGTGCTGACTTCTACTTATCTAGGTTGTTTAGCTGGATTGTGCTGTTACAATATCTCCACGTTCGTTTTTTAGTGGTAGACAGGACTTCCATTTTAATGATATTTTTTTAATTTTTTTTTTATCTCGATTCTAAACCACCTCCGAAAATTTGGCCAGATAGTGAAAACTAACCCTGTATACAAACAACATCGACAATAGTTAGTACTTCGAACGTGATGTTTAAATAATATCTAGTTCTCTATTTGAATCAGTATTGCCTCTGAATAGTTGGATTGGACAGTTTTGATACATTACAGGCATGGTCCGTTTGACTATCTGGTCTGTTACACAGAGACACGTTTGATTGGTACACGGAATTGATACAAGACAGACTCGCTTAGCTTACACGTCTGATAACTAGAACTTGCAGTAGTGTATGTTCATGCATTTTTCAGAATGTTCTTGCTATTGGAAATTTTGTTGATGTTTCGTTAGACATCATGATGCCTACTACTACATCACAAATTACTACATGGTGTCAGAATGTCACTTTTTATTAAACACAGAGTTCTGTGTACTATTGTGGGTACTCATCATCTGCCTAGCCTTTTCCCAACTATGTTTGAATCGGCTTCCAGTCTAACCGGATGCAGCTGAAAACCAGTATTTTACATGGAGCTACTGCCTATCTGACTTCCTCAACCCAGTTAGTCAACTGGGTAATACGATACTCATTGGTAAGACTGGTTGTCAGACTTTCTGACCTGACTAACAAGAACGACTCAAACGTAGGTGGTTACAAAGTAAGTAAGTAAGTAAGTAAGTAAAATTTTATTTGTTTAACCATGGTGTACATGATACATTGCATGCAAGATAATAATAATATACAGAAAAGTTCTAACATGTTTAGCCGCATATTGTGGCGTACAAATTGGTAGGAGGAGATAGTGCATAAACCGTGATAATATTCATCAAAATTACATTATAAAAATTATGTAGGTACTTATTAAATGATCATTATTATTAAATATTAGGTATCATTACAATTCAGCAAGTATAATTATAAAAAAAAATAATAAAAAAATAATATAATTATTCAAATATCTAGTAGTAGTTACCTATATTTTATAACGTTATATTGTGTAGCTTACTGTTTGTATTCTGAGTCAATTTTCGATCGAAAACCGCATATAAATGCTCCACTGCAAGCACAAAGGCCTCATCCCACGTTTGTAAACTGTGTTGGCAAATACTGACTTCACAGTTATTTTGCACCAGTCAATTCAATTCAATTCACTCTATATTTACCTTTCAACAGAATCACTGCAATTTATTGAATGTCAATTGTATTTGTAACTGGATCGCCCTTTTGATAAAGATCAAAGGAAAGTACCAGCTAAATAACTAACGGCTATTTTCAATAACTTACTGATCGGTATCGGTAGGTTGCTATCTCTGTCTGTTTGACATTTAACTTACAGATGGTTAGAAACAAAACGGTTATAACGGTTGGTCTGGTCCTCTTACTTCGTTTTCTTCCTGCTGATCTTATTCCAATGCCTATAAATCTGCTATGAGCTTACGTCTTCTATCTACAAAAGGGTGACCTTTCAAGCCGTGGCCTTGATTCCAGCCAATTGTTAAATCTCATGTCAACCGTGATTGGCTGTTTAAAATAGGTCAACCAATCGCAAAGGCTTACCAACATGGGATTGTCATGTTTTACTGATGAAAGAATATTATGTGAATAGTTGAATACTTATAGAGATGAAATACCATGTTGAAGTTCAAGGACTATTTGACACTAGCTGTTGCCCACGGCTTCGCCAGCAAGTTCGGTTACTGTCCCACGGGATCATATTACCGAGATAAAAAATATCCCATACAGGGTGTAAACAACCTCATCACGAAGCCGTCAACCAAGCATTCTGTACATCAAACTAAGTAACTTTACCTAAAAATTATTGCTGGGAAACTACTTTTTTTTGGGGTGAAAAATCATGTTTTGTGGTAGAATTCAATGTAACGCACTCAAAACATTGTGCTGATGGATGAATTGAATAGCATGGAGGTCGTGGTGGTGTTTAAAGTAAAGATCTTACATTAAAAAAAAAAAAAAAAAAAAAAAACCCGACTGCGTAAAAAATAACTAATAATTTTAAATAAAAACTGAAAGAAGTAAAGCAAGTTCAGGAAACAGGACATATTGACTGCAACAGTCGGGACCCATATTGGATGTAATGATTTTAGCACTTCAATACCCGCAATTACAGACACAATTAAAATAACAATGCACTGTGCCTCTGGAGGCACGGCCGGGAGCATACGGGTTAATCTAGATTATTTAATGTAGCTTTCTGCCCGTGAAATATTTTTACAATTGGATTATTAGTTCCGTAGATTACCCACTATGTTCTGGGTTTTGATTTCCGCACTTAGTTCCTAAAGTATACCATTGTGCGTGAGCCATGGTGGCCATTACTCCAACCAGCCCAGCTCCCTCCAGAAGCAGATCAAATTTCCCGGTCTTCTGAAGGCATTAGCAAGAGATATTGGTGTTCCAAGAGTCTCGAGTTCCGTGAGATTACTCGCTACAACAACAACAACAGCCCATAACGTCCACTGCTAGACATAAGCCTCTCCCATGATGGGAGCAATTTGCCGTAATCTCCACGCTTGGCAGGCGGATTGGAGATCGCAGTGATGAAAGACTAATAGAAAACGCTGCTACCCATTCTCTGGTCTACGGAGGCGCAAGGTGTTCTGCCTCAGACATTAGTCGCCTTATACGACACCCGTGAGTGTAATGGGTTGGATCTATTCTACTCTGCCGGATACCACACGGCTATACATTAGATTTTACTCGCTGCATACAAACTTAATTACATCTTTATATATATTAGTATAGAAAACGCGTGGAACCGAAACCGCTACGTTTGCCTGAACGAAGGCTAAGGTCACTAATCCAACAAGAACTTCGTTGACATTCAAAAGGCGCTTAACACATTTCTCTCACGTACGAAATTAAATTGCAAAGTAGGTAGGTAAAACATTTAATTCATGCCTCTTGAGTTTCACAGATGCTCATGAGGAATCCTTGAAAGTAATTAATGTGAACAGTTTGTTAACCAAAGTAGTCCCTACAGAAGGTCAAAAAAACTTTTTCCAGTAATAATTTTTGCGTAGAGTTAGAATTGAATTGAATTAGTTTGATGTCCGCAAGAGAACCAAGGTTACCGACGACGTAGCCCGAAGAATTGCCAAACTTAAGGCTCTGTCAACACCAAAATCGCGCACACTGTTTATTTCTATGGGAGTAAACGAGACGTCACTATTACTGGGTGGCCAGGTTTTACAAGAAAATAATGAATAAATACTGAAATAAAAAATTGTGGATTATTTGTGAAATATGACTCGTTAGCGGTTTAGGTATGAATATGTTGACTTCATGTTTTCAATTGCAGACCCAAACGTCAAAAAAAATAAAGACAGAACCGTAAATGATGATTTTAAGACCAATTTTTGCAATTATTTTCTTTCGAGCCGATTTCGTCCAATTATGCATCGAGTCCATCCAAGGTCTTTGAAACAAATAATTATAATGAATATTAACATATATTTTTTTGATGTGCTAGAACAAATAGATTTTCTTAAAAAACTGCTTAAATAACATAAATTTCAACAAATTAGGTGTTGTCAGCCTCGTGACAGTGGGCAGGGCACATTACTCGCAGAACGGATGGCCGATGGATTTCAGAAAACGTAAGAAAATTTTAATTTCGCGGGCTATCCTAGCGCTTCCACCTTAATCTCAGACAAATGCTGTGCTTGCACTCGCTGTATTGTATGTGAAGCGTGTCGATGTGAGCGTGGAGATCTCAAACGAAAGACACAAGTGTACTCGCTGTATGTGAAGCATATCTATAAGTGTGTGGAGATCTCAAAACAAATTCCAGTCGCGACTTCGCGAGTGCGCTTGCACTTGGTGTACGTAAAACGTGTTTATATGTGCGTGGAAGTCTCAAACAAATTAACGAAAGGCGCAAGTGCCTTTCGAAAAAATCAAATAAATCAAAATCAAAATTCATTAATTATTTGCGTAAATAAGGTGCAGAAGGTTGGTAAAATATATGAAATTGTTCTCTTATTCTGCGTTTAATTTCGGCGTGCAAATATAAGCTTTTAAGTTACATATTTCTCATTAATTTAAATTAATTATATATCACACCACCTTGCACTCGCTGTATGTAAATCGTGTCTTTGTGTGCGTGTGATTTCATTGTATGGACCTTCTGAAAATTCTATTCCGTGGTTGCTTGTCAAGATAAATTTCACTGTTTTTAAACACGCCGAGAGAATTCGGCATAACATGGCGCGCGCATAATTTTGGCATAAACATGTTGAATTAAAGTTTGGCTTTTAGATTATAATTCTGTGTGCATAGTTTAGTTTTAGTCTGGGTTTAGTTGAGCATTTGTGAGATTTTGGACGGTGGATTTTGTAGTATACATATTATGCTCATTCAAAATACCTACTATGTATTTTAATATCTCTTAGAATTCCAGTGTAGTTTATTCCACTTAGATGTCCGCGACTTCGTTCGTGTGGAAATTTGGATGTGTAAGTGTGAGAAAAAAAGTGTCTATTCTTTCTCTCTTTTTATTTCTTCTTTTCTTTAAAAATTATGCTATATCTACAATCTACATATTATTATATGCTATATCTATAAAAGGTGTAAAACACCTCATAACGAAGCCGAAAAACACTTGTTCTCCTCGAAATTCCGATAATATTTTTGTTCTACACCATACCGTATCTTCTAGTTACGGAGATATTGGGGGTCAAAGTTCCAAGTTTTTGACAAGTTTTTTATATAAGTACAAGTTTTTAATGTAAGATTTTTACTTTAACCACCTCCACGACTTCCGTACTATTCAAACCATCTATCAGCACAATGTTTCGAGTGCGTTACATTGAGTTCTATCACAAAACATGATTTTTCACCCCAAAAAAAAAGTCGTTTCCCAGCAATATTTTTTGCGTAAAGTTACAACCATATTTTCAATCCCCAATAAGTTTATCTAATACTAGTCTTAAGTGCGACATCATCATCATCATTTCAGCCAAAAGACGTCCACTGCTGGACATAGGCCTCCCCCAAGTGTCACCACATTGACCGGTCCCGTGCGACTCGCATCCAGTGGATTCTCGCAACCTTCACCAGGTCATCGGTCCACCTAGTGGGAGGCCTTCCAATGCAACGTTTTCCGGTTCGCGGTCGCCACTCCAGAACTTTTCGGCCCCATCGGCCATCTGTTCTGCGAGCAATGTGCTGCCCACTGCCACTTAAGTGGCAATTCTTCGGGCTGGTAACCCTGGTTCTCTTCCGGATGTCTTGTATAAATGCGACAGGGCTACAATATTAATTTCAAGTAATTAAAATTATCAAATAAAGAAAAGTAAAAAACAGCATAATAAGAAATATACATAAAATTCAATGAAACAGTTTTAACTGAATCATTTCGACAAAATTCGTTTTCCCTAGTTAAAACTAGTTTTCACTAAAAACGGGTTTTAACTGTAACATAATTATATAAATCTTAATTGATTGTGGAAACTAGCCTATTCCTTTTTGTTTCGATTACATTTATAATAATGAAAGTTTTGTCATCATCATCTTCTCTTCTACATATTTGCGGTCGGCACGTTTTCTTCTTCCATTCTTCCCTATCAGATGTCACGGTATCATTTACTACTTTCTCTTTCATTTCTCACAGAATCCATCCATCTTCCTTTGGCCTTCCTCTCTCCATCCATCCATTCATTATGTCAGTTTTGTGTTTTATTTATTTCCAATCAAAGCTTTTCTTATAAATAAAATTGTGCTGCCGTCTGCAGTCGCAATTACATATAAATATTTGTGTGAAAAAACCACTCCAATAAAATGATTGATGTACTTTTAATGGTTATAACAATTTTTGAACGTAACAGTAAATTATAGAAACCGAATGACAAAGTGAAGAACTTTTGCTGAAATCATCTTAGAGTTTGATTGATCGATTTTATGAAGTTTACCGATAATGGAATTAGACTATTTTAGGGTTCCGTACCCGAAGGATAACCCAACAAGACGTTATGTAAATAGTTTTTGATGTGAAACATCTATAAGCGCGGGTAAAACCAAACCATGGCGTGGCGACGCATGCCGTGGTGACGCGTCGCCAACTGTCAAGTTGTCAACCCGGCCCGAACAATCCCGAAAATTACCAACCTGTTGAAGCAGCATAAGATCTACATATTCGCCAGAGTATACAATAAGCCAGCTGGTCTAGGGGCACAGCGCTGGGTTACAATCTCGTGACTTTGAGTTCGATTCCAGCATAAGGATTTTCTTTTTGTGAATCGAGATATTTTGTTTTTATTTTTATGTTTGTTTTTTTTTTTAAGCATATTAGTTGTACAAAATAATGTCGATGTTTCACATCTGCCAAGCGTCTCGTGACGGCTCAGTTTTTTTTTCTACAATCTGTCATAATTTTGTCGATTCTTCGAGTACTGCTTTCTGAATCAAGCCCTTGACCCAGCCGCGCAATAAGAGCCCTCTAAGAGGTGTTGGTCGAGGCTCTTTGCTAAAAGTCCATTAACGTCTATCGGCAAAATGATTGCCGACGCTCATAATTTTTCTATGATTGCAAAAAAGTCACATAAAACAGCAAAATAACTCACACTAAATTCACACAAAAACACTTAGTTACAGCTCAACACGATAAATAAATTAAAACTAAGTATAGTGCTCATGACGCGACATAACGAACTATTATTATATTAATAATACTATAATAATTATAGTGGTCACGCATTGTTCTTGTCACCCTAGGGGCTAACAGTAAGGGTTGTCAGAATCCACTTTAGCTTTAAATTAATGATCTTGTATTGTATTATAGACGTTACCCTTCTCAATGTAGGGTCAAGTTTGCAATGAATTTATTTCAGACACTTAAGTACCATGTCGCTCTCTGTTGCGGAAGGCAGCAGATTACGCGGATAAGCTTCTAGCGGTGAACTACGCGGATAGGCGGCTCTGGCGCCTGTCCATCACAGACCCTTTTTTTTCGGATGGGAAATCATCAAATGACTCCTCCCGGTCTGTGGTAGCAGGGTTTTTTTTTTTTTTGCGGAATGTCAACTCGCAATTCAACCTAGAGAGGTTGTCGTCTGCTTAACCGGACAATCCTGTGGGTACCTTAAGTCTAAGGCCTCCAGCCAGGGCATAAAACTTACAAACTAAACGACTCAAAGCAAACTCAAACTCAAAGCATTTATTTCAATTAGACCATTACGGCACTTTTGAAAGTCAAAAATACAAAAAAGAAAATCAAAGCTACAGTCCCAGTCACAAGGCATAATAACTTGAGAAAGTACTGTAGTTGCCCATTCCCTAGCGTAGATCTCTATGGAGAAGAATGGGCAAGAAACTCCATGGACACTCTTTTAAAATCAAAATATTGTTACAAAATCTTGGTTACATCATTAATTTTGAGATTATACATATATGTGAGAACGATGTAGAAAGACGTGCACACTAAGAGCATCCAGAGTGAAAGATTAGATCAAGAATGTATGAATAAAGTAATTAAAATGAACCCCGGCAGCCAAGAGATGACCAGTCCCAACTGACAGCGCCCGTTCACAGACATGACGCATGTACCGGCGCCATTCAACTCAACCATATTGAAGGGAACTAAATGACCCGACACACCCGCCACCGTCAGCGAGACATTTAAGTGAGCATGACATTCTCACAGTCACCAAGGCATATTCAAGTCAATGAAAGATAAACAAATGTAAATGGTGGCTGAACAGTACAAAGCACTCACACATGTGCTATGCAATTATATAATACTAAGAACTGGAATCTATACAATGCAAGTATATTTTTACAATCTTCTGCAGCTTCCACAATACATTAACATGGGAATCAATTCTTCATCTTCTTCTTTACGTGTCGATGGACTCAAATAATGCCCGACCAGTCCAAACAATTAGTTTGCCCCCCCACCCATGGTTGTGGAGCAGGACCAGCATTTAGCCAAGCATTCTTATCATCAATGTAATGCCCCAACTTATAATATGCTTGCCTACATAGTGTGCGTTTTATACAAGATTTAAATTTCGTCTCATTCAGTTGAAGAATGTGGGGAGGTATTTTATTGTAACATTTCAAACAGTACCCCATGAAAGATGAATCCACTTTAGCAAGCCTGAAACCTGGCTGATCTAGTTGGTCCCTATTTCTAGTGTTATAGTGGTGTCTGTCCCCTCTCTTACTGAATAAATGCCGATTTTTTCTAACGCACATGATGTTTTCATAGATGTATTGACAAGGTACTGTCATGATATTAATTTCCTTAAACAGTTCTCTTAGAGAATCGCGTCTACGTAATTCATAAATGGCTCTGATGGCTCTTTTCTGCAGAATAAATATAGACTCGATGTCTGCAGCCCGTCCCCATAGTAAAATACCGTATGACATAATACTATGAAAATAACTAAAATAGACCAGCCTCGCGGTATCAACATCAGTAAATTGACGGATTTTTCTAACAGCATATGCTGCTGAGCTTAGCCGTCCTGCAAGAGATGTTAGATGAGGACCCCATTGTAACCTTGAGTCGAGCGTGATTCCCAAGAAAACCGTTTTATCGACAAATTCTAGTTTCTCTTGATTCAATATTATGTCACAATCACTACTTTTGACATTTGGTAGAGCAAATCTAATGCATTTAGTTTTTTTCCCATTTAGTACTAAATTATTAGCGGTAAACCAATCGTGGACCTGCAGTAGGGCGTTATTTACGTCATCAAGATTAGTGGCACGTCTGTTTATTTTAAATATTAAAGATGTATCGTCAGCAAACAACACCATATGCGGATGGTTGTTAAATAGATGGGGTAGGTCATTAATCCCTACTTCCCTACTTCCCTACTATATATATATTGTTGGCTATTATTTAGGTTTAGAGTAGGGGTACGGCGGATGACGGTATAAAAGCGATGTGGAAAGGGCGCGCGGCCCCATTCTGCTGTCATCCGTCGTACGAGTAGGTCGTGAGTTTTTAAGTTGTGTTCTTCATACTGTATTTGAGTAATTCTTTTGTGTCATTTTATTGATTGTATTTGTTTTGGAAATTCTGATAATTTTAGGTCAAGTAAATTTTGTTTTTAAAAAATCTAATCCGCTTCTGATTTCTAATATCAGAAGTGGGATAAAGAAAACATTCCCACTTTCATCTTGATTATTGTTCTCATCCATTTCTTAAAAACAAAAAAAACTTCGTTAATTTGGAAGTTACGAATATCATTTTCTTATGAGGGTACTTTTCTTTGTTTACGTTCGTTAACTGTCATTTACATTAACTGTGTTTGTGTTGAAGTTTTGTTTTGGTGTTTTTAACTAAGTTTTGAACAGCTTTCTTTGCTTACCTACATTCCTTTTAATTTTATAGTCATTTACGTTAACTAGGTTTGTGTTGAAGTTTTGTTTTGTTGTTTATAACTGAGTTTGAAACATGGATAAGCCGGGACGTTCACGTTCTCGTAATCAACGTTCGCCTGAGCCGCGTACCAAGTGCCAGCGTAATAATCGTTCTCCGAATAAACGTTCACGCGGTGGTAAACACTCGCATAGCTGTTCGCGGGATCGATCGCCTGAATCTCGGCGCTCGCGCAGTCACTCGCGTAGTTTCACACCGCGTTATCAACGCTCGCGTAACCGACGTTCTCCGGATCGGCGTTCCCGAGGCCGACGCTCGTGTAGCTACTCGCGCAGTCGTTCGCCGCATGCTAAGCGTATGCGCGGTCGTCGATCGGTTTCGCGGGGACGAGATAGCCGTTCTCGTGATCGAGGATGTCGCCGTGATAAGTCTTCACCATATCGTGCTACTAATGTTAACCGCAGAGAGAAATTTTCACGATCTGTTCGTACGCCTTCCTTGCCGCCATTGCAGAGAAATTGTGACTCTTTAAATACTGTGCTCTCACGTTTGGAGGCGCTAGAGAGGCGTTCGCATGCCCCAGTGTCAATTGAGCCTGCCGCCGGACCAGGCACGGAACAAATTGTTGAAGCGATACATTCGTTAAAATCTGTTGGTACTAGTCATTATTACGTCTCTAATTTTGACCCCAGTATTCATGACGTTGATACATGGTTTAGTGAAGTCGATAGGGCTAAACTTGCCAATAAATGGAGCGACCACGAATGTCTTTCACGCATAGGCAACTGTCTAAAAGGTGATGCTAAATCATGGCTCAATGAGTGGGTATCAAATGATAGATCGTGGTCAAACTTTAAAATTGATTTTAAACCTTTGTGCATTAAAAGAATAGATTCGGCGGGTATTTTGTTTGAGGTAATGTCGACTAACTCGGATAAGTACCGTACGTATGCCGAGTATGCACGGAAGTCACTTTTGCGGTTGCGTATTGTAAGAGGTCTTAGCGATGATCTAATTACAGAGATTGTTTTGAGAGGAATAATCGATCCTCAAGTGAAGGCAACAGCGACGAATGCTAACTTGAAACCCTTTGATTTGGTCAATTATCTGTCTACTTTTGTGAAACCTATCAAAACTACAGCTGTAGAAACAAGTAAACGCACAAGTCACCATTTTACTGCCAATAGGGACAAGAACAAATCCCAGGGTTTTAAGAAAGGTCCAACCAAGTGCTATAGTTGTGGTGAGTCTGGACATAAGCAAATTTCGTGCCCAAAACGGCCTAAGTCTAGTGCCAATACCGATTCAGGATCGAAACCATCTTCCTCTGAAAGTAGGCCAGTTTTAAGTGAAATCACGTGCGCTTATTGCAAAAAGCCGGGTCATGACATAAAATCATGTTTTGCCAGACGACGTGTTGATGAGCAACGTAATAATAAAAAAGTCAACTTCTGCTCAGCTCCTTTGCAAAACCGCAGTGATATTGTCGTAGGTGTCATTCAGGGCATTCCAGTAGACATTTTAATCGACAGTGGTGCCATTGGCGTATCATTGATGTCGTCCTCGATTGTGACATATTTTTCTTGTGCCAAAAAGACTATTAACTGTCAAATAAAGGGGGTAGGTGAGTCAGTTACTCAAATCGATTCATATGTGACGCTTACAATCGAATTGGAAGGTATCTCACTGCAGGTAGATTTGTTGGTAGTTCCGAGCGAATGTATGAACGCCCCTGTCATTATTGGAACAGATGTACTTAATAGGGATGGCGTTGTTTACATACGAACTAAGAATACTCAACGCATTATTCGCGATTCAAATCCATTGGCTGTGTCGACTGCGGTGTTGAATGTGCAGCCCGTTATCAACACTCCTTTAACTGGTGATGATTTGTCTAAGTTAAAAACTATCTTAGAAGATTATTCGGAACACATGATCTCGGGTACCGCTACGTCAACTGTCAATACCGGATGTATGCGCATTCAACTCAGCAGTGATGTCCCTGTACATTATCGTCCTTATAAAATGTCTCACAATGAAAAGTTGAAGGTTCGCGAAATTGTTCAAGACCTTATGTTTAAAGGCATCATACGGGAGTCGGAGTCGCCCTATTCTAGCCCCATTTTGTTGGTCAAAAAGAAGGATGGCTCCGACCGTATGTGTGTCGATTTTCGCGCTTTGAACAAAATAACTGTTAAGGATAGGTATCCCCTACCGCTAATTGACGATCACATTGATCGCTTGGGCAAGTGTGCGTTCTTCACCACGCTAGATATGGCCACAGGGTTTCACCAAATTCGGTTAGATGACGAATCTGTGCCATTAACCGGTTTCGTGACACCCGAGGGTCATTTTGAATACATGAAAATGCCCTATGGCTTGGCTAATGCACCTATAGTGTATCAACGCATTATAAGCACTACATTACGCGATTTCATAGAATCTGGAAAAGTTTTGGTTTACATCGATGATTGTTTGATCCTGTCCGATACAGTTGTCGAGGGTTTGCGGACCTTACGAGAGGTTTTGGCTACATTAACCCAGGCGGGTTTTTCGATCAACCTTAAAAAGTGTTCGTTTCTGTCTACCGAGATTGAATACCTAGGACGGATAATATCAAATGGCGAAGTACGCCCATCTCCCGGAAAAATTCAGGCTTTAGTCAAGTCTAGTCCCCCGCAAAATGTAAAGCAGGTGCGCCAATTTCTTGGGTTAGCAGGGTATTTTCGTAAATACATCCCAAACTACTCGACTAAGACAGCATGCATAGCACGTCTAACTCGCAAGGACGTTCAGTTTAGCTGGGGATCAGATCAAGAGCGTGTCAGGCAGGAGATAATCGCTAATCTGACCAGTGCACCTGTTTTGGCTATATTTGACCCGAGTTTACCCACGGAGGTTCATACCGATGCCAGCAGTTTGGGCTACGGTGCGGTTTTGTTGCAAGTCCATCAAGGCAACATTAAACGCGTGGTCGCTTATTACAGCCAGGTGACTAAGGGTGCTGAGCCAAAATATCACTCATACGAGCTCGAGACCCTGGCTGTAGTAAAAGCGCTGCGGCATTTCCGGCACTACTTAGTTGGTTCACATTTTACGGTAGTTACAGACTGTAACGCACTGAAAGCTACTCAGAGTAAAAAGGATTTGTTACCGCGTGTGGCAAGATGGTGGATTTACTTGCAAGATTTTGATTTTACCATCTCATACAGAAAAGGCGCCATGTTGCCGCACGCGGACTATTTGAGCCGCAACCCCACTAATTCGGTTAATAACATTGAAAGACCGCGTAATTGGGCTCAAATGGCGCAATCTGGGGACGAAGAGACCCGTAACATGATCGAGGCTGTGGGACGGGGAGAGTTAGACCCATCACGTTATCGGGTACAAAATGATGTCCTTTATTACCGGTACAGTCAGGTAGGGGAAGAGCCGAGGCTACTTTGCTATATACCGAAGGGCCAACGCTTAAGCCTCCTTAGGGTCTTTCACGATGAACACAGCCATATTGGCGCTGATAAAACGTTAGAGCTTATACTTAGACATTTTTGGTTTCCTGGCCTTAGGGCTTTTGTAAAAAAATACATACGTCATTGTATAACTTGTGTTGCTCATAAGCGTGTTCCTAGAGCTCCTCTTCAACCTATTTCCTCCTGGCCTAAACCTGACGTCCCGTTCGACACCCTACACTTCGACGTGCTGGGCCCTTTGCCTGAATCGAAAGGATTTAAGCATGTGATGCTGGTCGTTGACGCCTTCACCAAGTTCTGCCTACTTACTCCTATCCACCGCCAAGACTTGGACGAACTGAAGCAGGTCTGTAAGACTGTTATTTCCTTATTTGGAACACCGAAATTAATAGTGACCGACAGAGGCCGCATGTTTGACTCGTCTGGATTCAAGTCGTGGATGCAAGTCCTCGGAATCGAGCTACATCACATTACTGCCGAGATGCATCACGCTAACGGGCAAGTAGAACGGTACGCTCGAACTGTCTTAAACATGTTGCGAATTGAGGCAAATCACAGAAGACATGAATGGGCTGAAGAATTATGGCGTCTGCAACTAATTCTTAATATAACACAGCATAAGACTACACAAACGTCGCCTTTGAAACTGTTGGTGGGCCATGAAAACACTACGCCAGCGATTCGTGCTCTGGTGCGAGATGTCGCCCAGGAGCCTGCTACAAGTAGTCGTGAGGCAAGAAGAGAAATGGTCAGGCAGAGGACGGCCGAACGGTTAACTAGAAACCAGGCAGCAATGGACACATATGTTAACCGGGACAGACGTCCCGCTCGTGTGTTTCAGGAAGGCGACCATGTGTTCGTCATCAAGTATGCTCAGTCCACGGGCAAGCTTGACCATGGAATGCGCGGACCCTATCGAGTGGTGCGTGTTCTTCCTCACGGCCGCTATGAGCTGAGGCTGTTGGCTGGATCATACGGGAAGAGCACATATGCTGCTGCTCAGTTTATGGTTCCCTGGGGAGGTGAATGGACTCCCGAATCTTGCTCTGCCTTCTTTGAGGGTGAGTCTCAGATCTGTATGATCTCTCTGATCCGGAAGTGTTGCATCTATTCTGATGAATGGTGCTGTTGGATCCTTGTCTGTCGGTGTGGTACACTCAGAGGGGTGTACCCACGACCTCGGAAGCTGGTCGGCCTTGCAAGCCGATCAGTCGCTGTGCAGTGTGAGCTCACAGTGTTCTTTATTAAGCATGTTGTTTTGTTTTATGGTGTGGTTGTCTGAATGTGCAGTGTTCTAGAGAACTTGGAATGTGACCCATGGGATGGTTTATTTTGTTTTGGTAAACGAAATATTTCAAGTTTTACTCTAGAACACAGGCACTCAATGATTGTTTATTTTTCGTAACAGTACAACTAAAGCTAACTCTAACTTACATAACTAATTTAGAAATGGTGAGTGACAAACTTACTACGATTTAAATTGTAATATTGCGATATGATTTCAGCTAATGATGATGATGAAAATGACGATCCAAACCAGGAGTCTTCGCCAACGCCAAATCAGCCTGAACTAGACGAGCCAGCACCAGGACCGTCTACTAGACCTGATGACCTGAGAGAAGAACCAGCACGAGGCCTGGATATGCCTGAAATTGACTAAGCTGTAACCGGATCAGTCGACCGAGCCTGCCGTGGACGTCAGGGTGTCAGGAGAGGCCGTGTTGGCTATTATTTAGGTTTAGAGTAGGGGTACGGCGGATGACGGTATAAAAGCGATGTGGAAAGGGCGCGCGGCCCCATTCTGCTGTCATCCGTCGTACGAGTAGGTCGTGAGTTTTTAAGTTGTGTTCTTCATACTGTATTTGAGTAATTCTTTTGTGTCATTTTATTGATTGTATTTGTTTTGGAAATTCTGATAATTTTAGGTCAAGTAAATTTTGTTTTTAAAAAATCTAATCCGCTTCTGATTTCTAATAATATATATTATATATTTATATATATATATTATATATTTTATATTTTTATTATTTTTATTTTTATATATTATAAATGCGAAAGTAACTCTGTCTGTCTGTCTGTCTGTCTGTTACCTTTTCACGCCTAAACCGCTGAACCGATTTTGATGAATTTTGGTATAGAGATAGATGGAACCTTGGGAAAGGACATAGGGTACTTTTTATCCAGATCCCGATCCCGATCCCGGAATTATACGGGTGGAAACGCAGAGTGCAGTTGTGTATCGTATATCCCTACTAAATGAATTTTGGTATAGAGATAGATGGAACCTTGAAACGGTTGTGATCATTCAACATTGATGGTGATTGTGATGGTGATCGTGATGGTGATCGTGATGGTGATCGTGATGGTGATTGTGATGGTGATTGTGATGGTGATTGTGATGGTGATGGTGATTGTGATAGTGTGATTGTGATAGTGAATGATTGTGATGATGGTGATTGTGATGGTGATTGTGATGGCGATTGTGATGGCGATTGTGATAATGATTGAGATAACGATGATGGTGATTGTTATGGTGATTGTGATTGTGATGGTGATTTTGATAGTGATTGTGATGGTGATGGTGATTGTGATGGTGATTATGATGGTGATTGTGATGGTGATTGTGATGGTGATTGTGATGGTGATTGTGATGGTGATTGTGATGGTGATTGTGATGGTGATTGATGGTGACTGTGATTGTGATGGTGATTGTGATGGTGATTGTGATGGTGATTGTGATGGTGATGGTGACTGAAATAGTGATGGTGATTGTGATAATGATTGTGATATTGATGTTGGTTTTGATAGTGATGGTGATTGTGATTTTGATAGTGATTGTGATGGTGATGGTGATTGTGATGGTGATTATGATGGTCCCTACTATATATTATATATATATATATATAATATTATAAATGCGAAAGTAACTCTGTCTGTCTGTCTGTCTGTCTGTTACCTTTTCACGCCTAAACCGCTGAACCGATTTTGATGAATTTTGGTATAGAGATAGATGGAACCTTGGGAAAGGACATAGGGTACTTTTTATCCAGATCCCGATCCCGATCCCGGAATTATACGGGTGGAAACGCAGAGTGCAGTTGTGTATCGTATATCCCTACTAAATGAATTTTGGTATAGAGATAGATGGAACCTTGAAACGGTTGTGATCATTCAATATTGATGGTGATTGTGATGGTGATCGTGATGGTGATCGTGATGGTGATCGTGATGGTGATTGTGATGGTGATTGTGATGGTGATTGTGATGGTGATGGTGATTGTGATAGTGTGATTGTGATAGTGAATGATTGTGATGATGGTGATTGTGATGGTGATTGTGATGGCGATTGTGATGGCGATTGTGATAATGATTGAGATAACGATGATGGTGATTGTTATGGTGACTGTGATTGTGATGGTGATTGTGATGGTGATTGTGATGGTGATTGTGATGGTGATTGTGATAATGATGGTGATATTGATGGTGACTGTGATTGTGATGGTGATTGTGTTGGTGTTTGTGATGGTGATGGTGACTGAAATAGTGATGGTGATTGTGATAATGATTGTGATATTGATGTTGGTTTTGATAGTGATGGTGATTGTGATTTTGATAGTGATTGTGATGGTGATGGTGATTGTGATGGTGATTATGATGGTGATTGTGATGGTGATTGTGATGGTGATTGTGATGGTGATTGTGATGGTGATTGTGATAATGATGGTGATATTGATGGTGACTGTGATTGTGATGGTGATTGTGATGGTGATTGTGATGGTGATTGTGATGGTGATTGTGATAATGATGGTGATATTGATGGTGACTGTGATTGTGATGGTGATTGTGTTGGTGTTTGTGATGGTGATGGTGACTGAAATAGTGATGGTGATTGTGATAATGATTGTGATATTGATGTTGGTTTTGATAGTGATGGTGATTGTGATAATAATGGTGGTTGTGACAGTGATGGTGGTTGTGATGATTATGAAATTTGGCACATCGATAGTTTATAACCTGGATTCACATGTAGGACACTATTTATCCCTTTAGTATGATTCAGTGGGACAGTTACCGAAATTTACGCGGGCGAAGCCGCGGGCAACCCGTGACTTTCCCGTGACTTTCCGTAAGAATCGGTTCTGAAGGACCTGCATCCTATAGAGATATCTAGGCTTGGCGTGGGCATACACGACGCAAGCGTAGGTCATGATGGGACGGATCACGGCGGTATAGAGACGCAATTTGCACCTGAGAGACAATTTGCTCTTTTCCGTAAGTAAGTAATGAAGTCTACCCATCGCGAAAGCAGCTCGGTCGCGAGCTGCTTTGATATGTGGCCCGAAGGTTGCCGAGAATGACTCCTAAGTATTTGGCTTGCTTCTCCCAGGGGATAGGCTTGCCGTACACAGTGATCGGATTGGCTGTGGTAGCAGGATTGAGTGTCAGACTTTTACTGACTAAAACCCATCCATGTTCCTTCATCGCCCTTTGTGTTCCGGGGCCACGGTATCTCTTTCGAACAGTCCCGCAACCCCGGCAGGCCGGGGCCACGGTATCTCTTTCGAACAGTCCCGCAACCCCGGCAGGCATCGTTCCTTGCGGACCCCTTCCTTTTGCTGACTCTCTTTGAGGCGCGCGTGGAACACGACCGCACCGTCGACACGGCCTGTCGTCATGAGACGGACGGACGGCGAGCTAGCCCATAGCCCACCGTCTACAGGCCCGCACCTGCGGTGGCCGGGGGGCCACGTGGTGGCCCCCGACGCCCGGGGCGTCTCCCGCGGTGGCCGTGACGTGAGGTTCTCTCCCTCTCACGTTCCGCCACCTCCTTCTCTAGCATTACTGAGGGAGGTGACGGCATCCCATTCCGTCTCGCTCCGGACCATGGCTTGAACCAGGGCTGGACGCGAGAGGTCGCCGCCGCCAATCGCCGCTTCGAGGACACGGCAGTGCTCATCTCCACCGTGTGCTCCACCATATCCTCCGGTCGATCCTCGCAGTGGAAACACCCGGGCGTTTTCTCCCGCCCGATTTGGTGCAGGAACCTCCCAAAGCAACGGCGAGCTAGCCTGACATTTATCACATTGTCCTTAACATTATCATTAACACTAAATATAAGATATTTACCAAGTTTACTAGTATTTGTTGTAAGTTCCCGACATTCACTGCAGTCTGATGAAGTTCACAGGAGTAGCACTGAAGTGCATCGAGAATGTTTAGATGTGTGTCAATTGTTTTTTCTTATTGTTTTTCTTTTTGTATGTGTATCTTAGTAGTAACATCGCATTGGCGTCATAGCTGTTAAGGTGTTATTTACGTAATTTTAAATAAATAAAAAATAAAAAACATTTCGGCGCTGTTACAAGTACCTGAATAACTGAAGTCATGGTAGTGAAGCTTTTGCTCGCAGGTTCACTCGCTTTAATTTAGAATTTGACTATCAATTCGGGGTGTACTCTGCTTGTAATACTATAATTCAACAATGATTCGAAAGACATGTAGCGCCATCTATTATCATAAGAACGTTATTGTTGTTTTCCTCGGGAACAGTACTTTTTTTCGGGATGAAAGGTACCCTATGTCCGTTTCTGTGCACCTGACAACGTACTCGTATATGCAAAATTTCAAGATGATCGGTTCAGTGGTTTAGGCGTGAAAAGGTAATAAACAAACTTACTTTCGCTTTTATAATATTAGTTAGGAAGTAAGGATGAGGAGCTCGTGGCTTAATAATAACAGCCGCTCGGGTCGATCTTTAGGTTAAGCCGTGCTTGCCGAGGTTGGTCTGTGGATGGGTAACCACCCATTACATACCGAGTTTCCTCCGTGCCTCAGAAAGCACGCTAAGCCGTTGGACCCGGCGTTGGTTGGCTGTCATTTGCAGATCTTTGACAGTCGTTACAGGTAGTCAGTGGCCCAAAAAGTCTGACAACCAGTCTTAGCAAGGGGTATCGTATTACCCAGTACTAACTGGGTTTTGGAAGTCAGACAGGCAGTCGCTCCATGTAAAATACAGGTATTCAGCTGCAACCGGTTAGACTGGAAGCCGACCCCAACATAGTTGGGAAAAGGCTAGGCAGATGATTATGATGTCCCGTTTTCAGTGTTAATAATAATTATCTTTTTTGGCGGAGAACAAAAACATAATCGCAATTACACGGAGAACAAGTACCTTCCGGCTTCATTAAGGGATGTTTTACACCCATTACAGCACACTATTATAACCATTAAATCAAATTAACAAGCTAACTGAATAAAACTAATCAACCTTTTCCGTTTTACCTTTTCCACTTAAATATTTAGTATAATGGCGTCAACTTCACCATAAAATTAGGGAGCACATTATAAAATATCCCTAATACCCTTATTAGGGACCTTTCACGGACCACTGACCGACGATACGGTACCCTTTTTTGTTAATTAAATTAATTTTACTTATTGGAACAAACTTTTGTAAAGGATTTACATAATCATGCCTGTAATCAACAAGAAGTTAGGCAGAAAAGTACACTCACATTTCGATAGTTTATGTTTAAGTTCTCAATAATGAAAACACTGCTTTGTTGATATGAGTTTATCTGCCTTTTAGCCTTTCCCAACTATGTTGGGGTCGGTTTCAGTCTAACCGGATGCAGCTGAATACCAGTATTTTACATGGAGCGACTGCCTACCTCACCTCAACAACCCAGTTACTACTGGGTAATACGACAAACATTATTGGGTCTTAGTTTCAGATGGGACATCATCAAACAAATTGAGAATAATTACTCTTAGAAGACAAGTTATAAAAACAGGGTAACAAGCGAATGTAATGAGGGTTTTTCTTTTTAGCTCTTCCCTAGTCGCTCGATAGATGGCGCTGAACTTGGTAAGTTATTGCAAGGAACGTGTCATGATTTTCAAAAATATTATGCAGGGTTTCAAAGATTTTAATAATTCGTTTTATATTTGAGAAATGACAACACTGCCAAGCCGTCAATGTTGAAGCGGGAAGGGGTAGTTTATAAAACATGACACTCGACCGAGAGAGCTCTGTTCATTGGGAGAAATTGTGGTGTTAAGACTAACAGTCGAATCTATGTCTGATAAGTGTTGTAATTAATGCATTTTGTATAAAACGTGAAGTAATGTAGAATTGTGTAATACCAAATAATTTGAAAAGAGTAACCATGGAGTTTCTTGCCGGTTCTTCTCCATGGAAGCCACCAACCGAACCGTGCACCCTTGTCGACGTTCTTAAGTGCCCATCCAGGCCTATGTGGAATGAAATACTTGGATTTGAATATACTGAAGAGTTGATTGGAGCTACAGTGGTTTTTATTACAGTTCAGAAGTGACAAGAACCACGAGCCATCTCTCAGCGAAATAGTAAGTAATTTGTTTCCTTTTCTTTACCCTAATTAGATGTATACTTACTGTTAAATTTCTGAAAAAAAAAAGGGAGGGTGGAAATTTAACAAATAAACTTTCACGTATGCACAGTGTTTTACACCATGGAGATTATTGTTATAACACGAAATAGAGAAAGATTTCTACCCCGCTAAAAAGTTCACGTGATTCAACTATGCAGAAAGTATACATAATTATTAAGAACTGTGTTCTGACTCGCATTGCTCGAATTTATTACTCGGAATTCTCTGAAGTTGATTTATTTAACTCTAATAAACCGACATAAAAAAAAAACGAATAGTGTACAATCTTCTTCTTCTTGTACTATCTTTTACTCAACCGTTTTTAGTTTAAAATTTTTCAAAATTGTAATCCAGTTCTAAAAATAACTTAAAAATTATGTTGTATCGTATTTTTGTATTATATTTTTATTTTTTGAAAATATCTGGCATTAGTCCGTTCGCATGCACAGGGAATGCTATAATTGGCCATAATAACTGTCACAAGCATATTTTGTAAAATATTTTTATGTATCGCTGTTGGTTAGTTAAATAAATAAAATTAAAATAATTATGGCATTTAGGAACTACTTGATTATAGGGATACTCGTAGTCGTTAAACTATTAATATTTGCTCGATAAAAAAAAAAACAAAAACTGTTACACGTTTTGAAGTATTTTGAAGAATTTAACATGAGGCATTTATGAGAATGATTACCCACAATGTTTATTATAAAATTCTAAATTGTTTTTGCTATTATGTACATAGCTATGCCGTCATAGGCTGCACCGGGATTTAAATGAGCAACATTGGTAGTGCCAGTGTAACATTTTTTATTTATGATTATTTACAAGCATCCAGAGGTAAATGTCAATAAATTATTATTCTGGCCATGGTAATTTCCTAAATGGATACCCAGTGAACTATGTTGGTTCATAGGGTCTTTGTCAAGAGACGTACCTAGTGATTTCGCTGGATATTTCAGTGGGTACTTGTTCCTGCTGATTTATCACAGTGAATCGGTTGTCAGATCCATGATAATGATGATTATAATGATAATGTGAACTAAGTGTGTTCACAGGCGACTTGGTTAGTTCACTTGATTTTATGCAGGTTTGTCCTGTTGATTTATCACAGTGAGTCGGTCGTCGGATCCATGTTAGGCGACTTGGTTAGTTCACTTGATTTTAGGTAGGTATGACCTACTGATTTATCACAGTGAATCGGTCGTCGGATCCATGATAATGATAACGTGAACTAAGTGTGTTCACAGGCGACTTGGTTAGTTCACTTGATTTTATGCAGGTTTGTCCTGTTGATTTATCACAGTGAATCGGTCGTCGGATCCATGTTAGGCGACTTGGTTAGTTCACTTGATTTTATGCAGGTGTGTCCTACTGATTTATCACAGTGAATCGGTCGTCAGGCAGATGTTAACCCAGTGAACTAAATGTGTTCACAGGGCCTATGTTATGCGACTTAGTGTGTTCGCTGGATTTTTGTAAATGATAAATAATGAATGATAAATGATAAATGATAATTGATAAATAATAATTGATAAATGATAATTGATAGATGATAAATGATAATTGATAGATGATAAATGATAATTGATAGATGATAAATGATAATTGATAGATGATAAATGATAATTGATAAATGATAATTGATAAATGATAATTGATAAATGATAATTGATAGATGATAAATGATAATTGATAGATGATAAATGATAATTGATAGATGATAATTGATAAATGATAATTGATAGATGATAGATGATAGATGATAAATGATAAATGATAAATGTTAAATGATGTTTATTTTGCAAGTAGGTTTTTACAAACACTTACACGTCATTTTTTAAACTTTAAATTAATGAATTATAGTGAGCAGTGAATTATAGTAGTTGTTTATTCCCTATCAATGTTACGGGTTATCTTTTCTTTTAATGGAGCCCGTGAGTTGCTCGCTGGATGCGTTAGGGGCGATGGATATATTCTCAATGGATTATTGGGTAAGCTGCATACATTCGTCGGATTTGAGCAGACTATATTTGCTTACTGGTTAATGACTCTCACAACGTTTAGATGAAGCGCAATAAATATATTGAATTCGAATGATTTTTAATTAAATAAATAAGAGACAGATTATGTCGATGAATATTGTACACATTTCAGAAATCAATAGGCGGTTATTGTTGAGGAACTTGACTGCTAAGCTGTACTTTTATGTAGAAGTACTAGCGGACGTCACAGTTTCGAGTACGGGTATAAAATATAGCTTTTGTTGCTCGCTGGTAATGTAGCTATCCATTGCTGAAAGAAAAATGTCCAGCAGTTTTTAAGTTTATTCGTTACATACAAAGATACAGATCTTTCCTCTTTAATAATCTTGGTATAGACTGACGTCTGACAATTAATGACATTGACGGATAAAAGCAACGGATAAAAGCAAAAAGCAAAGCAAATTCACTTTCTAAAGAAAAGTTCGTAACTACTATTTAAGTCAGACTAAATAGCTCTCAATTCGAAGTTTAGTCATAATAATTATTATTAGTTTTCTCGATATTATCTTTTCAATTTTTGGTATTTGATAGAATATATATTAGTTAATTTTATCTGTATATGTGTATTAAAATCAATATAAGTATTGGTATTCTCGTTCCCAAAAAAAACTAGTTTTTTTTAAATATTATTTTGTACCCTATCACAATGTTTTCCTATTTAACCCAAAGGTTGACGGGTAGAGAATGCCTTGTGGCATTAAGTCCGCCTATGTATCACTACATAATTTCATAAGTCTTCTTACTCACTTTAAATCACTAAAGTGATAATATAGCATGCACAACAAAATTATAAAACGATGTCTTATAAAATAGGCAAATGAAAAAAAAAAAAAAAAAAACTATAAATAAAGGCAATTTGAATTCGAGTGTACCACTATTGTACATGAAGTTTAAATAAATAAATAAATAATAATAAATTAAACAACATTTTTGGAATACCCTCTGGGCCTTTGTGCCATACAAATAATTAATCAAACTAAATGTTGTGTTGCTAACAGCCTGTAAATGCCTAGCAAACAAATGACATTTTTGTGTTTTACATTGTTGGATTGCTCACTTATTGATTGATTAATTAATTTATATTGATATTTTAGTTCAATTTCTTATTTGTTTGTTTGACCAAGACCAACGTCTTATTTGACTTGATTTGGTAAATAGTATTGTGTGGTATATGTCTTTGATTGATAATAATGTTTTTATGCCTATTACCCAAAATATGGATATTTCTGTCATAGAGAATTAAATTAATTAAAATTAATGATAATTAAGCTTATTGTGATCGATCATTCACATGACATCGTTTTTATGCGAGTGTGAACGGATTACTTCTCAAATGATGTACAATGTTTCAGTGAGCCGTGACGATGTCGTCTGATGTTGAGCTTGGTACCCCGTCTGGTATACCTCTGAGGCGCCGGCGTAAGTCCATGAAAATGAAGGCTAAGGCAGAGAAGCCCATTGATATCTACATAGTTCGAGCGAAAAGACTTTCCCTAGTGAAGAAAGTTACGGACGTCCGTTGGAAGAGATGTTGAATCGTACTTTACCTGTTGATGAAAGTCTTCGTGGGTATTTTATGATAAATTAATTAGGATTATTAAATAGATGTTAAATTACTGGTAGCTGTTGGCTGGCTGGCTGACTAACTGTTCGATTAGAAATAGGTCACAGACTCGGAATAGTTTGGATCCCGAAAATTTACTTAACTTTCTTGCATCTCAGAGACCTCAACCGCAGTTTAATAAATTACGTGAACATACGACTCAAAACCACGGTTAAGGTCTTTGAGAAAATAGTTTATGACTTCGGTCATCGGTGTTCCAACTAAGATTGTGTCTGACCGTGACACAAGCTTTACGTTGAAAGACTTTAAAAACCTTTTGTAATACACATGGTATTAGAACATATTTTAAACGCAGTAGCTTGTCTCAGAGTTAATGGTCAGCAGAGAGATTTAATCAAACCATCTTAAAATTCATGATCATCTTAAAACCTATCAAACCTAAACGTGACTGAGACAAGTGTCTGGGAAACATACAATAGGGCACTATCAACACTGTTCGTAATCATAATCATTTATTTGTAATGTTAAGAATAAGAATTATTTATTTGCTTAAAATACAGGTGTTACCAGATGTTAAAGTTGGTGGTTTAGGCACAAACCATATTTTGGCTTTTTAGCGCATGCAAATATAATTTTACATTATTGTATAATGCGTATCTATGTGAAATTTAACATGTACTTATTAAGTAAAGTAAAATAATTATTATTAATAATAAATATAAAATAATTAGTAAAGTAAAATAATTATTGGTACATATTACTGTATATTGGTACATATACAATTATTGGTCTTAAAATAAGTTGAGCGTAATACATAGTCAGATATATTTCATATATCATCACATGCATATTTTACAAGTTACACAATACCATTCTTTAGTATTAGTCTTTAAACATCCATTTTTATCATTCATTATTTTAGCAAAACGTTCAATAACGTTACCATAATTTCGATTTTAGAATACATTAATTATTAACATTATTTATAAATTCTTTAGTAAAATTAAATCGTTTTTAAATAATAATAATTGTAAATTAGTCCACACATTAAAAGAGTTTGTTCTTTAGTTATATTGTCAATTACGGGATATATTCCGTGATTGTTCATTATTTTGAGCTCCCAATATTAAGTTAAGTTAGTTAATTAGATAGTTAGTTTATAAGAAAGTTAGTTAGTTGTGATAAGTTTAGTTTTAAACCGTGAAAGCTTAAAACAGAGTTCGTTCTTTATATAGAAGTCCTGTTAATGCCTCAACACAGAAAACTGCGGCAGAGGCTATGTTTGGGATATATAAATACACGAGATAAATTACATGACATTTTGTCAAATAAGCATAACGCCGATAAGTCTAAGTACTAATTTAGAGTTGCCATAAGTCGAAAAACTTAATTTTGATATGATAAGAAAAGTACAAAGCCTCTGTCGAAGTTTGCGGGTCCATACAAGATCACTGAAGTTGCAGCTGATAGAATCCGACCATGGATACATTTTGGAACTGCATAGCTCCGATGTCCAGTAGCTTAGAGGATGCTGGCAAAAGTAACTGAGTAAAGCTAACTTAAAATATTTCCTCTTACTGTCTATTTTATTGCAAAACATTTTCTTTAAATGTACAAGCTCAGAAGCTGTAGTTAAATATGTTGTCAAGTTTTAAAATTTTATATATATTTGTAATGTATAGAAATATTTTTTTTTGTTGTTTGTATTTTTTGTTTTTCTCTCTTCATTTTTAACTTTTAAGAAGTCATGATTTTATTTCTATGATTGTTGTGTGTGCCAGGAGGCCACACTGTGTCGGATGGCCGAATGTCATGATTTTCAAAAATATTATGCAGGGTTTCAAAGATTTTAATAATTCGTTTTATATTTGAGAAATGACAACACTGCCAAGCCGTCAATGTTGAAGCGGGAAGGGGTAGTTTATAAAACATGACACTCGACCGAGAGAGCTCTGTTCATTGGGAGAAATTGTGGTGTTAAGACTAACAGTCGAATCTATGTCTGATAAGTGTTGTAATTAATGCATTTTGTATAAAACGTGAAGTAATGTAGAATTGTGTAATACCAAATAATTTGAAAAGAGTAACCATGGAGTTTCTTGCCGGTTCTTCTCCATGGAAGCCACCAACCGAACCGTGCACCCTTGTCGACGTTCTTAAGTGCCCATCCAGGCCTATGTGGAATGAAATACTTGGATTTGAATATACTGAAGAGTTGATTGGAGCTACAGTGGTTTTTATTACAAACGGAACCTAAAAAAACTGAATTTAACAAAGCGCGAGAAAACTAGGTTATATTCGGTAGTTTAAGCAAACGAAAGTGTCAGTCAACGAGCGTATGTGACGTGACGCAATGTTTTTTTTTAAGCGTTTTAGCTTTGGTACCTAGTAACGTAGTCATTTCAACGCCATCTACAGAGTTCTTGGAAACTAAGTTTTTTTTAATACCTCAAAAAAAAAACCCTCTCATTGCTTGACAAAAATAAAATAAATTTAGTCGAATTTTTTTTCACTACACAGCCCTACATACACATTACTCGATGTGTCACATGACGTGACATTCGCATGTCTACAGTACAAGTCTACAAGCAAAATTAATACTACATTAATGTGTACTAAAGTTTGGCCGCTGAGAGAATGCGTTCCTGACGTCTGTCAGTTGGTACAAAAATTTGGCGCGAAATTATAACATTTATTCTTACTGGATTTAATGATATCGTTTTTAATAATATTATTTGTTAATAGGGCAAAAAGGGCAAAAATGGTAATAATAGGTAAGTTACCTAAGCTCTAAGTTATATAACACCGCCAATAATACTAGTACTCGCGACCTGTCAGGAACGCATTCTCTCAGCGGCCAAACTGTAACAGTAATTGTATATGGATAAATATAGACCAACTCTTTTCTCTTCAGATGACAGCTGACTAGTCTATCACATTTATTCTTCTTCTGACAGCTATAGTCCAATAGTAAGCTTACTATAATAAAAATAAAGATCAGTATAATTTTGGCGGACCTGAGATTCCAACCCAGGTCCTTCCGGGCCCAGGCTCAGCCTCGTATCGAAGTTCCTTCCAATTATAAGTGGCCACGTTTATTGCAGCGGTAGAGGCGCTATACAGGTCGTCAAGAGTGCAGATGAACGGAGACCTGGGACACTCGAGCAGGTGGGGCATAGTTTGGTCCAGAGCGCCGCACTCACACTCGGTGTTGAAAGAACCAATAATACTCCATTTTGCCATGTTATGTTTGCAGCGGCCTACTTGGCTACGCAATCGATTCAGAGCTTTCCAAATAGGCCACTGTAGTTCACTGCCGGGAGCCAGGTGTTCTTTGGGCTTTAAGAAATCGTGTGGTGGTAGACACTTCTCTTACCATAACTTGCTTCTTACTTTAGGTGGGCTGTCTTGAATTGCCTGAGTGGAGCGTAAGAAGCTTTTGTGGCTCAGCTGACAATCAGTAACAATGACAGTTAAGAATCATCATAATCCGCAAGAGAACCAAGGTTACCGACGTAGCCCGAAGAATTGCCAAACTTAAGTGGCAGTGGGCAGGGCACATTGCTTGCAGAACGAATGGCCGATGGGGCCGAAAAGTTCTGGAGTGGCGACCGTGAACCGGAAGACGTTGCGTTGGAAAGCCTCCCACTAGGTGGACCGATGACCTGGTGAAGGTTGCGGGAATCCGCTGGATGCGAGTCGCACGGGACCGGTCAATGTGGCGACACTTGGGAGGGCGGGCCTATGACCAGCAGTGGACGTCTTTCGGCTGAAATGATGATGATAATCCTCTTCTACCCTGTCAATCATCACGCTATCATTTACTCCTTTTCCTTCACATCATTCGTCACTCAATCCATCAATCTTTTATCGGTCTTCCTCTCCCTCTCCATCCATCAACATTCATGTCCATCACTCTTTCAGCACATGTGTATCATCCCTCCTCACCACGTACATATCGAGACAGACGACTCCCTTTTATCTTTTCTGTAACAGGCGCCACTTTCAAACTTCCTCGTATGTACTCATTTCTTACTTTGTCCATAACCGTTAAGATTATAGGCAAAAATTCTGTAGTGAAAGATGCAATAATTAATATTGTCTCGAATTGGTTGACCTTTTTTTTTTTTCGGATAGGAAATCATCAAATGACTCCTCCCGCTCTGGGCGGAGCAGGAGGGAGTGTCAGACTTTTATTGACTAAAACCCATCCATGTTCCTTCATCGCCCTTTGTGTTCCGGGCCACGGTATCTCTTTCAGACAGTCCCGCAATCTCGGCAGACATCGGCCCTTCATGCTGACTCTCTTTGAGGCGCGCGTGGAACACGAACGCGCCGTCGACACGGCCTGACGGACACCGGACGGACGGCGAGCTAGCTCATAGCCCACCGTCCACAGGCCCGCGTCTACGGTGGCCGGAGGCAACGCGGTGGGCCCGACGTCCGATAAATATTACTCAATTCCTACAATAGTGGAAATCTTCACAGCAATTATCAGACATGTATAATATTCCATCGTATTACATCCATGTGATCGTAAAACAATTATACTAAGGAAACAATCATTTATAAAACATATAATGTGTTATAAAAACAAGAAAACATATTAATTTTCCAAGCATAGTGATAAGTCACTTCGTTGTAATATTATGTTTGTAATATTACAATACCTATTACTCGTGTTATAACTTGCCAAGACATACTAATACCTTTTGTATTCCTTTGTGAATCTAAAGATGGAGTAATGTATATGAATAATAACAGTTCAGCCATTATGTGACTATTCGCGTCATATTTACAAGTATACCTACCGTGCAAATAATTATGACCTAATTCAATAAAGCTATGACATTGCAAATTGTAACAAAGGTTGTTTCGTTTTAACCTTCATTTGAAAAAGATAACATAAAAATTCACCATTGTGTTCAGTTTTTCTTTAGTACAGTATTTTATTTTAAGAAAATTGTTTTCATTTTTATTCTGAATACTCAATTTTTTAATCAATCTGGTTTATGCCCGCGGTTTCGCCCGCATAGTTTGATAATTGTCCCATGGGATCATAATCATCATCATCATCATCATCTCAGCCGAAAGACGTCCACTGCCGGACATAGGCCTCCCCCAAAGGGGGGTTTTTGCCATAATCGCCACGCTTGGTAGGCGGGTTGGCGATCACAGTGCGGTTGTTACAAAAAAACAGAGAACGCTGCTGCCCATTCTCTGGTAAGTCCCTTAGTCGCCTCTTACGACACCCACGGGAAGATATGGGATAGTGCTATTCTTTACGTCCGACACCTGCACCATACAGAATATCATACTTAGTAGTTACTAGTAGAGTTAATCCAGGTTACAAACTATCTTTGTGTCAAATTTCATCAAAATCTGGTTTTTGCCTGAAAGCGTTACAAACATCCGGACATCCTCACTAATTTTCGCACTTATGTATTAGTAAGTGTTTCATCGATACATGATTCATTGAAGAACTGTGTTAAAGTCATCATCATCATCATTTCAGCCGAAAGACGTCCACTGCTGGACATAGGCCACCCCCAAGTGTCACCACATTGACCGGTCCCGTGCGACTCACATCCAGCGGAAAACCGCAACCTTCACCATGTCACGGTAACGCAACGTCTTCCGGGTCACGGTCGCCACTCCAAAACTTTTCGGCCCTATCGACCATCCGTTCTGCGAGCAATGTGCCCTGCCCACTGCCATTTAAGTTGAAGTCATCATGATCATCTGCCTAGCCTTTTCCCAACTATGTTGAGGTCGGCTTCCAGTCTAACCGGAGGAAGCTGAACACCAGTATTTTACTTAGAGCGACTGCCTATCCGACCTTCACAACCCAGTTAGTACTGGGTAATACGATAACCCTTAGTAAGACTGGTTGTCGGACTTCTTGGGCCACTGACTAAGTACCTGTAACGACTGTCAAGGATCTACAAATGACAGCCGGGACCAACAGTTTAACGGGCTTTCCGACGCGCGGAGTAAACTCGGTACCTATGTAAGGGTGGTCACCCATCTACAGACCAACTTGAGCAAGCACGGCTTAACCTTAAGGTCGACTCGAGGGGCTGTTGAAGAATAACTGTTTAATTAAAAAATAATAACAGCAACTGTTCCATATAAAAGTGCTATGCATTTCTGGCAAAACATATGAAACAGCTGTCTTTTGTCTTTCATGAATTTTGTGCCCAAATACTGAGTACATGTCTCGTGTTTCATCCAATTGAAAGGAGTAATAGAAAACTGTGCGAAACAACTGTGTCAATCAACTCCCATATGACACCATTTATTGCCATCCCAATTCGCGATTGTTCCAATATAGCTAACATGATTGTGAAAAAAGTTGCCTGATAGCAATCAATTGGTATTCTTTTTGGAAACATGCTTCCAATTAACTGGGTAATTGATTTATTGACAAACAGAATAATGATCTTAAATATCTGGGGATGTGTGCAGAATATTTATTGAAAGACTGTATTGATTTTCATCTAAATAGCTAAGTAAAAGTGGTTATAGTAACAAAATGGAACATGCACACGTACGCCTTGCTTATGATCTTTACTGCATACTATTTTTACTTCGACTACGTTCATATATCTAGTTTGAACTGAATTTTGCAGATTTTATTATTTGTATACTTAAAATGTCACATACTTATCTTCCGCGATTATTGTTTATTTTTGAGCTCCCGATATTTCAATGAATCCGCAATCATGGCGCTTGCAACAGCGTCCAAATATCGGGATCTCAAAAATAAACAATAATCACGGAAGATATCCCGTAAGTGACATTTTAAGTATAGTTATGATTGAACTGCGAAAGCTTAAAACAGTGATTATTATTTGTGTTAATATTTTTTAACCGACTTCTAAAAAAGGTATCTCAATTCGACTGTACATATGTTTTTTTTAATGAGTTTTCGCGGATAACTTCGTCGTTTATGAACCGATTTAGATGATTCTTTTTTTTTGTTGGAAAGGAGATATTTCAACGGTGCTACCATGATAAGGAAACCAGGGTTTGATGATGACATCCTAAAGAAATCGAGGGGAACCTTCGAAAATCTTACTGGTGGCTGGTACGTTTGTAATTTTTTTCATTAAGTATTTTAAAGCACTACTATTTAATGCAGGTCTGGAGTAGATCTGATGATGGAGCCGAAAGACAATCGAGGGAACTCCTCAACGATTTACAGCAATTACCTGGTGTTTGGGCTTGACTAATTTCTATTGATGAGAACTTTGCACCCATATGGGTTATAAGTGCCATTACAGGTCTGATGATGGAGACCATAGACAGTCGACGGAATTCCTCAACGATTTACAGCTGTTACTTTTTTATTTATTTTATTTTTATTTATTATTTTCAGTTTTTTGTTTTTTTTTTAAGTCGGTTTTATTTTTTGCAAAAAAGTTTTTTTTTTGGTTATGCCTTATTGTTCCAATTCTAGGCTAAGGCCTACCCCTGTTTCTCACGATATGGTGTGCTTCTTCTCGCAAATTTACGAGGAAGCCATCGAAGGTATACCGCTATCTTCTCCTTGATCTGCTGCGACCCCGTCTAGCTGTCTCAGGGCTCCAGTCTTGCAATATTCGGGCCCACAGCTGTGCGCCGGAATCCAGCAGACATGGCCTGCCCAGTGTTATAATAATTACAAAAAAGTTTAAGAACGCGCGTTTCAGTTGTCTGTGCGATGACGTTTTTGCTTGTCAGTGCCATATTGGTTTGGAAAAAGCTTGCTTCCGTGGTCTTGTAATTTTGATGCACGCGGCTGTCGTGTAATTATTGATTGAAACTTTGAGTTATTGTTAATCCGATACAATCTTCGTATTGTCTAAAAATCGTTTGATATTTTGTTGATAATTGAGTGAAAATTGAGAAATCTCGCCATTTTGGGTCGTGACCGCGAGTGATTTGTTGGTTAAGTACCTAGCCGGCTTTGTCATTTGGACGCCGGTAATTTCCTAAATTCAGTGCTGGACTATTTTATCCCCGATTGGGTTAGCAAACCGGGATAAAATTCAGTTGGACATTGGTGAAAAGTGCCACGTGTGGGATTTGAAGGTTTGATCCGGGGGTCGACGGTACGCGCTGTGGGCGTACTTTGGAACCGTCGAATCTTACATAACTACACATACACCACACAAACCACAGTTATACTTACACCCCACTCAGATACGACGTGACCAGGGACTACGTCACATCACCGGTACCAACGTGATGGTAAGTGTATCTAATAGTTGTTTTCCCTTTGTCGATTGAACAAATATTATTTTGATTAGGGCTCCGCGTAATCGCGGACATCGTGAGTCTGTTTGTGCAGTCTCACACAGTTGTTATAACGGCATCGGCAACAGAAATACATCATCTGTGAAAATTTCAACTGTCTAGCTGTCACGGTTCATGAGCCTGGTGACAGACAGACGGACAGACGGACTGACAGCGAAGTCTTAGTAATAGGGTTCCGTTTTTACCCTTCGGGTACGGAACCCTAAAAATAACAATGATATGAACAATATTTACTTTAGCACAAGTAATAACTTCTCTGTATCTTCATAGGCCATAATTCGAAGAGCTGAGAATGACTTATACTACTTGATAAGAAAAGGTCATATCGTATTAGTATCTATCCTAACTTACCCAAGGTATGTCAGAAGTACCTACAACAGAAGTATTATCACGCTTCAAGGCACTTACAGTGTCCCCTATATTCAAGACAAGAAAAGTTCCGCCCTCTCCATTAAATAATTCACCTCTGGTTTTAAAATTCACAAGGAATACGTTGCCTGGGAACAAGCAAGATGCTTCAGATCAAAAAGAATTTTGCGTACTCCCAAAACAGGTTTTAAAATTCAATGAGCCAAAAAGCGCTGTATCTTTAGAGTCCCCTAAGGATTTGTTCTATTTTTAGCCTCGTTGCTTAGTGCGGCACTAGATGGCGCTGTGCCGTGTGTTAGCCGTGTGGTATCCGGCAGAGTAGAACAGAACCAACCCATTACACTCAGGGGTGTCGTATAAGGCGACTAATGCCTGAGGCAGAACACCTTGCGTCTCCGTAGACCAGAGAATAGGCAGCAGCATTTTCTGTTAGTCTTTCATCACTGCAATCTTCAATCCGCCTGCCAAGCGTGGAGATTACGGCAAATTCCTCCCATCATGGGAGAGGCTTTATGTCCAGCAGTGGACGTTATGGGCTGTTGTAGTAGATGGCGCTGTGTGTAATGTCCAGTGATATTTATTTTACATTTTTAAGATAACTGAAAAAAAGAAATAAAACTTAGACTACAGTGCACAGTGGTCAATTTGGGTGAAATACTTAGAAACAAATAAGATCATAAGTATCAGTATCAATAACATATAATTTGTTTATACGTGATCATGGTATTAGCAACAGCGCCGAAATATCGGGAGCTCAAAACAAACAGTAAACATGGTAAATATCTCGTTTTCAGTGTTAAATAAGATCATTGTAATACAACAACATGATCATTTATTTCAGGCTACAATGGCTCATAAATATAAGGGTGTAAAAAACCTTTTTAACGAAGCTGAAAGGCACTTATTCTCCCCATCATTGCGATATTTTTTTTGTTCTACACCATACCTGGGAACCTTCCAGTTTTTTGACAAGTTTTTTTTTTTAAACACATGTTTTTATTGTAAGATTTTTACTTTAAACACCTCTTTGAACCCCGAGCTATTCAATCCATCCATCAACACAATGTTTTAAGTGTGTTACATTGAGTTCTACCACAAAACATGATTTTTCACCCCAAAAAAAAAGCCATTTCGCAGCAATAATTTTTGCGTAAAGTTACTTAGTTTGATGTACAAAATGCTTGATTGACGGCTTTGTGATGAGGTTATTTACACCTTGTATATTAGTTTATAAGGTATACAGGGTGTAAACAGGTATGTGTTTTTTACACCCCATATATAAAGTATGATGATGATGATATAAAGTAAAAACAAAACTTGTGTTAATACATAAGATTTAAAACATTTATTTATTATTCTTTAACAAATTTACATTTTTGTCGAACTGAGGGTTATAACAATAATAAATGTAACACAAAATTAATTAACACTAAATTAAGTAGCACTTCTTGGTGCGTTGTTCTTTTGTTTTTATTGTAATGTAATGTTTAAGTCATCTATACTCTTTGTTTACTACTGCTACTGTTCACCTACGTCATCCCACTGCTGGGCAAAGGCCTCTCCCCATGACTTCCAGTTGTTTCGATCCAGGGCTAATGTGGACCACTGATCGTTGCCATTTTTTACTCATCTGCCTAGCCTTTTCCCAACTAAGTTGGGGTCGGCTTCCAGTTTTACCGGATACAGCTGAATACTAGTATTTTACATGGAGCGACTGCATATCTGACCTCCACAACCCAGTTAGTACCTGGTAATAAGATACCCCTTGGTAAGACTGGTTGTCAGAACTTTTGGGCCACTGACTACCTGTAACGACTGTCAAAGGTCTACAAATGACAGCCAGGAACAACCTGCTTATCGTGCTTTCTGAGGCACGGAGGAAACTCGGTATATAAGGGTGGTCACCCATCCACAGACCAACCTAGGCAAGCACGGCTTAACCTAAAAATCGACCCGAGCGGCTATTATTATTTAGCCACGAGCTCCTCACTGCCATTTTTACTAATTAGAAGAAAATAAATCATACATAACAAAGACAATCATCATTAATTAGTAACCGCTTGTTTCTCTCAAATACTGCTATAGTACCTTTATTATTATTGTATTATCATTTTTCCTTAATAATACTCGTATTTCACAACTTTTACTGCAACCAATTAATCATTCCAATAGATAAGCATTCTAGAAGTAAGAAAACCGACTTTCATGATCAATTAAATACCTCCAACACAATAAAAGAAAGTGTTCCAGAACTTTCTAAGCAATTACTTTAGTGATCGCTATTGGCGCCCACCGCGGGACTATAGTTACGAACGCTTGGTAGGTAACTAATCACTTTAATAAAAATAAAAACGATTTACTGTAACATAATAATAACAATATGAGGTAAGCGCTATAACTGCAGAGTATAAGATCATGGGTTTGATTTCCAGGTCTGGCAAAGTGTATTCCGAACGGGTTCCTAATTTCTCAGTAGCAACCTCAGAGTCTGAGTTTGTGCCCGATTGATGGCAATAGGCTCGTCTCCTATAACATGTGACCTAACCTAACATAACTGGTGAAATTTGGGTTGTACTACAGAGCACCCTTCTGCCTAATTCTTTAGGGATTAAGGCGTGATAGTATGTTATGTTAAAAAAAAAAAAACAATAAATTATGACATAATAATAATAATTAACGTAATAAAAAACCTTTCCTACCTAATCATTGTAACAATTTAAGAAACACTTATTGGCGCCCAACAGGGACCGTGAGTCCCACGTTGGGTGGCAATAAGTATCTCTTAGAGATTGAATAGGTTCTTTATTGAAATAATTTCTCCGGCCTGTAACACGCTATTTTGGCTCTCTTGTATATAATATCTCCCTCTGTATAACAAAAGCCTTTATTACGAAAACTAATAAAGTCATAATTTGACGGGAGCTGAGAACCTTGTATATTAATTCTTAGCTTATTGCAAATACATTTTTTCAAGTAATTTCGTGTATTTATTAACTTATAAATTACTTTGGAAGAATTTAAGTTAGGTACTTGGCAGATACAACTTGATATTACCTTTTTGTTGCTGTTATGCCGATATTACTTAATTTTTCGGGACATGGAACTGAAGATATAATTTTTCATTTAAAGTAGTATGTGCTTTATCTTATTTTTTCTTTTGGAGAAAAAGTCTATTATGTGACAATGGCAAGTGAAGTTTTGCAAAATGCATTAATGATACAAAATTTCTTAAAATATTGCAAGAATAAGTGACCGCGAATGATAATTCTGGTTTATTATTTTCAAAGGTCAACCCATTACTTCAGTATCGCAAGTTAAGTTTTGTTCTGATAAACTCATTACCATGATCACCGTTCTAAATAAACTAACGGTAATTCATTTGTTCAAGAGTAGCAAAACATTGACAATTCTGAATAATTATGTCTAACGCAAGCTTAAAACAAAGGAGAAATCCCTAGAATTGAGCAATCTTGTTCTACGAAATCGTTACAGTATTCAGGAACAAACTTGGGACGCAGTTTCAGGAGTACTCACCCATTTACTTCAGTGCAGAGTAGAGACGCTATAATTATCTGTCATCTTGAGTTTGTCCCTGTTGGGCGCCAATAACTATTTAAATAGGTCAAATTGCAGGTAGTTTCGCGAAATACTTATTTGAATATTTTCAAAGAATTCTATTATAAAAAAGTATTCATTCATTTTCAGAAATACCTGGATTTACATGATTCGAAAATAAATCTGCTGCTTCATTCGTTTTGATAGTGTTGTCTTTTAAGCCGTTGAAAAAATTCAAGACAAATGAATTAAAGTCGCAGAAATAGAAATTATCATATTTCTCTTAAACTAGGCCGTGACACGTGCCAAAAAAATGTGTTGACTACCCACACATATTTTTGTCTTATGTATTTTTCTTGGAACTAGAACTTGTATTATAAATATGTCGCATCCGGTAATGAGTATGGACGGGCGAATGAATCGAAAGCGCGCCAGTGGTGATATCACGCAACCTACTCCCTACCATGGCGGCTTTTACAGAGTCCTGATGTTAACACCTCGCGGCGAGGCAGACAGTCTGGGTCTGATCGCAGCGAAGTTAAGACGTCTTGAAACTGTATACGATTCATTGTGCCTAGTGTTAATGTGTGAAAGTGTAATGTCAAGTTATTTGTTAGACTCAGTGTATCTGTTTGAAAAGAGTAACCATGGAGTTTCTTGCCGGTTCTTCTCCATGGAAACTACCTACCCGAACCGTGCAATGTAAAATAAAATAGTGTTTCGCATCCAATGTGTTTTCATAGCACGAAACCCGTGTTCTGCCCACATAAGCTCGAACTTAGCGAAATAAATTCCTGACAAACTCCGACAAATATATACAACTACCCACTAAGGGTAATATAAAAACACTTGGGTATCGTAGTAATACATTATTTTCTAAGACAGCTGTTAACCCTTGTAAAACATTGGAGCACGACTTTTTTTACTAAACCCTACGCTATGTAGAAACCTTTTTCAAATTATTAATTTATTGCTCTTATAGGATTTTTTCTAAGAGTTACAACAAAAAGTATATCTAATAAAAATTGGATAGATTTTTTGTTCTTCTATCATAAAAAATAAAGTGGTTTTTATATTTAGTGGGTTTTGTTAGAAATACCGAAAATACATAATAGGGTAGATGACAGCTTAAAATAATAATTCCAAGACACCAATCTCTAAAAAAAAACACTTTATTTTGGGGCCTGAAAACCCGATTTATTTTCAATTAATTGCCAAATTTGATTTTTAGTTGCTTTGAAATCAATAAATAGTTGAGTCATTGAGTTGACCAAACAGTGACGTCACAGTTTGCTATTGCCATACAAAATCTATGAGAGAACCGCGTTTTGACAGTGCGTAGTGTAGCGTACAGACGCGTAGTGACAGACAGACTCTTAAAAAGTATCTCAATTGATTGGTGTCATCCGTTTTTTTTTCGGATCATACCAAATAAAAAACCGGGACTTAGCGCTGTGAACAATAAAGTGAGGCCGGCGCAAAACTTAGTCTCGCTCTGTGCATACACGCTCACACGCACATATTTACATCAAACTACTATGAAACTACGTCTCAATAAATGCACACATGTTTACGAAACGGCCTCACTTCTCCTTGGCCTTCTCATTGCCTTTCTTTTTTCTTCTTCTTCTTCTTTTTTGCAGAGTTTCGTCTTAACTTTTTTATTTGGTCTGAAGTGTCATCTACCGCATTATGAACATCACACTGAATTTTCTTGAAGGTAAGGTAACAGGATTATGTTAATGCAAATAAGACGCATTCAAATACGCGTTTTTTTTTTCTGATGCCTGATTCAGGTCGCATGACAGTCGAGGGGAGAGGTGGGGGGAACGGAGAACAAGTCTACTGGGATAGTCGTCCTAATGGCTAAGCCCAATAATACTTTGCCCGACTTGTGAGTCGAACCAAAGGAGCAAATACTCAGTTGTTGTTATGGACCAGTGGACTGTAATGGTATATTAGCTGAATGATAGAGGCACGTATGAGTTAATTCGTTTTACTATAATATTATACGATATTACAAGACAAGCTCTACCTGACAACTGGTTAGACAAAGTCACAAATCAAAGCATAAATCAAAATCTAAAAATATAACAAAATTATAAAAAAGGTTCCATTCACAGCCAGTCGCCAACAGTCGTCTTATTGATAATCACTCCGGTAATTCCAAATGGCTAAAAACAGAGGTGTACGCAATACCCACTTTTTGCCAATTTTGTTTTAAGTATAAAAATAAATTAGTATTTGCGTGGGTGCGGGAGCTGCGCGCAGCTCGCGTGTTTTGTGTTTTTGAGAAGTATTCCTTACCCTTATAAAATTTTGAGAATCCATAAGAATCCTTAAACGAATTGGAAAATCAAATAGAGTCCTTAAAAGATTTAGTAAATTTAATAAAATCTTTTAAATATTTTGAAAACCCCTAGGAACCCCTAAAACATTCAAAAAAATAATAAAAAAAAAATACCAAAAAAAATATTTAAAAACTCAGACCTTTTCCCATCACAAAAAACATTACCCTAAAGTTTGCTTGTCGTCGCCCCCGAGTTACGCTTCACCCGCCCAACCTTCGTTACGCTACGGAAGTCGAACAAAATCTGTGCTCCGTTCAACTGCGGTCGGCCGGCCGCAGATTACTCAGTCACTTGCGCGCCCCGCACTACCGCGCTTGTTGCACAAATTTTGTTCACGCTGTCTTCTCTATACGTAGTAGTAGTACCTTAATGTAATATATGGAACTTGTAACACAAAATAATTTATTTTTAATTTTTGTCTCTTCGCTGTTTTTTTGCTCCGGCTTATCTCCGAAATGGCTTAACCAATTTTGGTGGCACTTTTACTTTCAAATAGCTGATATTAAAAGTAGTAACTAAGGCTACTTTTATTTTAGAAAAAAACGGCCAAGTGTGAGTCGGACTCGCGCACGAAGGGTTCCGTACCATTATTATCAAAAAAAGGGCAAAAAAATCACGTTTGTTGTATGGCAGCCCCCCTTAAATATTAATTTTATTCTGTTTTTAGTATTTGTTGTTATAGCGGCAACAGAAATACATCATCTGTGAAAATTTCAACTGTCTAGCTGTCACGGTTCATGAGATACAGCCTGGTGACAGACAGACGGACAGACGGACAGGCAGACGGACAGACAGCGAAGTCTTAGTAATAGGGTTCCGGTTTTACCCTTTGGGTACGGAACCCTAAAAATGAATAGGGTTTCGTGTAAATAAAAAAACCGGCCAAGTGCGAGTCGGACTCGCGCACGAAGGGTTCCGTACCATTATTTAAAAACATTAGACAAAACTGCAAAAAAATCACGTTTGTTGTACGGGAGCCCCCCTTAAATATTGATTTAATTCTGTTTTTAGTATTTGTTGTTATAGCGGCAACAGAAATACATCATCTGTGAAAATTTCAACTGTCTAGCTGTCACGGTTCATGAGATACAGCCTGGTGACAGACAGACGGACAGACGGACAGATGGACAGACGGACAGATGGACAGACAGCGAAGTCTTAGTAATAGGGTTCCGTTTTTACCCTTTGGGTACGGAACCCTAAAAAGTATAAATATTTTATATTAATTTGACGCGGATGAATGTCCTAGGCAACAGCTATAGTTGGCGCCAATTAAGATGAAAATAGCGGTCATTGACCCACCTACATTTATTAAACTTCTTAACTTTGAAAACCAAAAATAAGCCTGTTCAAGTCTGGAATCGTCATCTATCGTGATTTTCAACATTTTTTGTTATGAAAAACTATAGATGGTTTATTTGTTTTGTTTCGTAGGAAGATATTATATTAGGTAAAGGGCAATGACCGCTATTCTTATCTTAACTGACAACAACAATAGTACACAATAAACTTACTAAGAATAAATGAATTGCACTTGCATTGGTATGCTCAACTTGTTACAGACAACGCGGACAAGTGACTTGCAATAAAGAGCAGTAATAAGACACTGCTGTAATGCGAGTTCCAGTGGACGCTACAAGGAACGTGCAAGGAATTGCTATAAAATAATGTCAGGGTAACTGCACATGTTTGAGTTGGCAGGATTTAGAACAACCAGGGGCGATTCGAATAAATAAACAAAGTGTAAATGGACCTAGAAGCCGTCAACTATTCTGTACAACATAATAAGTAATTTTACCCAAAAAAAAATTGTTTGGGTGAAAATCACGGCTTACGGTAAGATACAATGTAACGCCATCATTGTGCTGATGGATAATTATGTCACAGTCAAAACTACTTTTGACCAAACTTATATTGTCACTTACGGGATATCTTACGTGATAAGTAATTGTTTTGAGCTCCCGATATTTCAACGCTGTTGCAAGCGCCATGATCGCGGGTTGACTGGAGAATGCGGGTGGATGGAAAATAAAAAAAAAGAAAGGAAGAGAAAGAAAAAAAAAGACAAAAAATAAAGACAAAGAGGGTAGACAGATTTGTCTGCTCTTAACAATTTATTTTCCATCCACCCGTATTCTCCAGTCAACCCGCGATCATGGCGCTTGCAACAGCGTCGAAATATCGGGAGCCCAAAACAATTACTTATCACGGAAGATATCCCGTAAGTGACATTATAAGTTTAGTTTTAAACCGTGAAAGCTTAAAACAGTACTATTGAGCAGTCAAAACTATTTTAACAATATCTAACATTTACTTAGAAACATAAAAGGTTGTTAGGTTTTGTTTTTGTGACCCCTTTGACAAACATCATGTAATTCTAGGATTAGGTAATTACAACTGAGGCGTTCTAAAACAACATATTTTTAATGTAGAAATCGCATTTTGACTAATAGTTTTGACTGTAACAGATGCATTGAATGGTGCAGGGGTCATGGGGTATTTAAAATAAATTTATGACCGGCTAGATTAGAAGCCGACCCCAACATAGTTGTTGTGACTACCTGTCACGTACCCTTAATTAAGCAGCAAATATCTCAGTCTTGATTCTTATTTAAAAACAAACTCACGACATCTGCCACTTACAAGTCCATTAAATTTCTATTTTATGGTTTGACGACGGGACATGGTACCGTAATTAATTATAACGCAACGTTCCGTCCTCTTGTAAACACACGATAAGAACCGGCCAAAAGAAATATTTCAAAGAATTCTTTAGAAACGTTAAAATATCCTATTTTTACGAGCGGCTCTAAATGGCCTAGCAACACGTGTTTGCAATATACTCTGGCTGTGGGATTTTGTTAGGACGGACCCTTAAAACAATTGAAAGACTCACAAAAAGCATGAACGAAGTGCGTGATTTCTGGGAAAAGCGGCTGATAGCGGCCGAGGCAGGCCGGGGGCTGAAGTAACGGTGGGGAGAAATTCGAGAGATGACGCCTGATGAAAGGGCAGTCGAGTTTACACGACGAGAGAGTCCGGACGATAATTATATATTTGAGTTAAGATAGGAGGACTTGTTGGTAAAATACCACGAGTCTATGTTTAAGTGTGTTGGCGTGAGAGTGCGATGTTTGAATAAGTTAAATATAGTTGGGTTAAAAGCCCTGGTTATAGTCTAACCTAGTATGAGTCGTTAAAGCACTAGGACGTCCTAGATTAAGATCGTGAAGTTAGCATAATCTTGGTACCAAGATGCACACGTCGGTCAATATTTATAAGCTAAATATAATTAGTGGTAATAAGACTAGTCAAAGTGTGTGACAACGAGGCGCGAGGGAGACGGCAGAGAAAGTTGTCGCGCGTTGGCGGGTGGAGGCGAAACTGGTAATGTGTGAGCTATAGATTGACCATCTTCAATGAACACTTGGTAAGTGTTAATTATAATTAAATCCTATCTAAAATTATCGTTTGACGGTAGCACAGAAGGGCTGATAATAATCATTTATTTCAGCATGACGGAGCGATTGCTTCACGTCATCAAAATGTATATCATTATCCCATGTGTTATTATGTTTTCACGTCCTACTCCATACCTAAGCGAATATTCAGAAGCGGCGTTTGATTTTAGGGAGACGGCGACAGCCGCCTGACACCTGACCAATGACGAATATTGACTACTATCAGACTCACTACAAAAGGGCGGTCGAACCGTAATACATTTTGATTAGAACAAACTACATTGTCCAGTGGTGTAGACAGCACCATTGTATTCGCAGATTGATTGAACCAAATTATATTGTTCAGTATTATAATACCAGGTTATACCTGTGTTACAAATCAATCAAACGCTACTGATGAATACTGCTTCCTGAAAGGTCTAGCTCAGAAAATGTTCAATGCCTTTGGTGACAACACTCCTGGGAGAGGGGTAGGCTCCCCAAAGTATCACAAATTAAATTGATAGCATCGTTCTAAAGAGCGCTAGGGCCCGTGTCTCGTTAAAACCAAACCCGGCCACTGGTAGGCCTATTTCTGAATCGTCACTATTTAGCGAGACACGTAATCACTACATGGGGCAGTGTAGAGGAGTGAGAGGTGACGAAACAATTACCACTTCGGTGTTCACCAATGACAATTGCAATATGTTCTGCTACAGACTAAGTCTATGGTGCGCTTGTGCAAATTGTGTTATGTATAGTAAATGGGGTAGACGGCCGTAAGGGTTTATCAACAAAAGTACGCGTGTAATTAAAAATACTGAAAACTTGTCTTCCTCAATGGTAATGGCCTCACAACCCATTGCCTTAGTATTGTGAAAGACATGTAAATAGTGCATAGGGAACGTGTGTTGTTAGAGTTCGTAGCAGAGTCCTCAGTAGGGCTATGCGCCATAGGTCTAACATTACACGTACGCCGGGCAAACGTTGTAAAACGGCACCATGTTAATGACATGGGCTTGTTTGCGTTTGTAAAGCGGCATCTAGTTTGGAATTAAATAAAGTAACGTAACGAACTAATCAATAATAAATCCTTAAGCGCAAGCGTAACGTTTCCCTACCAACCTTTCATCATATATCATATATTTGCGCCCTCTTGTCTTATTAGCTTCATACCTTATTGATGTTTTGCCTTTTAAGATTTGTTATTATTCATATATTTATGTCTAACTGTGAATTCCCAATATTAACTTCACCTTGAATTCCACCCCTGTCCATTTGCCTCAAAGGACGGGACAGGGTAGCCCCAAATTGGGAATCAGTCCTCTTGTCAGTGGGAGGCCGACCAGTCAGGGACGAAGCCTACAGGGTCGTGCGGATGGCGGGGCGCGACCTTTTCCCCTCCGGGGGAAACTGACCAAAATACTAATATTTGCATGAATTAGGAAAAAACAAAAATTTTATCAGCCTAGGGTAATTTAGAAACAGTCACATTGTGAAAAGGCTAGGCAGATGATAAACCATTTGGCCAGTACAAATGACCAAGACACTCGAATTCAAGTCAAGTTTTATTTAAGGACCTTGAAAATAAATTGCCCTATCTATCCATAAACATTAAGTGTGCGGCCAGACTGGCAGCGCGGTGCGGTGAGCGGTGCGGGAACGGAGATCCCCGCTCCCGCCAGGGTTACCAACTTAGGGGTTTTCCCCCTAAATTTAGGGGTAAATAAGAGGTGATTTTGAAAGGGGCGTTCTATTTTCGTTCGTTTTTTCGGACATGGATGGGTTTCAGTCAGTAAAAACCAGAGCAGGAGGGGTCATTTGATGATTACCCATCCGAAAAGACAAAAGGGGGATTTTCAAGTAATTGTGGGAATTTTGACTTAGCTTGAGTGATAAATAGTTTTGGGAGTTGGTAACCCTGGCTCCCGCACTTGCCGCCCGCGCCCACACTGCGGCCACTTGTATGAACGAGCTATGGCTTGAGCTGCCCACACGCGATTCGCGTGCGGCCCGCGCCAACTAGCCCGCGCCGCAGCCCGCGCCCGCGTGCCCACTATGGACACTCTAATGAAGTTCATATGTTTGAGCTCGTCGCACCGCGCCCGCACCACACCCGCGTTTTCAGTCTGGCCGACCACTAACTATCCGACAAATTATTAAACCGACCCTGTGATCCCCATTCTCCAGACATGTGGTCTCAAACCGACTCTCATTTGAAAATCTTAGCCAGTCAGACTATTGGGACCAATTTAATTCCATAATTGTGTTAATTAGTTAATTGGTCTGTCTTGAGATGACAGGGTGTACACGGTACATACATGGCGTACACGGAACCGACATAAAGCCGTCAACCAAGCATTCTGTGCAAACTAAGCAACTCTTTGTAAAAAAATATTTTTGGGAAACGTGATCTCCGCGGCACGGAGGAAAGTCGGTATCTATGCGTCACCATTACCATGTACAGTAAGCGTTGATAAGTTCTGAGGCACGCTAAGGATTGTATTGCTGTGAACGCACGGTCGAGCGTCCGTGCGTCTGTATGTGTAAGTGGTCTCAATACAGTACGCACACCGCAGCCACAGAGTTCGCCCAATCGCATGTCGCGCGTCACACTCCACGAAGCATAAGAATATATTTCCGTTTCTTTTATTATACACGCAGCAAACCTTATTAGTGTAGCGACCTGTTCTTACCATTGGATAGCTAAAATTCACATCTATTTACCATGTGTTGATAGCGTTCGAATCCTGTTAACAACGTGGGGTTTTTGTTTCTTGGTAACATTAGTTATTGGTTCATTATTTATTTTTTATAAGAATAAGTTAAATATTAGTAAAAAAAAACATAGTATTATTATTCAACTATTTATTTATTATTTTAGCTGTTCGGTGTTGGAAGGTGGAAATAAAAAAGTCGTGGTGAATGATAACAGAAATGTTTATTCGTTTTATTTATTTATAAAATTAACAAACTTTCATGATAATTGTAACGCCACATTCCCACCTAGATGTAAAAAAGTTCTCTTGTAACCGATCATAAGATTTTTTATTGTATACGGTATACCCACTTACTTTCAATTCATAATAACATACAAGTAAAGGACACGTAAGTAACAAGGAAAGGATATTCTAATCACACAAATATAACATATAGTTGATACCCACTTATTATAGGTATCGGTAATCAGCAGAATTTATTGAAAACTAATATAAATCTTTTAGACTTTATGAATATATTTTTTTGTGACGTCACAATAAATGTAACTGGTATTGAGGTTATAGTTTAAGTGTTCATTTTCCCGAAGAAAAGAAGATTGAAACTAAACCTCAATTTAAGATCATTAATATAATTACGGATAAGTTAATATTCACTAAATATTTTGTCAGTTTTTTGAGTCTTCTCATGGTAGTATTCCAGTAAAAATCTAAATAATCCCGTGCGAAACGTAATCGTTCTTCTATAACTCTTTCTGTCAAGAAGGGCTTCTTAGCTGGTCTTCGTGATAGAAGCCTTCAGCGTGGAGGGCACGGCGAACAGTTTGCGATGAGGTGTCAAATAATTCCACAAAGTGTCTCGTAGGTGTGAAACCATTTGTTTCTTATTCGCCGACCATATATTATTTCGTCGCTGCGCATCGATAATAAGGGACGGCTTTCCACTTCATTGTCGACTAGCAAGGCCTTTTGATCTGACTCACAGTATTCCTCTAAACCAAAAAACAAAAAAATGATGTTAGGCAGCTATAATAAAATACTGAAGTTATCATTCACTCTGCATTTATAAATCCAATAATTAACACTAATTATTTATCTTTTATGCCTCATGATGAATTTAAAATCAATTTATTAATCCCTAAGTCACCAAATAAATAAACAATAACAAAGTAGGCTTTAATTTTTAATAAAACTTTGTTACAATAATTCATAAATATAATACTCACATTAGTCCGGTTTCTTCAGATATTTGTGTTCTATTAAGACCACTTTTATGCAGCACGATAATATTAGTCGCCCTCGCCTCAATATCAATATTTGCCTGCATTTTGAGAAATACCAACAACAATACCGCTATCTATTAAACCACACGTCACTAACCAAATTTAACACAACCAAACGACAACGTTCATTTCGATCAAGTAAAATATTCATAAAACTCAGGTTTACCTCACAGAAATATAAATTCTTGACTTATTTTTCTATGATCTACCTTCTTCTAACTTTATGAAATGTGTGAACAAAGCGAGAATATTTTTCTGTCCCATTACTTCCAATCGAGTAAACTGTAACAGCCTTATTCATAAAAAGTTAGAGCCTCCTTGAAGGCTCCTTGATGGCCCGATGCTAAAAAACATTATTCATAAACGTCTGCTAACGCTAATCAGTCCATCAAGGCTCTGCTAAAGTTAGAAGACTGTTGACCCTCCTTTATCTCTCTGCTAAGTCACAAAATGGCGGCCGCAAATTTGAACAGCTGACTTTGACAAGAGCAAAAAACCATACCGATGATAATTTTAGTGAAGGGAGGGTTACGCAGATTAAAAAAAAACAGGAAAATTTATTTTTTGGAATTTGTATTTAAAAATCCTCTTAATTAGGTATTTATGATGATAAATTCAATATTAATAAATACTTCAATAAAAATTGTGTTTTCCCGCTAATTTGCTGTCATTGCTGTAATTTTTTTTTAATTGTCGATGTGTCCATTTTTAGGGTTCCGTAGCCAAATGGCAAAAAAAGCAAACCCCTATGGATTCGTCATGTATGTCTGTCTGTCCGTCCGTATGTCACAGCCACTTTTTTCGAAACTATTTGGTAAGTAGATGTATTCTGTGAATCGCGATTTTCACACAAATATAAAAAAAAAACAATACATTTTGGGGGTTTCCATACTTAAAACTGAAACTCAAAAATTGTTTTCATCAAACCCATACGTGTGGGGTATCTATGGATAGGTCTTCAAAAATGATATTGAGGTTTCTGATACATTTTTTTTCTAAACTGAATAGTTTGCGCGAGAGACACTTCCAAAGTGGTAAAATGTGTCCCCTGTAACTTCTAAAATAGTAGAATGATAAAACGAAAAAAAATTTATGATGTACATTACCATGTAAACTTCCACCGTAAACTGGTTTTAACCTAATTAAAAGAATACACTATTATTAAAACATCGATCAAAGTTACAACGAACTACAAGAACTTTTACATTATGTTACTTGCTGCTACGGAACTTTTTTGTCTGTTGATTTGTCAAGATGGCCAACATAACGCGTCTAATCCGTCTATCAGCAGCTCATTAACTAGCAGACTGCTAGCAAGCGTTTATGAATCATACTTCTTGACAACCGTCTAACAAGCCTAATGAGTCTGCTAGCTAACAGACCAATCAAACCTCAATTAAGGATTTTTTATGAATAAGGCTGTAAGTGTTTACTAAAAGTCTAAAAGTAACAACGTGAGATTTAAACTCACGGCTTACTGATTCACTCTTAGATGTGGACGCGCCTAACCACTAGGCCATCTTGACTTATATTTCAATGTTGAAATTTTGGACTACATTTACTTGTAGATGACAATGTCTATTTTCTTGAAAGTAGAAGGTCGTAAGTCAAACTAAACGTCAAGCTATTGCTTTGTGAGATTGCCTATCGACTTTTGGTCGACACTGTACCATCTCTTTCAACATGAATGATGTAACCAAGGTTTTGTAAAAATATTCTGATTTAAAAGGGTTTCCATGGAGTTTCTTGCCCGTTCTTCTCCATAGAGATCTACGCTAGGAAATGGGCAACTACAGTACTTTCACAGTTTTTATGTCTTGTGACTGGGACTGTAGCTACATTTAATTTTCATCTTTGTGTCGCCAATTCAAAAGTGCCTGTAACTTGCCTACTTGAAATAAATGCTTTGATTTTGATTTTTGTTTTCACACATCCACAAACCAACCTAGGCAAGCGCGGCTTTACCTGAAGATCGACCCGAGTAGCTGTTAATGTTTAGCCACAGAGCTCTTGAGGAGTATCTCTACCTACATATAGATGCCTGTAAACATATCACACTTGTCATGATTTTCAAATATGTATTAAATAATAAGATCTGCTGTGATCTAACTAAACTAATATTATGTAGGGTTTTAAAGATTTTAATAATTCGTTTTATATTTGAGAAATGACAACACAGCCTAACCGTCAATGTTGTAGCGGGAAGGGGTAGCTTATAAAACATGACACTCAGCCGAGAGAGCGCTGTTCATTGGGAGAAATTGTGGTGTTAAGACTAATAGTCGAATCTATGTCTGATAACTGAAAAGTGTTGTAATTATTGCATTTTGTTTAAAACGTGAAGTAATGTAGAATTGTGTAATACCAAATAATTTGAAAAGAGTAACCATGGAGTTTCTTGCCGGTTCTTCTCCATGGAAGCCACCAACCCGAACCGTGCACCCTTGTCGACGTTCGTAAGTGCCCATCCAGGCCTATGTGGAATGAAATACTTGGATTTGAATATACTCAAGAGTTGATTGGAGCTACAGTAATTTTATTACACACTCATATCCAGATTCTGCGATAGCCTCGTCACAATTTCTTGGGACTTAAACCAAACTTGCGAAATGTGGGTGTAATGTAAGAACACTTATGTGTGGTACATTAATGTTTTATCAGTAGCAAGAAGAAGTTACTTAAAATGAGGCTTTACCCAGAGTTTCAGCAGCAGTGGCAAAGCTATGACACAGGTCTTTTTTTTTCGGATGTGAAATCATCAAATGACTCCTCCCGCTCTGGGCGGAGCAGGAGGGTGTGTCAGACTTTTACTGACTAAAACCCATCCATGTTCCTTCATCACCCTTTGTGTTCCGGAGCCACGGTATCTCTTTCAAACAGTCCCGCAACCCCGGATGTCACAGGTGTCGAGTTCGAACCCAAGACTGTATCTGATTTTTAGGGTTCCGTACCTCAAAAGAAAAAAACGGAACCCTTATAAGATCACTTTCTTGACCGTCTGTCTATCCGTCTGTCACCACATTTTCTCAGCAGCGGGTGGACTTAGCAAGTTGAAATTTATACCAGATACTGAAGTCTATAGTCTCTATTAGGTTTATAAAAATCAAGGTCCTAAGTAAACATCATAAAAAGATATGGGCAAATTTACCTTAATTTTCAAACTTTTTCGGACTCATGTGCGTATTGTTTAATAGGCTAGTTTTCACCTTCAATAAATTGCAAATCTATTTAGTCCGTCAGTTAGAGTATTGGAAAATAATGGACATGTATTTTTGTTTTTGTAAATCAATGAATATTGACAAAGATAAAACGAATCAAAACTCGAGAGTGGAGGCTCGTGACGACACAGTGCACTAAAAATTATAGCACGTGTGAGTGACGTATTGAGAATTTTAAAAGCGTCGTATCTTCGTCAGTTTTGGTTTACGTAACAAAAGAAAAAATACGTGTCAAATATTTTTTGATAATCCAACTGACGACTAAAATACCAGACTACAGAAAAATCACGCTCTAATTAAATTCGGGGTTTCCAAGGTAAAATCAACTCCTCCTATTGTTGAAGTCGGTTAAAATGTAGCCTGTGTTAGCTGGGCCATAATAACAAATCGATTGCCACTTTATAGTTTAGGCGTTCCGGAGGAACATACGTAAATACAAACATACATACATTTTTTTTTTTTTTTTTTTAGCCTATATTGTCCCACTGCTGGGCAAAGGCCTCCCCCATAGCCTTCCACTCCTCTCTCCGTGCGGCTTTTTCAGGCCAATCTTTCACAAACTTCTCTAAGTCGTCACTCCAGCGTTTTCTAGGCCTTCCTCGGCGACGACATCCGTCTTCTGGCACCCACTGTGTGACGACTCTGGCCCATCGGTCCTGATGCATTCGACAGACATGGCCCGCCCACTCCCACTTTAGCCCAGCAGTCTTGTCTTGTACATACATAGACTGTTAAAATCATAACCCTTCCTTTTGGCTTCGCCGTAGTCGGGTGAAACAAAAGAAAGTTCAGTGACTCAAAAAAGTTTCAAAGCTGAAACAAATGATTGTTAGGACGGCTATCTAATCGTCCACAAGTATAATTTCTCGAGGGAAACTTAATACAATTTTACTGTTTTAAATTATTCTTGAACTTTCAAATCAACTGGGGAAATTATCTTAAGAATTGTGAAAAGAGGGTAGATTCAAAAGGCTATTTACCCTGAGTAATATTTTAAAATTAAAACTTTGTTCAAATAATTTTGAGCCGTTGGTCGACCGTAAGTCATTGGTAATGCTTTGATATTTAGCTGACCTAGAGTAATATTGAATGGTTGTTGTCGCAAGCGCAACTGCTGACCATGAGGTCCTGGATTCGATTCCCAGATGGGGCAAAGTGTTGTTGGGTTTTCTATCAAGAATTTTTCAGTAGCAGCCACGGCGACTGGATTTATATCTGGCAAACTGCAACGCAAAAACTATTCATGGGAAACGACTTTTTTTGGGTGAAAAATCATATTTTGTGGTAGAACTCAATGTAACGCACTCAAAACATTGTGCTGATGGATGGATTGAACAGTACGGAGGTCGAAGAGGTATTTAAAGTAAAAATCTTATATTAAAAACTTGTATTTAAAAAAAAACTTGTCAATAAGTTGGAACTTTGACCCCCAATATCTCCGTAACTAGAAGGTTCCCAGGTATGGTGCAGAACAAAAAAAAAATTGCAATGACAAGGAGAACAAGTGCCTTTCGGCTTCGTTAGGAGATTTTTTACACCCTTTATAATTTCGCAGTGACTAAAGTCGTGGACACAGAGTATTGAATGTGATTTCATGCATGTTGCACGTTATAACTTCAAACCTATCTCAGATAATAAATTGTTTCAACCACTAAACTACCCTTATTTTAACAAAACTAAAACAAAACAAAAAAACATATCTCTTCTTCACAAAATTCGCTCCCTCTAAGACGTTACGTAACAGACTTAGAAAATACCTCCAACTTGACCTGTGACTGGTATCGAAGAGTGCAATTTAGACTCAAGGAACTCTCAAACAAAATACACTTGATTTTCTACTCTAGCATACCCCAAACAAGGTTCCATTTCCTTTAAAAGTGTTGACATTGAAGTGTTTACTAGAATTCTTTTAGACGAATCAATACTTTTCAATAGATTACAAGAAAAGCGACGTTTAAAGGCAATTTTGTTGAAAGTACAACAATTATTTGTATTTAGTTTAATGGTAGCTTCGTCCATTTTCGTTTTAAGTTTGAATAGAGTTTCTAGTAGGGTTCTTGGGTTAATTATTTCAAACTAGCTTCACCCGTGGCTTAGCCTGCGTTAATTTATAATTTGTCAGTCAATTCGGGTTGTAGTCTGTTTGTATTATTATAATTCAATCATGATTCGAACAGAACATAAAAATCGAAAGACAGTAAAGTATCGCCATCATCATAAGAACGTAATTGTTGTTTTTCTCGGGAACTGTACTACATTTTCAGCGCCTGAAGATCCTTGTAACATTAAACTTACTTGAATTTTGTCATGTAGCCTTTATTTCTATAAGCATGAACCATACCTGAAACAAAGACAATCAATTTGTTAGTACACAATATTATAAGCTACAAGACCATTCCGACTAAACTATCGGCCGTTAGAAAGAAAAAAAAAAAAAAAAAAAAAAACACCTACCATACCCATTTTTTTGGATATTGATAAAAAGGTACTGCGACGCTGACGTCAGCGGCGCGTATGTTGCTACTGTTTTTCTCGCTGACGTAAGCGACCGACGTCAGCGTAGCAGAAATTCAGGGGCCCTACTCTCTAACGTTTCGTCCGTATATTCGGATCTATCCGTCTCTCTCGCGCACGTCTGCAGATGAGTGCAAGGTGAGTGCACCCTAAGGTGCAAGTCCAAAGAAAAAAAAAAGTCGCTCAAACGCTGTAACAAATCGAAGCGATACGACTGTTGGTGGTGAGTTGGCGACGACGTCCGGCTTCTAGATAACTTTCTCTAGTCTTCTTATAGGTGGCGACTTCAACCATCATCCGTCTAGCCTTCTAACAACTATATTTCGGTCGACTTCCAGTCTAGCCAGATGCAGCTGAATACCTGTATTTTATATGGAGCGACTGCCTCGTAGGTCCCAAAGGAATGGCTCGATGTTTCTGTTTTAACAGCTGACAGAACAGATGATTCTTAGCTATATGAAGACCTGTTCTAGCGTTTTCGTCCAGTTACATAGAAACCAGTCGTATCACTGTCATTGCGATACATTTTGCAGTTGCGGCCGTCCAACGGACGTCAAACTTGCCTTAAATCAAGATTTAAGGCAAGTTTTTGGGCTCCATGCATCACCCACTTTTACATGAACTTACATTATCAAACTTTTATCATATACATTGAATTACTTTAGCAACAAAATAAGATACAAAAATATCAATACTCAAAACAGTAAACCTACTCGTATTTACATAACCCTTGAAAAGATTTTATGCAAAACTTTTATTTCTTCAAACAGTTTTTAAAACCCGTTTATAGTCAAAGTTACTATGGTATAATAACCGACTCAACAGCTAACATGCCAACTAATATTATAAATGCGAAAGTAAGTTGGTTTGTTTGTTACCTTTTTTACGCCTAAACCACCGAACCGATCATCTTGAAATTTTGCATACACGTTGCCAGGTGTATAGAAACGGATAAATTTCATCCCTAAAGAAGTACTGTTGCCTAGGAGAACAACAATAATTGTCTTGTGATAATAGATGGCGCCACGTGTATGTCGAATCATGATTAAGTGAGAGGTTTTCTTTTTGAGTATTTAAAAAAAAAAAATTGTTTCCAATAACTCTGTAGATGGCGTTGAACTGACTACGTTACTAAATGCCAAAGCCAAAACGCTAGGGAAAAAAACATTGCGTCACGTCACATACGCTCTTTGACTGACACTTTCGTTTGCGTAAGCTTCGGAATATAAGAATAAGAATAATAAGAATAATTTATTTATAAAAGTATTACAAAAATGTACATTTATGTGCAGTAGTGTTATTTCTAAAACAATGGTATAATTAATGCATAATAGTAAACTATAACTAAAAATATATTTAACAGTTGCAAGAAACGATAATGTGGAATTCACAAATGTTTGCTAGCGACCTGCCCGATCTAGGTTTATTTAAACCTGTGTTTCAGGTGTTATAACCATTACATCTAAGTGACATGATGTGACGTTCCATTCCTTGCAGTAACTTACTAAGTTCAGCGCCATCTAGCCAGCGACTAGGGAAGAGTTGAAAAAGAAAATCCCTCATTACATTATTACAAGCAGAGTTCAACCAAAATTGATTGTCAAATTCCAAATTAACGTGAGCGAAACCGCAAACAAAAGCTAGTGGTATATAAACCGACTCAACAGCCAACATTATATAATATTATTATGACAAGTCGCATAAGTTTTTACGAGTATATCTCTATAAAAACAATATTTACCCTTAACAGCTTGTAGGGCTCGTTCTGAGTAGGGCTTAACGGGTTAAGTCCAGGTTTATGGTGGATCTGGATGTATGATAGTGGAAGTAGCGTATTTATTTTCTTCTTGTTAGGTATTATGAGCAGAAGACAATGATTTTTTGTCTTAAAAAACTTGATTTCGATATGATTTATCACGAAACATCTACGAAAGAGTATACTTAATACATAAAGAGGTATACAGGCTGTAAATGAACCGTTATACAACCCTTCCTAGATTATAAATTGTAAGTCCTGAATTATAATTATAAATAATTTATTTATTTTATTGAATTTATTTTAGAATTTAATAAAATTATAATTTAATACAATTTACAAACTGCATGCGTGATTCAAATGGGTTATTAAATAAATTTTTCGTTCTTTTGTTATAACTATTTTTGCAAAATTTACACGCCGAAATTAACGGCAGAATAAGAGAAATATACTTTATCTTTAAGATCCCCCTGTACCTTATTTACGCAAATAAATGATTTTTGATATTTTGATTTTTTGGAAGCCGTAAACCAAGCATTCTGTACATCAAACTAAGTAACTCTACGCAAAAATTATTGCTGGGAAACGACTTTTTTTTTGGGGTACAATTCATGTACGGTAAATCTCAATGTAACGTACTCAAAACATTGTGCTGGTGGATATTTAACTGGTTTTGGAGGTATTTAAAGTTATGACTTGAAAACTAGTATTTGTAAAAAAACTTGTGAAGAAGCGAAAATAGTTTCACTCTTGGAAAACATTACATACATTATCCCAGATTATTGACTATAGGCCGAAGCTTTGCTAAAAGCTAATTTACTTGATAGTATAGATATAACCGTAGCGTCATCTTTTTGTCTAATGAGATTCCACAGAATAACAGCTTTTTATTTGGAGAGTCGGCTTAACTGATCTCCTCAATAATCCTGTAACTGGGTAACACGATATCCCGATCCCATTTTGTAAGTCTGGTAGTCGGTAGTAGTAGACTGGTAGTATTGTAAACGGCGGGACTAACATCTTCTTCACGATTCTGTTTTCCTAGTACTTATTTTTGGGTATTCACTAAAAACACGATTTCAGCGGCACCAACATCTCCTTCTTGATTTTGTTCTCCTAGTACTTTCTGTTCAAATTCGAAATTGAGTTCTCTCGTAACAAACCTCAGTGTGCCAGAGAGAAACAAAAAATAGCAAAATCAACAAATCGTTTCCTTGTAACTTTGGAAGCTGACTGTACTGTACAAAAAATAGTTGTAATTTATGGTTGACGAAATAGGATTCAATGTATGAAGATTAAAATAGTTAAGAGTTGGCACACTTTTTCACTTGTTTCGCTCGTCTTTTGTTTAGTTGTCGAAATGGGAAAGTAACGAGATGAACCGGAGCCATTGTATTGTGCCATAACGCCTCAATGACATATCATTCAATGCAATTTATTTTGTGAAATGTCAAAAGAAATCAGAGGGCACGACAACAAATAGGACATGGACTGACATTTGCATATTGGACATTGCATATTTATGTTAGTCTAGTGCCACATTGCAAATGCATTGTAACATTGCAAATGCATCGAACTTGTTTGCTTCTCTACGGCCATATTGGCACTGACCGATTGTCGTACAGTCAGGAGCAGAAAGCTGACTGATGCCAAAATGTGTTAGATATTTTACTATCAAAATTAAATATGAAGAAAAATCAAGTAATACTCGAATCTGTTTTACCGTGTCATATCCAAACTTCGTCGGTCGCTACCGATAAATAATTAAAGATTTTTCTGACCTGAGAAACGAACCAAGAATAACATGCTCAGAAGTCGCATTGCAACCACGAGACCAATAACGGAGCGGTCAATATTCGTAATAGCGTGTGTGAATAGTCAAAAATGAAAAAACCCCCTTGTTCGCTTTAGGACAGATTCGCTTTAGGACAGATTTGCTTAGCGACAGATTTGCTTTACGGCAGATTCGCATTGTGGCAGAAATTGTACAGTCGTGTTAAAATAGTCAAGCATAAAAAACTCTTTTTGACAGAAGAACAAGGGTTTTAACCATAACACATCGTCTTTTTTTTATTTATTTATCAGAATTCTCGCAACCTTCACCAGGTCATCAGGCCACCTAGTGGGAGGTCTTCCAACGCAATGTCTTTCGGTTCGTCATCCACTAGATGTGAGTCACACGGGACCGGTCAATGTGGCGACACTTGGGGGAGGCCTATGTCCAGGTGTGGACGTCTTTCAGCTGAAATGATGATGATGGTGAGAACGGTATCTATCAGGTACGCCCGCAGTTCATACTAAGAATTAATAAGAAACAATTAAATTATATAAAAGTGCTGTATGTGTATGCCTATTATTAGTTACGTCTTCATCCGATCATTCTACCGAATGTGTACACTCGCGGATCAAAGATCTGTAAACCGTTTTTTCTTAATTTCTTGGAACTGTCCATTTCATGTGTACATCCTTTTGCGTATTACTGTAATGAGTACTCACTCACGGACGTGATTTCGGCTCGACTGTGCTAACCCAACCGTACACAGGTGAACGGTCAGTGCCTGCATTGCGTCGTCGTTTCAATGGTACCTACCTCTAAATAGCCACTGCATGGAGTAGCTGGCTGCAGAGAATCCTGAATTGTGGATTACACGGTGGGTAAATTGGAAATGTTGGGTTCTGTTGTTAAATATAGAGACGGTTTTAATGTAGAAATTTTTGAGATAGACATAATAACATAGCCTGTAATCCCCAAAGTTCTAAGCAGAGGTGTACCTGTTAGTACACCCACATTTAGACAGTTATTTTGAAGTCCCATATAATAGGGGGCGAGCCTATTTTCATCAACTAGGCACAAATCCCGACCCCATGGTTGTTACTAAGAAATTCCTGAAGGAAAACATTTTACCCGACCTGGGAATCGACCCCAGGACCTCAAGACCACTGGACCAACGTGGCAAGCAATTCATCATCATCATCATCAGCTTATTAATGTTCCCACTGCTGGGACACAGGCCTCCTCTCAAAGAGAGGGAAGCAATTATCAAGATATAATACTGTATACATTTCGATAAACTTAAATAACTCCAAACTAAAAGACATCACAGAAAAAAAAATCCTAAAGCCAAATAGTTCGGAAGCCATAAAAATAAATAACGAGACCATTAAGCAATTTTACAAATGAAAAAACTATAACTACCGTCCCAATTCAAATGGATTTAATCGACCTTCACGATTCAATCGTCTAGAAACTTTCGGGTCGAAAGACCCTGGGGTTTTTTAGGTCCTTTGGGTCCAATAGTTCTTGTAAACGAGTTGGTAAAGGTCCGATTGGTTGTGAACTAGTAACAGGTGCGAATAATATTACCGTTTGACCACGAGCTACTCACTTCATCGACACGCGTCTTGTTACAGTTGTTTGGCCGAGAAAATCACAAAAAAAAAGTGAAAAAGACTTTCGGAACTCGGTAACTTTGTTGTTTCATTGACTTATTGCCACCGACTTCCGAAAGTAGAGAAAGAGAAGAACGGGCTTATGGACAGTTGAGGCTTAGTAATAGTGCCCCGTTTGTTACGGATACGAAACCCTTACAAGATGGTCGTGGAATACTTAACCTCTGCTATACTTTTCTGATTAATTTCGTTGCGGGATCCAAGACAGTTAAATTGTTTCTTTGGGACTTCGTCGAGATTCATTGTCTCGGCGCATTTCTGGTGTTCGCCACTGTTGATTCTGGCTTTCGGGAGTTACAGTGGTTTGGGTATAGTCTTGTGGGAATAGTTCCGTTTATCTACTCATGTGGGAATAGTGTTGCGGGCTTGTTCCATAAAAAAATCTCCGGCGCAAAGACTGTAATCTTGCGAATGAAACAAATGGGACGTGCAAGTGTCACTTATCGCTACAACCTCGGATTATTCCGAGGTTGTGAACAAGGTCTTAGGGCCGGACTCCACCGAAGCGGAGACGAGACGAGACGAGACAAGCCAAGAGGAGATGTGTTGTCAACCCACCAATAGGATTTCGTTATTTACAGTAATAGTCTTTTTTTTTTTTTTTTTTCGGATGGGAAATCATCAAATAACTCTTCCCGCTCTGGGCGGAGCAGGAGGGAGTATCAGACGGTTCATCGCCCTTTGTGTTCCGGGGCCACGGTATCTCGTACACGTAAAGGCAGCCATACACGCTAGGTTATGCATGACAGTTTTAAATGTGCACGTAAAACCAAGTTCTATTCCAGTTTCTCCTACACACGTTCATGCATGTCTGTACAGTTTAACTTGGCAGTACAACGATCATTCCCACTAGACTATCATATAATAATAATGATGACCCAGATAGATCTTGAACACTGTTTAGAAGTACTGGTCGCAGTTACAACGTATGTTATAAAGCCCATTCAATAACCTACACTGTGTATTCTGTGAACCAATAATCTAGTCTGTTGATATCGATGTGATGACTCACTGCACTCTGTTGACACAGTATAAAGATAATTAGTAAACCAACTCGGCCCTTTGTGTGAAATCAATCGCGGGTAATAGGTTGTTCTTATTCTCTTCTTCTTTATAGTGTCGCTGGCATGACATTTTTTTAGTTTGTTAGCCTAGAACTTCGCCACTTCCACCACGTCATCGGTGGCAGCGCAGAGGTAATTTTGGCTGCATGTTTTTGGCTTAAGAGCGCAGGATATAAGGTAGAGCATAGTTTGCAACACAGCTCTACAACCACAGCCCGCTGCTAAATTTGTTTAAAGTTTGCATAATATGTCGATCGATTCTGAATATTTATACCTGGTTGAACTACTGTTCTTTAATGCTAGTATGTCTACTATGTCGCTACACTGTGGTTAACTGGCCGCAAATATCCGGTGACTCGGCTCAGGAATTCCTGTTACTACGAAGTGATTGACAACCTATCATGGAGAGATGGATCTGGCAGGTATTATGTCAGCTACTCTGAAGTAAAGGCACTCCCTTGCTACAGTCATCATCGGCCTAGCCTATTCCTAACTATGTTGGGGTCGTCTTCCAGCCTAACTGAATTTATCTGAATGACAGTATTTTACATGGAGCGACTGCCCATCTGACCTCAACAACAAAGTTAGTACTGGTTAATACGATACCCCTTGGTAAGATTGGTTGTTAAACTTTCGGGCCACTTACTACCTGGACCAACGGCTTAACGTGCTTTCCTAGTCTGTGGATGGGTGACCACCTGGGTCTCCCATCCACAGACCACACACCAAGCGTGGCTTAACCTGAAGATCGACCCGAGTGGCTGATACTATTTAGCCACGAACTCCTTTTTTTTTTTTTTTTTATTTCGGATGGGAAATCATCAAATAACCCCTCCCGCTCTGGGCGGAGCAGGAGGGAGTGTCAGACTTTTACTGACTAAAACCCATCCATGTTCCTTCATCGCCCTTTGTGTTCCGGGGCCACGGTATCTCTTTCGAATAGTCCCGCAGCCCAATAGTCCCGCAGCCCTAGCCACGAACTCCTAAAATTACCAATATTCATTATTATTAGTTAAACTGCGTAAGCAGTTTTGAGGGGCAATGTAATTAGTGTTAAGGATTTTTTAAGAAAATATCAATCAATCAATCAAATCAAATCAATTTCACTTTACCAAATTCGAAGAGCTTCTAAGATATTTGCCAACGGAATATTAAACGCTGTTATCATAGACGTTAACACTATTTCCTTCAGTACAATTTAGTTATCGCTTCTCCCTTCGACAAGGTATTCCAACTGATTTGATTTTAAACGTTGAAAAGTACTGTTCAAGGTTTTGTAAATATTTTAATAGTTGTATCGATCGGTGTTCAAGTACATGACTTTATTTGTCTCGGTTAAAACTATTTTATGCTGCTGTTTTTACTTAGCAGTCTAATTAGGTAGGCTGATAGGTAGGTAAGACATTAAAGGTAAAATTTGGATACCTGTCAAATTCAGGGTAAACTTTTGCCGAACCCTCCGAGGATAACAGCTGGTGTGATTTTATGTGAGTATAGACTAAACATACATACCGGGTGTAAACAGACTCTTCACGAAGCCGTTAACCAAGAATTCTGCCTAACCCTACGCAAAAAAATGCCATTTTTTTGGGGTGAAAAACCACAACTTACTGTAAAACTCAATGTACCGCACTCAACACATTGTGCTGGTGGATGTATTGAATAGTGGAGGTGTTTAAAGTAAAGATCTCACATTAAAAACATGTTTTTCAAAAAAAAACTTCTTACTGTAAAACTCAATGTACCGCACTCAACACATTGTGCTGGTGGATGTATTGAATAGTGGAGGTGTTTAAAGTAAAGATCTTACATTAAAAACATGTTTTTCAAAAAAAAACTTGTGAAAAATTTGGAACTTTAACACCCAATATCTCCGTAGCTAGAAGGTTCCCAGGAATGGTCTAATAAAAAACCTCTCCAATAAATACAGTAGTCGTTTTCTGTTTGAGGTGTCCCCTCCCGGCGTAGTATAATATATATTGTATTTAGGAGTATTTTTTCAAAATTTAATGCGAACAAAACTTCACTGACATTATTCTGGTCATCCCTTTCATTTCCGTTACAACCCACCGTTTCCAACTTCCTATTTTCAATTACACAAAAACACAAAAGACCCAATTCCCAAGGGACATGACACAAACAAGACATATGCAGGCCATCACGCGAACGTTGTCTATTAAACATTCATACCCACGCATCCCCTTGGGGCAGTGGTTTCCAACAAGTAAAATAAGGACCACGAACGGTTTAATATATCAAGCTTTTATATTTTGTAGTTGGGAGCATTGGTAGCTGACTGGCAACCGCTACTTGAAGAACATGGGTTCTAACCCAGAACGCATCACTTTTTGTAATTTATTTCATCACCACTGCTCTCAAAACGGTGAAGGAAACCATCAATCGTGAGAAAATTGGCATGTCCTGGAACCAAAACATTCGATAGGACTTTATAATTACTGAGTAATTTTTTATTTGAATTCAGGTACATTATTTACAATTCACAAATCTATTAAATAAACTAAACTAAAAACTGTATAATAGACGTAATGTTAAATACACACACAAATTTAAATTTATTTATTTTCTTTTATATGTATAATCACATACATTTAAAAATCTTAGATATTGGTTTCAGGACAATAACCGTTGTTTAAGTATTATATTTGTGTTATTACTAGCTAGTTTTTAAATACTTTCAATTGTAATCTGTGGAAAACATTGTGCGTATCATAATTGTTTTAAAATTGAATATCTAAATTATTGTTACGAATTCTTATTGTGCTACTGTTTGTTTTTCGAATAAAGACATGTGACATCTAGCCTTTTCCCAACTATGTTGGGGTCGGCTTTCAGTCTAATTGGCGGCAGCTGGATACCAGTATTTTACATGGAGTGACTGTCTACCTGACCTGTACAACCCAGTTAGTACAGGGTAATACGAAACCCTTGGTAAGACTGGTCATCAGACTTTCGGGTCACTAACTACCTGTAATTACTGTCAAAGATCTACAAAAGACAGCTGGAACCAACAAGGCACAGCGAAAACTCGATATCTTATGACGGTCACCCATCCACGGACCAACCTAGGCAAGCGTGACTTAACCTAAAGATAGATCCGAGGGGCTGTTATTATTTAGCCTTGAGCTCATCCCGTTTGTCATCAATTAATACTGTTAATATTTATTGAGCCTCATTTGTGATTCCTGCTACAATTAAAGAAATTAAAGGGATCCTTGGTATAAAAGTTTGGGAAGCGCTGCCTTAGGGGGTTAACTGCCAACTTTTGTTCATGATATGCCAAGTTTACTGGTTCAGTAATACGGGTTCGAACCAGTCGTTCCGCGACTGGTTCGAACCCGTATTACGCAGTGTTTGTTGGTTCTCACAATGCAGTTGAAGTCACAGATCTACTCGTAGATTACCTAGATAACGCAAGTATCACTTTCCGTATGAAAACCAAGTGTGCGATTTTTTTGACTACCTACTATAACGTCATAAATATTATTTAGTTACTATACAAACAAGTTACAAAATAGAACAACAAGTTCCAAAATAGAACAATGACACATCAATAAACAAACAAGTTACAAAATAGAACAATGACAAATGAATAAACAAACAAGTTACAAAATAGAACAATGACAAATTAATGAATTTTGAATTTGTTCTTTTAATGTCTTGAGTTGTAACATTACTTTGTTACTTAAAAGTAATTAGCTTGCTGCGACAGTAGCCATGTTAAGCATAAAATGCTTAAGCCGGGCACGCGAAGTAGGAACTATTACGTCATCTAGGAATATCTATATATTTGGTTGGAGTAAAACGACGAGCTTAAATGCTATGTGAAGTTTTATTATTTCATCTATTAAAAATTCTGGATATCTTTAGAGTTAGTTACTGATCGTTAATTTTTAAAAAGGGTACATGTATGTAGCATTCAAATGGATAAAATGTCAATCGAAACTTTTTTTCTTTAAATTACTAATACGTTTGCTTTTTCACTGCTATCTCACGTACTGGTGGAAAACAATGATGTAGTCGACGAAAGTACACGCTAGCTTATAAGTAGATATTATTATGCCACATTAAATCATCGAAATATGCATGCAAATATGCAACATAAATGCTCTAAATATGCAAAAAAACTGCCAAAATCTGCAACACAAGATTGAAATAAGTACCAACAAATTACGTTTTTTTTAAGTTTGGTTGTTGGCCATAGGATCACCCCTATTACACGGGACTTAAACGTAACTGGTGAAACGTGGGTGTACTATTAAGTATTACATCTCTACCTAACACTTTGGGTATTACAAGCGTGATGATGTTATGTTATTTAGAATTCTACGCACTTCAGAGGAGAAAAAGTAATCCACATTATTAAAAATTTACAACATAACTTTTTTTACGAGTATCCTCAGACAAGCTTGCTTTGCTAAAAACGGCCAAGAGAGTATCGGACGACATTTAGATAAGGTTCCCTATCCGGGATAATTATTTAGGCATGCATATTTTATCAGCTGCAAAAATAAGGTTTGTATTTCACAGTGTTTCTCGAAAATCGATGAAAAATTTTAATAGTTCTGCGAATTTAAACGAAACCATGCCTTATCTTACAAAATATTTCTTAGGTTAAAAAGTTATTCTTAAACATCAATGTATTAATCTACTATAGGATTCAACGATACCCCACACGCGTACATACAATCTACTATAGGATCCAACGATACCCCACACTCGTACATATTATTTTTTTCTTCCCTCGATAACATTTATTTATTAAAACACTAGCGGACGTCACGCAGTTTCACCCGCGTAGTTCCTGTTCCCGTGGGAGTACGGGGATAAAATAAAGCCTATGTCACTCAGGGTGAATGTAGCTTTCGAATGGTGAAAGAATTTTTGAAATCGGTTCATTACTTCCGGAGATTACCCCTACATACAAACTTACAAACAAATGTTACCTCTTTATAATATTAGTATAGATTAGGCACAAGTAAAAAAAGTGCTTTAAATAATTAATGCGTTAAAGGGCAATTTATAACTCTGATTATAATTATTGACTAACTGTTGCCCGCAACTTCGTTCGCGTGGAAATTTAGATGTGCATGTGTGTAAGAAAAAGAAACAAAGATAGCCGACGTCATAACACAGGATATAATATAAAGGGTGTAAAAGACTCTTAACGAAAGCCGAAAGGCACTTGTTTTCCCAATCATTGCGAACATTTTTTTGTTCTAGACCATACCTGGGAACTTTCTAGTTACGGAGATATTGGGGGTCAAAGTTCTAACTGTTTCACAATTTACGTTAAAAACATGTTTGTAATACTTAGATTTGTTTTACTTTAAACACCTTCACGACCCCCACACTATTCAATCCATCTACCAGCAGAATGTTTTAAGTGCGTAACATTGAGTTTTACAGTAAAACGTGATTTTTTACCCCAAAAAAAAAGAAATTTTTCAGTAATAATTTTTGCAAAAGCTTATTTAGTTTGATGTACTGAATGCTTGGTTAACGGCTTCGTGAATACTCTGTTTACACTCTCCTTTCCAAATTTCATTACGACTTGACCAGCCGTGCTTTCGTGCCAAGGTAACAAACAGCATTACTTTTGCATTAAAGTGGATTAAGACAAAAGTAATCAATTCTATAGTGTACTGACTACACCATTGTTTAGCGGTACACAGAATACACTTTCTCTGATATATTCATCAATGTAATGCCAAACTACCAAAAGTCTCTGAGTAAAACGGCTATGTCCAATCGAGACGGTCGGATAGCCAGACATGATAAAATTATCAGGGTTCCGATTACGCCATTTTCCTACGGAACCCTCCAAATCTGAGGGTCACGCAAAACTTTTGGGTCAAACTGACCCTGTATATTTAACGCGCAAGGCCCTGGGTACCTGCTTGACCGCATGGTTGGGGCAAAAAATTTAAATATGACTCGACCACGTCCCAAATGTATATTCCTTCAATGTGTAGGAATATTGCAAATTATTTGGCTTTAGTTCGGCGCAGTTTCGGTGGCGTTCGGAAATGGTTGGTATACGTCACCAGCTCGATTTTGTAGATTTCTTATCGGTAAAATTGGCTTTACATACATAATTTCCCAAAGGGTTTTTTAACAGTTACAACAGAATGCCTTTTCTGTACGATTTGAAAATACTGTTCTGTCCGCACTAGAAAAAGTGTTATTGATTAGTTGGACTGGCATCATTCTAAGGGTTCCATCACCGAAGAGTAACCAACGGGAACCTATTACACTTGGCCGGTGTTTTTAATTTGACAGCCTATACGTTGTCTCCCCTTTCTAAACTTCATTCACACACACAACATTATTCGACAACGTTATTTTATTATTGATGATTTTTTTGGATTTATTAATACTATTTTTATTGACATGACATAATTATTATTGATCGCTATTTTAGTATGTATAAATTATAATTTTAAATGAATCTAATTATATTTAATTTTATTAATTGGTTTGTAATTTTAATTTTAATTATGATGAAGTATTAGTAATATTGATATGTACTGCATGCTAAATAATATACCAAGATGTAAAATCTAAATATTGGTATGGCCGAAATGCCGAATATAGTGAAACCAATAGGAATTGATATTAAGAACTTTTGTTACCTACCTATATTCTTGCAAATAAATATATCATTCTTTCATTCATTTTGTGTAAAGTTCCATGGACACTCGTTCATGGAGTTTCTTGTCCGTTCTTCCCCATAGAGATTACGCTTTGGAACGGACAACTACAGGACTTTCACAGTTAGTATGGCTTGTGACTGGGACTTTAGCTTCATTTTATTGTTGCCTTTGTTTCGACAACTCAAAAGTGCCTGTATCTGACCTACTTGAAAATGCTTTGATTTGTTTCATCATCATTATTTCAGCCACAAAACGTCCACTGCTGGACATAGGCCTCCTCCAAGTGTCGCCACATTGACCGGTCCCGTGCGACTCACATCCAGCGGATTGCCGCAACCTTCACCAGGTCTTCGGTCCACCTAGTGGGAGGCCTTGATATGTTTGCCACTACAGAATACAGCACACGTGCAGATTGGTGCAGATGTATTTTCCAAGATTATCTCATTAAATGAATTGCCATCTCGTTATCCAGAATTACCAAATACCACGCGTGTCATATCCAATATTATAAAATCTAATACGATTTCGGATGAAAAGCTATGAATTCATAATATAGGAAAAGTGTAGCTATTTTTGTTCTTTTTTTCAGAGCTAAGCTGATCGAGGTTGGAAAAAGGTTTCTATGCCTGCCGTTCCTGAAATGTTAACGGCTAAAAAGATCGGTTCTCCGAAAATAACCTTGCGCAGCAACAACCAACGATGCTCAAGGATCCAAGGTCGCATGTGTTATTTTGTCTACAATTGTGTTAATCTATACAGAGGTAAAATTTGTATGTAGGGGTAATCCCTGGAACTAATGATTTATTTATTTGTTTATTAAAACTTTATGCACATAATGTATAAAGGCGGACTTTATGCCTTGGGCATTTTCTACCAGTCTACCTTAAGGTGATGCAGAGACAAAACAGTAGGTGCATGTACAGAAAATAATGATCCAATTCTATAAATTCTTTCACTAACAGAAAGCTAAATTATTCGTGGGTACTATAGTTATAAATTACATTTCAATCATGCGTTTATTATTAGATTTTCTGTAAACAAAGTCGCGGTTGAAGTGCTAGTATAAAGTTTAATATAATTTATGTACGACCGAGTTCACTATCGACCGACCACTTTCAACCTTATTACGTAGAGCAGAAGGGTGAAACGTGGCAGACCGTCAGTGTACTCGGTAGTTCATGAAACAGTTTGCCGTTTCAAATTGTTTCTAGCTTTTTATTCAGTCTTACGATTATGATTGTTTCATTATTTATTTAGAACAGCATAAACCATTAACATTAAATTAAATAATCCTTTTACTCGGTCTTCTCACAGGACCACAAACAGGACATTATCATCTTCCATTCATCGGCAAACAAGTCCAAACCAGGGTTGGTCTCCATGCGAAGCAGTAATGCTAGAGAAGGAAAGTCAGTTATAGGAAGGGGTCCGCAAGGGCCGATGCCTGCCGGGGCTGCGGAACTGTTCGAAAAAGATACCGTGGCCCCGGAACGCAAAGGGCAATGAAGGAACATGGATGGAAAAAAGGTTGGTCTTCACGAGCGCGTTGAACATCGTAAGCATACGAGGTATAGGGGAAGTGGATCGATGGATCGAGCTACAGTGCGACTAAATGGGACATTAAACAATTTATGTTTTCATGATGTGGTTGACTTCCCTGTTCTGACTTCCTGTTGCTCCAACAAGTCCTTTCCAAGTTGCAAACATTACTGCTGAGCATGATTCTCAGGTCTGTTTATCATCAGAAATTACTCATAGAACTTAAAACATATGATCTAGCGATGCGATTGTACAGAATGTATACATATAGACACAGGTGCACTCAGGTACACCTCTGCCAAACTCTTCGAGAAAAAGGCGTGTATTCTATAATAATAAAAATCACTAAGTAAATAAAACACCCAAATAACAATTTGATCGTCGCCGCCATAATAGGATCAAGAGAGTGTCAATAAACCTTATTGGCGCCCAACGTAGGACCCAATAATTGATTCGATTGGTTCTATGAAAAGGCCCAAATCTTATTACAAATGATGTGAAAAGATGATTGGATTAATAAATTAACAAGGCCTATTTTCTTAGAGAATTCTTTGACAAAATATTTTAAAGGGACGTCGAAGTTTTGAGATGAGTGTTTTTACCGGATTTTATGGTTTATTTTATTTATTTACTAAGGTTCACCTAAAGCACATACATACGCTTACATAAACTAAATTATACGGTAATATTCTAATATATATGCCAATTACAGGTAAACACAACATTGACAACAAAGACGCCAGATTACCGCTTAGTTGCTAACTTAAGTCTAGGTATACAATCGATTATGAAAAGAAAATGGGATATAAATGTTTTAAAGAAAATGAAAACAGGGTAATTCATTCAACAGTACAGTACAATAAACAACAGTAAAATAAATTTTGACTACGTTTGATTGGTACGTAGGAAGACCAAGATTCTTGATTTAAACTTCACCTTACGGTCATTAAATATATCTGCTTCGGGTACGGACTTATTAAATGAAATAAGTTTGCCACACATCTTAACGAGTGTTGAGTTGAGACCTGTGTTTGTAGAGGTAGTAGGCTGTAGAATTGTGGTTATGGGAAAGCGTGGAATTCTAGGCGGAACTTTCAATAGAATGCGCGATGGCAGTTCACTACAATCTATGCGACCGTTCACTAATTTATGAAGGAACATAAGCTAGTACAGTATAAGCTAGCTATGGTTGACTAATAGGGTCGCTACCTCAAGTGACATGTGTCTTGTGACTTTGACTTCATGAACGGTCACTCATCCACGACACTGACCTCTGCAAGCGATCCTTAACCTGAAATGACCATGCGGCTGTAATTATTTAGCCAGGAACACCTTGAAAAATACTCCGAAATAAGCATAAAATTGTCCCACATCGGGCGCCATTTAAATGAGTGTAGTCTCAGTTGGGCGCCAATTTTTTTGTTTTGTAAAACTCTGAGTAAAAACGTGTAATTAGTTTAAAACAAGTCTGCTCCATGTTGTTTAGTACAGAGAGACTGTTTATTTTTAAGAGATTTAGGTCGGTGAATGTGGAATGCGAACAAAAAGGAATGTTTAATTACAAAATGCTTTTTTGGCTCTGGTTGCTTTAGAGGATAAGGAAGGACTGGAGGCATTTTTTTATTTTATCATGAAAGAAACGATAGTACCTTAGCTTGCTGATACAAAATAATTAATACAATATTTAGGTAATAGCATTAGTATTATAAACCAAAAAAATGTACTACCCCCTGCGGCTTTCTCCGCATGTAACAAGGATCCCTAGAAAAAGTACTGCTGGAATAAAAATTAAAAAAGCCGTCCAAGTTGGTACCGAAGGTTTCGTATAAACTTGTAGGTATTTTTTTATTAAACTATTATTTTTTCATATTTTTTTCTTCACGCATGTGCTGTAAGACATTGCTTCTTGCCAAATTTCATGATTCTAGGTCAACGGGAAGTACCTCATAGGTTTTGATTCCCTTGTGAAATCGCAAAATATGCGACATAAACGGGCGAATATCTTTGATCGCATTAGCTCACCAGTTTTTTTTTTACTTCTCCCTACCCCTTGGAGAACGGAGTATTTGATATAAAAATTGTCTTGACTGACAACAAAGTGTCCTAAGGGTTTCGTTTTTATCGACTGAGTGAGAGCTTAACCCAAGTCTTGGTCCAAGTATGTACCAAATTACACTGATGTCAGTTCAGCCTTTATGTCGTAAAAAGGCAACAGATAGAGATAATTTCACCTTGAGAACATTATTAACATGGATTTACCCGATAAAAGGCCTTTTCGATTAACACATTTGAAACGAAGCACGAATATGACTGAGCAAACTATGCCCATATTACGTACTTATCACATACATAGCGTGTCAACCAATCCCCTATGGAAAACAAAAAACCGTCTGTTTGATAAATGAACATACTTTAACTTAAACACATACCATGTACCTAATGCTCTAATAACCACGAGCGCGCAGTAGAAACGTATGTAAATATACGTAAACGTATGTAAAATTGTTATTAGTATGTATTTTTAGGCTAAGGTTTATATATATGGGTCTTTGTTACCTGAAATAAATGGTTTATTTCTTTATTTATTTAAATATGTACAAACGATTTTAACATTGAAATCCTCGTCATATGTCTAGCCTTTTCGCAACTGTGTTGGAGTCGGCTTCCAGTTTAAATTGATAGAGCTGAATACCAGTACCTATTTTACTTAAAGCGACTGCCTAATAACTAACTAACCTAACCTTCAAATCCAGTTAGTACTGGGTAATACGATACTCCTTAGTAAGACTGGTTGTCAGACTTTAAGCAAAATCATCAAACATACAATTCATACAATTTATTGACAGCCAGGACCAACGGCTTAACGTGCTTTCCGAGGCTCGGAGGAAACTCTGTATGTACTGGATCTGGCAACCTATCCACGAAGTCACCTTGGTGTGTGCCGCTTAACCATGGCGATTGACCCGTACGGCAGTTCTTATTTAGCCATGAGTTTCCCAAAAAATACTCTTTTCATAAAAATATTAACTTCAATATTTGTTTGTAACCGTAATGCTGCAAATTTGTGCTTGTCGCAAAAAAAAACTAAACTCTATAGTTTTTTTATTTATATTTATTTATTTATTAAAATCTCTCTTACAACTATCATTACATGTATGTCCCTAATGCGATAGCTTGCTCTCAAAACTAACCTAGGTATAAAACTAAAATAACTAAAATATAAAATACTAGCGGACGTCCCCCGGTTTCACCCGCGTAGTTCCCGTTCCCGTGGGAGTACGGGGATAAAATATAGCCTATGTTACTCGTGGATAATGTAGCTTTCGAATGGTGAAAGAATTTTTTAAATCGGTCCAGTAGTTTTTGAGCCTATTCATTACAACCAAATAAACAACCAAACAAACAAAGTTTTCCTCTTTATAATATTAGTATAGATAGTATAGATGAACAACGTAAAAAATAAACTAGTACTACCGACTACCGGCTGTACTGTACTGTCTGTGTTATTGTATTTTCACACCCTAGGAATCACTGACAGTCCCCTGTGCAGACTAAGCATGTATGGAGGCGGAGGAAACGGTGGCGCATGTGCTCCTTGAGTGCACACGCGTTACCTGGGAACACCAAGATCCCTTGCGGATGCCCTGAGGAGACCAGGAAGTTTAATCTGCTTCTGGAGAGAGGTGGGCTGGTTAGAGTAATCGGCCACCGTGGCTCACGCACAATGGTCTACTTCAAGGACTAAGTGCGGAAACCTATACCCCCATGATAGATAGATATATTGTATTTTCGATTCAAAAATCGTTCGTCTTCGCGTTCCACTCACACCGCACGTTCGTGCTAGCGTCGCTGGTTTTAAACAAAGGTGACATTAAATTAATGTAGTAAACCACCCTCATTTTATCACACGCAACCGAAACTTAATAGTCAAACATTGCTCGCTGTCTCGCGACCTCTACCGACAGACTGACAAAAAATGAGACGAATTTGTTTTACACGCCAAGCAATTTAAAGTCTTCGCTGCAGAAATCGATTAAAAAGATTGAACATTACTCAGGATTCCGTAGTTTTTGAAAAATATTTGGTACTAGCCTTTTCTCGCGGCTTTGCTTCTGTTATGTAAGGAAATTAACTCACACAGGAACGTTTTAAATGTAGCTTAGGACACTCGGGGATAGAATGTAACTTCCCGTTAGTGAAAGAATTTTTGGAATCGGATCAGTAGTTCCAAAGATGGCACTTATATACAAACTTAAAACATAAATGTTACCTCTTTATATTATTACTAGCTGTTGCCCGCGGCTTCGCCCGCGTGCAGGTCGGTAACTGTCCCACTGAATATACCATCCCATACTAAAGAGATAAATAGTGCCCTACGTGTTAATTTAGGTTATAAACTATCTATGTGCCAAATTTCATAATCATCACAATTTATTATTATCATCACAATCACCAGCACTATTACAACCACCATCATTATCACAATCACCATCGCTATCACAACCACCATCATTATCACAATCACCATCACTATCACAACCACCATCATTATCACAATCATCATCGCAATCACCATCACAAACATCATCACAATCACAATCACTATCACAATCCCCATCACCATCGCTATCACCATCACAATCACCGTCACTATCACAATCACCATCAAAATCACCATCACAATCTCGATCACAATCACTATCATCATTTTAATAATCACCATCATCGTTATCACAATCATTATCATCGTAATCACAATCAACATCACTATCACAATCATTATCACCATCACAATCACCATCACAATCACTATCACAATCACTATCATCATTTTAACAATCATTATCATCGTAATCTCAATAATTTTCATCTTAATCACAATCATCATGATCACAATCGCCATCACTATCACAACCACAATCATTATCACAATCACCATCACTATCACAATCACCATAACTATCACTATCACTATCACAATCACAATCACAATCACCATAACTATCACAACCATCACTATTACAACCACCATCATTATCACAATCACAACCATCATCATTATCACAATCACCATCACTATCACAACCACCATCATTATCACAATCATTATCACAATCATCATCGCAATCACCATCACAAACATCATCAAAATCACAATCACTATCACAATCCCCATCACCATCGCTATCACCATCACAATCACCGTCACTATCACAATCACCATCAAAATCACCATCACAATCTCGATCACAATCACTATCACAATCACAATCACAATCACCATCACAATCACCATCACAATCACCATCACAATCACCATCACAATCACCATCACAATCACCATCGCTATCACCATCACAATCACCGTCACTATCACAATCACCATCACCATCAAAATCACTATCACAATCACCATCATCGTTATCACAATCATCATCATTGTAATCACTATCATCACCATCGTAATCACTATCATCACCATCGTAATCACAATCATTATCATCGTAATCACAATCATTATCATCGTTATTACAATCACAATCTCCATCATTATCACAATCACAATCACCATCACTATCACCATCACAATCACAATCACCATCACAATCATCATCACAATCACAATCACAATCTCGATCACAATCACTATCACAATCCCCATCACCATCGCTATCACCATCACAATCACCGTCACTATCACAATCACCATCAAAATCACCATCACAATCTCGATCACAATCACTATCACAATCACTATCATCATTTTAATAATCACCATCATCGTTATCACAATCATTATCATCGTAATCACAATCAACATCACTATCACCATCACAATCACCATCACAATCACCATCACAATCACCATCACAATCACCATCACAATCACCATCACAATCACTATCACAATCACCATCAATATCACCATCACAATCTCGATCACAATCACTATCACAATCACTATCATCATTTTAACAATCATTATCATCGTAATCTCAATCATTTTCATCTTAATCACAATCATCATGATCACAATCACCATCACTATCACAATCACCATAACTATCACTATCACTATCACTATCACTATCACTATCACAATCACAATCACAATCACAATCACCATAACTATCACTATCACAGTCACAATATCCATCACAATCACCGTCACATCACCATTTCAATCACCATCACAATCACAATCAGTGTCACAATCATTATCATAGTAATCACAAATATCTTCATCATTATCACAATCACCTTCATCATTATCACCATCACCATCACAATCACCGTCACTATCACAATCACCATCACCATCAAAATCACTATCACAATCACCATCATCGTTATCACAATCATCATCATCGTAATCACTATCATCACCATCGTAATCACAATCATTATCATCGTAATCACAATCATTATCATCGTTATTACAATCACAATCTCCATCATTATCACAATCACAATCACCATCACCATCACTATCACAATCACCATCACAATCATCATCACAATCACAATCACTATCATCATTTTAACAATCATTGTCATCGTAATCACAACCACTATCATCGTAATCACAATCTCCATCCTTGTCATCACAATGATTATCATCGTAATCACAATCATTATCATCGTAATCTCAATCATTATCATCTTAATCATAATCATCATGATCACAATCGCCATCACTATCACAACCACAATCATTATCACAATCACCATTACTATCACTATCACAATCACCAACACTATCACAATCACCATCATCGTTATCACAGTCATTATCATCGTAATCACAATCATTATCATCTTAATCATAATCATCAACATCACAATCTCCATCCTCGTTATCACAACCATCGCTATCACCATCACAATCACCGTCACTATCACAATCGCCATCACTATCACATTCACTATCACAATCACCATCATCGTTATCAAACTCATTATCATCGTAATCAAAATCATCATCACAATCATCATGATCATTATAACAATCATCATCATCGTTATCACAATAAATCAACAATAACCCTGTATAGAAGTTGAATCCGCTATCATCTGGATCTCAAAATAAATGCCATTTTCGACATCAGCACCCCTGATAATCTCGGTTTCGACACCCATATTGATTTTTAGACATTTCAACCCTATCGCACCTCAACAGGGAATGATGGTAATTCAGGTCCGCCACATTAAATCTTAAAATCGACGTTTTTGTAATGCACCCGACCCAATTCACCATACAAACAATACCTATGTTGAATTTCAGACTTTGTAACCCCATTTCCCCCTTTAGGGGTTAAATTCTGAAAAAACCTGCACCTTCTTAATGCACCCCTAAACCCCATAAAGAACCTTTGTACCAAATTTGGAATGTCCAGACTCAGTGGTTTGGGCTGTGCATTGATTTTTATACTTTGCCACACCATTTTCCCCTCTTAGGGGTTGAATTCTGAAAAAACCTGAAACCCGTTTCTACTCATTTATCAATAGGAGCACTCCTGTGAAGTTTCGGATAAAATAGTAAAACTAATCTTGTTTCCCCATACAAACTTTGGAGCCCCTTTTAACCCCCCTAGGGGATGAATTTTGCTAAATCCTCCCCTAGACCACATGAGGAACCAATGTGCCAAATTTTTAATTTCTAGACTCAGCGGTTTGGGCTGTGCATTGATTTTTAGACTTTGTCACCCCTTTTCCCCCTCTTAGGGGCTGAATTCTGAAAAATACTGAAACCCGTTTCTACTCATTTCTCAATAGGAGCACTCCTGTAAAGTTTCGAATAAAATAGACTAACTAATCTTGTTTCCCCATACAAACTTTGGAGCCCCTTTTAACCCCCTTAGGGGGTGAATTTTGAAAAATCCTTTCTTAGTGCACCCCTAGACCACATAAGGAACCTACTTGCCAAATTTGGAATCTGTAGACCCAGCGGTTTGGGCTGTGCGTTGATAGATGAGTCAGTCAGTCAGTCAGTCAGTCAGTCAGTCAGTCAGTCAGTTTCTTCTTTTATATATTTAGATTACTAGCTGACGTCCCGCGGTTTCACCCGCGTAGTTCCCGTTCCCGTGGGAGTACGGGAATAAAATATAGCCTATAGCACTCACGAATAATGTAGCTTTCTACCAATGAAACAATTTTTAAAATTGGTTCATTACTTCCGGAGATTACCCCCTACATACAAACTTACAAACATACAAACTTACAAATAAATGTTACCTCTTTTTTGGGTTCCGTAGTCAACTAGGAACCCTTATAGTTTCGCCATGTCTGTCCGTCCGTCTGTCCGTCCTCGCTTAATCTCTGTGACTGTTAGCACTAGAAAGCTGGAATTTGGTACCAATATGTATATCAATCACGCCGACAAAGTGGTAAAATAAAAATTGGAAAAAAATGTTTTATTAGGTGATTTTTTTTTTAATTTCAACCCTAACGTGTGATATATTGTTGGAAAGGTATTTAAAAATGAATAGGGGTTTCCTAAAATCATTTTTTGATAATGTCAATAATTTCGGAAATAATCGCTCCAAAAGTAAAAAACAATGTGTCCCCCCCCTCTAACTTTTGAACCATAAGTTTAGAAAATATGAAAAAAATCTGAAAAGTAGAACTTTATAAGGACTTTCTAGGAAAATTATTTTGAACTTGATGGAAACAACAGTTTTTGTCCAAAAAAGACAAAAAGTTGTACAAAATAATTTAATTTTCCAGAAATTATTTTGTACAACTTTTTGTCTGATTTCTGTATCTTTTTGTCTGATTCTTTAAACTCATAAGTGGGAACACTTATTGTGACGGACGGGAAACTACGGAACCCTACACTGAGCGTGGCCCGACACGCTCTTGGCCGGTTTTTTATTATTAGTATAGATTATTGGCTATTTATAGCAGTAAACCAGCATGCCTGAGAAATATTTCTCGATGGCTTGTAAATCCAAGTCGGAGGCCCATCAGGCTTATTATTATTATTATTTATTTATATCGAACACAAGTGATTCATATTGTTGTTAGTAATACTTACAAACTATGTTAGCAACATTCTCATTAAAATAATATTAATATTAAGATATAAAAGATAAGATATAAGAGAGAGAGATAAAAGAGAGAGAGAGAGAGAGAGAGAGCGAGTGAGAGAGAGTGTGAGATATAAGATATCTTCCGTGATTTTGAACAAAATAAATCTGTTGGAAAGGTTTTCATTAGAGGATCCCTTCTCTCAAAGTACAAAACAATTTTCATTGCATGTCGGAGTCTCGTTAAGAACGTTCAATAAATAATTTAAAAATAAGTAAAAAGCCCTAGAGTGCAGTCTTTTGTTTTTTTTTTAAACAAGGTTAAAGATAAATGAACTTGCTCGAGGTTTGTATTGAATTATAAGCGTTTTTTTTTTATTTACCACCTTCTCTCTTTGTTCAGACCGTCCTCCATAGAGGTCAAATTCCTAGCGAATGTCATAATGACATGCTTACATACTAGAACTGGTGTAAAACAAATTAATAGTTTGTCATGTCTGTCTTTGTGTGTACTTAGTTCTTACATTCTGTGATGGCATTCCCCATTGTATAGTTGGTACCAGTTAAGAATAGAATAGCGGTCATTGACCCACCTACATTTATTAAACTTCTTAACTTTGAAAACCAAAAATAAGCCTGTTCAAGTCTGGAATCGTCATCTATCGTGATCTTCAAAATGTTTTGTAACGAAAAACGATATACGGTTTATTTGTTTTGGTTCGTACGAAGAGATATTAGGGAAAGGGTAATGACCGCTATTCTCATCTTAACTGGCACAAAATATAGAAATTAATATTTCGCTTGACTGCCATGTTGAACAAGTGGTCGCCTGCTCGACTGCTGAGCGTGAGGTCATGGGTTTGATTCCCGGGTGGAGAAAAGTGTTATTAGTTTTTATCATCAGGAATTTTCTCAGTAGCAGCTACGGAGATATGCCCGATTGATGGCAATAGATTCGTCCTCAATTACATGGGAATTAAACAAAACTGGTGAAATGTGGGTGTACTATTAGTTACCCCTCTGATGGTCACCCATCTACGGACCAACCTAGGCAAGCGCAGCTTTACCTGCAGATTACCCGAGAAGCTGTTATTATTTAGCCATGAGCTCCTAAAATTACCAAATCATTTAAATCAAATAACTTTCACTTCACCAAATTCGAAGAACTAAGATATTTGCCAACAGAATAATGAACGCTGTTATCATAGACGTTAACTTCCCTCGAGTCTAAAACGCACACAACCTTTGCAAAATAAGAACTAAAAAGCATATTTCCTTTTTAAAATAAGTAGGAATGTCTGCCGCAAGGCTCTGCCTAATTATTTAAGACTGTAAGGACCGTATTTAGGTCCCAGGGTTAAATGAACTTAGTCGCTACCCGAAAATCGATGTTGAAAATTTTCAGTATCACGGTGACAATACCAATTTACATAATTATTAATACCCTTTGGTGCATAATTGAATATTAAATCTACTGAATAATTAAACAGGGTGACTAACACATTGTTATATTCAAGGATAATTCAATATAAATGATCATCTGCCTAGCGTTTTCCCAACTATGTTGGGGTCGGCTTTTAGTCTAACCGGATGCAGCTGAATACCAGTATTATACATGACCCTATCTAACCTCCACAACCCAGTTAGCACTGAGTAATACGATACTCCTTGTTAAGACTAGTTGTCAGACTTTTGGGCCACTGACTAACTAGTACTACATCATCATCATCATTTCAGCCGAAAGACGTCTACTGCTGGACATAGGCCTCCCCCAATTGTCGCCACATTGAACGGTCCCTTGCGACTCACATCCAGCGGATTCCTGCAACCTTCACCAGGTTATCGGTCCACCTAGTCGGAGGCCGCGCAACGCGTCTTCCGGTTCGCGGTCGTCACTCCAGAACTTTTCGGCCCTATCGACCATCCGTTCTGCGAGCAATGTACATTGCTCGCAGGGCACATTGCTCGCAGAACGGATGGACCGAGACGAGATTCTACGGATCGGCGCCATCATCTGTCGTCCGTCAAGGGTGAGGGCGCTGCAGACACCAGGTAGGGACCAGGTGTCTGCAGCGTGGCACACCGCTACGGTCATCGTCACGCCGGGCTGAGCCAGAAGAGTACCGTGCAAACCCCCGGGCGGGCTTGGAGAAACCTGTGACCATAAACCTACCCACACCCGTTTATTTTATTGATATATTTTTTATGTGTGGCCGGGCAAATGGCCCACTGCCGCTTAGGTTTGGCAATAGGGTAGATGACACGATAAAACAATAATTCCAAGACACCAATCTCTTAAAATACACTTTATTTTGGGCCTGAAAACCCGATTTATTTTCAATTAATTTCCTAATTCGATTTTTAGTTGCTTTGAAATCAAAAACAGTAGAGTCATTCAGTTGAATAAACGGTGACGTCACAGTTGGCTATTGCCATACAAAATCTATGAAAGAACCGCGTTTTGACAGCTCTTAAAAAGTATCTCGATTGATTGGTGTGTCATCGGACATCTACCTCATTCTTCGGGCTACGTGTTACTACTACATACATACGGGTAGGTTTGAAATTGAAGTATTAATATAAAAACCTTTTCACTGTCTCGTTGGTCTAGCAGTTGCAAGCGATGCTTCTGAACTGAGGTCCTAGGGTCGAATTCCAGGTCGGGTAAAGTGTTATAGGGGTCCCACATCAGACATTTTTAGTAGCAGCTACAGAGTCAGGATTACCCCCCTATTAGAACGAGCCTATTGCCATCAACCGGGCCCAAATTTTGTTTACGTCACATGTAATAGGTTACATGGGACTTAAATGTGGGTGTACTATACTCTGTACACCTCTGTACAGCATTAAGAATGAAAATTTGCACAACTTTATAAGAATATTAAAGAATCTTTTAATAGAAAAATGATATTATTCAATCACCGAATATTTAAATGACATCTATACTAATATTATAAAGAGGTAACATTTGTTTGTAAGTTTGTATGTTGGTAAGTTTGTATGTAGGAGGTAATTTCCGGAAGTAATGAACCAATTTTAAAATTTTTTCACTGGTTGAAAGCTACATTATTCGTGAGTGCTATAGGCTATATTTTATTCCCGTACTTCCACGGGAACGGGAACTACGCGGGTGAAACCGCGGGACGTCAGCTAGTGCTGTTATAACATTTCTGACATTTATTAAATCAATCATTGATCTTCCTTTTGACATTTAATTTTAATTTATGAAATTATTCAATTTCTTTAACATTCTTTATATAAGTAAGTGCTGATAATTTATATTTTTAACTAAATAATGAAAAATAAAAAATAAAATAAAATAAAAAATGTCCGCAGTTATTGCAATAACTGCGTACATTTTTTATTTTCATTATTTAGTTTTCTCAACAACAACAGTCTATCTAATCATCTAATCGACATTGTTCAATGTGATTAAAAATTCTTAATTCGATAGATGATCTAATTTATTTACTTGTTTATTTGTAGTTCATATAACTGTATTAATATCTTGTTTTAATTTTAGATATTACATGCATTAATACTTTTGTACGCCTTAGAGGCAAAACATAGCGCCCTCAATGTATTACCAAATAAGAACTTATAATGTACTATCGTGGTCTTTTCCGCCTGACCAGTTTAATTTTTTTCGCTTAAATCATGCGGAGGCGCCAAGCCACGCCCCCTTAAAGTTTGGGCCTATTAGGAAAGCGTCAACTTTGGCGCGCAAAATAACAATAACTCTCGTTTGGCGTGCGTCGTCAGTGCGCTCGGCCGATTCGGTATCTTTTCATTAATTATTTCTATACAAAGTCAACGGGTGGGGCTAGAGAGCGTTTGTATGTTGCGAGTGCAAGCAAAAATAAGCTTAGTGGTGGTCAGGCGGGAGTGTCCTCGATAATACCTATGTTTTATAATAAATTAATTAATCTGAATCTGAATCTGTCCTTCGGGGATTACAAGTGTGATGTTTTGATATATTTTAAGTAAAAAAACACGTTAATCCACTTCCAAATAATTACACGAATTCGTAACCACCTCGCACACAAAATTACTCACCTCAACCAAAGAGGTAATTTTTGCACATCAAGATTATCTCCTAAACTCCACATTCGCAGAATAATAACTCCGTAAGCCCTCAGCACCGCTAATTACTTAATACCCAACAAAATATTCACAAAAACATTATCCGACCCTGTTTTATGCAGAAACGGCATAACGTGGGAAGGTACAGAGAGCCAGCACAACAAGAAAAGTATCTATGTAGTATATCAACTATCTAGTGTCCACGACACAAGCCTCGTTGCTTAGTGTGGCACTAAAAGGCACTGTATGTAATGTCCAGCAATATTTATTTAACCACGACTACAGCGAAAACAAAAGAAACATGAATTTGTGTCGTACACAACTAAAAACCCGGCTACTTAAACTCACGCTCTAATTAAGTTCGGGGTTTACAAGGTAAAATCGACTTCTCCTATTGTAGAAGTCGGTTAAAATGTCACCTATGTTACCCGGGCCATAATAACGAATCGATTGACTTATTATTCATCACAATCGGATGAATAGTTTAAGAGCTACGGAAGAACCTACGTACATACTGATACTGATACTGTTAGCCTGCGTCATCCCACTGCTGGGCAAAGGCCTCTCCCCATGACTTCCAGTTGTTTCTATCCAGCGCTAATGTGGACCACTGGTCGTTGGTTTTATCCAGCTCGTCCCGCCATCTTCTACGAGGTCTGCCGCGACGCCTTCTGGCTGTGTCAAGACTCCAGAAAGTGGTTATTATGGCCCACAGCTCATTGGGCATGCGGCAGACGTGGCCAGTCCAGTCCCACTTCAGCGTTCATAGTCTGCTAAAATCATAACCATTCCTTTTGGCTTCGCCGTAGTCGGGTAAACAAGAGCGAGTTGGACTCGCGCATCAAGGAAAGAAATTCTTAGTGAAGGGCAAGTTTAGCAAAAAAAAAACTCCGAGTAGAATTCTGGTATTCAGATGCATGTAGTTAGTGCAAGTCGACATACCTAGTTGGAAAGGCTATACAGATGATGATGATGATGATGATGATGTATATTGACTTGTATGTTGACTTTCTGACCCTTTAGATGATGTAAAAAGACTCTCAAAGAAGCCGAAAAGAAATTGTTTTCCCCGTCATCATTGGGATCATTATTATGTTCTACCTAGACCAGGGGTCATCAATTTGCTTTAATTTGGGGCCCGTTTTTTTTAATTACTATGACCGTCGCGGGTCGTAAGGTTAAAGCTCCCCCTGTGTATCTACTTTGTTAACATTTTATTATTATACATTATGTCCTCAAGTCATCATCATCATCATCAGCCTATTAATGTTCCCACTGCTGGGACACAGGCCTCCTCTCTATGAGAGGGAATGGTCTATAATCCACCACGCGAGCCCAGTGCGGATTGGTAGATGTCACATGTCTTCGAATTTTTTGGTCCTCTTCTCTGGTCGTCCTCAAGTAACACAACTAAATTATTTTGTACTATGCTGTTTAGTTGAGGTCCACACATGTGCATGTTATGAGCAGGGATGAATCGTATGTGACTAAAAGATTGGTTGGATAGATTGTGTGAGGAATGATATGAAGGAAAAAGTAGTAAATGATAGCGTGACGACGACAGAAGAGGTGTTGCGTTGACCCTAAATAACTAGGTCGGTCGGCGGTCTGGATCCAGACTGTGGTCCGCCATTTGGTGACCCCTGAGCTAGACCATACCTGGGAACCTTCTATTGGGGGTCAAAGCTCCGACATTTTCACAAGTTTTTTTTTTTAATGCTTGTTTTTAATTTAAGATTATTACTTTAAACACCTCCACGTACCATCATACTATTCAATATATCCATCAGCACAATATTTTGAGTGCCTTACGTTGAGCCCTACCGTAAAACGTGATTTTTCTATAATTTTTGAGTAAAGTTACTTAGTACAAGTCGGGAAAACGCTAGGCAGATAATGATGTATGAAGTTTACCTTCTGTATATTTAAGCCTTGGTACCTCTTTTGCGCTGTAGAGAGGCAGGAAGAACAAAGGCATATAAAATAGAATATCTTATGAGTCACGTGGGAGCGACATCTTGTGCAGGATTAACGGCAATGCGACGTTTTTGAGATTAATGTAGGTGTCTCGGCGTCTACGGTACTGTATGCATTATTCGGGTGCATTAAAAAACCTCAAACTTAACGAATCGGCAAAATTATCGTGAAATACTGCAATCAAGTGTTATCAAAGACAACAATTGTGTGTGCCATCAACCTATTCTCATCCAAATCAGCAAGAAACAAGAATTGAGGCACCCCACAGCATAAAATCATCAGGTATTCGGAGGCAGCCGGCCCTCTTCAACGAGCTTCGGTGAGTCCCGTCTACCTTTCCCGTTAGATACAGTCCGCTGGCCCATTAAATAGAATAATTCTTTAACATTTCATGGTGGCTTTAAATTTAGTCTTTATTATATAGTCTTTGGCTTTATATTTAGTCTTTAGACGGAGTGGCGTCCTAGGAAAAAGAAGTTCCACTGGTTTTTGTTTTAGTTTCATTTCTGTTACGATGTGGTTTAGATCTTCATTTTGTTGTCTGGAAAATGTTTTTGTAAGTAATAACGTGATTCATATTGTACTGTCTAAGTTTTATCTTGGACATCACAGACATTGGCGAAGGAAAACATCATGAGGATAAAAAATTGATCATCATCATCAGCCTATTAATGTCCCCACTGCTGGGACACAGGCCTCCTCTCTATGAGAGGGAATGGACTATAATCCACCACGCGGGCCCAGTGCGGATTGGTAGAAGTCATATATGTCTTCTAATTTTTTGATTCTAGGACATGCCGGTTTCCTCACGATGTTTTCCTTCACCGTTTTGAGAGCAGTGTTGATGAAATAAATTACACAAAGTAATGCGCCTTCCTGGGTTCGATCCCACGATTTATTGTTCGTAAGTCGGGGCCGCCACCACTGGACCACCGCTGCTTTGAAAATTGATATTATGTCTAAAATCGCCAACCTGATTTGAACATGCGTGGTAATCAATGCTCGTGCCTTCTCAGTATAAGATGAGGCCTTTGTCCAGTAGTGAGACAGTAATACCAGCGGGTACTATTAAGTAGGTTGGGCGTGATTTATCCGGCCAGTAACTTTTTAATGAACAAATTAAAAGGAGTTTGTTAGTATCGTAACAGGTGGCGTTCTTTAGCTTCTGCCTATCCCCATATTGAATAGGCGTGATGTGTGCATATTCTCTGAAAAACTCGTTTCAAAATTCGAGGGTTATCTCGTTGCTAATCCGCGATGATCTTTAAACAGGGCATCCCACGAATATGCCACATGGATGGAGTACCTTGAATATTGTAGATGGAACATTATACTGAAAGAAGACATTAAAGAATTTAAAAAACAATTTAAACTGCATTCATAGATATTTAAATAATTACATGGTTGAACCGGGAATCAAACCCATTACACGAGAAAAATAATCACCCTGTAGCTTTATCATACCGATCAAAAGGCTTCATTCATCATAAGGATTATTTTTTGCTAAATAACAAAGTAATAATAATTAAAAGGAAGACCATGAATTTTAACATTTTTAATACAAAATTAATCAATTTATCAAATGCTCAGTATGAATGTCTTGAAAAATGTATGTCAATTAATAAAAAAAGAAAAATAAATAAACCAAAACGAAAATTTCCTGGAATAAACAACAAACCAGCCAGAGGTTGAAAGGCACATTCAACCGTCAAAATAAAACAAATAAAATAAAATTCTTTCAAGGCTCGACTCAAAAGAAAATCCTCGTTTAATCAAGCAGCAAAAACAATGATCCCGATGAAACAATAGGCCTAATCTAGCAGAGAAAAGCTGTACTTTAGAAAAATCGTCTACAATTGTAAGACAAGAGAAAGTCCATTATTTGAGAGAAAGGGCAATCGCTCGAATGTCAAACAAATTGCTTGTATAGACCAAGATTTATTTGTTGAGAAGACGATTTTTCAAAGAAGAATGGCGTGATTGCATGTAATTTGGGACCCAGTGATATGGGTAGCGTACATTGTGGAAACTTATGAATTGTTAAATAACGACTTAAGACTAGCAAAAAATCAAATGGAAACTATGCTAAAGAAGTTAGGAGAAAAAAGATATGAAAGGTAGAAGATTATAACCTAACTTAAGGCACGGACTTATTGGTTATTATTTAGTAGTAGAATGGCATATAATAGCTTTTATCCGTATTCCACGTAGCCGTTGAACACAGACAACAAAAGAATGATCCACAGACTATATGTCCACAGATGAATTTGACTCTTTTCTCAGTTGTAAAAGGTAAATGTCAAACGTTTCGTTCGGAAACTGCACGATGACTTATTTTTATATAAATTAAAATCACTCGTAACTTTTAATTCTCATCATCTAGTAACTCAATATTTTTTTATATAGAACTCTGATAAACTCTTCACTATAGTTAATATAAACTAAACCGTGAACGGCGCTCCGTTGATTTTTAAATTACGTGGGTCCAACCTCGCCATTCTCCTTTAAAGGTACATTTTGAAAATTCAGCAGCTTTAGAAAAGAGAATATCATCATCTGCCAAGCCTTTTCCCAACTATGTGTAATATGGGCTTTAAGTATTTATCTTTTAGATGTACTTTACATTGGCATTGACGGCGGCAAGCCCGCTCACAGCGAGCTGGCTGCTAATTTATGTTGTCAATGTAAAGTATATCTAAAGAGCAATACATAAATCCCATATTTGAATTATATTCTTTTTGCCGGGTGGGAGCGGAGTCGTTTATGTGGGCTAAGAACTACAGTTTGGCCGCTGAGAGAATGCGTTCCTGACAGGTTGCGAGTATTTAATTAGTGTTATTGGTGATGTTATGCAACTTACAGCTTATATAACTTACCTACCTACAATTTTTGCCCTATTAAAAAATAGTATTATTAAAAACGATATCTCTAAATCAAGTAACAATAAATGTTATAATTTCGCGCTAAATTAATGTACTTACCGAGGATACTCCCGCCTGACCACCACTAAGCTAATTTTTGCTTGCACTCGCAACATAGAGACGCTCTCTAGCCCCACCCAATTGACTTTGTATAGAAATAATGAATGAAAAGATACCGAATCTGCCGAGCGCACTGACGACGCACGCCAAACGAGAGTTATTGTTATTTGGCGCGCCAAAGTTGACGCTTTCCTAATAGGCCCAAACTTTAAGGGGGCGTGGCTCGGCGCCTCCGCATGAATTAAGCGAAAAAATGTTAAAATGGTCAGGCGGAAAAGACCATGATAGTACCAACTGACAGACGTCAGGAACCCATTCTCTCAGCGGCCAAACTGTAAATCTCATTGAACACACACATTAAAAGCGAACTCATTTGTTTTTAAAGTTGACGGCACAGTTGGCGCAGTCCCTGAGCTACTGGCTACCGCGCTACGTGTTGTGGGTTCGTTCCTCACACGGAAAAAATATTTTCAATACACTTCCTCGAAAACTGGTCCATAATGCACCACGATTAGGTACAACATGCAATGTATTTCACACGCTTGCGTTTGTTTCCAAAAAATAAAATTGCCACGGATAACTATACCTATACTTAGTCCAAATTGGTTGAATGCCTATAGTTTGAGGTGATTTTTAGGGTTCCGTACCCAAAGGGTAAAAACGGAACCCTATTACTAAGACTTCGCTGTCTGTCCGTCTGTCCGTCTGTCTGTCACCAGGCTGTATCTCATGAACCGTGATAGCTAGACTGTTGAAATTTTCACAGATGATGTATTTCTGTTGCCACTATAACAACAAATACTAAATATAGTCAATGGTACGGAACCCTTCGTGTGCGAGTCCGACTCGCACTTGGCCGGTATTTTTTTTTAAATTTCGGCAAAGCAATACGCGTCTTTACGGCATAAATATTTTTTGAATATTCAAATTGTGTTTTTTAAATAGAATATCATAGATAAACATGATTATTATAAACTAATACATAGTTACTTTTATACACAAATTAACGTTTAATTGTGTTCTGAATTCAAAAATATAAAATGAAACTATTTTTTTATATTAGGCTGTTTAACGGCTTCATACCTTTGCCTCTCCTTCAACCTGGAGAAATCAAAGTGCGACAAAAAGAAAATTAAAATCATAGTTTCTTAGTTCGTGACAAAAATATTTTTCGTTATATTATTTTATTTCTTCAAAAGTGAACTGAAAAACGTCGTTTGATACACGTGGACATTTGTTATTGCAGTTCTCGGCTCAAAAACATTATAAAAAAAACATTATAATTCCGCCTCGAATGCAATAACAAACTTTCTCCACTTGTATCAAATGTACTATTGTATGACCTACAGGTAGTTGTTCCAGGTCTGGCTGTTAGTGTAAGTGTGCGGACCAGGAGAAAATCCTAGTGTGGCGGGCTATGTTATATTAAAAAAAAGAAAAAAGAAAATCATCTCGGATTTACAACAAGACACTTTTCGCGAAGTAATGTGTAACAATTTAACATGTTAAGGTGCGAGTTGGTGTTTAAAACATCACAAAATTATGATTGATTTGTCTATGAAGTTCAAAATGGCCAAAAACAACTTGAAAGTAAACAATCGACGAACTTGAAACTTCGCACAACACTTCAAGTTGGTACATTCATCAGAAAAATAAGTACAAACTTAACAAAATTCGATCAATCTGCCATGGCCTTTTCCCAACTACGTTGAGGTCAGCTTCCAGTCTAACTAGATGCAGCTGAACACCAGTATTTTACATAGAGCGACCACCTATCTGACCTCCACAACCAAGTTACCTTGGAAGGTAACTTGGTTGTGGAGGTCCTTCCAAGTCTTGTTGTCAGACTGTGGGGCCACTGACTACCAGTAACGACTGTCAAAGATCTACGTGAATTACAGCCGGAACCAACGGCTTTACAAGCTTTCCGAGGCTCGATCGAGAGGTTTTTTTTAATATATATAGGGTTCCGTACCATCATAGAAGCGGAGCCCCCTTTAATTTATATTTATTATTAAAAGAAAACATTATGTGAAAATTAAAACTGTCTACTTATTATAGATCATGAGATACAGCCCGCTGACGAACAGATGAACGGATGGACGGTGGAAATCCGAGGCTTAGTAATAGGGTCCAAATTTTCCGCAGTATCGGAGGAATTCGTTTTTAAATGTTACACATTTTTATGTTCGTTACTGTACTTACCTTCCCAAACAAAATTCTCCCAATACCAATTCAGTCATAAATGCGCAATATTTAAGAGCAATTACTTGAAAGCTCCAGAAAGCCTTTCAGGAATAACGCTGAGATGAATCTCGTTGTTATTAAATAAAGTGCGATAATATTTCTTGTTGGCAACACTCCAGGGGCAATGTTTTAATCAGTTTGAAATTAAAGTTCAAGAGTATTTGTTTTAAATTTGAGGAATATTCGTTGCTCGTTAAATCGTTGGTCGATTGTGGTTTGAGGTGGAAAATTTAATGAAGCAGCTGGTACAAATAAATAAAAAACCGGCCAAGTGCGAGTCGGACTCGCGCACGAAGGGTTCCGTACGTATTATTATCAAAAAAAGGGCAAAAAAATCACGTTTGTTGTATGGGAGCCCCCCTTAAATATTAATTTTATTCTGTTTTTAGTATTTGTTGTTATAGCGGCAACAGAAATACATCATCTGTGAAAATTTCAACTGTCTAGCTGTCACGGTTCATGAGATACAGCCTGGTGACAGACAGACGGACAGACGGACAGACAGACGGACAGACAGCGAAGTCTTAGTAATAGGGTTCCGTTTTTACCCTTTGGGTACGGAACCCTAAAAATGAAGTGTCTGTTTGTAATTTCCAAATAATAGCTTTTTACTGAATTTATATGAAATTTTTTACGGTACTTATAAGAAAAACGCAGTTTTTTTTTTAATTTTGTCTGTTTATTCCGGCTAATCTCCGAAACGGGTAGAACAATTTTGATGGACTTTTACTGGTAGACAGCTGATATTACAAGCAGTAACTTACTTTTATTTTAGAAAAGGGATTAGGGTTCCGTGCAAAAAAAAATCGGAGCAGTCTTTGAGGACTGCCGATAGAAGTGAAAACATTAAGTACACAGGCCCCATCCCAGTCGTAGCACTGGTAATGCCCCGCGCATGCCTATGTGGTGCTACGCCGTAGCGGATGCTACGAGTGCTACGAACGGCTACGAAGCGTGACCGCATGTTACGTTACGAGACGATGAGTTCAATGTTTTTCCTTCACCCAAAAAGTGTTCAACGCGCCTAAATAAGTTTTCACTTCAATAAAACAAACTACGATTCAAATAGCGAAGAAATATTTTTATAACTATTTCACACGGATGAAGGTTGCGAGCAATAGCAAATTCTATTATAAATCTATTTTATTCACAATAATATAGGCTCTTTAGAATAAGCAAAATAAATGAGCAAAATAATGAACCGATTCAAAATTATTTCACCTTATTCTATATAAATTAACTTCCCTACAGAATTCCGGCTTTATGCCATGGATTATCTTTCATTGTCTCGTCTCTGAGAAATTATAAATTAATGTGATTTAATTAAAACAGGCTCAAGGAATTAAGACAGCTAATCAAGATTGAGATGGAGAAATCATTGTTATTTCTTCCTTATTCGTATCTTGAATAGAGTTCGTTTTGTATTTTTAGGTGTGATTTTGAATAAGACGACGGGTCTTTTGGTGGCAGAGTGCTTTGTTGGAATGTTGGTTAAGGGTCAATTCACACCGAGACGCGACGCGACGAGACGCTGCGTGCACATTTTAGTAGAGCGACTCCAAATATAACTTTATTTACAAAAAAAAAGAAAGAAAAATCATTTATTAGCCCATACAGAACAATACCTACACATCAAATAAAATGGTGAAATTATCAGTTTAAATAGTAAAAATTAAACTTTAAAAAAATAACATAAAAATAAAAAGAAACGAAATTAATCCTGTACGAGGCCAAAATGCCCCTATCTCAGCATGGTGCTGTAACATTAAAAACCGGCCAAGTGCGAGTCGGACTCGCACACGAAGGGTTCCGTACCAATTATTATAAAAAAATCACGTTTGTTGTATGGGAGCCCCCTTAAATATTAATTTTATTCTGTTTTTAGTATTTGTTGTTATAGCGGCAACAGAAATACATCATCTGTGAAAATTTTAAACTGTCTAGCTGTCACGGTTCATGAGATACAGCCTGGTGACAGACAGACGGACAGACGGACAGACGGACAGATGGACAGACGGACAGACGGACAGACGGACAGACGGACAGACGGACAGACGGACAGACGGACAGACAGACGGACAGACAGCGAAGTCTTAGTAATAGGGTTCCGTTTTTACCCTTTGGGTACGGAACCCTAAAAAAACGTCACAGTGCTAATATTTTGATAGGGCCCAAAGTGTAAATGATGCCACGGTCAGATACGGAGAAGATTAAAAAAAAATAAAGTGTAGTCGAATTACCAACACATATAAGTGGAGTATAATAAATACGAAGAAAATAATAATTACATCTACACCCCACGTAACCATACTGTTCGAAATCTGTGCCATGACCTGCACTACCACACACACACTACACTACAATAGCCCATAACGTCCACTGTTCGGAATTTGCCGTAATCTCCACGCTTGGCAGGCGGATTGGAGATCGCAGTGATGAAAGACCAACAGAAAACGCTGCTGCCCATTACCTGATCTACGGAGGCGCAAGGTGTTCTGCCTCAGACATTAGTCGCCTTATACGACACTCGTGAGTGTAATGGGTTGGTTCTATTCTACTCTGCTGGATACCACACGGCTCCACACACTCCGACTACCACACATACTACACGAAAAGATACACATTTCATTGCGATGCGTCTCGCGGCGGCGCGCGGCGCAGCTCGAAGTCACTGGCCTATTCCAGTGCAGTCGCGCCGCGTCGCGTCGCGTCTCGGTGTGAACTGACGTTAAGGTGAATGCTTCGACCAGCCCGCGAAATTCAAATTTTCTTACGTTTTTGGCAAATTGCAAGCCAGTGCAAGGTTGTATGTTGATTAAAATATTGGACGCGATTGTAAGACGTATGTAGTTACAGAATTATAATAATCAAAACCATCAATACAACCCTCCAAGTTCATAAAGGTCTAGCAATGACTTTGACCTTGAAAAAATTGTTTCTCGACCTTTATGAACTTGGAGGATTGTATTGATGGTTTTGATGATTATAATTCTGTAACTACATACGTCTTACAATCGCGTCCAATATTTTAATCAACATACAACCTAGCACTGGCCTGCAATTTGCCAAAAACGTAAGAAAATTTGAATTTCGCGGGCTACCCTGGAGCATCAGCCTTAAAGGCAGTTATTTTCTTGAGCAATATAAATGCTGGATTATTGAGTGGTAAAATATGGAAGAACAGCTGGCTGTCTGTCCAGAGTCAGAGTCCAATTATGGACCAGCTGTACCGTGAGCGTCCACGTTTAGGCCTCTTAAGTCATAAAAAGTTGTTTAAAATAGGTTATGTAAAATTACCAACCTACCTTGCTATGACCCGATATTTGTACATTATAAAAAGTTTTGAAAAAAAAAATCTCGTCCATAACAGTAATATAGGCGCACCCCTTCACATTAATATTTGAAACAAACTGAACACGTAAAGAACGTTTGTACCCCTTTTCGGATTAAAACTTTTTATCAAATAAAATTATGAAGGTACTTTGGTACAAATTTTTTGTCTAAATCTACAAATAAAAGGTTTGTTTTTGTTTTTTTTTATACTTTAATATGCGATGATGCGGCCTAGGGTGAAGCACGTTTTCCTAGAAGAAACCAATTCCATGATTGGTAAACAGAAAAGCCAGCAGTGAATTCCACAGACTGACGGTTCGCATAATAAATGTGGAAGCATAGTGCTTTGTTCTGGTCCGTGGAACTTCAACCATATAACGGTGACACTTCACCGTATCTCTCCTTGTCCGATGATAGAATGGGATGGGGAAATCAGATTGTGTAATTTGCAAAGCACACTCCCCGAAATGTAACCGAACCGAAAATTAAGAGAGGAACGTTTTGTGCTAACTACTATTATGTAAAGACAAAGGAAAGCGATTTTCATAATTTAAACCTTGAAAACTTGAAATAAGAGTAGTTTCAAGTACGGCTTTTGAGTATCAATTTAATTGGAAGTATTCAAGTATTATATTTATTTAAAAAAAAAGTCAACGTCTGCTATTTCTAATAGTAGTGATTATATCAGTGTTTTTTTTTTTAAAGTGAAAACTTCTTTATGCGCATTGAGCACTTTTTGGGTGAAGGAAAACATTGAACAATCGTCACCTGCACTCACATCACGCTTCGTAGCACTCGTAGCCGATCCGCTACGGCGTAGCACCACAAAAACGTGCGCGGGGCACAAACCGTAGTAGTGCTACGACCGGGGCGGGGCCTGTGGACTTTTGTTTTCACTTCTAACGGCAGTCCCCAAAGACTGCCACGTGTTTTTTTTGCTTTATATCTGAGGCTTGAGCCTACCTTTGTATTGTGTTCTTGGTGTTATATACAACGTTAAATTAAAAATAGTTAAATTATTCAACTCCAACACAATTTCATTGAACAGTGAAATAGATAAATAAAACTTTCCAATTAAAAAATCGTCCGCTGCTCGATTGCTTTGTCCACAAGGGAAATACCCAAGTTGTAAAGGTTTTTCATTCTCATTTCGAATCTAGTTTTAGTGAGATTTTAGTCCCATTTTAATTAAAGTAAACTTTAAAGCACAAAACATCGCGACGTATAGCTGGCATACCAGCTATTCGTCGCGATGTTTTACATATCCTAGAACCAAATGTTCAACCCGCATTGGGCCTACCCTGTCTTACCTGTTTATCACCCACTGCGAAACCTAATATTTTTTCTAAAATAAATGTAGCCTCAGTTAATCCATATTATATCAGCTATCTGCCAATAAAAGTCTCGTTAAAATCGGTTCAGCCATTTCGGAGATTAACAACAAAATGTTTGTGTTTGACACAAACATTTTTTTGTTAAATAAGTACCGTAGATACTTTCATATGCATACAGCAATAAACTGTTATGTCAGAAGTATAAATAACAGACAAATTAATTTTATAATTTTATTTATTTGTAAAGATGATAGGATTGAGGCATGGGTTTCCAACCTTTCACAAACCAGCTGTCACAAAACCAAAATCCACTCTTCTGTTTGACCTGACAAATCCTACCTCAAAAGGGTGCCGCCATCTTGAACTTAAAAAGGGGTCTCAAAACAATTAATGGCACAAAAGGTATGTGGTCCCTTTGTACTCATTGTGTTTTGCGTATCAGCAGGGATCTAGGTCAGTAGTACAGGCTGGCTTAATTTTAATTGTAGTAGGTATATTTAATTATGTAATTTTTTGTTATTTCGTCTTGAAGCCGCGTTTTTTCAAATGTTTTTCCTAATTTATTATTATTTGACAATTTCAGTGGTGGTGGCCTCGTCTTACGAACAGTAAGTCGTGGGTTCAAACCCAGACAAGCACATTATGTTGTGTAATTTATTTCATCACCAGTGCTCTAAAACGGTGAAGAAAAAACATCGTGAGGAAACCGGCATGTCCCAGAACCAAAAAAATCAAAGATATGTGACATCTCCCAATCCGCACTGGGCCCGCGTGGTGAATTATAGCCCATTCCCTCTCATAGAGAGGAGGCCTGTGTCTCAGCAGTAGGAACATTAATAGGCTGATGATGATGATGATGATGATGATGATGATTATTTCACAATTTATTTGGGGTTGGCGTAGTTTTTATCATTTTTATAAGCTTTTATTTAGCTTGCCTTGTTAGTTGCTTAGTTCTAGTATGTATTGGTCAAATCTTACAACTGAATTTCAGACCAGTTCCCCCTAACCGATTGAGCTGAAATTTTGCACACATCTTTGGTTCTGGTGACAGTACATTTTTATGACTGACATGACTATATTCTGCAACCAGATCGCCTCTTCAAGAGAGAAATCCTCAAAGGTTAATAGCACGGACACGAAACATTGTTCAATGTGGTGTTTAAATGTTGATAGATAAACAATAATTATTTTGTTCAAGACTTAAACCTATTTACAATTAGTGAGATAAACCTAGTTTTCTTCTTTTTATTTAAATAAAAGCTTGTTTTTTATTTCATATTTATTCCATACCACTTTACTAACGTATAAAGCCATATCATCTTCGGTTTAAAGAAATTTATTTCTCATAAGAACATACAGTCCGCTTATAATGAGATACAAAGTAATAAGTAAGATAATACAATACAATTTCCTCCAGAGTATTACAAGTTATAGTGTACATACATGTTTCTTAAGCCTATTTTTAAATATATTCACGTTAGCGCACTCTTTAATATCGTCCGGTAATTCATTGAACAGATGAACTCCTTCAAATAATATTGTCTTTCTACCGTAATTAGTGCGTACGCTGATGACTTCAAGTTTGTTTTTATATCTATTTCTCAGGTTATGTGACATTGTTTTTTTCTTTAGTTGTATGTTAGTTTGTATTGAGTTTGAAGTTATGTTTTTGATAAGAATGCAGGTGTAGTAAATGTATAGCTGTCTAATATTTAATAATTTAGTTTTTTCGTAAATGGTTTTTGTTGGAGTAAGATAATTATAATGAAACAAAGTTTTAATAATTTTATTTTGAACTCTTTGGAGTGATTTTAAATTAGTTACTGCTGCGGAACCCCATACCTCAATCAGATATTCTAAATGCGATTTGACTAATGAATTATAAACCAAAGTGCGCACTTTACTTGGAATACAGTTTGCTACTTTCCGTACTGCTCCCAATAGCGATGTTAATTTACTTCTGAGATGGTCGATGTGTAATTTCCAAGTTAGTTCATCATCTACCCTTAATCCAAGATATTTTTCGTTGGTTGATCGTTTTATTATTTCGTTATTTATTTTAAGAGGCGAGAAGTCCGGTATACGCTTGTTTTTAGTGGTAAAAATCATGAATGAGGTTTTCGACGTATTAATTGTAAGAAGGTTGTACTTTAACCACTCGTTTAATAAATCAAGGTCATGTTGAGCGTCGTTTATAATGTTATGAATTGATTTGTCAAAGTAAAAGAGACAGGTGTCGTCTGCATATAGTGTTAGGTGTCCAATTAACCCTATTTTACTAATATTATTTATATAAATCTTTCACACATTACATCCGTATTTATTTTCTGCAACAGCCCGATTTTTTTTAGTTTATCGATGTTTTCCCACGCGTGAGCAAAGGTCTCAGATATTATTTCAGCCACCCAGATAGGCATTTTTAATTAACCTACTTCCCAAGACATCCAAGCGATAAGATTTAAAGGTCACTAAAATTCATCTGTTCCTACTGTTAGTTTAGGCCCCATCATTTATTTTTTCACGAAATTATCTGAGTGTTTACATAGGACCTGTGACCCAACATCGAAATAGAGGATTATGTGCTAAGCAAATATTTTCAAGAGATGATATCTCGTGAAGCAAAATGTTACAGTTTAATTTTGGTTTTTCATTTTTGTCTTTTATTAAAGCTTATTTTGTTGGATAAATAATTATGTTCCTATTAACAAGTTTCCTCCGTGCCTTGGAAAGCCCGTTGGTCCCGACTGTCATTTGTAAATCAGTGGCACGAAATTCTGAGAACCAGTTAAGACTGGTTCTCAGAATTTCGTGCCACTGATTTCACCCAGACCCATTGATTTGACCCAGTTAGTACTGGGTAATACGATACCCCTTGGTAAGCCAAGGGGTATCGTATTACCCAGTACTAACTGGGTTTATCATCATCGTCAGCCTATTAATGTTCCCACTGCTGCAACACAGGCCTCCTCTCTATGAGAGGGAATGGGCTATAATCCACCACGCGGGCCCAGTGCAGATTGGTAGACTGATGTCTTCGAATTTTTGGTTCTAGGACTTGCCGAATTTCTCAAGATGTTTTCCTTCACCGTTTTGAGAGCAGTGGTGATGAAATAAATTACACAAAGTAATGCGTCTGTCTGGGTTCGAACCCACAACTTACACAACACAATCAATTTTACAACAACGACATTTTCTAGACTTTATTGAGATTTTTCCACCCTTTTTTTGCCTTATTTTAGTAGTTTTTTTTATTATGTTTTCGTAGTTATAAACATTGGTGATTAAAACACCTCAGAACTTCCCTCAAACTAGGGTTAAAATTAAGATAATAGGCCTTTTTAAAAAACCAAAAAATATCTTAACTAGTACGTCTGAAGTAGGGTCTACTAATTAGCAAAACCTCCTCTATATGCGAATTTGTTATTGCACCAGACCTATTCACCCTAGTATGCTATCTCTAATGCAGGCTGTACACTCTCGCCCGAGAGCGCTCGCTGTGCCTCGCCCGAGAGCCTCGGTCGAAACGAGTGACCATGTACACTCTCGCCGAGCGAGGTCACTCGTCATTTTCAATAGGGTATATGCATGATTTTATCACTCTAAACAAAGCGTAATAACATCAGAAATAGCAAAGTGTAAATGATCACCACAATAAACACAGTAAATGCCAATAGTTATTTTAATTAAGTATTATAATCATATTAGAACATAATCACATTATTGAAACTTCACTTTTAATCAAATACACAGACACACAATTATAACTCACTTTTCTACTTTAAGATACGAATATACCATTATGGCACTACTAAGGAGATGTTACTCGTTCCGAACTAGCCAACCAACTGCCCGTGTTCTCCTTTTATAAACTATCTAAATAACCAGTGTCGCCCCACCATTGCCCGGAAACGCACAACGGACCAATAACAGCGCGACACCAGTACTACCAACCTTCACATTTATTAAGTAATCTTTAATTTACATAGTCAAATGAATATCTCTTAAGTAGTGTCAAAAACAGTTATAATTTAGTATGATTTTAACAAATAACACAACTAATAAGTAAACCATTAATCAAAATAACGAACTTTATGCGTAAAAATGTATGGCTGTCTTCGAGGCGACAACATCCGGCCGTCCTGCGCACGCATCCGTCCCCGGATAGCGTCCCAGTCTGGTGCAATTGCTGAGAACAAATTATATAAATAAGTCACAATGATTATAAAGTTACGCAGTAATTTCAAATTACTCGTCATTCGAACTGAGCGTCTACTCTGCTATTCCATCAACGGCCAGCAGAAGAAAGACCACAATTCCAAAGACTTATCAATTTGACATAATATTGGTATCTAGATGTGCTTGTAACTGTTCCATCAGCGGTCAGTCATTGGTAAGTTTAGAGCTTGCAGCTCACCCTAGGCGATGCCTTTGGCCAACCCTAGTTGCATGTGACTACAAACCCTAAACCCAATTATCACAGATTTATTTTACATGAATAAATACTGCAACACAACACAATCCAATACCAAGATATTATGTTTGAAGCAAATGCACTAGACAGCTTTAGCAAGTAGTAAAAAAAATTGTTTTAAAAATATGTTTTGAATAAATCGAATCATTATTTGGGTTCAATAAATACCTGACAACATCTTAGGCCATTTCCAAACCGTCAACATCTAAATCTGCCATTGATCCAAGGTTTCATATTCTCAGCACACGTGGTTCCTTCATAGCACTTGCTTGTTCTTTCAGCGCCACGCATGTCCTTTACTTTGTAGCGGTCATGACCTAATACTTCAGTCACCTGAAAAGGGCCTTTGAAAAGCGGTAATAATTTAGTGCTTTGTCCTTCATTAGATTGACTAGGAATTTTTATGACTACCAAATCGTTGATGTTGTAATTGTGAGCCTCTTTTCTTTTGGAATCGAAAGCCTGCTTTTGTTTGTCTGCACTGGCTTGGATACGACTATTAACGTTATTTCTTAATAGTGTAACGTCAACAGTTTGATCTTCTTGTGCCAGCTTGTCGGCATCAGTTTGAAGGCGGTATCCAAAAAACACTTCACTGGGAATAGCTGAAGTGGTTTTATTAATGGTACTGTTAATGCCTTGTTGGATACTGGTTATATGAGTATCCCATTTGTCGTAGCTGGTGTTAGCACCCATACTTCTCAATGCGTCAAGGATGGTGCGATTAAAGCGTTCCACCTGACCGTTTGAGCGTGGAACAGCAGTAGCTATGACATGGTGTCGAATATTTTTGTCCTGGCAGTATTTTACGAACAACTTGGATGTGAAAGAACTTCCAGCATCACATATAAAAAAAAAACTTACCAAAAACTTTAAATATTTTGTCTAATTCGTTAATAACAACTTGACTCTTAGTATTACGAACAGGTGATATAAATACAAATTTTGTAAAGGAGTCAACAGTAACCAAGAGGTAGGTATTTTTACGCGTAGTTTTTACAAATGGACCCAAGTGGTCCATGTGAAGCGTGTGAAAGGGTTTTGCATATTTAGGTATCGGAAACAGTTTGCCTTCCTTTTTGCCATGGATATTTTTATAGTAAATACAGTTAATACAATTTTTAATATATTTGGATACCACTTTTTTAATTTTGGGAAACCAATAACAAGATTTTATCCTTTCAATTGTCTTATCCACGGCAAAATGGCCAAGTTCGTCATGATTAGCTCTTATAATTTGCCAAATACACTGTTTAGGGACAACCCATCGTCTACCATAGTTAGTCCGGTATACCTTATTACCTAATAGCTCATAATCATTATACACTTTCTTATTAAGCTCGGCCTGGCCTGATTGTAATATTTCTCTAATTGAACAAATATTTGTATCTTGTAACTGCACTGATAATAACCAATCTGCTTCAGTAATAGCCAACACGCTTTCATTGCATATGGGGGTAGAATTTTTATCAACAGGGTTTCGGCTTAAAGCGTCCACATGTTGCATTTGAGCTCCGGGTTTGTGTATTATTTCAAACGTGAATTCTTGTGTAAGTAATACCCATCTACCAATTCTAGAATTAATTTCCTGCTTATTTATTGTGTATTTAACAGCATTACAATCAGTATAAATTTTAAAAGTGGACCCCAATAAGTAGTGACGGAATTTTTGAAGCGCAACAATTATAGCTAAGAATTCCAACTCAAAGGAGTGGTACTTTTTCTCCTCATTCGAAGTCTGTCGACTATAGAAATGGATTGACTTTTCACCAGTATCAGTCATTTGAGTCAGTATGCAGCCTACACCATCACGACTAGCATCGGTGTATAAAATAGTAGGTAATTTGGGGTCATATATTTTTAATAAAGCGTTATGTGTTAACTCGTTTTTTAATTTATTAACTGCTGAAATTTGTTCGGATCCCCACTCCCACTTGACATCTTTTTTTAAAAGCTTTGTCAAGGGTTTTGCTATAAGAGCGCAATTCTTTATAAATTTTCTAAAATAATTAATGAGACCTAAAAACTGTCTAACTTGATGCACCGTTTTGGGCTCAGGATAGTTTTCTACTGCCTTCAATTTCTTTTTACCTGGCCGTATACCATCTTCTGAAATATCGTACCCAAGAAAGCTAACAGAGCTCTGGAAAAAGTGACATTTCTCTAAATTTATTGTCAAACCATTGGTTTGCAATATTTTTAATACTTCGTCTAACTGCCTAGCATTTTCATCAATCGACTTGGTAGCGGTTAATAGATCATCCATATAACAAATAACTTTATCAAAACGTAGTTTACCTAAGACTTTGTTCATTAACTTTTGGAATACAGATGGGGCATTGCATAAACCGAATGGCATCCTTCTAAATTCAAAATGCCCATCTGGGGTAATGAAAGCAGTTTTAGAAATAGAGTTTTCATTAACAGAAATTTGGTAGTAGCCACTTTTTAAATCTATTGTTGTGTAGCATTTACATCCTCTAAGTTTGTCTATAAGGTCTTCTACAATGGGCATTGGGTATTTTTCTTTGACAGTTATTTTATTTAGAGCCCTATAGTCAATGCACAAACGTTTTTCACCCGAAGGTTTATCAACCAAAAGAACCGGACTAGCGTAAGCGGAATTACTTTCGCGAATTATTACATTTTTTAATAGGTCATCAATAATCTTCCTAGTTGCTGCCTTTTTCGATTCAGACATACGGTAGGGTCTTTGACATACTGGTTTATTCGTAATTAATTCAATATCTAACTCCACACAAGAAGTTTGTCCTAATGATTCTAAATCTTTTGAAACTACACGAGGGTATCTAGAAAATATTTTATTTAAAACAGAGATGTGTTCAGAATTAGAGTTAAACATAGAAGACTCTATTAAAGCTACCTGGTTTTTACTAATGGGGCAAAAGGAAAGGCTATTTCCTACACGTACATACATAATTATTTTATCCTCCGTGAAATATGACTACACTAAGCTCAGCATTGTCAACCATTATATCAACCCGAGTCCCATGTAAGACCTCCGAGCACGTATCGGTTTTAAATCCTGTTAACATCACGGGTTTATTTAATTGGAACAATTCTAGGTTTAACTCTTGTGCCAAAGAAGATGTTATTAGAGAACAACTACTACCCATATCAATAAAAGCCTGTTGTTTACATCCATTAATCATAATTTCCTTATAAAATTTATCCTTAGGAGTAGGTTCAACAATTAATTTGACTTCACTGTCTTTTTCAGATTTCATTTTAGGTTTAGACCTACACGCAAGCTCTAAATGACCAAATCTATTACATGAATTACATTTGACATTATCCTTCTGACTGCAGCTGGTATTTTTATGACCAGGTTCACCACAGCGAAAACATGTAATATTTGCACTAGTATTTGAAACAAAACTACGCACTGGTGCTCCATTAGTGTTAGAAGAACTAACTGTATTTTTATCTACATTGCTATAGCGAGTTAAATTTTTCCCTTGTAAATTGTTATGTTTATGAAGGGACTTTTGTTCCGGGTCAACATGGATTTTTCCATGTAAAAATGAGGCTAACTCATCACAGTATTTGAAATCTGCTGCAGTGAGTATATTTTTATCACCAATTGATCCTACAATTATCGAAATAATATCATGATCAGAAAATGACAGCCTCATTTTGTCAATTTTTCCTTTTTGTACAAAATAAAATTCATATAATGATTGCCCATCCGAAGGTTTCGTTTCGACCAAGTCTTTTAACAAACTGTACATATTACGCTTAATTTGAAATGTATCTAATAACGTATTTCGCCAATCCTTCCATTTCCAGGTAGTCCATCGTGTTTTGTTTTTTTGAAGCGAGTCGTACCATGTTTTAGCAGTATTACGCAATTTTTGCAAGGCTTGAAATTGTAGGACACGATCAGACCAACGAAAAGCACGAGCATTGGCTTCTACTACGTTTATCCACATTTCAATATCGTCCACTAATGGGTCAAATTCGGGAATCACTGAAGATAACATAACATTTTGGCTTACTGCGGGAGACGCACGCCTGGTGCGTCTCTTTTTCTTATGCCTGTGCCCATCAGAGCTGCTGCTGCTGCTAGATGAGGGTGAACCAGAGCTCGATGATGAGCTCGTAACATTGTTCGACGCACTTCTCCCTCGAGTGCGCTTGCGGTTTCGTGGCATCGGGGCGCGTTTTTCGTATCACTTCTGATGTAAATGATCACCACAATAAACACAGTAAATGCCAATAGTTATTTTAATTAAGTATTATAATCATATTAGAACATAATCACATTATTGAAACTTCACTTCTAATCAAATACACAGACACACAATTATAACTCACTTTTCTACTTTAAGATACGAATATACCATTATGGCACTACTAAGGAGATGTTACTCGTTCCGAACTAGCCAACCAACTGCCCGTGTTCTCCTTTTATAAACTATCTAAATAACCAGTGTCGCCCCACCATTGCCCGGAAACGCACAACGGACCAATAACAGCGCGACACCAGTACTACCAACCTTCATATTTATTAAGTAATCTTTAATTTACATAGTCAAATGAATATCTCTTAAGTAGTGTCAAAAACAGTTATAATTTAGTATGATTTTAACAAATAACACAACTAATAAGTAAACCATTAATCAAAATAACGAACTTTATGCGTAAAAATGTATGGCTGTCTTCGAGGCGACAACAAAAGTGAAATTATTTTTTTAATATCTATAAAAAATACTAAGTTATAAGCATTTGAAACTGCTGATTAGACAGAGAGATCTGATATAGCGAATGACGTCAAACGCTGCATCGACGTACAAAATCCATACTAAATTCCGTTTATCTAGAAAGAGATAGAAACAAAAGTTTAAATGGTTATAACTTCTGTGTTTTTTGGCCGATTTAAGTCTTGTTTTCGCTTTTTGTCATTATTTCATAGTACTTTAACATTCCGTATCGAAATAAAAAAAAGAAAATATATGCATATTCCCTCCGCTTAGTGAACGCAGAGGCAATGGACGAAACAGAAGTTCCTGTTGCTGTTGCACTATGTGCCATTAGTTATTACCGCTACTTATGTACCTATATATTATTTTAAAAAAATACAAAAAAGTGGCGTAAACGAAGATGGTGGATGGTCACAATTCATCGTAATAGAACATGGTACGTAAATTTAATTTTACTTCTTTGGTATATCGGCATCGAAACTGGGATAAATGAGGGTATACAGCGACGCGCTCACATTCCCGCGAGGTGGCGCGAGAACTTTTGACTCACGCGCAAAAACTGACTCGGGACGGAGAGCTAGCGAGGAACACCGAGACAGGCCGAGGCGGGCGAGTGCTTCCATCTACACTCTCGCGCTCGCCCTGCCTCGGACTGTCTCGGCGAGAGTGTACAGCTGGCATAACATGGTATTTAAGCATAACTGGCGAAATGTAAGTACTGTGAGTTAGTCTCTGCCAAACCCTTTGGGGATAACAGGCGTGACATTGTTTTGACATTTACTGAAAGAAAATAATCCAGTTTAATTTTCTTCTTTTTTTTTTCTCTTGTACAGGTTTTTTGTTATTTTTTGTTAGATAAACAGAATGTGTAGACATAATTGCTGGAAGCTATAAAAAGTGTGTATTTATGGATAACATTTTTGTTTTGTCATGAAATATGAAAAAATGTTTACTTTTTATTATATTTTCTCTAATAATACATTGGGACGTGTAAACATTTGTAATAACTTTGCGAAATTCGTACGCTATTTATTTTATCGTTACTGTGTATTCTAGAAAAATAATGTGAAAACATTCTTGGTAGCTGAGAATTAGGCTGGAACAGTCCGTAAATAGGCTAGTTGGTAGTTCATAATAATCTGTAATAAAAATATGATGTAATCACATCTAATTAATGGTCTGAGAACAGCTATTTGATATTGTGTGGAACTGGAGCAATATAATCAATTGTATGCTTTGCTGTTATTGTAGTTTTATTATTACGATGCCTTTCGCATAGCGGGTGGGCAGATTGGTAGGTCATAGCTTATCTTGTTTGTGCTAGTCGAAAGGTTATCGACAAAAATGAGGAACAAAATATGAAAAAGTTTCATCCCATTGATTTGGTGGCGTCAAACGCTACTGTTTACCCCTTTTTTTCGGATGGGAAATCATCAAATGACTCCTCGGCTCTGGGCAGAGCAGGAGGGAGTGTCGGACTTTTACTCACTAATACCCATCCATGTTCCTTCATCGCCCTTTGTGTTCCGGGGTCACGGTATCTCTTTCGAACAGACCCGCAACCCCGGCAGGCATCGGTCCTTGCGGACCCCTTCCTTTTGCTGACTCTCTTTGAGGCGCGCGTGGAACACGAACGCGCCATCGACACGGCCTGTCGTCATGAGACAGACAGACGGCGAGCTAGCCCATAGCCCACCGTCCACAGGCCCGCGCCTACGATCGCTCCCAACTACTATTAATCCTCATGTTTAGCTGCCTTGGTTGGTTATTAAAGTCTTCAAGAGAGAATGTCATGCGATGGTGGCGGGTGTGTCGGGTCATTTAGTTTCCTTCAATATGGTTGAGTTGAACGGCGCCGGTACATGCGTCATGTTCGTGAACGGGCACTGTCAGTTGGAACTGGTCATCTCTTACCAGCCACGGTTCATCTTAATTACTTAATTTTTAAATTGTTGGTCTAATCTTTTACTCTGGACGCTCTTAGTGTGCACGTCTTTCTACATCGTTCTCACGTAATATATGTATAATCTCAAAATTAACGATGTAACCAAGATTTTGTAACAATATTTTGATTTAAAAGAGTGTCCATGGAGTTTCTTGCCCGTTCTTCTCCATAGAGATCTACGCTAGGAAATGGGAAATTACAATTACTTTCTCAAGTTATTCTGCCTTGTGACTGGGACTGTAACTTTGTATTTTTGAAGTGAAAACTTCTTTAGGCTCGTTAAGCACTTTTTCGGTGAAGGAAAAACATTGAACTCATCGTCACGTAACGTAACGTGCGGTCACGCTTCGTAGCCGTTCGTAGCACTCGTAGCATCCGCTATGGCGTAGCACCACATAGGCATGCGCGGGGCAATACCAGTGCTATGACTGGGGCGGGGATTGTGTAATTTTTGTTTTTACTTCTATCGGCAGTCCCAAAAGGCTGCTCTGATTTCTTTTTTTGTATGTTTGACATTCAAAAGTGCCGTAATTTGTAGGTCTAAAAAACTGGCGGTGTAAAATCAGCAAAATTAAAAATAAAACCCACCGAAATTTGTTGCTTTTTTGTTGCTAATTAGTTGCTAAAAAAAATTTTTTTTTGCTTCAACCGATCGGAAAAATCGGCAATAACGCTAACTTTTCATTAAGATAGCGTGGAAATCACTGGATGTGGAATGATCGATCAAGCGAATAGGGGTCAATTTGTTGCTAATTTGTTGCTGAAAGATGCTAGAGAGAAAAAATAATATTTGTTTTTTTTTTATTACGCCAAAATAAATAATGTCCACGCCAACTTAACTCTCGAGTTTTCCGTGAAAAAGCTGAATGAAAATTTGTTGCTGCTTCTACTACATCTTGTCCGAGTACAGAGAGTCAGCAACAAAATAGAAAATGGAAGTCAAGAAAGTCGAGAGATCGGTTTACGAAAAAACCGGCCACGCCAGGTTAATCTTGACTTTTCCGTGGAAATACTATAGTGAAAAATTGTTACTGCTCATACTGCAGCTAGTCTGTTTACAAAGAGTCAGCAACAAAATAGAAACCGGAAGTCAAGAGAAGTTGGATATCGGTTTACAAAAAAACCGGCCACGCCAGCTTAACTCTCGACTTTTCCGTAGAAAAACTATTGTAAAAAATTGTTGCTGCTCATACTGCAGCTAGTCTTGAGTACAAAGAGCCAGCAACAAAATAAAAATTAAAAGTCGGATTACTTTGGAGATCGGTTTACGAAAAAACCGGCCACGCCAGCTTAACTGACTTTGCGGTAGATAATCTATTATTACATAATAATTATAATAAATCTGTAGAAAAATCGTTTTTGTACATAGAAAATATTTCGAATAAAAAGTGCCAGGGTGTTAAAGGATAACCAACAGAACTCATTTCCAGCATTTTTAAAATTTTTGTCTGTTTATCTGTTTGTCTGTTTCCATGATCAAGCATCACGTAAAATATACGATACCAATATAGATAACTTTTATACACAGAAATTGTGCGTATCTTGAGGTATTATTTAGTTTTTGTTTCATCGTAATCGGTTAATTCTATCAAAAGATATATGAATTTAGTGTTCAAGAAAAACTAATCAACAAATGTAAGATGCAGCGACATCTATTGTACTAGACACCAGTCTAGTACAATAGATGTCGCTGCATCTGTCGGTGAGCACATTTTTAGTCATTAGTACCAACTAATGACTAAAAATGTGCTCACCTATAACTTTATTTACCTGATGCTGCTTTGAAAATTTAAATCGTGATTTCCGTGCATTATATTTTAGCAGTTTAACATCTTGGTCCTTAGATGGCGTTATTCATTTCACTCCATTTTCTGAAGCGCGGTGTTATGATTTTCCTTGAAAGAATGACCCTCGCCCGTGTCTGGTGCCTCAAGTTTCGTTTTTTAACCGACAAAACAAAAAGGAGGAAGTTCTCAATTCGACGCGTATATTTTTTTTTATGTATAACCACTCATATTTTTTTACAGAGAAGTCCGATACGCATGGTTCTTTTTTTGTGAAAAGCGTAGATATCTCAAAGTTGGTTCCATTTAAAATTGAAAAATCGTGTTTGGCACCTTCGATGAGAACTTTCGACATATCTGGAGTATGACTGTCATTCGAGTGCCTGTTTGTGATGAAGACGTAAGGTTGTCGAGGCAAGCCCTTATTAGGAAAAACATAAGTAGATTATTTTAGCGATTAATGCAGATCATCATCATCATCATCATCATTTCAGCCGAAAGACGTCCACTGCTGGACATAGGCCTCCCCCAAGTGTCGCCACATTGACCGGTCCCGTGCGACTCGCATCCAGCGGATTCCCGCAACCTTCACCAGGTCATCAGTCCACCTAGTGGGAGGCCTTCCAACGCAACGTCTTCCGGTTCGCGGTCGCCACTCCAGAACTTTTCGGCCCCATCGGCCATCCGTTCTGCGAGCAATGTGCCCTGCCCACTGCCACTTAAGTTTGGCAATTCTTCGGGCTACGTCGGTAACCTTGGTTTTCTTGCGGATGTCTTCATTTCTGATTCGGTCGCGCATGGAAACTCCGAGCATAGCCCTCTCCATTGCCCTTTGGGTGACTTTAAGCCTTCTGATGAGGCCCATTGTGAGCGACCACGTTTCGGTCCCGTATGTAATCACTGGCAACACACACTGGTCATAGACTTTCGTCTTGAGACACTGCGGTAAGTTGGACGAGAAGATACCGCGCAACTTCCCGAACGCTGCCCAGCCTAGTCGGATTCGATGATTGACCTCTTTTTCGAAGTTAGACCTACCTAACTGGACCGTTTGTCCTAGGTACACATAATCGTCTACAACTTCGAGTGTGGAGTCTCCGATCTTGATAGGAGTGGGTGTGACATGGGCATTCAACATGACCTTGGTTTTGTCCATGTTCATTTTAAGACCCACTCTTCCGGAAGCTCCACTGAGGTCATCGAGCATTGTACTCAGGTCCTCCATGGTCTCAGCCATGACCACTATATCGTCGGCAAACCGAAGGTGAGTGATGTACTCGCCATTGACGTTGATGCCTAGCCCTCTCCAGTCCAGAACCTTGAAGACATCCTCCAGTGCAGCGGTGAACAGTTTCGGAGAAATGACGTCTCCCTGTCTCACACCTCGCTGCAGGAGGATAGGTTCCGAGGCTTGGTCCTGAAGTCGGACTGACATGGTGGCATTTTTGTACAGACACTTCAACACCTCGATGTACCGATAGTCGATTTGGCACCGTTGGAGAGACTGCAGTACAGCCCAGGTCTCGATCGAATCGAAGGCTTTCTCGTAGTCCACAAACGCTAAACAGAGGGGCAGGTTATACTCTTCGGTCTTCTGTACAACTCGCCGCAGCGTATGTATGTGGTCCACGGTGCTAAAGCCTCTTCGGAAACCGGCTTGTTCGGGTGGCTGGAAATCGTCAAACCTGCGCGCGAGACGATTCGTGATGACTCTAGAAAACAACTTGTAGACATGGCTTAGAAGTGAGGTGGGCTTATAATTCTTCAACCGGGCATTGTCACCCTTCTTGAAGAAGAGTACCACCACACCCCTGCACCATGCCTGTGGCGTTTTTCCCTCAAGTATGACGGATATAAACAGCTTCTGAAGGGCCTTAAGTACCGGTTTTCCACCCGCCTTCAGGAGTTCGGCCGTAATTCCGTCATCACCCGGTGCCTTGTTGTTTTTGAGCTGCTTCAGAGCCATCCTAATCTCGTACAGGCTGACGTCCGGGATGTCTTCGGTATAGTGTCGGGTCAGTCTAGCTCTTGGGTCGTTTGCTAGATCTACGACGGGTTTACTGGTTGATGTGTACAACTGTCCATAGAAGCTCTTGATCTCCCTCAGAAGCTCCGGTTGAATGCAGATATATCGAAAAATTAAATTGTTACCCACTTGAATCTATACTAATATTATAAAGCTCAAGAGTTTGTTTGTTTGGTTGGTGGCGCTAATTACAGGAAAAAAAAACTTATAGTGTTGGTTTTTAGGGTTCCGTACCCAAAGGGTAAAAACGGAACCCTATTCCTAAGACTTCGCTGTCTGTCCGTCTGTCCGTCTGTCTGTCACCAGGCTGTATCTCATGAACCGTGACAGCTAGACAGTTGAAATTTTCACAGATGATGTATTTCTGTTGCCGCTATAACAACAAATACTAAATATAGTCAATGGTACGAAACCCTTTGTGTGCGAGTCCGACTCGCACTTGGCCGGTTTTTTTATAATAATTGGTACGGAACCCTTCGTGCGCGAGTCCGACTCGCACTTGGCCGGTTTTTATTTTGTTGCTGCCTCTTTGTACTCAAGACTAGCTGCAGTATGAGCAGCAACAATTTTTTACAATAGTTTTTCTGCGGAAAAGTCGAGAGTTAAGCTGGCGTGGCCGGTTTTTTTGTAAACCGATATCCAACTTCTCTTGACTTCCGGTTTCTATTTTGTTGCTGACTCTTTGTAAACAGACTAGCTGCAGTATGAGCAGCAACAATTTTTCACTATAGTATTTCCACGGAAAAGTCAAGATTAACCTGGCGGACTTTCTTGACTTCCATTTTCTATTTTGTTGCTGACTCTCTGTACTCGGACAAGATGTAGTAGAAGCAGCAACAAATTTTCATTCAGCTTTTTCACGGAAAACTCGAGAGTTAAGTTGGCGTGGACATTATTTATTTTGGCGTAATAAAAAAAAAAACAAATTTTATTTTTTCTCTTTAGCATCTTTCAGCAACAAATTGGCAACAAATTGACCCCTATTCGCTTGATTGATCATTCCACATCCAGTGATTTCCACGCTATCTTAATGAAAAGTTAGCGTTATTGCCGATTTTTCGCGATCGGTTGGAGCAAAAAAAATTTTTTTTTAGCAACTAATTAGCAACAAAAAAGCAACAAATTTCGGTGGGTTTTATTTTTAATTTCGCTGATTTTACACCGCCAGTTTTTTAGACCTGTAATTTGTCTAATTGAAATAAATGCTTTGAGTTTGAGTTGCATTGTCCCATGCTACTTGGAATCGGCGCAACATATTTTTTTCTCCCATTCTTCTCTGTCAACCGTCACTCTATCATTAACTCCTTTTTCCTTCATAGCTTTCCTCACACAATCCATCCATCTTTTCTTTATTTGGTTGGCTATTAAGAAGACGCATTGGAAATTTTGGAGTCAATGATCTCAATTTCTGTTAGTAATTACAAAACGAATGAAAATATAATTTGGTGATCTGATAATTCATGATATCTTATCTTTCTTATTTTGTTAGTTTTCTATACAATCATGATTATGTAACTTTTGTAACAGAGAAAAAAATATCAAACATACCTCTTTTTAAAAAGTGTCACGTTATGGGCAAACGGGATCTATTTAAGCCTCTTAACTTTCTCCGTAGATGAGTCTATACATACTCTTTAAAATTGTAGAAGGAATTTCTCAAATAATCATTTCCCACTGAATTAAATAACATAAACCATTTTGTCGTTTACGTCCTTTAGTTATAAGCTAGCAATCCTCGCCCCGTTCAGATGTTCAGTCCCGGGGCGCGCGTTTTAGAACAATGCGTCGCTATAAAGTCGCTAAGTTATTTCATCATTTTGTTAAGTTATTTCACCCCGTTTTCCATTGTACTTATACATAACTGATAAAATGTGGTTGTACTGTTAGGGGCACCTCTGCCTACCCCTTCGGTGAATACAGGTTTGTTGTTGATAAGTAATCACATATTGTTGTAACTCGAGCTACATAAATTTTTTTAAGCTGTTATTGTAGGTTTCCCTGGCTCCTATAACACAGATATATCGGCTAGCACAGGAGTCAGGGACTTTACATAATTTTGTAACCACTTGTGTAACAAAGATTTGATTTTTGATTGATTTTATTATTACATAGTCATAGTTCGTCGTGTTTGTAGATTAGTGGGTAGTCAAAATAATTTTTGACTTAAAATTAAATAGCTACAAGATAAAAAGAAAAAAAATAAAGTTAATTAAGATACAATCAAACCGAAAAGTATAGACTAAGTATAGACTAAGGTATTAATTGTAAGCCAAAATAAAAAAAATAACATAAACTAAATAACAAACTTGCTGCAAATTAAGTTAAACTTAAGCAAAATATTTAAAATTCACAACAACTTAGAACCAAGTAAATAAGAACGCTTCATATTAATTTAACACAATTAGCCCTTATAAAGACTAAAGAAATTAATAATTCTGTCACAGCTCCCTTTTATAACAAGGGTTGAAGTTAATTCAAAACCTAATTGGATCCTATTTCTAACAATGCTAGGAATGTCTACGGAATTCGTAGACGCGTAGCGGCGTAGCGCGTAGGTGGACCTACAGCGTAGCATGAAGCAGGATCTACGACGTAGTGCGTAGCAGAGTCTACGGCGTACCGCGTAGCAGAGTCTACGGCGTAGTAATTCATAGCTGTTTTATTTTGTTTACAGATTATTGTTTACTTTACTGAGAAATGTTGGTGTTTACAGAAGATTGTCTTTTAATAGCTTACACGTGCCCCTAAAGTAAGGGTAAATGGATAACAAAATCACTCTTCCATTACGTAATTATCTATACATATATCGTTTATACATATATACAAATAAATAAATTTGAAGTATTTGTTTGTAATATAAAAATAATAGCTTTATTTAGGTAAAGTATACGGTATTGTTTTATATTATCTGTCTGTCTGTTTGTTCCAGCAAATCTCCAAAACGGTTGGACCGATTTTGACTGATGGATTTTTGAGGGATGAAAAATAATTTGAAGAAAAAGAATTATGGACGCAGAATTCACCATCATTTTGAATTTGAAAAGTTTAAGAAGATCTAAGTATGTAATATATTAAACAAGTGTTATTCGTTCCTTTCTTCTATCTTTTCTTAAATACTATCTTAAAACCAACTCCGCAATTTAAAATTATCATAATTGCATTAAAAATCTTCATCTCAAATGCAAGTGAATTAACTATGCATAAATCTGCATCAAAAGTAGTTTCCAGCAGTAACTGACTATTTAAATATAAGTTACATGCATTTTAATTCAAGCTCAAATTATACCAGCCATATTTCTGTGAAAAATGTAAGTTCTATTGATTTCTTTGCTACTCTTTCATGAATTTCTTTTGAAATAATGAATAGTAGCTTACCCCCATGGCAAAAAGGCGCCCTGTTTTGAAAAAAAAAAAGCAGTTAGCAGTGGTGTACCTAAAAGTTCGCCCACATTTCATCAGTTATGTTAAAGTCCCTTGTAATAGGGGAGAACCTATTGCCATCAACCGGGCGCAAATTCAGACTGCCATGGCTGCTACTGAGAAATGATAACTACTGATACTGAAATGAAATGATACTGTAATGCTAAATGTGATAAAAATTGTTATCGAATCTATACGCGTCTGTGTGTAATGTAATGTAATGTGAAAAATAAAAAAATGTAAATACGTACGTGCCTTTAGCCGTGTGGTATCCGGCAGAATAGAATAGAACCAACCCATAACACTCACGGGTGTCTTATAAGGCGACTAATATCTGAGACAGAATACCTTGTGCCTCGGTAGACCAGAGAATGAGCAGCAGCGTTTTCTGTTAGTCTTTCATCACTGCGATCTCCAATCCGCCTGCCAAGCGTGGAGATTTCGGCAAATTCCTCCCATCATGGGAGAGGCTTATGTCCAGCAGTGGACGTTATGGGCTGTTGTTGTTGTAGTAGTGTAGTAAACATGTACGATATTGGCACGAAACTTCGGCTATACATATCAAAATTTATCATTACCACTGCTTACTTGAACTATGGATGAATTCATTACATAATTAAATGCCGAGTTAATAATTATCAAACTCAATGTAGTGTACCTTGAATGTCCAAAAACTTTATTATTTTAACCTCGGTCAGCACTGTTGTCAAAATGGCGATGACTTTACGCACTTGTATATTTATAAGGGTAAATTAAGAAACTTTCGAGCTAAATAGGTACAAAAGTTTTAATGGCGTTAACATATGAGCTTTTTATGCAACTTTCTTAATTAACGCATACTCATACCTAGTATTTTATAATCAGAATACTAAATATTTACATTCTCCGCTGACGAATAAGCTTGCCCAGTATGGTTCCGTTCTGACCACGTCAATCTAGTGGACACATCTCTAAATGAGACGTATTGGATTATTATTGATAACCTTAAACCGCTAAGCTAAAGTGGGACTGGGCTGGCCATGTCTGCCGCATGCCCGACGAGTTGTGGACCAAAATAACCACGATGTGGAGCCCTGATACAGCCAGAAGGCGACGCGGTAGACCTCGCAGGAGATGGCGAGACGAGCTGGATAAAACCAACGACCAGTGGTCCACATTGGCCCTGGATCGAAGAATTTGGAAGTCATGGGGAGAGGCCTTTGCCCAGCAGTGGGATGACACAGGCTAACAGTAACAGTAACCTTTAACCGATCCCAGTACAAACGCTGTATCCATCGACTGGGATTGCGCCTCCAAAAGTTCGCAGAAACGTAGCCATCTACACCGAGAGTACGAAGCTAAAAGCTGAATCACGCCACACAATGTTACCCACAGTTACGTCTCAGGGCCCCAGAGGCTGAAAATTCGTAAAAGCTTTATTGTGTGCGTTGGCCAAGCTAGTCCAGCTAATAGCAATGCCTCCACAGCAAGATGTGATGTCTGGCGGGAGCTGCTTAGAGCCCCTGCCGTTTTAATCGAGCCATCTAAAGGCTCATCTGCGCACGCTTAACCGTGGCTGACTTTGAAGTCTCTAAATAGACTCCAAACCCAAATCGGATGTAGCAAAGACAATTTCTTCAGATGAGGATTCATGGTTGGCTTAGATCTCAAGTGTATATTTGGCGTGTCTCCACAGACAATGGCCCACCTTCCATCTTACGCTGCATGTCCTGACACCTGCGCACTTGATGATCTTTTGACTGCATCAGCGAGCGGAGTTCGCTTAGCTGAATTTTGGGCCCATATATAGATGCTCTGTGTTTGGGCCAAATGATCGTAGTTATTGAACAACTCAAATTTGAATTTCGAAGTCCCCGTTTTTAAACGTTTGTATTCGCCCACTGCTTGTCGCCCACTTAATATTTCAGTAGCCCATATTCAGTGTTTTTGTCACCTTTACTACATATTTTTCCAACTCCAATACTCTATAAAAATACTTTTCCTTCACCACAAATCAATATATTTAATTACCACCTGCCAACGTAAAAATACCTCCAATCTAAACACTTACGAATGAACACTAGAGTAGTAAATTATTCAGCACCCTAACGTTATACTCATTAATTTTATCCTCACTAATTCACCCTCACACTAATACATTCTCTTGTACCCACTAATTTACCCGAAGGCTGTTAGCTGTCCTGATTATACCGTTTTTGGTTGTAAAAGAGAATTTTGTATTACGTGTAAGTGTTGAGATTATTGTGTTTTAGATGCTTAAGTGGACCGTGGCGACTGAATAATAAAAGACACTCGGATCAATTTTCAGGTTAAGCCGCGTTTGTTTAGGTTGGTCCGTGGATGGGTGACCAGCTATTACAGTTTTCCTAAGCTTCCTTCGTGCCTCGGAAAGCCGTTGGTCCCGGCTGTCTTTGTAGATTGTCGTTTCAGGTAATCAGTGGCCTGGAAGTCTGACATCCAGTCTTACCAAGGAGATAGATTAATAGATAGGATAATGGTTAGATAGGCAGTTGCTCCATGCAAAATACTGGTATTCAGCTGCATCCGGTTACACTGGAAGCCGACTGCAACATAGTTGGGAAAAGGCGTTGATAATACACTATACTTATACATAAACTCGTACTTTAAATATGTTTTTTTTATTGTTTATTTGTACCAAATAAGCTCCGAAACTACTGGACTGATTTCCAAAATTTTTTCACCAATGGAAAGCTTAATTATCAGGAAGTAACATACGCTATTATTTATTTTCGAAAAAGTTAGAGATGCTTAAGAAAATTGCAAGAACCCAACGACAGACAAAACACGTAGGCATAATATACTCTACTACCCGTGCAAAGCCGGGGCTAGTGAAATATACAACAATATATAAAAAATACAGCTATTCTAACAATTTTCCTATTGCAATATCGACGTATTTCTTCACAGCAAAAATCCACAAAGCATAGCATTGTTTGTTCAGAATAAAGAGATCAATGCGATCTATGTGTGCTGTGACACGCCACAGGGAATCCTATTATACTGAACCCGAGTATAAACTATGAAAAGAAAATAAAAACGTTAGCATTTGATACGAAATGTTGCGTTTTGTGCTTGGGAATTTAATTTAAATAGACAATAAGTAGTAGGTATGCAATTTCTTTTAATATATTTTAATTGTTCGGTGCTAGAGTTTTTATTATTATTTATTTAGTCTAAAAACCAGTCTTACCAAGCAATAATAGTCTAGTTGTGTGACCTTTGGACTACCAAATCATAGGTAAGACTGGATGTCAGACTTTCGGGTCACGACTGCTCAATGGCTGTCAAAGATCTACATTTGACAGTCGGTACCAAAGGCTTACCGTGCTTTTTGAGGCATGGAGGGAGCTCGGTATGTAATGGGTGCTTACCCATCGTCAGACCAATCATGGTAAGCGTGATCACAAGGCCCAGTATATGAAAATAATATTATTCTAGACAATATTCAATGTCATACACATTTTTTTTTTTGTTTATTTTTGTGTATACATAATTGTTTTGAAATAAAACATGCTACTTGCCAGTTTATTTATGATGCTACTAAGTGGGGCCTGGTGACCTGTAATACAAGTTTTTTTTAAGTCCTACTTCAGGCACCAGCTCTCGCAAAGTGAATTTATATAGTTGTAAATTGAGAGAGAAAATAAATAAACTTATTATTACCAATAAGAAACCTGTATACTTACATATATACTTACTTATGAGCCGTGTGGTATCCGGCAGAGTAGAATAGAACCAACCCATTACACTCACGGGTGTCGTATAAGGCGACTAATGTCTGAGGCAGAACACCTTGCGCCTCCGTAGACCAGAGAATGGGCAGCAGCGTTTTCTGTTAGTCTTTCATCACTGCGATCTCCAATCCGCCTGCCAAGCGTGGAGATTACGGCAAATCCTCCCATCATGGGAGAGGCTTATGTCCAGCAGTGGATGGTATGGGCTGTTGTAGTGTAGTAGTATACTTACATAAAAATGATATAATTCAAAATTCCTTTACTGAGAAAGTAAAGAAAATATTATCGAAATAGTCTTGAAAGGGTTTTTGTGAGCTTCCGAAAAATTACATGAAACATTTTTATGTACTCGTATAAAATATTGAGATGAGAAAGGCTTTTACTTGGGTTTTAGGATTAAAAACAGAATATTACTTCCCATTTTGATTTATAAAAGGTGTTAAAGGAAGGGTCCTTTACCACCTTTTGAAGATGAAGCCGTCAACCAAGCATTCTGTACATCAAACTAAGTCTACGCAAAAAATATTGCTGGGAAACAACTTTTTTTTGGTATGAGAAATTACATTTTACGGTAGAACTCAATGCAACGCACACAAAACGTTGTGCTGATGGATTATTGGAGGTATTTATAGTAAAGTTACAATAACAAAATCTTGTATTCTTGAATTAAAAAAAAAAACGAAGCAGTCTTTGGGGACTGCCGATAGAAGTGAAAACAAAAAGTACACAGGCCCCGCCCCAGTCGTAGCACTGGTAATGCCGCGCGCATGCCTATGTGGTGCTACGCCGTATCGGATGTTACGAGTGCTACGAACGGCTACGAAGCATGACCGCACGTTACGTTACGTGACGATGAGTTCAATGTTTTTCCTTCACCCAAAAAGTGTTCAACGCGCCTAAAGAAGTTTTCACTTCAAAAGAGGTTAAAATGTTAAAACTTTGACCTCCAATATCTCCGTAACTAGTAGGTTCCCAGGTATGGTCAAAAACAAAAAAGAGATCTTAAAGTCTGGGAGAACAAATACCCTTCGGCTTAGTTATGGGTATTTTTACTCTCATTATTTATCATCAGAGCAGTATTAACCTAAGTAGTAGGCAGAGAATGTATATCACATTTGTACCAAAGGTTTAATTAAACACCCACATTTCGCCGGTAATATTTTTAGTCCCATGTAAAAGAGCCTCCTATAATGTGCCACTGAAAATAGCTATGCCTGTACCTTTACTACTTGTACTTTTACCTAATAAGCACGCAAAATACGCACGAACGAAAGATATCAAAAATAACAATAAAAATATAATCATCATCAGCCTATTAAAGTTCCCACTGCTGGGACACACGCCTCCTCTCTATGAGAGAGAATGGGCTATAATCCACCTCGCGGGCCCAGTGCGGATTGGTAGATGTCACACGTCTTCGAATTTTTTGTTCTAGGACATGCCTGTTTCTTCACGATGTTTTCCTTCACTGTTTTGAGAGCAGTGGTGATGAAATTTTACTTTGAACTTTGTGTAATTTACACAAAGTAATGCGCCTGTCTGTGTTCGAACCCACGACTGTTCGTCAAGTCGGGGCCGCCACCACTGGGCCACCACTGCAAAAATATAATAAGCACGAACAAAAGGTAGGAGCAATAACAATAAATTTAGTAGATACAGGGAACTAAAAAACTCGCTTGCTCGTATTCTTCAGCAAATCCTTTCATTTGATACGCATCTTATGGGAATGCGTAAAAAAAACAAGTCCATCATCTTTGTGAGTCCGCCATATTGGATTTGGAATGACGTCATTTAGCTTACAATGCATTGTCACCCAAACTAAACATGTATGCAAAATTTCAGCTCAATCGGAAACCGGTAAGTGGATCAAATTTAACTTCTAAGATTTTCTTACATAGTTACAGGTGAAGCTAGTGATGATAAAATAAAAATAAATAATCACTTGATTGAAAAAGTAATATACACCGAGCCTTTTCCCAACTATCTATGTTGGGGTCGGCTTCCAGTCTAACTGGATGCAGCTAAATACCAGTACTTGACATGGAGTACTGCCTATCTGACCTTCACAACGAACCTTAAAAGATTTTCTAAGTTGAGGTCAGGTTCAACTTTCCTTTTAAAATGAATAAATAATGAAGATTCATGTTTTAATAATATTAAGCAACATTTCCTTACACCCGACCGTAGTTTTTTTTTTCATCAACTGAAAGTGGGTATTATGAAAGCGAACGAAATAAAATATAAGAACTAAGATTTTAAGGTTAACATAACTTCACGCCTGTAATCCAAGAAGGAATCGGCAGAGATGTACCTTATTAGGTACACCCACATTTTGCCAGTTATGTTTTAAGTCCCATTTAATAGGGGGCGATCCTATTGCCATCGACCGGACAAAATTCTGAACTGCTTGGCTGCTACTGAGAAATTCTTGATGGAAAAACCCAATAACACTTTGCCCGACCCGGGAATCGAACCCAGGAGCTCATGCTCAGCAGTAAAGCTTGCGACTAGTCGACCAGCGAGGTAGGTAATAATGTTGCTTTAATAAAGGGTGTAAGTAGACCCTTAACGAAACTGAAAGGCACTTGTTCTCTTTGTCACTGCGATCTTTTTTTTTGCTCTAGCTAAAATGGTTTAGCTAGAGCCCCCAATATCTCCGTAACTAGAAGGTTCCCAGGTATGGACCTGGGAACCTTCTAGTTACGGAGATATTGGGGGTCAAAGTTCCAACTTTTCAGAAGTTTTTTTTAATACAATTGTTGAATGTTACAACCACTTTAAGGCGCTTCTAACCCTAAAATTAGCAACTCTATTTGTGGTAGTTCAAACTTCGTTTGAAATACTGTTAGAATAAAGTTCTAATCAGCTTGCACTAGAAAGCGGTTGTTACGTCAGTCACTGCGGCCGAATAGTGCGAAATGAGTGGTTTTTTGTGATTTACAAAATATCTTTTGATTGGACTAAAAAAATAAAACTCATAAAACCTGCTTTATAGTTATTTCAGTTAGTATGCAAAGTTGCATGATCTAATTTGAAGTACTTTTTGAATACCAGCGGTTTATTGTCCGAATTGGTGGTAACTTTGGATTTTTTTTCTATCGAGAAAAGTTTATGGAATTGTGTTTTCGTCACACATTGGACTTAGCATTAATCCTCAACATTACCTATTTCAAAATTAATGCTGCAGTATTTTAGGCGTAATAGAGGATCATGCTAAGCCATTTGAGGGATATATAGCCCTTAAATACCTCCATGACCCGTTTACTACCCAATGCATCCAGCACAATGTATTGAAACCTTTACATTGAGTTTTAAAGTAGTTTCTTAGCAATAATGTTTGCGCAGAGTTACTCAGTTTGATGTACAGAATGCTTGGCTGACGGCATCGTAAACGGTCTGTTTACACCCTGTACAGTAGGATTCAACAGTACTGTATAACAATGTACTTAAACTTCTATCTATTTCAAGAAATACTGATATGCCATATAAAACCAATAAAACTGGAATCGTATGCCACTCAATATCTCATAAACTGCGGAATCGTTTTCAATACAACTTGGTTGGCTCATAAATCATGAACGTATCATAATAAATCATATTATTATGCCCTTGCCTTTGGGAATAGTCATCAATTTCAATGATAATATATGCGAAGTCGCGTGTTTGAGTATATACAAACCTACCCTCCCATAAAGGTGTAAAAGGATTTTTGGGTAACCTTGACAACCCGTGTGGTATCTGGCAGAGTAGAATAGAACCAACCCATTACACTCACAGGTGTCGTATAAGGCGACTAATGTCTGAGGCAGAACACCTTGCGCCTCCGTAGACCAGAGAACGGGCAGCAGCGTTTTCCGTTAGTCTTTCATCACTGCGATCTCCAATCCGCCTGCCAAGCGTGGAGATTACGGCAAATTCCTCCCATCATGGGAGAGGCATATGTCCAGCAGTGGACGTTATGGGCTGTTGTTGTTGACAACCAGAAAATGTAGGTACCTACTGATTGAAAAACATAACCACCACCCACATTTCGCCAGTTATGTTTAAGTCCCCTACATAATAGGAGCGAGCCCATTGCCAGAAACTAGACATAAATCCGGATTCCGTAGATGTTAACAACGTTACTGACTGTACGCTGATTCAAATTACAATTAATGAAACCTTTCAACAAAAGCAAAACCGCAGGCCTAACTAGTCTTATCATTCATTGAAAATCGTACCAGGTACACGCGTCGCAGATTTACGGTGATAGTTCAGTTGCGGATAAAACAAAATTTGACGAGCGATTATCCGTTTAGAAGGTTAACTTTGTTTGAAAATTTAAATAAGATTGTTCAACATGATCTTTCGTTGTATATATGTGGGATTTATTCGATATAAGCCAAATTAAAATACTGATTTCTTCATTAAACTTGAATTTTATTATATTACGTCTTTGCCGTTAAAATCCTTTGTCTTTCTCTCTGTATTCCAGTCCTCCTTTCACCTTGTTTAACGTTCAATTGCTTTCTCCTTCAGTCCTAGACTATTTCATACTTTCATTCAACATGCTTCACATCTGTCATTCATATTTACGTTTCATTCCTCTCGTCTAGGATAACATTCCGTTCCTACATAATTATATAAAATCACGCCTTTCTTTCAAGGGTATTTGTTTCATACATGCATAAACTAATGTCTTATTCCTAGGGGGGTAAACAGAAACTACAGAATGCCACCTGCTATGATCCTTTGTTCTAAAAGTAAATCATCTCGGATTCACAACACTTCGAATTTTGAAATGATGAAGAACACGAAACTGGTTTTTTGAGACATTCTGGCTGAATTTGGTGACTTGAGTTTGTAGCACATTCCACATACATTTTGGCCACTAGCTCAAGTAGCACGTGTCTTGCGACAGTGACTCCGATGAAAAACAAAATAAGAAAGTAGTAATTGATTAGAACTTTCGAGCATGCCACATTCTAACTCTTCGTCTATCGCCGCTTTTAAACTAATCTTATTTTCCAATTAGAAATGTGTTTTATCTAGAATCTTCTACTAAAACTTTTCACATACATTACCTAGGCAAAGGCTTGGGATTTAATCAAAGTATTTGGAGCGTAATCTTTTGTAATCTGATTAAAATCAACCAACCATTACAGGTTTGTGCTTAAAATAGGCCTGAAATTACCTGTTAACTTAGAGAGAATCAGGTCGTCTAATTAAAATATATTCTATACCTAAACCAAAAGCCCAAATCATTAAATTTATAATTTTACATAACATAACATCATCCCAGACAGGCACATTAATTTGTGAAATTTATTTCATCACCACACTGCTCTCAAAACGGTGAAGGAAAACATCGTGAGGAAACCGGCACGTCTTAGAATAAAAAATTCGAAAGCACACGATGAAGATGTGACATCTACAGACTAATCCGCACTGGGCCCGCGTGGTAGATTATAGCCGAGTCCCTTTCATCATGAGGGGAGACCGTGTCCCAGCAGTGGGAACATTATAGGTTGATGATGATGAATTAGGAGCGAGCCTATTGGCATCAATCGGTCATAACTCCAGATTTAATTTCCTACGGAATTCCCCCTGTTTCCCTTTTTTATTTAACCCCTATTTAAGTTTGCCTGACCGGAGAATCGAAGCCAAGACCTCAAGCTCAATAGTCTCGCTTGTAAAAGCTTTACTGACAGAATTAATTTTATTTATTTAAGATCAATAAACAGCAGCAACATAAAAATCCAATGTTTAGAGATCAACTACTACTGCTTACCCCTCTAGGGAATACCACTGCAGAACTTTTATGTGTGTAGTTACCCTGTTGAAATTACTTACAACACTTCAGTGTGGGTTCTTTAATTTTCTACGATTGTAAACATAAGAAATAAAATAAAATAAAGAAAATAAAAACGTTAGCATTTGATACGAAATGTTGCGTTTTGTGCTTGGGAATTTAATTTAAATAGACAATAAGTAGTAGGTATGCAATTTCTTTTAATATATTTTAATTGTTCGGTGCTAGAGTTTTTATTATTATTTATTTAGTCTAAAAACCAGTCTTACCAAGCAATAATAGTCTAGTTGTGTGACCTTTGGACTACCAAATCATAGGTAAGACTGGATGTCAGACTTTCGGGTCACGACTGCTCAATGGCTGTCAAAGATCTACATTTGACAGTCGGTACCAAAGGCTTACCGTGCTTTTTGAGGCATGGAGGGAGCTCGGTATGTAATGGGTGCTTACCCATCGTCAGACCAATCATGGTAAGCGTGATCACAAGGCCCAGTATATGAAAATAATATTATTCTAGACAATATTCAATGTCATACACATTTTTTTTTTTGTTTATTTTTGTGTATACATAATTGTTTTGAAATAAAACATGCTACTTGCCAGTTTATTTATGATGCTACTAAGTGGGGCCTGGTGACCTGTAATACAAGTTTTTTTTAAGTCCTACTTCAGGCACCAGCTCTCGCAAAGTGAATTTATATAGTTGTAAATTGAGAGAGAAAATAAATAAACTTATTATTACCAATAAGAAACCTGTATACTTACATATATACTTACTTATGAGCCGTGTGGTATCCGGCAGAGTAGAATAGAACCAACCCATTACACTCACGGGTGTCGTATAAGGCGACTAATGTCTGAGGCAGAACACCTTGCGCCTCCGTAGACCAGAGAATGGGCAGCAGCGTTTTCTGTTAGTCTTTCATCACTGCGATCTCCAATCCGCCTGCCAAGCGTGGAGATTACGGCAAATCCTCCCATCATGGGAGAGGCTTATGTCCAGCAGTGGATGGTATGGGCTGTTGTAGTGTAGTAGTATACTTACATAAAAATGATATAATTCAAAATTCCTTTACTGAGAAAGTAAAGAAAATATTATCGAAATAGTCTTGAAAGGGTTTTTGTGAGCTTCCGAAAAATTACATGAAACATTTTTATGTACTCGTATAAAATATTGAGATGAGAAAGGCTTTTACTTGGGTTTTAGGATTAAAAACAGAATATTACTTCCCATTTTGATTTATAAAAGGTGTTAAAGGAAGGGTCCTTTACCACCTTTTGAAGATGAAGCCGTCAACCAAGCATTCTGTACATCAAACTAAGTCTACGCAAAAAATATTGCTGGGAAACAACTTTTTTTTGGTATGAGAAATTACATTTTACGGTAGAACTCAATGCAACGCACACAAAACGTTGTGCTGATGGATTATTGGAGGTATTTATAGTAAAGTTACAATAACAAAATCTTGTATTCTTGAATTAAAAAAAAAAACGAAGCAGTCTTTGGGGACTGCCGATAGAAGTGAAAACAAAAAGTACACAGGCCCCGCCCCAGTCGTAGCACTGGTAATGCCGCGCGCATGCCTATGTGGTGCTACGCCGTATCGGATGTTACGAGTGCTACGAACGGCTACGAAGCATGACCGCACGTTACGTTACGTGACGATGAGTTCAATGTTTTTCCTTCACCCAAAAAGTGTTCAACGCGCCTAAAGAAGTTTTCACTTCAAAAGAGGTTAAAATGTTAAAACTTTGACCTCCAATATCTCCGTAACTAGTAGGTTCCCAGGTATGGTTAAAAAACAAAAAAAAATGATCTTTATGTCTGGAAGAATAAATACCCTTCGGCTTCGGCTTCATTTTTACTCTTATTATTTATCATCAGAGCAGTATTAACCTAAGACGTGGGCAGAGAATGTATATCACATTTGTACCAAAGGTTTAATTAAACACCCACATTTTGCCGGTAATATTTTTAGTTCCATGTAAAAGAGCCTCCTATAATGTGCCACTGAAAATAGTTATGCCTGTACCTTTACTACTTGTACTTTTACCTAATAAGCACGCAAAATACGCACGAACGAAAGTTATGAACATTAACAATAAAAATATAATCATCATCATCATCAGCCTATTAATGTTCCCACTGCTGGGACACAGGCCTCCTCTCTATGAGAGGGAATGGACTATAATCCACCCCGCGGGCCCAGTGCGGATTTTTAGATGTCACATGTCTTCGAATTTTTGGTTCTAGGACATGCCGGTTTCCTCACGATGTTTTCCTTCACCGTTTTGAGAGCAGTGGTGATGAAATAAATTATACAAAGTAATGTGCCTGTCTGTGTTCAAACCCATGACTTACTGTCCATAAGTCGGGGCCGCCACCACTGGGCAACCAACAAAAGCACGAACAAAAGGTAGGAGCAGTAAATTAACAATAAATATCATAGATACAGGGAACTAAAAAACTCGCTTCCTCGTATTCTTTTCAGCAAATCCTTTCATTTGATACGCATCTTATAGGAATGCATAAAAAAAAAACTAGTCCATCATCTTTGTGAGCCCGCCATATTGGATTTGGAATGACGTCATTTAGTTTACAATGCATTGTCACCCAAACTAAACATATATGCAAAATTTCAGCTTAACCGGAAACCGGGAAGTAGATCAAATTTAACTTCTAAGATTTTCTTACATAGTTACAGGTGAAGCTAATGATGATAAAATAAAATAAATAATCATTTGATTGAAAAAAGTAATATACACAACATTTCTTAGATTGAGCCTTTTCCCAAATCTATGTTGGGGTCGGCTTCCAGTCTAACTGGATGCAGCTAAATACCAGTACTTTACATGGAGTTCTGCCTATCTGACCTTCACAACTATACATGTTAAAAGATTTTCTAAGTTAAGGTCAAGTTCAATAAGCTTCCTTTTAAAATGAATAAATAATGAAGATTTATGTTTTAATAATATTAAGGAACATTTTCTTACACCCGACTGTAGTTTTTTTTTTCATTAACTGAAAGTAGGTATTATGAAAGCGAACGAAATAAAATATAAGACTAAGATTTTAAGGTCAACATAACATCAAGCCTATAATCCTCGAAGGATTTGGCAGAGGTGTACCTAATAATACACCAACATTTGAAAGAAAGAAAGAAAAAATATTTATTTGACGTCAGTTGAGGAGCTCGTGGCTAAATAATAACAGCCGCTCGGGTCGATCGTTAGGTTAAGCCGTGCTTGCCTAGGTTGGTCTGTGGATGGGTGACCGCCCATTACATACCGAGTTTCCTCCGTGCCTCGGAAAGCACGTTAAGCCGTTGGTCCCGGCTGTCATTTGTAGATCTTTGACAGTCGTTAGGTAGTCAGAGGCCCGAAAAGTCTGACAACCAGTCTTACCAAGGGGTATCGTATTACCCGGTACTAACTAGGTTGTGGAGGTCAGATAGGCAGTCGCTCCATGTAAAATACTGGTATTCAGCTGCATCCGGTAAAACTGGAAGCCGACCCCAACACAGTTGGGAAAAAGGCTAGGCAGATGAGTTGATAAAAAAGCACACACACAATAATATTTAAAAAAGATACAAAATAAGGAGGAAATAATAATATGTGTGCTGTGTGTCTCACGGCTGCGCTAAAAAGGTCTATTTCAGCATTCATGCCAAACAGGTGATACTGTCTTGTCTGACGCTGGTCTTCCAATGAACCTTGGGGAAGTGAGGGAAAAACAGTTTCAAACATAATATATAAATAGTTACAACGCGTGTGATCAATGAATGCCTCGTTGGTCACAAATCCAGAATCCATGGCTGCTACTGAGAAATTCCTGATGGAAAAAATGAAAAAAATGAATGAAAAAAAAAAATGAAAAAAATGAATGAATGAATGCCTTGTGGCATTAAGTCCGCCTATGTACCACTCTTGTACATGAAGTTTAAATAAATGAATAAATAAAAACCCAATAGCACTTTGCCCGACCCGGGAATCGAACCCAGGAGCTCACGCTCAGCAGTCGAGCTTGCGACTAGTCGACCAGCAAGGTAGGCAATAATGTTGCTTAAATAAAGGGTGTAAATAGACCCTTAACGAAGCTGAAAGGCACTTGTTCTCCTCGTCACTGCGATCTTTTTTTTACTCTAGCTAGACCATACTTGGGAACCTTCTAGTTACCTCATATTGGGGGTCAAAGTTCCAACTTTTTCAGAAGTTTTTTTAAATACAATTGTTGAATGTTACAACCACTTTAAGGCGCTTCAAACCCTAAAATTAGCAACTCTATTTGTGGTAGTTCAAACTTCGTTTGAAATACTGTTAGAATAAAGTTCTAATCAGCTTGCACTACAAAGCGATTGTTACGTCAGTCACTGCGGCCGAATAGTGAAATGAGTGGTTTTTTGCGATTTACAAAAGTCTTTTGATTGGACTAAAAAAACAAAAAAACAAAAAAAAAAAAAAAAAAACACATAAAACCTGCTATATAGTTATTTCAGTTAGTATGCAAAGTTTCATGATCTAATTTGAAGTACTTTTTGAATACCAGCTGTTTATTGTTCGATTTGGAGGTAACTTTGGATTTTTTTTCTATCGAGAAAAGTTCATGGAATTGTGTTTTCGTCACACATTGGACTTAGCATTAATCCTCAACTTTACCTATTTCAAAATTAATGCTGCAGTATTTTAGGCGTCATAGAGGATCACGCTAAGCCATTTGAGGGATATATAGCCCTTAAATACCTCCATGACCCGTTTACTACCCAATGCATCCATCAGCACAATGTATCGAATGCGTTACTGTACTATCGAGAACACTCCCGCCTGACCACCACTAAGCTCATTTTTGCTTGCACTCTAACATAAAAACGCTCTCTAGCCCCGCCCCGTTGACTTTGTGTAGAAAAAAATGAATGAAAGGATACCGAATCGGTCAAGCGCACTGACGACGCACACCAAACGGGAGTTATTGTTATTTTGCGTGCCAAAGTTGACGCTTTCCTAATAGGCCCAAACTTTAAGGGGGTGTAGCTCGGCGCCTCCGCATGATTTAAGCGAAAAAATTTTAAAATGGTCAGGCGAAAAAGACCCCGATAGTACAGTGTCGACCAAAAGTCAATAGGCAATCTCACAAAGCAATAGCTTGACGTTTAGTTTGACTTACGACCTTCTACTTTCAAGAAAATAGACATTGTCATCGACAAGTAAATGTAGTCCAAAATTTCAACATTGAAAGTCCAGATGGCCTAGTGGTTAGGCGCGTCCACATCTAAGAGTGAATCAGTAAGCCGTGAGTTCAAATCTCACGTTGTTACTTTTAGACTTTTTGTAAGTGTTTACTCGATTGGAAGTAATAGGACAGAAAAATATTCTCGCTTTGTTCACACATTAATTCATAAAGTTAGAAGAAGGTAGATCATAGAAAAATAAGTCAAGAATTTATATTTCTGTGAGGTAAACCTGAGTTTTATGAATATTTTACTTGATCGAAATGAACGTTGTCGTTTGGTTGTGTTAAATTTGGTTAGTGACGTGTGGTTTAATAGATAGCGGTATTGTTGTTGGTATTTCTCAAAATGCAGGCAAATATTGATATTGAGGCGAGGGTGACTAATATTATCGTGCTGCATAAAAGTGGTCTTAATAGAACACAAATATCTGAAGAAACCGGACTAATGTGAGTATTATATTTATGAATTATTGTAACAAATTTTTATTAAAAATTAAAGCCTACTTTGTTATTGTTTATTTATTTGGTGACATATGGATTAATAAATTGATTTTAAATCCATCATGAGGCATAAAAGATAAATAATTAGTGTTAATTATTGTATTTATAAATGCATAGTGAATGATAACTTCAGTATTTTATTATAGCTGCCTAACATCATTGTTTTGTTTTTTGTTTTAGAGGAATACTGTGAGTCAGATAAAAAGGCCTTGCTAGTCGACAATGAAGTGGAAAGCCGTCGCTTATTATCGATGCGCAGTGACGACATAATATATGGTTGGCGAATAAGAAACAAATGGTTTCACACCTACGAGACACTTTGTGGAATTATTTGACACCTCATCGCAAACTGTTCGCCGTGCCCTCCACGCTGAAGGCTTGTATCACGAAGACCAGCTAAGAAGCCCTTCTTGACAGAAAGAGTTATAGAAGAACGATTACGTTTCGCACAGGATTATTTAGATTTTTACTGGAATACTACCATGAGAAGACTCAAAAAACTGACTTTTTAAATAAAGTCAAAAGGGTAGGCTTCATTTATGGCGCAAGAATAACACTCTGCTGGTCTGACAAAAACATAATCCCTAATACAGACTCATGTCGAATTATGGTTAATATGTGGGGATCATGTGGGGATGGATAAGTGCAGCAGGGCCAGGAGAACTGGCTTTTATTCCTCCACGCGCCAACAGTTCTACTTAATTATGTAGAAGTATTAGAAGGTGTCATGCTACAAAATTAATCCCTAGATGCTTTAGTTTTAATTAGATGTGTAACAAAATATTTAGTGAATATTAACTTATCCGTAATTATATTAATGATCTTAAATTGAGGTTTAGTTTCAATCTTCTTTTCTTCGGGAAAATGAACACTTAAACTATAACCTCAATACGAGTTACATTTATTGTGACGTCACAAAAAATATATTCATAAAGTCTAAATGATTTATATTAGTTTTCAATAAACTCTGCTGATTACCGATACCTATAATAAGTGGGTATCAACTATATGTTATATTTGTGTGATTAGAATATCCCTTCCTTGTTACTTAAGTATGATAAGAATTGAAAGTAAGTGGGTATACCGTATACAATAAAAAATCTTATGATCGGTTACAAGAGAACTTTTTTACATCTAGGTAGGAATGTGACGTTACAATTAGCATGAATGTTTGTTAATTTTATAAATAAATAAAACGAATAAACATTTTTGTTATCATTCACCACGACTTTTTTATTTCCACCTTCCAACACCGAACAGCTAAAATAATAAATAAATAGTTGAATAATAATACTATATTTTATTTTTAACTAATATTTAACTTATTCTTACAAAAAATAAATAATGAACCAAAAACTAATGTTACCAAGAAACAAAAACCCCACGTTGTTAACAGGATTCGAACTCGGATCTCTTTGATCATGAATCCTACTGATTACCCCAACAACTATCAACACATGGTAAATAGATGTGAATTTTAGCTATCCAATGGTAAGAACAGGTCGCTACACAAATAAGGTTTGCTGCGTGTATAATAAAAGAAACGGAAATATATTCTTATGTTTCGTGGAGTGTGACGCGCGACATGCGATTGGGCGAACTCTGTGGCTGTGGTGTGCGTACTGTATTGAGACCACTTACACATACAGACGCACGGACGCTCGACCGTGCGTTCGCAGCAATACAATCCTTAGCGTGTTTCTGCACTTATCAACGCTTACTGTACATCGAGGTTTACTGTAAAATGTGATTTTTCACCCCAAAAAAAAGTAGTTTCCTAGCAATAATGTTTGCGCAGAGTTACTCAGTTTGATGTACAGAATGCTTGGCTGACGGCATCGTAAACGGTCTGTTTACACCCTGTACAGTAGGATTCAACAGTACTGTATAACAATGTACTTAAACTTCTGTCTATTCCAAGAAATACTGATATGCCATATAAAACCAATAAAACTGGAATCGTATGCCACTCAATATCTCATAAACTGCGGAATCGTTTTCAATACAACTTGGTTGGCTCATAAATCATGAACGTATCATAATAAATCATATTATTATGCCCTTGCCTTTGGGAATAGTCATCAATTTCAATAATAATATATGCGAAGTCGCGTGTTTGAGTATATACAAACCTACCCTCCCATAAAGGTGTAAAAGGATTTTTGGGTAACCTTGACAACCCGTGTAGTATCTGGCAGAGTAGAATAGAACCAACCCATTACACTCACAGGTGTCGTATAAGGCGACTAATGTCTGAGGCAGAACACCTTGCGCCTCCGTAGACCAGAGAACGGGCAGCAGCGTTTTCCGTTAGTCTTTCATCACTGCGATCTCCAATCCGCCTGCCAAGCGTGGAGATTACGGCAAATTCCTCCCATTATGGGAGAGGCTTATGTCCAGCAGTGGACGTTATGGGCTGTTGTTGTTGACAACCAGAAAATGTAGGTACCTACTGATTGAAAAACATAACCACCACCCACGTTTCGCCAGTTATGTTTAAGTCCCATACATAATAGGAGCGAGCCCATTGCCAGAAACTAGACATAAATCCGGATTCCGTAGATGTTAACAACGTTACTGACTGTACGCTGACTCAAATTACAAATGAAACCTTTCAACAAAAGCAAAACCGCAGGCCTAACTAGTCTTATCATTCATTGAAAATCGTACCAGGTACACGCGTCGCAGATTTACGGTGATAGTTCAGTTGCGGATAAAACAAAATTTGACGAGCGATTATCCGTTTAGAAGGTTAACTTTGTTTGAACATTTAAATAAGATTGTTAAAAAAAAATCATAATTTAGTAATTTAATGATAATTGTAATAAAATGATAATTTATTAATTGAATGATAATTGTAATGAAAATGATAATAATTTATAAACTGATCTATTGAATGATGATTGTAATAATATTAATATAATCGATCTGGTCTATTAAATGTAAGACATGTTTCATAAATAATGTAAATGTTTGCATGCCAAATGGTAAAATATGGCTGAACTTTGAAATGTCATAACAACTATATTGTATTACCCATATTTGCAAAATAAAATTCTATTCTATTCTATTCAACATGATCTTTCGTTGTATATATGTGGGATTTATTCGATATAAACTAAATAAAAGTACTGATTTCTTTATTAAACTTGAATTTTATTATATTATACGTCTTTGTCGTTAAAATCCTTTGTGTTTCTCTCTGTATTCCAGTCCTCCTTTCACCTTGTTTAACGTTCAATTGCTTTCTCCTTCAGTCCTAGACTATTTCATACTTTCATTCAACATGCTTCACATCTGTCATTCATATTTACGTTTCATTCCTCTCGTCTATCATAACATTCCGTTCCTACATAATTATATAAAATCACGCCTTTCTTTCAAGGGTATTTGTTTCATACATGCATAAACTCATGTCTTATTCCTAGGGGGATAAACAGAAACTACAGAATGCCACCTGCTATGATCCTTTGTTCTAAAAGTAAATCATCGCGGATTCACAACACTGTTCGAATTTTGAAATGATGAAGGAAACGAAACTGGTTTTTCGAGACATTCTGGCCGAATTTAGTGACTTGAGTTTGTAGCACGTTCCACATACATTTTGGCCACTAGCTCAAGTAGCACGTGTCTTACGACAGTGACTCCGATGAAAAACAAAATAAGAAAGTAGTAATTGATTAGAACTTTCGAGCATGCCACATTCTAACTCTTCGTCTATCGCCGCTTTTAAACTAATCTTATTTTCCAATTAGAAATGTGTTTTTATCTAGAATCTAATACTAAAACTTTTCACATACATTACATAAGCAAAGGTTTGGGATTTAATCAAAGTATTTGGAGCGTAATCTTTTGTAATCTGATTAAAATCAACCAACCATTACAGGTTTGTGCTTAAAATAGGCCTGAAATTACCTGTTAACTTAGAGAGAATCAGGTCGTCTAATGAAACTATATTCTATACCTAAACCAAAAGCCCAAATCATTAAATTTATCATTTTACATAACATAACATCATCCCAGACAGGCACATTACTTTGTAAAATTTGTTTCATCACCACACTGCTCTCAAAACGGTGAAGGAAAACATCGTGAGGAAACCGACACGTCTTAGAATAAAAAAATCGAAAGCACACGATGAAGATGTGACATCTACTAATCCGCACTGGGCCCGCGTGGTGGATTATAGCCCAGTCCCTTTCATCATGAGGGGAGACCGTGTCCCAGCAGTGGGAACATTATAGGTTGATGATGATGAATTAGGAGCGAGCCTATTGGCATCAATCGGTCATAACTCTAGATTTAATTTCCTACGGAATTCCCCCTGTTTCCCTTTTTTATTTAACCCCTATTTAAATATGCCTCACCGGAGAATCGAAGCCAAGACCTCAAGCTCAGTAGTCTCACTTGTAAAAACTATGTCGACAGAGTTTAATTTTATTTGGTTATGGTCAATAAACAGCAGCAACATAAAATTCCTATGTTTAGAGATCAACTACGACTGCTTACCCCTCTAGGGAATACCACCGCAGTACTTTTATGTGTGTAGTTACCCTGTTGAAATTACTTACAACACTTCAGTGTGGGTTCTTTAATTTTCTACGATTGTAAACATGAGAAATAAAATCTTAATGTTACCAGCAACATGTAAAAATGTTTATGTGGGTTACCATAAAAGTTACTTTCCATAGCTTCGCTATGGGACCAGTATTGGGGTCTTCTCTTCTTCAATCGGTCCCTCATTACTGAGGATCGTGGTCACTGGAACCCTTTAAACGGATAATCTGCCTCCATCTACTCCGGTCCAAAGTTGCCATCACCACCAGCTGAAATTTGCTTGAGGACATAGCCTCTTTTACTTGGTCGGACCATCGTGTTGGAGACCGACCTCGCGCTCTCTTGCCTTCGGTATTACCAACAATGACCAGCTTTTCAAGGCTGCTATCTCCTCTTCGCATTATGTGGCCGAAATAGGTCAAAATACGCTGAAGGCAAACTGTAGACAATCGGGTTTTTTGATATCAAGTTGGGAAAGGATAGACACATTTGTGCGTTTGGCTGTCCATGGAATTCGGAGCATCCGCCTCCTGCACCACATTTCGAATGCGTCTATCCTCTGTCTTTCTCTTGTTGTATTGGGGTACGTATCAAATATTTTATCAATACCAGCTACCTACCTTAATAACAGCTAAATCAATCGATCATCATCTGCTTAGCCTTTTCAACTATGTTGGGGTCGGCTTCCAGTCTAACCGAATGCAGCTGAAAACCAGTATTTTACATGGAGCGACTGCCTATCTGACCTCCACAACACAGTTAGTACTGTACGATACCACTTGGTAAGAATGGTTGTCAGATTTTTTGGGCCATTTGACTACCTGTAACGACTGTCAAAGATCTACAAATGACAGCCGAGACCTACAGCTTAACGTGCTTTCCGAGGCACGGAGGAAACTCGGTATGTAAGGATGGTCACCCATCCACAGACCAACCTAGGCAAGCACGGCTTAACCTAAAAAACGACCCGAACGGCTGTTATTATTTAGCCTCCAGCTGAATCAATCGATCTTCAAAGATAAACAACGCTTATTGAGGACGGTTAGTCGATGGGTGACCATACACTACAATCAGAGTTACCACCGTGCCTGAGGAATCACAATTTGCAACAGCTTAACGTGCTTTAGCTGTATGTCGTTACGGATTGTCAAAAGCTTTAAAGTCAAAGATTCAGTCATTGCCAAGTATTATCTGGGTTGTGATGGTCAACATTCAAAATTCATTATTTACATGAAATATGGTACATTAAGGTCTTATAAATAAAAAGGTTTCACATGTAGTCAAATAGGCAGTCACTTCATTTCATCATCAGCCTATTAATGTTCCCACTGCTGGGACACAGGCCTCCTCTCTATGAGAGGGAATGGGCTATAATCCACCACGTGGGCCCAGTGCGCGTTGGTGGATGTCACATGTCTACGATTTTTTGGTTCTAGGACATGCCGGTTTCCTCATGATGTTTTCCTTCACCATTTTTGAGAACAGTGGTAATGAAATAAATTACACAAAGTAATGCGCCTGTCTAGGTTCGAACCCACGACTTACTGTTCGTAAGTCGGGGCCGCCACCACTGGGCCACCGCTGCTCTCCGCTTAAACACTTTGTCACTTCATTCAAAATACCGGAATTTAGTAAAACTCGTGAATATCTACATAGTTACCTACATTCATGTGTAATTATCTGTTTCAAGTTTTGAAAGAGATAATTACACATGAAGGTAGGTAGGTACTAAAGATGTTCACTGTTCACTTTAAACATCACGTTCGAATTTCAAACGATGTCTAGTTGTAAATCCGCGATGATTTACATTAAAAACAAATGAGTTCGCTTTCGAATTGTGTGCGCTCACTTGATGAACTAGTGAACTTTACACGAGTACCAACGCAATACCGAAATTTTTATGTTTCAGAATAATGCTTCGCGTCATGTTTCGTTCGATATTGTCTTAAACAACAAAGTAACAATCCTAAGAAAATAAAAAACCTGTATAAAATACAGGTTTGTTTTTATACAATTCAGCAAAATAATAATCGTAAAAAAAATACTCGCTCCGCTGAAACATATCCCAAATCAATATTTTTACATGACACAAGCGTTTCCTTTTATATTTTGCTCAGAAAGCATTGCGCAGTAAAGAAATCCGTGAATATTCGATATTCGCGATTTTTCCAATGTTTGTTTGATTATTTTATTTTAGTTTCTTTGCAGCATAGGAGTGTAGATAAACGAAGGACGAATAATTTAATGAGAATATTTTTTTTAAGCCTTGTCGTATTGCCATATACTTAGTTTCCAAGAACTCTATAGATGGCGTTGAACTTACTATGATAGTTGGTGCCAAAGCCAAAACGCTTGGAAATAAACATTGTGTCACGTCACATACTCTCGTTGACTGACACATTAATTTGCTTAACCTTCCGAATATAACGTAGTTTTCTCGCGCTTTGTTAAAATTATTTTTTTTAGGTTCCGTTCCTTGCATTATCATAGTAACTCCTAGCGCCATCTATCCAGCGACTAGGGGTTGTCTAAAAAGAAAATCCCTCATTAATCCGATCATTGGTTCACCTTGAATATGATAATTTTGTTTCTCAACGCAACCTTCATTGTCAACGTTCATTGATAGCTGTTAATTTGATTTTGACATCTAACCAATGATATCCTATTAAACAGATATGTTCTGAGCGCGCAATCGTGGACTCGAAAACGGGCCAATTGGCTTATTTTCCCTTTATTCTGCGTCAGTGCGTGTATGTGAGCTGGCTCTGCCCCGCGGCACACTTTTTTCGGTGGTTTTGTAGGTGTATAACATATCTGTTTATAAGAATATCATTGCAATTAACATAGATGTTTGTACGCTGCTTTGCACATTAAAAATCTGCAATCATCTCTTCATTTCTACGAAATTCCAGCACACCTTAAAAACGAAGATAAAGTCACACATTAGTCTAAAACATGTCCCAATTTGTTACTTAATTCTCTATCTCAGTCTAAAACTGTTTATTATTACTACCCTGTTTTAATTATGTATGCAAACTGCCGAGCATCGCATTCACTAAAATATAGTGTTGCCATACTCTCCCCGGGATAGAAGGATCGCTCTCCGCACTACAGAGTGTTGCCAGACTCTCCCGGGATAGATTTAGATAATGGCCCCTCGTAGAATCAAATGGAGATATAATTTGGGATTTCAAGCTTGTAGTTTAGGATTTTGGTTTAGAAGATAATTTTACCTATTTGTATTGCTAAGGAGCGTTGTATGTTTCGGATTGGAGGGTCTAAGTGTCAGTGTAGTGGCGTAGCTCGTAGGTACGTTAAATCTGCCCAGCCTTTTCCCAACTTTATTGGGGCTGTAACGGCACTACAAGGAGTACTAGAGCAACAGAGTCCTATTAAATTTTTTACGCAAATTCATGATTTTTGACGCAGTAATTCTCAGCAGCAGTAAGATATTTTAATTATTTGCTTAAGAATAACGATAGTGCCATTCTCTTTCTTGTAAATTGGAGTTACACATTTTCATTTTTCTTTTCGTGTAATTTACTATAAATATTTTACGAAGTCAGTTTGCAAGAAAAACTTTCGACGATGGAACTTTGACGCTCAAATTCACATAGTTACATTCAATTCTTATAAAAGTTAAAATTACTAAAAGATAAGTTGAACGTTTTACTTGTTTATTGGAGTTTTAGAATTTCTTTAAATTCCTTGAGTTTTCACGGAAATAATCGTAAAGAAATAGTAATTTAAGCCATAAATGTCTTAATTCAGCGTCCATTATATTCCATATTAACTCAAATTTATCAAACAAATTAATATGATATAAAACTTCGATCTACAATGAATAAGTTTCATTAGTTTTCGTATGTCAATATAATAAGACAAAAATACAATAAATAAAATTAAAGTACCTACTATAATTCTCAATTCAGCTCGCTCCTCAGTCTCATGTCAGTCTCGTCTCTAATATTCGTCAATATCAATCGACAATCGTCCGAATATCGCTATTATTATCGACTCGTGTACGCCGACCGAAATAATTTGATCCAGGAAGTAAAAATCAAAAATTTGCTTGAAAAATGTAATAGGACTCTTAAGAACTAGCTTCTCTCAAAGATTTTACACATTCCTAGGTTCTCATCAGTATAACAAGATCAATGAGATATATCACCTGCCAAAAAAAGCTTGTAAGAGTGCTCTAGTAGAATGGCTCCATAAATTAGATTATGCATCAACTGAGGAATTACTTTCCCATCCCAAATAATTCCGCTTTGCTTCCTAACCTAACCTTCCCCACACATATTGTGCATTTTGAATTTTGCTCAAGTATTGTTTTTTTTTATTTCATTTTAATTTGGCGTATTTAATTTAAATTGTAAATTAATTTATATTTGTAATTCCATGTATATATATTTTATTTATTATTACAAAATTATATCAAATTAAAACACAAATCATGTCCAATAATTTAAGCCGGTTTATAAAAAACCTAATAATCCTAATAACCCTAATTAAACCCTAACCCTATTAATCCTAATTGTAATTTATTTTTTAAAGTACCAGTTTATATAATTGTATTCATTTATATTTTTTCTTGTTTATGCACTTTCCCTTCACATTTAAAATGAATTACTTAATATTGCTCATAACGAAATAATCGATATACCGTGTTGTGGGACCCTGATGATCTGCTATACCGGTTTTCCTAGTGCAGACACCAGTCTCTCACAAACTTATCTACCGTAATTTTAAGCTCTATAAATAATCATACTTAATTTGTCATGTCTGTGAAGAGATAAAAAAATATTTTGAATTGGAGACATTTTTTTTTGTTTGGAGTATAGGCCACCCACATAAATTGTAGCAGATATTTATGAAACGTATATAGATTTCTTCCTTATAATTTCTAGATTACAGTGGTAATATTAGCTAAGCCATGTTTAACCGGAATGATGAGAAATTCTAAAATGAAAACGCGAATCTAACAATAAAAAATTGGTTGCCTGTAAATTCGGTATACGGGCGAAAGTTTTACGTGACAACGACTTTGAGTGGTAAAATAAACTTTTTATGTCTGTCTCTCTCGCTTCTAGGCGGGACGCGTGCCTCTCACTCGCTCTCATTGTGAGCGCATAACGTGAGCGGAGCGCCGTTACCCAGTTTCTTGAAGTGTCACCCGGCAAACCAATTTATAAGACGTTGTCACGTCAACAATAATAATAACACGTCTGTACCAGTCTCTGAAAGTAATTGCAATTTGCACATTGCGTTGAAATCTTACTGCACAATTGACACAACGACCAGCAGATGCCATTTTCATAAAATAGTTTTTATTATACGCGAAAAAATCACAGAAACACTTTCACAACAATCAAAATAAACGGAAAGAGTAAATGTCAAATCAAATTGTTTGTCAACCACTAAAAAGACGGATTTACAACGTGCCATGATGATTTTCTATAATAGGTACCTACCATCTAAAATATTTTAGCGGAAATCTCTAAAATAGCAATACAAAGCTTACAGTTTAATATTATTTCTTTTTATATTATATTCTATTTTAATTAAAGCAGATATACCAATGGATACCATACTTTTTTTTTGTAAACGGAAAAAACGCTCCTTTTTAACCGACTTCCAAAAAGGAGGAGGTTCTCAATTCGATGGGTATTTTCTTTTTTTTTTTTTTATGTATTTACACCGATTACGCTGAGATTTATGATCCGATTTACGTGATTCTTTTTTAGTTTGATGCAGAATAGTTGCCATTTGGTCCCATAAAAATTTAACATAGTTTGGCCGGGTAGTTTTCATTTTATGAACATTTTTGCTTCAGTCGTGTGGTAAAATTTCATGTATGTTCACCGATTTCTCCTCCATTTGTGGAGCGATTCTCAAAATTATTTTTTTATTTGAAAGAATATACTTCTGCGATGGTCGCACTTAAATTTGGTGAAGATCTGATGCTGATCTTCGGAGATATATACGTACAATGGAACTCTTCAAAACTAGACGGTAAATCGGTCGTGATTGCTGCTATCGCTTGGATATTTATTGTTTATACAACATCATGACGTAACTTCACGCCTGTATGCTCTGAGGGGTACGCAGATGTGTACAATACACCCAAATTTCGACAGTTTAGATATGTTAAGTTCCATTTATTGGGGAAGCCTATTACCATGACATTTATTGTTAACAATGTAAAATAAATGCATATAATATATTTGTAGAGGATATTACTTACAACTAAAAATGGAGAAATAAAAAAACTTTTTAACAAAAAAAATAAAACCGACTTCAAAAAACACAAAACACAAAAAAAGTGAAAAATAACTTTAGCTTCAGAAGTCGGTGACAAAAAAAACTAAATAAATCAAACAAAGGTCACCGACTTCTGAAGCTAAAGTTATTTTTCACTTTTTTTGTGTTTTGTGTTTTTTGAAGTCGGTTTTATTTTTTTTGTTAAAAAGTTTTTTTTACATAAGTATTTTCTGTCAAATGGCATTGACCACAACAGGAATGATTTGACTCGCAAAAAAATATCATAATACAACTTATTTATTATAATTTTATGATTCCGGTTTCGTTTCTACGTAATCTTTCGTTTATTACTGTAATAAAATGGTTCCTTTTTTCGGTGTAAGTAATATGAATATACGCAACATCGAAGAGGGCCTAAAAAAAACTGTCTCCTTTGATAGAACAAAAGGTACTACAGCGCCATCTATTACAAATATGATGAACTAAATAGCGAAATACGTCAAAATCCTACATCGCGCAAGCAGAGTTATTTAAGACTGTATAGGAAAAACCCGACAACAACTGTCGGGCAGTAGCCCACTAGACACAACATCCGTCTGGTCGGAGGATCCTCCCTTTTCTAAGGGGGATAAGAGATTTACACCCTGTTTTTCATACTCCTAAACTTATTCCCCCTCTTCAAGTCTTTTTTTTTCGGGACAAGCCCGTCACTCTGTTCCCAAACCACTGTAACTTCTCATGAACAGTGGCGACCACCGGAAAAGCGCCGATACAATGAAGTTCGATGAAGTCCCAGAGAAAAACAGAAACAGCTTAATTATCTTGAGGCATCCAAGACAATTAAGCTGTTTCTGTTTTTCTACGAAATTAATCAGAAAAGTATGCCAATGGATTAGGAAAACCATAATTTCTTTAAGTCTTACCAGATGCAGCTGAATACCAGTATTATACACAGAGCGACTGCATCTAACCTCTGACCGGTAATACGGTACCCCTTGGTAAGAATAGGACTACTTTAAAAATACTTTTATTATGACCATTCAAATTAAAATACAGCATTGTGGTTTGGCGGCTTATATAATTATGATTGCAAGCCAAGTAAACGAAAAAAATATTTAATGAAAATTGATAACAAAAATTGACATAAAATTGAAACATAACAACTCACTTACAATATAAACATTTTCATTTGAAAACATTAAAAAACTCCAGATTTTTTTTACAAAAAAAAAAACATTATAATAATATTATCTCTGACATGAAAAACCACTTTTCTGCTCACAAATACTACCATGTTTATTCTCAGAGTTAAATTAATCACGCTCTGTGAGCATTAGGGGTGAGCACAGTTATATAAATAATAGCACACGTTTTATTTACAAGTATTTTGCATTAATTATTTTATTTATTTTAGCCTGTGGGTTAAAGGATTTAAAATAGAAGGAATTTTAAATGTTATATATTTAAATGAAACGAATTGTAACATACACATGACACCTGTAATCTCCGAAGTCGGTAGAGCTGTACTAATAGTCAAATCCAGACTCTGTGACTCATCATCAGCCTATTAATGTTCCCACTGCTGGGACACAGGCCTCCAATCTATGAGAGGGAATGGGCTATAATCCACCACGCGGGCCCAGTGCGGGTTAGTAGATGTCACAAGTCTTCGAATTTTTGGTTCTAGGATATGCCGGTTTCCTCACGATGTTTTCCTTCACCGTTTTGAGAGCAGCGGTGATGAAATAAATTACACAAAGTAATGTGCTTGTCTGGGTTCGAACCCACGACTTACTGTTCGTAAGTCTGGGCCGCCACAACTGGGCCACCGCTGCTCCTCTGACTGCGTATACTAAAATAATATCATAGTGGTGTGTGACCGTCGGACCGCCAAGTCATTGGTCTCGAGTTCTAACCCAAGACACGCAATTCTGATTTGTCGGATTCATGTGCGTATTGTATAATTATCACTTTCTTCGGTGAAGGAAAACATCGTGAGGAAACCAGCATGCCTGAGAGATATTTCTCGACGGCATGTAAAGCCAAGTCAGACGCCCATGGGTTGCATAAAAACTCTGACACTAAATTAGGCACTTGCCACACGATAAAGAAAAAGAGAATGTTATTTTAGTAAAAGTACCTATACAGTTATGTTTCCTAAATAACATTGACTTCTCAAAATAAACTCAAAGATACCAAAACTACCCACCTAGGGAACATACCCTGCCTCCATTAAATTTTGTTGACTTTACCAAAATTGAAGATTTGCATTAAGGAAAAACAAACATTAAAACAATTGCTTTCAATCCTAAAATAATAGCTCTAAGGTGTTAAGTCCCATAACAACAATCCGAACCCGTAGTACCTACGTACTATTCTGTAAAGTTCACCTCACTCAAGTGCGCGCACACTATGAGGGCGATCGTTTTTGAGCTCACCAGATGGCGGCACTGGCAAGTAAGGTCCTGTCATTAATTCTATTTTATACTTATAAACCAATAACTTGATAAAAAGTTTATTTTATTACGTATAACAACATAGTGTACACTTCAAATACATAGAATATTGTCCGTATTGTATTGTAAAGTTAGCAAGTATGAAATATTTAAAAAATATTCTTCCTCCAAGTACAAACAAATTTGTTTCTAACTTGCTACTTAAAATGTTCAAGTCATAAATAAGGAATGGCTCAACCTTGACCACAATCCCGAAAATTGGTAAAAAGTCGTGAAAATAAACCGCGAACACTATGATATCTGACATTTCGGAAGGCCTTACTACAGGAAATGGGTGTAAAGAAAAACTGCAGCGGTTCGAATTTAAATAAACGTTAACTCGTTTATTATTTAAATTTAAAAGACTCACAAGGAAGGTTATAATATCTGCCTCCTAGCACAGTGTAGATAGAAGTGAGAGTGACTAAAGGCAACCAACGGTTTTATAACATTCGTTTAGTGACAGTACTAATAGTATTGCCAGTATAAAGAAGATTAAATATTAATATTTGCTTTATTAAAATAGACTAAAATTCCAACATTGGGGAATGTTATAAATAATAAAAAATAATTATGTCTATCTTATAAATAATTATGTCTTTGTCTTGTCATCATTTGGCTTTAGTATGATGGAATTATTTAATTTTTACTACACGGAACTGATTCATCAGATTTCGAACCATCTGATTTCGGATTGTTTATGGTTGAATTATTTGATTTTGATCCATCTGATTTTAAACCATCAGCTTTGGAATTATCAGATTTAGGACTGTCACAGCAATGAGGTTTTATTGACACTGACTTTGACACCACGTCAGAAACACCAGTTTTGTCATGGAAATGTTCGATTTGATTTCCTTCATTACATTGGAATGTCGTCCTGGATTTTAGAAAATTAACCTCAACTATTAGGTACTAAAACTACCACTAGTTTTATTGACACTGGTTTTGACACCACGTCAGAAACACCAGTTTTGTCATGGAAATGTTTAATTTCTTTTCCTGATAAAATTAACCTCATCTCGCAACATTTCATATTTTCCGCGTTCCGTGTTCCGTGTTACGTTTATAGCCATTTGGTATATACCCAACTAGAATACTTTTCCACGTTTTTCATCAAATTTTGTTTTACTGGTTTTATTAAGCACACAGGCGGTAGAACTAAAAACCTTTAGATACTTAATTACAGGTTTTTTTTTTTATCGTGCCACAATTCAAATGGAATTCCAGTTTGTTTTACAGCACGGGTAGGTGTAATATTTATTACATCCGTTATTGTCCTAATCCTAACCATACGTTCCAAAACTATTTTGCTGTGGTGTTCTAGGAATAGTAAAATGGTATGAAATTCCTTTAGAAACACAGTAATCTTTCATTTTATTAGACAAGTATTCCCAACCACTGTCACAGTACAAAATTAACCAGTTTTAGATTAAATTAACTATCACTTTTTGTCACAAAATCTGTAGAAACAGAACACGTTTGATTTATGTGTTATTAGGTACACAACACAATAGTGAGTAAATGGATCGATAAAATAACACATTACATAATAGTTCTTATTATCGACTTAAGGAGTGATTGGCCCACACACTTCAGTATGCACAACAAACAATAGTCGTTTAATGTGATTTTTATCTTTAGAAGTATTAAATAGTAACCGTGCCTGTTTCTCGTTTATACAAGCTTCGAATAATTTATAATTAGGTGATACCACCTCAATTAAGCGTATATCATCAGTCATACAGTTATTTTTGAGGTCTAAAAACTTTGTTTACAAATATGGCTTAGCCGTTGATGCCACAAATCGTAATTAGTACCATGACTGTTGCACGTTTGAGAAACAGGTTGATTAACTTTAACCTCAAAATTAACACAAATTAAATGATTAACTGCCATACCTTGCATCAGTATTTTACCGTCCGTACTGATATTTGTTCCATGCTGGTCGAAGGTATTTGTCAATCCAGCACGCTACATCTTGGTTACTAACAACAGGTTGTGCGGCACCTCTCGACAGTACAACACGTCTTCCAGAGTACCATGGCAGCTGTAATGAATACATTTACTGTGTTTAGCAACTGAAAATTTTAAAGGTATAATTAAATTTGAAAAGTTACTTCCCTGTTAATGATGTGGTCTGATGATGATGTGGTCGCAAGTTCGCAACCCTCATAGGTTCCGGACAATAATGCGAACCCGGAAACCTCATTGGAGCTTGAAGCATCTGTGGTATTTCCCTCTATATTATCGGCTCTCAGACCCGCGCACGTCCGTTCACTTTCGAAGCACAAAACTAAGTGACCGTCTGTACGCGACGAGAGACGACACAATGCTTCCCTCTCTTTCACTCACAGACACTACATCCCTTTCTTATTTTAATATTTTTGTTTGATGAGATAATTTTCACTTCATCCATCTAATCCTCACCCAAAGCCGGAAACTCATTCGTGGCCTACGGCCAAAATTTAGGCCATCCAATAAACCCCTGTTTGTTTTACTACGTTCCTTAAGAACGCAGAGTCCCATCTGACTCCATAGTCTCTACCAGACCCGACCTCCACCAGAGCCACCCACGCACCGCGCTTCCTTAGACTGCTACAAGCAGACACCGACTTCTACCGGACTACGGCTATGAAATGGTTACTGGTACGGCCCTACCAACTAAACTAAGTTTCCCCACTATCTCCGACTCTAAATTTCTCTACTTCATACGGTATTTGGCCCTCGGGCATTCTCCTTTACCTATGATTCGCGTACTTGTAAGTACGCTTAGAGGTTAATGCTCTCAATGTGTAGCGATCCCCTCTAACACTTTTACAACTGTGAAAGGTCCTTTATATTTGGGGTCCAATTTAGTATTTACAGTCGTGCCTTAGTTCTCTCCACCCTTTTTTTTTTAATATATAGCGCCAACTTTCCGATTAACCGATCTGAGTTTTTCCTAACTTGTTCGAGGTCTGCGTCAGTATCATCGTCGTAAGCTATAAGACTAAGAAGGCGCGCGACTACCGACTAGTAATTCGAGCAGGCTTACTTTTGCCACCCTATTGACCGTACAGTTTAGTGCCCTCTGCACATCTCCTAACGCATCCTGACACGACCTATCTTCGTTTACTTCAACTGCGATAAGCAGAGATTTTAACGTACTCATTGTGCGCTCTACTTGACCGTTAACTCGCGATGATCCCGTGGCTATTAAATGAAGCCTAATGCTTTACTCCCACAAAATTCCCTAAACTCTTGACATGTGAAACGACGACCTTCACCGGCAATAATCCGTACCGGTGCTCCAAACAATGATACGATCCTTGTCACAGCTTTTATTTTATTACTTTATTGTAATGTATATTGTATTTTAATACGCATCGTATGATGTTAAAGGACAAACTGTAAACGTATCAATGAGTACGAACACATACTTCTGGTTAGCTCGTTTTCCACTAAGCTTACTTGTCGCATCGATGTGTACCGTGTGCCAAGGTACTGCAAAAATACAATACACGCAATAGGGTGCAACTCTGCCTGTACCTTGCATGAATGACACTTTGCTTCTTTACATGTAACGCAATATTGTTACGAGAAGACTTAAAAGAGTTGTCGTCGCTTACCACAACAAACTTCCTTCCATGTAAATATAAACGAAAATATGTAACATGATATTGTTACTAGAAGACTTAAAAGAGTTGCAGTCGCTTACCACAACAAACTTCCTTCCATGTAAATATAAACGAAAACATGTAACTCGATCTTGTTACTAGAAGACTTTAAAGAGTTGCAGTTGCTTACCACAACAAACTTCCTTCCATGTAATTATAAATGAAATTGTTTTACACCATTTACTACGCCCAACATCTCCAGCTCATATGAGTGATGCCTCAATTCGACCCGAATTGAAGGATGGCGAACGGATGCGCGCTAGCATGTTATTCTCCAACATAAACAAATCACTTTCCACAATCACACCCGAACCTTTTCCCTGAAAACAATGGGCACGATGTTCGCCTTCAACAAAATTCGAAGGGCCTTGATCAGCATCTGGGACAAAACATGTCATCCGACTACCGTTGGTCCACCCAAAGCACATCGACACAAATCAGAACTAAAACCAGCCTAACCTTTGCAACCTGTAACACCGTTAATGCATGGACACGTTGAAACTTTAAAATTCAAATGTAATATTCCGAAAGCTGGATGTCTCATTCCCTCTCTGAATCAAATCAAGTATCAAATATTCTATACAAACACATGGCCTTCATCTCGAGAACAAAACGCTGTAACTAGTGTAATTAGCTCAATTAAGTCACGAAATCTGATGCGAAATCAACTGTAACGGGTATCTATTCGGTTTTGTTTAACTCACGATAATTTATACACATACGTTCCCAACAGTCAGATTTTTCAACAAATAACTTGCATAATGTGAATTGGTATGTCTTGTTATTTTGGCATCTTAATAATTCATTCACTCGTTCGCGCATTACTTTTCTTTCTACCGGCGGGCAAAGATAAGGCCGTCTTCGTACCGTCTCGTTTGGATCTATTAAACGAAATTCTAGTATATAAGTGATAACGCGGGTATTTGGAAAGCCGAAGATAAAAATTAAATATTCTGTTTTTATTTTTTATAAACTGACAAGTCATTGTTTACGTTCTCATGAAATATCAATGTGTACAGTGTACATCATGCAAATTCTATATTGCTGAGAACTTATTGTATCTAAAACAATATCAATATCCTCTTTTCCAACGTTCCCATCTAGCTCCAATAGATCCTGCTTCACCATCGTACTCAATTTTTCTAAAGTAAAACTTGACATCATATTTAAATTTATGGACATTGAAACAAATAAAGAATGTCTAATTTTGGTCACCAAATGGGCATCATCCTTTTATCAACCTGACAAATTCATTATTTATTTCATACAGTATTTATTCATACCATTGTTCAAATTAAACTAACAATCTTGTATGAATTGTCTTCATAATTCAATAAACGGGCGTTATCCGTACACAAAACTTCATATTACGGGCATCACCCCGTTTGTATTTTGAATGTACTATGCAAACTATTGTCATACTTTGTTTTTAACTGTGAACCATAATTTTATTTTATTTTCAATATTCGTTACTCAACAATTCCATTAATGTTTGCATGTCTAACATAAGGTATATTGTACAAGACTCACCCATCTTATTCCAACATCTTATTTTATGTACCTGCAATCTATGCAAATAAATTTTTCTTCACTTCACTTTACTTCGTTTTACTTCACTTTACTTTATTTCACTTTACTTACTTTACTTCACTTTACTTTACCTTACTTCACTTTATTTTACTTTTCTTCGCTTCACTTTACTTTACTTAGCTTCCCTTGCTTCATTTCGCTTTACTTCACTTTACTTTATTTCACTTTACTTCACTTTCCTTTACTTCACTTTCCTTTACTTCGCTTTACTTCACTTTCCTTTACTTCGCTTTACTTCACTTCGCTTTACTTCACTTCACTTAACTTCACTTCGCTTTACTTTATTTCACTTTACTTCTCTTTACTTCATTTTTCTTCCACTTACACTCTTACATACCTACCTCAGTATGTATTTACAGGCATCACCTGTTGTAAATTTAATTACGAAGTCCTAACAGGCGTCATCTGTTTTTGGACTACCAGGCATCATCTGGTAACATCATGTACTAACAGGTATTATCTGTTATCATCATGTGCATACAGGCATCACCTGTAGTAAATTTAATTACGAAGTCCTAACAGGCGTCATCTGTTTTCGGACTACCAGCATCATCTGGTAACATCATGTACTAACAGGTATTATCTGTTATCTCATGTGCATACAGGCATCACCTGTTGTAAATTTAATTACGAAGTCCTAACAGGCGTCATCTGTTTTCGGACTACCAGGCATCATCTGGTAACATCATGTACTAACAGGTATTATCTGTTATCTCATGTGCATACAGGCATCACCTGTTGTAAATTTAATTACGAAGTCCTAACAGGCGTCATCTGTTTTCGGACTACCAGGCATCATCTGGTAACATCATGTACTAACAGGTATTATCTGTTATCATCATGTGCATACAGGCATCACCTGTAGTAAATTAAATTACGAAGTCCTAACAGGCGTCACCTGTTTCCGGACTACCAGCATCATCTGGTAACATCATGTACTAACAGGTATTATCTGTTATCTCATGTGCATACAGGTATCACCTGTAGTAAATTAAATTACGAAGTCCTAACAGGCGTCACCTGTTTCCGGACTACCAGCATCATCTGGTAACATCATGTACTGACAGGCATCATCTGTTATTTAGTCCATACAGAAGGAGACTCATGTTCTCTTTTATACGAACATCATTACTTGATACAATCCTAGTCTTTTCCCAAACTATGTTGGGTCGGCTTCCAGTCCAACCGGATGCAGCCGAGCACCAGCACTTCACATGAAGCGGCCGCCTATCTGTCTTCCACAACCCAGTACCTGGGCAATACTATACCCATTGGTAAGACTGGATGTCAAACCCCTTGGCTTCCGACTACATATAACGACTGTCAAAGATCCAGAAATGACAGCCGGGACCAACGGCTTAACGTGCTTTCCGAGGCACGGAGGAAACTCGGTATGTAATGATGGTCACCCATCCACGGACCAACCTCGGCAAGCATAGCTTAACCTTGGTCGACCCGTGCGGCTGTTATTATTTAGCCACGAGCTCCTCCATCATTACTTGATACAATAATCTAATATTGATGGAAAGCGACGCAAACAAGCAGTTTGTCCTACTACTCATTTCCACACTGCTTTCTCCCATCGGCATTTTAGGTTTTCTTTGCCAACTATTTGTACAACTAAAATTAATAAAAATTTGTCAATTTCTTCATTACCAAATAATCATTGCAAGATTTAAGTCTCAATGTTGCAAAAACAAGACTTTAGAGCAGTTACTTCTCATAACCTTGATAATCATTTGGTACGGACTCATCACCGTTCATTTTTCTGTTAACTCGGTAACCCTTTATAGGCCAACGATGCGCGTCATAATTTAGCATATTATAACAACATGCGTAACGAATTAAAATATGGTGAACTTACAAGTGGGTAGCCATCAACAACTGAGAGAAATAATCACTTCTACTCTAGTACTGTAACTTACTCATACTTTAAACAAACTTATCTACTTAGTGCATCTTATTGGAATGTGTTTCTCTAAACATATAAACCTTCACGACAAATCGGTATACGGGGTAAATTACTAAAACGCGTACACATTTAATAGTTTGTGACTGTGTCACCCAACACATCCACGCCCACACCATCACTTTATTTATTATTTATTTTGGTCAGTGGGTAGTCTCATATTTATTAATTTAAAATAGGTGCACCAACAGTAGGTATAATACTATTACATTTACCGATAAGAGTACACATATTACAGTTCTAATGTATGTATCAATATGTGTACACAGCATTCTTAGTACGTTAAAGAGATCAAATAAGTGACTTACAGTAACAAGGTGGTCATCATCCTACCTTTCCTCACACACATTCATTTCAGTTGCACACATTAACTATTCACCTCACTTGCACATTTCACTGGACAGTTTACTTCACATCCATTACACTACACCTTTTTTTTTTTTTTTTGCAATAAATTATTTATCAAGTTTTCGAATTAGCCATTGCATTGTATGTAAGCTACATTTCAATCGAGGTGAGAGTTATTCTTACAATTATGTTTATTATTACTATGTGATCCTTTGTGAATAGAGAAAATAAAGAAATTGTATTATTGTACTTCACTGGGCCTCACCGTAATTTTTTACTGTGATTTTAATTATTTTCAGCAATCATAACTTCAATCTTAAAACACCGTACACCGTCTTTTTTTTTTTGTAATTTAAAAATAATTGCACACAGTAGTCCTGTTAATCCTCGTCGCCAAAATGTGGTATTTCCCTCTATATTATCGGCTCTCAGACCCGCGCACGTCCGTTCAGTTTCGAAGCACAAAACTAAGTGACCGTCTGTACGCGACGAGAGACGACACAATGCTTCCCTCTCTTTCACTCACAGACACTATAGCATCCATTTGAAGTACATAGTAGCAGTTGTTTTTGATATGACCCATGCGTCTTCAATGGTAATACTTCGTGAAAGATTTCTTGAGAGCCTTAAACTTTTGCTGGTTTGATTTAGGCTTAGTGTCGTCATGTTTTCTTCGTTGAAGTTTTGAGTTTTTTATTTTCGACGTGTAGAATCTTGCCAATTGTGTCACTACCGACATTTTTCAATTTTATCTCTTGATCCAACAATCGTGTGTTAACGAAGGCCAAAGTTAAACGATCTTCGGATAACGTCTCGATCGCAGTTAATGACGTCATCGTATAAATTCAGAAATTCCACACGCTGTATCTCTCACCATCGAAAGTTTTAATATTTCGCTTGGTCTTCAATTTTTCCATGGTGTGCCACGTAGTGTTTACTATTTGATCAGCACACAGTAAGAGTAAAGCACACACACACAAGCACGCACAGTATTAAAGCAGTCCTGGGCCCATAACCTACAGGAAATGGGTGTAAAGAAAAACTGCAGCGGTTCGAATTTAAATAAACGTTAACTCGTTTATTATTTAAATTTAAAAGACTCACAAGGAAGGTTATAATATCTGCCTCCTAGCACAGTGTAGATAGAAGTGAGAGTGACTAAAGGCAACCAACGGTTTTATAACATTCGTTTAGTGACAGTACTAATAGTATTGCCAGTATAAAGAAGATTAAATATTAATATTTGCTTTATTAAAATAGACTAAAATTCCAACACTTACTCTACACGAACGCCTCTAGCGGCGAATTATGCGCGATAGCCTCCATTCGAAAACGATCTCGTTTGTTTTTAAAAGTAAATTATCGCGGGTTCTCAACAAGATACCGTTTGAATTTCGAATTATCTGTTCGACAAGGCTTTGAGGAGCTCGTGGCTAAATAATAACAGCCGCTCGGGTCGATCTTTCGATTATCTCTGCATACAAAGTTACAAATTTTACCTCTTTATAATATTAGTAATGTGCTTCAATGACACCCAAAAGTCTTCCTGTTTTCATAAGTACCTGAAACAAAAAACATAAAATGTTAATACTGAACACCCAGAGGGATTTCTTTCTCGTAAAAATTGTATACTTTGAGCCTGGCTCATCTTTTTGACTTGAACGTCGTAAAAGGGAAATATAATGTAAGGGCTTGTACGAAATTGATCTAAAAATACAACGAAGAATTGAGCTATCGAATTTTCAAGATATTATTACGTGTTCTAAAAATAGAGGTTCATGGCTAAATAATTTAAGCCGCACGTGTCGATCTTAGGTTAAGTAGCGTCTGGCGAGGTTGATCCGCGGATGACCTATACAAGTATTTAATGTTATATACAACCTTTTTATTTTTGATATCCCATAACTCTAGGGTTATATTCTGTAGGTAGAAATAATACTAAAACTGCTAGAATAGGTGGTCCAAAAATGCATAGTTTCGGAGATATCATCAATCATAATTAAATTAGGTCAAAAATTGTGACCAGTATGACGAATCTTTACTTTTGCGAGGTTGCCAAACTTCGCAGTATAATAAAATATGTATCTAGGTTTCATTGATAATTAATACGAGTAATTCATTTTAATTCAAACCAATCATTCATATTTAAAGCTAAGAAAATGCGACGTTGTCATATTTCACGTAAGGATGTTTTACGTTAATAATCGTGACTTTGCCGAATTATTTCGTATAAAAATTAAAAAAAAAGGATGATTGAAACATAATTCGCCAGTTGATTCTTTGATATGGTCTCAATCATACCCAGAGTTATGGGATATACAAAAAAACAGGTTATTTATTCAATGCATCCAGCAACACAATAATTTGAGTGCATAACATTGGAGTACTATCGTAAACCGTAGTTTGTCGCACCAAAAATAAAAGAACGTACTGGGTAATACGATATCCCTTGGTAAGATTGGCTGTCAGACTTTCAAGTAATTGACGACCTGTAACGACTGTCAAAGATATCCAAATAGCAGCCGGGACCAACGGCTTGACATGCTTTCCGAGACACGGAGGTAACTCGGTAAGTAATGGGTGGTCATCTATTGACGGACCAACCTAGGCAAGTGCGGCTTGACCTGAAGATTGACCCGAGCGGCTGTTATTAGTTATATCTTCAAAAGACAGCCGGGACTAACGGCTTATAGTGCTATAATGTGCTATAGCAAGTATACGTAGTTACTCTAATCCTCAAATACCCAAAGGCCAAAGGAGTCTCAAACTCAACGAAATCTGTTATCCTTACATTTCCTTTCACACTCGTAATCTGTTTTCAGTATCGATGGTAGATTCAATTTTGAGATAATCTAAGCCTCAGTGAAGGAAAATAGGCTTTATTCCTTGAGGGAAATGTGCGATTTCCTGCGGGAAAAAATCGCTGTTTAGTACCTACCTTGTATTTATAGCATGCTATTTATTAAAGTTTAAACACTATAATAGATGCTCTTGTTCATTTTGTACAGGAATTTCATATTGAGGCCGATACAAACAATTATACACATTCAGCACACCTAGACGGCTGAAATTGTAACAGATATTGTGAATATTTTACAATATACGATAATCGTTCGATAAAAAAATACTTTTCAAACGTATGCGGCTCGAAGGACCAAATGATTAAGCCGGTGCCGTGCATACCTTGGTCCATTCCAAAACGGATAATCATTATTTACTTGCCACCATAATCATCTTTTAAACAGTCCATTGTATACCGGAAACAGGATATATAACAAAAAAGGTTTGGGTATATAAATAAAATCCTTATTTGCATTCTCCAACGTACCTACATAAATATTATATTGCATGCTGTCGAAATCCGACACGCCATGAGCTTACACCTGTGCCTATCCCCAAAACAGTACAGTCACAAGCAAGAATATGTACACACAAAGCAAAATAATAATCAAAAAAAAATCCAGGAATAAAATCTACGCAATAGTACATTATGATATAAGTGCGGCGGTAAGTTGAAAATTACAGCCGAGGCGATATTGCTAGCCTGAGCCGTAGGCGAGGGATATAAAAAAGCAGAGGCTGTAATTATATCTATATATTATATTATCAAAGCGCACGTATGTCATACGACGTTTTATATCATATTTGCGAGGAAATAAATAAAACTCGGACTTTCATAAACGAATAAATCCTTTTACTTGTTCACAAATTAGCGATGCGCGCGCATCAGCGTTTTTTTTAATGCAAAGACACAAAAAACAGCCAGTATTACTAATAAAGTAAATTAATATTTTTGTGTTTTTGTCACAGTAAAATGGTTGTAATTTATTGTCAAAATAAATGAAATTAGAGAATTAAATGTTTATTTATTATATTTCATCTCCCAAAGTTAATTTTATTCATAAAATGTTGACCACTTCTCTGACATAAAAACTCTTTGATAAGATTTAAAAAAAGTACCGTTCGTTTTAGACGGAGCATTTACATTACTGCACAAGTACGTAATGAGATACATTATGATATTGAAATGGGTGAAATAAGAGACCCTTTACGAGCAAATGAGTTATAAATAATATTTTTAACACCAGTCCCCCAAACATCAGAATATTCTGTCCCATGGCTCTTCATATTTTCAAAAGTAAAAAAGAAATCTTTTTTTTTATGAAGCGAAAATTCCATCATCATCTGCCTAGCCTTTTCCCAACTGTATTGGGGTCGGCTTCCAGTCTAACCGGATGCAGTTGAATACCAGTATTTTACAAGGAGCGACTGACTGCCTATCTGACCTGTAATACGATACCCCTGGGTAAGACTGGTTGTCAGACTTTTTGGGCCACTGACTACCTGTAACGACTGTCAGAGATCTACAAATGACTGCCAGGACCAACAGCTTAACGTGCTTTCCTAGGCACGGAGAAAACTCGGTATGTAAGAGTGCGGTCACCCATCCCCAGACCAACCTAGGCAAGCACGGCTAAGAAGAGAAAATTACTTTCGTTTATTATTTTATTTATTAACCTACATTTATTCATAAAAATAATTAAATAACCTTACAAATAAACTTTAATAATTTCGCAAAGTATTACATTTATTTCTGCTCTCAATTGTACAGGGTATGAACATAACGAAATCGTTCGCTTCAGAATTATGTAAATTGTTACCGGGTACCGGGAACGCTACACGGCGCACAAGATTTCATGAAATATTCATTATTTGAGACTGAATAGTTTTCAGCTGAAACGGCGTCACCCGTATGTGAAGTCATTTATATCGTGAATAATGAACTTTATACCAATTAATTGACCTACTTCGTGACTCTACGAGTCGAGTCAAGTGGTCGTAACCGCGGCTGCTGAATGTGAGGTCCTAGATTCGATTCCTGGGTCGGGCTAAGTGTTATTGGGTTTTTCCATAAGGAATTTCTCAGTAGCAGCCATGGAGCCCTATTACATGGACTTACACATAAAAGGCGAAATGTTGGTGTACTATTTAGGTACACTTGTACCTAGCCTTTCGGGGTTTACAGGCGTGATGCTATAATATGATAGAAGGTGAGCCATCAAACTGGCAAAAATCCAGATTCCGTGGTTGCTATTGAGAGATTCCTGATGGAAAAACCCAATAACTCTTTGCCCGACCCGGGAATCGAACCTAGGACCTCGTGCTCAGCAGGCGCACTTACAACCACCGCGCGTTGTTTTATAGGATGCTGTAATACGGTATATGCATGTTTTTTTTTATCATTCTAAACAAAGCGTCGTCGTCAGAAATAGAAAACTTAAATGATGTTTTTAATACATATCTATAAAAATACTAAGATATAAGTGTGATGTTTAATAAATGAGTTATGCGTGCTGTGGTGGGGGATGCGCGGTGGAGGGAGTGCGGCGCATCCGCATCGCCCCGCACTCTGTCTATTTCGAATAGCCGTAGCGACAGCACGTCTAACGCAGTAATATTTGAAACAGTGTTTTATTGTACAACCCAACCCTGAACGAAGACACCACACTGATATAATATATGGTGGTTTTACCCTAAACCCTAGTGCCCTAACCAGTGTACGAGTGAACACCACAATAAGTATTTGAAACTGCAGATTAGACAGAGAGATCCGATACCTTTCATGACATCAATCATCATATCGACGTACAAAATCCATACTAAATTCCGTTTATCTAGAAAGAGATGGTGTTTGGCCGATTTTGGTCTTGTTTTCACTTTTTGTCATAATTTTTATCGTTTTTTTTTTAACATTCCGTATCGAAATAAAAAAACGAAAATATATGCATATTCCCTATTAATTGAAAGTTTCTCAGTTTGGGCTCTACAATCCATAGTTTAGCCAGAAATAAAGAATTAACAGCAAAACCAATAAAGAAGTTCTTAAGACCAAAAAATTTTTTAATCATGCTCTTTTTCTTGTACCTACGTAAAAGTTATTTAAGGGTATGCTTATGCTATCTTATTTGTTTACATACTCTGACTTTATAGGGGCTAATAAACAAAGCGTTTTTAATAAGAACTTCAGTTAAAATACACAGCAACTACCTCGCCTTTTCCCAACTATGTTAGGGTTGGCTTCCAGTCTAACCGGATACAACTGAATTCCAGTATTTTACAAGGAGCGACTGCATAACTGACCTCCACAATCCAGTTAGTACTGGGTAATACAGTACCCTGAAGGCTTAAAGTCACCCAAAGGTGGGGAGAGGGCTATGCTCGGAGTTTCCTTGCGCAATCGAATCAGAAATGAAGACATCCGCAAGAGAACCGAGGTTACCGACGTAGCCCGAAGAATTGCCAACCTTAAGTGGCAGTGGGCAGGGCACATTGCTCGCAGAACGGATAGCCAATGGGGCCGAAAAGTTTTGGAGTGGCGACCGTGAACTGGAAGACGTTGCATTGGAAGGCCTACCACTAGGTGGACCGATGACTTGGTGAAGGTTGCGGGAATCCGCTGGAAGCGAGTCGCACGGGACTGGTCAATGTGGCGACACTTAGGGGAGGCCTATGTCCAGCAGTGGGCGTCTTTCGGCTGAAATGATGATGATGATGAATACAGTACCCCTTGGAAAGACTGGTTGTCAGACTTTCAAGGCACCGACTACCTGCAACGACTGTCAAAGATCTACAAATGACAGCCGGGACCAACGGCTTATCGTGCTTTCCGAGGCTCTGAGGAAACTCTGTTTGTAATGATGGCCACCCATCCACAGACTGACCTAGGCAAGCGCAGCTTAACCTTGAATATCAAACTGTGCAGCTGTTATTATTAAGCTACGATCTCCTCCTTTATTAAATTAAAACAGTAATAGAACATTATTAAACCGACTACTCTTTACCTAATGCACTATTAAACTAAATTGGCTTCTTCGTGCTCTAATTGAATTATTAAACACATTTGTATTAGTGATCCGGGGCTGCGTACTTGCAAATTCTATTAAGGCCAATCAGAGTTCACGCCTTGGGTTCACTACTCTATTACTGGCTTGATATTGACACTAAAGCACAAAGTGGATGTTGTAATACGCGTGGGGAACAAATGTGGTATTAGAAATAGTTAGGGTTTTTTAATAGTTTTAAAACGTATTGGTGTCGATTCTATTGTGATCAAACTAAACTTAATTTAGGCTATTGCTATCTTTTTCTCAGAGTTTACTGTCTCGCGAGGTGAATTATAATCTAACGGTATTTACAATTTTACGGTGACATAGTCAAGAACCCAACCTCGTTTAAGTTGGGAAAAGTCTACGCAGGTGATGACTCCGTATCTTCATAGGTAGTAATACACAATTATATAGACACAAGTTATTAACCTAACATAACTCCACAATTAAGGTTACAACAATAATATTAGCGCCCAAGTTATACGGAGCAATCAACGCCGGTACCCTGGGGCGTCCCACTACATTATCAATATTGAACTTTAGTACAACAAGTGCGCCATTATAGCTGAATGGTGAATGTAGCTGTATGGTTTAAATCTTTCTTTATGGTGTGGTTAGTGTCTAACCTACACCCCTAGCCAATTTGACAATCTACAATCGTTAACTAGCGTTAACGATTGTAGATTGTCAACTAGCGTAGCGTGCATGCGTAGCTGGCGTAGCGATTTTCTACTAGCGTAGAAAACTATTCAAATGAATGGGAATGACATCATCTCAACGGTAAATCACGTGATCAACACAAACGAATAGAAAATTCGTAGACAAGTTTACATCATTCAAAATGATAGAATAGACTGTTATCGTTTCTACAATGTTGATCGCTAAACTCTTTGGTAGGTACGCTCATTATAGACTAAAGTGTAGGTTGTTTTTTTTTTACAATAAAGAACGAGCGATAGACTCAGTCGTGTCAACTTGGCTACCAATTTAGCGCTTTCTACAATCGCTTACGCCGAGGCGTTTACGATTGTAGAAAGAGAATCGATACGAAACGTTTGTAACTTGGCTAGGGGTGCTGGTGTCAGAGTTTTTATGCCACCGCCTTTCACTTTGATTTACATGCTTTCAGGCATGCTGGTTTGATTTCCTCATGCCCACGCTTAGGGATGATGACTGACTAAAAAAATATGATTCTGTTCAGTCCGTCAGTTAGATTATCGAAAAATATTGGATATGTGTTTCTTGTTTAATCAAATAAATAAAAATTGACGAAGATAAAACGTGTAAAAGATCATGAGTGGGGGCTTGTGACGTCACACGAGTTATCGACGCACTGTATCGTCTTCATTTTTAGGGTTCCGTACCCAAAGGGTAAAAACGGAACCCTATTACTAAGACTTCGCTGTCTGTCCGGCTGTCCGTCTGTCCGTCTGTCCGTCTGTCCGTCTGTCTGTCACCAGGCTGTATCTCATGAACCGTGACAGCTAGACAGTTGACATTTTCACAGATGATGTATTTCTGTTGCCGCTATAACAACAAATACTAAAAATTTAATAAAATTAATATTTAACACGTTGAACGCCAACAAAAAAAATACAACTTCCCGTTCAGGCCGCGTCGGTCAGTGATGGTCGACAACTAGACTTTCCGTTCGGGCCGCGTCGGTCAGTGCTGACCGCGTTTTACGTGTGTTTGCGATCCATTCATACAGGCCGTAGGGCAGTGCTATCAAACTAAATCCTATATTCATTGACCCGCGTGGCCCTCTAGTTACGCCAAACTATAATGGTTTTTGAAAAACGTAAAGGACTTAAAAAATATTATACAATAATTACTAAAGTGTGATAATTTGATTGGCGCAAAATTGGAAAAGCAGTAGATTTCTCCGGGCTGATGATGAGGAAAAAACTCAAAAAAAAAAAACTAAAATAAACAAAACTAAACAAAATTAAACAAAACTCAAGAGGCGCGGGAGAGGACCTGACGCCGTGACCCGCGCGGCGCCCTATAACGAAAAGCCGCTTTTTCGTCCGTAGGAGCCGCGTCGGTCAGGGCTGCCCGACGTTTAATATCTCCAGAAATAATGACTTAAGTTGACTTTTGTTAATTAAAACATACATTTGGATATTAGATACAAGTATCTAATTAAAAAAACAGTTGGTCTAAATTTGGATAGAACTGTGATTTTTGCTTGGCCTGAAGGAAAAGTTCGCTGTCGGTCAGCACTGACCGCGTTGGCGTTCAACGTGTTAAGGGGGGCTCCCATTCAACAAACGTGATGTTTTGCCCTTTTTTGATAATAATGGTACGGAACCCTTCGTGCGCGAGTCCGATTCGCACTTGGCCGGTTTTTTTGTCTAAGTGAAAAAAGAAAAAAATATGTGTCCAATATTTTTTGCAAATCTATCTGACGGACTAATTAGATTATTGTCTCAGTTTATGTTGAAGATCACTGACAGATCAAGAACGACTCTCGTAAAGAAGACGGAGTGTCTTCTTTACGAGAGTCGTTCTTGATCTATGTCTTGTGGAGTACAAAATTCAAATAATTTAGATATATGCAAGCAAAACCAATGAACGTACTAAGTAAGTATAGTTACTCTAATCCTCAAATACCCAAAGGGTTCAAGACAACTCCAACGATAACTAGTTTCGTTACATTTCCTTTCACACTGTAGGTAATCTGTTTTCAGTATCGATTGTAAATTCAATTTTGAGACCGAACTTAACACGGGCGAAACCACGGGCTTAAGCCAGTGGTTTACAAAATCGTCTCACAAGGCCATGGACCATGTTATAAGCACCTGTCCATGCAACGAAGGAAGAGATCGTGGCTAGGTAATAACAGCCACTCTGGTCGATCTTCAGGCACTTGCCTAGGTTGGTCCGTGGATGGGTTACCACCCATTACATACCGAGTTTCCTCCATGTTTCGGATAGCATGTTAAGCCGTTGGTCTCGACTGTCGTTTGTAGATATTTGACAGTCGTTACAGGTAGTCAGTGGCCCAAAAGTCCGACAACCAGTCTTACCAAGGGGCATCGTTTTACTAGGTTGTGAAGGTCAAATAGGCAGTCACTCCATGTAAAATACTGCTATTCAGCTGCATCCGGTTAGACTGGAAGCCGACCCCAACATAGTTAGGAAAAGGCTAGCCAGATGATGATTTGGCTGATGAAACTATACAAATTTTACCTAAGCCACAGAAACTCAAGAAACAAAAATAAATATATAAATAAACATCTAATTGCTACGTCGTGAGACGAAAACCCTTGTAAATGTCTCATTACATTAATACCCAAATCCATCCCAAACTAGACATTCACACGAATAACCTTATGTATCTAGATAATGTAAACCAAGATTAGAATTACATAAACAAGTCCTAGTTTATATCTTGTCTGTCTGTGTCGTACATACATAGTGATTATGTTCAGATACCTAAATCAAAAGGCCGAGTGCGGTTGGGGTGTTGTGACAGCGAGATCTAGAAACGAATTTAAGTTGTGAGAGTTCTGATTAAATATGAGTCGAGGCGGTCCAGTGTAAATACTATAAAGGGTGTAAAAAGTCTCTTGACGAAGCTGAAAGGCACTTGTTCTCCCCGCGACCCACGACCCATCATTGTGATATTTTTTTTGTTCTAGACAAAGTTCCAACTTATTCACAAGTTTTTTTTTAATACATGTTTTGAATGTAAGACTTCTACTTTAAACACCTTCACGACCCCCGTACTATTCAATCCATCTAATCAACACAATGTTTTAAGTGCGTTACATTAAGTCCTACCGAAAAGTCTGATTTTTCATCACAAAAAAACAGTCATTTCCCAGCAAACATTTTTGCGTAGGGTTACTAGTTTGATGTACAGAATGCTTGGTTGATGGCTTCGTGATGAGGTCTTTTACACCCTGATATATTTTATTTATAACGTATTTTCAAGCTCAAACAGATATTTTTTTAATAAGCTAATCTTGTCCTACTGCTGCAAAGGCAAAGGTCTCCTCCATAGCCTACCACTTTGCTCCCGTGCAGTTTTTAAGACTGTACCACCATTTTCTAGTTATTTATTTATTGAGACAAAAGATTATTAAGGTGTACAGTACAATACATTATGTCTGTTAATGTGCTGAACCGTCTTAGTGTAGGTAGAGATAAGGATACACAGTGATTGCTAGTAATAAATCAAGAAATATTTCAATCAGAATATTTTAAACTAACTAAATAACTTCCTTTATTTGTGTAATCATAAGGTTATATAGCAGACCATGCAAGACATTCCAGTACATTTTTGACTCTTAAGTAGGGAAAGAGTGGCCCGAGTTGAGTCTAGGAATAAACAAAAATGAAATTTCTAAACAATTCGATTTATGAAAAATCAGGAATCAGTTAAAAATCGCCACAACTGCGACCATACCACACTCCAACAAGTTTGTCACATTCTAAACTTGCCCCATCTCGGACCATCCTACCCAGACCGTCCTGCCACGACTCACGCTTGACGCTTCTGAATTAGTTTTTAATTAGAACCCAATCAACGGAAGAGGGACGCCATTTTAAAACTTAAATTCTGTTTCGTTGTCCCATTCTGTTCAGAATTTTTGGGGTAATTTCGTTTGATGAGTTTTTAAGTTAATATTGTTGATAGATATTATTTAAGGTTTTAAGGTTGGTAATAGGGTTTCGATGGGAAATAATTAACAACTGGAACTGCAACTTCAACGAGGATCATTATGAGGTAATAAACTTATAGGAAAAAAAATCGGGGCAGTCTTTGGGGACTGCCGATAGAAGTGAAAACAAAAAGTACACAGGCCCCTCCCTATTCGTAGCACTGGTTATGCCCCGCGCATGCCTATGTGGTGCTACGCCGTAGCGGATCGCCTACGAGTGCTACGAAGCGTGACCGCACGTTACGTCAAGTGACGATGAGTTCAATGAGTTTTCCTTCACCCAAAAAGCGCTCGACGCGCCTGAAGACGTTTTCACTTCAAAAACTCAATGTAACGCACTCAAAACATCGTGCTAGTCGATGCATCATCATCATCATCTGCCTAGCCTTTTCCCAACTATGTTGGGGTCGGCTTCCAGTTTTACCGGATGCATCTGAATACATGGAGCAACTGCCTATCTGACCTCCACAACCCAACTAGTACCGGGTAATACGATACCCCTTGGTAAGACTGGTTGTCAGACTTTTTGGGCCTCTGACTACCTAACGACTGTCAAAGATCTACAAATGACAGCCGGGACCAACGGCTTAACGTGCTTTCCGAGGCACGAAGGAAACTCGGTATGTAATGGGCGGTCACCCATCCACAGACCAACCTAGGCAAGCATGGCTTAACCTAAAGATCGACCCGAGCGGCTGTTATTATTTAGCCACGAGCTCCTCGAGTATTTAAAGTAGGTAAAGTCATAACCATAAATACAATATTTAAAAAAAACTTGTGAAAAAGTTGGAACTTGAATCCCTACCGTAAATAGAAGGTAAGGTAATAGAAGGTATGGTCTAGAACAAAAAAAATATGCCATAATAATATAAATAGGGAAAACAAGAGTACCTTTTGACTAAGTTAAGGATTTTTTTTACTCCCATTATTTTCCCCGAATCTAAGGTCAACCATGTACCTATATCAACTATCTGGTGTCCACGACACAAGCCTCGTTGCTTAGTGTGGTACTAGATGGCGGTGTGTTTAATGTCCAGCCATATTTATTTATATAATGCCAAAACAAAAGAATTTAATAAAATATGGTAGCTATACGTATAAATACCAAGTCACCTCAAGATGTTAAATGTAAGTTCATTTAAGGATAAATTGCATGAATGGTTGTGTAGTCGTAGTTTTTATAGTGTCAAAGACTTCTTTGACATCATCATCTGCCTAGCCTTTTCCCAACAATGTTGGGGTCGGCTTCCAGTCTAACCGGATGCAGCTGAATACCAGTATTTTACATGGAGCGACTGCCTATCTGACCTCCACAACCCAATTAGTACTGGGAAATACGATACCCCTTGGTAAGACTGGTTGTCAGACTTTTTGGGTCACTGACTACCTGTAACGACTGTCAAAGATCTGCAAATGACAGCCGGGACCAACGGCTTAACGTGCTTTCCGAGGCACGGAGGAAACCCGGCTAGACAGGACTTCTTTGACAGTAGATGTTAAATAATTGTCTTGACTATTTTTTACGCTTATCACTGTTAAACAAAAACATGTATGCTCTTGTTTTCTTTTGTATTTGACCATCTTTTTATACCATGTTTTTAAGCAAATAAATATTATTCTTATTCTTCTTATTCTTATAAGTACGTTTACAACCAAAGATGAAAAATTAAAAATATTCCTCCCCATTTATTTCACAAAGAACATCGGAATCCTGAAACTTTTCTCTTAAAGTCTCGACCTCGATTTCCTTCAAACTTTCATAAAAATGGTGGATTTATTTTTACAACCGTTTTTCTGCTCCAAGGAAGCTATTGAAATTAATAATGAAAGAAACAAGAGAATTTCTTGTATTATGAATAGATTTACTCGTGCACAAATAATGTCTTTAAACGTGCGATTAAAACATAACAAATTCTTCAATAACATCTGCTTAAGCCTTTTTCCAACTATGTTGGCGTCGGTTTTCAGTCTAACCTGATGCAACAATACCAGTATTTTACAACGAGCGACTGCCTGTCTATGACCTCAACAACCCAGTTAATACTGGGTCATACGATATCCCTTGGTAAGACTGGTTGTAAAACTTTTTGGGCCACTGACTACCTGTGACGACTGTCAAAGATCTACAAATGACAGCCGGGACCAACAGCTTAACGTGCTTTCCGAGTCACAGAGGAAACTCGGTATGAAAGGGTGTTCACCCATCCACAGACCAACCTAGGCAAGCACGGCTTAACCTAAAAATCGACACGAGTGGCTGTTATTATTTAGCCACGAGTTCCTTTAGTGGTGTCAGTATCTCCATGTAAAATAATGGTATTCAGCAACATCCGGTTAGACTGGTAGGCAAAATAATTAGATAATTAAATAAATAAATAAATAATTTCTTTGTATTGGCTTGCCGTCTATTACATCATATTCTATACTAATATTATAAAGCTGAAGAGTTTTTTTGGTTGAACGCACTAATGGAACTACTGGTTCGAATTGAAATAGTACATTTTGATACAAGTGGAGAAAGTTTGTTATTGCATTCGAGGCGGAATACACACACACACGAGCCGTAGGCGAGGGTGTTTTTGAGCCGAGAATTGCAATAACAAATGTCCACGTGTATCAAACGACGTTTTTCAATACACTTTTGAAGAAATAAAATAAAATAACGAAAAATATTTTTGTCGCGAACCATGAAACTATGATTTTCATTTTCTTTTTTTTTCGCGCTTTGGTTTCGGCAGTTTGAAGAAGAGGCAAAGGTATGAAGCCGTTAAACAGCCTAATATCAAAAATAGATTTATTTTTTTATTTTTGAATTAAGAACACAAATAAATGTTAATTTGTGTATAAAAGTAACTATTCGTTTTTAATAATCATGTTTATCTATGATATTCTATTTATAAACACAATTTGAATATTCAAAAAATATTTATGCCATAAAGACGCGTAGTGCTTTGCCGAAATTAAAAAAAAAAACATTCACCTCAGACTATAGGCATTGAACCAATTTGGACTTAGTTATCTGTGGCAATTTTCATTCCTGCACACGTGCGGGAAAGTGGGGAAAATCGCACGTGTGTGAAATACATTGCATGTTGTACCTAATCGTAGTGCGTCATGGACCAGTTTTCGAGGAAGGCTATTAACATCACGCTACGATCTGAAGAGCATCAATTAAAAATATTGCAAAAACGTGGAAAATAGTATGATTTTTATAGCAACGGAAACAGCAAGTAATTATTATTATATACCTGTATGTCGGGTCATCCGTGCGTATTCTGTTTAAATTATTGTCGTTCTCGAAAGCTGTTGTTTCTCTCGAAAACTTTACCAATTTGTGATTTAAATGAGATCCAACCAAGTTGTTAATCAAGTGACTACTGGCGACAGTATTATACTTAGCATACGTTACGCCAGTTAACAATAAAATTAAGTTTGATCGGAATCATTTAGCTTGGTATGGGCATGAGATAAATGCATTAATATAAAATAGTTATAAACAGTATAAATTTTTATGGATGAAGAAAGAGTGCAAGATAAATTAAATATGATTTTTGACAGGTTCAGTCTGATTTCTTTTCAATATCCTATCAGATTTATGATGATATAATATGATAGATAAAAGCCCAAATATGTAACAACCATTCTTGAGTAATATAGTAAGATTGTGAAAATCAGATAGTCGCTTCTCACAACTTTTTTTTATAATAATAATTGTATGGAGCTTGATGTGCAGCTTGGGAATGTGTAGGGGCTGGTTATCTTCCTCAGACAGTGAAAGGCGAAATTCTTGAGGGGCACAGTTTATTGCTCACAACACATGGACGCACACAGTACAGTAGTATTTAGTTAGATCACTTTAATCAGGTAAATTGTCCTTTTACTATAATTGTAATTGTAGGTTATAAAATGTACGGCCGCGCACACCAACCGAGGCAACGGAAGAGAAGAAGTTTTACAATGTTGCCAAAAACCAAAAATAAAAATAATTTTGTTGGTGTTGCCAACAATAATTATTAATTTATTTTAACTGCAAGCCGATTCTGAAATAGTAAGGAAAAAGCTGGTCACTTTCATAAAACGAGACAAAACGTACGTAAACGACACGCTTCACGTGAAGGGAGTGCATTTGTTTGAGATCGCCGCCGTACGTATACGTGACAACACATCAAGCTGTACATTTCCAATAACACATGGCCTCCATCTGACTGCGAATATAGAAAGAGAAAAGAAAGAAAACATGTTTATTCGGCACATGCCGTAAATGCACACAACAAAAAAAAAAAAAGTACAAACAAAAGAGTAAACTTAAAACTAGGTACCTACACAATAAAAACTTAAATCGAGACAGAAAAAATGAGATAATATTGTGTCTCACGGCTGCGCCAAATAGGCCCAGTTCAGCAAACTGCCGAGCATCTAGTGCCCGACGCTGGTTTTCAACTGGACCTGAGATGGTGATGTGACGGACGTAAAACAGTTTTGTTCTTTGTGTTATAGGTATGTGTAATTGTGTGTCATGTATGAATAGATACTTAAATAGAATAAATTAGTGTGCAAAATAGTAACAAATTATAAAACTACATGATTAATATATGATTATATATATATGAATATATGAATAATCTGCACATCACATTTTATGGGAGTGCAGTCTTTGGTAATTCTACCAAAGACTGCACTCCCATAAAATGTGATACCATAAAATACTGCATTCATTCGAACGCAGTATTATGTTGGGTAGTGTACAGGTTACTTCCGGAGTTATTTACTATACGGACCTTGTATAAACTAGAACAAATTTCCGTGCGTTCAAGCGTTTTTGCCATACCTTTTATTGGAATCAAATATAACTCTGACAACTTAGGACTCATTCATGTTAATATTTATCCGTGGTGCTAGGCAACTGGGCTATCCCAGTTGTAAACGTCCTGTGCCTATTAGCCTTGTTTTGTTTTGTCTCCTGCTGATATGGAGGGAAGTGGAAATCACTCTTCTATACTTTTCTGATTAATTTCGTTCCGGGATCCAAGACAGTTAAATTCTTTCTCTGGGACTTCGTCGAGCTTCATTGTCTCGGCGCTTTTCTGGTGTTCGCCACTGTTGATTCTGGCTTTTGGGAGTTACAGTGGTTTGGGAATAGTGTGGTGGGCTACAAAAAAACGGTCTCGGAAACATGGCCTCGCTTTGTATAGATTTCCCGTAGAAAGAGAGATCCGCATAAACTGGTTTTGTATAGTTTGATTGGTGGTCGTGCGTACGCGTCTGTGTGTGTCCCTCGTTGTATTGAGACGACCTTCTGGAATATTCTGTGGTATTAAGGGTGAATATGTTCTGAATAGATAAGCGTCCATATGAATTAATATACCTCTTTAGTCACATGAATATCGCTACATGAATAGCAATGTAGACAAATGCCCTTCAGCAAGTTCGTGTGGTTTAGGCATATAAATAATTGATGTGTTATTACTGTACGTGTACATACAGAAACTAATATCGCTTATGTAACAATGTGTCTACATACTACACAGTATGTACGATTCAATAATATTAACCACGTAAACTCCTTTGAAAGTAACGACAGTTTCACGTTTTTTGTACCTATTTAGGTACAGAGTTAAATGATGTATACGAGTAACGTTTAAAAACCATGTTACGTGAAAGACATGATCATAAAGAAAATATGTTATATATTTTTAAGACAATACAATAACAACAAAAGATATAATTATGAAAAGAAAATAAACGAAGAATATTTTGTAGATATTCAGAGGCCGCATACAAATGCCGATTTCGCTGATTCACCTGATTTTAAAGACGTTATTTGGCAGTTAAAATACTGTATTCATGTTAAATCACAACAAATTTGTAAAGATTAATTTCCTTGCAAAAACTCAACCTCAGTGTCGTGACGCAACCTAAGAGTGTCCCCATTTCATCTCAATTATTCTTCTCCATTCTTATTCATTTATGCACCAAAAGCCACTTATTAGTCTTGGCAGTCATAATAAAGTGGCTTTCTCTGTATTTACAACTCAAGGAGAAGTAGGGGAAGTTATTAATAATGTCATAAGGTTACTTACATGCATTATTAATAATTAGCTTAGTTCGTAGCCATGTGGTATCCGGCAGAGTAGAATAGAACCAACCAATTACACTCACGGGTGTCATATAAGGCGACTAATGTCTGAGGCAGAACACCTTGCGCCTCCGTAGACCAGATAATGGGCAGCAGCGTTTTCTGTTAGTCTTTCATCACTGCGATCTCCAATCCGCCTGCCAAGCGTGGAGATTACGGCAAATTCCTCACATCATGGGAGAGGCTTATGTTCAGCAGTGGACGTTATGGGCTGTTGTAGTAGCTTAGTTCGATTGTCAGGTCGAGTTTTATAGAGTTTCACAGGATGAACGGGGTCACGGAGGAGCTCGTGGCTAAATAATAACAGCAGCTCGGGTCGATTGTTAGGTTAAGCCGTGCTTGTCTAGATTGGTCTGTGGATGGGTGACCGCCCATTACATACCGAGTTTCCTCCGTGCCTCGGAAAGCACGTTAAGCCGTTGAACCTGGCTGTCATTTGTAGATCTTTGACAGTCGTTGGGTAGTCAGAGGCCCAAAAAGTCTGACAACCAGTCACCAAGGGGTATCGTATTACCCGGTACTAACTGGGTTGTGGAGGTCAGATAGGCAGTCGCTCCATGTAAAATACTGGTATTCAGCTGCATCCGGTAAAACTGGAAGCCGACAAAGGTGAGAAAAGGCTAAGCAGATGATGATGAGGATGAACGGGGTCAGTAACCTTTGTGATGGAAAAGTTCATTGACTTTAGAAAGGTCTGTTAGTTTAGGATATTACGCTGAAGAAGAAAAGATCATAACACTACACGCCTGTATTTTGCCGAAAAGTTAAACAGAACTGTCTCGTTTCAAGCGCAACAGCTTAGAATGAGGTCCTGGGTTCGATGCCCAGGTCGGGCAAAAGGTTATTGGGTTTTTCCATTAGGAATTTCTCAGTAGCAGCCATGGGGCCTAGATTTATACCCGGTTGATGGTAATAGGCTCGCCCCAACTACATGCTTAAACATAACTGGTGAAATTTGGGCTTACAAAGATACACTATACCGGATGACTTTTTTATCACTTTCCAAAAAAAATGGGTATATGGTTAACGGAGTAGAAGCTTATGGCATAACTACCTAGTTTTTTTTTTTCTTTTTTCCTCAGCTTAGAAAAAAATTGATCCATCATCAAAAAGCGCTACAAAATTCAAGTAAACTTTTCATATTAGAACAAAGAAAGAGCAATAAAAAAAATGAAAAATATCGAATTTCAATTTTTTTTTTATGTTTTGAATTTCGAATTTTTCGAACTAAGTAAAGTATGCCATTTGCTTCTACTCCGTTCACCTATTATAGATAGACGACCCGATTGGCGCAGCGGTAGTGAGGCTGCCTTACGTTCTTAGGGTCCCGGGTTCGAATCCCGGACGGTGCAAATGTTTGTGTGATGAGCATGGACATTTGTTTCCGAGTCATGGATGTTTATATGTTTATTAAGTATGTATTTACAAACAAAAAGTATCTATGTAGTATATTCAACTATCTGGTGTCCACGACACAAGCCTCGTTGCTTAGTGTGGCACCAGATGGCGCTGTGTGTAATGTCCAGCAATATTTATTTATATTTATTTATTTACTAGCTTCTGCCCGCGACTTCGTACGCGGAACCTGTTGCTTATGCCAGCGACAACGGGGTCGTCAAAATCGAAGATCTGATACGTCTGATGTCGAAGCGCAATTCTCTATCCGTGAACGTCTCCGACTCGCGAGACAATGCGTGACGTTCACGATCAGCAGTCAGTCGCGCATCACGTTCCCCACTTGTCTCTAGATACCTAGAAGTCGATGTGTAGATACGCTGAAAACTCAAGCGTAATTCTCTTTCCGTGAATGTCTCCAACTCGCGAGACAATGCAATCAAATTTTCAATGATACACCATTATTATCGAAAATCAGTCCTAAACTGTTACCACCTTGACCGCGTGGTTATTTTATAATTATACATTGAAATTAGTGAGAGCTTTGATTTCCACATCTGATGTTTCTGATCTTCAATTTTTATAAGTCAACAGGAAATGCCCATCAGACCGAACAACTTTTGCTAAGACATCATTCCTATATGTGTTATGGTGTAGCTGGGCTCTCGGAGTTCCACAACAGGTGTTCCAGATCTTCGATTTTTATAAGTCAACAGAGAGTGCTCATCAGATTGAACAACTTTTGCTAAAACGTCATTCCTATATATATGTAGGTAAGTGTAGCTGGGCTCTTGGAGTTCCACATCAGGTGTTCCAGATCTTCAAATTTATTCTCTCAGCAGAAAATGCCCATCACGTGGAACAATTTTTGCTACGGTACCATTTTTGTATCTCTTATAGTTCAGCTGGTCTGTTGTGGTTCTGCATCAGGTGTTCAAGTTTCCAAGATAAATTATAGCCTATATCTTGCCCAGACTTAATACCTATACAACAATAAAAAAATCATTCAAATCCGTCCAGTAGTTCCGAAGATTAGCGTGTACAAACAAACAGACACACAGACAAACAGACAAACAGACAGATTTTTTTTTGGATTCGTGCTCTATTGCTGTTTCTAAACCCCCCTCAATTATTTCTTTTTTAATATATTCAATGTACAGACACAGTTTTTTTACTGTTTTATTATATGTATATATATACTAGCTTCTGCCCGCGACTTCGTACGCGGAACCTGTTGCTTATGCCAGCGACAACGGGGTCGTCAAAATCGAAGATCTGATACGTCTGATGTCGAAGCGTAATTCTCTATCCGTGAACGCGAGACAATGCGTGACGTTCACGATCAGCAGTCAGTCGCGCATCACGTTCCCCACTTGTCTCTAGATACCTAGAAGTCGATGTGTAGATACGCTGAAAACTCAAGCGTAATTCTCTTTCCGTGAATGTCTCCAACTCGCGAGACAATGCAATCAAATTTTCAATGATACACCATTATTATCGAAAATCAGTCCTAAACTGTTACCACCTTGACCGCGTGGTTATTTTATAATTATACATTGAAATTAGTGAGAGCTTTGATTTCCACATCTGATGTTTCTGATCTTCAATTTTTATAAGTCAACAGGAAATGCCCATCAGACCGAACAACTTTTGCTAAGACGTCATTCCTATATGTGTTATGGTGTAGCTGGGCTCTCGGAGTTCCACAACAGGTGTTCCAGATCTTCGATTTTTATAAGTCAACAGAGAGTGCTCATCAGATTGAACAACTTTTGCTAAAACGTCATTCCTATATATATGTAGGTAAGTGTAGCTGGGCTCTTGGAGTTCCACATCAGGTGTTCCAGATCTTCAAATTTATTCTCTCAGCAGAAAATGCCCATCACGTGGAACAATTTTTGCTACGGTACCATTTTTGTATCTCTTATAGTTCAGCTGGTCTGTTGTGGTTCTGCATCAGGTGTTCAAGTTTCCAAGATAAATTATAGCCTATATCTTGCCCAGACTTAATACCTATACAACAACAAAAAAATCATTCAAATCCGTCCAGTAGTTCCGAAGATTAGCGTGTACAAACAAACAGACACACAGACAAACAGACAAACAGACAAACAGACAAACAGACAGATTTTTTTTGGATTCGTGCTCTATTGCTGTTTCTAAACCCCCCTCAATTATTTCTTTTTTAATATATTCAATGTACAGACACAGTTTTTTTACTGTTTTATTATATGTACTAGCTTCTGCCCGCGACTTCGTACGCGGATCCTGTTGCTTATGCCAGCGACAACGGGGTCGTCAAAATCGAAGATCTGAAACGTCTGATGTCGAGTTTTAAGAGCCCGGGGACGGGAATACAACGGGATGCGCAAGACGATTTGAGACGTTCCAGATCTTTCATTTTTGTAAGTCAACAGAAAATGCCCATCAGACCAAACAACACTTGCTAAGACGTCATTCCTATGTGTTATGGTGTAGCTGGGCTCTTGGAGTTCCACAACAGGTGTTCCAGACCTTCGAGGTGTTCCAGACCTTCAAATTTATTCTCACTGCAGAAAATGCTCATCACGTAGAACAATTTTTGCTACGGTACCATTTTTGTATCTCTTATAGTTCAGCCGGTCTGTTGTGGTTCTGCATCAGGTGTTTGTTTCCAAGATAAAAGTCAACAGGAAATGCCCATCAGATCAAACAACACTTGCTAAGACGTCATTCCTATGTGTTATGGTGTAGCTGGGCTCTTGGAGTTCCACAACAGGGGTCCAGATCTTCGATTTTTATAAGTCAACAGAGAGTGCTCATCAGATTGAACAACTTTTGCTAAGACGTCATTCCTATATGTGTTATGGTGTAGCTGGGCTCTTGGAGTTCCACATTAGGTGGTTCAGATCTTCGATTTTTATAAGTCAACAGAGAGTGCTTATCAGATTGAACAACTTTTGCTAAGACGTCATTCCTATATGTGTTATGGTGTAGCTGGGCTCTTGGAGTTCCACATCAGATGTTACATATCTTCGATTTTTATAAGTCAACAGAGAGTGCTCATCAGATTGAACAACTTTTGCTAAAACGTCATTCCTATATATTATGTAAGTGTAGCTGGGCTCTTGGAGTTCCACATCAGGTGTTCCAGATCTTCAAATTTATTCTCTCAGCAGAAAATGCCCATCACGTGGAACAATTTTTGCTATGGTACCATTTTTGTATCTCTTATAGTTCAGCTGGTCTGTTGTGGTTCTGCATCAGGTGTTCAAGTTTCCAAGATAAATTATAGCCTATATCTTGCCCAGACTTAATACCTATACAACAACAAAAAAATCATTCAAATCCGTCCAGTAGTTCCGAAGATTAGCGTGTACAAACAAACAGACAAACAGACAAACAGACAAACAGACAAACAGACAGATTTTTTTTTTTGGATTCGTGCTCTATTACTTTTTCTAAACCCCCCTCAATTATTTCTTTTTTAATATATTCAATGTACAGACACAGTTTTTTTACTGTTTTATTATATGTATAGATATATATACTAGCTTCTGCCCGCGACTTCGTACGCGGAACCTGTTGCTTATGCCAGCGACAACGGGGTCGTCAAAATCGAAGATCTGATACGTCTGATGTCGAAGCGTAATTCTCTATCCGTGAACGCGAGACAATGCGTGACGTTCACGATCAGCAGTCAGTCGCGCATCACGTTCCCCACTTGTCTCTAGATACCTAGAAGTCGATGTGTAGATACGCTGAAAACTCAAGCGTAATTCTCTTTCCGTGAATGTCCCCAACTCGCGAGACAATGCAGACGTTCACGATCAGCGGTCAGTCGCGCATCATTTTCTTCACTGGTCTCTAGACACCTGGATGTAGATGCGTAAATACGCTGAGAACGCAGGTGTGCTTCGCGATCCGAAGAGGTTTCCACGGAGCACGTTGAAGCCTGATGTTCTCGAACAGCATTAAGTCTCTCCTGACGCTCTTCAGTAGATTCTTGGGATCTTATGATCCTCAATCTTTTAGCTCCTTTGGAACACTGGGAAAGATTTGACCTCTTTCTAGGCATGGTTATAGTTTTATTAAAATCTAAGTGACTGCTCAGCTGCGTTACCGGGTAGGCTACTGTGCCACGTAGATAAATAGAAAAGGAAATTAAACACTAAAATAACATAAGCCGGAAGACATATTTTTGGCCAGTAGAATCAAATTTTCAACGATACACCATTATCATCGAAAATCAGTCCTAAACTGTTACCACTTTGACCGCGTGGATATTTTATAATTATACATTGAAATTAGTGATAGCTTTGATTTCCAAATGAGATGTTTCTGATCTTCAATTTTTATAAGTCAACAGGAAATGCCCATCAGACGAACAACTTTTGCTAAGACGTCATTCCTATATGTGTTATGGTGTAGCTGGGCTCTCGGAGTTCCACAACAGGTGTTCCAGATCTTCGATTTTTATAAGTCAACAGAGAGTGCTCATCAGATTGAACAACTTTTGCTAAAACGTCATTCCTATATATATGTAAGTGTAGCTGGGCTCTTGGAGTTCCACATCAGGTGTTCCAGATCTTCAAATTTATTCTCTCAGCAGAAAATGCCCATTACGTGGAACAATTTTTGCTACGGTACCATTTTTGTATCTCTTATAGTTCAGCTGGTCTGTTGTGGTTCTGCATCAGGTGTTCAAGTTTCCAAGATAAATTATAGCCTATATCTTGCCCAGACTTAATACCTATACAACAACAAAAAAATCATTCAAATCCGTCCAGTAGTTCCGAAGATTAGCGTGTACAAACAAACAGACCCACAGACAAACAGACACACAGACAAACAGACAAACAGACAAACAGACAAACAGACAAACAGACAGATTTTTTTTTGGGATTCGTGCTCTATTGCTGTTTCTAAACCCCCCTCAATTATTTCTTTTTTAATATATTCAATGTACAGACACAGTTTTTTTACTGTTTTATTATATGTATAGATTTATATTATACCCATTTTTTTTGGAAAGTGATAAAAAAGTCATTCTGTATAACCCAGTTTGACTTTATGGCTATATTGGTCACTTCCATATTCAATGATTTGATTTAACTTTAGCCTGGACCCTAATCGCATTCCCGATCTTTCTTTATCGTGCGGTAACCGTTTCCACTCACCAGCCAACACAAATAGCTAAAAAGATTAGACGCGACGTACTGTTCGCAAAATAGTTTTTAATTTTTCTAACTGGGAGTTAGAATTGTATCCCGATGGGCCTCTGACTTGGCTTAACATACCGTCGAGAAATATCTCTCAGGCATGCTGGTTTCCTCACGATGTTTACCTTCACTGAAGCAAGTGATGATTATATAATACGCACATGAATTCGAAAAATCAGAAGTGCGAGTCTTGGATTCGAACTTGAGACCTTTGACTTGGCTGACTTGGCAGTCCGACGCATCCGATAACGAGATAGAACTCAAAGTATTCCAATCAGACACTCCTACAAAGTCGTTCAGGTATTTGCGTCTCGTGAACTAATTAGTGTATTTGATTTGAACGTTGACTTATTTAACTGTGCTTCTTACTTTCAATGGGAAGTTCTATTTACTATTTTTAACTAAGTGACTCTTGCTTAAACTTAAGGGCCTATACTATCTCAAATGGCTTAGCATGATCCTCCGTTATGCCTAAAATACTGCAACATTAATTTTGAAATAAATATATGTAAGAGTTGAGGATTAATGTTAAGATTGATACTTAGCGAAAACACGATTCCATAAAATTTTATCGATAGAAAAAAAATCCCAAAGTTACCTCTAAACTAAACAATAAACCGCAGGCAATCATAAAATACTTCAAATTAGATCATGAAACATTTTTATAGTAACTGAACATCAATAGATTTTTTGTAAATCGCAAAAAATCCACTAATTTCGCACTATTCGGCCCATAGTGACTGACATAACAACCACTTTGTAGTGCAAGCTGATCAGAACTTTATTCTAACAGTATTTCAAACGAAGTTTGAACTACCAAATATAGAGTTGCTAATTTGAGGTAGTATAGGCTCTTAAGTACGTAATGAGTATATTAGAGAAAGTTTGAAAGTTTCACCAGTTACAGAAAAGTTGAAACGCAATCGACTGTCATGTCAGCCGCTCTTTGGTTCACATTTCAGGTTTTTTTTTTATTTTTTTAAGCCGCGCTTGCCTGCGTCGGTCCAAGAATGGGTGACCACCTATTACACACTGAGTTTCCTCCGTGCCTTGGAAAGCACTGTTCCGGCTGTCATTTGTACAACTTTGACAATCATTATAGGTACTCAGTGGCCCGAAAGTTTGACAAGCAGTCTTACCAAGGAGTATTGCAGTACCCAGTACTAAGTGGGTTGTGGGGGCCAGATAGGCAGTCGCTTTATGTAAAATACTGGTATTCAGCTGTATCTGGTTAGACTGGAAGCCGACCCCAACATAGTTGGGAAAGGGCAGATGATGAGCTTTTCACAAGAAGCTCTAAAAAGATACTTACATTAGGTACTTTATTATTATAATTATATCTTATCTATTAAAACAAAGATCTTCTCTATTTATTATTTTATAGGATCTACTGATAATACTCGTAAACTCAAAACCTATCTTCGCAATTAGGTTTCCAAATTGCACCAAAAGTTGAGCCCTATATCTATAAGATTAAAGTTTAGAATAGTAATGACAGGTTTGTATAACATTACAATCTGTTACTCGACTGTGCCGAGGATGTTAATGCGTTACACTAATCACACTTAAAACTAAGCTCTATTTCTTTAAGTTTAAAGTTTGCATTGCGTTGTGGAACATTACATTTTGTTACTCAACTGTGTAGGGGATGTTAATGCCTAACACTAATCACACTTAAAACTGATCTCTATTTCTTTAAATATAACGTTTGAATTGCATTGTAGAACATTACAATCAGTTACTCAACAGAGGTTGTTGATGCGTTACACTAATGCCACTCAATACTGGGTCCTATTACTTTTATCCTAAAGTTTAGAATAGCAATAACAGGTTTGTAGAACATAACGATCTGAACGGAGTTGTTAATGCGTTACAAATAAATTCAATGGCTGTTTGAAGTTAGGACTTGGTTTACGAGGATTTCAGATGTTGTGTAGAATTAGTTTGGTAGAGAAATTGTGGGTTTACCTTTACATAACATCACGTCTGTAATCCCTAAAGAGTTAGGCAGAGATGTACCCATCAGTAAATTTTATGCCAGTTATGTTTAAGTCCTATGTAAGAGGCCGCCTCCAGAATGGGACGCAATCACCTCCTTCTGCGAAGCAGTTATGCTAGAGAATGCTAGACGTGAGAGGGAGAGAACCTCTCAACGTCCCGGCCGCCGCGGGAGACGCCCAGGGCGTCGTAGGCGCGGGCCTGTGAACGGTGGGCTATGGGCTAGCTCGCCATCCGTCCGTCTCATGACGACAGACCGTGTCGATGGCGCGTTCATGTTCCACGCGCGCCTCAAAGAGAGTCAGCAATAGGAAGGGGTCCGCAAGGGCCGATGCCTGCCGGGGTTGCGGGACTGTTCGAAAGAGATACCGTGGCCCCGGAACACAAAGGGCGATGAAGGAACATGGATGGGTTTTAGTCAGTAAAAGTTGTATACTGCCTCCTGCTCCGCCCAGAGCAGGAGGAGTCATTTGATTATTTGCCATCCGACAAAAAAAAATGGGGCTGCTTCCACGAGCGAGAGAATCGCGGCGATATTATCGTCCTTGCCACGTTTTTCTATACACTCTCTTTTGGGCCGTTCGTATAGAAATACGTTGAATCGCCGCGATTCTCTCGCTCGTGGAGGCGGACCCTAATAGGTAGCGAGCGAGCCTATTGACATCAACCGGGCACAAATCCAGACTCTGAGGCTGCTACTGTGAAATTCCTGATGGAAAAACCCAATAACACTTTGCCCAACCTGGGCATCGAACCCAGGACCTCGTGCTCAGCAGTAGTGCTTGCAAGCACTCGACCAACGAATCAACCCTAATATTAATTCCATACATACAATTTTAACAAAGGCTTCTTGCCTGTAGCATTTCTTTTATGTAAAACATAATAATATACAATGTATTGTGTCGGAAAATAATTGGAAACGACTTCAAAGTGGGTACTTATTATTTTATGTTTGTTTCAGGATAAAATACAGAACTGTGTAAATTTTATGGGAATTTCAAAACCTTTATTATGCGTATTTTTGTTTCTCATGGGTTTTGAAGAGCAGCGGTGGCCCAGTGGTAGTGGCCCTGACTTACGAACAATAAGTCGTGGGTTTGAACCCAGGCAGGCGCATTACTTTGTGTAATTTAATTCATCACCACTGTTCTCAAAACGGTGAAGGAAAACATCGTGAAGAAACCGGCATGTCCTAGAACCAAAAATTCGAAAACATGTGACATCTACCAAACCGCACTGGGCCCGCGTGGTGGATTATAGCCCCTTCCCGCTCTTAGAGAGGAGGCCTGTGTCACAGCAGTGGGAACATTAATAGGCTGATGATGATGATGATGTAAATTTTATGGGAATTTAAAATCCTTTATTATGCGTATTTTTGTTGCTCATGGGTTTTGGAAGTCAGATTGTCGCTCCATGTAAGTAAAGTAATTGAGTTTCTTCCGTGTCTCGGAACGCTCGTTAAACCGATGTTCCTGTCTGTCATTTATAGATCTTTGTAGACAATCGCTACAGGTAATCAGTGACCCGAAAGTCTTACCAAGGGGTATCTTATTACCCAGTACCTACTAACTGTATTGTGGAGATTAGATAGGCAGTTGCTCCATGTAATATACTAGGTTTCACCTGCATCCGGTAAGACTGAAAGTCGACCCCAACATAGTTGAGAAAAGGCTAGGCAAATGACTTGGAAACTCAGTGTCTACACATCATTAGAAAACAAACTCACTCATTTTTCTTTTTAAAAATAAAGCCTCCTCTTCTTCTCTTAACTCACTCATTTTTTTTTTAAAACAAAGCCTCCTCTTCTTCTTCTCTTAACTCACTCATTTTTCTTTTTAACAACAAAGCTTCCTCTTCTTCTTCTTTTAACTCACTCATTTTTCTTTTTAAAAACAAAGCTTCCTCTTCTTCTTTTTTTAACTCAATCGTTTTTCTTTTTAAAAACAAAGCCTCCTCTTCAAAACAAAACGTGGCACGCAAATACGAAATTAAATACACAAACTAACAAAACTAAAGTCTAATTCCTTATACCCGGTTTAAATCCCTTCCTAATTCCGACCACACCAAATAATTCCTGATATAAACCAAAATGTGTTACCATACAAAATACAGACGGGAAAACACAACTAGAGGCGCTTTTACGAATAGTATTCGGACCTATGTCCAAATGGAACTAATTCTAAAATGGCGTAAGTAAAAATTTGGCCAACAAACGTTTTTCGTAATTAAAGTAGAGTGATCTAAAAGTTTAAATCTAACAAAACGGTAAAAATTAAAGCAAATTAAACAATATTTTCGTTAAAACATAAATACTTTTCGGAACGTACTTTATTCCGCATCCTGAACAATTATGGCTTACAAATCATCATCTGCCTTAGCCTTTTCCCAACTATGTTGGGGTCGGCTTCCAGTCTACCCAGCTGCAGCTGAATACCAGTATTTTACATGGAGCGACTGCCTATTTGACCTCCACAACCCAGTTAGTACTAGGTAATACGATACCCCTTGCTAAGACTGGTTGTCAGACTTTCGGGCCACTGACTACCTGTAACGACTGTCAAAGATCTACAAATGACAGCCGGGACCAACAGCTTAACGTGCTTTCCGAGGCACGGAAGAAACTTGGTATGTAAGGGTGGTCACCCATCCACAGACCAACCTAGGCAAGCACGGGTTAACCTAAAGATCGACCCGAGCGGCTGTTATTATTTAAGCACGAGCTCCTCAATTTAATTAATTCAAATTATGACTTACACCACATAAGAATTAGGTCGACTATAAATAACATCACACCACCATTCATCAAGCTCATTCCCCGAAGGTTTAAACAGAAGTGTACCTATCTTATATGGCACCTACCATACCACATTTCGCCAGTTATGTTTAAGTGCCAATTAATAGGGGACGAGCCTATTGCCATTAATAAGGCACCAATCCAGTCTCCGCCGCTGCTACTGAAAAAATCCTGGTGAAAAAAATCAATAAGACTTTGCCCAAACAGAAAATCGAGCCGAGTACGTTCTACTCTTAAGCATCGAGCTTAAGAGTAGAACTTGCGGAAACTAGACCTACGAGGCAGCTTTCATTTAAGGTTTTTAATTTAATAACATTGCTTAATTGATCAAGGGAGCCTCTTCCTGGATGTCCGACGTAAGGAAGAGGTACGGGCTTAGAGCTGACCCTTCTTGACGCAAGCCGACAGCCACATTGAAGCTGCCGGTAGTGCCCGCTGAAGTATATCAATTTGATGGCTACTTTTGTCACATCATTGCCTACAATCAAAATACCTCGTCTTAAAAACTGGCTTCGTTCTATTTCGCATTTCCATGGTTGTTTCCGAAGAAACGTATTGTATTAAAAAAAAGTTGTATTTTGAACCACAATAGTTTTATTTGACCGCCTGATGTTGTAATTCTGTAAAGTTCACTTAGAACTTCACTCAAGTGACAGCGAACTCACTCACTGTTTTATTTAAAAGGTTTATCTTACTTTACGTACAAAGTCTTCTCTTTTTAATTTTATTTCTTTATTGCAAAGCTTGGCACGCAAACGCTAAAATGAAATACTTACACAAACTAATTAACAAAACTATATTCTAAGTTCTTAATCCCGGTTAAAATCCCCTTCTAATTCCGACTACAACAAATTCATATTATACAGAACATGAAAGTAATTCTGTCTGTATATCTGTCTGTTACATTATCACGCTTTAACAGCTCAATTTTCGATGAAATTGAAGAAACTAATGAAGAGACTAGTAACTGATCTCTCTGTCTAATCAGCAGTTTCAAATGCTTATAACTTAGTATTTTTTATAGATATTAAAAAAAATCATTTCACTTTGCTATTTCTGACGTTAATACGCTTTGTTTAGAGTGATGAAAAAATCATGTATAAATATAACCAACGGTCAACGGTAATAGTTGACCAATTCAAAAATTCATTAGGTCGACTGATCCCGTAGGATCCACCTGTGTGGGATCAGTTTACTAAAGAGCCTGAAACCTAATATGCTGCTTTGCATTTTTGCCAAAACAGTGGTGGATCACGCTAACTCACGTAGTGTCAGGTCACCACTCCTCTATAGAAGGGCATATGATACTATTTATCCAGGTAATATGGGTAAGTTTATTTTTTCAACAAAAGTTCAGATGCGTATTACATGCAACAGGCGTTCGTGTATGACCAGATATTTATTTATTTATACTTCATGTACAAGGGTGGTGTGGTACATAGGCGGACTTAATGCCACAAGGCATTCTCTACCAGTCAACCTTTTGGGTCAAATAGGATAGCATTGGGCACCTACATACTAATACATAATTATTTATGCTAAAATAAACTAATATATATTAAAATGCATACAAAATAGTCCAAAATACGAGAAATCTTATAATAATTGCTATGACATTATTAATGACTAGAAAGTAATTTAGTCTGACTTTAAATAGAACTTCCGAACTGCTCTTTTGAAAGCCAACTGACTTTCAGCTTTTTTTTAATGCCGAGGGGTAGCGCGTTCCAGAGTTTTTTAGAGGAGATAGCATAAGAAGAGGACATAAAACCAGTACGGTGAGAGGGAATTTGAAGTATTAGGTTTTTGGAAGCTCAAAGGTTGCGACTGTGTGGTGCGACAACATATCGGAACTAATGCCACACAATAATAAATGAAAACTTTTGACTTATAATCTAAAATCTCTTGACATCATGTTTAAAACTGTTTGACATTATATTTTAAAACTGTTTAATATTTATTTTAAAACTGTTTGACATTTTAATTATATTGTTCTATGACTGTTTTGACATGGTATTTTAGAAGTGTTTAACATTATAATTATATTATTTTAGACATCTTAGTTATATTGTTTTAGGACTGTTTTGACATGGTATATATATATATATATTTTTTTAAATTGTTAGACATTATAATTATATTATTTTAGAACTGTATATTAGTATTTTAAAACTGTTTGGACGTGATATTTGTAACTGTTGGGCACTATATTTTGAATTTCTTGGAATGTTATTTAATAATTCTTAGTTCTTATAATTTTATGTAAATTGCATGTATATTCAACACAATGTAAATTGTTCACGAATAAATAAAATGAAATGAATGAAATGTGAGAACTGCCCAACACCTTGAAAAAAGTTTTTAGGTACTCGGGAGTATGTGTGTATGTTTTACGTCCCCCTGTAATAAATTCAGACCTCCAAATGAGCGAGGCCACGGTAAAAACCTAGTACGAATATAAACTACAACACAAAGGATGAACTATGTAAATCTGTAGGATCTGAATAATATATTTGTGGCTAGTAAAATCTCGCTTTGCTTTTATTCTACACAAAATCTTGACAAATGACGTAGTACTTAGATATTCTTTTGTTTATTTGTTTTTCGAATTTGTTTAAGGGGCCTTGGATTTATAAAATAAAAAAAATAAATAAAAAAAATAACTTTTATTTCGGACAAGCAACATCCATAGGAGGTTAGTAAAAAGAAACTTATAAACTATGTTAGTTACAGCTTATTATTTATTTTGACACAAGCTTGTTGTTCGTAATGCATCTACGAACAATAGCCCCAAATATCGGCGAGTCGTAGACTTCTTCCTAATTATTGCATAAAAGTCGTCGACGTGTCGTTTATGTAGAGGAAAAATAGTTTTAGGAAAAATACTAGAGTTTTTTCTGTGCCTTTGGTGAAATTCATAAAGTTTCATCTGACAAATCATAATCATCTGCCTAGCCTTTTCCCAACTATGTTGGGGTCGTCTTCCAGTCTAATGGAATGCAGCTGAATACCAGTATTTTACATGGAGCGACTGCCTATGTGACTTCCAGAACCCTGTTAGTATAGGTTAATACGCGATACCCCTTGGTAAGATTGGTTGTCCGACTTTTGGACCACTGACTACCTGTAACAACTGTCAAAGATCTACAAATGACAGCCGGGACCAACGGTTTGACGCCAGTTGTAAAAAAAAACTAAGCGTAAGATTATGAGTTTGGTGCTAAAACACATCACGTTTGAAATTCGAACGGTGTCTCGTTGTGAACCCGCGATGATTTACTTTAAAAACAAATGAGTTCGCTATCGAATTGTGTGCGCTCACTTGAGTGAAGTGAACTAGTCAACTTTACAGAATGACACTACTAGCGTAATTCAAAAACTATTTTACTTCAATTTTGCCTCCTTTGCAACAGTGTCAGATAAAACCCAGAGCTACTAACACCATAAATGTGTTAACATATTCCCAGAGGACCCATAATTTCCTAACCCGGAAATCTCACGGCTTCCACATGATAAGTACCCACAAACGACTTCCGAAGCCGCCCGTAAGCCTATGATCCTATGAGCGTACTTAACCACGTATCATCCTGACTACTTATGTACTTGTGTTGAAGTTATCTTGAATAAATGATGGTGTTTGGTTTATTTTTAGACATCGTATCTGTAGTACAGTCGTTGGTAAAAATGTTGGGATTAAGAGACTGTTTATAATCATCTGAGAATCTGAGAAAATTCTGCTAGCCCAATTTGACCCTATAATGTTCAGGTAGGGCAAAATATGGTTCATCATCATCATCATCATCATCATCAGCCTATTAATGTTCCCACTGCTGGGGCACAAGCCTCCTGTCTATGAGAGGGAATGGGCTTCAATCCACCACGCGGGCCCAGTGCGGATTGGTAGATGTCACATGTCTTCGAATTTTTTGGTTCTAGGATATATTAGTAGTATATTTCCTCACGATGTTTTTCTTCACCGTTTCGAGAGAAAAAAAACATGATAAGGTCACAAATATTTCAAAAGCATCTATGTTGATGGCAATAGGATTGACTCCTATGTAATGGGATTTTGGACACCTACAACATACTACAATAACTGTCTTGGATCCCGCAACGAAATGAATCAAAAATGAATAGTGGAGGAGTTACAGGAAGAACAAAATTTTCACTTCCTTCCATATCAGCAGGAGACAGAACGAAACAAGGCCAATACGCACAAAGGGACATTTACAACTGGGATACGCCAAGTTTCCTAGCACCACGAATAAAATGATTATCATTCATGGGTCCTAAGTTGTGAGCGGTTTTATTTGATACCAGATTACTGGAATAGCATGATTATTAAAGCATGGCAAAAATGCTTACAACAACAGCCCATAACGTCCACTGCTGGACATAAGCCTCTCCTATGATGGAAGGAATTTGCCGTAATCTCCACGCTTGGCAGGCGGATTTGAGATCGCAGTGATGAAAGACTAACAGAAAACGCTGCTACCCATTCTCTGGTCTACGGAGGCGCAAGGTGTTCTGCGTCAGACATTAGTCGCCTTATACGACACCCGTGAGTGTAATGGGTTGGTTCTATTCTACTCTGCCAGATACCGCACGGCTAAAAAATGCAAAAATTCGGCAAAAATGCTTGAACGCACGGAATGTTGTTCTTTTTTTCTACAAGGTTCTCAGGGACTTCTACGAGCTTCATTGTCTCGGCGCTTTTCTGGTGGTCACCACTGTTGATTCTGGCTTTCAGGAGTTACAGTGGTTTGGGAATAGTGTGGCGGGCTTGTCCCAATACAAAGAAAATTACTACGATAACTGCTGAAGCCCTATACAGTATACTTTAAACCTTAACGTACTGCTTTGGAGAATACCGATGTGCTGTTGTTTATTAACCGACTGCGCCAGAAGGAGGGTTATGTTTTTCGAGAGTATGTATGTATGTATGTATAATTGTTTGGCACGCTCTGTGGCCTGAACGGCTCGATGGATTTTAGCTTGTGAGGTGTCGTTAGATTCGTATTTACTGTGAGAGTGATACTGGGTATATCAAAATAAAAAAAACAAAATGTCGGATTATTGGCGCCAAATTCAAATGTTTAACACGCTCTGCAGCCTGATGGGTTCGATGGATTTTAGCTTGAGAGGTGTCGTTAGATTCGTATTTACTGTGAGACTGACACTGGGTATGTCAAAATAAAAAAAAAACAATTTGGCGGATTTCTGGTGCCAAATTCAAATGTTTGGCACGCTCTGCAGCCTGAACGGCTTGATAAAGGGCTCATCATGAGGATTTTAAAATGGTATATCTAAGTAACCAAAAAGTGTAAAATAAAAAAAAATAATTAAAAAACCCGACTGCGTAAAAAATAAAACCACATCAAAAATAAAACAACATCCTATATGGGTCTCGACTGTTGCAGTCAATATGTCCTGTCTCCTAAACTTGTTTTATTCTTTTCAGGTTTTATTTTTTACGCAGTCGGGTTTTTTTTTTTTTTTTTTTTTTATTAAATAAGATGGGATTAAAATGCACTATACAAACAATAACAAATACAAACAATATTTACATATAAAAAGTAGCCAACGATTTTTGGTTGTGGATCGCTGGTGCCTGTGGTAGGTAGTAACACCTGTAATACAGGATACCAGGTCCCCACCTGTTTAAAGTTACACATTTGATAGCTTACATCTGGTATCACAGCAAATAACAAACATTTCAAACGATTAGTGAGCTTATTAGAAAAAGAGACACAAGAGAGTATTACAATAATTTAAGTAAAATAATTAAAAAGTTAAAGTACAAACTTTGGTGGTTTTTATGAATGTAAGTTTGTGTGTGCGTGAGTGTATGTGTGTGTGTGTTGGAGAGAGTGTTAGAGGATGAGTCTGATTAGACTAACACGTTAAAAAGAGCTTCTGTGGCAGTATATTATGTTTGGCTTTGTAGCCAGGCATGTAAAGTGATTTTACAGTTATGCTTGTTCAATGAGTGTAGGGAAAGAATTTGGTTTAATTTATTGTAAAGATAGGGTCCGAGGAAAACAAAGAATCTTTGACTGAAAGAGGTTTTAAGAGGAGTAGCCAAGGCAACTATACGGTTACGGCGATTTGTTTGCTGTGAATAGTTGGAAATAGAGTGTTGCTTAATAACGGTGGTCAGTACAAACAATTGCCTAACCGTAAGGACTTGACAATATTCATAAAGCTTGACGGTGGGATAAAGTCTTGGCTTGAAACAACACACCTTAAGAACCGCTCTCTGCGCACGTTCAATCTGAATATAGTGGGATTTAGCTGCCCCGCCCCAGGAAGAGATACAATAGACCAAAATTGATTGACACAGTGCCTGATATGTCATTTTCATGACAACAGCATCTGCTGAATTGCGTAGTTGTTTAAAAATGTACATTAGTTTGCGCACTCTATTTGATAGGTGTATTATGTATTCTATGAATGTAAGGTTGCAGTCAATCACTATGCCTAGATACTTTATCGAAGTGACTCGTTCAATCTTACAGTGATTTGATAGTGTCAACTGGGCAGCAACATTAAGCGAGCTTGTAACTGACACCTTGGTATTTCGAATCGAAAAATTTATTAGTTTTGTTTTCGATATGTTTAGGGTAAGCAAATTGTTCTTCAGCCATTCACTGACTGTATCGAAACCCTTCTGAGCAAGGCGATATGCCTCTTCCCAGCTGTCCGACGCAAACACGAGTGGTGTATCGTCCGCATAGGAAAACATTGTACCGCTTTCTAGGTTTAGGCAACACAGGTCATTCATGTAAATTAAAAATAAACTGGGGCCAAGAATACTGCCCTGTGGCACTCCAAAAACTACATTCAGATCAAAGCTAGAGTAGGTTCCAATTTTGGCACTCTGTGTTCTATTCGTAAGATAGCTCTGAAATAAGGATAGCTGGGTACCTCGTATACCCAGGCATTCGAGCTTAGATATTAAGATGGGAATCGAGACCGTGTCGAATGCCTTCGCGAGATCCAGGAACAATGCAACACATTTCTTACCGTTGTCAAGTTTCTGAGCTATGTGATTAACCAGTTTGTGAACAGCATCAGCAGTCGATAGATTTTTTCGAAAGCCAAATTGGTTAATCGACAAAAGATTGCGTTCCTCTAAATATGCAACCAGCCTTGTATTTATGATTTTTTCCAGTATCTTGGACAGTGCTGGCAGAACTGATATGAGCCTATAATTTTCGACACGGTCACGATCTCCAGATTTAAAAATAGGGTGAAGAATTGCCTTTTTGAACCAGTTAGGGAAGACACCAGAGTCTAGGCAAAGGTTGCAAACATGTGTCAGTGGAGGTATAATAATGTTTCTATGTCGTTTTAGAAAACTAGAAGAAATACCGTCCCAGCCAACTGCACAGTCACTCTTAAGTGAAAGGATTAAGTGTTCCACCTCTTGCTCAGTTGTCTTAAGCAGTACAAAAGACTCCTTCTGGGGGTCGGGTAACGAAAAAGATCGAGGGTCTCTATGTATTTTATCAGCTAGACGTCTCCCTACATTTGCGAAGTAATCATTAATTTGATTTATAGTGCCCTGCTTATCTTGATTATTCGCTATGAGATCATGGGCTGATGACTTCAGTTGTCCTATATTTGTGACACTCTTAATAACACGCCATAGCTGTTTAGAATTTCTACCTGCTTTTTCAAATTCTAGTCTCTCATAATCTCTCTTTGCTTTTCGTAGCAGATTTGTACAATAATTACGATACCTTCTGTAGGACACCATGAGGACTTCATTTGTTGGATTTGTTCTAAGCTTTTTAAACAAATTGTCTCTGTGGCGCATACATTTTAGTAGTCCTTGAGTAATCCAGGGTTTAATCGGCCTGCGTCTACGTGAAGTTGAAATAGTTTTAGTGTTTTTAGATAAAGCTAGGATTAGTGGTTCTATTAAATATTTTGTAGCCAAATTTGGATCCTTTGTTGCATAGACGTCATACACTACACACTTGCTTACACTACCATCTATATGGACCTAACTTTTTATGCCTACCTTACTGAATAAACATTCCGTTCCGAAAAACTTCCGGAGATTCTTTCATGAATCTTGTAACGCATTCTTGCAATATTTTAGTAACCATCATGTTGGTAGAGCCTCAACTAATTCGCAGCACGCACGCCCAGCCGGAAATTATGAATAATTGAATACACCCAACTTCCGGTGTTGGCACTACTGGGTACATGTACGGGATGTTTCATAATCGGGTTGTTCATTTAAACTTTGAGATTTACCTTTGGAGTATACATGACACAACATAAGAGGAATGACATTAAATGTAATGCAAAATTGTCTTTTTAGGGTTCCGTACCCAAAGGGTAAAAACGGAACCCTATTACTAAGACTTCGTTGTCTGTCCGTCTGTCCGTCTGTCCGTCTGTCCGTCTGTCCGTCTGTCCGTCTGTCCGTCTGTCCGTCTGTCCGTCTGTCTGTCACCAGGCTGTATCTCATGAACCGTGACAGCTAGACAATTGAAATTTTCACAGATGATGTATTTCTGTTGCCGCTATAACAACAAATACTAAAAACAGAATAAAATTAATATTTAAGGGGGGCTCCCATACAACAAACGTGATTTTTTTGCCGTTTTGTCTAATGCATAGATAATGGTACGGAACCCTTCGTGCGCGAGTCCGACTCGCACTTGGCCGGTTTTTTTTATAATAATTGGTACGGAACCCTTCGTGCGCGAGTCCGACTCGCACTTGGCTGGTTTTTTTACCCGACTGCGCAAGAAGGAGGGTTATGTTTTTCGAGAGTATGTATGTATGCATGTATGTATAATTGTTTGGCACGCTCTGTGGCCTGAACGGCTCGATGTATTTTAGCTTAAGAGGTGTCGTTAGATTTGTATTTACTGTGAGAGTGACACTGGGTATATCAAAATTAAAAAAACAAAATGGCGGATTTTTGGCGCTAAATTCAAATGTTTGGCACGCTCTGCAGCCTGAACGGCTCGATGGATTTTAGCTTGAGAGGTGTCGTTAGATTTGTATTTACTAAGAGAGTGACACTGGATGCAGGATGTGGCACCACCTTCCGTTCCGCAAAAATATGCATGTGCAGGAAAAGCAAGAATAAGCATACCATGTATCCAAACCGATACAAGACCCGTGTTTCGCCAATCCACGGGGCATCTTCAGGAGATAGAGATCGAGATATATTTTCGCTAGTTGGCGGTGCTGCATCCAAGCCTGGATCTTTTCCGTGGAATTACCACCAAACATTTTGCATCACATTTAACATAAATATCATGACTGTTTCCCAGAGGAGCTCGTGGCTAAATAATAACAGCCGCTCGGGTCGATCGTTAGGTTAAGCCGTGCTTGCCTAGGTTGGTCTGTGGATGGGTGACCGCCCATTACATACCGAGTTTCCTCCGTGCCTCGGAAAGCACGTTAAGCCGTTGGTCCCGGCTGTCATTTGTAGATCTTTGACAGTCGTTAGGTAGTCAGAGGCCCGAAAAGTCTGACAACCAGTGTTACCAAGGGGTATCGTATTACCCGGTACTAACTGGGTTGTGGAGGTCAGATAGGCAGTCGCTCCATGTAAAATACTGGTATTCAGGCAGCTGAAAACCAGTCGGCTTCCAGTTTTACCGGATGCAGATCCGGTAAAACTGGAAGCCGACCCCAACACAGTTAGGAAAAGGCTAGGTAGATGATGATGATCATGACTGTTTCCCTCAAATGAATTGGGAGGACTGTACGTCATCATCTGCCTAGCCTTTTTCCAACTACGTTGGGGTTGGTTTCCAGTCTTACCGGATGCAGCTGAATACCAGTACTTATTTTACATGGAGTAACTGCCTATCTGACCTCCACAACCCAGTAAGTACCGGGTAATATGATACTCCTTGGTGAGACTGACGGGGCGTGGTTTGGCAGGGCTGTACGTGATGGTCTATATTTATTTTAGCCAGTAAAGACCCGTCTCCACGTGCCACGTATTTCTATACACTCACCACGTCGCGATTCTCTCACTCGTGGACACGGCTCCTGAGAGAGTGCATAGAAATACTTGGCACGGCGATAATATCGCTGCGATCTCTCGCTCGTGGAGACGGTCCGTAACACTGACGGGTCGTCCTGAAAAATGGGTGTCTTGGCAAAAGCCAATAATAACAGGCTGCCACTGAAATGAATGTCTGGAAATACATAGCTACTAATATTGTAATAATAGTAATGTTCCACAAACGATGGGGCACTTAATATATATATTATATTTATATTTATATTCTGCGTGTCCTGTTGTTTGTTCACTACAGGAACTGATGGAAGCTACCGAAAGCATCAAACTAGTAGCTCAGTTCTGGGCGGATACAATTTAGATTACCATCGACACGCTAAAATGAAGAATATTGTCATTGAGAACGTACCTCCGTCTGTGACCTTTTTACACCTGCACCCCTAGCCAAGTTGACAATCTACAATCGTTAACGCTAGTAGAAAACTATTCAAATGAATGGGAATGACATCATCTCAACGTTAAATCACGTGATCAACACAAACGAATAGAAAATTCGTAGACAAGTTTACATCGTTCAAAATGATAGAATAGAATGTTATCGTTTCTACAATGTTGATCGCTAAACTCTTTGGTAGGAACGCTCACCATAGACTAAAGTGTAGGTTTTTTCTACAGACATTAGAGAACGAGCGATCGACTCAGTCATGTCAACTTGGCTACCAATTTAGCGCTTTCAACAACCGCTTACGCCGAGGCGTTTACGATTGTAGAAAGAGAATCGATACGAAACGTTTGTAACTTGGCTAGGGGTGCTGAACGGTTACGGATTACCTACGATGATATTTGGCACACAGTACATGGCCTAGATTACGACATCAAATATCGGTATTAAGTTCCCGAGGGATAATTTCTGCCCTCCACGTGGGCGAAGCCAATCTACTAAAAAAAGACAATCTACAATCTGCATCGATAGAGACTTATTCAGATCACGTTGCTAAAAACTCATGCACAAGATTTGATAGCATCCTGTATATTATGACGCCATTTTGTATTTTATACGGATGTCCGATTATGTAGTCGAATTGTTTCGCAAAGTTAAACCGTGCAAAAATTGTGGTTTTATGTTCCGTCGTAACATTTGCGAAATTTCAAGGGTACTATGTCAGTGTATTTAATAAATGTACTATTGTCTATTGTTAGGAATTTAAAGAAAGTTTTGAGTATGAATATGGATTGATATAAGAATAGAGGAAGACCAAAGAAACGATGGATTGACTGTACGAAGAATGAAATGGAAAGAAAGAATGTGTCTGATGAGATGACGTGTATTAGATAAGTATGGAAGAAGAAGATATGATAGGAAATCAGCATGCCCGATGGATATTTCTCGACGGCACGTAAAGCCAAAGGCAATAAAGGCAGAGGCCCATGGGTAGCATAGAATCTCTGACACCAGATTTGTGGTACTAACCCACGAGAAATAGGTCGGCAAGGATTCGGCTTCCAGTCTATCCGGATGCAGCTGAATACCAGTTTTTGACGTGACAACGTCTTATAAATTGGTTTGCCGGGTGACACTTCAAGAAACTGCGTTACGCTCCGCTCACGTTATGCGCTCACAATGAGAGCGAGTGAGAGGCACGCGTCCCTTCCACTCGGGCATGGTTAGCCCGCCTAAGAGCGAGAGAGTGTGTTGAATATTCACATTAAAATTATTTTACCACTCAAAGTCGTTGTCACGTAAAACTTTCGCCCGTATACCGACTTTACAGGCAACCAATTTTTTTTCATGGAGAAACTGCCTATCTGACCTCCACAACCCAGTTAGTACTGGGTAATACGATACCCCTTGGCTAGAGTGGTTGTTAGACTTTCGAGCCACTGACTACCTGTAACGACTGTCAAAGATCTACAAATGACAGCCGGGACTAATACGGTTTAGCGTCCTTTTCGAGGCAAAGAGGAAAATCGGTGTGTAATGATTGGTTTGTCACTCGTCATCACATCAGACACCTCATGATTTCTTGCGAACTTAGTAACCGATGAGTTAGCCGTGTGGTATCCGGCAGAGTAGAATAGAACCAACCCATTACACTCACGGGTGTCGTATAAGGCGACCAATGTCTGAGGCAGAACACCTTGCGCCTCCGTAGACCTGAAAATGGGCAGCAGCGTTTTCTGTTAGTCTTTCATCACTGCGATCTCCAATCCGCCTGCCAAGCGTGGAGATTACGGCAAATTCCTCCCATCATGGGAGAGGCTTATGTCCAGCAGTGGACGTTATTGGCTGTTGTTGTTGTAGTAACGATGATAACCAAAGCTTTTCTAGTCAGATGGCGCTACATGACGTCATATTGTCGGGCAAAGAATGGCTGTTTGGCAAAAGTTGAGCATAAAAACCATGTTTTGCGCAGCTGCGGTGTGACGTGACTTGCATCATGATACTTCACTTAACTCTCAAGTCCAGTTGAAAACCAGCGTCAGGCAATCTAGCTGCTCGGCAGTTTTTTGAACTGAGTCTATTTGGCGCAGCCGTAAGACACTATCATTAACTTTTTTTGTTCAGATTTAAGGTTTTCTTGTTATTTTTAGGGTTCCGTACCCAAAGGGTAAAAACGGAACCCTATTACTAAGACTTCGTTGTCTGTCCGTCTGTCTGTCCGTCTGTCCGTCTGTCCGTCTGTCCGTCTGTCTGTCATCAGGCTGTATCTCATGAACCGTGACAGCTAGACAGTTGAAATTTTCACAGATGGTGTATTTCTGTTGCCGCTATAACAACAAATACTAAAAACAGAATAAAATTAATATTTAAGGGGGGCTCCCATACAACAAACGTGATTTTTTTATAATAATTGGTACGGAACCCTTCGTGCGCGAGTCCGACTCGCACTTGGCCGGTTTTTTTTGTTTAATGTTGTGTGCACTTGGCGTGTCAGCAAAAAGTCATTTTTTATTTTATCTTCTTTACGATTGAGTTAGTAAATAGAATTGTAAAACTTTTGAAGGTGTAACAGATTTGATACACATTTAATTATTTTACTGGCAACACTGAGTCAGAAACTCCGTTGGTTTTAGTGGGGTTGTGCACTGGTAGTTGGGAACAATTACGCTCAGGCAAAAACGATTCTTTTCGATGAATTATAATTCATTCTGGTTCTTGAGCTCATGGCGAGCAGTCACTTCTAAATAAGCCGACGTAATTATTGCTAGAAGACTAAACTTTCCTAGAAATGAACAATAATTTTACTAACCGTTAAGTGTATACTGTAAAATGAAGTTATTGTCAGTCCCAAATAAAACGCATATTCAACCATCCTGCTGTTTCAATACTGGCTGTTTCTACTGAATGTTTGACACGAAACCTATTAAAAGGTAGTCTGCTATACGGTTCCTATTAATAGTCAAGTACTTCAGCAACACTATCAGCAGTGTTGAAATACAAAGTAACATAACATCACGCCTGCAATCCCAGAAGGGCTAGGCAGAGATGTACCCCTACATTAACAAATAATAAATAAATAAAAAATTAAAAAAAATCCCATGTAATAGGAGGCGAGCCTATTGCCATCAACCGGGCACAAATTCAGACTCAGAAAAACCCGATAACACTTTCCTCGACCCGGGGATCAAACACAGCACAGCTCCGAATTCACGACGACCAACGAGACAAACGTGGGTCCTACAACTTGGTTAAGAGCCTATACTACCTCAGATAAGCAACTCTATTTGTGGTGGTTCAAACTTCGTTTGTAATACTGTTAGAATAAAGTTCTAATCAGCTTGCACTACAAAGTGGTTGTTACGTCAGTCACTGCGGCCGAATAGTGCGAAACGAGTGGTTTTTATTCTTTATACAATCAAATTTTCGTCCTTTGGAAAAAATAAAAAACATAATACCTGCTTTATGGTTAGTTCAGTTAGTATGCAGTTTCATGATCTAATTTGAAGTACTTTTTGAATACGGGTTTATTGTTCGATTTGGAGGTAGCTTTGGGATTTTTTTCTATCCAGAAAATTTTATGCAATCGTGTTTTCGCCAAACATAAGACCTAACATTAATCCTCAACTTTACCATATATTTATTTCAAAATTAATGCTGTAGTATTTTAGGCGTAACGGAGGATCATGCTAAGCCATTTGAGGTAGTATAGGCCCTTAAACAGTAAAAATTAAAACTAGTAATCTTCCTTCATAAAATAAAATAGTAATATTCTCGACTAACACAAAGCTTAATAATTCCAATACATTTTAATATCCCCTTTATTAGAAGCCGACTGCCATCTTATTACCCGTATTTCCAGTAAGTTCAAATCTAATCTAGATCTAGGCAATGTACAGATGTACTAGACTTTTAATAGGAATTCCAGGCGGCAATTTCTAGTGAAGTAATTGGGGCTATATTCTCTGGCAACTATTTATCTTTTGTAAAAAGCTAGACTAAGCTAGATGTTTAATAAGCTGATAAAAAAAATTGAATTAAACTTTTCGGATTACAATATTAAAATCGTATATTTACTGACAGACCATGACTATTCAATTGGAGCTCGTGGCTAAATAATAATAACCACTCGGATCGATCTTCAGGTTAAGCCGCGCTTGCCTAGGTCAGTCAGTGGATGGGTGACCACCCATTACACACCGAGATTGTACCGTGCCTCGGAAAGCACGTTCAGCCGTTGGTCTTGGCCGTCAATTGTAGATCTTTGACAGTCGTTACAGGTAGTCAGTGGCCCGAATGTCTGACAGCCAGTCTTAGCAAGGGGTATCGTATTACCCAGTACTAACTGGGTTGTGGAGGTTAGATAGGCAGTCGCTCCGTGTACAATACCGTTATTCAGCTGCGTTCGGTTAAGCTTACCTAAAATGCAGTATCTTTATAAAAGCGATATAAATCATAAATGTAGCCCAAAATATACAATTTGCATTATGCTTCCGTGCTTCGAGGCAAATCCGGCACGGTTCAGCGAAACCATCTTTAAGGCGGCTTTCATGCAGTAACGTATCAACATGTTATTGTATCCATGGATTATAGCGTGATAATATTCCCTGGAGAGTTTAGGCAGAGGTGGTAAGGCAAAGTACAAATTTTGCTCTAACGAGATATATGACAACCTCATTACGAAACCGTCAACCAAGCATTCTGTACATCAAACTAACTAAACGACTTTTTTTGGGGGTGAAAAATCTTGTTTTTGAACACTCACACACACTCACGCTGTGTGAGAACTCAATGTAACGCACTTAAAACATTATGGTGATGGATAGATTGAAAATAATCTTATATTAATAAAAATCTTCCATTAAAACTTGTATTAAAAAAAAACTTGTCAATAAGTTGGAACTTTGACCCCCAATATCTCCGTAACTAGAAGGTTCCCAGGTATGGTGTAGAAAAGGTAAGGTGTGTAAAATGACCACAATGACGGGGAAAATAACTGCCTTTCGGCTTCGATAAGAGGTTTTTTACGCCCTTTATTTTACCCAACTTATTATTTTTGTGTTATTGTGCTCAATTTTATTGCTCAGCGAAATTTTCTTTTTAGCGGAAATTCATGTCGTTTCATCTTTTTCTTACAGAACCCAGTTACTTGAAAAGGCTTTGAAGAATGACAGTTGTCTGACTTTCTGCCTACACGTTTCAACTGTCAAAGTCCTACGAATGACGTCACGGTTGGCGCAGTGAGCGATTGGCTGCTGCGCTGGGCATCGCGGGCTCGATCCCCGCAAGGAATAAATATTTTTTATGACCTAAAAGTAGTTGTTCCAGGCCAGACCAACTGCATAACGTGCTTTCCGAGGTAACTCGATACGTAATGTATGGTCACCCACCCACAAATCGACCTCTGCAAGCATTCTCAAAGATAGGTCCCAATTCTGGGTTAAGCTCGCCTTTGTACATAAGCTATATACGTATAATTGCATTTTTTTATGTATATTTGTTTCTTTATGTGTGCAATAAAGAATAAGACTAAGACTTTCATCATCATCATCATCATTTCAGCCGAAAGACGTCCACTGCTGGACATAGTCCTCCCTCAAGTGTCACCACATTGACCGGTCCCGTGCGACTCGCATCCAGCAGATCCCCGCAACCTTCACCAGGTAATCGGTCCACCTAGTGGTAGGCCTTCCAACGCAACGTATTCCGGTTCTAAGATAGATCAGCGCAGTTATATTATTATTTAGCAACGAGCCTTACAGAGTCCGTGCCAATAAATTTCCAATAACGCTCCGTGACGTCACCCAATCAGTCCCCATTTCTAGAAGGTTCTAATCTAATCAGAAGCTGTTATCAGTTGTACTCAAACTATGTCATTTGATATTGATAGTGCATTGTTTCCACTTATAGCTACGTGTAAGCTTGCAGTGTTTTCCTGTTGTGTTTTGCGTCATTTGAAATACCTACTTTGTTTGTTCAGTGGAGCTAATAATACACTGTCAGTTTTCAATTTCTTTCTTATATCAAGTCAGTCAATGGAACGCAGCATTCTGGATCAAAAGACAAGAAAGAGTTAAGGGTTATTTTTGCTTATCTGACCTCTACAACCTATTTAGTACTGGGTAACACAATACCCCTTCGCATGACTGATTGTCTGACCTTCGAGCCTCTGACTACCTGTAACGACTGTCAAAGATCTACAAATGACAGCCGGGACCAACAGCTTAACGTGATTTCCGAGGCACGGAAGAAACGGAACACGGTATGTAATGGGTGGTCACCCATCCACAGAACAATCTAGGCAAGCGCGGCTCAACTTGGAAATTGATTCGAGCGGCTATTATTTTTTAACCATGAGCTCCTCCAATAAAGCTACCGTAATAAGGCATCTTGTTGAAAGTCGAAAAATTACTAAAAAAAATATGGCTGAGTTGTAGGAATGGAATGTTATGATAGACGAGTGGAATGAAACGTAAAGATGAATGACAGATGTGAAGCATGTTGAATAAAAGAGATGAAATTATGAAATAGTCTATGAGTGAAGGAGAAAGCAAGTGAATGTTAAACAAGGTGAAAGGAGAGACACTGGAATACAGAGAGAAAGACGAAGGACGTTAGCTACAAAAACGTAATAAACGACGACGACGTAAAACGTCGACTAAACTAGGTTCAGAAAGTGATATTGATTTTTTCCATTAGGATTATCTTAGTAGCAGCCACGCAGTCTGTATTTGCCCGGTTGATGGCATCAAGGAGGAGCTCGTGGCTAAATAATAACAGCCGCTCGAGTCAATCGTTAGGTTAAGCCGTGCTTGCCTAGGTTGGTCTGTGGATGGGTGACCACCTATTACATACCGAGTTTCCTCCGTGCCTCGGAAAGCACGTTAAGCCGTTGGTCCCGGCTGTCATTTGTAGATTTTGACAGTCGAGGTAGTCAGAGGCCCAAAATGTCTGACAACCAGTCTTACCAAGGGGTATCGTATTACCCGGTACTAACTGGGTTGTGGAGGTCAGATAGGCAGTCGCTCCATGTAAAATACTGGTATTCAGCTGCATCCGGTTAAACTGGAAGCCTACCCCAACATAGTTGGGAAAAGGCTAGGCAGATGATGATGGCATTAAGCTCGCCCCATATTACATGGAACTTAAGCATATCTGGCGAAATGTAGTACAAGTATACCCACTTGTTAGGTATCTCTGCTCCACCCTTTGAGGATTACAAGGTGTTATATGATGTTTTACTATGACTTTCAACGGTTCAAAAGTAATTTCCATTTGTCTAGGCCTTTACAACTGTGTTCTTAATCTGTCCAGTCTGGTTATTTATACCAGAACCTAACGATTGACCTTGGCTCGCGACCTTCAGCTACAGACATTTCGGCAACCATTCCAGTTACAGACTATCTTTATAGTGCCACGATATCTATGAAATTAGGGTTCGTAGCAACATAAAATCAGCCATACGTGTCGATCTTTAGGTTAAGCCGTACTTGTCTAGGTTGGTCTGTGCACCCATTACATACCGAGTTTCCCCGTGCCTCGGAAAGTACGTTAAGCTGTTGGTCCCGGCTGTCATCTGTAGATCTTTGACAGTCGTTACAGGTAGTCAGTGGCCCAAAGACTGACAACCAGTCTTACCAAGGGATACCGTATTTTCCAGTACTAACTGGGTTGTGGAGGTCAGATAGGCAGTAGCTTCATGTAAAATACTGGTATTCAGCTGGATCCGATTATACTGGAAGCCGACCTCAACATAGTTTGGAAAAAAATAGGCAGATGATGACGTGTCGATCTTTAACATTAAGCAACACCTGCCGAGGTCGATCCGTGGATGGGTGACCATTCGTTAAATACTGATACCATTCCGTGCCTTGAAAATCACGTTAAGCCATTGGTACTGACTGTCATGTAAATCTTTGACAGTCGTAACGGCTTCCCAAGGCACATAGGAAACTCGGTACGTAATGAGTAGTCACCAATCCATAGACCAACCTAGGCAGGCGCGGCTTAACCTGCAGATTGATCCAAACGGCTGTTATTATTTAACCACGAGCTCTTCACTGAAAAAAGAATCTCATGCAAAACTCTCAACACTCTCTCTCGTGCGCGCCTCCACAAACATAGTGGACGCACTACACGACACGACAGCCCCAACAGTGTCCTAAACGCATTATTATATTGGACATGCAGATCGCTGTATGTCCTCTGCGTACTTAGGTGTTTTTTTTTTTGTTTCTGACAACAGGATGTTTCTTCGCAAAATCTCGAAATAATGTCACTTCAAACTTTGTAGGGCAAACGTCTCAGAATTTATTTTTAATGATGTAATCCTACACTGCGGTATTGATTTATTAACAATACTAATATTATAAAGAAGAAAGATTTTTTGTTTGATTGTTTGTACTCAATAAGCTCCGATACTACTGGACCGATTTGAACCACTATTTCACCAATAAAAAGCTAAAAATATCAGGAAGTATCATAGGATAATTTTTGTCCCGGTAATTTGATCCGGTGGGATAATTACCAATGTTGGTACGGGCAAAGCCGCGGCCTTAGGTTAGTAATTAATGTGACGCAGAAAGATAAAAATAAACACCGTTAAAAAGGTACGATAGCGTTATATATAAAAAAAATACAAATATAATCTAGCGTCACAAACTATAGGCATAGGTAATTAAACAATGGGGGCAATCGCGCATGAATTCGCCGCTAGAGGCGTTCGTGTAGACTAACGGCTTGGCCACGGGGATCGGCGATGGCGGCGCGGCCGGCGAGTGAAACAAATACATGAATCAGTACGGCGCAAGCAGTACTCTGTGGGCGCAAGCCACGGCGTCGAGATTAGTTGTTTTCGCCGCGAATAATGAATACGACTTTTATTTATAGTTCTGGTTGAATATAAGAATAAGTATAATCGAAGGTTTCGACACTCATTCTGGTATACTCGAAAAAATATTCTATTATTATTATTATATATTATTCTGGATACATTCTGTATTTCTCGTACTTCTTGTGGAATTCTCCATCTATACCTCGATTCCTATTCAAATCATGTACTCCACAATCTCTTCCAAATATTATGTCTTGAACCAAAAAAACTAATACATACTTTCTAAGCAATATCGAGATAACTTTGGTAGAGACATTTCGCTCTCGGACTTGCTTACTGGTCGCGGCGGCAAATGTGACTGCCCGTGGCCTGTAAACGACACCACGCGAATGGTCGCCTCGCTCCCCGCATCGTCGTTCGCACCGCCGCCAGTCGCCCGTGCCGTTCGCTCGTCTTCCAAAATGTCAAAATGTCATACAGTCTTCGCGCGTTGCGTGCTTTTTACCCGACTGCGGCGAAGCCCAAAAGGAGGGTTATTTATCACATATTTATACTAATACTCAAGATTGTGTTCTAGACTGTCATTCCTGATCAATTATGATTTGAAGATTTTAAAGTATCAACTTAGGATCTCATTTGTTAGTACTTGGAGGTAGAATGATTTTTAAAGTTTTCATGCTTGCTAATTTTTGGGAGATTATTTTAAATATGTATCTGAAGTTTACAATTGTTATACGTAATAAAATGAACTTTTTTTTTTATATAATTGGTACTTTAAAGTATAAAATAGAATATTGACAGGACCTTACTCAACAGTGGCGCCATCTGGTGAGCGTCAAAAACGATAGCCCCCATTGTGTGGTGCCAAAAGTCTCTGAATACGGAAGGATACAGAGGAACTCGTGGCTAAATAACAACAGCCGCTCGGGTTGATCTTTAGGTTAAGCCTTGCTTGCCTAGGTTGGTCTGTGGATGGGTGACCACCCATTACATACCGAGTTTCTTACGTGCCTCGAAAAGCACGTTAAGCTGTTGGTTCCGGCTGTCATTTGTGATCTTTAACAGTCGTTACAGGTAGTCAATGGCCCAAAAAGTCTGACAACCAGTCTTACCAAGGGGTATCGTATTACCCAGTACTAACTGGGTTGTGGAAGTCAGATAGGCAGTCGCTCCATGTAAAATACTGGTATTCAGCTGCATCCGGTTAGACTGGAAGCCGACCCCAATAAAACTTGCGAAAAGGCTAGGCAAATGATACGGACGGATACACAAACTGACAGAACATATCTATAAAGGTTCCATTTTTACCCGACTACTACTACTACTACTACTACTACAGCCAATAACGTCCACTGCTGGACATAAGCCTCTCCCATGATGGGAGGATTTGCCGTAATCTCCACGCTTGGCAGGCGGATTGGAGATCGCAGTGATGAAAGACTAACAGAAAACGCTGCTGCCCATTCTCAGGTCTACGGAGGCGCAAGGTGTTCTGCCTCAGACATTAGTCGCCTTATACGACACCCGTGAGTGTAATGGGTTGGTTCTATTCTACTCTGCCGGATACCACACGGCTAATACCGATTACCCGACTACAGGGAAGCCAAAAGGTAGGATTAAGATTTTAGCAGTCAATGTATGTATCTATTTACCTAAATTCCTCCGTAGCCACTAAACTATTCATCCGATTTTGATGAATAAGGTGTCAATCTGGTCGTTATCATGGCCCGGGTAACATAGGCTACATTTTAACCGACTTTAACAATAGGAGGAGTCCATTTTACCTTGTAAACCCCGAATTTAATTATAGCGTGATTTTTTAGAAGTTGGGTTTTTTTGTGGTAGTATACCACCCAAATTCTTGTTACCATTTGTTGTTGGAAATTGAACCCCAAAATCAAGATGTCTGCATTAGATTTGGCCACGTACTAAAAGATCTTCGTAAAACTGAGCGTTTTATTTGAAAGACAACAATATCACCTAGACTGCCTCGTTGGTCGCAACTGCTGAGTCCTGGTCCTGGGTTCGATTCCCATGTGAGGCAAAGTGTTATTGGGTTTTTCCGTCAGGAATTTCTCAGTAGCAGCCACGGAGTCTAGATTGATGGCAATAGGCTCGACCCACATGGGACTTAAACATAACTGGTGAAATATGGGTCTACTATTACGCACACCTCTGCCGAACCCTTCAGGGATTACGAGCGTGAAGTTATGTTATGTGGAAACAACTCACACCGAAATCTCACCTATTTTCACAACCCACATAACTGCATTACCGAAACAAAATTGCAAAACTCGGTCACGCTATGGCAACATAAAGCAGATGGCAGCAACGCCATGGTATTAGGTTTTCGTTGAAGGCTCCCTTGACCTCTATGGCCTAATTTGTCATCCATGGTGATAGCGCAAAGGTAGGTCAATAAACAGGCAAAAAGCAGTAGTACTATTCTGTGAGTTTTACTTTGAAAGTGTTTCCAAAAATACTGGGTTGAAAGAGAGCTCTGAGAAAACGTTAAAACATACACGGTCAATGTGGTGACACTTGGGGGAGGCCTATGTCCAGCAGTGGACGTCTTTCGGCTGAAATGATGATGATACGGGATCACTGATTCTGGATTACATAATAGTAGTTTCGCATAATAACTAGTAGTTTCAACGAAAATTGGTTTGAATAGGATTTGGATATTTCGTTTTGAGTTAAGAGAATTTTTCGTCAAACTGCAATAACTTTAATTTTCTTTAACACACTATTAAAAACGAAATTAGTTTTGCTGATGAGTGTAAATTGACTTAAGAATGAGCGTTAACATATCGTAACTATGTTGTTCGGTACTACGAAACTCTGTGTGCGGGTCCGGGACGTAACATTTGTTTGTAAGTTTGTATGTTTGTAAGTTTGTATGTAGGGGGTAATCTCCGGAAGTAATGAACCGATTTCAAAAATTCTTTCACCATTGGAAAGCTACATTCACCCTGAGTAACATAGGCTATATTTTATCCCCGTACTCCCACGGGAACGGGATCGGGAACTACGCGGGTGAAACCGCGGGACGTCCGCTAGTTATCAATATTTAACGGCACAAAGTCCGACCCGTTTTGGTCCGCGGTCCGCCTGTTCCGCAGCACTAGAACAACGCCACATCTAAAAATAACAATTAATGAACCTTCTGCATCTACATTTTGCTATGCCACAAGGTTACTGTCATGTGCTATATCCGAGCCGATCGATGGAACTAATGGAATTGCTCACAACATTGTAAGTAATTGTTTTGGCGAACCATCAACACTGCTGATCTTATTACTATGTTGTTGTTTTGTCATTAAAAAGTGTGTTTTAATTTAATTAATGTAATTATTTTTTTGTGGGATGGTGGCTTGGTACATTGTTTTTTTTTAAGTTGGTTTGGTTTAAAACCAGCCGGATGATTACGTAACGGACTGACAATGGCCTAACCTTTTGTTTTGACTGTTCAAGAATACTCATTACGTTATTAGCACTACCCAGCCCAAAAAAAAATCACGGAAAGTTGAAAATCGTAGGAAATTCGAAATTCATAAATTTCCTTCATTTTTTTGGGATGTTACAGAAAATGTGTTACGCAATTGAAACATTATTAACTTACATTATTACACCTAACTCATTTCTTCTAACTTTTACTAACAAGTTGTATTTAAAATAGGCAGAATTATTGTAGTTAATATGCAGAATTTTAAGTTAAAAGCTGCTTTTAACTTTTGATAAAAGTCTGTTATAGTTGTCTGAGGATAGTAAAAAAATACAAAAATGTAAATGACTACTAAAACTTTTAAAATAGACTTTTATCCTTATTATAGCTATATTACCTATTTAAACCTGCTAATATTACACACAACAAAAGAAAAATGTTTAAAAACCTATTTTCCACACAAAGAAATCCAAAAAAACACAATCATACAATAAATAAGCTACCGTAGCAAGCAAACAAACAAACTAATAACACTTCGTACAAACTCCGTTCTATCGTTGTTCACTCAATGAAAACCTTTTCATGAGTTTCAGACACAAATATTTACGTTTTCAGGACATTTGAAGACGATCTCAAAGTTTATTTGGGAGGAGTAGAATTGACTGCGGGTTTGTCCGCTTAGTTTTTGTTTTTTTCTCGTATAGATAGACCACATCTTATTTTATTCTTTCCAGGATTGGTTGTTCTATGTTTTTATTTAACATGCCTTGTTAGTTAGTATGTATTAATCAAAGTCAAAGTATTAAAGTGTGAACTTCTTTAGGCGCGTTGAGCACTTTTTCGGTGAAGGAAAAACTTTGAACGATCGTCACATCACGCTTCGTAGCACTCGTAGCCAATCTGCTACGGCGTAGCACCACTAGGGCATAACTCGTAGCATTGCTACGACTGGGGCGGTGCTTGAGGGAGTTGGGGGAGGAGTAGAGGGGAGTTTCAAAATGTATGGATTCACAAGCTACTTAGTTTTGACTTCTATCGGCAATCCCCAAAGACTACCCCGCATGTTTTTTTTTTATTTGCTAAACATTATACACAAAAAGATGTAAATATAAAAGTTCACAGATCTGTTTTGCCGTCAATGACGTACAAATATGAAAACAAAATTAATAGTTTTTTTTTTTAAGTGATAGCAGCTATCTATCATAACTTACAGACCTAATAAAAGCTGCAACACAAACGTCCATAGTCCAAAGCTCCCGAGACCCTGAAGACCGCAACAAGTGGAGGCGCATCGCAAGGGCTACATCATCCAAAGAAAAAAATGCATCATCATCAACCACGACCATTCTGTCAAGAATGTACAACTGAGGAGGAGGAACATAACTTATTTCCTAATAATGTCAAATCTTGCATCATCTTTCTGACCTTGTTTCATTCTACTCGCGGTCGACGCAACACGTTTTCTTCTTCCATTGTCGGACGTCACGGCATTAAATAAATAAATATTGCTCGACATTACACACAACGCCATCTAGTGCCACACTAAGCAACGAGGCTTGTATCGTGGACACCAGATAGTTGATATACTACATAGATACTTTTTTTTTGTTTGTAAATACATACTTATTATACATATAAACATCCATGACTCGGAAACAAATGTCCATGCTCATCACACAAACATTTGCTCCGACCGGGATTCGAACCCAGGACCCTAAGAACGTAAGGCAGCCTGACTACCATTGCGCCAATCGGGTCGTCTAGTCCTTTATTTAGTCCTTTCTCTTTCATATCACTTCTCACACAATCCATCCATCTTTTCTTTGGCCTTCCTCTCCTTCTCCATCCAACACAATCATGTCCATCACTATTATGTTTTATAATATCAAATCTTGCAAATGAATTTAAAACGAGTTTCCCCCAACCGGTTGAACTGAAATTTTGTAAATACCAATGTATTGTCACCAAATCCCCTTGTTTCTGGTGACACTACATTTTATGCCAACCATGACTTGATCCTGCAGTCTTGATTTGATTTGATTGCCTCCTCACTCCTTAGCAGTTCAGAGAGACTGGACAGGTCCACTCAAATCTGTGTGGTTCTTTCTTCAAAAGACCATTTCAGACACTAATCTGCATAGTCCTCATGTGAATTGTAGTCTGGACTTCACAATAGACCATGACTTCTGAGTTTGTTTCGGCTGTTTCTTCTCAGAGTAGTCAGGTACGAAACACCGGCCCCATCTAGTTTTAAAAATGACATGTCAAAGTGTTTGTAAAAACCTACTTGTAAAATAAACATCATTTATCATTTAGATGTCATCCAAGTTAGGTGTCGAAAATAAGCAAACGGACAGACAATCATTGCCACATACACAATATTAGTATCGATAAGATTGTCTTTTTGATAGATTCAATATTGAATTCAGTTTGTTTAGCTACTGGTAAGTATTTGGTGAGGTCTTTGATGGAGCAATTTCATGAATAGCGGCTTTTTGGGGGACCAAAAGTCTTTGATACTTTTTAAAAATATTGTTTTGTTTTTTATATATCAAGTCAAGATCAAGATCGTTATCATCTCATCATCTGCTTAGCCTTTTCCGAACTATGTCAGGGCCGGCTTCCAGTCTAACTGGATGCAGCTGAATACCAGTGTTTTACATGGAGCGACTGCTTATCTGACCTCTACAACCCAGTTAGTACTGGGTAATATTCAATCAGCAGCCTAAAATGGACAAAAATGTTGTTTATGTGTTGGTTTCTAATATGGGTCAATGACCTGAAATAAATGAATTTTATTTTATTTTTTAATAAGAAACCCCTTGGTAAGACAAACTGACAGAACATATCTATAAAGGTTCCATTTTTACCCGACTACTACTACTACTACTACTACTACAGCCAATAACGTCCACTGCTGGACATAAGCCTCTCCCATGATGGGAGGATTTGCCGTAATCTCCACGCTTGGCAGGCGGATTGGAGATCGCAGTGATGAAAGACTAACAGAAAACGCTGCTGCCCATTCTCAGGTCTACGGAGGCGCAAGGTGTTCTGCCTCAGACATTAGTCGCCTTATACGACACCCGTGAGTGTAATGGGTTGGTTCTATTCTACTCTGCCGGATACCACACGGCTAATACCGATTACCCGACTACAGGGAAGCCAAAAGGTAGGATTAAGATTTTAGCAGTCAATGTATGTATCTATTTACCTAAATTCCTCCGTAGCCACTAAACTATTCATCCGATTTTGATGAATAAGGTGTCAATCTGGTCGTTATCATGGCCCGGGTAACATAGGCTACATTTTAACCGACTTTAACAATAGGAGGAGTCCATTTTACCTTGTAAACCCCGAATTTAATTATAGCGTGATTTTTTAGAAGTTGGGTTTTTTTGTGGTAGTATACCACCCAAATTCTTGTTACCATTTGTTGTTGGAAATTGAACCCCAAAATCAAGATGTCTGCATTAGATTTGGCCACGTACTAAAAGATCTTCGTAAAACTGAGCGTTTTATTTGAAAGACAACAATATCACCTAGACTGCCTCGTTGGTCGCAACTGCTGAGTCCTGGTCCTGGGTTCGATTCCCATGTGAGGCAAAGTGTTATTGGGTTTTTCCGTCAGGAATTTCTCAGTAGCAGCCACGGAGTCTAGATTGATGGCAATAGGCTCGACCCACATGGGACTTAAACATAACTGGTGAAATATGGGTCTACTATTACGCACACCTCTGCCGAACCCTTCAGGGATTACGAGCGTGAAGTTATGTTATGTGGAAACAACTCACACCGAAATCTCACCTATTTTCACAACCCACATAACTGCATTACCGAAACAAAATTGCAAAACTCGGTCACGCTATGGCAACATAAAGCAGATGGCAGCAACGCCATGGTATTAGGTTTTCGTTGAAGGCTCCCTTGACCTCTATGGCCTAATTTGTCATCCATGGTGATAGCGCAAAGGTAGGTCAATAAACAGGCAAAAAGCAGTAGTACTATTCTGTGAGTTTTACTTTGAAAGTGTTTCCAAAAATACTGGGTTGAAAGAGAGCTCTGAGAAAACGTTAAAACATACACGGTCAATGTGGTGACACTTGGGGGAGGCCTATGTCCAGCAGTGGACGTCTTTCGGCTGAAATGATGATGATACGGGATCACTGATTCTGGATTACATAATAGTAGTTTCGCATAATAACTAGTAGTTTCAACGAAAATTGGTTTGAATAGGATTTGGATATTTCGTTTTGAGTTAAGAGAATTTTTCGTCAAACTGCAATAACTTTAATTTTCTTTAACACACTATTAAAAACGAAATTAGTTTTGCTGATGAGTGTAAATTGACTTAAGAATGAGCGTTAACATATCGTAACTATGTTGTTCGGTACTACGAAACTCTGTGTGCGGGTCCGGGACGTAACATTTGTTTGTAAGTTTGTATGTTTGTAAGTTTGTATGTAGGGGGTAATCTCCGGAAGTAATGAACCGATTTCAAAAATTCTTTCACCATTGGAAAGCTACATTCACCCTGAGTAACATAGGCTATATTTTATCCCCGTACTCCCACGGGAACGGGATCGGGAACTACGCGGGTGAAACCGCGGGACGTCCGCTAGTTATCAATATTTAACGGCACAAAGTCCGACCCGTTTTGGTCCGCGGTCCGCCTGTTCCGCAGCACTAGAACAACGCCACATCTAAAAATAACAATTAATGAACCTTCTGCATCTACATTTTGCTATGCCACAAGGTTACTGTCATGTGCTATATCCGAGCCGATCGATGGAACTAATGGAATTGCTCACAACATTGTAAGTAATTGTTTTGGCGAACCATCAACACTGCTGATCTTATTACTATGTTGTTGTTTTGTCATTAAAAAGTGTGTTTTAATTTAATTAATGTAATTATTTTTTTGTGGGATGGTGGCTTGGTACATTGTTTTTTTTTAAGTTGGTTTGGTTTAAAACCAGCCGGATGATTACGTAACGGACTGACAATGGCCTAACCTTTTGTTTTGACTGTTCAAGAATACTCATTACGTTATTAGCACTACCCAGCCCAAAAAAAAATCACGGAAAGTTGAAAATCGTAGGAAATTCGAAATTCATAAATTTCCTTCATTTTTTTGGGATGTTACAGAAAATGTGTTACGCAATTGAAACATTATTAACTTACATTATTACACCTAACTCATTTCTTCTAACTTTTACTAACAAGTTGTATTTAAAATAGGCAGAATTATTGTAGTTAATATGCAGAATTTTAAGTTAAAAGCTGCTTTTAACTTTTGATAAAAGTCTGTTATAGTTGTCTGAGGATAGTAAAAAAATACAAAAATGTAAATGACTACTAAAACTTTTAAAATAGACTTTTATCCTTATTATAGCTATATTACCTATTTAAACCTGCTAATATTACACACAACAAAAGAAAAATGTTTAAAAACCTATTTTCCACACAAAGAAATCCAAAAAAACACAATCATACAATAAATAAGCTACCGTAGCAAGCAAACAAACAAACTAATAACACTTCGTACAAACTCCGTTCTATCGTTGTTCACTCAATGAAAACCTTTTCATGAGTTTCAGACACAAATATTTACGTTTTCAGGACATTTGAAGACGATCTCAAAGTTTATTTGGGAGGAGTAGAATTGACTGCGGGTTTGTCCGCTTAGTTTTTGTTTTTTTCTCGTATAGATAGACCACATCTTATTTTATTCTTTCCAGGATTGGTTGTTCTATGTTTTTATTTAACATGCCTTGTTAGTTAGTATGTATTAATCAAAGTCAAAGTATTAAAGTGTGAACTTCTTTAGGCGCGTTGAGCACTTTTTCGGTGAAGGAAAAACTTTGAACGATCGTCACATCACGCTTCGTAGCACTCGTAGCCAATCTGCTACGGCGTAGCACCACTAGGGCATAACTCGTAGCATTGCTACGACTGGGGCGGTGCTTGAGGGAGTTGGGGGAGGAGTAGAGGGGAGTTTCAAAATGTATGGATTCACAAGCTACTTAGTTTTGACTTCTATCGGCAATCCCCAAAGACTACCCCGCATGTTTTTTTTTTATTTGCTAAACATTATACACAAAAAGATGTAAATATAAAAGTTCACAGATCTGTTTTGCCGTCAATGACGTACAAATATGAAAACAAAATTAATAGTTTTTTTTTTTAAGTGATAGCAGCTATCTATCATAACTTACAGACCTAATAAAAGCTGCAACACAAACGTCCATAGTCCAAAGCTCCCGAGACCCTGAAGACCGCAACAAGTGGAGGCGCATCGCAAGGGCTACATCATCCAAAGAAAAAAATGCATCATCATCAACCACGACCATTCTGTCAAGAATGTACAACTGAGGAGGAGGAACATAACTTATTTCCTAATAATGTCAAATCTTGCATCATCTTTCTGACCTTGTTTCATTCTACTCGCGGTCGACGCAACACGTTTTCTTCTTCCATTGTCGGACGTCACGGCATTAAATAAATAAATATTGCTCGACATTACACACAACGCCATCTAGTGCCACACTAAGCAACGAGGCTTGTATCGTGGACACCAGATAGTTGATATACTACATAGATACTTTTTTTTTGTTTGTAAATACATACTTATTATACATATAAACATCCATGACTCGGAAACAAATGTCCATGCTCATCACACAAACATTTGCTCCGACCGGGATTCGAACCCAGGACCCTAAGAACGTAAGGCAGCCTGACTACCATTGCGCCAATCGGGTCGTCTAGTCCTTTATTTAGTCCTTTCTCTTTCATATCACTTCTCACACAATCCATCCATCTTTTCTTTGGCCTTCCTCTCCTTCTCCATCCAACACAATCATGTCCATCACTATTATGTTTAATAATATCAAATCTTGCAAATGAATTTAAAACGAGTTTCCCCCAACCGGTTGAACTGAAATTTTGTAAATACCAATGTATTGTCACCAAATCCCCTTGTTTCTGGTGACACTACATTTTATGCCAACCATGACTTGATCCTGCAGTCTTGATTTGATTTGATTGCCTCCTCACTCCTTAGCAGTTCAGAGAGACTGGACAGGTCCACTCAAATCTGTGTGGTTCTTTCTTCAAAAGACCATTTCAGACACTAATCTGCATAGTCCTCATGTGAATTGTAGTCTGGACTTCACAATAGACCATGACTTCTGAGTTTGTTTCGGCTGTTTCTTCTCAGAGTAGTCAGGTACGAAACACCGGCCCCATCTAGTTTTAAAAATGACATGTCAAAGTGTTTGTAAAAACCTACTTGTAAAATAAACATCATTTATCATTTAGATGTCATCCAAGTTAGGTGTCGAAAATAAGCAAACGGACAGACAATCATTGCCACATACACAATATTAGTATCGATAAGATTGTCTTTTTGATAGATTCAATATTGAATTCAGTTTGTTTAGCTACTGGTAAGTATTTGGTGAGGTCTTTGATGGAGCAATTTCATGAATAGCGGCTTTTTGGGGGACCAAAAGTCTTTGATACTTTTTAAAAATATTGTTTTGTTTTTTATATATCAAGTCAAGATCAAGATCGTTATCATCTCATCATCTGCTTAGCCTTTTCCGAACTATGTCAGGGCCGGCTTCCAGTCTAACTGGATGCAGCTGAATACCAGTGTTTTACATGGAGCGACTGCTTATCTGACCTCTACAACCCAGTTAGTACTGGGTAATATTCAATCAGCAGCCTAAAATGGACAAAAATGTTGTTTATGTGTTGGTTTCTAATATGGGTCAATGACCTGAAATAAATGAATTTTATTTTATTTTTTAATAAGAAACCCCTTGGTAAGACTGGTTGTTCGACTTTTTTGCCACTGACTTACCCGTAACGACTGTCAAAGATCTGCAAATGACAGCCGGGACTAACAACTTGACGTGCTTTCCGAGTCACGAAGAAAACTCGGTATGTAATGGGTAGTTACCCATCCACGAACCAACCTAGGCAAGTGCGGTTTACCCTGAAGATCGACCCGAACAGCTGCATCCGCTTGGACTGGAAGCCGACCCCAACATAGTTGGGAAATGGCTGGATGAAGATAGGATAATTTGGAGGCAATTGGAATCTGTTTCGTACAGGTAGCTTGGTGACGTAAACAAGAGAGAAATAAATCATCATCAGCCTATTAATGTTCCCACTGTTCGGACACAGGCCTCCTCTCTATGAGAGAGAATGGGCTATTATCCACCACGCGAGCCCAGTGCGGATTGGTAGATGTCACATGTCTTCAAATTTTTGGGTTCTAGGACATGCCGGTTTCCTCACGATGTTTTCCTTCACCGTTTTGAGAGCAGTGGTGATAAAATAAATTACACAAAGTAATGCGCCTGACTGGGTATACACCCGTGGGTTCGTAAGTCGGGGCCGCCACCACTGGGCCACCGCTGCTCTCTTTCTGAGAAATAAATATAGTAAAGGAACAAAACAGAGAGTTCAATAAATAAACACAACCCCAATATTATTTCAGAATATTTTCTCTTCCATCTTTTTTTTTGACAAAGTCCGCCATTAACAATCTGAATTTCAAATTCAAATGTTCTTGTACAAAGGGGCTATGTTATCTTAACTTCGGTCAGTATGCTAATAGAAGTTTTGTTGTCTTGTAAAAAAAATAAACAGAAAAAGACACAGGAACAGGCCGAATGAAAGCCGAATGCATTAAGCCATTGCTTCAGGTCGGTTTTATTGATTTACTAGCTTTTTTTCTGCGGATTCTCTGGCTTGTTTGTCGGAAATTATATCATGAGAACGTTTTATGAATGAATGCCTCTTTATTCAAGAATCCATGTCTCAAAAGCTGTTAGTAAAACTTACGACTATGTTAGTAAGCACTGACAAAACAAACAACACAACAAATAATGGTGGATCACCGCTGCGACAAACCATGAGTAATTGCACAGCAGCGACCCACATAAACACAATCCAGGCGACTGGCAATCATGCTAAAGATATTGTTGGTGCTGCCCCACACTCTGCGCACCAGGGAAGCGCACCTTTTGCGAATTGTTGCGTAAAAACAATCCACATGCGCATCTGAGAACATCCCCGACGCACTACAGAAGTGGGGCAGCCCCACCAGCATCATCGTCATTATAATGGGTGTAAAAATACCCTTAACGAAGCCGAAAGGCATTTGTCATTGCGATCATTTTATATTCTGGACCATATCTGGGTACCTTCTAGTTACGAAGATACTGGGGGTCAAAGTTCTAACTTTTTCACAAAATTCTAGACCCAATTACTATTCAATGCAAGTATCAGCACAATGTTCTGAGTGCGTTACATTGAGTTTAACGTACAACATGATTTTTCATCCCAAAAATAAAAGTCGTTTCTCAGCAAATTTTTTTGCGTAGAATTACTTAGTTCGATGTACAGAATGCTTGGTTGACGGCTTCGTGATGAGGTCTTTTACACCCTGTACGTATACTGCAAAATCGAATGTGCCGGCCTGAATAGGTATGTACCCTAAATACACGATTCAAACTTGATCCACGTGTACCTTAAATTTTGATTAGAAAGGCAGTAGTACCTATGTAATTTCCTTAGCCTACAATTACACTGAAATTAAGAAAATTGCTTTCAGTAACTGTTCGAGTAATTGTACTGTAGAATTGGATTAGTATTGGCCTAATAATCGTAGCTAGAAATCTAGGTTTTCTATAGGCTGACTATAGATTTTAATTTGGCTAAGAGCAAATTGTCGTTGAGAGAGGCTCTCTCTTTTTCTTTATTATAACAGCCTCACGTGTTGATGTTCAAGATTAAGCAGTGCTTTCCGAGGTTGGTTCGTGGATGGGTGACCATCCATTACATACCGAGTTCGCTCTGTCTGACAATAAGTCTGACCAAGGGGTACAACCAATAACCAAGAATTTAGAACTTATAAATGGGGTGACGCAATGGGCGGTCTTATCGCTGAAATCGATCTTTTCAATCTTACCAAGGGGTATCGTTTGACCCAGCAACTGGTTTGTGGAGGTCAGATACGCAGTTAGCGCAGTCGCTTCATGTAATAATACTGATAACCAGCTCCTGTTAGACTGGAAGCCGAACCTAATATACATCGTAAGGAAAAGAGCTAGGCAGATGATGATCTCGCAGGTCAACCTAGGAGGCTGCTTAACCGGGCTATCCTGTACTGCCTTCAGAGTCAGGCCTCCAAACTAAGCAAATACACGCTAAGAGCAACCTCTGTAAGGTACGAGCCTTGGCTTGAGGCATCGCTGGGAGAGGACAGCAAGGCTCCGGTCCATCTCGTAACATTTCCGTGGACCTGTGATATCAGTTGATGAATGTCTCAACTTTCCCATTTCGACAACTAAACAAAAGACGTGCGAAACAAGTGAAAATGTGTGCCAACTCGTTACTATTTTAATCTTCATACATTGAATCCCATTTCGTCAACCATAAATTTCAACTGGTTTTTGTACAGTACAGCAGTCAGCTCCCAAAGTCACAAGGAAACCATTTGTTGATGTTGCTATTTTTTGTCTCTGTCTGTCACACTAAGGTTTGTTACCAATTCAAATTAATTTAGTAATTTTGAATTTGAACAGAAAGCACTAGGGGAACAGAATCAAGCAGGAATAGTTGGTGCCGCTGAAATCGTCTTTTTTGTGAAAACCCAACAATAAGTACTAGGAGAACAGAATCGTGAAGAAGAGCAAGAGATAGTCAGGATGTAATATTAATTTTAATTAATTTAATTATATCAGTAACAGCTTAGCCGTGTGGTATCCGGCAAAGTAAAATAGAACCAACACATTACACTCAAGGTATAAGGCGACTAATGTCTGAGGCAGAACACCTTGCGCCTCCGTAGACCAGAGAATGGGCAGCAGCGTTTTCTGTTAGTCTTTCATCACTGCGATCTCCAATCCGCCTGCCAAGCGTGGAGATTACGGCAAATTCCTCCCATCATGGGAGAGGCTTACGTCCAGCAGTGGACGTTATGGGCTGTTGTTGTTGTTGTTGTGATAGTCTAGTGATGTGACTGTTCTACTGCCAAGTCATAGGTCTCGAGTTCGAACCCAAGACACGCATATCTGATTTTTCGAATTCATGTGCGTATTGTATGAATATCACTAGCTTCGATGAAGGATAACATCGTGAGGAAACCAGCATGCCTGAGAGATATTTCTCGACGGCATGTAAAGCCAAGTCAGGGGCCCATGGGTGGTATAAGAAATCTGACACCAGGTTAGGCGCTAACCACGAATAAGCAAAAGCAAATTAAACTTTACTGGCGAAATGCCTACCGTCTCTGCCCAACCCTCTTTTTTTTCGGATGGGAAATCATCAAATGGCTCCTTCCGCTCTGGGTGGAGCAGGAGGGAGTGTCAGACTTTTACTGACTAAAACCCATCCATGTTCCTTCATCGCCCCGAACAGTCCCGCAACCCCGGCAGGCATCGGTCCTTACGGACCCCTTCCTTTTTGCTGACTCTCTTTGAGGTGCGCGTGGACCACGAACGCGCCGTCGACACGGCCTGTCGTCATGAGACGGACGGACGGCGAGCTAGCCCATAGCTCACCGTCCACAGGCCCGTAATTTAAACCGTTTTACCGAATTAATATTAATACTTTGACGGAAATAAATAATTTGTAAAATCAACCTTCTTAAGTTTCATGCCGTAATGCGTAGCTTGCGTGTTACGTCACAATAAATTCCCTACCCTATACATATTATTAACAGCAAAATTAATGATCGTTAAAAACAATCAGCACCACATTTCTTCGGTAACTCCCAAAAATACCGTGAAATAACTGTGAAACGTATTTATAAGCACTCAATCATTGTTATTTAATAAGCCATCAAAAAACAGCCCTGTTAGTTTTGTAGTCGTAATCGTAGTACCTACTCATATGTAAAGTTCACTAGTTCACCTCACTCAAGTGAGCGCACACAATGAGGGATTTTCTTTTTAGCTCTTCCCTAGTCGCTGGATAGATGGCGCTAGGAGTTAGTATGATAATGCAAGGAACGGAACCTAAAAAAACTGATTTTAACAAAGCTCGAGAAAACTAGGTTATATTCGGAAGGACACACTTTCATTTGCTTAAAATGAAAGTGTCAGTCAACGAGAGTATGTGACGTGACACAATATTTTTTTTTCCAAGCGTTTTGGCTTTGGCACCAACTATCATAGTAAGTTCAGCGCCGTCTATAGAGTTCTTGGAAACTTAGTTTTTTTTTAATACCTCAAAAAGAAAACCTCTCATTCGAAAGCGACGTTTAGTCTACATTTGACAGATTCTACTTATGACATCATATTCTACATTTGAAAGATTCAAAAATCGACAGATTCTATTTTTGAAAAGATTCTACAATCGACAGATTCTATGTTTGACTGATTCGCGAACTCATTTGTTTTTAAAATAAATCATCGCGGATTCACAATGAGACACCGTTTGAATTTCGAATTGATAAGATAACAAAATATCACGGTTCGTAATCCCAGGCGGAGGTGTATCTAATAAAGCGAGAGCAGCGGTGGCCCAGTGGTGGCGGCCCCGACAGACGCATTACTTTGTGTAATTTATTTCATTACCACTGCTCTCAAAAACGGTGAAGGAAAACATCGTGAGGAAACCGGTATGTCCTAGAACCAAAAAAGTCGAAGACATGTGACATCTACCAATCTGCACTGGGCCCGCGTGGTGGTTTATAGCCCATTCCCTCTCATAGAGAGGAGGCCTGTATCCCAGCAGTGGGAACATTAATAGGCCCATGTAATTGGGGGTCAAAGTTTCAACTGTATCAGTTTTTTTTTTTTTTCGTGTTTTTAATATTTGATTTTTACTTTAAACACCTCCACAATCCCCCATACTATTCAATCCATCCATTAGCACAATGTTTTCAGGGCGTTACATTGAATTTTACCGAAAAACGTGATTTTTCACCCAGAAAAAAAGTCGTTTCCCAGCAATAATTTTTGCGTAAAGTTACTGAGTTTGATGTACAGAATGCTTGGTTTACTACGGCTTCGTGAATAGTCTGTTTTCACCCGTATATCTGGCAAAATATAGCCGCATCGTCTACTCTGCCTACCTTTTCGGGACAATTATGCGTAATGTTATTCCTATCAAAATAATGCAGTGTTCATTACGAGTACTCACAATGAGTAATAGTTTTGTTTTCTAAACATTGCGTGCTAGGTGACCGTTACTGTTGCTAGCAATTTACTTTTACGTCAATGTAGGATGAAATAGGTCATATGGATATGGTTTTGCTTTTAAAATAACCGAATGGAGGGATAATATCATTGAAAAACTATATTGTGGCAACATTCTTAGATATTCACCAGGGCATCGGTCCATCTAGTGGGAGGCCTTCCAAAGCAACGTCTTCCTGTCGCGGTCGCTACTTCAGAACTTTTCGGCCCCATCGGCCATCCGTTCTGCGAGCAATGTACCCTGCCCACTGCCACATAAGTTTGTCAATTCTTCGGGCTACGTTGGTAACCTTGGTTCTCTTGCGGATGTCTTCATTTCTGATTCGATCACGCAAGGAAACTCCGAGCATAGCCCTCTCCATTGCCCTTTGGGCGACTTTAAATGATGAGGCCCATTGTGAGCGACCACGTTTCGAACCCGTATGTAATCACGGGGATCGGTTGCGGGGATCCGCTGGATGCAAGTTGCGGTCAATGTAGTGACACTTGGGGGAGGCTTATGTCGAACAGTGAACGTCTTTTGGCTGAAATGATGATTCTTAGATATTTGACAGTCGTTACGGGTAGTAAGAAGCTTATAAAGATTCTCTTCCGAAGATAACCACAACTGCGAACTGTATCTAGAGCTATAAAGGGTGTAAAAAACGTCTTAACGAAGCCGAAAGTTACTTGTCCTCCCCGTCATTGCGATCATTTTTTTGTTCTGGGAACCTTCTAGTTTTTTTAAATGCAAGTTTTTAATATAAGATTTTTTAAACACTTGAAACACCTCCACGAACCCCGTACTATTCAATCCATCCATCAGCACAATGTTTTGAATGCGTTACATTGAGTTCTACCACAAAAAATGATTTTTCACCCCAAAAAAAAAGTTGTTTCCCAGTATTGATTGATTTGATTTGATTGTATTGATTTGTTTTTGCGCAAAGTTACTTAGTGTGATGCTTGAATGCTTGGTTGACGGCTTCGTGATGAGGTTGTTTACAACCTGTAAAGATGTACTATACAGTCTCGTTAGTCGAGTAGTTGCAAACGCGACTGCTGAACATGACATCCCGGCTTCGATTCCCAGGTCGGGCAAAGTGTTATTGGGTTTTTCCATCAGGAATTTCTCAGTAGCAGCCACGGAGTCTGGATTTATGTCCGATTGACGGCAATAGGCTCGTCCCATATTACAAAGGGACTTAAAACATAACTAGCGAAATGACGGTGTACTAATAGGTACATCTCTGGATGTCCCTACGGGGATTTCAGGCGTGATGTTATGTTATGTTATACATCAAAATAAAATGGTAAAAGTTATAGGAATGTAGTCTTAGAAGCCATATCCATAATTATAGCTATATTCCTCCATCAAAAAAAAAACCATTCAATAATTAATTTTCACTCCGATCCATAATACACAGTAATATTTAACAAAAGGAATCATTTTTGTATTCTTTCCCCCTTTTGCGTCCATTGTCTGCTAAGCCCCTTTCTTCAAATAGCGTGAGTCGAGGAAAAAACATGGCTTTGTTTGTAAAAAAGGTGAATTTACCGGAATTTTCTTTTGCATTCTTTTTAGGGTTCCGTACCCAAAGGGTAAAAACGGAACCCTATTACTAAGACTTCGCTGTCTGTCCGTCTGTCTGTCCGTCTGTCCGTCTGTCCGTCTGTCCGTCTGTCCGTCTGTCCGTCTGTCCGTCTGTCCGTCTGTCCGTCTGTCCGTCTGTCTGTCACCAGGCTGTATCTCATGAACCGTGACAGCTAGACAGTTGAAATTTTCACAGATGATGTATTTCTGTTGCCGCTATAACAACAAATACTAAAAACAGAATAAAATTAATATTTAAGGGGGGCTCCCATACAACAAACGTGATTTTTTTGTCGTTTTCTCTAATGTATAGATAATGGTACGGAACCCTCCGTGCCCGAGTCCGATTCGCACTTGGCCGGTTTTTTTGCTTGTTAGTGAGTTTACCAGAACAGCTGTATTGATCGTTTGAAAACAGCATTCAGTTCATTGGAATATTGCATAAACAGTGTGAAAAGACTTAACGAAGCCGAAAGGCACTTTTTCCCCCCGTCATAGCGATGATTTTTTTGTTGTAAAATCATACCTGGGATCCTTCTAGTTACGGAGATATTGATATTGACGACCCGATTGGCGCAGCGGTAGTGAGGCTGCCTTATGTTATTAGGGTCCCAGGTTCGAATCCCGGTCGGAGCAATGTTTGTGTGATGAGCATGGACATTTGTTTCCGAGTCATGGATGTTTATATGTATAATAAGTATGTATTTACAAACAAAAAAAAGTATCTATGTAGTATATCAACTATCTGGTGTCCACGACACAAGCCTCGTTGCTTAGTGTGGCACTAGATGGCGCTGTGTGTAATGTCCAGCAATATTTATTTTATTTTATATTGGGGGTCAACGTTCCAACTTTATAAAAAGTTTATTTTTTTATACAAGTTTTTAATATTTATTTATTTATTTATTTAGGAAAAACAAACAGTAACATATTACAGGTTTCTAATAAGGATTACATACTAAACAATTATAAATATGCTACCCACTACGTTTTCCACAGATTACTATAAATAATTATACAACTAGAGAGACTGTAAACTGTTTATGAAGTAAACTAAAATAACAGTTATTATAATAAGTTTTACAATAAGCAATACGCGATGCACAATATACAAAAAGTTACATTAGTTGGCACACAATACATATTATACACTTATATATAGACACACATTACATCACAATGGTCGACTGCCGATCCTTAAGAATTGTACGGATTTGCTTCCTGAATACGTTTTTACTGTGGAAAAGTATGTCGATTACGCTAAACTCATTATTGTAATATAAGGTTTTACTTGAAACCCCCCCGCGTCCCCGTACTATTCAATCCATTCATTAGCACAATGTTTTGGAATGCATCCATCAACATTGAGCTCTACCACAAAACATGATTTGTCACCCCAAAAAACAAGTCGTTTCCCAGCAATAATTTTTGCGTAAAGTTACTTAGTTTTATGTACAGAATACAATTTGTATAAGATGCGAAATTAAATTATGCGGAGAGGAAACCGAGTAGGCTGAAGTGGTAGTGGACTGGCCATGTTCTGGAACAAATGAGTTCGCTTTTGATTTGAGTGAGGTTCCAAGTGAATTTTGCAAAATAGCACTACTGCAGTAGTTTTCTAGTTATGAATAGTGCAGATCGATAGAATGGTGTCGATTATGTTGTGCACAAACTAAACATAATTTAGGCTATTGCTACCTTTTTCTCTCTAATAAAACGAGAAAGAGACGGACGTAACTTAGAGCTGTCAAATTTAGTTGGAACTAATATTTCAATACAAATGAAGGGTGCACGTAAAAACATGTCGACTAAAAACACGGTGAAGCGCAAGGCATAAACTAGTTTGACATCTCTAACTTAGATCATAGCTATAGCCGTCGTTTTCTCGCACTGCCTTTTAGTAAAAGACAGCAATAGCCTAAATTAAGTTTAGTTTGTGAACAACAGAATCGACACCAATGTAGGTAAACTATTAATAACTGTCTGCAGACTTTCAAGTTAAGTTACAACTTTACACTAACGCTTGTTAAGCTTAAAATGAAAATTAACTTAGTTTAAGTCAAGTTTAATTAAAATTATCAAAGTTTAGGAGAAATTTTGATTTTCAGAGGCTTGAATATTAATCGTAGCACATGCTTCTATTGAATTAGCTAGCAAAGGAATAAGGGCTGAAATTTATGTTTAATATTTAAAGTAGTCTTTTAGTACTTTCTGGATTAGGGAGAATGTCAAAGTCTAGATTGACAATGTTAGTTCTTCGAAAGTATGATTAATTGAATAATCAACTTTTGGAACAAAAATTTAATAACTTTAAAATAAGCACCTCTTTTTCCCAGGGGTAGGCGCTTGGAAGAAGAGATATTATGTTTTTAGGGTGCCGTACCTAAAGGGTAAAAACGGGACCCAATTACTGGCTGTCTGTCCATCTGTCCGTTGGTCTGTCACCAGGCCATGGCCATCTCATGAACCGTGATAGCTAGACAGTTACAATTTTCATAGATGATGTATTTGCACGCCGCTATAACAACAAATACTTAAAGCAGAATAAAATAATTATTTAAGGGGGGCTCCCATACAATAACCGTGACTTTTTGTCTAATGTTGTAAAAAAACATGCAAACGTCGTGTGTCGTTGCACGTGTCGTGTGTTGTTTGTTGTGTTGTTGTTGTTTTTGTGTTGTTGTTGTGTTGTATGTTGTTGTTGTTGTTGTTGTGTTGATAATGGTACGGAACCCTTCGTGCGCTATTCCGACTCGCCCTTGCCCGGTTTTGTTTTTTCTTAATTTCTTCTTTTCTAGTTTTTAATTCATCCATTCCATTTTTATTTGTTTTAAGCATTCAATTTCTGTTCGTCGATAGATGATTGAGCATCCTTTAGTTGCCCCCTCGAGTTCATGATGTCGCCAGCAACATTTGAGAAGAAGAAATCTTCGCTGGATCCTGATGCATCTTCTAGTATGAAGTTTTGCGCCGAGGACAGACTCGGCCGTAATACCGTGGCCCCGGAACACAAAGGCGATGAAGAAACATGGATGGGTTTGAGTCAGTAAAATTCTGACACTCCCTCCTGCTCCGCTCAGAGCGGGAGGAGTCATTTGATGATTTCTCATCCGAAAAAAAAAAGGTGTTCTTTTTGCCGGGGCTGGGAGACTTGTTGGCGAAGTATGATCTTCTTCTTCCATCCCTCCCTATGACTCGTCATCTCATCAGACTCTTCCTTTCTCACCATATCATCCTTCACACAGTCCATCCATCGTTTCTTTGGTCTTCCTCTACTCTTATAGTCGTCCACATTCTTTTTGTGTTTATTAAAGTTCGATTTCAGTAACAAATAAAATCTTCCTATTACATACCGTAACATATTTGCTGTAAATATAGAACAGATTCAAAATTTAGGTCGATAGGGGATGACCCGTGTTTCTAATGCGACCATACGTTCTGATTTCCGGGGATACGAGAAAACGAACACTCTGTATTAGTCGGATGTTTCTGGGTGGAATGTAATGTGACAATGGCCTTCGTTGGACTTTTTGTGGATATTAATGGGCTGTTTTCTTTTTTGTATGCCAGGGGACTGAAAAAATTGTGTAGGTATGTCAAAAATATTTTGTCCTAATGTGCGAAAATAATAAACAAATTTTATTTATTGTATTCTGTTTTTTAATTTTTATTTGAGTGTTTGTACGCACAGTCGCCAGCTGTCAATTTGACAGTTTGTAGATGGTTTGTAGTAACTTGATAGGTTGGTGACTGTACTTAAATTAAAACAAGAATAAAGTACAGATGATACGTACGAAGATGATGCTAATTTCTAAAGAAATCGGTTCCAGCATAATGTACCTGCGAAAGAAAAAAAAATACTTTTAATTAATTATTATCTAAAAATGTTGTTAAAATCAGTCAGTTGACACATTAACGAGGAACCTTAGCGTTAACTCTTTTTATTATTAAATATTTGGTCAATAACTGGGAGCAGTGTGGCATCTCCCCCCTCCCCCGTCAGATCATCTCGGACGAAGAAAGCTCGGTGGCCTCCTCAGTGAGCAAAGCTCTACCGAACGCCGAGAGAGTTTCTTTAAAATAATATAAAATTATTATTTTTTATAACGACAACACTTGACAAATTACAAAATCATTCGCTCTTCAAATACGAAATACAAAGATTAAAAAGAAAATCGTCTTTCTTTTGAATTAAAAAGATTCCGTTCAAAATTGTTCAAACCATTTGAAGTTTATTTAAGACTAACGGACATCACGTGGTTTCACCAGCGTAGTTCCCGTTTCCGTGGGAGTATGGGGATAATATATAGCTTATGTTACTCAAGGTGAATGTAGCTTTCTAATAGTGAAAGAATTTTTGAAATCGGCGCAGTAGTTTTTGAGTTTAATCATTACAAACATACACACAAAAATACAAATATTTCCTCTTTATACTATTATTAGTGTAGATAAGTGAGACCAGCTGATGCCTGCGGCCTCACCCGCTTGACAAATTACATACTAAAACCTTCATCTTGAATCACTCTATTTATTAAGAAACTCGCATCAAAATCCGTTGCGTAGTTTTAAAGATCTAAGCATACATAGGGACAGACAGACGCGGCGGGAGACTTTATTTTATAATATGTAGTTGTAACTGGTAATTTGATGTAGAGACAGAGACAGAACATCAAGTTACCCGAAACTGACAAATTTTCCTAATCAACTTAGAACCTAATGCTTTAGTTAGTGACTAATATTATAAAAAGGTAACATTTGTTTGTAAGTTTGTATGTTTGTAAGTTTGTATGTAGGGGGTAATCTCCGGAAGTAATGAAACAATTTTAAAAATTGTTTAACTGGTAGAAAGCTACATTATTCGTGAGTGCTATAGGCTATATTTTATTCCCGTACTCCCACGGGAACGGGAACTATGCGGGTGAAACCGCGGGACGTCAGCTAGTTAGTGATAAAGTTAAAAATCTATTTAAGAAATTTAACAGATTGTTGTAGCTTGATGTGAGTTGACATCTGTACAACTAGAAGTCACTGGAGTAAAAAGTAAGGTCATCATCATCATCATCAGCCTATTTATGTTCCCACTGCTGGGGCACAGGCCTCCTCTCTATAAGAGGGAATGGCCTATAATCTACCACGCGGGCCCAGTGCGGATTGGTAGATGTCGCATGTCTTCGAATTCATTGGTTCTAGGACATGCCGGTTTCCTCACAATGTTTTCCTTCACCGTTTTGAGAACAGCGGTAATGAAATAAATTACACAAAGTAATGCGCCTGCCTGGGTTCGAACCCACGACTTACTGTTCGTAAGTCGGGGCCGCCACCACACCGTTGCTCAAAAGTAAATAGTAAGTACTTAAGAATATACATAATATCACGCCTTTAATCCCCGAAGGGTTACGCAGAGGTGTATCTAATAGTACACCCATATTTCGCCAGTTATCTTTGAGTCCCATCTAATAAGGGGCTAGCGTATTGACAACAACCGGGCATAAATCCGGACTCCGTGGCTGCTACTGAGAAAATTCCTGATGAAAAAACACAATAACACTTTGTCTGACCCGGGAATCGAAACTACAACCTCATGTCCTCAACTCTGCTCAGCATTCGCGCTTGCGATCACTCAACCAACGAAGGAGTCACATTTATGAACTAATGAAATGTAGGAATATTAAAAAGCAACGTCATATGTCATATTCTACAACTTTTGAATTTGGAAACCTTTAGTGCTATTCTGTAAAGTTCACTAGTTCACCTCACTCAAGTGAGCGCACACAATTCGAAAGCGAACTCATTTGTTTATCGTTTTCTTTAAATCGTCGCGGATTCACAACGAGACACCGTTCGAATTTCGAAATGATGTTCAGAGACGTCATCGGTATAATAGTTCTCAATTTTTTGTTGCCAAGCTCTCTAGAAAAACTTTACATAAGAAATGTGTTCACGTACTGAAAGAGTGAAAGCTTCTTAAAATTCATATCACTGTGTTTCAAAATATATATTATTTACTTGAGTATTTTCACAGCAGGCTGTCTAATAAATTTCAACATTCTGTCACAGATGGCTAGACTGAATTCTATAAACTTTATGACTAGATGTCAATCATGAATTTGTTTGTTAGTAACGTTTGGCTCCGAACTTACAACAGAGGTAATATAAAATACGGCCTAGTTAGGTAATCTTGAGACTTGTCCATTTGGCAAATGAGAAGTAGTATACGGCCGTGGGTTTTATTAACATATGGGACCAACCGTATCTCTATCTTTTTGGTAGTAATTAAAGAAAGAAAGAAACAAAGAAAAAGCATTTATTAGCGGCAAATGAGAAGTAGTATACGGCCGTGGGTTTTATTAACATATGGGACCAACCGTATCTCTATCTTTTTGGTAGTAATTAAAGAAAGAAAGAAACAAAGAAAAAGCATTTATTAGCCCGCACAGGACAAAACACACAAATTAAAATAGTTAAACTAACAGTAGGTAACTAAAAAAAAAATTAAACGAAGAGTAAAACAAAAAAAAATAAAAAATTCGTGGGTTCGTTCGTTTTCGTTATTTGTATTATTTATTCGTGTTGCAAAAGAAAAACTCAACAAAGATCATTTTCAAACACCAAACTTTAACATTATCTTATAATTTCGAATATATTTTTTGCGGTACTACAAAAAAATAAGTACACAGCAGTACTACAGCACCGTTAATGCCACAAATGAAGAACTAACATCAGATTTGTGGATCGTCCTTTTAAATTTATTCGTGACTTAATACCCAGATCCATCCTGCCGGGGTTGCGGGACTGTTCGAAAGAGATACCGCGACCCTGGAACACAAAGGGCTAAGAAGGAACATGGATGGGTTTTAGTCAGTAAAAGTCTGACACTCCCTTCCGTTTCGTTCAGAGCGGGAGGAGTCATTTGATGATACCCCATTATTAAAGGAAAAACCCGACAACAAACTCTCGGGCAGTAGCCCACCAGACATAACACCCGTCTGGTTAAAGGATCCTTACTTTTCTATGGGCGATGAAGAAATATGTACAAACTGTTCTTCATACCCTTATAATAGTACATTTCGATTCATCCATAACATCGAAAAGAACTCATTTGTTTTAAAAGACGCCGTTCGAAATTCAAAGCAAAAACGAGCAAAAACGGGTTCATTTTTGGAAAAAAAAACAAACAAAAATAAGCCTGACTATAGTCTCCGCCAGATAAGTAAGAATTAAAGATCATTGCTCTTTCCTTAATTTCTCTGCGTAGGTACCCAAACAATACATTATGAATCGTTTTTTATTACTAGAAAAAGTCAAGGATCACGATAAAGGTCGTTTCAGGACAAGTTTATGTCATTATTTCTGTTTTCGGAATTATGTCTTATTTGAATAAATGTATGCGGGTTAATGACCTTTAATTCTTACATAACTGGCGGAGACTATAGACAAAATATATGCACCTACTACTGCAAAATTTTCCGCATCCATATTTACTTACAGAGCCAACATTGCTGAACAGATTACTCATCGTCGTATGTTGATCAGACAGCGGGACGCCACTTCGCATGCTTTTACCTACTTTTCACGACGCCCACACATAGACAGTCGTTCCATGTAAAATACTAGTATATTTAGTTGTGTCCAGTTAGATAAAAGGCTAAAAGATTTTTGGCTTTCTGCCTAGCCTTTTCCCAACTACGTTGAGGTCGGCTTCCAGTCTAACCGATCCAGAAAATTACCAGTATTTTGTGGGAGGTTCCACAAGCACACTTTACACTTACACCCCACAGATACGCACTAAACTTAAAGAAGTATTCCCGTTTGAGCACCAATTTTTTGTGCACCAATCCATTAGCCGGCAGCCGGTATTTTTCCGGTAGCTTTAGCTTTTAAAACTATTATATACCCCATCACTAAAAGCTACCGCATCGTAGGTGCTCAAAAGGGAGTAAAGTTAAATATTTTTATTGTTCTCCATAGAGCACCAAGCTATTAAAACGGTAGGTGCTCAAATGGGAATACCTTCGGTGCTCAATGCATTGGTGCCCAAAAAATAGGCGCTCAAACGGGAATACTTCCACTCAAATACAACACTCCCGCGTGCACAACTTAAACACTTACCTATTTTAATATTTACTTTTTTACTACTTTATTGTTTATTCAGCTGCATCCGGTAAAACTGGAAGCCGACCCCAACATAGTTGGGAAGGGTTATTGTACATTCGTCACAAAGTTAATTCGCCACGAAAAAAAGTATGTGTAAACTCGCCATAACTCTATTTTCATGAAAGAAAATCCGCCATATTGTTTATTTCCGTATAGATAGCAGAAAAATCAAACAATAAAGGCTAGGCAGATGATGACTACATTATTGTTTATTATTTTAAAAAATACAATTTCATTTGTTTTGTCTCTACTGGAACGCTGCCTGTCGTCTCCCTCTTGGATGTGGGCGTTATAGCTGTGACACAGTTTTGTAACTAATGTGGCTATTTACGTACGCAATCAATTTGTAAAATATATTTTTGTTCCAATAATGTCCTATTTGATTTGATTTTTCATGAAGTCTATCTGACCTCCACAACCCAGTTAGTACTGGGTAATACGATAGCCCTAGGTAAAACTGGTTGTCAGACTGTCGGGCCACTGACTACCTGCAAAGAGCAACGATTGTAAAAGACGGTTTAGCGTGCTCTCCGAGACACACAATAAACTCTGTATGCAATGAGTGGTCACTCATCCACTGGCCAATTTAGGCAAGGGCGGCCTAACCTAAAAATTGGCCCAAACGGCTGTTATTATTTAGCCACGAGCAAGTGGCCAGAGATGTCATAAATGATGATGATAATATGCCATCTAGCCAATTTCGGTCACAGCGACTGCATTCGATGGCTTTCTAGTGTGGTTGTGAGTAGCGGTGGCCCAGTGGTGGCGGCTTCGACTTACGAACAATAAGTCGTGGGTTCAAACCCAGACAGGCGCGGCGCATTACTTTGTGTAATTTATTTCATCACCACTGCTCTCAAAACGGTGAGGGAAAACATTGTGAGGAAACCGGCATGTCCTAGAACCAAAAATGCGAAGACATGTGACATCTTCTACCAATCCGCACTGGGCCCGCGTGGTGGATTATAGGCCATTCCCTCTCATTGAGAGGAGGCCGTGTCCCAGCAGTGGGAACAATTATAGGCTGATGATGATGATGATGATAGTGTGGTTGTCAAGAGCTTTGGTGTGCTGCTCTTTCATGTGCTCTCAAGTGGCTAGCATATCCAACTTCGGCCGAAAAACTCCGAGCACAAAGCGGACACGTCAGAACACCATTGACGTAATTGTAGGGTATAGCTGTAGGTGGCTTAGCTTTAAGGTCATCACGCTTTAAGTCTAGCTGCGACATTTTTCTCTCTTAAAAGGCGTTAACCCAATAATAATAATAGAAAAATATCCTATATGCAACAAAAAACTTGGCCACCGCACTACGTAATACTCGAAAACTATTGAGAGCGGAATTCTTACAGAACTTGGCGGTATTCAGACAATTTTCTAGTTTCCTATACTTTCCACTATTTGCCTTAAGTCTTAAGGAAGAGATGGGGAATGGATTCTTTTGTATATTATGTAATAAATGGAAAACATTAAGCTTGGGATGAATTTTTTTTTTAAATTATAAAACTTACATTTTGATAAACATAACATCAAGGCTGATTTCCCGAAGGAGTCCGTCGGTTATGTTTAAGTCCTATGTAATAAAGGGCCAGCCTATTGCCATCAACCGGGCACAAATCCATACTCCGCATCTGCTATTGAGAAATTTCTGATGGAAAAAGCCAATAACACATTTTCCGACCTGAGAATCGAACCCAGGACCTTATGCTTAGCAGTGGCGCTTGCGAACGTTTGACCAACGACACAGCATATTTACTCAAAAAATTATTCATAATGTCAACAAGAAAAGCCCTATAAATTACCCTTGTCAGAACGTTAAAAATTACATGCTTCATATTTTTCCAGTAACATTCTACGCGACAAAATGACCTTGAAATAAATGAACTAAGCGACACTGTTTTGATAAATTCCAAGGTCAGGTCAGTTTCAAATGCCTTATCCCTAGAGGCACCAAATGTTTTAACAAGTAGTGATGGGCAAGGTAAACTACACACATCAAAAGTATCTAGGGATCAACATATATTTTTGCAATAACTTTTCTCCTGATTGATATTAATTAAAATTTTCTTTAAGGATTCATCAAATAAAGTGTTTTCGTTTGTCACAGTAACGATAAACCAAGTCACCTTTGCATTAATAAAGAAATTTGCCATTTTCCTAATAAAGGGATTTTTGACATTTGAACCACTAACATTAAAGTTCGAAAAAATGACTGAAAACACAGTTTTCTTTAAAATTTTATTGGGTAACTTAAACAATTAATAATCCGTGTTTCTACCGCGAACACTAACAACACAAGAACATCGGTTTGGCATACTCAAAATGAGTTCATCCAAATCACGCTGTGGAATGGCCGCCCATGTTCGTTGCAACAACAAAAAAAGGTCTTCTTGCGACTGGATACCCTCCATATTCGGCAGAGCTCTTCTCTGTAGCATATCCCATGCATGCTCAATCGGGTTCAAGTCTGGCGACTGAGCAGGCCAGGGCAGGACATTGATGTTAGCTGCGGCGAGAGTCTGTCTTACAACTCTTGCGGTGTGCGGTCGTGCATTATCATGCATTAACTGAAATAAGGGACCGATTTGCACTTGTAGAGGAACGATGACGTCTGATACAATCGTCTCAGCATAAATTTGAGCGTTGAGGTTGCCTCTGATCCAAATCAACTCAGTTCTTCCGCCGATCCAAATACCCGCCCATACCATGATGGTTCCACCACTATAAGGATGGACTTCCTGGCAGGATTTTAATCGCTGTTGGCGTCCAGGGGTTCTCCAGTGTCGTATACGTCTTGTATCCGGTCTCATACCAAAACGAGACTCATCAGAAAAGCACACGAAACGCCATTGTTCTTCTGCCCAATTTCTGTGTTCAAGAGCCCATTGATATCGAATCCTACGATTGTGCATTGCTATAGGTGGTACCCGTAGCGGTCTTCGGGAATGAAGGTTCACTTCATGCAAGCGGTTTCTGACTGTTTGGTCGCTAATTAAGTTCCCTGAAGAGTGATGAAGCCTCACGGCTAACATCATGGCGGTTATTGTTGGAGCTCTTCGAGTTAAGATTTGAATTTATCGGTCTTGTCTCCGTGTGGTGCAGCGATACCGTCCTCCATGGCGCTCAGCCACGGTACCAGTGCTTCGGTAACGTGTCCAAAGTCGACTGATAACACTCTGACTTGTATTCAGAGCTAAAGCTACAGTACGTTGCCGGGAACCAGCTTCTATCATTCCCACGGCTCTGAGCATTTCTTCCCTGCTTAAATGACGTCGCCGCTCCATAATAACGTTGGTTTTAATCAGTAGTAGGGAAACAGTAGCACTAATAATGTCTTCAATGCGTTGTATGTTTTTATAGGGAAAATATTGACAGCTTATTTTCATCTTTTACTCGAATTTGATTGAGAGTTCCTGATTCAAATTATGAAATGCACCAAAAAGGATCCATATAAATTTATAAAATCATAAATTTATTACAAAGCCACATCTCAATCTCAAGAAATCCGCATAAAAATGCTTGATCCCTAGACACTTTTGATGTGTGTATTTCACTTGAAAACTAGGGTTAGTTTTCATTTCAAGGTCATTTTGTCACTATATGTGTTTGCTTGGAAAAAAATATTATTTTTTACGTTACAAACACAGTTACTGCTTAATAATTATAATGAGTAAAAATACCCTGAATGAAGCCAAAATACCCTTGTTCTCACCGTCATTGGGAGAACAAGTGTTATTTCCGGGCGATATTGGGGTCCAAGGTCCAAATCTTTTTTAAATCACCATCATCATCATTTCAGCCGAAAGACGTCCACTGCTGGACATAGGCCTCACCCAAGTGTCGCCACATTGACCGGTCCCGTGCGACTCGCATCCAGCGGATTCCCGCAACCTTCACCAGGTCATCGGTCCACCTAGTGGGACGCCTTCCAACGCAACGTCGCCACTCCAGAACTTTTCGGCCCCATCGGCCATCCGTTCTGCGAACGATGTGCCCTGCCCACTGCCACTTAAGTTTGGCAATTCTTCGGGCTACGTCGGTAACCTTGGTTCTCTTGCGGATGTCATCATTTCTGATTCGATCGCGCAAGGAAACTTCGAGCATAGCCCTCTCCATTCCCCTTTGGGTGACTTTAAGCCTTCTTTTTTTAAATACAAGTCTTTAATGTTATAACTTTAAATACCTTGAGGATATCCTTAACTTAGTTTGATGTACAGAATGCTTGAATGACGACTTCATGAAGAGTCCGTAAACACCTTGTAAACTTGTTACATAATCCTCCGGTGTATTTTATATTATCGTACAAAATTTTGAAAAGGAAGCACATACAGCTTTATGTAGTCACGTGCATATAATAGGATTTACGAAACAGGTTTCAGTAAGCCGAAACCCTTTCAACGTACAAAAACAAGGTTTACAACACATTTTCTAAACATTTTTTTTCTTAGGACCCTCGCCCACTGGACTTTTTGTAGCGACAGCATCGCTACACTACTACCACATTTTGTTTAAAAAAAAAAATCTCAGGCTCTGTTAAAGATCACAGATGTTTGACCGCCCCTTTTTCGACCGATAGGAATGAAACAAAAAAGATAAGATAAGATACACACACATGGCATGCAAAATGTTACATCAAATTATATTCACAGTCAAGTTTTGCCTGAATGGCGTACGAATATAAGAGGTAGGACGCCAAAGAACTAAGGAAGAGATAGTTTTTCAGTGTTTATACCGACCGGGCGCTGCAAGCGTGGAAACATTTTTGTGGTGTGCTCATAAATTGAGACTTTTCTATGCTTTCCTTTAATAAACAAATTTAAATTTAAAGCAGGAATAGTCCTTACGGTGGTCAGACACAAGTTTAGATGACTGTCCACAGCCAGCGACTGTATCGCAAAGACATCGCAGCCCTTTCGCGTTTACATCGCTACAAAAAGTCACGATAGGCGAGGGCCTTTACATCTCGAGAAAAAAATGGCCAATAAACATGTCTTTATATTTTCACCTTGGATATAGTTACTGTACATAATGTAGTGATGATATGGATACTACTACAGCTTTCTCTCTTGGAATGTATTTTGTTATTTTGTACTAGATACATCTGTTTTATTGCAAGGCTTGTTTTTGGGGCTAAAATAGACGCAGTTCTAAGAATGTTTCGTGTAGATGGGATCTCAAGGCTGACTTAACGGCCTTGAGAAAACTCTTACATACAGATGTCCTACAGAGAATTCTAGCTTAAATGTATGTACGTAACGTGTTTTTTTTTTCTCAAGGAAATCATATTAGGGCATTTTTTGGGCAAACAAATATCAAAATAATTAGGTATGTGTTTCATCTTCATCATCATATCAGCCCGGAATCACCCACTGCTGGGTATAGGCCTCCCCTTTTTTCCGCCACACTTCCCGGTCCCGTGCTTTCCTGATCCAGGTGTTTCTCGCGACTCTGACGATATCTATATGTTATATATATATGGTATGTGTTTAGTCTGGATCAATACAAGAGGAATAATGCGTAAAAGTAAAAGTGTAAAAAATTGTTAGTCAAAACAGGAATGAAACAATAAAAAATAATAATATTGAAATAAATAGAAATTATTTGACTACCTAATTGCCATCCAACGTGGCAATGCTGCCAGCCTTCTGGGCACTTTTCCTGTTGACAGCGATGTAGACGACCTTTTTGACGCCCTGTAACCCTTTTGGTACTTATATATATTTTATTACTATATCTGTTTTTAAAGCCGGTATCTAATTTAACAAATAAAAATTGACCAATTTACACTACCTAATTGTTTATTTACAGTATGAGGTATGTATGACTTACTTATTTAGTACATCTACCCGATTTACCTTTGCAGTTAAAAAACAAGTCACTCAACGAAAAAAAAAACAACAAATTATTTTCATATTCCTATCGACCCATATGACACGCACACGCACACAACATGTAAGCCTCACTTGACTACATAACCTTGAGTTGACATTACGATAACATTCGTGTCCTTGGGGACCTGGCAAAGGGTTATTTAAAAAGTAAATATCGTCAGCTGTCATATTACAGCGAAAAAATATAGTTACAGGTCTCTGAAATATCTCTATGCAATATTAAATGTTTTTGTACACCTTTAGACTAGCGACGGATAGAAATTTTTAGGCTGATTATGCCACAAATTATCTTGGACATCACAGACATCGCTGTGAAGGAAACATCGTGATGAAACCTGGATGTATCCATACTTCTATACTTTAAACTAAAATGGTCTTTTTTTGTTTGTTCGTTTGTTTGTACCGAAAAGGCTCCAAAACTACTGGGGCGATTTTAACAATTTTTTCAGCAATACAAAGCTAAATTATCAGGAAGTAACATAAGCTATAATTTATTTTTAAAAAATAGAGATCCTTAAGCAAATTGCAATAATGTAACCCAACGTAGCAAAATGTTAAAACTAAAGCATGTGAAACCGCGGGGCGCAGCTACTAATAATATAAGTCAGAAATCACCAACCCATCTTGAGCAAGCGTGGTGATTAATGTTCGTGACTTCTCTGTATGAGAAGAGGTCTTTGTCCAGCAGTGGGATACCTAGTAATAGGCTGGTATATTTATATGCTAATAATTTGTATCCTCTTTTCTATGTGTCTTCGAATTCATCGTAGCTGCAGACTAGGACATGCCGGCTTCCTTACGATTTTGAGAAACAGTGGTGACGAAATGAGTTGCACTCAGGGAAGTGCATTCATGCATAAGTTCGTACTGGTTCGATCGGTACGACCTGCAGTTCGTACTGGCTCGATCGATACGACCTGCAGTTCGTACTGGTTCGATCGGTACGATCTGCAGTTCGTACTGGTTCGATCGGTACGACCTGCAGTTCGTACTGGTTCGATCGCTACGACCTGCAGTTCACGAGTCAGTATGCTAAAAGTCTCGCTAAGTATTAACTGGCTTTGATCCTCTATAGCTCGTTTTCTATAACTTACTTACGTATAACTGTCAGTTAATATGTGACGTCTCGTAGCTAGCGGTGTTTGTATAAACAAAGAATAATAGGGTAGATGACACATCAATCAATTGAGATACTTTTTAAGAGCTGTCAAAACGCGGTTCTCTCATAGATTTTGTATGTCAATAGCCAACTGTGACGTCACTCTTTATTCAACTCAATGATTCAACTATTTATTGATTTCAAAGCAACTAAAAACGTATTTTCGAGTTCTGTATGGTGTCGGACGTAAAGAATAGCACCATCCCATATCTTTCCGTGGGTGTCGTAAGAGGCGACTAAGGGATTTACCAGAGAATGGGCAGCAGCGTTCTCTGTGCTTTTGTAACAACCGCACTGCGATCGCCAACCCGCCTGCCAAGTGTGGCGATTTTGGCAAAAACCACCCTTCGGGGGCCATGTCCAGCAGTGGACGTCTTTCGGCTGAAATAGTAGTAGTAGTAGTAAAAATCGAATTTAGCAATTAATTGAAAATAAATCAGGTTTTCAGGTTCAAAATAAAGAGTTTTTTTTAGAGATTGGTGTCTTGGAATTTTTGTTTTATCCTATCCGCGTCACCTACCTGTCACTTGATTCATAAAAATCAAAGAAATCTTTTCTGTGACGTTTTTTTTCTAAACGGTCAATAAGCAATATGTGAAACAGAACCTACCGGAACCGGCTACTAAATTATTTAAAATGGCCGGAACACAAAGGGCGATGAAGGAATATGGATGGGTTTTAGTCAGTAAAAGTCCGACACTCCCTTTTGCTCCGCCCAGAGCGGGAGGAGTCACTTGATGGGGTCTTTCGAAAAAACTAGTTCCAGTATTGATATCATTTGTAACGTGTTAAAGACTGGTAGTTTACATCGTTACTGCATCACGACTACTGAGCATGAGGTAGTGGGTTCGATCCCCAGGTCGGGCAAAGTGTTATTGGGTTTTTCCATCAGTAATTTCTCAGTATCAGCCACGGAGTCTGGATTCGGAAGAGCTCGTAGCTAAATAATAACAGCCACTCGGGTCGATCTTTGGGTTAAGCCGTGCTTGCCTAGGTTGGTCTGTGGATGGGTGACCACCCATTACATGCAGAGTTTCCTCCGTGCCTCGGAAAGCACGTTAAGCAGTTGATCCCGGCTGTCATTTGTGATCTTTGACAGTCGTTACAGGTAGTCAGTGGCCCAAAAAGTCTGACAACCAGTCTTACCAAGGGGTATCGTATTACCCAGTACTAACTGGGTTGTGGAGGTCAGATAGGCAGTCGCTCCATGTAAAATACTGGTATTCAGCTGCATCCGGTTAGACTGGAAGCCGACCCAAATAAAACTTGGGAAAAGGCTAGGCAGATGATGAGCCACGGACTCAGGATTTGTGCCCGATTGGCAGTAGGCTCGCCCCTATTACATGGGACTTAAACATAACTGGCGAAATGTGGGTGTACTATTTAGGTACACCTCTGCCAAACCCTTCGGGGATTACAGGCGTGATGGGCGAAATGTGGGTGTATACTAATTATTAGATACACCTCTGCTTGAAGCAGTGATAGCCTTTTTTTTTTTTTTTTTTTTTCGTATGGGAAATCATCAAATAACTCCTCCCGCTCTGGGCGGAGCAGGAGGGAGTGTCAGACTTTTACTGACTAAAACCCATCCATGTTCCTTCATCGCCCTTTGTGTTCCGGGGCCGCGGTATCTCTTTCGAACTGTCCCGCAACCCCGGCAGGCATCGGTCCTTGCGGACCCCTTCCTTTTTGCTGACTCTCTTTGAGGCGCGCGTGGAACACGAACGCGCCGTCGACACGGCCTGTCGTCATGAGACGGACGGACGGCGAGCTAGCCCATAGCCCACCGTCCACAGGCCCGCAAGCAGTGATAGCCTAGTGGTGTGACCGTCGGACTACCAAGTCATAGGTCTCCAGTACAAACCCAAGACACGCACCTCTAATTTTTTCCAATTCATGTCATCATCATCATCATTTCAGCCAAAAGACGTCCACTACTGGACAAAGGCCTCCCCCAAAGAGGGGGTTTTTGCCATAATCGCCACGCTTGGCAGGCGGGTTGGCGATCGCAGTACGGTTGTTACAAAAGCACAGAGAACGCTGCTGCCCATTCTCTGGTAAGTCCCTTAGTCGCCTCTTACGACACCCACGGGAAGATATTGGATAGTGCTATTCTTTACATCCGACACCATACAGAACAACAATTCATGTGCGTATTGTATAATTATCACTTGCTTCGGTGAAGGAAAACATCGTGAGGAAACCAGCATGCATGAGAGATATTTCTCGACGGCATGTTAAGCCAAGTCAGAGGCCCATGGGTGGCTTAAAAAACTCTGACACCAGGTTAGTCACTAACCACACGATAAAGAAAGAATACCTCTTACAGTCCTGAAAGTTTATAGACAGCAGCATTAAACCCACTCACATAATAATAATAAGCCGTGTGGTATCCGGCAGAGTAGAATAAAACCAACCCATTACACTCACGGGTGTCGTATAAGGCGACTAATGTCTGAGGCAGAACACCTTGCGCCTCCGTAGACCAGAGAATGGGCAGCAGCGTTTTCTGTTAGTCTTTCATCACTGCGATCTCCAATCCGCCTGCCAAGCGTGGAGATTACGGCAAATTCCTCCCATCATGGGAGAGGCTTATGTCCAGCAGTGGACGTTATGGGTTGTTGTAGTAGTGTAGTACATAATAATATATTCATAATAAGCCCCGCATACACTTAGTCCTTACATTTCATTTTCGGGCCCACCTTTGAACCCCAAACAAAGAGATTCGGGACAAAAGAATATCTGGCATCTAGATTGACAATAGACATGTCGTCTGATATGTTTGATGTTTTTGACAGACAAATAAGCGTTGTTTGGCTGTCAAACGGTTAACTGTCTGCGATAAGGATGTCAAATGTTGAAGTGAATATGTTTTGTCTCTTTTATCCAAAGAGGGAACTCGTGGCTGAATAGTATTTATTTATTAAACTTACACTATCTTTATAGGATGACACCAATACAATTAGTGGTTTGCAAACACACACCAGATAAATATGAAAACAACTTATGGATAATACTACAAAAACTAAACTTTAAAAGTATGTAGAGAGCAACACTAAAAACAATAACTTAAAGAATAAAATTATATGTACCTATACTACCTATATAATAATTCTCAAACTAAACTTTTTTTTACTGCTATAAAATCTTAACCTCATCATCTGCCTAGCCTTTTCCCAACTATATTAGGATCGGCTTCCAGTCTAACCGGATGCAGCTGAATACCAGTATTTTACATGGAGCGACTGCCTATCTGACCTCCACAACCCAGTTAGTACCAGGTAATACGATACCCCTACAAAATGTTAACCTTTAATATAAAAACAGCCTCTCGGGTCGATCTTTAGGTTAAGCTGGCGCTTGCCTAGATAGGTCTGTAGATGGGTGACTACCCATTACGTACCGAGTTTCCTCGGTGGCTCGAAAAGCACGTTAAGCCGTTGTTCTCGGCTGTTACTTGAAGATCTTTGACAGTTGTTACGTAGACAGTGGCCGGAAGTCTGACAACCAGTCTTAACAAGGGGTATCGTATTACTCAGTACTAACTGGGTTGTGGAGGTCAGATAGGCAGTCGCTCTATGTAAAATACTGGTATTCATCTACATCTGGTTAGACTGGAAGCCGACCCCAACATAGTTGGGAAAAGGATAGGCAGAATCTACCTATACTTTATTCCAAATTCCTTCGAAATCCAAAACTGAGACTGCAATTTTATTCTCTACATCACGTTCGAAATTCGAACGGTGTCTCGTTGTGAATCCGCGATGATTCACTTTAAAAACAAATGAGTTCGCTTAGAATAGAATAGAATAATTTTATTTGTGTAAAAACATGGTACATTAAGGTCTTAAAAATAGGATTGTGAACTTACATGTTTTGCCATACAATGGCATACAAATATTAGAACATAACATAGAATTTTAATACGAAACATCAATTTGCTCAACTATTAATCTAATAATTAAGAAATAGGAATAACATTTACAATTTAGGATTAATATATATTCGAAATTTTAACAATAATGCTTATAATTTAAAAAAAAAAACATATACCAACGTAAAACACTTTGTAAAACTCAATAGCCATATTTATCTATTACTTTTTTTTCAAGAAATTCTTTTACACTATAAAAACAATTATCAGTAAGCCATCTATGTAATTTGGATTTGAAATATTTTAATTTTTTTAATTTTTTGCTTTCGAATTGTGTGCGCTCACTTGAGTGAGGTGAACTAGTGAACTTTACAGAATAGCACTATTCTGTTACCAGGCATTTCAGCATTGACAGCCACCCCGTCTGTTGACGTCATTGATAAGACAAAAGCTTACTGATAACAATTGAGGTAGATTAGATAGGTATTGTCTGTATTCATTATATTTGGGACTACTTGTTTATGTTAATTATAACGGTGTACAGGTTTGTGAGGTAAGCAGCGGTTTAAGCACGTGTTTATTATTTTACGTTGCGTAATAATAAGAGGCGCGCACAGACGATTTTTACGCCATTGTAAGAAAAAGGACCGCCTCCATAGCCGGCCGACTACGCACTGCCACCAATAGTCTCCTGAGCGTGTTCTCAGATCGGTGGGACTCCCCTCTGCTGCGCCACTGGGTGAAGATCCGTACGAATTAAAATTTTAAGGATATCTCCTTATTACTAACACTAGTTATTAACATTGAGCTATTACTACTACGTATAGAGAAGACAGCGCGAACAAAATCTGTGCTCCGTTCGAACTCAGCCAGCTGGCTACAACCCACTCAGTCGCTTGCTCGCTCTTGAGCGCTTTAAGTCTTGTTTGTTATATATGCAATAAAACGTGAAAATTCAACAAATATGGTTACGTGTGTGTTACGATATTGCACTAATAATTCAAGCAACACGGCAAAGTGCAAAGGAATAACTTTCCATCGGTAAGTAACTAGATAATCATTTTTAAAATGTAATTCGAGCAAAATATTTACCGGACGCCATTTTGCGTCATTTGTCATAGACTAAAAATTTAAGAAGTGACATTGGCTGTGTAACAAGTCGTGTAGATAGTATTACCTGACGTATATTTTTATAGTGGAAAATAATAATCTTACACACTTAGATTAAAAAATGTCCAGATTCCGTGTTCGAAACAAAACGGAACGTTTTAAGTAAAGCCACTTTTTTATAAATGTGTGAGTGAGCGCCGCGCTCGGTAGTGTATTACGTATCGGATTTGCGTTTGTATGTAATGTGCGTGTAATACCAGTGGCGGAGACTTACCCATAAATGTGAGAGATTTTCAGTATTTTACGTTCAGCGTAAAATATATCATCAACAGTAATGACATGATTTTTGATCATTACGGTTGGTGATTTTCAACGTTATTTCTTGTGTAATTTGTCATGTGCGGCTTTATCAGAAATTATTGTTAACTACAAAAAACGCGATTCTGACCGAATCTGACCAAGTCTGACCGAATCTTTCCGAGTCCGATCGAATCTGACTGAGTATGTCCGAGTCTGACTGAATCTCACCAAGTCTGAACGTGTCTGACCGAGTCTGACCAATTCTGACTGAGTCTGACAGAGTCTGACCCAGTTCGACCGAATTAGACTGAGTCTGAACGTGTTAGACCGAATCTGACCAAGCCTGAACGTGTCTGACCGAGTCCAAACGAATCTGACTGAGTCTGAACGAGTCTGACCGAGTTCGACTGATTCTGAACGTGTCTGACCGAATCTGATTAGTTAGTTTGACTCTTAATCTGACTCTGACTCTAAATGAGACTTTGAGGCAATGGACAAAGCGTTTCGAATTCAGTAATTGAGCCAAAGCTTTTACATTTATAAAAAAAAACATCGTTTATGTAAATAAAACTCTTTTGTAATTTCTCGTTCTGAAAAGATTTTTAAGTTACAAATAATGGGTAAAAAAAATTATGCCCCTGGCAACACTCAACAAATATGGCGTGACAGTAATGTCAAATTATACTTTTTGTTTACATAAGTTTAAAATGCGGTAACAAAGAAATACAAAGTGAAATTGAATACTTACTTGTGAAATGATATATAGTGGCACATTCCTTTTTTTTAGTGTGCTTTCTACACCATTTCACAACACAAACCTTCATTTTAAAATATCAAAACACGTACTCGTGACGTAGTTTACGCGGGGAACGTTCCTAGGCGACTGACGTATGGATCGTACGACGCGAGATATATGTCCCGCGTGTTTTTGGCTTCAATTCTCAGTGGCCAACTATCAATCTGGACATTTTTTAATCTAAGCTTACACACTTAGATTAAATAATGTCCAGATTCCGTGTTCGAAACAAAACGGAACGTTTTAAGTGAAGCCACTTTTTTTGAATGTGTGAGTGAGCGCCGCGCTCGGGAGTGTATTACGTATCGGATTTGCGTTTGTGTGCAATGTGCGTGTAATACCAGTGGCGGAGACTTACCCATAAATGTGGGAGATTTTCAGTATTTTACGTTGAGCGTAAAATATATCATCAACAGTAATGACATGATTTTTTATCATTACGGTTGGTGATTTTCAACGTTATTTCTTTAATTTGTGTAATTTTTCATGTGCGACTTTATCAGAAATTATTATGTTACGACTTTTTGTGATATTTGCTTGCAAGTTAATTAAATGTTTGTTGTTTTGGTGTACTTAAATACCAAGTCTGAATGTGTCTGAACGTGTCAAACCAAGTCTTAACGTGTCTGCCCGAGTCTGACCGATTCTGACTGAGTCTGACAGAGTCTGACCCAGTTCGACCGAATTAGACTGAGTTTGAACGCGTTAGACATAATCTGACCAAGCCTGAACGTGTCTGACCGAGTCCAAACGAATCTGACTGAGTCTGAACGTGTCTGACCGAGTCCGACTGATTCTGAACGTGTCTGACCGAATCTGATCGAGTCTGACCGAACCTGACCGAGTCCGACCGTTAAGCCGGGTCCAGACTAGCGTAATGTAACGCGACTCCACCGTGTAATGTAACGCGAATTCTAGGTGTGGACGGCACCGCGAGCATTACATGTAACACTCGCGGTTGATCCATCGGCTGTCGGTTTTTGCGCGAACACAAAGGCGCACGCAGTATTCGCGTTTTCAATTCGCTTTGAGTTCGTGTGCCGTCCACATTGTTGACATGAATTAAACGTAATCGTTACATTCGCGTTACACCAGTCTGGACCCGACATTAGTTAGTTTGACTCTTAATCTGACTCTGACTCTAAATGAGCCTTTGAGGCAATGGACAAAGCGTTTCGAATTCAGTAAATGAGCCAAAGCTTTTACATTTATAAAAAAAAACATCGTATAAGTAAATAAAACTCTTTTGTAATTTCTCGTTCTGAAAAGATTTTTAAAAGTTACAAATAATGGGTAAAAAAAATTATGCCCCTGGCAACACTCAACAAATATGGCGTGACAGTAATGTCAAATTATACTTTTTGTTTACATAAGTTTAAAATGCGGTAACAAAGAAATACAAAGTGAAATTGAATACTTACTTGTGAAATGATATATAGTGGCACATTCCTTTTTTTTAGTGTGATTTCTACACCATTTCACAACACAAACCTTCATTTTAAAATATCAAAACACGGACTCGTGACGTAGTTTACGCGGGGAACGTTCCTAGGCGACTGACGTATGGATCGTACGATGCGGGACATGTATCCCGCGTGTTTTTGGCTTCAATTCTCAGTGGCCTACTATCAATCTGGACATTATTTAATCTAAGCTTACACATTTAGAAAAGAATAGACTGTGGATTTATTAATTGAAGGAAGATAAATTCATGAAAGAAGAAAATCAATTAGCTACGTACCTAATTTTTTTTTTAGATTGTTTGGTTTTAATTGATTAATTGTTTGTACAAGTAAAGGCCTGAAATAAAATTATTATTTATTTAGGAATACAATACAATTTGTTTAAGAATGAGACTTCCCATAACCCTGACTGAACCAGTTAGTATAGGTAGGTATATATGCCAGAATATATTATTTGTTCCGCAGAGTAAAGTTAGTTTATACCTAAAATAAATATTATAACGAAAATTGTAAGTCAAACAATGTGCACGTAAGGGGTATCCAATGAAATAGGCAGAATATGAACAAAGTGTCGCCTCTTAACGGTGACATCGCATCTATGACTCATTAGCCGCCCCCCGCGCGCCCCGCACTGCCGCGCTTGTTGCACATATTTTGTTCGCGCTGTCTTCCCTATACGTAGTAGTAATAGCTCAATGGTTATTAAGTTATTTTGTTGCTACTAACACTATGGACTCATGTCTGAAATAAAGAATTTGAATTTGAATACCTGCCCAACTCACAGGATTTAATATATTTGCTATAACCACAGATAAATGGCTAGAATATACTTTATTGTACACCAAAATTGATAAACAGATATTATATAAGTTTGCTACGTTGTCGTGTCACATCATTCCTCAATGTATCATTCAAAGTTACATAAACGCAAATATAGTCACGGATAAATCAAATACAAAGCATTTATTTCAAGCTGGCCCGTTACAGGGACTTTTGTATTGTCGAAACAAAGATAACAACGAAATGTAGCTAAAGTCCCAGTCACAGGGCATAAAAACTGTGAACGTAATGTAGTTGCCCATTCCCTAGCGTAGATCTCTATGGAGAAGAACGGGCAATACGGGATCCATCGACACTTTTAAATCAGAATATCGTTACATAACTTTGGTTACCTACATAATTCCTGTTGAGATTTTAATTATGTGAGAACGATGTAGCAAGATGTGCACGTTAAATGTGTCCTTAGTAAAAACCATTCAAAAATAATTTAGTAAATTCAAACAAGCCGTGGCAGCTAAGAAATGACCAGTCACAACTGACAGCGCCCGTTCACGAACATGACGCATGGATCAGCACCATTCAACTCCACCATTTTGAAGGGAACTAAACTCCGACACACGCGCCACCATCAGCGAGACATTTGAGTAGCATGACATACTCTCATCCGCAAACCTATGTCTTTTCTTGACTTGAATGAGCCCTTCATTCAAGTCACGAAAAGACGTACACATGAAAAAAAGTTTGTGATCACTAGATTCACTAGCTTATGCTGATATAATTTTTTAAATTGAACTTTTGTAGGTTTCGAGTGAATTAATGCTTTATGATAAATGATGTTTATTTTGCAAGTAGGTTTTTACTTTTACAAACACTTTTTCACGTCATTTTTATAAAACTAGATGGGGCCGGTGTTTCGTACCTGACTACTCTGAGAAGAAACAGCCGAAACAAACTCAGAGGTCATAGTCTCTTTTGAAGTCCAGACATAATCTTGCTCAATTCACATGAGGACCATGCAGATTAGTGTCTGAGATGGTCTTTTGAAGAAAGAACCACACAGATTTAAGTGGACCTGTCCAGTCAGTGCAAGCATTTATCAGTTATCGTGTAGCTCGACTTATAACTCAAGGAGCTCAACGAAACGACGAACAATACCAAAGAAAGGACATTTGGGTAGCTTTATAGTACACAGCACTCACACAATGGGCTATCATCATCATCGGCCTAGCCTTTTCCCAACTATGTTGGGGTCGGCTTCCAGTCTAACCGGATGCAGGTGAATACCATTATTTTACATGGAGCGACTGCCTATATGACCTCAACAAGCACAACCCAGTTGTCAGTTGTCAGACTTTTTGAGCTACTGACTACCTGTAACGACTGTCAAAGATCTACAAATGACAGCCGGGACCAACTGCTTAACGTGTTTTCCGAAGCACGGAGGAAACTCGGTATGTTAGAGTGCTCACCTATCCACAGACCAACCTAGGCAAGCACGGCTTAACCTAAAGATCGACCTGAGCAGCTGTTATTGTTTAGCTCCTAACACAATCACACAATATGGGCTTTGCGATTATATAATATTAAAGAGATTTAATCTATACAATGCAAAGATTGTACAATCTTCAACAGCTCCATGACAGCGCCCGTTCACGAACATGACGAATGGATCACATAACAAGATTTCTCAAAAGATAGCTAAAGTAGACCACTTAGAAACGGACACACAAGACCTTCCGTTCAACTGGATATCAAACGGGTAATGTACTGGAAGGATACGAATGGCCGATCAAGAGTAACACATAAACGTTTACCTGCTCTCTTTAAAAATACTTTCATATAGATATATCATCCTTGAGAAATGGTGTCGGTAACATCTGGTATGTTGGAGATGAAAAATGTTATCATTATGTTAGGTTTCTATATTGGAAAATGAATTGTTATGTTAACTAATCGATTAAGTATGGAATATGCATCGTGTATCAGAATGGTCTGTTTGAGATTTTAAAGATAGCTGGTAATATAGAGACAGTAATTAGTGTGAGCACCGGTGGCCCAGTGGTGGCAGCCCAGACTTACAAGCAGTAAATCGTGGGTTCGAACTTCCAAACTAGGCAGGCGCATTACTTTGTGTAATTGTGTAAAACATCGTGAGGAAACCGGAATGTCGTAGAACCAAAAAATCGAAAAATTTCGTAGTGGATTATGGCCCAATTCCCTCTCATAGAGAGGAGGCCTATGTCGCAGCAGTAGGAACATTATAGTCTGATTCTCCCAGAAAAAACTTCCCCAAAGACTGAAAGCTACTAATTTATTAGTTTATTGAACAGTGCCACTTCGCGAGGTGAACTCGCTGCTGATCTTGTTCAAGATGTTTGATTGAACTTGTGCAGTCACTTGAGTGGGCTACTTACTAAGTAAAATTTACAGAATAGCACTGCTAATACTCTTTTTTAGGGTACCATACCTCATTCGACAAAAACTGAACCCATACAGGATAACTTTGTTATTCATCTGTCGTATGTCCGTCTATCAAGACCCTTTCTTTCAGGAATGCAAGAAGCTGAAATTATTACCAGTTATACTCAAGTCTACTACACCTTAGAGCAGTGCAAAAATCAAACGTGTAAATCAATGCGATCAAAAGATATTATGACCGTTTACGTCGCACATTTTGCGATTTCACAAGGGAGTCAAAATCTACAGGGTACTTCCCGTTGACCTAGAATCCTGAAAACCGTAAATATGTAGATGAATAACAATATACACACAAGATTGTACGGAACCCTCGACGCGCGAGTCCAACTTGTACTTGGCCGGTTTTTTTTTAATGATAAATTTTGTTTTCTAAACTTATAAACAGATGGAATATGACATAACTGAAAGCTATCTAGCCCTACGGCTCTACAAACTGTTTCGTCCGAATCGCAATCCTGTCAATTTTTAGGGTTCCGTAGTCAACTAGGAACCCTTATAGTTTCGCCATGTCTGTCCGCCCGTCCGTCTGTCCGTCCTCGCTTAATCTCTGTGACCGTTAGCACTAGAAAGCTGAAATTTGGTACCAATATGTATATCAATCACGTCGACAAAGTGGTAAAATAAAAATTGGAAAAAAATGTTTTATTAGGGTAGCTCCCCTATATTATGTAAAGTGGGAAGTGATTTTTTTTTAATTTCAACCCTTACGTGTGATATATTGTTGGAAAGGTATTTAAAAATGAATAAGGGTTTCCTAAAATCATTTTTTGATAATGTCTATAATTTCGGAAATAATCGCTCCAAAAGTAAAAAACAATGTGTCCCCCCCTCTAACTTTTGAACCATAAGTTTACAAAATATGAAAAAAATCTGAAAAATATAACTTTATAAGGACTTTCTAGGAAAATCATTTCGAACTTGATGGAAACAACAGTTTTTGTACAAAAAAGACAAAAAATTGTACAAAATAATTTCTGGACTAAGTTTGTAGTATATTCGTATATGCAAGCATTTTTACATAATGAATACCCACCTTTAAACTCATAAGTGGGAACACTTATTGTGACGGACGGGAAACTACGGAACCCTACACTGAGCGTGGCCCGACACGCTCTTGGCCGGTTTTATTTTATTCAGTTTTCCCCAGAGATAGTCCGAAGTGAAAGGTATAATATATTCAAGAAGAACTCTGAACGTGTCGTTAAAAATCCCAAAGAGTAAGAAATAGTGCTGAAGTCTTTTTATTTATTCATATCGTGGTTTTTATATCAAATTGAATACGTCTACAACTGGATATTGATCCTTTTCAAAGACTTGTGAAAACAGCTGACAAAAGTTTATTGTTTGAATCATTGGTCTACATGATAGACACATTAATTAGGTGATGACAGTTGAAGTCTTCGGTCAATCGATCTTCAAGTTAACCCACGCTTGCTTAGATTGGTCCGTGGATAGGTGACCACCCATTACATAACCAGTTTATTACATGCAGCGAAAAGCCGTTGGTCCCGGCTGTCATTTGTAGATCTTTGACAGTCGTTACAGGTAGTCAGTGGCCTGAAAGTTTCACAACCAGTCTTACCAGTCTTACCAATCGTATTACCTAGTACTAAAAACTGGAATAACAAAATGTGGAAAAAATCAATAATAATGTGTGTGGTGTGTGTGTGTGTGTGGAAATTACGGATTTTCCTACTCCTCCGCTATACTTTTCTGATTAATTTCGTTGCGGGATCCAAGACAGTTAAATTCATTCTCTGGGACTTCGTCGAGCTTCATTGTCTCGGCGCTTTTCTGGTGGTCGCCACTGTTGATTCTGGCTTTCAGGAGTTACAGTGGTTTGGGAACAGTGTGGCGGGCTTGTCCCAAAAAAAAAATTAAAAAAATACCTAGTACTAACTGGTAATGGAACTGGAGTAAACCAGGACGTCCTCTTACTCAGCAGTCGTGCGTGCGACTACTAGACCAAGGACGAAACTTACAAATACAAATTTTAGCTATTCTTTTTACATAGTTATTATTCCACACAGCTTTTAATCACCATACGTCTCTGTGATTTATTCAACGCGCAAAGAATGTCGAGGGGTGATTTAATTATACGGTAAAATATTCGCCCCGTAATTTATTAATTAATGGGAAATAATAGCATAGGGAAAATGGATAATTCGTTATGTAATTAAATTTAATTGATGTATGCTTCTGTTATGAATACCTTTGTTAAGAAGGATTCTGTACCAGCAATTCATTTCTGTTAAGTTCACTAGTTCACCTAACTCAAGTGAGCGCACACAATATTCAAAAGCGTGTTTTTAAAGTAAATCATCGCGGATTCACAACGTTCAAATTTCTTCGATCTTACAGAAAAAAAACTGTCTTTATTTAAATGTTACTTTTACGTTCACTCCAAAAAATGGATATCAATTTTCCAATTCCATTAGTCATTAAGCTGTTATCAAATGAGTTTTTCACGGAAATGAGGATCTAACGAACAGGATTATAGCTCTTCTCATCTGTAATACTGAGATCAAAATTCGCTGAAACTTGATGGTAATCTAAAATTTCTTCAATTTCTACGAATTGCATTGGAAAATTCTGTTTGAAGATTTTAATTTAGGATGAGTGGGGATATGTCACAATGATATTTTAAAGTTCTAAGTATATGGGATAATGACTAACATACATTATATCACGCCTGATATCCCCGAAGATTTAGGCAGAGGTGTATACCTGGTATTTTATTACACCCACTTTTATTAGTTACTATAGCACTTCGCTCGCGACTTCGTCCGCAAAAGTTGTGATAGCTCGGCTAATTTGTGTGATATCAATATAATTTATAGCTTATGTTACTCAGTAAAGATGTAGCTTTCTAATGGTGAAAGAATTTTTAAAATCGGTTGATAAGTTCTGGAGTTAAATCATAACGAACAAAAAATCTAATCTTTCCTCTTTATTATAATATTATTATATTACTAGCGGACGTCACGCGGTTTAACTCACGTAGTTCCCGTTCCCGTGGGAGTACGGGAATAAAATATAGTATATGTATACTCAATAAAAATGTAACTTTCTAATGGTGAAAGAATTTTTAAAATCGGTCGAGTAGTTTTAGAGTTAAATCGTAACAATCAGACAAACAAACAAACAATTAAATCTGTCCTCTTTATAATATTAGTACAGATATAGACTAGCGGACGTCACGCGGTTTCACCCGCGTAGTTCCCGTTCCCGTGAGAGCACGGGGATGAAATATAGCTTATGTTACTCAGTAAAAACGTAGCTTTCCAATGGGGAATTTTTTTTTTAAATCGGTCGAATAGTTCTTGAGTTAAATTGTAACAAAAAAAAATCAAATCTTTCCTGATTATAATATTAGTTTAGAATACTGTTTTAAGCTTTCACGGTTTAAAACTAAACTTATATTGTCACTTACGGGATATTTTTACGTAAAGTTGCTTAGTTTGATGTACAGAATGCTTGGTTGACGGCTTCGTGATGAGGTCTTTTACACCCTGTATTACATGAAACATACACACACACACAAATACACACATTATTGGTTACCTCAATTACCGGTATTCTCGCGGCTAAGTTTTAAAAATCGAAATAAAAATGTCGATAAAGATCGGCCCGTGCGAATTTTCGGACGATGCTTGCCGAGGTCGATCCGTGGATGGGTGACCATCAATGGCAACATTCCCAGTTCCCTCCGTGTCTTGGCAAGCTCGTTACGCCATTGTTCGAGGCTGTCATTTGTAGATCTTTGACAGACGTTACAGGTAGTCAGTGGCCCGAAAGTGTGACAACCAGTCTTATCCAAGAGATATCGTATTTATCCAGTTGCTGGGTTCTGGTGGTCACTTAGGAAATCGCTGCATGTTAAATACTGGTATTCAGCTGCATCTGGCTAGACTGGAAGCCGACCTCAACATAGTTTGGAAAAAGTCCTGACCTTTTTTAATTCATTGTGAACTTTTGTAGACCCACATCAAACCGACTATCAGTATTTTCATGAAACGACTGCTATTCTTCGCTACCTTAGTAGGGTAACCGGAAATGTTTGTAAACAATTGTTAATGAGGGTCGGAACAGTTTTGTTTAGTGATTGAACCTTTGTTTTACTCTTTAAGACCTATATATTTTATGTATAGGTGCCGACGAACCAAAAAAACGTCGATTGCAATATATTGCGATGGATAAAATTAGCTGTTACAAATTATTTATAACAAACTTAAAGATATGTGTAGGTGCCCAATGCGGTTCGATATTGTGATGGACTATTATTAAAATGAGATCTTCAAAAAAAAAACAGACGAAAGCCAGTCCAAAGTATGCAAGCGCTACAGACTCTTGCTGAGGTCTTGGGCTCGATACCTAGGTCGGGCCATGTGTCTTTATTCGGCATCAGAGTCTCAATTTTATTTTACATGGAGCGACTGCCTATCTGACCTCCACAACTCAGTCATTGGGTAATACCCAACCCCTTGGTAAAACTAGTTGTCAGACTTTCTGGTCACTGACTACCTGTAACGACTGTCAAAGATCAACAAATCACAGCCAGGACCAACAGCTTAACGTGCATTCTGAGGCACAGAGGAGACTCGGTATGTAATAGGTGGTCACCCATCCACAGACTAACCTAGGCAAGCACGGCTTAACCTAAAGAGTGGCTGTTATTATCTAGCCACGAGCTTCTCAAGATCCTCATGGATATTAAACATAATTGGAAAAATGTGGGACCACCACTTCACATTTGCGTAACCGGGTTTAGGAAAACAGGCGTAAATATTTCGGAAAAGAGATCATATCACAATGTATTTGTGGTCGGCGCATCATATCTTCTTCTTCCACACCTCTCTATCTCTCGTCATGTCATCAGACACCTCCTTTCTCACCATATCATCCTTCACACAGTCCATCCATCGTTTCTTTGGTCTTCCTCTACTCTTATAGCTATCTACATTCTCTCACGACATTTTCCTCATCCCTCCGCATCACATGTTCATACCACGACAACCGATTACCACACAACTTTTCAGTCACCGGCGCCACTTTCAGACTTCCTCTTATGTACTTATTCCTTATTAAATCCATTCGCGTTACACCACACATCCCATTTAGCAATCTCATCTCAGCCACACATGCAATAGGGAATATGCATAAAATACAAAACTCTTTTTCCCGTTAAATACTAAATTCTTTTTCTTTTTTATTCCCGCGATCATGATGCTTGCAACAGCGTCGAAATATCGGGAGCTCATCAACATAGACAATCACGGATATTATCCCGTAAGTACTTTGAGTGTAGTGAAAAACCGTGAAAGTCTTAAACAGTGCAAAACTCGTTTTATTTATTAAAAATGCCTTGTATTGGCCTATAAAAACATTGTGGTACACTTGTTTAAGTTGCTAATACACCGCTTATTTTACAATTAACTGTTTTATGTAGCATGTTTTTGGTGAAACGGAACGCTCTCTCAAAACGCGTCGTCCTCGATAACGCCGGTAGCGACGTCAAAGTCTGTGTCAAAAATACACTTTTATTTGAAAAGTGCCTAAAGTTTCACTAAGATTTTATTATAATATTGTTATTGTCATTTTTACTTGACTGGAGCACATACAATTAGTAAAATTATTCTTTTAAGGGTAATCAGTATTAAGGTATATCTAAGTAACTAAAAAGTGTAAAATAAAAAAATAATTTAAAAAATTAATAAACGCGACTGCGTAAAAATTAACTAATAATTTTAAATAAAACCGAAAAGAATAAAACAGGTTCAGGAGACAGGACCTATTGAATGTAAACAGTCGGGACCCATTAAATAATCTAGACTAAAATCATTACATCCAATATGGGTCCCGACTGTTGCAGTCAATATGTCCTGTCTCCTGAACCTGTTTTATTCTTTTCAGTTTTTATTTATAATTATTAGTTATTTATTACGCGGTCGGCTTTTTTTTTTTTTTGATCATCGCATGAAGTCACTAAAACAATGATCCCGTTTGAATGAAATGCGTTCAAAGTTACAACATCATAACTTATCCTAACGACCTCCGCGGGAAGATAGGCAATGTGCGAAGTTGCCACAAACGAATATTGTGGGCCAAAAACTTTGATCGTCTTGGGGTTGCCAGTTAAAAAGTTTTTGGCGCAACTTTATTTTTAACTTGGCAACATTTGGGAAAAAGGTTGAGCGAGCTTTGCTTTTTGAGATTGAAAAGGAATTCGGTGAATAATTTATGTGTAATTTTGTAGTGGGAAAGTTCTTTAGCTTAAACACCATTAAATTTCCCACCACTGGGACACCAGTTCCTCTATTAGAGCCGAGGGCATCGGCTATATTGTATAGAATAAGATAGAGATTGTGGAATATACTACCGGCTTTGTTCCCTGATCATTCTAATCCAGATCTCTTCAAAGTTCGAACAAGTTCAAAGATTGAGTGAATCGTTTTTTAGGGTTCCGTACCCAAAGGGTAAAAACGGAACCCTATTACTAAGACTTCGCTGTCTGTCCGTCTGTCCGTCTGTCTGTCACCAGGCTGTATCTCATGAACCGTGACAGCTAGACAGTTGAAATTTTCACAGATGATGTATTTCTGTTGCCGCTATAACAACAAATACTAAATATAGTCAATGGTACGGAACCCTTCGTGTGCGAGTCCGACTCGCACTTGGCCGGTTTTTTCTAGGCAAGCGTGCTTCCACCCTAGGCCGCGTTTTATTAAACGCAAGCCTATTTAGAGTTTAAAAAAAGTCGAGGCCTTCACAACTCTAAGCCACCACAGCTCTTGGAAAATTATTTGCTTTTCTTCCCAAATCTTAGTTTCTTTTGAAGAAAAACGGACTAGAAATTCCAAGACTTCGTAGCAGTTTGGTTTTTTTTTTTCTCTGTCTGTATGTGTGTTTGCCGGAACAAACAGTCACAATCACCCAAACGGCTAAATCAATTTTAACGGGATATTTACTAGCATATAGCTGATGTTATAAGGAGTAATTTGGGCTTTTATTTAAAAAAAAAACCGGCCAAGAGCGTGTCGGGCCACGCTCAGTGTAGGGTTCTGGTCCAGAAATTATTTTGTACAACTTTTTGTCTTTTTTGTACAAAAACTGTTGTTTCCATCAAGTTCAAAATGATTTTCCTAGAAAGTCCTTATAAAGTTCTACTTTTCAGATTTTTTTCTTATTTTCTGAACTTATGGTTCAAAAGTTAGAGACACATTGTTTTTTACTTTTGGAGCGATTATTTCCGAAATTATTGACATTATCAAAAAATGATTTTAGAAAACCCCTATTCATTTTTAAATACCTTTCCAAATATATATCACACGTTAGGGTTGAAATTAAAAAAAAAATCACTTCCCACTTTACATATAGGGGGGCTACCCTAATAAAACATTTTTTTCCATTTTTTATTTTATCACTTTGCCGGCGTGATTGATATACATATTGGTACCAAATTTCAGCTTTCTAGTGCTAACGGTCACAGAGATTAAGCGAGGACGGACAGACGGACGGACGGACAGACATGGCGAAACTATAAGGGTTCCTAGTTGACTACGGAACCCTAAAAAGATTAGGATTCCGTACAAAACAATTGACATTGTTAACAAAATCTGGTTCGAAAAGGCAACTTATATTTTTTTACAATAATTACACGCGGACAAAGATTGCAATGAAAATTAAAAAAAAATTGCAATGAAATTTAAAAAAAAAAAATTAAAAAAAAAAATTGCAATGAAAAAAAAAATGGCTACAAAGTGAGCAATATATAACCCTTCTAAATAATTCACACATATTTTTTTGTAACTTAAAATTAAGTTTCACTTTATCTCTGTAACTTGACTAAGTATTTCAAGTTCTTTCATAACTTCGCAAATTGTTCAATAGTTATTTATGCAACTGTTGTATAACGAGGGGTATTAAAACACGAATGTGGGTTTATCACACGAGGCGAAGCCGAGTGTGATAATAGTATCACATGAGTGTTTTAATACCTAATTATGTACAGTTGCATACAAGACTTTATCTACATCCATGATATGAATCCTCCATAAAAGGTTCTGAAACCATAGGATGTTGCAGTGTTGTAAGAAGTCTATGTAAATTCATGGAAAGTTTAATTGCTGAGTATTTAATACAAACAAACCATGTATAGGTAATAATATAATTATTAACATTTTGGATTGTACAATTATTAACATGCACAAAGCTTGTATCACTCATTTTTGTAAACAACAGGGATCCCTTTTTTTTGCATAATCTTCGTTTTCCTAATATACTTTGGCATAACTGTTTTGGCATAATTTGTTTTGCCATAATAATACTTTGCCAAATTTTTTTTTGGCATACTGTTTATGTTGGCATAATCATCTTGAAGGCTAATTTGTTATGGCACAAATTGAATTTTGCATAATGTTACTAGGCATAATGACTATTAGCATAATGGTATTTAGGCATACAAATAATATAAATACCAGAATAAAATTTGAGTTATTTTTACGTATTTATTTTGAAATAAAAATTCATTAAGTTGTACTACAAAAGTTAGTGACAGAAACGAATCGCTGCAAAACCGACTCCACGTAGTCTTGTCTGCCCTACCCCTAGAGTGTAATTTAAAATCGCGTAGGCGCGGAGGGGTGAGGCGGCCCGCGAGTTGAGGAGCAGGTGGTGAGCGTTAAACACATCTGCGACGATAAGCTCGCGTGGGACCGCCGGAGCCCTGCAGCGCCGGAGCCGTGACAGAAACCTTGCCTGCTGCATGTAGCATACTGCATGCTTGCTTGCTGCATGCTTGCTTGCATGCTGCATGATTGCTGAATGCATGCTTGCTGCATGCTTGCTGCATGATTGCTGCATGCTTGCTGCACGCATGCTTGCTTTATGCTTGCTGCATGCATGGTGTATGCTTGTTTAAATGTTTGCAAGCTGCATGTTTGCTGCATGCATGGTGTATGCTTGTTTGCATGCTTCTTACAGGGAAAAAACTCACATATGTTCACAATCAACTATGTTCAAAACAAATATGTTATGTATTACCTGCTTCGGAGAGATGGTTTTATTCCAATCGTCAAAATAAATTGGTATATCCAATTAGGGTATGTCTAAAATTTTAGGATTATGCTTCTTTGTTATGCCTATAAAAAATATGTTTTAGTATCATTATGCGTAAATCAATTTATGCCTAACAATGTTATGCTTAATCATTATTATAATTAGATAAATTATGCTTAAAAAAAATATGCGTAAGCTGTTATGCGTAAAAATGTTATGCAAAAATATAATTAGTAGGAACAAAAGTATGCCAAGTTATATTAGGTCTTAAAATTTTATGCAAATGGATAGGGAACCTAAACAACAAAGTACTTAGTGCAATACTAATATCCAAATATCGAACAAAAATGGCGGGATACGACGTGAATTCGAATTAACCTATAAGTTTTTTTTTTAATTACGTCACTGTGGTAGTGAATCGCACGTGCTAGACAATGTTCTTTTCAACCGACTTCCAAAAAGAGGAGGGAGAGAGAGATTTTTTTTTTTTTTTTTTGTGTTTGTTACCTCAGAACTTTCGACTGGGTGAACCGATTTTGATGATTCTTTTTTTATTTGAAAGCTCGTGCTTCCCGTGTGGTCCCATTTAAATTTTGTGAACATCTGATGCTGATCTTCGGAGATATACAATGGAACTCTTCAAAAATAGACGGCAATAGTGCCGTGAATGTTGCAATCGCTTGGATGTTTATTGTTTATACAACATCATGACGTAACATCACGCCTGTATGCTCTGAGGGGGTATGCAGATGTGTAAAATACACCCAGATTTGCTCGCGCCTCAAATGACGTAACATCACGCCTGTATCCTCTGAGAGGGTACGCAGATGTGTACAATACACCCAGATTTCGACAGTTAGGTATGTTAACTTACCGCGCGCGCCTCAAAGCGATGTCAGCAAAAGGGACTGTTCTAAAGAGATACTGCGGCCCTGGAACGCAAAGGGCTAAGAAGGAACATGGATGGGTTTTAGTCAGTAAAATTCTGACACTACCTTCCGCTCCGCTGAGAGCGGGAGGGGTAAATTGATGATTTCCCATCCGAAAAAAAGGAATGTGTAGTTCCATATATTGGGGATACGCCTATTACCATGACATGTGTTGTTAACAATTTGACAATAAATTCATGGCAAATATTTGTTTGGGGACAACTAAAAATGGAAAAATAAAAAACTTTTAACAAAAAATAAAACCGACTTCAAAAACACAAAAAAGTAAAAAATAACATTAGCTTCAGAAGTCGGTGACAAAAAAAGTAAATCAATCAAACAAAGGTCACCGACTTCTGAAGCTAATGTTATTTTTCACTTTTTTGTGTTTTTGAAGTCGGTTTTATTTTTTGTTAAAAGTTTTTTTTAAAAACGAGTTGCATAATGAAATTCAGTACAACATTATAACACCCGTTTGGATGTTATAATGGTTATTATGACACTGGCTGTTTTAATGTTGGCCATAAGTTAACTGTTTCAGATACTTTTATAGAGGATTTATAGCATGGGTGTAGATAAAGAATCTTATAAGTTACAAGTTACGTGGTAAAACAATAAAGGTTTACTTGAGTATCATGTTTCTGAAGCGCAAACTATCTTTGAATAAATTTCTACAAAATTGTAAGAGTGACTCTTGAGCATGAGTTTGCTGGGTTCGATTGCCAGAAAGGCAAAGTGGCATTGGACTATAAAAGGTATAAACGGGCTCTTCAGGAAGCCGACAACCAAGCTTCTTTACATCAAACTAAGTAAATCTACGCTAATTATTACTGGGACACTACTTTTTTTTCTGGGGTGAAAAATCACGTTTTAAGGTAGGACTCAATGTCACGCACTCAAATCATTGTGCTGATGGAAGCATTGAATAGTATGGGGATCATGGAGGTATTTTGAGTAAAGATACAGGGTTACTTTTCAATAACCAGCCAAAATTTAAAATTAAGATTTAGTTATCAAACCAAAAGAGCATTTTAAATATTATTGTCGAAAAATATAAGATTAAATAATAGCATTCCTTTGAAAATGTCCTAAAAAATTCCTAAATCATCAACCTAGTATGTGTGCTAACTGGTACCTATCTAGGTTGTTGAACTGAATTGTGCTGTTGCAATATCCACACTTTCGCTTTTTAGTGGTGGCCAGGAATTAAATATTATCGATTCTAAACCATCTCTGAAAATTAGGCCGGTCATTGAAAACTAACCCTGTATGTCATAAAAAACTTGTATTTAAAAAAACACCTGTTAAAAAGTTAAAACTGACCCCCAATATCTCCGTAACTAGAACGTCTAGAACAAAAAAATAATCGCAATGCCGAGGAGAATAAGTACTTTTTGGCTTCGTTAAGAATACTTTTACACCCATTGTTATTGGCTTGCAAGCAATTGAAATCATTAACAATAATTACAGGTAATAGTGCCATGAAAGTCTGACAACCAGTCTTACCAAAGGGTATCGTACTACCCAGAAACTGGGATATGTAGGTCAGATAGGCAGTCGCTCCATGTAAAATACTGGTATTCAGCTGCATCCGGTTAGACTGGGAGCCAACCCCAACTAATTTGGAAAATGGTTAGGTACATAATGAATCTTATAAGTTAAAAGTTATCGTGATGTGGAGCTCGTGGCTAAATTATAACAGCCGCTCAGGTTGATCTTTAGGTTAAGCCGTGCTTGCCTAGGTTGGTCTGTGGATGGGTGACCACCCTTACATATCGAGTTTCCTCCGTGCTTTGGAAAGCACGTTAAGCTATTGGTCCCGGCTGTCATTTGTAGATCTTTGACAGTCGTTACAGGTAGTCAGTGGACCAAAAAGTCTGACAACCAGTCTTACCCTCTCAGACGCCGCGCAAAAAAAACGATTAACTCCCCTCCCGCTCCGCCGTCACAGCCGCATTACGTCATCGCATGAGTCACCCGACCTCGGCTCTTGAAACTCTTATCGCTCGCCTTATAGTCGGTCTTATCTTAAGCCGTAAACATTCTCAGAATCGTTTTGAAACATACTTGTGTTTTATTACATAAACAACACTTGTAAACCACTTCAGTATTATAAACAAAGGATATGAGATAGATGACATATGAGAATTTGCCGCGCTCCGTATTTTATTTATTTTTGGTAAAAATACTGATTCAATTTACACGAAACTTTAGAACCAATGTAACAAATACACAAGTAACCTAATACATAATTCATATAAGAGTCTTACTGATACATTCTAATCAGATTTCAACTAGATTGTAACAAAAAACTCGTATACGGCGAACTGTCATTTTATTGTCATTGACCTCGATTTGAAAACACTTGAAATCTATATAAATATGAATATGTATGCTTATTCTTATAGTAAATAATGAATTATGGTTATTACTTACCTTGTTTTTGCTGTTTCCAAGACCATATTTCATTTTATAACAGTCAAATTCACATTTTCAATTGTTCACGCCATGTTGACCAAAATATCGTACGACGAAAATTTTGTTGGCTCACAAAATAATTTTGGTTCATTGTTCTACGTAAATATCTTGCTACAAAGTAGCATTACACAATAGTATGGTGATAAACATTCACTTCACAAAGTTTTCAACCACTTAACTAAACAAAAACACAATAAATCACTCGAGCGGCACCCAATGTTGACATAAACTGACGTTTTTACGACTGACGCGCTTCTTTTTTTTTATAGTGATGCCCCGTTTAGAATGTTACTAAAGTTTGGTATCGTTTAAATCGACTACTAGTTGGACATAGAGTGAAAAAAATTGCAAACGGTTTAGAGTTGGAAGTTATTTTTGAAAAATGTTTTTTTAACCCTTTAGATTTGTTCCGTTAACGGTACAGCGGGGCTCAAGGGATGTTCGTTATTTGTGCCATTTACGGATCCTTCGGGCCTGAGAGCCAAGGGGTATCGTAGTACCCAGAAACTGGAATATGTAGGTCAGATAGGCAGTCGCTCCATGTAAAATACTGATAATCACCTGTATCCGCTTAGACTGGAAGCCAACCCCAACTAATTTGGAAAATGGTTAGGAACATAATTAATCTTATAAGTTACAATCTATCGTAATAAAACAAAAAAGGTTTTCTTTAGTAAGTATCACGTTTCTAAAGCAAAAACTTTCTTAGAATAAATTACTACAAAGTGTTAGGGAAGATAATTTATAGGGTTCCGTACAAAAGACGGGTTAGACTAAATTGACATCGTATATATTGTGAATGTATCTGCACGTCATGTTATGACAGGATATGATGAAACCACAATTTACTGTATCACCCTAAATGTACCATATTCTAGCAAATAAATATTTAGATTTGATTTGAAAAAATGAAAAAAAAAACGGAACCTTATAAGATCACTCATGCATCTGTGTGTCTGTCTGTCCGTCTGTCACAGCCAATTTGTTCCGAATCTACTGTAAAAAATCAGGTGTTATTTGGTAGGAAGGTGTAATCCTATGACCCAAACACAGAGTAAATAAATAAAAAATAAAATAAAAATAAGTTTATTGGCACAAAAAAAAAGTGGAAAGGTGGTGACTGCAAAGTAAATAAACTTTTTTTTTTCATTTTTGGAGTAAAAATTAGGAAATTTTAAAAAAAGTTTTGCAAACCTTACTGTGCTACATATCAAACGAAAGGGCTCGTTATGAGGATCAATATATTTTTGTTATTATTGTAAAACAAATAGTTTTGATTTAATTCATGAATGAAGACGAAAATTTACCATTACGAAACTACGAGCCTAAAATTTTGAAAAAAATACAAAATATAGTTCAACAACAGCAACAACAACAGCCTATAATTTCCACTGCTGGACATAAGCCTCTCCCATGATGGGACGAATTTGCCGTAATCTCCACGCTTGGCAGGCGGATTGGAGATCGCAGTGATGAAAGACTAACAGAAAACGCTGCTGCCCATTCTCAGGTCTACGGAGGCGCAAGGTGTTCTGCCTCAGACATTAGTCGCCATAGACTACACCCGTGAGTGTAATGGGTTGGTTCTATTTCTACTCTGCCGGATACCACACGGCAAGTGTGTGCTACATATCCAACGAAAGGGCTCGTTATGAGGATTAATATATTTTTGTTATTATTATAAAATAAATGGTTTTTATTTTATTCATGAAAGAAGACGAAAATTTACCATTTCTCCCTCCCCTGATCTCCGGAACTACTGAGCCTAAAATTTTGAAAAAAAAATACAAAATATAGTTCATTGCTTGTAGATTACAGGAAAATATATATGAATTCTATCAGTTGAAAATAAAGTGGTAAACTCAATAGGTATAAGACTTTGGCATTGTACGGAACCATCTCCACGAGAGTTCATCTCGCACTTGGCCGGTTTTTACAACTTCCAGTTACTAAGTGGTTTAATATATTTGGGTAAAAAGAAGTCTTGCGGCTTAGTAATAACATAACATCACGTCTGTAATCGCCGCAGGATTAGGCAGAGTTGTGTAGGAATAGTACACCCACATTTCGCCAGTTCCATATAATAGGGGGCGGGCCTATTGCCATCAACCGGCCACAAATCCAAACTCCGTGCTTAGTAATAAAACAGCCGCAAATGCTGGTTAAAGGTTAAGCTACCCTTGCCAAGGTCGATCCGTGGATGGGTGACTGCGAATCAATTCATACCAAGACATATCCGTAACTCGGAAAGCATGGTAGACCGTTAGTCCCAGCTGTCATCAAAGATCTTTGACAGGCATTTCAGGGAGTCGGATCTTGAAATTCTGACCAAGGGGCAGCTGTCCTACACCCCGGGCGTCGGGGGCTACGTGGTTGCCCCCGGCCACCGTAGGCGCGGGCCTGTGGACGGTGGGCTATGGGCTAGCTCACCGTCCGTCCGTCTCATGACGACAGGCCGTGGCGACGGCGCGTTCGTGTTCCACGCGCACCTCAAAGAGAGTCAGCAAAAAGGAAGGGGTCCGTAAGGACCGATGCCTGCCGGGGTTGCGGGACTGTTCGAAAGAGATACCGTGGCTGAAAATACTGGGGACCGAAAATGGACGCCTTCGTCCCTTTAGCAGTTGCTGAGACTTCTCTTCTTTCAAGAGGCTGCAGGCCATCACGTGGAACCAATATGGGTTGGTGGTTTTCAAATTTGATCATCATCATTTCAGCCAAAAGACGTCCAAGTGTCGCCACATTGACCGGTCTCGTGCGACTCGCATCCGGCGGATCCCCGCAACCTTCACCGGTCAAATGTGTTTGAGTTTAATTTTTTATCGTGTTTAATTTTTGATTCTAAGATAATAATAAAAAATAATAATAAATATCGCTGGACATTATACACAGTGCCATCTAGTGCCACACTAAGCTAAGAGGCTTGTGTCGTGGATACTAGATTTTGTTTGTAAATACAAACTTATTATACATAATTATAAACATCTCGGAAACAAATGTCCATGCTCATCACACAAACATTTGCTCTTACCGGGATTCGAACCCGGGACCCTAAGAACGTAAGGCCGCCTCACTAACACTACGCCATGCGGGTCGTCGATGATAATGATGCCTTCATCACTGCGAGAGGAATTGTAATGAAATAAATGGATGGTCCTTACGGGACTCCCCATAGGACTGGGCAGAGGCAACTTACTTACGTATAACTGTTAGTTAATATGCCTACGTCTCGTAGCTATCGGTGTTTCTGTAAACAAAGTTAGCTTTAAATATCCTATCCGCGTCACCTACCTGTTACTTGATTCATAGAAAAATTTAAGAAAGCTTTTCTGTGACGCTATATTGGTAACGGTCCGTAAGCTAAATGTCAAACAGACAGAGATAGCAACCTTCCGTTACCTGTTAGTAAGTGATCAAAAATGCCCGTTGGACAAGCGAGATTTTAAGTCCTTCAAAGCATGTCCGGCCATTCAAGTATTACGTATGCATTATCGGTTGAACATTGCGTCGAACTGTCCTGTGTTGAGCTAGATAAGCATGTAATTGTGTGTGTGTACAGACCCCCAAACTATCAAAACTTTTCCTTATTTGAATCGATAATGGAAGATGTCCTGGCAAAACTTGCAGCCAGTAATAAATCTACAATTATTTGTGGTGATTTCAATATCAATATTTTAGAAGAAAGTTCAAATAGCAGTCGGTTATTAAATCTTTTTAAGTCATTTGACTTGACCAACACTTTTATAGAACCTACTAGAGTCACTCCATCTTCTGCTACTTGTATAGATAATGTTTTCTGCGATTGTGATTACATAGATAAAGCCATAGTAAATTGTCTGCCGTCTGACCATAGCGGACAAACTGTAACTTTTAGGTGTAATACACCATTGCAAAAAGTCGAGATTAAATTTAGACCTATAACTTCTAGCAAATTAAATAGATATAATATTTTCCTACAAAACAAGTTAGATGTTATGAGCCATGACGATATTAATGTAAATCAATTGTATGACACGGATTTCAACAAAACTTTTGAACAGAAGACAAAAAGTATTTGCCCTAAATTTATATTTAGTGATTGGGCAACTAGAGGTATCAGAAAAAGTAGGGAAAGACTATTTGAGCTATATGGCCTTAAGCCTTTTATAAACACTGAAACTTTTAACAAGTATGTGGCTAAGTATTCAAAAATTTTTAGAAATACATGCAAGGTTGCTAAAGCCCTGCACATTAGCAACAAGATCAAAACAGCAGAAAACAAAATAAAGACAGTTTGGAAAGTCATAAATAATGAGACTAACAGGAAGAAAATACGTAACACTAGATACACGTTAGATTCAGCATGTGGTCTTAAAAGCTCTAATCTGGAAGTAGCTCAAGAATTTGTAAATTTCTTTACCGATATACCATTAAAAACTACGGAGGCTCTTAATTCCTCACCTGAAGTCTCAATTGGATTATTAAAGGCGAATGTATCTGGCTGCACGGCTGAATTTAAATTTAAACACATAAACCCAATGATAGTTATTAAAGCTTTCCGGCAAATAAAAATCAAACTAACCGAAGATCTATGGGGAATGTCTATCAAAGTTTGTACATCCATACTTGAGACTATAGCCCCATACTTGGCTTTAATTTTTAATTTGTGTGTGGACCAAGGAGTTTTCCCTGATCTAATGAAATACAGTAAAGTCATACCTCTTTTCAAATCCGGGGACAGTAAAGATACTCATAATTATAGACCTATATCAGTGTTGCCAGTTTTTAGCAAGGTGTTTGAAAAAGTAATGCTTAATCAAATGCTCAATCATTTTAACACCAACAAAATTTTACACGATCAACAGTATGGTTTCACCAAGGGACGTTGTACCACTGACGCCGGTGTAACCTTATTAAAGCACATATTTACTGCGTGGGAAGAGTCTCAAGACGCCATAGGAATATTTTGTGACCTTTCCTAAGCATTTGATTGCGTAAATCACGACACATTGCTTTTGAAACTTGAGCATTACGGACTAGGTCAACTTGCACTTAGTTTGGTAAAATCATATTTGACTGATAGACACCAACATGTTCAAATAAATGGTGTTAATTCAAAGGGTTTAAAAGTAAAAATGGGGGTTCCGCAAAGCTCAATATTGGGTCCTTTCCTCTTTCTCGTGTATATAAATGATCTACCCTATTTATTGAAAAACCAACCTCAAAATATGGTGTTATTTGCTGATGACACTTCCCTAATTTTTAAGATAAATAGACGGGCCCAAAATCTAGATGACGTGAATAATGCCCTACTTCAGGTCCAGAATTGGTTCACAGCAAACAATTTGGTATTAAATGAAAAAAAAACTAAATGCATAAGATTTGCTTTACCCAATGTTAAGAGTAGTGATTGTGAAATAATATTGAATAAAGAGAAACTTGAATTCGTAGATAAAACGGTTTTCCTGGGGATTACGCTTGATTCAAGGCTACAATGGGGTTCACATTTAACATCCCTTGCCCCCGCAAGGGATGTTAAAGCTAAGTTCAGCAGCATACGCTATTAGAAAAATCCGTCAATTCACTGATGTAGATACCGCTAGACTGGTCTATTTTAGTTACTTTCATAGTATAATGTCTTATGGCATTTTGCTATGGGGACGGGCTGCAGATATTGAGTCTATATTTATTCTGCAAAAAAGAGCCATCAGAGCCATATACAATCTTCGTAGGCGCGATTCTCTAAGGGAACTGTTTAAAGATATTGGCATCATGACATTGTCAGTACATCTACGAAAACATAATGTACGTCAGAAAAAATCTGCAACTTTTTGGAAAATGAGGTGACAGACATAATTACAGTACTAGAAATAGGGACCAACTAGTTCAGCCAGGCTTCAGACTCGCTAAAGTAGACTCATCTTTCATGGGGTACTGTTTGAGATGCTATAATAAAATTCCACAAAATATTCTTGAACTGAATGAGACGAAATTTAAAACATGCATCAAACGCACACTATGTAAGCAAGCTTATTACAAGTTGGGCGATTATATCGCTGATAAGAATGCGTGGCTCAATGCTGGTCCTGCTCCACATGGACAGGGGCGCATAAATAGATAGCATTACATATAATTGTTGGAGCTGCTGAAGATTGTACAACTATATTTGCATTGTATAGATTCAATCTCTAGTATTATATAATCGCATAGCCCATATTGTGTGAGTACTATGTAAAGCTATCATTCACTGGAATCCTACGTCTTTTCTTGACTTGAATGTGCCCTGGCAGTTGAGAGTATGTCATGCTCACTCTAATGTCTCGCTGATGGTGGCGCGTGTGTCCGACCATTTGGTTCCCTACAAAATGGTTGAGTTAAATGGTGCTGATCCATGCGTCATGTTCGTGAACGGGCGCTGTCAGTTGTGACTGGTCATCTCTTAGTTACCGTGGCTTATTTTAATGTTTATTTTTGAATTGTTAATTTTGTTTTTACTATGGACACTTTTAACGTGCACATCTTGCTACATTGTTCTCACATAATATACCATCTCAACACGAATGATGTAACCAAGATTTTGTAACAATTTTTTGATTTAAAAGAGTGTCCATGGAGTTTCTTGCCCGTTCTTCTCCATAGAGATCTACGCTAGGGAATGGGCAACTACAGTACTTTCACAGTTTTTATGTCTTGTGACTGGGACTGTAGCTACATTTAATTTTCATCTTTGTTTCGACAGATCAAAAGTGCCTGCAACTGGCCTACTTGATTTTGCTTACGTAATACTTAAACGCCCTTTCCAGTGACCACTGAAGTCAACTTCATGAAATTTGCTCTACGAGGTCACTCACTCCTGTCAATTATCTAGATAATTGAATTCTAACATGACAGCTCGTTAATCGAACTAGCAATTAGTGTCAGACCACTTAGGAGCTAGGTTCGCCAAATTATAGCGCGAGGAAATTATGAAAATTGTTTCCCAAAGGAGTAGAGAGATGATTGACGACAAGGTTGGCGCAGTGGATGAGAGATTGGCTGCTGTGCTACGGGTCGCGGGTTCGATCCCCGCCGGGTACAAATATTTGTATGTGAGTTTAAATGTTTGTTAACGCACCCACGATACAGGAGAAGTTCCTAGTGTGAAGCAACGTGTATATAAAAAAAAAACACTTTTAATCTAACATATGAATTTCAGTCAGTCAGGAAAAGTCTTCAAAAATAGTAAAAATAAATGAATATTCTATGATAAAATGGCTATTTTCACAACACCGCGAGTAGTTATGCTATTCTGTAAAGTTCACTAGTTCACCTCACTCAATTGAGCGCACACAACTCGAAAGCGAACTCAATTGTTTTTAAAGTTAGTCATCGCGGATTCATTATTACAACAGATTGCTTAATTGGCCTAGTGAACATAAACGGTCCTACTCTGAGCATTCGATTCCCAGGTAGGTCAAATTGTTAGGATTTTTTCAGACGCAGCCCAGAGTCAGTTTCCATGCCCTGTTGATGGTAATAGGCTTGCCCCCATATAACATGAGACTTATTTCTTTGTTTGGTTTTAGTGTTTAACAACAAAATTTTGTTTTGTATTGAGTAACTTTCGAGCCACAAGATACAAGCGATGCTTAGTTTGTGGCTCACCGACTATTATGACACACCTGTATTTTTATATTGATTTTGGTTCTAGGACATGCCGGTTTCCTCACGATGTTTTCCTTCACCGTTTTTGACAACAGTGGTAATGAAATAAATTACACAAAGTAATTCGCCTGTCTGGGTTCGAACCCACAACTTACTGTTCGTAAGTCGGGGCCGCCACCACTGGGCCACCGCTGCTCCGCATAAAACGCTCACAAAATACGTAACAACAATAATTATACTGTAGGAGACTGGTGCCTAAGCTAGACGTGAGGTCTGTATTTCAGGACACCAGGTCCCCACCCCTTGGGTAATGCTTACATTTAATGTTATGTACAATAATCAATGCGGTAAGAATAAACAAAAAGTTTTTTTTTATTTTTTTTATTACAGATGAAGGTAAAAGCAGTTACAATTATAATATTGGTGCAAGGTGTTAGTATGTGTAGTAGGTATTTGTATGGTTGTGTATCTGTGAGTGAGTAAGGTGGATGTGTGGGTGTAAGTGTGGGTGTAAGTGTGGGTGTAAGTGTGGGTGTAAGTGTGGGTGTAACTGTAGGGGCAGTGAGTATTGGGGGACGGGGACAGGATGTGCATATTGGTTATTTTGGGACAGCAAGTAGTTTTTCTGTTTCTTCCTAATTTAGCTCCCAGAGGCAATCTCTTAGTTTAATTTTGCATTTGATTTTGGAGACTTTATATATTAGGAGCATCCTATTTATCTTATTATAAAGAAAGCGACCAAGATAGCAAAAGAAGCGATTTGAGGAAGTAGTCTAGATGATGGCGGATGAAAATATAGCCTATGTTACTCAGGGTGAATGTAGCTTTCTAATGGTGAAAGAATTTTTGAAATCGGCGCAGTAGTTTTTGAGTTTATTCATTACAAACATACACACACACACACACACAAAAATACAAATCTTTCCTCTTTATAATATTAGTGTAGATGTGCAAAAAATCAAACCGTCAGTGGGTAGGTTCTAATAATACCCGACCATACCCACTGCATAGCTGATAAGATACCACTGATAGCGTTCATTAAGTAAGTGTAACACGCTTTTATGAAAGTTCTTATCATTGATAACAGAGTTTTGTTTGATGATGCAGGTGTCTGTGGTTCTGCGGTTTTTGTTGTCAGAAGCCAGAGTTTTCTCGTCTATTATGATGATATACAAATCGGTCAAGCCGTTTCGAAGGAGTTCGATAACAAACACTGACACGAGATTTTTATAAAGGATGTAAATAACGAAGCTAAAAGGCACTTGTTCTCCCCGACATTGCAATCATTTTTTTTGTTTTGGACCATCTCGAGACCCTACTAGTTACGGAGATATTGGAGGCCAAAGTTCCAAAAGTTTTACATTTTTTTTTTTCAAAATACTAGTTTTTAAGGTAATAACTTTACTTTAGATACTTCCAAAACCCGTTTACTATTAAATACGTCTATAAGCACAATGTTTTAAGTGCGTTATATTGTGTTTTACCATAAAACTTGATTTTCATCTAAAAAAAGTCTTTTCCCAGCAATATTTTTTATGTAAAGTTATTTAGTTTGATGTACATAATGCTTGGTTGACGGCTTCGTGATAAGTCTGTTTACACCCTGTATATTAGTTACCTAGTGTTTTCTAAAAAACATACATTTTGTAATTAAATGAAACTGAATTATAATCCTTTGTAAAGAAAAAAAAACAAAAGTACCTGAAATTGTCTCCGATAAGGAAAATAACAGAATGTTATGTAACTCATTATATTTAATTTAGTCCTTTTATTTAGTCGTATTTTGTGCTACGCTATAACACCTTTTTATTCATTTAATACAATTTTATAATTAACTAGCGGCCCGTCGCGGCTTCGCACGGGTGGACAATTATTTTCCTCTAATTCCCCCCTCCGTATTTTTTCTAGTAATAAATATAGCCTATGACACTCACAAATAACGTGGCTTTCCATTGGTAAAAGAATTTTCAAAATCGGTTCAGTAGATCCAGAGATTACCCCCTACAACCTCACAAAATTTACCTCTTTATAATATTGGTATAGACAAACAAATTTCTATTGTTATACTATCATTTTTAAGACACCACTAGAAAACCTCTTCAGTAGTCTATACTAATATTATAAAGAGGAAAACTTTGTTTGTTTGTTTGTTTGTTTGTAATGAATAGGCTCAAAAACTACTGGACCGATTTAAAAAATTCTTTCACCATTCGAAAGCTACATTATCCACGAGTAACATAGGCTATATTTTATTCCCGTACTCCTACGGGAACGGGAACTACGCGGGTGAAACCGCGGGAAGTCCGCTAGTTTGAGATATAGGCGTGAATAGAAAGAGTGACAGACAAAAAGAACGTGTTCTATTTCTCTCCTTTATCGCCCTTTCTCAATTTTTACCCGACTACTGCGAAGCCAAAAGGAAAGTTTATGATTTTTACAGTTTATGCAAGAAGGTATGTTTGTATTTACGTCTATGTTCATCCGTAGCACCTAAACTATTCATCCGATTTTGATGAATAAGTTGTTAATCGATTTGTTATTATAGCCCAGTTAACATAGACTACATTTTAACCGACTTCAACACTAGGAGGAATCGATTTTACCTTGTGAACACCGAATTTAATAAGAGATTGATTTTTCTGTAGTCGGGTTTTTTAGTTGTAGTTATACTACATGAATTCTTGATGGTAAAAATAATCATGTATAACAACAACAACAACAGCCCATAACGTCCACTGCTGGACATAAGCCTCTCCCATGATGAGAGGAATTTGCCGTAATCTCCACGCTTGGCAGGCGGATTGGAGATCGCAGTGATGAAAGACTAACAGAAAACGCTGCTGCCCATTCTCAGGCCTACGGAGGCGCAAGGTGTTCTGCCTCAGACATTAGTCGCCTTATACGACACCCGTGAGTGTAAAGGGTTGGTTCTATTCTACTCTGCCGGATACCACACGGCTCATTCGGCATTCATGTACAGACGCGCGGTTTATTAATTAATATTTTTATCGGCAACACTTATCATTTACTGTGGTTTCACTTACATTAGGAGGAAAACAATGAAACAGGAAGATTATTATATAAAAGCGAGCACCAACACATTTTGCTACCGATTTCAGTTCATTTTGTACTTGCTGTTACATGTTTATAGTTTAACAATTTAATTTAGTGTTTTAAAAATATTGCTTATGTTAGCTACTTTGGCTACGGATATCACCGTATATCGTGTTATTGACTATGGTAAGTTAATTTTCTTTGTTTGCGTTGCATTAGACTTTCAGGTCATTGACTTCCTGTAACGACTGATTCTTCTTCCTATACGTGATTCTTTTTTATTTGGTGGAGGAAGCCTGCGCGATAGTCCCATAAACATTTTATTAATTTTGCTTTAGTAGTCAAAGACAAAGATTTATTTGCCGATAAATATGGTTACAGAAGTTCTTACAATGGTATAGTGAGTCGTTCATCAACTCGTCCCACAAGCCTATGGCCCATTTGGGACGAGTTGATGAAAATGAAAATAAATAATATTTTCGTTGTGCAACTCGTCCCACGTTTCTTTTTGTGTGGAACTTTAAACTTTATCAACGCTAGGTACAGTTAGGACGACAAGATTATAACAATATTTTTTTAAGAATTTTTAATTTAAACAAATTGATAAGTTACCTTAGAAAAAGTACTAGGCTAACATAAATGAAAGAAGGTAGGGATTCCTCTACGAAAATTTTCGGATTTAGCATATTATATAATATATAATTGAGCATATTCAATAATAAAATAATGACATGCAAATTTTTGTTACAATTAGATTATTTAAATTCAAACTGAAGGAATTATTTTATTTTATAGAAGGGATTTTCAATTAACTATCTGTTTAACTTTTCTTCTAAAGCGGACCATTGGAATTACTTTAATTTGGTTAGGAATCTTGTTATATATCTGAATACACATAGTTTATGAGTTAGCTCCTTACGTATTTTTCTTGGCCTATGTTGACGACATGATGGTTCTTTAATAACTCTTAATTAAAATTATTTCATGACAAGAATTTGTGTGGATATAACAACTAAAAAGGGTAAAATAAAAAAGAGGAGATGGTGATATATTGTTACAAAAATTAGAGTTTTAATAATCGGTGTAAAAATACACTTAACGAAGACTATAGGCACTTCTCTTCCCCGTCACTACGATCATTTAGAATTTAAATGGCTGAACACTATCCCCTGCGATCAGGTTCCCGCCTAGTTCAGGAGGTAGGGTCAAAACTATGTGAACCTCGTTATAACCACCACAAATAAAAATGACGGTACCTACTAATTTTAACTAAGTAAACAAAATTGTAACTTTATAATGGTGAGAATTAAACTGTTTTTTTTTCGTAGACCATACCTGGAAACCTTCTAGTTACGGAGATATTGGAGGTCAATGTGTATGCTGCTTATACAGTAAATAATATGAATGTAAATGTTTCAGACGCAGCAACAGACATCACGTCTACAATCATTTCCTCAATATATGGAGTGGTGTTGTCCTGTTGGTTTTCATTACGATTTGGAAACGTTGCTGGATAAAACGCAATCCAGTAGGCATACCGCACTATGAGGAAATCAGCCCTCGAAATCATGTCCTTGAACGATGTATTTTAAGAATTTTGTAATAAAAATATTACTTAATTAACAATTTGTTTTAGTTTAACTTTAAATTTGTATGTTTTAAGTTACTTTAGTAAATAAATAATAATAACAAAGCCATTTATACCATATTCCAATTTACATTTCAAATGTTGTTAGTAGTTTGCTAGTATATTTTCCTTAGAATATGTTAGTACTTATGTTAATCTTCTTTGTTTGGATTAGGGACCCCTTTTTGGGTAAAGGCCTCCTCCAGCTTCTTCCACACGTCCCTGTCCTTGCCTAGGTCTAACCAATTGTTCCCTGCCACCTGTATAATATCATCAGCCCACCTTCTCTTTGGTCTACCAACATTTCTTTTCCCTCCTGGGCCTTTCCACCGAGTGGTCTCTACGGTCCATCTTTTATCTGTGTAACGTGAAATATGTCATGCCCATTTCCATTTTAGTGTAAGTGCATGCTCGATTATATACCTATCATTTTAGTGTAAGAGCGTGAGATATTCATCAACTCGTCCCACATACCCGCGGCCTGTTTGGGACGAGTTGATGAAATCAAAATAAATAATATTTTCGTTCTGCAACTCGTCTTACATTTCTTTTTGTGTGGAACATTAAACTTTATCAACGTTAGGTAAAGTTAGGAAGGCAAGATTATAACAATTTTTTTTTTTAAGAATTTATAATTCAAACAAATTGATAAATTACCTTAGAAAAAGTACTAGGCTAACATAAATTAAAGAAGGTAATTCCATCTTCTACGAAAATTTTTGTTTTTTTCATCTGTGATTTTCGTTTTCCTTCTGATGATTTCATTTTTCACTTTGTGTTTTTTTCTTATCTTCAGCATACTCCTTTCCATGGCTATTTACCCAAATAGCCATGGAAAGGAGTATGCTAACGAAACTAAATAACGAAATTACTTTAAATTTTAGATCAAAAGCACCCGCTTTTGATCTAAAATTTAAAGTAATTTCGTTAATAAATACTGATCCTATCCTGATGAAAAAGCACAATAACCCAACCGGCCCGTGAATTGAACCCAGAACCTCGTTCCATCAAAACATCAGACCTTTATCTACTATTGCCAATATTTGACCAAACTTCCCAAAGTTGCCCGACCCCTAAGGGATATATAATACGAGATAACTGAACTACGCACAAGTTTCTAACAGACCCCTCTGATTTGCCGTAACAGATAATATGACGGAAAAGCAAGGTTGGCTGAACTTGTTATAGGATTTTGGTAACTTTAGTAGTAATTAAAGAGTTAGTAAGCTTGTGAGCTGGGTGTTACGGACTGCTACGGACCGCAGCCAGGGCTGGTTGAGCACCCATATGCTATGCTTCTACGTGTGTAGTGAATGCTTTTGAAGCTAACTATTCAATACAATAGTTTTCCAAGAATTCAGTACACTGGAATTCTTTAGAAGTTCACCCTAGTTCATTGTATGGCAAGTTGTAGGAATCAAATAAGACTTTCTGTCTAATTATAACTTACATAATGCCTCGACTAAAGAGTACCCGTAGACTGCAGACTTTCTATCAGCCGATAGTTTAGTCTGGTTGACAAACAAACAAACGGCCGGGTAGGTGACAACTGCGCAGACCAGAACAACAGTGTTTTTGATAGTTAGAACTATCGTCCAAGTCGGCCGATTAAACAATCGGCAAGTGTCCGCGCGGGATAAGGAGCGCCATACTTATCTAGTAGTTGGCCGATAGTTAAAGTAAATCAGTTTGATGGGCTACACTATTATCTTTAAAATTGTGTAGCCCATCAAAATGATTTAAACCAGATTAACAGATTTATCGGCCGATATCGAAACGTTGTAATAACATCAGCACCCCTAGCCAAGTTGACAATCTACAATCGTTAACGCTAGTAGAAAACTATTCAAATGCATCATCTCAACGTTAAATCACGTGATCAACACAAATGAATAGAAAATTCGTAGACAAGTTTACATCGTTCAAAATGACAGAATATAATATTGTGACGTTTCTACAATGTTGATCGCTAAATTCTTTGGTAGGAACGCTCACCATAGACTGAAGTGTAGGTTTTTCTACAGACATTAGAGCGATCGACTCAGTCGTGTCAACTTGGCTACCAATTTAGCGCTTTCTACAAGCGCTTACGCCGAGGCGTTTACGATTGTAGAAAGAGAATCGATACGAACGTTTGTAACTTGGCTAGGGGTGCAGTTTGTAATTCGAACCGGGTGTTTTGTTTTGAATCCGCGATGATTTAGGGCTCTTTAGTAAATTGATCCCGCTCATTTGGATCCCGCGGGATCAGTTTACTAAATTATTATTTTAATGTCATTTTCTTTGGTAAATTGGTCCCGCTCCTAAAATTAAAAAAAAATGCCGTCGAATTTCAAATTTGAGTAACATCATGTAGAAAAGTACTATAAAAACAAATGAGTTCCATTTAGAATTGACTGAACTAGAATAGAGAAATGAACTTAAAACGGCCTTAATAATAAAGTTCTTTTTATGTTCCAAGAAAGACATAGGTAAAACTTATCACCAATTTATTTGACCGGAATGGTCGGTCATTTAGCTAACATATAGGGGGCGTGACAATCATCTTCGGAACGAGAAGGTCGTTCCAATATCCTTGAACGATTACGTATAATAAAGTGCCTATGATGGTCTGTGAAATGGATTAGAGGTAGGTAATAGTCGGGATAATGATATGAGGACAGATGTTTTTCAGTTATTTACCTACTTATTTAGAGAGCAGTAGTATTTTATTCTGTAAAGTTCACTAGTTCACCTCACTCAAGTGAGCGCACAAAATTCGAAAGCAAACTTTTGCCTAACCTTTCCCAACGATGTTGGGGTCGGCTTCCAGTCTAACCGGATGCAGCTGAATACCAGTATTTAACATAGAGCGACTGCCAATCTGACCTCCACAATCCAGTTAGTACTAGGTAATACGATACCCCTTGGTAAGACTGGTTGTCAGACTTTCAGGCCACTGACTACCTGTAACAACTGTCAAAGATCTACAAATGACAGCCAAAAGCAACGGGTCATGGTGCTTTCCGAGGCACGGAGGAGACTGGGTATAAAATGGGTGGTCACCCATCCACAAACCAACCTAGGCAAACGCGGCTGAACCTGAAGATTGATCCGAGTGGCTGATATGATTTAGCTTTTTCAAGAAAATAAGCTTATTACTTTCTTGTTTCATGGTAGGTGCTTCTACTCAAAATACTAAAACTTCTACTTAAAATGAACAATAATATTATTGAAATTCTTCGACGTTAATAAAACAGGGAACTCCAGCTTGAATAACATCCTCTTCTATACTAACTTCATGTTGTTTTCGCGATATAAATGAAGATTGATGTCAGGCAAATCCCTTCGGTAATACTGGCTGGGCTACTAAGCCAGGCGGTTATTTAAGTATTTTGATGTTCCTTGACGCTAATATAATAATAATAACTAGGAATGTACCTCGTTGGAGCTTATAGCTCGTGGCTAATTTTTTTTATTTTTATTTAGGGACAAAAAACAGTTACACGTTACCCCCGACCCCAAGTTATATATCAGAGCTAATTAGGTTCATTTAATAAACGGATAACCCACTCTATTGTCCACGGATTGAAAAAAAAATACTAAAAAGAGGTAAGGAAGGACGGTCGCATATTTAAATTATTAATGAAAATTAAAAATAAGAAAAATAAGTTATGAAAGGTTGTCGGTAAGCAAAGCTATACTTAGCCATTTTTTTAAATCATGCAAGAGAAAACGCAAAAATATCGGTATCAGTAAAGTGTATAACAGCCACTCGAGTCGATCTTAAGGTTAAGCCGCGCTTGCCTAGGTCAATCCGTGGATGGGTGACCGTCCATTACATACCGAGTTTCCTCCGTGCCTCGGAAAGCAAGTTAGGCAGTTGGTCCCGGTTGTCATTTGTAGATCTTTGACAGTCGTTACATGTAGTCAGTGGCCCGAAAGTCTGACAAGCAGTCTTACCAATGGGTATCGTATTACCCAGTACTAACTGGATTGTGGAAGTCAGATAGACAGTCACTCCATGTAAAATACTGGTATCCAGCTGCATCTGGTTCGACTGGAAGCCCACCCCAACATAATTCGGGAAAGGTTGACTAGTAGAAATTGGTGTCGATTCTGTTGTGCGCAAACTTAACTTAATTTAGGCTATTGCTATCTTTTTCTCTCTAATAAAACGAGAAAGAGACGGACGTAATTTAGAGCTGTCAAATTTAGTTGGAACTAATATTTCCATACAAATAAAGGGTGCACGTAAAAACATGTCGATTAAAACACGGTGATGAAGCGCAAGGCATAAACTAGTTTGACATCTCTAACTTAGTATAGCCATAGCTATAGCTATAGCCGTCCTTTCCTCGCACTGCCTTTTAGTAAAAGATAGTAATAGCCTAAATTAAGTTTAGTTTGTGCACAACAGAATGGACGCTTCTGTACTTTGTGCTTGAAGTGTTAAATAATAGTACATTTTGATACAAGTGGAGAAAGTTTGTTATTGCAATCGAGGCGGAATTATAACACACGAGCCGTAGGCGAGGGTGTTTTTGAGCCGAGAATTGCAATAACAAATGTCCACGTGTATCAAACGACGTTTTTCAATACACTTTTGAAGAAATAAAATAAATTAACGAATAATATTTTTGTCACGAACTATGAAACAATGATTTAAATTTTCTTTTTTTTTCGCGCTTTGGTCTCGCCAGGTTGAAAGAGAGGCAATGGTATGAAGCCGTTAAACAGCCTAATATAAAAAATAGATTTATTTTATATTTTTGAATTCAGAACACAAATAAATGCTAATTTGTGTATAAAAGTAACTATTAGTTTTAAATAATCATGTTTATCTATGATATTCTATTTAAAAACACAATTTGAAACTTCAAAAAATATTTATGGCCGTAAAGACGCGTAGTGCTTTGACAAAAAAAAAAAAAAACATTCACCCAGACTATAGACATTGAACCAATTTGGACTAAGTATAGGTATAGTTATCTGTGGCAATTTTCATTCCCGCACACGTGCAGGAAAGTGGAAAAAATCGCACACGTGTGAAATACATTGCATGTTGTACCTAATCGTAGTGCGTTATGGACCAGTTTTCGAGAAAGTGTATTGAAAATAAATATTTCTCGACGGCATGTAAATCCAAGTCATGGGTGGCAGAAAAACTCTGACAACACATTACGCACTAAAATAAAACTAAAAAAACATGAGAAGCAAAAAACTACTCGAGACCGAGAAATCCTAGCACTTTATTAAAACTCTCATAATATAAACCTACAGCAGAAACCCACTTACAGAGACAAGTCTGACTTATGATTTCCTCACAAAAGTTTCTCCCAGCGCTCTAACCGAAAGTTGTACAGCAGCTCACCCCCCTTGGCTCTGTCGTAATGATATTAAACTTGTTTTTGTTTACTTCGCAGACAAATTTTGCCTACAACTGGCAGTTTTGTGGCTGCCGAATAATAATACGATGGATGCTAGTTACACGGAAGCGTAACCACAAAATAATTTATAAAAACTTTTTGCAAAAAAATAAAACCGACTTCAAAAAACACAAAAAAGTGAAAAATAACTTTAGCTTCAGAAGTCGGTGACCTTTGTTTGATTCATTTAGTTTTTTTTGTCACCGACTTCTGAAGCTAAAGTTATTTTTCACTTTTTTGTGTTTTTTGAAGTCGGTTTTATTTTTTTGCAAAAAGTTTTTTTATTTTTCCATTTTTAGTTGTAAAATCCTATACAAATATTTGCTATGCATTTATTTTACATTGTTAAAACTACATGTCATGGTAATAGCCTTATCCCCAATAAATGGAACTTAACATACCTAAACTGTCGAAATTTGGGTGTATAACGGATGGATCGATTTTGACAGGATTTTAACTGGCAGATAGCGGACGCTACTTTTATTTTAGAAAATGGATTTAGGGTTTCGTACAAAAAAAAAATAAACCCACGAAATTGTTGTCAAAATCCGATTCAAATAAGGAATGACATATTTTTATAATAATTTCACGCGGACGGCACAGTTAGTCTACACTAATATTATAAAGAGGAAAGATTTTTATTTTTGTATTTTTGTAATGAATAAACTCAAAAACTACTGCGCCGATTTCAAAAATATTTTCACCATTAGAAAGCTACATTCACCTTGAGTAACATAAGCTATATTTTATCCCCGTACTCCCACGGGACAAGGGAACTGCGCGGGTGAAACCGCGTGACGTCCGCCAGTTCTTAATAAAAAAACACAGCATTCACACATCATTACTCCTTACTTTACTCAAAAAATCATCAACCCAAGTAGAAAAAGAAACAAGAGGCTTTTTTGTAGATAAATATCAACATCCCAAAGACAAACTAAGTTAATGTAGACAAAAAAGACTTTAAAAAGGTAAACTTTTACAATAACACGGGCAAACTAAAAAGGATTATGTGAACCAACTCCAGTTTGTTAGGGCAAGGATTAAAAAATGAAGTTAAGGCGACTACAGGAGCTAAATTAGCAACTCTATTTGTGGTGGTTCAAACTTCGTTTGAAATACTGTTAGAATAAAGTTCTAATCAGCTTGCACTACAAAGTGGTTGTTACGTCAGTCACTGCGGGCCGAATAGTGCGAAATGAGTGATTATTTGCGATTTACAAAAAATCTATTGATTGGACTAAAAAACTAAAACACTATGATGCTAATATGTTGTTTGTAGAATGATTTGCCAAAAAATCAGAATGATCGCATGTATTTTAGTATCGTAATTTTTTAATCGAATAAAATTTGTTGTATTATGTTTTCAAAACACTATCGTACTAGCATATATCCTGAAAAATATCATATATTTTTCTGGTTTTGTTTATTGCAGTGAATCATATGCTTTTTTACATTATAAAACTCGCATTTAGCTCCTGTAGTCACCTTAACCCAGTTTGGAAAATTCCGAATGTTTTTCTACGGTTTTTTCTTCAGATAAGCTTACCCGCGTGTAGTTCTTTGTTTCAAGGGATTATAGTTTGTAATTAGCTTTTTTACTGCAGGTTTGTAGATAAGTTTTAGCGTTTGTGTTTAGCTTTTCTGTAGTCAGAGGAACCTAATAGTTGGTAGGTACACCCAGATTTCGTCAGTTTTGTTTAAGCCCCATGTAATAGGAGCCGAGCCAATTGCCATAGACTGGGTACATATCCAGACTCCATGGCTGTCCACTGAGAAATTTTTAACCCATTAACACTTTGCTCGACCCGGGAATCGAACCCAAGACCTCATGCTTACAAGTCACGCTTGCGCCCACTAGAACAAAAAAACCGGCCAAGTGCGAGTCGGACTCGCACACGAAGGGTTCCGTACCATTGACTATATTTAGTATTTGTTGTTATAGCGGCAACAGTAATACATCATCTGTGAAAATTTCAACTGTCTAGCTGTCACGGTACATGAGATACAGCCTGGTGACAGACAGACGGACAGACGGACAGACGGACGGACAGACGGACAGACAGCGAAGTCTTAGTAATAGGGTTCCGTTTTTACCCTTTGGGTACGGAACCCTAAAAATACAAAAAAGCAAAACTACAGTCACAAGACATAATAACTTGAGAAAGTACTGTAGTTGCCCAGCGTAGATCTGTATGGAGAAGAACGGGCAAGAAACTTCATAGACACTCTTTTAAATCAAAATATTGTTACAATATCTTGGTTTCATCATTCATGTTGAGATTATACATTTAAGTGAGAACGATGTAGAAAGACGTGCACATTAAGAGCATCCATAGTAAAATATTAAATCAACAATTTAAGAATAAACTAATTAAAATGAACGAATCCTGGCAGCTAAGAGAAGACCAGTCCCAACTGACAGCGCCCGTTCACAAACATGACGCATGTATCGGCACCATTCAACTCAACCATATTTAAGGGAACTAAATTACGATTATTGAATTGAATTTATTAAAGTATATCCATGTTTTAAATAAAATTAGCCGTGTGGTATCCGGCAGAGTAGAATAGAACCAACCCATTACACTCACGGGTGTCGTATAAGGCGACTAATGTGTGAGGCAGAACACCTTGCGCCTCCGTAGACCAGAGAATGGGCAGCAGCGTTTTCTGTTAGTCTTTCATCACTGCGATCTCCAATCCGCCTGTCAAGCGTGGAGATTACGACAAATTCCTCCCATCATGGGAGAGGCTTATGTCCAGCAGTGGACGTTATCGGCTGTTGTGGTGTGGTTGTGGATGTTTTAAATAGGATTATTTTTTTCAATTTTTTGGATCATTACAATTTATGTCAATGTTAATCATATAATTTATTCTACTGTTTCCAAATTCTACTAAAATTATTTGTATTTTTAGGGTTCCGTAGTCAACTAGGAACCCTTATAGTTTCGCCATGTCTGTCCGTCCGTCTGTCCGTCCTCGCTTAATCTCTGTGACCGTTAGCACTAGAAAGCTGAAATTTGGTACCGATATGTATATCAATCACGCCGACAAAGTGGTAAAATAAAAATTGGAAAAAAATGTTTTATTAGGGTAGCCCCCCTATATGTAAAGTGGGAAGTGTTTTTTTTTTATTTCAACCCTAACGTGTGATATATTGTTGGATGAATAGGGGTTTCCTAAAATCATTTTTTGATATTGTCAATAATTTCGGAAATAATCGTTCCAAAAGTAAAAAACAATGTGTCCCCCCCCTCTAACTTTTGAACCATAAGTTTAGAAAATATGAAAAAAATTTGAAAAGTAGAACTTTGTAAGGACTTTCTAGGAAAATCATTTTGAACTTGATGGAAACAACAGTTTTTGTACAAAAAAGACAAAAATTGTACAAAATAATTTCTGGACTAAGTTTGTAGTATATTCGTATATGCAAGCATTTTTTTTAACTTCGTTTACATATTTTATTTTTTAATACGTCATAAATCGTAAACCGCAATTTACCTTTGTAAGGAACCCTTCGTGCGCGAGTCCGACTCGCACTTGGCCGGTTTTTTTTTTATCGTTCTTATCTTACAAAAATAACATTTTTATATTATTTAGTAATAGGAGCTTAATTAACTTATTAACTTTATTGTGCATGCTGTGGTCTCCTATAAGTGAAGGAGTACACCTACCTAATACCTTGTGTCTTCCATTAACTAACAATGCTTTGTGTATGTCTTTTGTTGGAGATCCTTAAAAAAAAATAAAAAAAAATATGCGACCCGGCTATGCAGAATCAAACCAATCCGAACACGCCTTAAGTTACAGTATGGTGTAACATAAGGCCGCGATATCCTCACAAACATTGTGACTAACGCTCGTCTTTTATTACCCTCTCATGCCATAGCGCCTATTGAGACGTCTGTAGGATATTGAGCTCTCTGCGAGATTATTTTGTACCACAAGTTGCGGGCAATGAGATACACTGCTCTGGTGTGGCGTTGCTCATGGCTTAGTGTTTTTGAAGGATTTGGGACTAATTACCCCTTCGTTGGTTTAGAGTTCGCAAGAGCCACCGCTGAGCATGAAGGCTTATTGGGCTCGTTTCCCGGGTCGGACAAATGTGTTATTTTATTAATTTTTCCATCAGAAATTTCTCAGTAGCAGCCACGGAGTCTGTATTGGTACCCAGTAGAATAGAATAGAATAGCATTTATTTGCAAATATGGGTTGGGTTGGTGGTCAGTGTTAAGAGTAATAACATTCAGAATATTAATTTTGTTTATTGACAACACTGATGTCTATTTTAATTTGTTCATGGCAACACTGTCTCTCTTGTCTCCATAAAAACTATAACTGTAACGACGTGTTCTGTGTGCTACAACAACAACAGCCCATAACGTCCACAGCTGGACATAAGCCTCTCCCATGATGGGAGGAATTTGCCGTAATCTCCACGCTTGGCAGGCGGATTGGAGATCGCAGTGATGAAAGACTAACAGAAAACGCTGCTGCCCATTCTTTGGTCGACGGAGGCGCAAGGTGTTCTGCCTCAGACATTACGAGCCTTATACAACACCCGTGAGTGTGGTTGGTTCTATTCTACTCTGCCGGATACCAAACGGCTAGTGCAACTTTGCAATAAAATCTAATTATTGTGAAAGTTATGAGGTTTTCAATTCTACCACGAATCCTCGACCTGGAAACAGTCTCCACTACAAATAATACAAGGGGTGAACCCCAACACCCGGTTTGGCAACAAACTCGCCCTCTATATCATGGCACTTATATTCTATACTTGGCCTTGCTGAAACTTAAGCCGTTTTTTTACTTCATGTTCAAAATACCGGCCATCGTAAAAACTCAGATCCCTAATCAACATAAATTCGACAAAAAAACTGCAAGAAAAAAAGTGAATAAAAATATTTATTATCTTAGCAGCCAGTTTTCTAACTGAAAAACTTTTATGTTTTTAATAATGTTTTCATGCCAACGGTACGACACAAGTTTCCTTGGTTTGACAGCTTGTTTCACAAACAGCTACCTACGTTATATTTTCCAAGACCCATTTCATGTTTTACAAAATAATATAACGAAAATTTGAAAATATTTTTCACTGACGTTTTCAGGAAATTTCAGCTGAATTGGTGAGTTACAGGAATATTTTTTAATAACTGTGATTTTTTTCACAGAAATTATTTAAGACTTATTTTTGTTAAAACATTTTTATTTTAATGAAGGGAAATCGAGAAAAATAGCTGACTGTATTAGTGAAATTCGAAGTTTAAAACACTGATATGTCGTATGTACAATTTGAAAATACCAATAACTTAATTGACAATGTTGATCATCGAGATTTACGGAACTTCAAAGCAAGAGTAAACAGGCATCTTCTGGGCACGCTCGTTCCATTATAGACCTCATCCATTGCTTTCCATCAGGCGTGATCGAGATCAAAAGCAGGCCCATTTTGCAATAAAAAAATATAAAAAAAAACTTTGATAGCTCGCTATGACGACTTCATTGGGAATGTTTATCATCGAGATTCTGAGAGACTATTTCGCTTTTATGTTTATAGAAATAATGATAAAAGAACTGTAACAGTGCAAATTAACGAATTTCATTACATATTTTGTAATTATATCAATGTCAAGAACAGTTGTGTTTTCCATCCATGAAAGTATGAAAAGTTGAGTTTTTGTTACAAAATGGTAATTTTACAGTTCCAACATTTCAATGTTATTTTTCAACAATTCCTAACCGAGTTTTGATTAGTTTCAGAATCATGAAAAGTTACGTTTACCCTTTAGGGACCAAACTTGTTTACCCTTGTGTTTTTGAACATAAAATCATCATTACGTGTGTAAAAGCGAATTAATAAGCAGAGGTGTTCAACATAGACACAATTCGCCCGATGGTCGAGTTCAATAACCCAAAACGTGCATTCTATCAGTTATTGCCCAGTAAATAGTGGACGAGCCCGTCACCATTAATCGTGGCACAAATCCAAATTCCAGGTTGTTGCCTGGAATCGCGTAATGGAAAAACCCAGCAGTCCATCAAGCTATAGTCTGCGTCAGATAAGTAGAAATTAAAGGTCATTAACCCACATACATTTATTCAAATACATAATTCCGAAAACAGAAATAATGACATAAACTTGTCCCGAAACGACCTTTATCGTGATCCTTGACTTTTTCTAGTAATAAAAAACGTTTCGTAATGTATTGTTGGGATACCTACGCAGAGAAATTAAGGAAAGAGCAATGACCTTTACTTCCTACTTATCTAGCGCAGACTATAGACCAATCATCATCTGCCTAACCTTTTCCCAACTATGTTGGGGTTGGCTTGCAGTCTAACCGGATAGCTAAATACTAGTATTTTGTATAGAGCGACTGCCTATCTGACCTCCACAATCCAATTAGTACTGGGAAATACGGTACCCCTTGTAAGACTGGTTGTCAAACTTTCGGGCACTGACTACCTACAACGACTGTCATAGATCTACCAATGACAGCCGGAACCAACGACTAAACGTGCTTTCCAAGGCACGGAAGAAACTCTGTTTGTAATGGGGGGTCACCCATTCATGGACCAACCTAGGCAAACGTGACTTAACCTAAAAGTGGACTCGTACCGCTGTTTTTATTTAGCTAGACAAATGAGGCTGCGCTATGGAGAGGAGCATCCTTGGCATCATCTCATGGACACGCAGAACAGCAAGAAAATCAGACACAAAACGAAAGTGGTAGACGCAGTAACACACCCACGGCGATTAAAGTGGAAATGGGCCGGACACATCGCTCGCTATCCACAAGAAAGGTGGTCTAAGCGAGTAACAAAGTGGAGAGGCCCTGGCAGTAAAAGAGCAAAAGGCAGACCACAAGATCGCTGGGTCGACGACATACTAAGATTAAAAGGAAGCGAAAAGAAAGAGAAAGAAAGAAAGAAAAAGCATTTATTAGCCCGCACAGGACAAAACACACACAAATTAAAATGGTTAAACTAACAGTACTTAAAACTTATAAAAAAAAAAAAAAAACAAAGAGAAAAATAAAAAAACCGGCCAAGTGCGAGTCGGACTCGCGCACGAAGGGTTCCGTACCATTATTGTCAAAAAAAGGGCAAAAATATCACGTTTGTTGTATGGGAGCCCCCCTTAAATATTAATTTTATTCTGTTTTTGGTATTTGTTGTTATAGCGGCAACATAAATACACCATCTGTGAAAATTTCAACTGTCTAGCTGTCACGGTTCATGAGATACAGCCTGGTGACGGACAGTAATAGGGTTCCGTTTTTACCCTTTGGGTACGGAACCCTAAAAATAAAACATGAAATGAAATTGGACCTGTACTAGGCCACAAGGCCCCTATCTCAGCATGGTGCTGTAACATTTTAAAAAAAACGTCACAGCGACTGGTTGGAAGCGGCGAATACCAGAAAAAAATGGAGGCAGTTGGAGGAGGCCTGTAACCGAAAGGGGCCATGACGATGAAAAAAATTATTTCTAAATTGACATGTTCCTACATGTCAATTTAGAATTTTTTTTTTCTTGTAACAATTTTATTTAATTTTCTTTTGTTACTGTTCTGGAAATAAAAAGGCTTATTATTATTCTTTATAATGAACGCCCGAGGTGAAGAACGAATCCAGGATCCCACATTCAACAGTCGCGCTCACAACCACTAGACTAACGAAGCCGTCTAAATAATGAACTAAAATTGCGAAGATTCATTTCAGTCAGCTAATTGCCAATTTTTTACGTGCTGACTTTAAAAAACTAACTTCATTTTCTACAGCGAATGCTCAGTTATCAATCTAGCTCTAAACTAGATTATAGTTGAAAGTAATATCAAATCTGGCAGTTTTTTAATCAAGATTTATAAATGAGTATTTTTCTAGAATATGAGCAAGATTTACTAATCCTAAGTGAAAATTACAATTTCAAAAGGCCGCGTCATATTTCAATACATATAAATGGTGTAAACGACTTTTCACGAAGTCGTCACTCTGTACATCAAACTAAGTAACAATGCGCAAAAATAATAGCAGGCAACGACTTTTCTTTAAAAAAAATAATGGTTTATGGTATAGCTCATTGTAACGCACTCAAAACATTGTGTACAAGAGTTATGGAAGTAGGAATTTATAGTAAAGTTATCTAAATATATAAAAGAAGAAACTGACTGACTGACTGACTGACTGACTGACTGACTGACTGACTGACTGACTGACTCATCTATCAACGCACAGCCCAAACCGCTGGGTCTGCAGATTCCAAATTTGGCAAGTAGGTTCCTTAAGTGGTCTAGGGGTGCACTAAGAAAGGATTTTTCAAAATTCACCCCCTAAGGGGGTTAAACGGGGCTCCAAAGTTTGTATGGGGAATCAATATTAGTTAGACTATTTTATTCGAAACTTCACAGGAGTGCTCCTATTGATAAATAAGTAGAAACGGGTTACAGGTTTTTTCAGAATTCAACCCCTAAGAGGGGGAAATGGGGTGGCAAAGTATAAAAATCAATGCACAGTCCAAACCGCTGAGTCTAGAGATTCCAAATTTGGCAAGTAGGTTCCTTATGTGGTCTAGGGGTGCACTAAGAAAGGATTTTTCAAAATTCAACCCCTAAGGGGGTTAAACGGGAATCCAAAGTTTGTATGGGTAAAACAAGATTAGTTAGACTATTTTATTCGAAACTTCACAGGAGTACTCCTATTGATAAATGAGTAGAAACGGGTTTCAGGTTTTTTCAGAATTCAACCCCTAAGAAGGGGAAATGGGGTGGCAAAGTATAAAAATCAATGCACAGCCCAAACCGCTGAGTCTAGAGATTCCAAATTTGGCACAAAGGTTCTTTATGAGGTTTAGGGGTGCATTAAGAAAGGATTTTTCAAAATGCACCCCCTTAGGGGTTGGAACGGGAGTCCAAAGATTACGTGGGGAAATAAGATTAGTTAGACTACTTTATTCGAAACTTAACAGGAGTACTCCTATCGATAAATGAGTTAACGTTTGTGTTTCAGTTTTTTTTCAGAATTCAACCCCTAAAGGGGGAAATGGGGTAACAAGCCTGAAATTCAACATAGGTATTGTTTTTATGGTGAATTGGGTCGGGTGTATTACAAAAACAACGATTTTAAGATTTAATGTGGCTGACCTGAAATACTACCATTCCCTGTTGGGGTGCGATGGGGTTGAAATGTCTAAAAATCAATATGGGTGTCGATACCGAGATTATCAGGGGTGCTGATTACTAAAATGGCATTTATTTTGAGATCCAGATGATAATGATTGTGATAACGATGATGATGATTGTGATAATGATGTTGATGATTGTGATGATGATTATTTTGATTACGATAATAATGATTGTGATTACAATGATAACAAGTGTGATAACGATGATGGTGATTGTGATAGTGATTGTGATTGTAATGGTGATTGTGACAGTGACGGTGATTGTGATAGTGTCGGTGATTGTGATGGTGATAGCGATGGTTGTGATAACGAGGACGGAGATTGTGATGATGATGATTGTGATTAAGATGATAATGATTGTTATTACGGTGATAATGATTGTGATAACGATGATGGTGATTGTGAGTGATTTTGATGGTGATTGTGATGGTGATGGTGATTGTGATGGTGATGGTGATTGTGATGGTGATGGTGATTGTGATTGTGACAGTGATGGTGATTGTTAAAATGATGTAGATTATTGTGATTACTATGATAATGATTGTGATAACGAGGGTAGTGATTGTGATGGTGATGGTGATTGTAATGGTGATGGTGATTGTGATGGTGATTGTGATTTTGATTGTGATAGTGTTGGTAATTGTGATAATGATGGTGATTGTGATAATGATTGTGAATGAGATAGTGATGGCGATTGTGATCATGATGACTACGATTATAATGATTGTGATGATGAGGATGGAGATTGTGATGATGATGATTGTGAATTTGATGATAATGGTTGTGATTACGATGATTGTGATTGTGATAATGATGATAGCGACTGTGATTACGATGATAATGATTGTGATAACGATGATGGTGTTTGTGATACTGATTTTGATGGTGATTGTGATGGTGATTGTGATGGTGATGATGATTGTGATAGTTATTCTGAGAGTGGTGGTGATTGTCATGGTGATAGCGATGGTGATTGTGATGGTGATTGTGATGGTAATTGTGATGGTAATTGTGATGGTGATTGTGATTGTGATGGTGATTGTGTTTGTGATGGTTATTGTGATTGTGATGGCGATTGTGATGGTGGTTGTGATGGTGATTGTGATGGTGATTGTGATGGTGATTGTGATGGTGATTGTGATGGTGATTGTGATGGTGATTGTGATTGTGATGGTGATTGTGATTGTGATGGTGATTGTGTTGGTGATTGTGATGGTAATTGTGATGGTAATTGTGATGGTGATTGTGATTGTGATGGTGATTGTGATTGTGATGGTTATTGTGATTGTGATGGCGATTGTGATGGTGATTGTGATGGTGATTGTGATGGTGATTGTGATGGTGATTGTGATGGTGATTGTGATGGTGATTGTGATGGTGATTGTGATTGTGATGGTGATTGTGATTGTGATGGTGATTGTGATAGTGATTGTGATGGTGATAGTGATGGTGATTGTGATGGTGATTGTGATGGTGATTGTGATGGTGGTTGTGATGATGATGGTGATTGTGATGGTGATTGTGATGGTGATTGAGATGGTGATTGTGATGGTGATTGTGATGGTGATTGTGATGGTGATTGTGATGGTAATTGTGATGGTGATTGTGATGGTGATTGTGATGGTGATTGTGATGGCGATTGTGATAGTGATTGTGATGGTGATTGTGATGGTGATTGTGATGGTGATTGTGATGGTGATTGTGATGGTGATTGTGATGGTGATTGTGATGATGATGGTGATTGTGATGATGATTGTGATGATGATGGTGATTGTGATGGTGATTGAGATAGTGATGGTGATGGTGAGTGTGATAATGACTGTGATTACGATGATAATTATTGTGATAACGATAATGTAGATTGTGATAGTTATTTTGATGGTGATTGTGATGGTGATGGTGATTGTGATAGTGATTGTGATAGCGATAGTGATGGGGATTGTGAAGCTGATTGTGATTGTGATAGTGATGGTGATTGTGATTGTTATGGTGATTGTGATGGTGATTGTGATAATGATTGTGGTAATTATGGTGGTTGTGTTAATGATGATAATTTGTGATAATGTTGGTGACTGTGATAGTAATGGTGATGGGGATTGTGATGGTGATTGTGATTGTGATTGTGATAGTGATAGTGATGGTGATTGTGATAATGATGGCGGTTGTGATAGTGATGGTGATTGTGATAATAATAATTGTGATGATTATGAAATGTGGCACATAGATAGTTTATAACCTGGAATCCTGGATTAACATGGAGGACACTATTATCCCTTTAGTATAATCCAGTGGGACAGTTACCGAACTTCACGCGGGCGAAGCCGCGGGCAACAGCTAGTAACATATAAAACTAGTATTTTTAGCACGTTTACGTGCTAAAAAGCTGGAAATTTGACCTTCAAATCCCCCAACTAGAAAGTTCCCAAATATGGTTCAGAACTATTTATAAAATGACGGGGAGAATTCGTGGCTTTTGGTTTCGTTAAAGGATCTTTTTACACCCTTTATAAACGTGGATGACTCGAGCTTTACATTTAGATTCACTTGTAACCAAATTGCTACGAAGGACCATGTTGGGGTTTACCCCTTGTATTATTTTTCCCTTTAGAGTGGATGCTGTTTCTAGGTCGAGGATTCTGTAATCAAATATTGGAAGTCAATTTTAACATACTTCTAACTGTCGTATCGAAATTGAACTTCGTATGTATGTGTTAGTTGGATGACAATACCACAATTTGGTATCTACGCACTGATCTGATGATACATGCAGGAGGCGGATAGTGGAACTCATCAGTGGCTAGTAGTAAAACCCCCGAGATTGGGCTCAAATAATTCATTTTGACTATATTGACGTGAAACATGTAAAGGCGCGGGTAAAACCAAAAAATGGCGTGGCGCCAACTGTCAAGTTGTCAACCGAGCCCGAACAATCCCGAACATTACCGACCTGTTGAAGCAGCATATGATCTACATATTCACCATGGTTTACAAGAAGCCAGCTGGTCTCGGGGCACAGCGCTGGGTTACCATCTCATGACTTCAAGTTCGATCCCAGCCTAAGGATTTTCTTTTTATGGATCGAGTCATTTTGTTTTTATTTTCTTTTATTTTATTTTATGTTTGTTTTTATTTGCATTTAATGAAAATAAATGATTATTAAAAAAAATTTCATCATTTTCATGGAAAAAATTGTAATATTTAATTTTTTCATTATGCCATAATTTAGTTCCTGTCGTAATCTGTTTGTTTCACATCTGTCAGGCCTACCGAAACGGCTCACAGTTTTATTTTCAACGTAGTCACTGACCAAACCCGCTTGTCAATTGAGCATGACATGTAGCTAGTGGTCAGACTACAAGCAGTGATAGCCTAGTGGAGTGAACGTCGAACTGCCAAGTCATAGGTCTCAAGTTGGAACCCAAGATACGAACCTCTAATTTTTCGGATTCACGTGCGTATTAGTGGATTATTCTTCTAATATTATGATTATGTTGTCGTTTGAAATAAGCAGTGATTTTGTACTCTATGTTATGTTATGTTTTCTTATTATCTCTTTTTTATACAACTCTACATAAATGATATAAAAAACTTTTTTGCAAAAAATAGTCGGTGATAAAAAAACTAAATCAATCAAACAAAGGTCACCGACTTCTGAAGCTAAATTTGTTTTTCACTTTTTTTTTAAGTCGGTTTTATTTTTTACAAAAAAGTTTTTTATTTTTCCATTTTTAGTTGTAATGTATTCTATACAAATATTTGCTATGCAAACTTCAATATGAAGTAAGCCCAACAAAAGGTAACTGCTGTAAATCGTTGAGGAATTCCGTCGACTGTTTATGGTTTCCATCATCAGGCCTGAAATAGCACTTATAACCTGCACTTTGCACTTATGGGTGCAAATTTCTCATCAATAGAAATGAATGAAGTCCAAACACAAGGTAGCTACTGTAAAACGTTGAGGAGCTCCCTTGACTGTCCTTCGTCTTCATCATCAGACCCCTAATAACTGTCACAACCCACCTAGGTGTAAAGTTCTGATCAATACAAATTAGTCAAGCCCAAACACCAGATAATTGCTGAAAATCGTTGACTAGTTCCCTCGACTGTCTTTCGGCTCCATCATCAGATCGACTCCAAACCTGCATTAAATAGTAGTGCTTTAAAATATTTAATGAAAAAAATAACAGACGCACAAGTTACCAGTACGATTTTCGAAGGTTCCCCTCGATTTCTCTGGGATGCCATCATCAGACCCTGGTTTCCTTATCATGGTACCACCCTTGGGATATCTCCTTTCCAACAAAAAAATAATCATCTAAATCGGTTCATAAACGACGAAGTTATCCGCGAACACTCATAAAAAAAAAATATGCGGTCGAATTGAGAAACCTCCTTTTTTAGAAGTCGGTTAAAAATAAATAGGCTTCAGTTTTGAATTAAAATATAAATATAAATATTGCTGGACATTACACACAGCGCTATCTAGTGCCACACTAAGCAACGAGGCTTGTGTCGTGGACACCAGATAGTTGATATACTAATATATACTTTTTGTTTGTAAATACATACTTAATATACATATAAACATCCATGACTCGGAAACAAATGTCCATGCACATCACACAAACATTTGTACCGACCGGTATTCGAACCCGGCACCCTAAGAATGCAAGGCAGTCTCACTACCGCTGCGCCAATCGGGTCGTCAAACTAACTTTTAATAAAAGGCGTGAATTTAACCATGGACACATAATATGTAAATAGGAAATCACTATCAAAACACGTTCCCATGTCAATTTCTAGCAAAGAGAACACATTGATATTCCGAGCAAGGCTGTACCGTACACACGACGACAAACAGGAACAGCTAGTATAATCTGATTTGTGTAGGCTTTCACATTATATCATCACGCCTGTAATGCACAAGGGGTTAGGCCGAGGTGTACTAAAGGGCCATATATACCTCAAATGGCTTAGCATGATCCTCCGTTACGACTGAAATACTGCAGCATTAATTTTGAAATAATTTAAGGTAAAGTTGAGGATTAATGCTAAGTTTTATGTACGAAAACACGATTCCATAAACTTTTCTCGATAGAAAAAAAATCCAAAGTTACCTCCAAATCGAACAATAAACCGCTGGTATTCAAAAAGTACTTCAAATTAGATCATGAAACTTTGCATACTAACTGAACTAACTATAAAGCAGGTCTAATGTGTTTTATTTTTTTAGTCCAATCAATAGATATTTTGTAAATCGCAAAAAAAAACCACTCATTTCGCACTATTCGGCCGCAGTGACTGACGTAACAACCGCTTTGTAGTGCAAGCTGATTATAACTTTATTCTAACAGTATTTCAAACGAAGTTTGAACCACCACAAATAGAGTTGCTAATTTTAGGGTAAGAAGAGCCTTACTATTTATATTTATATATTGGGAGGCAGCCTATTGCCATCAACCGGGTACAATAAATATAGACTCAGTGATTGTTATTGCGAAATTCATGATAGAAAAACTCAAAAACACTTTGCCCGACCCTGGAATCGAAACCAGGAACTCATGTGGCCATTAAATTAACAAGACAGTGATCATCTTTTGCGTAGCTTTTCCCATCTATGTTGGAATCGAGTTTTGAAGTTTGAATTAATAATCTAATAGACAACATTGAGCGCATAGAGCAAGTTCTCTTCGGCCTCTAACCAAAAAGTCGCAAAACAAGGCTTATCGCGCGCGCGCGCGTGTTCGCGGACGCCCAGACTGACAGCTTCGCTGCAATCAGACGCAAGCGAGCAGCGTCCTTGTTGCACAGGGTGCGTGCCAGTACCAACAGTCTCCTGAATGTTGCCAACAAACTGGATTGTCCTTTCATCTGGTATTTAATTCAGCTTCATGCTCCCGTAAATATTGTTAATGGTGTCGATTCTGTTGTGCACAAACTAAACTATTGGCTATATAACTAGGCTATTGCTATCTTTTACTAAAAGGCAGTGCGAGAAAAGGACGGCTATAGCTATGAACTAAGTTAGAGATATCAAACTAGTTTATGCCTTGCGCTTCACCGTGTTTTTAGTCGACATGTTTTTACGTGCACCCTTCATTTGTATAGAAATATTAGTTCGAACTAAATTCGACAGCTCTAAATTACGTCCGTCTCTTTCTCGTTTTATTAGAGAGAAAAATATACAAATAGCCTAAATTAAGTTTAGTTTGTGCACAACAGAATCGACACCAATGTCTACTAACATATAGTTGTTTAGTTTTTATGTTACTAACATAAAAACTGTATTTAAGTTATAACTATGGAATTTTATTCTGTAATAAAGAGATTATTATTATTTTTTATTATCAGAGTGAAAAAGGTCTCTCATAATGTCAGAGGGACACTGATGGGGCAGGAGTGTAGTTTTAGCCGGTTCGAGTCCGGCACTACCTCGACTGACTCACAAGTCCCCGCGGACACCTCGACTATTTCACAGGAATTTCTGTGAAATAGTCGAGGTGTCCGCGGGGATTTCCCACTCCTGCCAAAACAAAAAAAAAACTATGTTGGGATCTGCTTCCAGTACAAACGGATGAATACCTGAATACCAATATTTTACAAGGAGCGACTGCCTATCTAACCTCCACAACCCAGTTAGTACTGGGGAATACGATATCCCTTGATAAGACTGGTTGTCAGACTTTCGAGTCTCCGAGGCAGTCGTTATTGGCTTTTTGGGATCGAGCTTCATCATCATCAGCTTATAATGTCCCATTGCTGGGACACGGCTTCGTCTCAATGAGAGGGAATGGGCTATAATCCACCACGCGGGCCGAAGGAGCTTGCTTTTTCTCCAAAAATAAAAAATTGTTATAATGTGGTTCAGTTGTATTCATAAAGTGTTTGTCTAAATGCGTTGTTTGTCTATTGTTTGTTTTTCCTAATACCTATTGTATGCATGTCATGTCCTTGTGACGAATAAATATTTTTTCTTTCTTCTTTCTTTCTTTCATTAACCCTAGCACACTGTGTTACACTGTCTACCTCGTTGCTCAAGTGGTCGCAATCGCCACTGCTGAGCATGAAGTCCTGGATTCGATTCTCGGGTCGAACAAAGTATTATTGCGATATTCCATAAGGAATTTCGCAGTAGCAGCCACAGATTTTGGATTTGTGCCCTATTAAATGGGACTTATAACATAACCGGCCGTGTGGTATCCGCCAGAGTAGAATAGAACCAACCCATTACACTCACGGGTGTCGTATAAGGCAACTAATGTCTGAGGCAGAACACCTTGCGCCTCCGTAGACCAGAGAATGGGCAGCAGCGTTTTCTGTTAGTCTTTCATCACTGCGATCTCCAATCCGCCTGCCAAGCGTGGAGATTACGGCAAATTCCTCCCATCATGGGAGAGGCTTATGTCCAGCAGTGGACGTTATGGGCTGTTGTAGTGTAGTGTAGTAAAACATAATTGGCGTACTATTAGGTACACCTCTGCCTTACCCTTCTGGGATTACGGGCGTAATGTTATATGTATGTTAAAACACTGTTAAAATGTAACTTTGACAACCTCAGGTCAGCTTATACTGGGAACATACAGCTTGATATTCCAAGCACGGCTTAAAAGAACGTGACTGAAATTGACCTGACACGACCGTCTTGGCAAGCCTCTGGAGTATTAGTTGGTAGACCTTTCAATAAGAATTCCAGCTGATTTGGGTACGAAAATTGATCAAAGGTTTTCACTTAAGTCTGTGTCAAAAAAGATCGGAGGTATTACAAAAAGTAAGATGTTTTACTTTTTATGTTATTTTTCTGTACTAATTTATGTGGCAACTCACTTGATAGCGTTCTGTACATCAAACAAAGTAACTCTGCGCAATTTTTTTTGCTGGGAAGCAACCGTTTTTTTGGTAAGAAAAATCATGATTTATATTAACGCTTAAAACATTGGCTAATGGAAGCATTAAATAGTACAGGGGTCATGGAGGTATTTAAAGTAGAGATATAAATTTAATTTCAGTGTATAAGTTTATTTTCAGTGACTGGGCAACACAGGGTATTTGGAAAAGTAGGGAACGATTGTTTGAGCTGTACGGCCTTAAGCCTTACATCAACACTGAAGCTTTTAATAAATATGTTGCTACTTACTCGATTTTTTTTAAAAACACTTGCAAGGTAGCCAAATCCTTATTCATTAGCAACAAGATTAAATCAGCCGACAACAAAATAAAAACGGTTTGGAAAATCATCAACAGTGAAACAAATAGAAATAAAAAACAAGGTAATGATTTCACACTAGAGACATCGCGTGGCCTTGTGAGCTCCAACAATGAAGTTGCTCAATAATTTGTAAATTTCTTTACCAGTATCCCACTTAAAACTACAGAAACCTTAAATTCATCTCCCTTGCTCTCTATTGATTTATTGAAAGCGAACGTTTCAGCCTGTCCAAATGAATTTAAATTTCAGCATATAAACCCCATAACAGTCATAAAAGGTTTTAAGCAAATTAAGATCAAATTAACGGAAGATCTATGGGGTATGTCTATCAAAGCTTGTACCTCAATTATTGAGACTGTAGCGCCGTATTTAGCCTCAATATTTAATTTGTGCGTGGATCAAGGGGTCTTCCCGGATCTAATGAAATTCAGTAAGGTAATACCGCTTTTTAAATCCGGGGACAGTAAAGACACCAATAACTTTAGGCCCGTATCCGTGTTGCCGGTTTTCAGCAAGGTGTTTGAAAAGATAATGCTCAATCAAATGCTTAACCATTTTAACACTAATAAAATATTACACGAGCAACAGTATGGTTTCACCAAAGGACGTTGTACAACTGACGCCGGTGTCACTTTATTAAAACACATATTTACTGCGTGGGAAGAGGCACAAGATGCCATAGGAATCTTTTGTGACCTTTCGAAGGCATTTGATTGCGTAAATCACGAAACCCTGATCTTGAAACTTCAGCATTACGGTTTAGGTAAACTTGCGCTCAGTTTAATAAAATCGTATTTGAATGATAGACAGCAGCAGGTACAAATAAATGGAGTCAACTCAATGGGTTTAAAAGTAAAAATGGGTGTACCACAAGGTTCGATATTGGGTCCCTTCCTCTTTTTAGTATATATTAATGACCTACCCCATCTATTTAACAACCATCCGCATATGGTATGGTTTGCTGACGATACTTCTTTAATATTTAAAATAAACAGACGTGCCACTAATCTTGATGACGTAAATAACGCCCTACTGCAAGTCCACGATTGGTTTACCGCTAATAATTTAGTACTAAATGGGAAAAAAACTAAATGCATTTGATTTGCTCTACCAAATGTCAAAAGTAGTGATTGTGACATAATATTGAATCAAGAGAAACTAGAATTTGTCGATAAAACGGTTTTCTTGGGAATCACGCTCGACTCAAGGTTACAATGGGGTCCTCATCTAACATCTCTTGCAGGACGGCTAAGCTCAGCAGCATATGCTGTTAGAAAAATCCGTCAATTTACTGATGTTGATACCGCGAGGCTGGTCTATTTTAGTTATTTTCATAGTATTATGTCATACGGTATTTTACTATGGGGACGGGCTGCAGACATCGAGTCTATATTTATTCTGCAGAAAAGAGCCATCAGAGCCATTTATGAATTACGTAGACGCGATTCTCTAAGAGAACTGTTTAAGGAAATTAATATCATGACAGTACCTTGTCAATACATCTATGAAAACATCATGTACGTTAGAAAAAATCGGCATTTATTCAGTAAGAGAGGGGACAGACACCACTATAACACTAGAAATAGGGACCAACTAGTTCAGCCAGGTTTCAGGCTTGCTAAAGTGGATTCATCTTTCATGGGGTACTGTTTGAAATGTTACAATAAAATACCTCCCCACATTCTTCAACTGAATGAGACGAAATTTAAATCTTGTATAAAACGCACACTATGTAGGCAAGCATATTATAAGTTGGGGGATTACATTGATGATAAAAATGCTTGGCTAAATGCTGGTCCTGCTCCACAACCATAGGTGGGGGGGGGGCAAACTAATTGTTTGTACTGGTCGGGCATTATTTGAGTCCATCGACACGTAAAGAAGAAGATGAAGAAAAGCCGGTACATGCGTCATGTCTGTGAACGGGCGCTGTCAGTTGGGACTGGTCATCTCTTAGCTGCCAAGGTTCATTTTAATTACTTTATTCATACATTTTTAATCTAATCTTTCACTCTGGATGCTCTTAGTGTGCACGTCTTTCTACATCGTTCTCACATATATGTATAATCTCAAAATTAATGATGTAACCAAGATTTTGTAACAATATTTTGATTTTAAAAGAGTGTCCATGGAGTTTCTTGCCCATTCTTCTCCATAGAGATCTACGCTAGGGAATGGGCAACTACAGTACTTTCTCAAGTTATTATGCCTTGTGACTGGGACTGTAGCTTTGATTTTCTTTTTTGTAATTTTGACTTTCAAAAGTGCCGTAATGGTCTAATTGAAATAAATGCTTTGAGTTTGAGTTTGAGTATAAAAAAAACTGTGAAACAGTTGGAAATCTAAAATACACGGTTAATTTTAGGTCGTTCTGGAACCGAAAGTCATAAATTCGATCATCGAACTCAAAACGATTGGGAAAGTTTAGTTTAAAAAAAAAAGAGTTCATGGCTTTCGGTTCCAAAACGACGTAAAAATAATGGTGTATCTCGGTAACTAGAAGGTTCCCAGATATGTTCTAAAACAACAAAAAATCCAAATGATGGGAAGAACAAGTACCTCTCGTCTTCGTTGAGGATCATATAAATATAGGGCATATCACATAGGGCTCATTTCTGGACACGCGGCGCGTTGAGCGGCGCGTCAGGCGGTGTGTTGGGTGGCGCGTGGTGCGGTGCGTCACGCGGCGCATTGCGCGTCTCTACGGAGAGGCGGCGGTGCACGCGCCGGGCAACGCTGCATTTCAGCAAACGCGCGTAAAATCGCTTCTCCGTAAACGCTCTCATACATTGCCATGTGTTTGTATTTTAAGCGCCGCGCCGCGTCTCCGTAAATGAGCCCATAGACTGCTAAAATTATAAAACCTCCCTTTAAGCTTGGCCTTAGTCGGGTAAAAAGAACTGCAGTTTTTCATTGCAAACATTGAAGGTAGTTATATGGAAAATTGAAGATATTCTCGTCACATCGTCTTTGCTAGACCGTTGAACTTCGATCTGGAATTCTAGATTGGAGGAATTGAAGGATATTGGGAGTCTTACGTTTAAAGACTTCAAATTTCCTCGGCATGATCATTGTGTCTCGATCGCCAGACTTTTAATAAAAGTCTGACGATCTGATATCCTTCTTTGTAGTGCCTAACCTGCACCCCTAGCCAAGTTGACAATCTACAATCGCTAACGCTAGTAGAAAACTATTCAAATGAATGGGAATGACATCATCTCAACGTTAAATCACGTGATCAACACAAACGAATAGAAAATTCTTAGACAAGTTTACATCGTTCAAAATGATAGAATAGAATGTTATCGTTTGAACTACAATGTTGATCGCTAAACTCTTTGGTAGGAACGCTCACCATAGACTAAAGTGTAGGTTTTTTCTACAGACATTAGAGAACGAGCGATCGGTTCAGTCGTGTCAACTTGGCTACCAATTTAGCGCTTTCTACAATCGCTTACGCCGAGGCGTTTACGATTGTAGAAAGAGAATCGATACGAAACGTTTGTAACTTGGCTAGGCCTACTGGTGTCAGTGATTTTATGCCACCCATGGGCTTTTGACTTGACTTTACATGCCGTCGAGAAATATCTCTTAGGCATGCTGGTTTTCTCACGATGTTTTCATACACTTGGGTGTATTAAAAATGCAAGTGATAATTATACATCTAATAAAACAGTAACGAAAGAAAAACTGTACATTGAGAATTTTCAAGAAAAAATAAGTGGCTTTTGTTAGAAAAACGTAACTGATGACAAAAATGGACTTTTTTTAATTTTTGTCTGTTTGTTTGTGTGTATGGTACGGCTTCACGCCAAAACTACTGATTAGATTGAATTGAAATTCAGCAAAAATGTTCTTTGTATACCAAGGAAGGCTTTAAGCTACATATTATCACGCCGTATGTTATGGGAGGTAAGCAATATTGATTTTAAAAGGTTTTTGTTCGTAATTGAATGCACAAAATAAATGTTTTTATTTACACAATTGGAACCATGAATTCAATCAACATACGACCTTACATAGACGTGCAAATTGCAAGAAAACGTAACATGAATTTCGGGTGAAGTTTATTAATTTTTTTTTCTTCTGTAATTTCTCAGTAACAGACTGGAGTCTGAATTATTGCACGGTTGTTGGCAATAGAGGCACCATAATATTATGTGATAATACATCCATGGACCAACCACGTCAAGTGTAACTTAAAAGTAAGAAATGAAAACGGCCTTTGAAACAAGTACAAAACCAACGTTCTCTCGCTCGCCAGTGTCCATACCTTAGCTGTTAGGCTATTATCACTAGCCGTCACTTAGCATAATGTCCATTAATTAGTTGAGTGGTCATTAGCGAAGCAAACACGCTTTAGTTCATCATCTGCCTAGCCTTTTCCCAACTATATTGGGGTCGGCTTCCAGTTTTACCGGATGCAGCTGAATACCAGTATTTTACATAGAGCGACTGCCTATCTGACCTCCACAACCCAGTTAGTACCGGGTAATTCGATACCCTTTGGTAAGACTGGTTGTCAGACTTTTTGGGCCTCTGACTACCTAACGACTGTCAAAGATCTACAAATGACAGCCGGGACCAACTGCTTACCGTGCTTTCCGAGGCACGAAGGAAACTCGGTATGTAATGGGTGGTCACCCATCCACAGACCAACCTAGGCAAGCACGGCTTAACCTAACGATCGACCCGAGCGGCTGTTATTATTTAGCCACGAGCTCCTCATTCGTGCTACGGTTTTTTTTTGTAGCTGCTCTGTAATAATGAAGGAATACTCCTGGACACGGCTCGTATTGTTTGGAGGTTCCTTTCTCTGGAGCCCTGTTCCCGATGTTACTATTTTAAAATGGACAATTCAACCCATTCCTTTTTTCAAATAGAATAGGAGATATAGAATATACAGGGTGTAAAAGACCTCATCACGAAGCCAAGCAACCAAGCATTCTGTACATCAAACTAATTAACTTTACGCAAAAAATATTGCTGGGAAACGACTTTTTTTTTTGAGGTGAAAAATCATGTTTTGTGGTAGAACTCAATGTAACGCACTCAAAACATTGTGCTGATGGGTGGATTGAATAGTACGGGGGTCGTGAAGGTGTCTAAAGTAAAAATCTTACATTAAAAACATTTATTTAAAAAAGAACTTGTCAAAAAGTTGGAACTTTGACCCCCAATATCTCTGTAACTAGAAGGTTCCCAGGTATGGTGTGGAACAAAAAAATGATTGCAATGACGAGGAAAATAAGTGCCTTTCGGCTTCGTGAAGAGGTGTTTTACACCCTTTATAAACAAATCGGAGAGGAATAAACCGCTCCATAAGAGAACGCTCCCCCCCTCCCCCCCTCGTCAGCACAGGCAATACTTCTCACATATGCTTTATGTCAACCTTGTGTGAAAAGAAAACAAAAAAAAAAAGCCTTTTATTTCTAGCATTTCACACATTTTACATAAAATAAACTATTTTCTATTAAAATCATACATTATATTTTGTTAAAAAGTAGGTGCTTTTTTTTTTAATGTTGCTAATTGCAAGAACCCCTTTTTAGGTGAAGGCCTCCTCCAAAGAATTCCATTTGGTTCTGTCTTTAGCTTTCTGCATCCAATGTGGGCCGGCCGTTTCTCTTATATCGTCTTCTCATCTTGTTTGCGGTCTACCTTTTTGGCGTTTCCCTATTGGGCCATTCCACGATGTGACTCTTTTGGTCCATCTGTCGTCTCTTAGTCAGAAAAGAATTATATAATAGGTCGCAAAAGATCCACTCCGGACAAACTGCGCCAAATACACCTGTAATAAGCCCTATTTGTAAGACATTAAACAAAGAAACAAACATTCTATTCTATTTATAAATATATATATTTTTTTTATGTTAGTTAAGATTTAAATTAATATAGAAACTAAATAAAGGAACTTAGAATTCCTCATCAGATCGGCCTGTAAAAGCTTTAAAGGAGCCCATGGTTAATAACAGCCGCACAAGTTGACCTTCGAGATTAAACCGCGCTTGCTAAAATCGATCTGTGGATGTTTGACTATTCCAAACATACCAAGTTTCCTCCGTGCCTCGGAAAGCACGTGAAGCCGTTGGTACCGGCTGTCATTCGAAGATCGTTAACAGTGTGCGTGCGCGCGTAATGTCATGTTATGATCTTTTATTCTCCAATATTATAACCTCAATGGGATCAGTGGTGGCCCAGTGGCGGTGGCCCCGACTTACGAACAGTAAGTCGTGGGTTCAAACCCAGACAGGCGCATTACTTTGTGTAATTTATTTCATCACCACTGCTCTCAAAACGGTGAAGGAAAACATCGTGAGAAACAGGCATGTCCCAGAACCAAAACATTCGAAGACATGTGACATCTACCAATCCGCACTGGGCCCGCGTGGTGGATTATAGCCCATTCCCTCTCATAGAGAGGAGGCCTGTGTCCCAGCAGTGGGAACATTAATAGGCTGATGATGATGATGATGATGATAACCTAAATTAAGTAATTTTGCAATCAATGACCTTTACAATCACAAAGGTTACTGATACCGTCCATCGTATGAAGTACATTGTCAAACTTGATAAATTTTCGGGTCACGTAAATGTGTCACGTATTTTGTTCCTAGATCTATTAGTCATAGACATTTCTAAAAGGTGTCTAGAATTTAGACTAAGTTAAGTATTTGGTTCTGCTTCTTCTTTAGCCACCCATGAACCTCTGACTTGGCTTTACATGCCGTCGAGAAATATCTCTCAGACATGCTGGTTTCCTCACGATGTTTTCCTTCACCAAAGCAAGTGATAATTATACAATACGCTCATTAATCCGAAAACACAGAGGTTCAAACTCTACTAGCCTTGGGTTCAAACTCGAGACCTATGACTTGGCAGTCCGATTGTTACGCTACTAGGCTATCACTGCTTTTTTTGCTGGAAATAAGGATGGTATACAAAGCGTTTTGAGACTGTCCTTGACTTGGGAATCGCTAACTGCATTCATAGATTGTGTAAAATTAAATGCTGCGACCAATTACACTGGAAGCAGAACCCAACATCGTTCGGGGAAGGCAGATGATAATGTATTAAGTAATCAGGGATCTGTACATAGAAGTAAATGAAATTAAAGTGTTTGTTTGTAATATCAAAATAACAGTTTTTACTGACATGCATACATGAAAGTATAATTATACCGTTATTCATAACAAAATATATATTTTTTCTGTCTGTTTGTTCCGGCTTATTAATATCCAAAATGGCTGGACTGATTTTGAAGGGATTTTAACAGGCATGTACTGATTTTATTTTAGAAAAATGATTAGGGTTCTGTGCAAAAACATTAAAACCCTTACTCTTAAAAAAAAACGATTTAAATGGGGAAGTAATATTTTTCGCGAAAATCGCGGGCAACAATAAAAATTTATTTATTTTATTTATTTATTTATAGTTAATTAAAACGGTAAACACCAATTACAATAATTAACATAGAAACACCAATTACAATAATGAACAAAACAAGAGTAAAAACATCCAGTTGACACCATTCAATGGTTTGCATTAAATTACTAATACTAACACGGCACAGTGGACACCCTTGCATACTTTCTCTCACAGAACATCAGACATATTCGCATAATCTTACTCCATTCATCCGCAAACACATCACATTCAGGGTTGGCAATCAGAAGGGCGTTGAGCGTCTTAAGAGTCCGACATACAGGAGATTCAGCTCTGGCAACAGTTAAACAACCTTCTCCCATATTGACAAAAACACTATAAAAATACAGTTAAAAACTAACCAGTTAGATTGCTTACCGTGTTGACTGCCCAACTACACGCTAAAACCCAACTTACAGTGCAATATGATGACCCAGTTTGCTAAAACATTCAATCCACGAAACAGAAACATTATATAACGAACTTCTCCTGCAGGTGTATAGAATTTAAAACAACGTTAAGCTGACAGCATTTCCAGAAGTATAGAAGGTTAGCTCCACACAACAGGTGCACATACAAGGTGTAATTGGACTCTTCACGAAGCCGTCAACCAAGCATTTTGTACATCAAACTAAGTAACTCTACGCAAAAAAATATTGCTGCGAAACGACTTTTTTTGGAGTGAAAAATCAAGTTTTACGGTGGGACTCAAAGTAACGCACTTACATCGATCACTAATAATGATGATCAAAAATAATGCGCACTTATAACATTGTGAAAGTGTCTCAAAGAATGGACGCGTGTACTGTACGTACAGCCGTACGAAAAATGAAAAAAAAGATGTATAGTTTATTATTTTAACAAGTCTTATATACTAGTGATTGGAGCCTCCTTTCAAGCAAACAGGCCTGCATTAGGAAGCTTCGCTCTTTCATACTTAAAAATGTATTAATACTTGCTTAAATTTATATACGTAAATAATAAAGAAAATATCACACTAATATTATAATAAAGACTAAAGTTTGTATGTGTGTGAGCTGTCTGTATGTTAGTTACTCTTTCACGCTTATGCGTCCAAATCCAAATCCGTTCTGTAGTTTATACTACAGAACGGATTTGGATGAAATTTTGCAAACAGATAGTTTATAACCTGGATTAACACGTAGGATAGTTTTAATCCCGGTAGTAAAATCCCATGGGACAATTATTGAACTTCACGCGGGCGAAGCCACGGGCAAAAGCTAGTATGAAAAATTAAAGAGAGCATTAAAATTAACCAAACTGCACTTACTCAGGCATGCTAGTGTGAGTAAGAGTGAGGGAGTGTGAATTAGAGGGTGTGTGGATGTGAGAGTGCGTGAATGTGAGGGATGTGATGTGAATCATGTCTTATATGTGAGAGTGTGTGTTGCACGGAACCAAACTTCTATATCGAACTATTTTGTAGCTGCACAGTGCCAAGCCATTTACGTGCAGAGTTTAAATCAGTAGCTCTACGGATTATCAGATAAGGTCAGGCAGGCACGTTCGACGCCAGGGATATTGAAACTAAATGGTGGGTAGAGTGCCAATTTTTTTCATTTAAAATTCTGTTTGAGGATTTTTATTAGACTTTCAAGCCGTGTGGTATCCGGCAGAGTAGAATAGAACCAACCCATTACACTCACGGGTGTCGTATAAGGCGGCTAATGTCTGAGGCAGAACACCTTGCGCCTCCCTAGACCAGAGAATGGGCAGCAGCGTTTTCTGTTAGTCTTTCATCACTGCGATCTCCAATCCGCCTGCCAAGCGTGGAGATTACGGCAAATTCCTCCCATCATGGGAGAGGCCTATGTCCAGCAGTGGACGTTATGAGCTGTCATTGTTGTTATTAGACTTTCGAAGAAAGATTTTTAAAGCCGTTGTGGTTTTTGTTTAAGTAATTAAATGCATAATAAAAGTATTATCATAATTGGGGTTACTAAAAGAAAAAGGAGTAAATAATGTCATGACGTCTAACAGGGAAGAATGGAAGAAGAAAACGTGTTGCGCCGACGTCAAATAGAATGAGATAAGGTCAGGAAGATGATGGGGTTACTGATCAAGTCCGTACTTGCAACCGGCTTGCGCGTATGACTAGATGTATGAACGTGGACGACCCAAAAGGAGTATTTAAGGATAGTAGCAGATGGTGTTCTGTGGTTTCTGCTTACTCCTATAAGAAAAAAGCATAAGTTTATACAGGGTGTAAAAGACCTCATCACGAAGCCGTCAACCAAGCATTCTGTACATCAAGCTAAGTAACTTTACGCAAAAAATATTCCTGGGAAACGACTTTTTTTTGGGATGAAGAATCAAGTTTTGTGGTAGAACTCAATGTAACGCAATCAAAACATTATGCTGATGGTTGGATTGAATAGTACGGCAGTCATGGAGGTGTTTAAAGTAAAAATCTTACTTAAAAACTCGTATTTAAAAAAAAAACTTGTCATAAAGATGGAACTTTGACCCAAAATAACTCCGTAACTAGAAGGTTCCCAGATATGGCGTAGAACAAAAAAAAAATTATCGCAATGATGGGGAAAACAAGTGCCTTTCGGCTTCATTAAGAGGTGTTTTACACCCTTTATGTATGTGTCACGGTAAGTATGATAATTCAAAATTATTATTAATAGGGTATATTATGCATGATTTTTTTATCACTCTAAACAAGGCGTATTAACATCAGAAATAGCAAAGTGAAATTATTTTTATAATATGTATAAAAAATACTAAGTTATAAACATTTGAAATTGCTGATTAGACAGAGAGATCCGATACAGCGAATGATGTCATTTGCTGCATCGACCTACAAAATCCATACTAAATTCCGTTTATCTAGAAAGAGATAGAAACAAAAGTTTAAATGGGTATAACTTTTGTGTTGTACGTACCTATGCCCGATTTATGTCTAGTTTTCGCTTTTTGACATTATTTTTATAGTAGTTAAACATTTCGTATCGAAATAAAAATAAAAAATAAATTATGCATATTACCGATCATTAATATTAAATTATTATTATTAATTTTCAAATTAATTTACCATAACATAAGTATGGGACCAAAACAACAATACCCAACATAAACCATTGCGTAATCACTACATATTATAGTGCTCCGCCGCGTCTGTCTGTCTGTCTGTTCGCGATAAACTCAAAAACTCCTGCACCTAATTACATGCTGTTCACCAATAGATAGAATGATTCTTGAGGAAGGTTTTAGTACATAATTTGTCAAGTTTTTGTATACAATGGCTAAAATATAATGAAATTTGTCGCAGGTGTCGGAAAAGACTAAGCCGTCTGGGAGCTTTACTTTTGGTCACGATAACCGACATCCACGCGGGCGAAGCCACGGGAATCAGCTAGTTAGCCTATAAAGTTCCCTTATCTAGAACACACGCAACCTCTCCGTGATAGAGATGGGGAAAGGTCGTTCTGGGGCAGCTGACACAACCAATCAATTATTAATAATTCATTAATAATTCACTGTCAAAACGCGATTCCCAATAGGTTATGATGTATGTATGGCAATCAAACCGTGTAGCGTTACTAACTTTCCAACTCAATGACTCAAATATGTGGTAGGTAGGTATGTACTTATTGATTTCAAAAGCAACATTTTTTTTACCTGACTCAGAAGGAAGAGTAATTTGCATTTGGGTTTTTTAGGGTTCCGTAGTCAACTATGAACCCTTATAGTTCCACCATGTCTGTCCGTCCGTCCGTCCGTCTGTCCGTCCTCGCTTAATCTCTGTGACCGTTAGCACTAAAAAAAAAATTTGGTACCAGTATGTATATCAATCACGCCGACAAAGTGGTAAAATAAAAATTAGATAAAAATGTTTTATTAGGGTCACTTCCCACTTTACATATAGGGGGGCTCCCTATATGTAAAGTGGGAAGTGATTTTTTTTTTAATTTCAACCCTAACTTGTGATATATTCTTGGAAAGGTATTTAAAAATGAATAGGGGTTTCCTAAAATCATTTTTTGATAATGTCAATAATTTCGGAAATAATCGCTCCAAAAGTAAAAAACAATGTGTGTCCCCCGCCCTCTAACTTTTGAACCATAAGTTTTGAAAATATGAAAAAAAACTGAAAAGTAGAACTTTATAAGGACTTTCTAGGAAAATTATTTTGAACTTGATGGAAACAACAGTTTTTGTACAAAAAAGACAAAAAGTTGTACAAAATAATTTCTGGACTAAGTTTGTAGTATATTCGAATATGCAAGCATTTTTACATAATGGACCCACCTTTAAACTCATAAGTGGGAACACTTATTGTGACGGACGGGAAACTACGGAACGCTACACTGAGCGTGGCCCGACACGCTCTTGGCTGGTTTTTTTACTAACTGGCACCACTAGTGCCAGTTAGTCATATGTATATAGACATACACACATCATCACAAACATTCACAGACACCGTACAGTTACCCACACGCACACAGGCACACACCACAAATTAAAATGCCAATTAATTCGAGCTACTCTCGTCTAATCAAATGTTTTTTCTGTGTACTTCGTAATTGGCGTAATGTTCGCTTTTTATGTTAATGTATGTACGCTGTGAAACTATCTAGCTATCATTTATAAAATAAATAAAAATAAATATCGCTAGACATAACACAGAGCGCCATCTAAAGTCCCACTAAACAACGAGGCTTGTGTCGTGGATACCAGATGGTTGATATACTACATACAATGATATTATAAAGAAGATACGCCATGTTCATACTGAATGGCGTTCAGATATCGTTGCGAGTAATTTAAAACTACGACAGCGATAGATAATACGGAACGTATAAGATAGAAAGAGATAGCTAGCTATCAAAGTGCAACAATTGCATCACTTTGTCCTCAACAATTTTTGCGTGCTAGTGCGATATCTACCTCTTTTTACTATATAATATCATTGACTACATAGATACTTTTTGTTTGTAAATACATACTTATTATACATATTAACAACCATGACTAGGAAACAAATGTCCATGCTCATCACACTCACACATTTGCTCCTACCGGGATTCAAAACCAGACCCTAAGAACGTAAGGCAGCCTCACTACCGCTGTGCCATTCGGGTCGTTTAACAGTGGATTGAAAACACTGTTTTAAGCTTTCACGGTTCATAACTATACTTAAAATTAAAATTTCAATCGAGAAGATGGCTTCAAATTGTCAAGTACGTGGAATCCAGTATTGAGTATGCTCAAAAGTAGCAGCCGGCAACATAATAAGGACTCCACAAAACCTAGTGATACTGTGAGTGTGTTTTGCCGTGACTTAGTGTCGAGTTCCAATAGTGCGCGTAGCAAAAGACAAAGAAAGAGGGTAGACAGATTTGTCTGCTCCTAACAATTTTTTCCATCCACCCGCATTCTCCAGTCAACCCGCGATCATGGCGCTTGCAACAGCGTCGAAATATCGGGAGCTCAAAATAATCAATAATCACGGAAGATATCCCGTAAGTGACATTTTAAGTATGGTGATATATATAGATTGAAAATTAAAGGGATTTTATAGACAGCCTCGTTTGTCTATTGGTTGCAATCGTGACTAATAATCATGTGGTCCTGTGTATGGTTCCCGAATCGGGTAGGTTGTAATTAGGTTTTTATATCAGGAATTTCTAAGTAGCAGCTTTAAAGTCTGGATTCGAGCCCGATAGATGGCAATAGGCTCGCCCCTTTTTACATGGGACTTAAAACATAACTGGCCAAATGTGGGTGTACTATTAGATACACCTCAGCCTAACCCGTCGGGGATACAGGCGTGATGTTAAGTGACTTATAGTTCCAAGTTAATTTATCCGGGACCAAGGAAGAAATATCGACAGGTATATACATAAGTAACGTCATGTCACTCTTTTCCTTAGGGTGGCTTACACCAACCTCATCAATATCGATCAATCTTATTGCTCAACGTCGATTCGAGATACAAAAAAAAACCAGCTAAGTGCGAGTTAGGCTCACGAACTAAGGGTTCCGTATGCACTTGTAGGTATTTCGTTAATTAATTTTATAACATATCGTTTACATTTTAAATATTCCTTTACATATAAAAACAATATAAATAAAAACATTTAAAAATATAGTAGCCCACCAGCGCTGGGATTAGGGTCCGAGCTGCCGGTGGTCAGGGCTCCAGAGAGAGGAACCTTGTAACAATACGTGCCGTGTCCAGAAATACTGCGTACTAAATCAAGCCCTTGATCTAACTGCCAAGTGAAAGCCTTCTAAGATGTTGGTCGAGGCTCTTGGCTATTAAGCCATTGGCCGACACGACTATCAGCACAATGAGTGCTGTACTCACGTCCAACATGTCGACAACCTCGCGAGCCAGATCTAGGTATTCATTTAACTTCAAATTTACAATTTTTAGATTTTTTCATTTACATGTGCTGTAAGACATTGCTTCTTGCCAAATTTCTTGATTATAGGTCAACGGAAAGTACCCAGGGTTTTCACTCCCTTGTAAAATCGCAAAATATGCGACATAAACGGTTAAATCTTTTGATTGCTTTGACTTACAAGTTTGATTTTTTCACTGCGCTAAAGGGTAGCAGACTTGAGTATTTGACATTAATTTTAGCTTGATACCTCCACGCGTTCTTGAGAAAAGGGACAAACAGACGAACAGATGGACAACAAAGTTCTCCTAAAAGGGTTCTGATTTTGCCGACTGAGGTACGGAACCCTTAAAATATAATTTATTTTTGGCTCACACCTAAAATTTATACTAATATTATATAGAGGTGTGTAAGTTTGGATGCAAGAGATACTCTCTGAAACTACTTATCCGATTTCAAAAAGTTTTGACATATGAAAAACCGGGTGTAAATTTCTTCACCCCGCGTTACCCCAAGTCGATTTGACATGTCTGCATCAATCATTGATAAAGTATTGAGCAATCAAGAACTACTGCGACGTCCACTTTTGAAGAATACATCAATCATAGAATGAGAAAATGACAGCTGAAATGTTGGGCGTTTGATAGAAACGTTCAACTGCGGTCAATCGCCTGAGCATTGTTAGAGGTCTATGGCCGAAAAATGTGGTATTCAAAAATCGACCTTAATATTCAGGGAAGTGCACTACATAGCGTCTAATATGAGATATATTAGACGCTATGTAGTGGACCTCCCTGCCTGTTTAAAAGTTGTCGACGACTTAACCTAACGTGCAGGCACTTTTTGCTCATAATTTATGTTACAATAATTTAGGGTACAGTTTTTTATAGTATTAAGCATGACGTTATCATCTGCCTAGCCTTTTCCCAACTATGTTGAGGTCGGCTTCCAGTCTAACCAGATGCAGCTGAATACCAGTATTTTACATGGAGCGACTGCCTATCTGACATCCACAACCCAGTTAGTTACTGGGAAATACGATACCCCTTAGTAAAACTGGTTGTCGGCTTTCCAGCTACTGACTACCTGTAACAACTGTCAAAGATCTACAAATGACAGCTGTGACCAATTGCACGGTAAACCGTGCTTTCCGAGGCACGGAAGAAACTCAGTTTGTAATGGGTGGTCACCCATCCAAAGAGCAACCTAAGCAAGATTAACCTGAAGATTGATCCAAGCGGTTGAAATAGCCACGAGGTCCTCCTAAATGCTCTTGTGTTGAGCATGACGTATTGTTTCAAATGTCATGTCAATTAATAATTCACTGGTAAAAAAAAAAAATTAAACCGACATTTTTACACCAAAAATGTCTAAAATTCAAATCATTACCTCTTACACAGTAACAAAGAATCTATAAAGAAAACAAAAAAAAATTAAACACTTTCAAGATGTTACAAACAACTTGAAAGGGAATATTTCTCCTATAATAATATCATGGGTACTAGGTTGGGATCTCATAGAGAGGTCTGTGTCCCAGCAGTGTGAACATTAATAGGCTGATGAAGATGATGAATACTAGAAGCTACAAACTGAGTTGGGAAATATTTTATCCCAGGGATCGCACTACGAGGATAAAAGTCCCAACTAAAGTCAGACAGGTAGACAGATGATTTTACATTATGAATTTTATAGTAATACATAGTATGGATTAGTGTTAAAAATAAAACAGTAGACTGTCTGAATAATGTATAATCATGCTAAAGTAATTGAAACAAGGCTTAATTTACAAAAACACACGCATACATAACCATAATTACACAGTCTGTACATAATCGATCCAATACATTATCTTGCAAGTCATTGTGTGTAAATTGTCAGGTGCGGCGTAGCGGAAGAGAAACATGTTTTCTGCTACGACGCTACGACATTGTAACCGTCGTAGCGTGACAGCTACGCCGTAGCTGCGTAGGCCTTTTATTGTTCTAGGGTATGTTTTGTTTTTTTTATGGTTATTATGTGCGTTATTATAAAAGAGTTCTGACTTGTACTGTTTTAGAAAAGGTATTACTTAGTAATGCAACCTAGCATGGCAAAGTAAAATGCTCAAGTGATGTTTTTTACCATTACGCAAATTAAACTATATTTTTTCGTGTCATTTCGTGGCAATCAAGCTCGTGGCTAAATAATAACAGCCACTCGGGTCGATCTTCAGGTTATGCCAAGTTTGCCTAGGTTGGTCCGTGGATGGGTGACCAAATATTACATAACGGGTTTCCTCCGTGCCTCGGAAAGCACGTTAAGCTTGGCTCTTCAGTCAAATGAGTGGGTCATTTGGGACCCGCGGGATGTCGAGTTTACTAAATTAGTAATTTTATGTTATTTTATTTCGTCGATTGGACCCGCTGTTTTATTTTAAAAAAATGTTATCGAATTTGGTCCCGGCTGTAATTTGTAAATCTTTGACAGTCGTTAAGTAGTCAGTGCACTGACTACTTAACGACTGTCAAAGATCTACAAATTGTGGCCCAAAAGTCTGACAACCAGTTTTACCAAGGAATATAGTATTACCCAGTACTAACTGGGTTATGGAGGTCAGATAAGCAGTCCCTCTATGTAAAATACTGGTATTCAGCTGGATCCATTTAGATTGGAAGCCGACCCCAACATAGTTGGGAAAAGGCTAGGCAGATGATGATGTTGGGTGCCAAATGCCAATCAAGCAGGTGGTACCAATAGTACAACGTGGACAGTATTTCCTAGGATTTCAAAACGTAACTGGCAAAATGTGGGTATACACCTCTGCCTAACCCCTTTGGGGATTTCAGGCGTGATATGGCCGTGCTTTTGGCCGAAGGGTGTCGTATATCGACGATTTGACGTATCCGAGGACAGTTACGCGACACCAGGCAGCGAAACACGACGCCGACAACGTTGCGTGTATAGTTTTAGAGTCTATGGTTTAAAATATGTATTAGTATATTATTGTTGTTAATTATTATTTTATGTATTTCATCTGTCGCCTGGCAATAAAATGATTATTATTATATTATGTATGTATTACCATAATACGGCCCTTTAAAATTAAAATTATCAATGTCCAAGCGAATCGGATGTCAGATAAGCTATCGTGCAATTTTAATCGACAAGCTGATAGTCAATAACAGAGTGGGATCGCCGTCTGACATGAACGACGTAATGACTGGACACATGAACATCACGCTTGTATAGTCCATAAGGATAGGCAGACATACAACTGCAGTACTTCAGTTGGATATTGTTAGAATTCCATCATTGACGAATTCTTTCTTGACCAAATGTAATTTACTAATTTAGTTTCATTAATTTATTATGTTTAATTCAGTGCAACTTTGATAATATAGTCTTTCTATGTTTTTTGTAAGTAACGACAACATTTTGTTGTAGAGGAGTGATTGTTAAACTTTGTTCTGATTTGTTACTTCTGTTTCATTTGCGTATACTAGTGTAAACAATTGTTGGTGAACCAAATAAATAAATAATATAGATGTTGATGAATGGAGAGGGGTGGAAGACCAAGGAAACGATGGATGTATTGTGTGAGGAATGATATGAGGGAAAAAGGTGTAAATGATAGCGTGACGGTTGATAGAGGAGAATGGAAGAAAAAAATGTGTTGCGCCGACCACAAGTAACATGGGATAAGGGCAGAAGATGATGATGATCGATATCAAATTCTTATGTTTTTAAATAGTTGCTCTAATGGGTCGATTTTTGAGTTCCCTTAACCTAAATATAAGATCTACTGTCAAGAGGGCCCTCCCCGGCCCGCCTTTCGTCAACGTGAGCACATGGTCGAAAAGCTTGTTGTTTCATCCAGAGCCATAGCGGTGATATTCTTTCAACTCCCCTGTCTTACCTAGCCCCGACCCCGCACTACTTGCTTCCCGCGTACCTCATACCGCCTAACGCGAGGACATTGAACGAAAAATATTGTTCGAAAAATTATAAAACTTGTTCCAGGAAATATATGTTTTTGAATTAGTCTTACAAGTATGTGATATAAATATTTGTTATTTAGAATTTCCACTACATTTGCAAGGCGTCTATTAAGATGCTTTCTTTACTTTTATAATTTATAAGTACATTATGAACGGCCAAAGTTGAGGTAAAAGTTGTGCAAAACAGCAATTTTTGGAGGCATATACTGAATTTGTTTCTACAAATTTTTATTTTCTGCTTTCCTTTGCCTTTGATAGAAGCCTAGATATAGTCCACAAGATACCTATTAGTTCAAAAAATTCAGAGATATATGTCTAACAACGGCATAATCACGCACGAGCTATTGTCAAAATTCTCGCGAAAAGTATGGCGGGTTGGCCGCTCTTAAAGTCTGCATCATTGCACTGCTGAGCACAGTAACTTAGACTTTGACAAATAAATACATCAAATAAAGTGAGATATTATGGGAAATAGAACAACAGTTTTGTAACACAACATACCATATATGCCCCTAATGAAATGCGATGAGGCACAGTACAAAACACTAGCAGGTGGTTCTATTACCATAAGCCGGGTACACGTACTGTAACAAATCTACTTGCTCCTATTGTCTAAAAGGATAAGCAGACCTGTTCAATTTAATTTAATTTAGTTATATAAAAAAACTACCTACCACGCACTGTATAGTTTTATAGTTCACAGTTAGGAATCACGGGAGCAGGCGTCAGGGTAGCAGGTCGATACCGGAGTAACCTTGAAGTTCAGCTCTGAAGCAGTAGAAACGGCGGCAGCGCAGATCTCAGAGTTCACCAGGACAGCTCAGCAGCAAGACAGTGCAGAACTCAGGGCCAGACGTAGGACAGCCCTGCGAGACCAGTAGACGGACAGGCATGTAGTTAGCCTCCGAACATCGGGAGTAGAAGTCCCAGGAGAATCTTTCGCTGGATCCCCTGGGCAGTTTAAGAATCTCACAGCGAAAACCAAGCTGCTCTCTGATACTCATCAAATCAGATCCAATCGTAGCCTTTTCTTAGCCGTCCGTCAGCTCGTTTCTCCAAAGTAGTCTTCCTTTTTTTAAATATTCGTTTTCTTAGTGTGGCCATCATCTCATCAGACAAGTGTAGTCGGCCAGGACATATCCATGAGTGCGTAAAGAATTTAATAATATTACTTAATATTAAGTTATTTAGTAAACAAGCGTTATAATCTACAAAATATAATGGCTAAACACATATTGATAAAAATAATTTAAAATATACAAACCAAAAAGTAAATATCATAGACTAAGCAGAAACTGAGAGTTTGACAATTTGACGCTTGACGTAAATATCACAACATGAAAATTATAATAATATTTTATACCAGCTATTTCCCAGTTAAAGAATCGTATTTAAATCGATTTGCTGAGTGTAGATATATAAACAAATAAAATGCATGGTATTATGAATGGTGAATATGAAGCGTAAGTATAGCATAATACCAAAGACATTAAATTATAGTATATTTAATCTCTTTGCATAATACTATAGTACTTACCCGTGGCTACAACTGAGAAATTCAGCTTTTAAAGATAATTATACGTATATTTGAACTAGGTCTTTTAAGTAATGTATTCGTAATTTAATTTAAATGTAACTGATTTTATTCAAGACGAATTTCTCAGCACTGGATTTATGCGCGGCAAGTGGTAATGGCTTTGTCCCGTTAACATAAAACACACAATACAATATAAAACTCGAACAGCAGACGAAATTTACGTGGTACGAGTATTCGAACCGCTATTTCGGGAAATACAGACATGAAGTCATGTTAGCATTGACATATATATTACTGCGTAAGGACTGGGTGGACCGCATGTTACAATGACGCCTCGAACGTGGTCCCAAAATGGTCTTCCCTATAGCGAACTAAACTAGAACGTGTTCGGCTGTCTTCGGGAGCGGTCGTAAATTTTACAAGCAAAAATGCCAAGTTGTGTCGTGAAGGGATGCGTGAACTACGACAAAAAGCACAATAAAATAAATCATAACATTTCTTATCACCGGTAAGTTAATAAAAAAAAATATTATATCAACTTCTAACATTATAAACAATTTTCTTTCGTATTTGTCTCAACGTTTGGCAAAGACGACGCGAAGCCGAGTAAAAGTTAGACATAACTTTGCAGCGGCGCGCGTTTTAGCCGATGAAATGAAAAGATTTAATAACTTTAATTTCGGAAGTCGGTGTCTCTGGATCAGTATTTTAGTTTTTTGACACCGACTTCCGAAATTAAAGTTATTTTTCACGTTGTTGGAAAGTGTTCTTGAGTAGTTTTCACGTTGGGAAGTCGGTTGTGTTTTTTGTAAGAATTATTATTTTTCAGTTTTTAGTGGGTTGGTTTGTCTATCTATCTAAGTTACAATAGCTTATTGTCAACTGCTCATCAAAAATACCTAAATCGCTATAGATGTGCCTATAATATTTGAAGAGTTCCCTCGATCTCCAAGATTTCATCATCAGATCGTGACCAAATGACAATGGGACCAACTTTGAAGTATGAAATCTCAGTATAAAATCAAATCGGTCCAGCCGTCTTCGAGTGAGTAATCGGGGAAAATATCCCGACGAATTGAGAACCTCCTCCTTTTTTTCAAGTCGGTTAAAAATACCCGCTCTTACAAGGTTACGTCTAGGGGCAGACCACGCCGATTGACATCGTAGTTCATGGCAGTTCTAATAGATGGCGTTAGTGTTTCTGTATGGCGACCGCGTTTGGCGAACGTTCCGACGACCGTATCTTTACTATTTAAATCAATGCATGTTAGTCTATTTGTTAGATCTGTGTGAAACGCTAACATCCAATCAATTTATTTTCCGCGACCAAAATCACTTTGTGATACTTCATAGCCTGTCCGATTTCCATCCGATCTATTCTCTAGTAATACATGTTGATCGACAAACCGGACATTAAACATCCGGATGATTCACGGTTTCATATAATGTAGCTATTTATAGGTGTTAAAACTAGGTTTTATGTCGTTTTATGGGTTTACTGCAGGTTTTTTTGTATTTAAGAACAAAGGATTTGGCGGGGTCCCGTTGGTTACCTATTACTAAGTCTCCGCTGTCCATCCGTCTGTCCGTCTTACTGTCAGCATGCTGTTTCTCATGATCCGTAATAGGTAGATGATTGAAATTTTCACAGAATGGTGGCTATTGCTATCTTTTTCTCTCTAATAAAACGAGAAAGTGACAGCCGTAATTTAGAGCTATCAAATTTAGTTGGAACTAATATTTCCATACAAATGAAGGGTGCACGTAAAAACATGTTGACTAAAAACACGGTGAATCGCAAGTCATAAACTAGTTTGACATCTCTAACTTAGTTCATAGCTATAGCCGTCCTTTTTTCGCACTGCCTTTTAGTAAAAGATAGCAATAGCCTAAATTAAGTTTAGTTTGTGCACAACAGAATCTACACCCAATGTGTATTTCCGTTGCCACTATAACAAAAATTAATAAAAACAAATTGAATATTTAAGGCGCCTCGCATTTTGTCGGTTTTTTTTTATAATAAATAGGCTTGCGTTAGACCGCAACTCGCCTGATGTGAAGCAATGATACGACCTAGGGTGGAGCACGCTTGCCTAGTACAAACCGATACACTCAAACTTTGAATAGATCCAGATTATAATGTTCAGGGAAACAGATAATCCGGTTGTAGTGCAATTTCGGTTTTCCCTACAGTAATTTGAAAAAGAAAAATGAAGAGGTTTTTTCGTGATAGTAATAGAGAGCAGTTTTTCAGTTTTATTACCCGAGGAGCGGCTTGAAACCCACCCACATCTTGCGCGTCCAATATAAAAATGCCTTCAAAATGCTTTTGCAGCTCCCACGTTTCTGCAGCGCATCTGCCATGTTAATGGAGGCTCGTACAGATGGATTCGCAGCTATTTTACGCAAAAAAGTCGCCTCCTCATTGAGCAGAGTTTGTGCTAGCAGCAATGGCATTCTGGCATAAGTACAAAAATGCTATTGCTGCTAACGCAAACTAACTCAAATTAATTTGTCCACAATAATTTTCAAACTAAATAAATAAGTCGGTTTTAAAATTTAAAATACTCCTTTCACATTCAATATTTTGATACACTGTTTTAAGCTTTCACGGTTTATAACTAAACTTATACTGTCACTTACGGGATATCGGGAGCTCAAAATAAATAACAATCACGGAAGTTATCCCGTAAGTGAGAGTATAACTTTTATAATTAATTCATGTCTATGGATGATACTGATTATGCTTGTTAAAAATAATTAAACTGAAATGATATAGGATAATTGTATTTTCGGTTCAAAAAAAGACGTATTTGCGTTACGTTTACACTGCTAATAACTCGTACTAGAGCTAACTTCTTAAAAACGCAGACAAAGAACAGAGAAACTAATTAAATATACAGGGTGTAAACAGACTCATCACGAAGCCGTCAACCAAGCATTCTGTACATCAAACTAAGTAACTTTACGCAAAAATTATTGCTGGGAAACTACTTAATTTTTTGGGGTCTCACGTTTTACGGTAAAACTCAATGTGACGAAATCAAAACATTGTGCTGATGGATGGATTGAGTAGTATGGGGGGCGTGGAGGTGTTTAAAGCCAAAATCTTACATTAAAAAAAGTTTAAAAATACTTGTGAAAAAGTTGGAACTTTGACCTTCAATATCTCCACAACTAATAGTTTCCCAGGTATGGTCCAGAACAGAAAAAATATCGTAATAACGGGTAGAAAAAGTGCCTTTCAGTTTCGTTAAGGGTCTATTTATTTCAAACTCAAACTCAAAGCATTTATTACATTTGATTGCATTTGACATTTTATATTTTTAGTTGACAAGAAAATGTTGTATTAATTTAAATTTTATTTTATCTAGTATATTTGAGTATTGTGTGGTGTGTTTTTGTCTCGATGATTATTTGAATTCCATTTAACATTATTTTGAGTGTGTTTTATAAACTAAGTTATGGATCGTTGTGTCTGATGCAAATAAATTATTATTATTATTATTATTATTTCAATTAGACCATTACGGCACTTTTGAATGTCAAAAATACAGAAAAAACAAAGCTACAGTCCCAGTTACAAGACATAATAACTTGAGAAAATACTGTAGTTGCCCATTCCCTAGCGTAGATCTCGATGGAGAAGAACGGGCAAGAAACTCCATTACACCCTTTATTATGTTATATCATCACAAATCATCTTCCTCCCCTCCACCCTCCTCCCTGTCCCATGTTTCTAGGGATCGACGCAACACGTAAATATGTATGTTACATGACGTGAGGAAATCTAAAAATACCCCAAGAATATTCTGCCAGCAAATCCTGCGACGGAAAAATAAAAATCCTTTTTGCAATATTTAATATGTACCTACATACATACGCAACTAAATAATATATAGTTGTTTGTGTGACCTAAAAATGTTGGGAGTGTAACTCGCGTACCAAGTGTCTATTTTGCATAATTTAGCTACAATATTTTGAGACTTTTAGCCAAAAAATTATACTCAACGAAAACTGGAATAAAACTCTAGTAGAAAACAGAAAGTTACGATTTATAAACGTGCCCTACATTATTTATTTTGGCTTGTATGTGCGTTTACAGCTTAAAATATAAAAATGTCCTAATTCTGACATACAAGACTGGCAATAAAAGCCCCAGCTGCGTCCCAGTAGTGGGAATATCCACTGTTACAACAAAGGCTTACCTTTACGAGAGCTAGGATTTAAATGTCTTTTCCAAAAACAATGAATCCGTCAATCTTTCCCAAACTCGGTCTTAGAACAGTGGCTGACCAACATGGCCCAGTATGAGCCATTGTGTACACGTATAACATGAACAACAAGGTCTGTTACGTCATCATTGAAAACAGACTTATAAACAATGATACGTAACCTGCGAATGAAGTTTAAGTTAAGAAGAAATTTGATATTATTATATTTTTGGACAAAGACATCGAAGTAATTTAGGATACTATAACAGACGATATCACAGGAAATGACAAAGAAAAAGGGATTTAGTTAGGATTTTTCATTAGAAATATCACAGAGCAGCCACGGAGTTTGGATTTGTGCCTGGTTAATGGCAATAGGGTCGCCCCCTAATACATAGGCATTAAACAAAACTGTTGAAATCTGAGTCTACTCTTAGGTAAACCTCTAGCCAACCCTTCGGGGATAACAAGCGTGATGGTATGTTGTAGAAAAAATGTGGTATCATAATTATCTCTGTTAAGAGCCTCAGATTAGCAACTCTATTTGTGGTGGTTCAAACTTCGTTTGTAATACTGTTAGAATAGCGATCTAATCAGCTTGCACTACAAAACGGTTGTTACGTCAGTCACTGCGGCCGAATAGTGCGAAATGAGTAGTTTTTATTCTTTATAAAATCAAATTTTCGTGTTTTGAAGAAAATAAAAAACATAAGACCTGTTTTATAGTTAGTTCAGTTAGTATGCAAAGTTTCATGATCTAATTTGGAGTACTTTTTGAATACCAGCGGTTTATTGTTCGATTTGGAGGTAACTTTGGTATTTTTTTGTATCGAGAAAATTTTATGGTATCGTGTTTTCGCCAAACATAAGACCTAAACATTAATCCTCAACTTTACCATATATTTATTTCAAAATTAATGCTGCAGTATTTTAGGTGTAACAGAGGATCATGCTAAGCCATTTGAGGTAGTGTAGACCCTTAAAGTGCGGTTAAACCAACCGGAGCAGACTCCAAACACTGCTACACTCGACAGATCATCATCTGCCTAGCCTTTCCCAACTATGTTGGGGTCGGCTTCCAGTCTAATAGAATGCAGGCGAATACCAGTACATTACATGGAGCGACTGTCTTTCTGACCTCCACAACCCAGTTAGTACTGGGTAATACGATACCGCTTTTCAAATACAAGTTTTAAAAGATATCGCTTTGCTTTAAATACCTTCATACTATTCAATATAACCATCAGCACAATGTTTTGATTGTGTTACATTGAGTCCTACCATAAACCGTGATTTTTCACCCCAAAAAAAAAAACGTTTCCCAGCAACAGTTTTTCCTTAGTTTGATGTACAGAATGCTTGGTTTACTTTATGAAGGGTCCGCTTTTACCTTGTATTTTATCGGCTTTGTTAGACGGCTAGTCTTACCAAGGGAGACAGTAACTGTATTTTAGAAGTCAGATAGGCGGTCGTCCATGTAACATACGGGTATTCAATTGCATCTGGTTAGACTGGAAGCCAACCCTAACATAGTTAGGAAAAGGCTTGGCAAATCAAGAAAATTTTCTATTCCCTTTTCCATTGTCATTTTGGAGTAATTTGTTTCAAAACTGAGAGAAATTCTAAAAAGAACAGCTCTTCCTTAAAAGCATGAAAGGATAATTTAAAATACGAAAATGATTTGTAGATAAGCTATCTACTAATTAAATTGATTAGAACAAAGGAAAATAGTAATTTCCTGTCTTCGTTTGGTTAGATTAAATTCTGTAACAGCATTTATCCGTATCAGCAATGATATCGATCGACGCAATAATAGCTAACTAAAAGTTCCTTATTTGTACTCTATAAAGTTTAAAATGTCATCTGGTGGACAACGCACACCACAGACACAGGACTCTACTTCTGGCTTTGGTATCTGGCACCACTACCATCAGCCCTGCAGGACCTGCACCTAGGATCTACTCCTCGGCTCCAGCGTCATTTACAGCTACACGTAAACCCAGGATAATGCTTGACGCGCCAACCTCCTTAGGACAGATAATTTATGACGGGTCTTTGTACCTACGACCTAACAATTGATTTATATTTGAAGGTGATAGTTAGTTTTTTGTAGTTTTCCATAACTCCTACGCTTTATCCTAGCCCAAACCGGAGTTTCTTTTGCAAACAAATGAAGCAATTTTCCTCCAGAAACTTCTGACCCAATTTAAAAAGAAAGAAATGCATTCTACTGACTTTCAGTGAAACTGAAATCCTTTCACAAAAGTTTCTCTTTGTAATATGTTTTCAGAACTACTGAGATATAGAATAATGCGCTCTATCGGAACATATTAAAACCAAATTTAATTTAATCATAATTATCGATATAATCCCCATTTACCAAAAACCGAAAAAAATCACATAATTATATTTCAATTCCCTGGAAAATGATTTCAGTATTAATTTAGTACTCCACACTCCAATAAACCTTGAAGTAAATACTGTTAAAATAAACACTGAAAATTCACCCTGAATTAACGTCAAACTGTAAATACGAACGAATCCAATCAATCGTACGTGAATGATAATTCTGCGAAAAACACACTTCGTACACACAAGAAAGTTTCCACGTAAAAAATAAATTAAAATAAAACTCACCTTTTATCCAGCAGCAAAAAAATCAAAAACCATCCATTTACACACACGAAAAACACACAAAAATGACACTAGAACACTTTTAAACACAACACACACACAGAACACTTGTCACTTTTAAACTTTTCGAAAATCCCGCGAATTCCGATATGAGTTTCACGTCCGCTCGCTTCGATAGCCGACGGCGAACTGAAAACAATGATCAGAAGGATGTTTTAAAACAAAGAAAATTCATGAAAAAAAGGGTTTCAGGAATTCGTATTATGGATTTGAATTTTCTCTTTTATTAGTACGAGAGGAGAATTTCGTTAATTTCGTGGTGGATTTTCTTGAAATTGGATTTTTTGTATAGGTTAGGTAGAGTGCCTGAAATTGAAAATTTACGTAATGTCTGAAAGAACTAAGTGAATATGAAAAAAACACGTACAATCATTTACATTTCTTTAGTTCTAGTAAGACTTTAAAAAGTAACTATAAAGACGTTTCGTCAAGGGAATAGGCTGGAGTGTATCTATGTGTGCTACCTAATACCAACATAATTATATGCTAGATATGCGCGTTGTGGCGATAAATCTACTAAACGCCCTGATTGCTCAGGGACCGGATTTTGATATTTTTACGAGCCGTAGTAAATCTATGCTTGATTGTTTCGTAAAATTATTAAGTAAATGTTTTGCTGTTGGCTTGCTGCACGCTTTGGTGCAAACTGTAAGTTTGTGCAGCAAGTATCTATATAACAAATACATGGATGAAATAATACGATCAGTCTTTTGTTAAGTGGTATGATTTTTTAAAGATTCCTCACAATGTATACGTTCAAAGTAAGAGCGGCTTAGTTTATGTTATCACTTAGAAAAAGAAGAAGAGAAGTGTGGTCTTTCTTCCTAAACGTGTGGTATCCGACAGAGTAAAATAGAACCAACCCATTACACTCACGGGTGTCGTATAAGGCGACTAATGTCTGAGGCAGAACACCTTGCGCCTCCGTAGACCAGAGAATGGGCAGCAGCGTTTTCTGTTAGTCTTTCATCACTGCGATCTCCAATCCGCCTGCCAAGCGTGGAGAATACGGCAAATTCCTCCCATCATGGGAGAGGCTTATGTCCAGCAGTGGACGTTATGGGCTGTTGTTGTTGTTGTGTGTGATTAGTGCCTAACCTGATGTCAGAGTTTGTTATACCGCCCATGGGCCTCTGACTTGACTTTACAAGCCGTCGAGAAATATCTCTCAGGCATGCTGGTTTCCTTGCAATGTTTTCCTTCACCGAAGCAAGTGATAATTATACAATACGCACATGAATTCGAAAAATCAGAGGTGCGTGTCTTGGGTTCGAACTTGAGACCTATAAGTTGGCAGTACGACGGTCACACCACTAGGCTATCACTCCGCTTTGAAGAAGAGAGGTTTGGTGATGACAATTTTACGTAAATATCAAGCTTTGAGACACTCCTATCCCTTTGGAAATGTTGTAAAAACGAATGAAACTACGTTTTTATATAAAACCATATTTTATGTTAGCAGCCGTATTAAACCTTATAGTATTATGCTATACTTACACTTCATATTCATCATTCATAATACTATTTATCATCCTTTTTATTTGTTTATATGTCTACACTCAGCAAATTGATCATAATACGATTCAATACTAAAAAAATAGCTGAAATAAAATATTAACTCTCAATTTTCATGTTCTGACACGCCAAATTGTCAAACTGTCAGTTACTTTTTAATTATCTTTCTGCTTAGTCTATGAATGGATACTTTTTGGTTTATGTAGGTAATTTAAATTATTTTTATCAATATGTCTAGCTATTGTATTTAATAAATTATTACGATTGTTTACTAAATTACATAATTTTAAATTATATCTATAAAATTCTTTACGCACTCATGGATATGTCCTAGCCGACTATACTTGACAGATAAGATGATGGCCACACTTAGAAAACTAATATTTAAAAAATTGAAAAGGAAGACTACTTGGAAAACGTGCGTACGAACGGCTGGAAGAAGTCTACTCTTGGATCTGATTTGATGAGCATCAGATAACAGCTTGGTTTTCGCTTTCAGATATTTAAACTACCCAGGGGATCCAGCTAAAGATTCACCTGGGACTTCTACTCCCGATTTTCGGAAGCTAACTACGTGCCTGACTTACCACTTGTCTCGCAAAGCTATCCTGACGTCTGGCCCTAAGATCTACGCTGCCTTACTACATAGCTGACCTGGTGGACTCTGAGGACTGCACGACGCCCTTCCAGCAGAGGTTTCCTGAAGCTGATCCTCAAAATTGCCCTGGTATTGACCTGCTACCCTGACGCCAGCTCCCGTCTCCTACAGTGTCGAACTGATCCCTAACCAACTAAGTGCGTGAACTATAAAACTATCCTAGAGTGCGTGCTAGGTAGGTTTTTTTATAACTAGCTGTATTTTATATCTTTCCCCTATTAAATTTTAATTGAAAAAGTCTGCTTATCCCTTTATTTAATAGGATCAAGTAGATTTGTTACAAGCTTTGAATTGGACGTCGGTCGTTCTGTAAAACAGAACCAATTTTTCTAAATCTGAATTTGTGCCTGGTTGATGGCAATAGGCTTGCCCGCTATTACATGCGACTTGAAAACTAACTGACAAAATGTGGGTTTACTACTAAGACCGCCACTGCCTAACCATTCCTTGATTAGAGGCATCAAGGCCACTATTATAATTCGCTGGAAAAAGCTCAAACCTATTGTATTTCCAAGCTATATTATAAGATCATAATATACTAAGGTAGTGACCCTTGGCACGAGTATTATTTTCTTGTGTAATTTGTATTGCGAAATGTACTTTTTGTGCCAATAAATACAGTTTATCTCTTTCTTCTAAATATCAATTTTCTTACATACGTTATCGGGGGTAGTGACGTCACTCATTGACTCAGACAACAAACTAACTAAACCGAACGAACTATCAATCTGCGTAGCCATTTTCCAACTATGTTGCGGTCGGCTTCCAGACTAACCGCTTGCAGCTGAATACCAGTATTTTATATGGAGCGACTGTCTATCTGACCTCCACAAACTAGTTAGGTAATACGATAACCCTTGGTAAGATTGGCCACAAACTACCATGATTTTAAAAACTAATAAATTTAAAATTGTAATTCATTGTTATACAGCGTGGAGATTTCCATACGACAATAAATTAAACTTCGTATACATTAGGACGTTCCCAGTCTACATACAAAAATTCATTTGAAAATATCCAGTGGTTTAGTCACAGGAGATTATTTTACATTTTTAACATTTGCTACAATGATGTATCTGTTATTAAGGAAGCACTGACAGGTTAACGACCCCCGCATCGGTAACATCAAAATATTAAAGACACAATCATTGCCAACTCGCTACTTAAAAACTGTCACCAAATTAGTTTTTAAATTTACTTTAGTGCAAATGATACTTTAAACCTGTGCTATTATTGAATTTTATTTATTTTTTAATTTTGGTGTTAGGATTTTTTTAATGGTTTAGAATTATTCCTATGAACTAGTATTGTACGCGTTTTCATTTATTGTCGTATTATCGTCTCCACTCTGTATAGTAAAAGACCTGTGTTAAAATTTTGGTGTAAAATAAAATAATTATATAATATCTATTAAATTTTATAGTACTTACTGGGTTGTGGAGGTCAGATAGGCAGTCGCTTCATGTAAAATACTAGTATTGAGCTGCACCCGGTTAGACTGAAAGCCGACCCCAACGTAGTTGGGAAAACGCTAGGCAGATGATGATGACAGTAAAAGAGCTGTGTTCAAATTTTAGTGTAAAATAAAATAATTATATCATAACTATTCGATTTTATAGTGGTCATGATAACTGAGCATGATGTCCTAAGTTCGATTCTGAAGTTAGAAAAAGTATTTCACGGGGTTTCGCCGTTATCAGTAATTTCGTAATCTCAGCCACGTAGTCTGGATTTGTACCTACTTGATGACAATAGGTACGCCCTTATTATGTTATGTGTGATTTAAAAATAACTGTCGAAATGTAGGTGTACTGTTAGGTACACCTCTGCCACACCTTTCAAGGATTACAGGCGTGACCGCGTGATGTTATACTGTCTAGTTTTAGATTGGCAGAATTTTTCAATGCTGTAAAGGGTGTAAAAATACTCTTAACGAAGCCGAAAGGCACTTGTTCTCTCTGTCTTTGCGTTGTTTTTAGGGTTCCGTAGGACCAATTTCATGTTTTTTTTTTATTTTTCTCTTTGTTTTTTTTTTTATTTTTACTATTTGTAAGTACTGATAATTTAACTATTTTTATTTGTGTTTTGTCCTGTGCGGGCTAATAAATGCTTTTTCTTTCTTTCTTTTTCTTTCTAACTAGGAACCCTTATAGTTTCGCCATGTCTGTCCGTCCGTCCGTCCTCGCTTAATCCCTGTGACCAATAGCACTAGAAAGCTGAAATTTGGTACCAATATGTATATCAATCACGCCGACAAAGTGGTAAAATAAAAATTGGAAAAAAAATGTTTTATTAGGGTAGCCCCCCTATATGTAAAGTGGGAAGTGATTTTTTATTTAATTTCAACCCTAACGTGTGATATATTGTTGGAAAGGTATTTAAAAATAAATAGGGGTTTCCTAAAATCATTTTTTGATAATGTTAATAATTTTGGAAATAATCGCTCCAAAAGTAAAAAACAATGTGTGTCCCCCTCTAACTTTTGAACCATAAGTTTAGAAAATATGAAAAAAATCTGAAAAGTAGAACTTTATAAGGACTTTCTAGGAAAATCATTTTGAACTTGATGGAAACAACAGTTTTTGTACAAAAAAGACAAAAAGTTGAACAAAATAATTTCTGGACTAAGTTTGTAGTATATTCGTATATGCAAGCATTTTTACATAATGGATACCCACCTTTAAACGCATAAGTGGGAACACTTATTGTGACGGACGGGAAACTACGGAACCCTACACTGAGCGTGGCCCGACACGCTCTTGGCCGGTTTTTTGTTCTAGACCATACCTGGGAACCTTCTTGTTACGGAGATATTGGGGGACAAAGATCCTTTAGTATTTTTTTTTAAATACAAGTTTTTAATGTAAGATTTTCACTTTAAACACCTTCATTACCCCCGTACTATGGACTGAAATCCACCATCAGCACAATGTTTTGAGTGCGGTACATTGAGTTTTACCGTAAACCATGATTTAAAAAAAAAGTCGTTTCCCAGCAATAATTTTTGCGTAAAGTTACTTAGTTTGATGTACAAAATGCTTGATCAACAGCTTCGTGAAGTGTCTGTCAACTGTTTAATGAGGAGCTCGTGGCTAAGTAATAACAACCGCTCGGGTCGATCTTTAGGTTAAACCATGCTTGCCTAAGTTGGTCTGTGGATGGGTGACCACCCATTACATACCGGGTTTCCTCCGTGCCTCGGAAAGCACGTTAAGCCGCTGGTCTCGGCTGTCATTTGTAGTCCTTTAACAGTCGTTAGGCAATCAGTAGCCCAAAAATCTGACAACCAGTCTTTCCAAGGGGTATCGTAATACTCTGTACTAACTAGGTTGTTGAGGTCAGATATGCAGTCGCTCCATGTAAATTACTGGTTTAGCTGCACCAGGTTAGACTGGAAGCCGACCCCAACGTAGTTGGGAAACGGTTAGGAAGATGATGATGATGATTTCTAACTGTTCAATAGTCATTATAGCTGACAACAATACACCACATTTCCAACTAGGTACAGAAAAAACTACAATCCACTAAAGTATTTAGCTCCCTCTGACGTTAAAGACATCGTAATAGTCCACTTTGTGTGCTAGCTCGCCGCTTGCATTCGTGCTCAGTAGCCATCGCACTACTTAGTAATTCATTAATCGGACGTACGGCTAGAATATCATAGGGTTTGTAGAACTAGGTGTACTTGTGTGTGTACATGTACAGTACAACTGTACACAATAAAATACACAGCATTAACTCTGAAAACGGGATATTTACCAAGTTGTGATTTCCCGAAATTTCGGCGCTGTTGCAAGCACCATGATCACGGTTAAACTAAAGTTATGAGCAGACAAATCAGTTTACTTTTTTGTGCACGAAACTCGCTGTGTCCGCTCGCGAACAGTTTTCGGCTTTTTCGGAAAATATATATACAGTGTCTCGTTTAACCCAAATATGTTGGGGTCGGCTACCAGTTACAGTATTTATGCTATACTTACACTATATATTCATTATTCATAATACTATTCATCATCCTTTTTATTTGTTTCTATGTTTACACTCAACAAATCGATCTAAATACGATTCATTAACTTAAAAATAGTTGAAATAAAATATTAGTACTCATAATTTTCATGTTGTTACACTTACGTCAAATTGTCAAACTGTCAGTTACTTTTTATTTCTCTTTTTAGCTTAGTCTATGGTGGTTACTTTTTGGTTTATATAATTAAAATTATTTTAATCAATATTTTTAGCTATTGTATTTTAAAGAAGTAATCGATTGTTGACCAAATAACTTAATTTTAAATTTATTTATAAAATTCTTTACGCACTCATGGATATGTCCTGGCCGACTACACTTGTCAGATGAGATGATGGCCACAAGAAGAAAAACCGGCCAAGTGTGAGTCGTGAGGTACATTAGACAAAACGGCAAAAAAATCACGTTTGTTGTATGGGAGCCCCCCTTAAATATTAATTTTATTCTGTTTTTAGTATTTGTTGTTATAGCGGCAACAGAAATACATCATCTGTGAAAATTTCAACTGTCTAGCTGTCACGGTTCATGAGATACAGCCTGGTGACAGACAGACGGACAGACGGACAGACAGCGAAGTCTTAGTAATAGGGTTCCGTTTTTAACCTTTGGGTACGGAACCCTAAAAACTAATATTTGATAATTGTAAAAGGAAGACTATTTTGCAAACGAGCTTACGAACTGGAGGCAGTCTACTATGGGATCTCATATGAGAAGCATCAGAAAACTGCTTGGTTTTTGCTATCACATACCTATACTACACAAGGGACCCAGCTAAAGATTCACCTGGGACCTCTACTCCCGTTCTTCGGAAGCTGTCTTCGAGCCTGTCCTACCACTTGTCTCGCAGGGGATCCCTTTTTTTGCATAATCTTCTTTTTCCTAATATACTTTGGCATAACTGTTTTGGCATAATTTGTTTTGCCATAATAATACTTTGCCAATTTTTTTTTTGGCATACTGTTTATGTTGGCATAATCATCTTGAAGGCTAATTTGTTTTGGCATAAATTGAATTTTGCATAATGTTACTAGGCATAATGACCATTAGCATAATAGTATTTAGGCATATAAATACCGGAATCAAATTTGAGTTATTTTTACGTATTTATTTCGAATTAAAAATTCATTAAGTTGTGCTACAAAAGTCAGTGACAGAAACGAATCGCTGCAAAACCGACTCCACGTAGTCTTGTCTGTCCTAGAGTGTAATCTAAGCCCGCGTAGGCGCGGAGGGGCGAGGTGGCCTGCGAGTTGAGGAGCAGGTGGCTTCGTCTTGCTGGCCGGCGAACTCAGCTGCGGCGGTGAGCGTAAAACACATCTGCGACGATAAGTTCGCGTGGGACCGCCGGAGCCCCGCAGCGCCGGAGCCATGACAGAAACCTTGCCTGCTGCATGTTGCATACTGGTTGCTTGCTTGCTGCATGCTTGCTTGCATGCTGCATGCTTGCTGAACGCATGCTTGCTGCATGCTTGCTGCACGCATGCTTGCTTTATGCTTGCTGCATGCTTGCTGCATGCATGGTGTATGCTTGTTTAAATGTTTGCAAGCCACATGTTTGCTGCATGCATGGTGTATGCTTGTTTGCATGCTTCTTACAGGGAAAAAACTCACATATGTTCACAATCAACTATGTTCAAAACAAATATGTTAATATTACCTGCTTCGGAGAGATGGTTTTTTCCAATCGTCAAAATAAATTGGTATATCCAATTAGGGTATGTCTAAATTGGGTCTACCCTTTATAGCAGAACTTTTTATGTCATAATATTACTTTGCATAACAGTAGATAGCATAAACTTCATTTCGCAGAAAATCGTTTGGCAGACACTCATTTATCATACATTCAAAACTCATAATTTTGTAAGTCAGAATCATCTTTAGGCATCAATTTCTTATGCATAAGAATTAAAAGTAGAACCATCTTATCGCAGAAAGTTCACCGTCAGAATCATCTTTTGGCATACATTTCATATCGATAGTCATTAAAAGGCAGAACTATCATATTACAGAAAGTTTAAAGTTAGAATCATCTTTTGGCATATATTTCATTATGCATATTAATGTAAAGCCTCATCTATCACATAACAAAAAATTTATAGTTAGAATAATTTGTATTTCTTACCAATTTAGTAAAGTTTATTGAACATGATTTTTTTCGCCACAAACATACGACGATAATGTTAATTGCTGCATATTTCTGATCAGGCAAGCATACATCATGCATGCAGCAAGCATGCAGTATGCAAATATGCAAACAAGCATGCAGTATGCAAACATTCAAACCAGCATACACCATGCATGCAACCAGCAAGCAGCATGCAAGCAAGCATGCAACATGCAAACCAGCATACACCATGCATGCAACCAGCAAGCAGCATGCAAGCAAGCATGCAACATGCAAGCAAGCATGCAACATGCAGCAGGCATGGTTTCTGTCACGGCTCCGGCGCTGCAGGGTTCCGGCGGTCCCACGCGAGCTTACCGTCGCAGATGTGTTTTACGCTCACCACCGCAGCTTCGGCTTGCTGGCCGGCTTCGCCGGCCAGCCTCAGCTACGGCGGCGAGCGTTAAAACCACCTGCTCCTCAGCTCACGGGCCGCCTCACCCCTCCGCGCCTACGCGGATTTAAATTACACTCTAGGGGTAGGGCAGACAAGACTACGTGGAGTCGGTTTTGGAGCGATTCGTTTCTATCACTAACTTTTTTAGCGCAACATTTTGTCTTTTTAAGACAATATTTTAATTCTAATTTAAGTTTAAAAATGCTATTTTATAGAAATGGCAATATGCCAAATAAAATTATTCCAAATGGAATTCTGCCATCTTCATAGTATGCCAAGTGAAATTGTTCCAAATAATGGCCGCTCTAAATAAACGTTATTCTAAACGAAATTATGCGGAATTTGAACATTGCCAAAGGTAATTATGCCAAATAAAATTCTGCCATCTTAAAAGTATGCCATTGTAAATTCGGACATACAAACATTCGACCAAAAGATAACTATATTAAATAATTTGTATGCCTTAAAAATATTCGTTTAAAGAAGATTATGCCAAGTGTGTTATGCCAAATAAATTTCGGAGCATCAAGATTCTGCCAGATAGAAGGAACCCGTCTAAATTAGGCTATGCCTAATAATGTTGTGCTTAATCATTATTATGATTAGATAAATTATGCTTAAAAAAATTATGCGTAAGCTGTTATGCGTAAATAATGTTATGCGAAAATATAATTAGTAGTAGCAAAAGTATGCCAAGTTATATTAGGTCTTAAAATTTTATGCAAATGGATAGGGAACCGTCTCGCAGAGCTACCCCGACGTCTGGCCCTAAGAACTACACTGGTGCCTTCCTACAGAGCTGACCTGGTGCGTGACTCTGAGAACTGCACGACGCCCTTCCAGCAGAGTTTCCCTGAAGCTTGATTCTTGAAATTGTCATGATAACTGACCTGCAGTGCTATCCTAACGCCTCATGCCTCTCATACAGTACTGAACTGATTTATCACCAACTAAGTGCGCGAACTATAAAACTATCTCCTTCATACTTTCATAGAGTGCGTGCTAGGTAGATCTTTTTATAATTAGCTGTATTTTTTTTGAACAAGTCTGCATAAATCCCTTTATTTTAATAGGATCAAGTAGATTTGTTACACAGTATAGACGGATGCAGATAAATATCAGTAGTACACATAACAAAACGTAACATCACGCCCCAAAGGGTTATGCAGAGGTGTACCTCATGTAGGTACACCTACATTTTGCCAGTTATGATTACGTTCCACGTAATAGATTACCCTCTCCGCAGCTATCTGTCACACTAGTTAACAGTGCTGCACTACCACTTGACAGTTATCTGTCACACTTGTAGCACGCGCACCCGCCTCCAAAAAACTGCATTAAAAACCGTCTAAAACTGTCTCCTCCACAGTTTATTCCTCTGTGTTCAAAATCACAAATAATAAAATCGAACATCGCAACACTATTCCATAGACAATTTGCCGAAAAAAATAAAAGAAACTTTCATTTGACAGACGGTGAACACTCGAATTTACCTGCGCAGCAAATGTCGTGATAACTCTGGTATTTTTAATGGTAGCTGATACTATTATATATCAAAATTATTCTTGTGAACCGTGCTTTATTATTTTGTCAACGTAAATTCGTTTTGGAATCTCGAAGTTACAATATTTTGCCCGTGAAAAAGTAGTTATTTCCGTTGTGAACGATGGCGGCGTAACTATTTTTTAGCTATACATTATGATTTGGAGTATATAATTAAAGTATTACATTTTGATTTCCAGATAAGTAGATTCCTTATCTAATCAGCTTGACAACAGTATTTTTGAAATTGCTCTAAGACTTGTAGTTTTTGAGCTACAGGTGTTTTTATCGGATCGGGCAGAAAATGTTTTGAAAACTTGCAATAATTTTTGCATGTGCGCTTTTCGGGATTTGCAATCCGCGCGTTTAGCTGCGGAGAGGAATTTGCCCAACTCGGGAATCGAACCCGAGACCTCTTGCTCAGTAGTCGAAATTGCGACCACAATATCCGAGAGGCAGACAACGATAAAATAGTAGTTGCCTCGAGTCTTAACTAATATCCGCATATCTCCCTCTATTAAATAAATACGACTTTATTATAGCTGAAAACACGAGTGACTGTCCCATTCACGTCTACCTACCCCTCAACGGATACAAGCGTGTTGATACAGTTAACGAGGAGTAACTAACTGCGAGTGTAGCTAGTGAACTGTCAGTAATATGCGCTTTGAAGATTATCTGTTGCTGCCGGCTTTTAGATTTATTAACTGGGTGTAATGTATATGGTTCTTGTTATAGACCTGAGTTCATACTGAATATATAACGTAAATGTTTATTTAAAAAGTATTACCTGACTGCGCTTAGGAGCAGTGGTGGCGGCTCCGATAAGCGAGACCCTATATATTTTTAACCGACTTCAAAAAGGACATACGTACATAACGTTAATGTTTATAAAGAAAGACAGAAAAAAAATATATTCGTCACAAGAACATGACATGCATACAATAGGTATTAGGGAAAACAAACAATAGACATACAACGCATTTAGACAAACACAAACATTAAGAATACAACAGAACCAGATTATAATTAAACTAGCGGACGTCCCGCGGTTTCACCCGCGTAGTTCCCGTTCCCGTGGGAGTACGGGGATAAAATATAGCCTATACGGATTCGGAAGAATCCCTCTAAGTAATGGTAAAAGAAATTTTGAAATCGGTCCAGTAGTTTTTGAGCCTATTCAATACAAACATACAAAAATACAAAAACACAAAGGTTTCCTCTTTATAATATTAGTATAGATTGTAAGACAGAACTGAATTGTAGGAACAGACCGGAACAAAAAAATAAAAATAGAATTAAGGCAATTCATCATCATCTGCCTAGCCTTTTCCGAACTATGTTGGGGTCGGCTTCCAGTCTAACCGGATGCAGCTGAATACCTGTATTTTACATGGAGCGACTGCCTATCTGACCTCCACAACCCAATTAGTACTGGGAAATACGATACCCCTTGTTAAGACTGAATAGAATAAATAATAATAATAGAATTAAGGCGATTACAGGAGCTAAATTATCAATTCTATTTGTGGTGGTTCAAACTTCGTTTCGTTTCTATTAGAAAAACCTTCTAATCAGCTGGCACTACATGGTGGTTGTTACGTCAGTCACTGCGGGCCGAATAGTGCGAAATGAGTGGTTTTTTTTTCGATTTACAAAATATCTATTGATTGGACTTAAAAAGTAAAACACTATGATGCTAATATGTTGCCTGTAGAATTATTTTCCAAAAAATCAGAATGGTTGCATGTATTTTAATATGATTTTTACTCGTTTTATGAAATATTTTTAGAGATAAGTTCGTGATTTTTTTATCGAGTAAAATTAGTTGTATTATGTTTTCAAAACACTATCATACTAACATATATCCTGAAGAATATCATATATTTTTCTGGTTTTGTTTATTGCAGTGGATCACGTGCTTTTTTGCATTATAAAACTCGCGTTTAGCTCTTGTAGTCGCGTAATGCTGTGCTATGGGGGGCCCACAGCAAAAAAAAGCATTTACATTGAAAAGCATTACCTGACTGTGTTTAGGAGCAGCGGTGGCGGCCCCGACTTACGAACATTCGAACCCAGACAAGCGCATTACTTTGTGTAATTTATTTCATCACTACTGCTCTCAAAAGGAAAATATCGTGAGGAAACCGGCATGTCCTAGAACCAAAAATTCGAAGACATGTGACATCTACCAACCCGCACTGGGCCCGCGTGGTGGATTATAGCCTATTCCGTCTCATTGAGAGGAGGCCTGTGTCCCAGCAGTGGGAACATTATAGGCTGATGATGATGATGACCTGACTGCCTCGCCAGTTATGTTAAAGTCCCATGTAATAGGGGGCAAGTCTATTACCATCAACTGGTCACAAATCCAGACTCCGTGGCTGCTACTGAGAAATTCCTGATGGAAAAACCCAATTAAACTTTGCCCGACCTGGGAATCGAACCCAGCACCTCATGCTCAACAGTCACGCTTGTAACCACTACACCAACGAGGCAGACTTTAACTTTAAACTTGCAATAATAAGCATTTCCGTGTCCGTGATTGTTTTTCTTACATTTTCCTAGAAAATATTAATAGTATCACAATCGGTAGTTAGTAGAAAAGCTATATAATCAGTTTAGAAATCAATAAGCCCTCCCCCCCGTTTGTTCGATTTCACATCTTTTAATGTTTTTAAGAGTCCCATTCTTAATTCCAAGACTCTCTCTTCTCTATATGCGAATCTGCTGCTCAGACTGGGGATGTCGCTTCGCTTCAACCGCGTGTGATGTAGACCGCCATCTCCACTTAATGCCGTTGCAAGTTCATTCACATGGTTTGAAAGTCTGTTTTGGTATTTCATGCTGTAGAGATTTATTTCCTGCATAATTATCCTTATGTTGAGATCTAGGTACTATCGGGGTCTTTTCCGCCTGACCATTTTAATTTTTTTTCGCTTAAATCATGCGGAGGCGCCGAGCCACGCCCCCTTAAATCAGTTTAGAAATCAATAAGGCCCCCCCCCCGTTTGTTCGATTTCACATCTTTTAATGTTTTTAAGAGTCCCATTCTTAATTCCAAGACTCTCTCTTCTCTATATGCGAATCTGCTGCTCAGACTGGGGATGTCGCTTCGCTTCAACCGCGTGTGATGTAGACCGCCATCTCCACTTAATGCCGTTGCAAGTTCATTCACATGGTTTGAAAGTCTGTTTTGGTATTTCATGCTGTAGAGATTTATTTCCTGCGTAATTATCCTTATGTTGAGATCTAGGTACTATCGGGGTCTTTTCCGCCTGACCATTTTAATTTTTTTTCGCTTAAATCATGCGGAGGCGCCGAGCCACGCCCCCTTAAAGTTTGGGTCTATTAGGAAAGCGTCAACTTTGGCGCGCAAAGTACCAATAACTCTCGTTTGGCGTGCGTCGTCAATGCGCTCGGCCGATTCGGTATCTTTTCATTCATTTTTTCTACACAAAGTCAACGGGGCGTTTTTATGTTGCGAGTGCAAGCAAAAATGAGCTTAGTGGTGGTCAGGCGGGAGTGTCCTCAATAGTACATGTATCTATTACTGATACTCTTTGGGATGTTCAACATAGTCCGTAATGCTTTACTCTGAAATCTTTTGAGTATTTCTATGTTGCTATTACTGGCTGTACCCCATAATTGGATGCCATATGTCCATATTGGTTTAATGATTGCTTTGTACACCATCTTAGTATAGTGGTTCAACTGAGAATGGGGTCTGGTTAGCCAGTATAGAGGCTTCAAAGGCAGGTGTTCTAGGAAACCTTGTAGCAGCATTTATGTTTAGAAATATACTCCATAATGTACTACATAATCTGATGCCCCTGTTTTCAGAAGGGTGGGTTAGTGGTAGGGATGTTTATTTTATCTATCTTGGTTTCATGAATTTTCTTAAGACAGGTTAGATCAGGAAGACTCAGGGCTAAATAATTGCGGCCGTACGTGTTGATCTTCAGGTTAATCCGCTCTAGGCATGGTTGTTCCATGAATGGGTGACCATCCATTGCATACTGAATTTCACAAAACAATTAAAAATGAGTTTCAAAGTCGCTCCATTTAAATTCTGGTATTCAGCTGCATTTGGTTAGACTGGAAGCCGACCCCAACATAGGAAAAGGCTAGGCAGATGATGATTAACCAATGGAAATAACATAGACTCACGCCTAAAACCATGGTGGTAAGCAGAGACCTGCAAACTAACAAACTCAGCATCCAAAGCTAGTTTGAATACATTGGCAATCTCCACAGAATATTTTCTTAAATTATTATTCATGCTCGTAGCAATATTTTGCGATGAAAATATCTTGAATATTGCATCTGACAGCCTTTCAAAAGTCTTCACCTACATAACTTTTCTTGAATTTATCATCAAGCATACGTAATAACAACTTATATAATATGTTTCTTTGAGAGAGTGGTCGGACCAGGGAATATACAGGGTGTAAACAGACTCATCACGAAAGCGTCAACTAAGCATTCTGTACATCGTTCTAAGTAGCTTTACGCAAAAATGATTGCTGGGAAACGACATTTTTTTTGGGTGAAAAATCACATGTTACGGTAAAACTCAATGTACCGCACTCAAAACATTGTGCTGGTGGATGGATTGAATAGTACGGTGGTCATGAAGGTGTTTAAAGTAAAAATCTTACATTAAAAACATGTATTTAAAAAACTTGTGGAAAAGTTGGAACTTTAACCCCTAATATCTCCGTAACTAGAAGGCTTCCATGCAATTGTTGTAGCCTCGAAGACAGCCATACATTTTTACGCATAAAGTTCGTTATTTTGATTAATGGTTTACTTATTAGTTGTGTTATATGTTAAAATCATACTAAATTATAACTGTTTTTGACACTACTTAAGAGATATTCATTTGACTATGTAAATTAAAGATTACTTAATAAATATGAAGGTTGGTAGTACTGGTGTCGCGCTGTTATTGGTCCGTTGTACGTTTCCGGGCAATGGTGGGGCGACACTGGTTATTTAGATAGTTTATAAAAGGAACACGGGCAGTTGGTTGGCTAGTTCGGAACGAGTAACATCTCCTTAGTAGTGCCATAATGGTATATTCGTATCTTAAAGTAGAAAAGTGAGTTATAATTGTGTGTCTGTGTATTTGATTAAAAGTGAAGTTTCCATAATGTAATTATGTTCTAATATAGTTATAATACTTAATTAAAATAACTATTGGCATTTACTGTGTTTATTGTGGTGATCATTTACACAATAAAATTAAAGCCCATGAAATTGTTGTAACTAAATCCAAATCAAATAGTCAAGTAATATTTTTATATTAATTACCTGCGTACACTCCTTCCTGTCATAATGTGACGCAATCAAAACATTGTGCTGATGGATGGATTAAATAGTATAGGGGGGCGTGTCTAAAAAAAAAATTGTGGACAAGTTGGAACTTTGACGACCAATGGTGTTGATTCTGTTGTGCACAAACTAAACTTAAAAAAGAAAAGGACGGCTATAGCTATGAACTAAGTTAGAGATGTCAGACTACTTTATGCCTTGCACTTCACCGTGTTTTTAGTCAACATGTTTTTACGTGCACCCTTCATTTGTATAGAAGGGTCTCCCTTGTTTGACCGAAAGGAATTTGACAAATTTTCACTTCCCAAAAAATGTTTCGCATGATTTCATTTGCCAAATGATTACTAAGCAAAAAATCTATTCACAAAAAATTGTAACGCAAACCTAATGTTTGGGAAATGAACGTTTAAACTATAACTTGTTTACCAAATAGTACTTTTGACATTTTTTATTTAGTCAAATATTTCAGTTGGAATAACAGTTTTTACGCAAAACCAAATAAGCCAAATAATTAGTATCGTCACTTTTCAATTCTTCCTTTCCTATTCAGTCTTTAAAGTGGCACCAAATATCTTGAGGTCACAGTTTTAACTTAATTTAACCATTTTTTTTTTTTAATAAGTAATTATCCTAATCTAAATAGTTCAGTTCCGGGTAACCTACTAAAAACAATCTCTTTTTTCTATTAATGCAAGTCGTTTCTGGCACTCGCCGGCCGCTGCCGCGGCACCGCTCGCTTCGCTCGCTCGGCTCGTGAGTCAAAATACTTGGAAGCACTTTGTTTTTTAAAAAAAATAACAATTTATTTTTATTCACGGATTTATTTATAATGTTCGTAATTATATTTAATACACAATTTAGTTATAAACGAATTTACGCTGTTAGATTTTACAAGCGAGTCCGGCGAGTAACAGTAGAGAACGGAACCTTGTACAGCCGGCGAGCAGGCCTTTTATACTGCCTAGAAACGCTCACACTTGGTGGTCCAGGGGGTAATGGGTGTCGTCTTTAATGATGATGGGCTTATTGTTCTGAATTCAATGGAATCTCCAATATCTTCCGTCAAAACAGTCGTTACTTTAATAGGCCCATTGTGTTGGTCTAGTTGACTATTCCCCCTTAATTTTGAAGTCCTAGGTTTCTTCCAAACCTTGGATCGAAGAAATTGAAAGACTATACCAATAACAAGTATAGTTATACACAAGATCCAACCATACTGAATTAAATTATGTTTTCGTTGTGATGTCAAATCTTCTATTTGTTTTAATTGTTTCAATTGGGCAGACATTTTTACTGGATCATAATTCAGTTCCATTTCAGGGGCATCTTTAGTTTGATTAATTTCTAAGTTAGTTGTTATAACTTTATCACGTGATTCTTGTGTATGAAACCGCGATATGCCTGATATTGTTATTTCACAGTTTTCCCCTGATAATAAATAGGGTCCTCTTATCCATAATGTGTCATCATATTTTCCACAATTAACTTTTACTTCAGTAGTTTTGTTTAAATACATGTAAATCATGTTTGGTGATATTTCTTGGATCACCTCCGCTGGAAATTTTATTGGAACCGTGATACATCTATCAGTAGTCTTGTTTAATAAAAAATCTGTTTCACAGGTGGAGGTCTGTCGAATGTTTTCTTTGCATATTAGTTCTGTTAATATTGTACAATCTTCTACTTCATATATTTCCACATCAGTATAAGCCAAAGTAACCTTTCGCATTAAGGGATAGGTACAGACTGGGTGATTTTGGATAATAGGAACAATTTTTCGTGTATTATATATTTGTGGCCTGACTAGAGGTATTTCTAATATAAAGTATACAATATTATTAATAATTTTACTCTTTACAATAATAAAAGGCTCAATATCATTTATATTACTAGATATCATTACGTCGTTATTAATTTTACTAAGTGCATTTTGTAATAAATGTGACTGAATTATACTATAGTGATACATTCGATGTTCGGCAAAAGTAATAGCTGTCGACAATCTTTCTGCTACATCTTGTAACGTTTGAGCTTGTAACAATATTTCTAAAGCTACCTTTTGGTGAGCTTTTTTATTTGTCATTTGAATACATTGTCTATCTAATACATTTTGAATATCAACAATTTTCTTAATTTGTTTATTATATTCTTCTAAAGATTCATCTATTATAGATATTTTTTTATTATATGCTACCTTAATTGTTTCCAAATCTTTTTGAACATTATTTAAATCGTCTTGATCTAAATTTCCTGTTATAAATTTTATAACTGAGCCTAAACCATTAATTAATCCTCTTTTCATTCTACTTTGTATATCTAAATGATTACATATTTCAGTTACATGATCTAAGATAATATTAATGCGATTATACAGATATTTTACATCATCTACTTTAAAATTAAGCTGTGCTACAATTCTTACGACGGTGTCCTTAAGTTTATTCTTATGTTCTAATATAGGCCTTATATCTAACATGTGTATAATCGTCCACTTTCCTTCAATAATACGGGTAGGTGGCATGTCTACCAGTATCACATGCTCATTGGAGTCTAATTTTCGGAACTGGTGTCCGAAGATGTTGCCAATTCTGTAACAATTAGTTCCTCTTGGTGATAAATTCTACCATTACTAATTTTATATTTATTATGTGGTTCACATGCTAATATATTGAATGGCCCTATATACCTTGAATTCGTTTTATGCCTTTCGGCCTTACTATTTTTTAAATATACTTTATCTCCAATTTTAAAGCTTTTCCGAGGGTGAATACCTTTATTTATCCGTTCATTTCGTTTTTCTTTTTCTTTCTGTAGAAGATCATGAACATTTTTATTTAATTGGTTACAAAACTGTTTTTGTTGGGTGGTGTAATTTTGAATTACAACTTTAAAATGTTCAAAATTTTGTAATTTGGGTTTTCGTGCAAAATGTACTTCAAAGGGACTCATGTTTATTGCGCTATGTCGAGTGTTATTGTAAGCATGTGTAATAAAATATATTTTTTGGTCTTGTCCTAAATCTGATGATCGTTGAAGTCTGAATAGCTCTTGGAGAGTGCTGTGTAGTCGTTCTACGTCGGAGTTTGATTTATGATGTTGTGGAGATGTCGTGTGATTGATAATATTATAAGTTTGAAATAATTCTGTTACTATTTCGCTGCAAAATGATTGTTCGCCATCGTGTATTATTTTTCTCGGCGCTCCAATCAATGCAAATATTTCAGATAGTGTTTCACAGACTTTACTTTTTTCTGTTGGTTTTACTATAGCGTATTTGGAAAATTTATCTATTATCGTTAAATACCATTGTCTTTCCAAAGACATGAAGTCTATATGCCAAATGTCCATTGGTTCATACGGTGTTTCTGTCTCTATAGCTAGTGTGACATTAGGGTGACGATTATATTTTTCTTTCTGACAAGGTTCACATTGAAGAACAAATTTTTTTATTTGTTTTTTCATATTTTCCCAATAGTATTTTTCTTTTAATTGTTTATACAAACTTTCGATTCCAGGATGTCTATTATCTTTTGAATGATATTCTTTAATTAATCTTAGCTGCTCTTCTTTTTCAAATATTTCCACGAGTGATTTTGTGAATCTTGACGGTTTAAATTTCGTGTGGTCGAAATATTTACGATACGTTTCCGATACTTTACAGTATAGTTCATCATTGGGAATTATAAAAGCGTATTTTTCTTGAGGTAAATATTCTAACATAAATTCTTTAATTATATTTTCTTCGTCATTTGGTGGAATGTAAAAATACCAAATTCCGTTTTCCCTACTTGCTTTCTTATACGGAGCGTATTCAAATATAACTCGTCTTAACCTTTTCGGTGGATACGCATTTATAATTGGTATTCCTTCATCACTATCTTCTCTATTTGAATGTGTAGTACCTTGTTGACTATCACATGTATTGTTGGACTGTTCAACAGACTCTGTTCTTGAAGCACTACTGATTTCAGAATTAGTTAATGCTAGATCTTCTTCTAGGTTAACATTTAGTGAACTGCTACTATCAGTTTGATGAATTTCTACGCGGCTTAAGGCGTCGGCGACGTAATTATCTTTTCCTTTAACATGTTCTATTGTAAAATCATAATCTTGAAGTTTTAATTTCCATCTAGTTAATCTTTGATTAGGTTATTTTAATTTAGCCAGCCAGATTAAGGCTTTGTGATCGGTCCGTAGTGTAAATTTTCTACCATAAATATAAGGCCGAAATTGTGTTACAGCCCAAAGGATTCCTAGTAACTCTTTCTCAGTTGTATTATAATTTTGTTCTGTTTTACTTAAGGTTCTAGATGCATAAGCGATTGGATGACTATCCTGGCTTATTACGGCTCCTAACGCTATGTCAGATGCATCGGTTGTAATTACAAAAGCTTTATTAAAATCTGGGAAAGCTAATATAGGTGAGTTAATTAATAAACGTTTACAAGTTTCTACGGCCTCAATGTAATTCTTTTTATTTACATCTATAACAGCATCTTTCTTCGTGGCTTCCGTAAGTGGTTTTACTATTTTACTTAAATTGGGTACGAATTTTCTATAATATCCTATTAAGCCTAAAAACGCTCTAATTTCTTTTACAGTTTTTGGAATAGGAAATTTTTGTATAGCTTCAATCTTTTTTTGATTTGGTTTTAAACCATCTTTATTTAATACGTGCCCTAGAAATTCGATCTCTTTTTCCATAAAAACACATTTATTTTTATTTACCTTAAGATTAGCTTTTCTAAGTGCTTCAAAAACTTGTTGCAATCTATTTATATGTTCTTGTTTTGTTTTTGAATAAATTATAATATCATCTAAATAAACGAGACATATGTTTCTATTTATTTCCTGACTTAGTACATTGTTCATCATTCGTTGAAAAGTTGCTGGAGCATTTTTTAATCCAAACGGCATCCTTAAAAATTCATAATGACCATCAGGTGTACTAAAGGCGGTCTTTTCAATAGATACATCATCCATTTTTATTTGATGATATCCTGAAGTTAAATCTAAAGTGGTAAAATATTCATTACCCTGTAATTTAGAAAATAATTCGTCTATGTTAGGTAAAGGAAATTTATCAGATTTAGTCTTTTCATTTAATCTTCTATAGTCAATTACCATTCTCCATTTTTGTACTCCTGATTGATCTAGCTTTTTGGGGATAATATGTACTGGTGAGGCCCATGGTGATTCAGAGGGACGAATAATATTTTCACTTAACAATGTACTAATTTGTTTTTTAACTTCCTCCTGTTGTATTTGTGGTAATCTAAATGGTCTTTGGTAGATTGTTTCTTCACTGACTAAATTAATGTGATGTTTTATTTTTGTGGTCGCGCTATTTGTTACACTTTCAGTAAATAAATCCTTGTAAGTTTCACAAAGTTCTTTTATATTTAAATTATTATCTTCTGTCATGTGGAAAATTAATAATTCATGATCAGGCATACTTAATTTTCTTTCTTTTAAATCAATTTTAGCGTTTATTTGTTCAATCATTTCGGTACCCATTAAAACGTCATACTTGTCACTAAATTGATAAATAAAAAATTTCATGAGACCATTTTCTTTACCAAAATATTTACACCAATATGGAGTTTCTATTACATCATTATGTTTTGTAATTCCATGTGATGTTTTTACAGAGAAATATTCATCTTTTTTAAATTCCGGAAAATACTTTTTTTGTGCCGTTGGTGTAATGAATGATCTTTGACTTCCTGTATCAATCAATATTTTTAATTTTGGATTCTCGGTTTCAAAATAGGGTAAATATGATTTTACATGATTAAATTCTATATTGGTTTGTGGTGACAGGGACTTTCTTGAAAATTTTGGTTCGCCTCGGTTACGGGAGAATATTGTTCTTCAGGAATGATAAAACATTTTTCTTCGGGAACGTAGATGCATTTATCTTCCGGAATGAAGTAGTAATTCACTTCAGGAACTTGATTTTCTACGGGACTTTGTATGTTATTATTTTCAGATTGTTCCGGATGGTGGTATAATTCTTTAGCAACAAATCCTCTTCCTAAGTCGATCTGATTTGGTTTGAGTTGAGGAGCGGTCCTCATCGAAACATCTTCTACCTTTTGTGAACGCTGTGGTGATTGTTGTTGTGTTTGATAATGTTGTGTTTGGTTTTGGTTGGCTCTGAACGTTTGAAACTGAGGATGAGGTGGCCTTTGAAACACGTTATTAGCATTCGGTGTCCATGGGTATCTATTGTGATATGGATAGAAGGGTTTGAAGTTAATTTTAGGTTGTTGCGTTGACTGTGGAGAGTTTAATGGAGTATTACTGTTTGGTGTTGGTTGGAATTGATTGATAATACGGGGAGCAGGTAAATAATTAGAAAATTTTTGTTTTATATTATCGAATCTCCCTTCTGCTTCTAACTGTAATACTCGAATCACTGTTTCATTAAAATTACAATTACTTACATATATTTGGTCATGATACGGTAAACTATTTCTTAAAGCATTTTGTGCAGTATTAATATAAGGTTCCATAATTTCATCTATGAGCTCCTGTTTTGCCAATCCATGTTTGTCGGTTAACTTACTTTTAATAAAAAATAACTTTTGTTTTAATTCAAAAATTAAATCTTTGTAATTATTTTTTCTTTTAACATTAGATAATTCAACTAATAGTGTATTCAATTCTCTGTTATCGGCGCACTCCGACTTAAGCGTGGTCTCTATGCATTCCCAATTAAAAGAATGGTTAATCATAGAGATGATAACTGCAGCCTTTCCTTCTAACTTGGTTAACAATAGCATCACATTTTGTGGTGTATTGCCTCCCGCTACACTAAGCCATTGCCTAGCATTATTTAAATAATTGTAAATGGTGAATGGATCACCATTATACGTTGGAACAAAATTTATAAAGTATTTAGGATCTATTGTGGACTGCACTGGAGGTGCCAGTGACTGCCCCAAAGGAACCTGTGAAGTACTAGGTACATTTGGTTGCACGTAGCCATGTGTTCCCTCCATATTATATTCGGGAAGTGGATCGGTTTCTCTACTTACTGCCTTAGGTTTATATACAAATTTCGGGGGTCGAAGGAGCGGAATTTTGAAAAGGATAATGTTACTCGGTACTTAAAAAATGCAGCTGACGAGAGCTTGAATCAGCATCGTATCTTGACGAATTTCTTTAAGAAGTTGCCCAGTAGTTTAAGACTTAAAAGTCACGTGAAGTCTATATCGCGCACTTGGAGGGTATCACCTCAAAAGCCTTGCACACAAAACTTCACTTTTAGCTGGGCCCCACGTTGGGCGCCAGTCAAAATACTTGGAAGCACTTTGTTTTTTAAAAAAAAATAACAATTTATTTTTATTCACGGATTTATTTATAATGTTCGTAATTATATTTAATACACAATTTAGTTATAAACAAATTTACGCTGTTAGATTTTACAAGCGAGTCCGGCGAGTAACAGTAGAGAACGGAACCTTGTACAGCCGGCGAGCAGGCCTTTTATACTGCCTAGAAACGCTCACACTTGGTGGTCCAGGGGGTAATGGGTGTCGTCTTTAATGATGATGGGCTTATTGTTCTGAATTCAATGGAATCTCCAATATCTTCCGTCAAAACAGTCGTTACTTTAATAGGCCCATTGTGTTGGTCTAGTTGACTCGTGCGTAGGAGGTCACAGTTTTAACCTAACCTAACCTACCCATTTTGTTTAAAGAAGAAATTAACCTAATCTAAATAGTCGAGTTCCGGGTAACCTAATATAAACAACATCTTTTTTTATATTAATGCAAGTCGTGTCTGGCACTCGCCCGTCTGGATACTCCGAAATAAAATTGCTAATGTCCATTGCAAAAAATTTAAAATTGTAATGTAAAAATATTATGCATTAAACAAATGATTATATTAAAATTGCATTTTTTAATTATATAATTCCCAAAAAATCTTATTTTTGCCTGAATTTTTTTTGTCTTAACAAATCATTTCACCAAACGTTTATTGTCTGAAGATTGTTTGCTGTAATAAATCATTTGATTAAAGACCAAATGCCTTATTGACATTATACTTGGTAATATTTTGCCAAGTAAAAATTTGACCAAATAAAAATAAGCGTACTAAAATCATTCGAAATATTGCAATGGTATAAAAAAGGTTGCTAAAATTTGTTTGGGTAATGAAATTTTGTCAAAATCTTTTCGGCAAAACGGCAGGATCCCGTATAGAAATATTAGTTCCAACTAAATTTGACAGCTCTAAATTACGTTCGTCTCTTTCTCGTTTTATTAGAGAGAAAAAGATAGCAATAGCCTAAATTAAGTTTAGTTTGTGCACAACAGAATTGACACCAGTATCTCCGTAACTAGAAGGTTCCCAGGTATGGTCTAGAACAAAAAAAAAAGATCGCAATGACGGGGAGAACAAGTGCCTTTCTGCTTCGTTAAGAGTACTTTTACACGCTTTATTTTAATGCATAATAACACTTATCATAACATCGCGCATTTATACCCCGGGGTACCGCAAGAGTACCTACTTAAGACCCATGTTTTATACCCCGGGGTACCGCAAGAGTACTTACTTAAGACCCATGTTTTATACCCCGGGGTACCGCAAGAGTACCTACTTAAGACCCATGTTTTATACCCCGGGGTACCGCAAGAGTACCTACTTAAGACCCATGTTTTATACCCCGGGGTACCGCAAGAGTACCTACTTAAGACCCATGTTTTATACCCCGGGGTACCGCAAGAGTACCTACTTAAGACCCATGTTTTATACCCCGGGGTACCGCAAGAGTACCTACTTAAGACCCATGTTTTATACCCCGGGGTACCGCAAGAGTACCTACTTACTTAAGACCCATGTTTTCAAGGTGTTCATCATCATCATCATCATCTCCCTGCTCTTGTTCCATGTTACTTGTGGTCGGCGCAACACGTTTTTATTTCTTCCATTCTCCTCTGTCAACCGTCACACAATCATTTACTCCTTTCTCTTACATATCATTCCTCCTTCCACAATCCATCCATCGTTTCCTTGGTCTTCCTCTCCCTCTCTATCAATTAACATTTTCAAGGTGTTATTTAAACAAGCTTTTTGCGATATCTGCGTGTTTAATTAAAAAATAAAAGACAGTACCTATAGTTGGTGCCAGTTAAGATGAGAATAGCGGTCATTGCCCTTTCCCTAATATCTCTTCTTACGAACAAAAACAAATTAACCGTGAATGGTTTTTATTGCACAAAATGTTGAAGATCACGATAGATGACGATTCCAGAATTGAACAGGCTTATTTTTGGTTTTCAATGTTAAGAAGTTTAATAAATGTATGTCGGTCAATGACCGCCATTCTCATCTCAACTGGCACCAACTATAGTTATATTTTGTTTCGGACTCAGGAAATGCTTAATATAGACTAGCTTATGCCCGTTGAGTTCGATAATAGGGTATATTATTATGCATGATTTTTTTTATCACTCTAAACAAAGCGTATTAACATCAGAAATAGCAAAGTGAAATTATTTTTTTAATATATCTATACTGACAAATTATGAAAACTGTCGAGTTGACGCAACTGTCGAATTCACACAACTGTCCAATCAGCGAAAGTGACGAATCAACGAAACTGTCGAATTAAATAAACTGACGAGTGAGGGAAACTGACCAGTGTTACGCGGACTCAAAATACTGAGTTATAAGCATTTGAAACTGCTGATTAGACAGAAAGATCCGATATAGCGAATGACGTCATTCGCTGCATCGATGTACAAAATCCATATTAGATTCCGTTTATCTAGAAAGAGATAGAAACAAAAGTTTAAATGGTTATAACTTTTGTGTTGTTTGGCCGATTTATGTTTTGTTTTCGCTTTTTGTCATTATTTTTACAGTACTTTAACGTTCCGTATCGAATAAAAAAAAAAAAAATGCATACTCCATATTGTCCCACGGGATCTGGACTGGGATGAAAAGTATCTTATGTGTTAATCCAGGTTATAAACTATCTGTGTGCTAAATTTCATCTAAATCCGTTCAGTAGTATTTTCGTCAAAGCGTAACAAACATACGCACATACAAATTTATAATAATTTATATTTATAATAATTTTAGTGTGATTTGAATGAGTAAACAGGAGGAGCTCGTGGCTAAATAATAACAGCCGCTCGGGTCGATCTTTGGGTCAAGCCGTACTTGCCTAGGTTGGTCTGTGGATAGGTGACCACCCTTACATACTGAGTTTCCTCCGTGCCTCGGAAAGCACGTTAAGCTGTTGGTCCCGGCTGTCATTTATCCATCTTTGACAGTCGTTACAGGTAGTTAGTGGCCCAAAAAGTTTGATAACTAGTCTTACCAAAGTGGTATCGTATTATTAAGTATGAACTGGATTGTGGAGGTCAGATAGGCAGTCGCTCTATGTAAAATACTGGTACTCAGCTGCATCCGGTTAGACTGGAAGCCGACTCCAACGTAGTTGGGAAAAGGCTAGGCAGATGATGGTGATTGAATGAGAAATCAGGGTGAAAGGAACACCGGATTCTTGAACTAAAGAACAAATGCCAACAAAGGCAAACCCCTTTCCTTGAATCTCAAGCTCGGGTTTTATTCAGCTGCTCATAATAAAAACTGCGGCTACGAAATGAAAATTCTTATAAACTGCACTTGACGGGTAGTTACATAAGCTTTTAGTGTAATGTGAAATGCAGTTTGTTGTGACATGACCTACAAATGAAATCAAATCCTCTAAGTCTTTGCAAACATGGGTAATAGGTACTATCGGGGTCTTTTCCGTCTGACCATTTTAATTTTTTTTCGCTTAAATCATGCGGAGGCGCCAAGCCACGCCCCCTTAAAGTTTGGGCCTATTAGGAAAGCGTCAACTTTGGCGCGCAAAATAACAATAACTCTCGTTTGGCGTGCGTCGTCAATGCGCTCGGCCGATTCGGTATCTTTACATTCATTTTTTCTACACAAAGTGAACGGGGCGGGGCTAGAGAGCGTTTTTATGTTGCTAGTGCAAGCAAAAATGAGCTTAGAGGTGGTCAGGCGGGAGTGTCCTCGATAGTACATAGAGTTCCTTCACATGGGCTTGCAAATTTAAAATAAGTGGCATGCCATTGGAATTACAATAAAAAAATTCAACGTGGTCACAGTTACAAAAAAAAAGTATCAATAATATCAAACGTAATAAAACTATACCAACAAAAATAACAACCTAGGTCAGACTATTAATTTTATTGTTTCAACCGTGCTCAAATCGGGTTCGGATCCACCGTTTTTTAAAAGTTATATGATACCACCAGGTAATAGTGTTTTATTTAATAATTTTTAATCCTTTTTGGGCGGCATGGGCACCGGGCCGTAGGCTGACGAAGGAGGCCGGCGGAGGCCCGGCACTTCGGGGGCAGAAGTCAAAGAGTGCTATTTAATATGCGAGCGAAGCGAGCGTGCGTCATTGAGTCGTAGCAGGTTCTATTAGAATGATTCAATAAAATTGTTGTTGTCAGAAGTGGTTTTAACTAGTGTTACAACACTATTACCTGGTGGTATCGTTTAACTTTAAAAAACCCACTGTACCACCAGGGGGGTGCGGCCAGGGGTACGCTGGGGCTGCAGTGCTCAAATCAGACTCAGATTTTTTTTATGGAAAAACCCAACAACACTTTGCCCGACCAGGGAATCGAACCCAGGACCTCGTGCTCAGCAGTTGAGCTTGTAACCACCAGACCAACAAAGCGGTCAAAAGTAAAATACCTTTTTTTTTTCGGATGGGAAATCATCAAATCTCGTCCCGCTCTGGGCGGGGGACTCCTCCCGCTCTGGGCGGAGCAGAAGGGAGTGTCAAACTTTTACTGACTAAAACGCATCCATGTTCCTTCATCGCCCATTGTGTTCCGGGGCCACGGTATCGCTTTCGAACAGTCCCGCAACCCCGGCAGGCATCGGTCCTTGCGGACCCCTTTCTTTCGCTGACTCTCTTTGAGGCGCGCGTGGAACACGAACGCGCCGTCGACACGGCCTGTCGTGATGAGACGGACGGACGGCGAGCTAGCTGAACGGTGAATACTTAAAAAGCGGATTCTTTAACTTTTTATGAGCAAAGTCAAATACTAATAAAGACATAACCCAATTTTCTTATTTAAGAAGAATCTCGAGCACGTCTTTTATTCAGCCACTCATAAAAACATCTACGAGTAATGAAAATTCTTGTTAACTGCACTTGACGGGCAGTTACAGCGGGGTTTTGAGGATAAAGTTATCCCACCAAATACATTTTCATGTAAAATGTTGACAAGACGAGACCATAATATATGATTCGCACTGTCAAAAAAGATATTGAGACTGCAGCAGCCCTGGCCCAGTGTTGGTGGCCCCGAGTTACGAACAGTAAGTCGTGGGTTCAAACCCAGACAGGCGCATTACTTTGTGTAATTTATTTCATCACCACTGCTCTCAAAACGGTGAAGGAAAACATCGTGAGGAAACCGGCATGTCCTAGAACCAAAAATTCGAAGACATGTGACATAATACCAATCCGCACTGGGCCCGCGTGGTGGATTATAGCCCATTCCCTCTCATTGAGAGAAGGCCGTTTCCCAGCAGTGGGAATATTATAGATGATGATGACTGACAAAAAGTTATCAGCGGGCCTAAAATGGCGGCTTTAGCAGAATCCACGCTGAATCTTAGTATGAAACACGTTAAAAATTCTTAAAATGGACTTCACTAATTCCCATAGAGTCCATTTTAAGAATTTTAAATTTTTAACGGGATTTATATTACGATTCTGCTAAAGCGGCCATTTTAGACCCCCAGATCTCATGTAGAGCCAAGATTTTAACTCTACACGCCCTAACTCGACAAGGTCTAACTTCACAAACTCTACCGGACACTTCACGAAGCCGTCAACCAAGCATTCTGTACATCAAACTAAGTAACTCTACGCAAAAAATATTGCTGGGAAACAACTTTTTTTTGTGAAGATAGATCACGGCGAACTTTGACCTCCTAGTTACTAACAAAAAAATAATCTTAATAACGGGGAGAACAAGTGCTTTTATTGATAACGCTTACTTAAATTTTAATCAGAAGTTTAGCCTCATATAAGTTTATTTCCCTTTACCCTTTCTTGCACGCTAAAACTTCAAAACATCCAATTTAATCATTTCATAATCGGTTTTTGTTCCTTGAGTTGGGTACGAGTATGCTACTTATAAATTCTTGTGTAAGCAGAATTCAAATAATGCACTATGGGGTCTTTTCCGCCTGACCATTTTAATATTTTTTCGCTTAAATCATGCGGAGGCGCCGAGCCACGCCCCCTTAAAGTTTGGGCCTATTAGGAAAGCGTCAACTTTGGTGCGCAAAATAACAATAACACTCGTTTAGCGTGCGTCGTCAGTGCGCTCGGCCGATTCGGTATCTTTTCATTCATTTTTTCTACACAAAGTCAACGGGGCGGGGCTAGAGAGCGTTTTTATGTTGCAAGTGCAAGCAAAAATGAGCTTAGTGGTGGTCAGGCGGGAGTGTCCTCGATAGTACCTCTATCAAATATGTATTGTCCGACTACAAGGAATAGCCTCCCTTCCCGCCCCTTTAAAACAACAGGGTTAGTGTGGCAAATTATTTATTTATTTAATTATGGTACTCCAACGACTTGTTCAGTAATACATTCTTTGGGACAATTTAACTTAAATTTTAGAGTGAATTTGTCACTTACAGGTGTGCACAGCACTTACATTTATGCATTTCAAGTTTTATAATAGTACAAATAGTACAAAAAAAAAACAGAACTACATGAAAACAAGTCGAGAACTAAAAGTAAAGAAAAATAAAAAGCTCAATCTATTTTGTTGCTCTAAAGAATGATACAATCAATGACAAATAAAAAAAATAAGTACCTAAGTATTAAAAATGTTATGATTTTAGTTGGTATTTCTATGTTTTTAGGGGTTTTTAGTAGCAGAGTTAATAAAATACACATTGCTTGATTGCAGTTTTTAATACCATAGAGAATAGGTCTCATAGTTTTCATAATCTCCTACCACAGACTAACAATAATCTCCATAGACATAATATATCGAATATCGATTATTCATTAGTTTAAATTACTGTCTTTAAAGATTATTCCTTCAATATTATTTAACAAAGAAATTACATAATATGTAAAGCAAATAAAAAGTAATGGCTCCTCAGACATTCCCCTTCGACACATTATGTCGAAGTTGCAGAAAAGCTCCATGCTGCTTCCATGAACCTTCTGGAAGATCCTAAGCGTAGCCGGGTGGGCCGCTGCAGGAGGACACCACTTCGGTGGGGGTATTCCGATGGAGCGGTGCGACCCTGCAGTGCCTCAACGCAAACTATGTCTCTAATCTTATCCTGCACTATGTGTGGTTCCACCTACATTTTGAGGGACCTCTCCGAGGCTACCACCAACGCTTTCGAGGTGACAGAGTTCTGGTCAAAACTAATTTGATCACATAAAAAGTAATCATCGACACGACAAAGAAGAAATCTCACATGAATAGTTAAAGGGACTACAGGAGCTAAACGCGAGTTTTATAATGCAAAAAAGCATTACGATTCACTGCAATTAACAAAACCAAAAAAATATATGATATTCTTCAGGATATATGCTAGTATGATAGTGTTTTGAAAACATAATACAACTAATTTATTTTACTCGATAAAAAAAAATCACGAACCAATCTCTAAAATTTCTTTTAACGAGTAAAAATCATACTAAAACACATGCGATCATTCTGATTTTTTGCCAAATAATTCTACAAGCAACATATTAGCATGATAGTGTTTTATTTTTAGTCCAATCAATACATTTTTTGTAAATCGCAAAAAACCACTTATTTCGCACTATTCGGCCCGCAGTGACTGATGTAACAACCACTCTGTAGTGCAAGCTGATTATAACTTAACAGTTGACGACCCGAATGGCGCAGCAGTAGTGAGACTGCCTTACGTTCTTAGGGTCCCGGGTTCGAATCCCGGTCGGAGCAAATATATTTTGTGTGATGAGCATGGACATTTGTTTCCGAGTCACGGATGTTTATATCTATACATATAATAAAACAGTAAAAAAACTGTGTCTGTACATTGAATATATTAAAAAAGAAATAATTGAGGGGGGTTAAGAAACAGTAATAGATCACAAATCCAAAAAAAAAATCTGTGTTTGTTTGTACACGCTAATCTTCGGAACTACTGGACGGATTTGAATGATTTTTTTGTTGTTGTATAGGTATTAAATCTGGGCAAGATATATGCTATAATTTATCTTGGAAACTTGAACACCTGATGCAGAACCCCAACAGACCAGCTGATCTATAAGAAATACAAAAATGGTACCATAGCAAAAATTGTTCCACGTGATGGGCATTTTCTGCTGAGAGAATAAATTTGAAGATCTGGAACACCTGATGTGGAACTCCAATAACACATAATTATAGGAATGACGTCTTAGCAAAAGTTGTTCGGTCTGATGGGCATTTTTTTTGTTGTATAGGTACTAAGTCTGGGCAACATATAGGCTAAGATTTATTTTGGAAAATGGAACACCTGATGCAGAACCGCAACAGACCAGCTAACATATAAGAGATGCAAAAATGGTGCCATAGCAAAAATTATTCTACGTGAAGAGCATTTTCTGCTGTGAGAATAACTTTGAAGATCTGGAACACCTGTTGTGGAACTCCAAAGCCCAGCGACACTATAACATATATAGGAATGACGTCTTAGCAAAAGTTGTTCGGTCTGATGGGCATTTTTTGTTGACTTATAAAAATCGAAGATCAGAACCATCTGATGTGGAAATCAAAGCTATTAATAATTTAATGTATAATTATAAAATAACATAAGCTGGGAGTACCTCCACGTGGTAAAGGTGGTAACAGTTTAGGACTGATTTTCGATGGCTATGGTAGGTATATCATTGAAATATTGACTCTACTGGCCAAAACTCCCTATTATTTTTAGCGGAGAAGTCACTTAGATTTTAATAAAACTATAACCATGCCTAGAAAGAGGTCAAATCTTTCCCAATGTTCCAAAGGAGCTAAAAGATTGAGGATCATAAGATCCCAAGAATCTACCGAAGAGCGTCAGGAGAGACTTGATGCTGTTCGAGAACATCAGGCTTGAACTCGCTCCGTGGAAACCTCTTCGGATCACGAAGCACGCCTGCGTTCTCAGCGTATTTACGCATCTACATCCAGGTCTCTAGAGACCAGTGAAGAATATGATGCGCGACTGACCGCTGATCGTGAACGTATGCTTTGTCTCGCGAGTTGGAGACGTTCACGGAAAGAGAATTACGCTTGAGTTCTCAGCGTATATACACATCGACTTCTAGGTATCTAGAGACAAGTGGGGAACGTGATGCGCGACTGACTGCTGATCTTGATCGTCACGCATTCTCTCGCGAGTTGGAGACGTTCACGGATAGAGAATTGCGCTTCGACTTCAGACGTCTCAGATCTTCGATTTTGACGACCCCGTTGTCGCTGGCATAAGCAACAGGTTCCGCGTACGAAGTCGCGGGCAGAAGCTAGTGTATAATAAGCATGCATATACAAACAAAAAGTATCTATGTAGTATATCAACTATCTGGTTTCCACGACACAAGCCTCGTTGCTTAGTGTGCACTAGATGGCGCTGTGTGTAATTTCCAGCAATATTTATTTAATTTATATTTTTATTTAGCTTTACAAACGAAGTTTGAACCACCACAAATAGAGTTGCTAATTTAGCTCCTGTAGTCGCCTTAAAAAAGGGATCTAAGAAATTCCATCTGATGAAAAAACCCAACAACTCCTGAGAATCAAAACTTGGATCGCTTGACCGATCAATACACCAAAGACCGTCAACTTAGATAAATGATCCATCAAAAACTCCGCAGTTCTCTTAACTACTAACCGAGATAGTTCCGACTACGGAGTGCCAATACGAACGCTATGTACATTCAATTAAAAGTTTAAAAGTGTTCTGTTGGCGTTTGCTCTTCAATTAATACAAAAACTTTGGCTATCATACATAGTTTAACGTCGGAAGGTTAGTCACACTAGAGATAGATTTGTTTTGTTTCGACAAAAGGAAAAGTTTTAAATTATATTCGTTTCATTCGTTTCCGATCGGCAGACCGAGCCATTGATTATGATAGCTTTCTTATTAATTGACGATACTACTAAACACAGTAACGAGAGAATTAAAAGGAATGGGGAAGACCAGCGTAGGCTTGACAGCAACTTGGGTTCATCATCAGGGACGTAGCTACCGCCGTATCAGCCGCATCAATGATAAGAGGCCCCGAGTAACGAGGGCCCCTGATGAGGAAAAAAATTACAAAACCTTCTCCCAACCTCAAATATTCTTCTTGGATAAAACGAAAATATAACTTATCGCGGTCCAGGAAGCTCCAATTTCGAGCTCACTTCGCTCGCTCTTTGATGAAGGCTTCAACAGTCGTGGCCCAGGAAGCACGAAATTTTCGACCTCGCTTCGCTCGCGTTTCGATGGAAGTTTAAATACTTTCAGAATGCTGTATTTTCTATTTTAGCTCTTCATACGTCTTAACCTATGCTGTTCATGATAACAGTAATGTCTCACTTTGCTCGCTCACACATTCTTTTAGTAAAATTAATGACAGCTAAATCGATGCAAGTCAGTGTGTTATTTCCTTAGTTTTGCAAAAATAATTTTGATTTTCTTCTTTTTTGGGCTTTCCCACACTCTGGTTTAAAGGGCCCTCGAAAAAATTTATACATGGCCCTACTAGGACTAGGGTCTTCCATCCTCTATGTCAACTGCCACGCTATCATTTACACCTTTTTCCTTCATATAATTCCTCACACAATAAAATTCATCCAACGTTTCTTTGCCCTTTCCCTCTCGTCTTCCTGTCCCTCTCCATCCATCAACGTTTATATTTAAATAAATAAATAAATACTTTATTTCAGACCTTGATCCATATGATGTTAGTAATACACACTACTTATAAGCTATGTTAGCAACAAAACGAAAAACAAGATTTAATTCATATATCTGCTGCACTCACCAGACGCACCGGTTATATGTAATGTACACGTATCCAATGAGCCATGATGGTGCAGCACGGCTTATCACTAATGACCTTCAGAATGTCATTGCCGCTCCCACGCACTCTGCGCATCATAGAAGCAGTCTATCACTCTTAGTTACACTCTTTTCTTCACAATAAATAACTCTACCAGATTAATATCGGAAGCCTTTATGAACCGGACAGCCAGACATTAATTAATTATGAAATAAACTGTTAATATATTAATCAACTCACAAAAGAACAACCCCTAAACTTTGAACCCCGCAGGTTAACCGAAACTTGCTCCAATATGATTAGTTGATTGGTTACTCAATAATTCAGGAACAAACTATTTCATCGATCGAATTGGTTGGTTAGCAAAAGGTTATAGTTACAAATAGTATTGGTATTTACTGTAATTGTGTTTATGAAGGATGTATGTACTGGTTTGACTGACATATGAAAGTACAATACAGTTATGTGAAACATTATCTATGCTTCTTTACTAATATTTTAAAGAGGAAAGATTTGATTTTGTTTGTGTGTTTGTTACGATTTAACTCTAAAACTGCTCGACCGATTTTAAAAATTCTTTCACCATTAAAAAGCCACGTCTTTACTGAGTAACATAGGCTATATTTTATCTCCGTACTCTCACGGGAACGGGAACTACGCGGGTGAAACCGGGTGACGTCCGGTAGTATCAAATGAAAATAAATAAACCGACTGCTTCGTTTTCGCAAGAGGTCGCAAGCGCGACTACTGAGTATGAGGTGCTGGGTTCGATTCCAAGGTCAGGCTAAGTTTTATGCCTGCCAGGGCTCCGGGACTGTTAGAAATATATACCGCGGCCCTGGAAATAGAAAGGGCTAAGAAGGATCATGGATGGGTTTTAGTCAGTACAGGTCTGACACTCCCTTCCGCTCCGCCCAGAGTGAGGGGGTCATTGATGATTTCCCATTCGAAAAAAAAATGTGTTATTAAGTATTTCTATCAGGAATTTCTCAGTAGCAGTCACGGAGTCTAGAGTTGCGCCTGGTTGATGGCAATAGGCTCGTACCCTATTACATGGGACTTGAACATAACTGGCAAAATGTGGGTGTACTATTAGGTACACCTCTGCCTAACCATTCGCAGATTACAGGCGTGATGTTATGTTAAATTAAGGATAACTGGCTCAGTTTGGGTTTGGTTTTATAACATTTCTGCAAATCCCTGAGGAATAGAATCCTTAAATTATCTATTTACCATCCATAAATTGGAAAACCTCAGTAAACCTAGAATTTATTACTACGAACAGTGCCTGAATGTTGGATTTGGTTACTAAACGGCTATAAATTGACCTGAGAGTCTAATTTATCGCTTTAAGAACGTGACAAGACCCGCCTCGTCTTGGCATATTTTTTGTCATACTATTTATTGATAGGTAGGTCGGTAAAGAAATGGTTGGGGCATTACGCGTAAATCGGTTGTCATTTTATTCAATCTTAGGTATCTAGATGTAGATTAAGCCAGCACCCCTAGCCAAGTTGACAATCTACAATCGTTAACGCTAGTAGAAAACTATTCAAATGAATGGGAATGACATCATCTCAACGTTAAATCACGTGATCAACACAAACGAATAGAAAAATCGTAGACAACTTTACATCGTTCAAAATGATAGAATAGAATGTTATCGTTTCTACAATGTTGATCGCTAAACTCTTTGGTAGGAACGCTCACCATACCTAAAGTGTAGGTTTTTTTCTACAGACATTAGAGAACGAGCGATCGACTCAGTCGTGTCAACTTGGCTACCAATTTAGCGCTTTCTACAATCGCTTATGCCGGAGGCGTTTACGATTGAATAAAGAGAATCGATACGAAACGTTTGTAACTTGGCTAGGGGTGCAGATTTTAATTCATCATGACTTTGTTTTTATAATCGGTATTAAAGTATCTCTAACACGAAGCTGACAGACACTTGTTCTCCCTGTCATTGCGATCATATTTTTTTGTTCTAGACCGTACCGTAACAAATACCAACAAGTGTGTTAGTTATAAACTTAAAACTATGTCAGTAAAACACATTTCACTCGAGCACTGTCTTTGTGCGATCGTGTGGCACTTGTCCGCGGAAGCGACGGAACATTACACCTTGCGGCCAAAAGTCCTCTGCCATGACGAGGTGCAGATAGCATGTAGGTACTCGCACCACAACCTTTAACTAATCTTTAAAATACCTCCACGATCCCCGCACTTTTCAATATCTCCCGTCTGTATTTTTTTTTTTTTATTAAATTGGGACAAGCCCGCCACACTGTTCCCAAACCACTGTAACTCCTGAAAGCCAGAATCAACAGTGGCGACCACCAGAAAAGCGCCGAGACAATGAAGCTCGACGAAGTCCCAGAGGAGTGAATTTCTCAGGCGAAAAATTTACGCGTCTAGGCTGAAAACGCAGTGCTGATTTACAGATAATGCAACGATTTTTTTTCTCAGAATTAAAGTGACATGAATCTAAATGAAGCCACTTAAATTATACTTATAAGACTATTACTTTTTATGAAAAAAATCGGTAAATGGCCAATTGTCAATTTCTGTGTCTTGTCCACAATCACTTTCATACACAGCATTTACCTCTCAGGAAGATAATCTCCAACATATATAGGAAAAAGTATTTTGATTGCGTTAAGTAATGATTGACCTACAAGAAGTTAATTAATTTTGAATGTTTAGACTCATAGTTAATGAGTACATGTCAACGGTAGTTTTGTCCAAGCGAAATTACTAATTTCTATGGTCATTTTGTTTCACCGTCCTGAGCTTCCACCAATGAGTTTAAACGAACAATAAATCCCTGCTCGGCAAGAGACAGTCGTGTGCTTACGTGCAGTAAGAATGGTAGTGCAACATATCGCCAGGTCTTTCCGCCAAAAATGTAAGTACGTGATTTCAGTTTACTCGGAACGAAATTTTGCAATTTCGGTGATCAGGTTTTAAAAGAATTTTTGCAAGAAATAAAAGTATCACTTTTATGCATGCTAAGTAGCCTTTGGTACACATTTAAGATTATAGAAAATAATAGTCATAGCCTTGATAGGTTCTTGTAAAAATAAAAAAATAGCCACGTTTCCAATTTCTGTGGGGCAATTTCTGTGGTTTCCGTGGCATCTGGGTGCCCACGGAAATTACATGACTCCACAGAAATTGTACCAATCAGTTATTGTATTATTGTTGATGAAGATTTTTGAAAAGAATCAATACTTGTTATGCCGAAATTCCTTTGACAGAACTAGGTCCTTAGCCCCCGACATTAGATAAAATTAAATAAATATATATTCCTGTCTGGGTGACATCACCGGGCAGGCCTGCCGACGTTGACAATGAGGCAGGGTGGTTCCAGGAGGCCATGTCCGACATCTGCGATGTGCGCAGATGTCGAGTCCCCAGCATCTCCTCGTGGGCCAGGGATCTGGCCCGCGAGGAGATGCTGGGGACTCTCGACAGAGATCCGTGGGGGCGCCCTTACAAGATGGTGCGGGATAAACTCCGCACCTGGGCCCCTCTACTGACGCAGAGTCTCCGGCCTGAGCTCGTGGAGTACGTGGTGAGTACTCTGTTCCCTTCGCGAGCAGCGGACCAACAGGACGACGACGAAAACGGTCCGGAAGTTACTGGGGTAGACCTGAGAGTGGCGGTACGTAGCCTAAAAATCCGCCCCGGGACCCAACGGCTTGCCTGGCAAAGCCAAGGTCCTGGCCTCGGAGGCTCTCGGGCCCTGACTAGAGGGGCTCCTAAGCGCATGCTTGGAGAGAGGCCAGTTCCTGCTTCGTTGGATGACGGGAAAGCTGGTCCTCATTCGGAAGCCGGGGTGCCCTGCGGAATCTCCGTCCGCATACCGGCCCGTGGTGCTGCTCGCGAGGTGGGCAAGCTCTTTGAAAGAGAAATTGCAAACCGCCTCGCCGAGCACCTTGCGGGGATGGGGCCGGATCTTGCGGAACACCAGTTTGGTTTCCACAAGGGGCGTTCTACGGTGGACGCCATCATGCGCGTGAGAGCCCTCACGACGAGGGATGCGGTTTCCCGGGGTGGGGTTGTCTTGGCGGTGTCTCTGGACATCGCCAATGCCTTCAAAACCATGCCCTGGAGCTGCATTAGGGGGGCACTCCGGTATCACCGGGTGCCGACCTACCTTCGTCGTGTGGTCGAGTCGACTTTTAAGTACCTAGGACTCGTCCTGGACAGCCAGTGGAACTTCGTGGAGCACTTCAGACGTTTGGCCTCCAAAGTGGAACGGACCGGGGCTGCCTTCAGGCGGCACCTGCCCAACCTGGGGGGGGGGGAGGCAAACGCCTCCTGCCGGAGGCTCTACGTGGGAGTCGTGCGGTCCATGCACATGCAGTCGTGGCCCGGGGCCACGTGGTGGGCCTGTGGACGGTGGGCTATGGGCTAGCTCGCCGTCTGTCCATGTCATGACGGTAGACCATGTCATGACGGTAGACCGTGTCATCGGCGCGTTTGTGTTCCACGCGCGCCTCAAAGAGTGTCAGCAATAGGAAGGGGTCCGCAAGGACCGATGCCTGCCGGGGTTGCGGGACTGTTCGAAAGAGATACCGTGGCCCCGGAACACAAAGAAAGGGCGATGAAAGAACATGAATGGGTTTTAGTCAGTAAAAGTCGGAAAGTCCCTCCTGCTTCGCCCAGAGCGGGAGGAGTCATTGATGATTTCCCATCCTCTTCATAAGAGTAAAAAACATAATCAGTTCCTTGATTGCTAATTTTGTAAGACTGATCTAAGCAATAGTACACCACGTTGTATTTTTAGAAATGCTTATTAAAATAATCAAATCGTTTATTTGTGATATATGGGTTACATGCAGGTGTTCATTACATAATTACGACGATAATATATATATATATATTTATATATATTAACGACGATATTCGTATTATATCAGTTTTTTCATTAAACCTTATCTTTCTTTACATATTATTAAAAAACAATGTATATATATAATAATTCACAATTTCGGTGCAAACGCAGAATTTCTGTGTCACCAATACAATTTCGGTGGCAATAATAAAATTTCTGTGGCTCGCCAATTTCGATGGCCTAAATAACTCTCTAAGTAATTTAATTATAATATCCCCTTTCAGAAAATGTATATATAATGTGGATATGTTGCGCTTTATTATTAAAGTTTTTCAAAAAACCTGAAAATGAAAATGTCCATGGATATTAGGTAAAAAATCGAGTTGTTGAAATTGACTCAGAGAATGAATTTAACTGTCTTGGATCCCGCAACGAAATTAATCAGAAAAGTATAACGGAGGAGTAGGAAAATCCGTAATTTCCACGTCCCTCCATATCAGCAGGAGACAGAAAGAAACAAGGCCAATAGGCGCAAAGGGACGTTTACAACTGGGATAGGCCCAGTTGCCTAGCACCACGGATAAAATATTAACATTAATGGGTCCTAAGTTGTGAGCAGTTATATTTGATTCCAATAATAGGTATGGCAAAAACGCTTGAACGCACGGAAATTTGTTCTAGTTTCTACAAGGTCTGTGTAGTAAATAACTCCGGATGTAACCTGTACACTATCCAACATAATATTGCGTTAATTCTGCCAAAGACTGCACTCCCATAAAATATGATGTGCTGATTGTTCATATTCGCAGTCAGATTCCCGTCTGTATTGAATCAGCCTATGTCCAGCAGTGAACGTCTTTCGGCTTAAATGATGATGATGATGATGATAATGATTGAATCAGCGTCTACTGTCCCCAACTTTACCACTTTCCGTAATTTACACCCCAACCCTAGAAATTAAATACGGTGAACGTGGAAATCGATTCCATTTTCAAAGTTTCATTAGTTACCGAATGTTTTATAGTCTGTTCACCGTTTCAAAAGGGTATAAATATTTCAAGCCTTGTTCCCGAAGTCACAAAGCGGGGCCACCCCGTACTCGGAACTATTCAACTACTTTCAACTATCCGGATAGTGATGGGCTGTGAAAATATTTTCGGATATTTTTATCCGATTTTATGTTTTTGTAAGACTGTCTTATTCTTCATGGATCAAAAAATCTAAACTGTATATTAGTGTTAGTTTTTTTTTGTTGTTAAAATATAGTATTTTAAGAAACGAATTTGAATACCTTTGAAATTCAATGGCTAGTTTAATTTATACCTAAATATTTAATTTTAAAATTTTAGTTCTGAATTCAATTTATCACTGGAAAATATTCCTCTGCTCAGTTTTTTTTTCTCTCGCTCGTTCAGATACGCGAGAACCGCGCGAATGCAAATCGTGCAAATCGTTTAGTAATTGGAATACTTTTTGAAAAATGGACAACCCCCATTCAGTTTTCTGACTACTCATAACTTGTCAAAGATCATAAAATGGTAGCCGAGACCAACGGCTTAACGGGATCTCCGTGGTACGGAACGAACTCTGCGTCTTAAAATTAACATCTGAAATTGGTTTAGTACTTCTATAAACTTTCCCTTACTGCTACTGCATTGCCTGGAGTTGGTTCCAAGAACTTATCAATAATACCTTTTTTTTTCGGATGGGAAATCATCAAATGACTTCTCCCGCTCTGGGCGGAGCAGGAGGGAGTGTCAGACTTTTACTGACTAAAACCCATCCATGTTCCTTCATCGCCCTTTGTGTTCCGGGGCCACGGTATCTCCTTCGAACAGTCCCGCAACCCCGGCAGGCATCGGTCCTTATGGACCCTTTCCTTTTTGATGACTCTCTTTGAGGTGCGCGTGGAACACGAACGCGCCGTCGACACGGCCTGTCGTCATGAGACGGACGGACGGCGAGCTAGCCCTTAGCCCACCGTCCACAGGCCCGCGTATCAATAATACCTTCGTTCATAATCAGTCATAATTTACCCACTAATGACGATACATGAAGCATACCTACCTAGTACTTTCGTACAGTTACTAACATGTTTGTCGGTAACATTAAACGGGGAATAGATTATTTCACGAAATACACTACAGATATATTGCCTGTAGGTATATCTAGTTGGTTCAAAGCTAGTACATGATGAACGACATGCATACAGATTCTTAGCTAAATAATAACAGCCACACAGATCGATCTTTAACGTTAAGTAGTGCATACTGAGGTTGGTCTGTGGATGGGTGACCACCCATTACGTACCGAGTTTCCTCTGTGCCTCTGGTTGGTCCCAGTTGTCATTTAAAGATCTTTGACAGTCGTTACAAATAGTCAGTGTTCTGAATGTCGGACAGCCAGTCTTACCAAGGGGTATCGCATTAGCCAGAACTAACTAAATTGTGGACGTGAGATAGGCAGTCGCTCCATGTAAAATACTGGTATACAGCTAAATCCTGAAACCTAACGTAGTTTAGAAAAGGCTAGGCAGATAGTGACACACAATAAAACAACTTTAGTGTCTTTCCAAAAGTACTTCCGTAGTAACATAAACATAATAGGTAACTACCGGTACCTACCTATAACTTCAAATATACGGGTTGTAATCATGTCCAAAATGACGACGACGTTATTGACTAATGACTGTAACTAATGATACAGGAGCGTTGCGTGTCGAATATTGATACGAATAGGTAATGGTGTCGATTCTGTTGTGCACAAACCAAACTTAATTTACGATATTGCTATCTTTTACTAAAAGACAGTGTAAGAAAAGGACGGCTATAGCTATGAACTAAGTTAGAAATGTCAAACTAGTTTATGCCTTGCGCTTCACCGTGTTTTTAGTCGACATGTTTTTACGTGCACCCTTCATTTGTATAGAAATATTAGTTCCAACTAAATTTGACAGCTCTAAATTACGTCCATCTCTTTCTCGTTTTATTAGAGAGAAAAAGATAGCAATGGCCTAAATTAAGTTTAGTTTGTGTAGGTACAACAGAATCGACACCATTAGGTATAGTCGGTGACATATTGGATGTGAAAGTACCCATAACAAAGCCAAAAGAATAAGGAATGAGTATATTAGGAGAAGTTTGAAAGTTGCGCCAGTTACAAAAAAGTTGAAAGGGAATCAACTGTCATGACATGACATGTGATGAGGAGGGAAGAATCGCATGTGACTAAAAGAGTGATGAGTATAAATGTGGATGGATGGAGAGCGAGAGGAAGGCCAAAGAAACGATGGATGGATTGTGTGAGGAATGATATGAGGGAAAAAGGTGTAAATGATAGCGTGAAAGAAAAAAAACGTGTTGCGGCGACCCCAAGTAACATGGTATAAGTGCAGGAAGATGATGATGAACAAAGCCAAAAGGTACTTGTTCTCCCCGTCATTGCGATATTTGTGATAGACTGTACCTGGGAATCTTCTAGTTACGGAGTTATAAGGGGTCAATGTTCTATATTTATTTAAAGTTTTTTTAGTAATACAAGTTTTTAATGTTTTATTATAAATTAACTTTGAATACTTCCACGACCCCCGAACTATTCAATGCATTCATCAGCACAATGTTTTGAGTACGTGACAATGGTGCCGATTCCCTTGTTTACAAACTAAACCAAATTTAAGTTCAGTAAATCTTTTTCTTTCTATTTCACTAAGAAAAGGACAGAAGATAAATTTTAGTTATGTTCTGTCAAATTAATCAGCGCCATGCAAGTTTTAGACGCGATTAAAAAGTTGACTACTAAAATTACATCAAATTACGTTAGGTGCTGACTAATTTGACAGGATTAAACTAACATTTATCTTCTGTCCTTTTCATAATGAAATAGATAGAAGAAGATGCATTCAACTTAAATTTAGTTTAGTTTGTGAACAAGGGAATCGGCACCAATTGACTTCAATCGTAAAATCTGATTTTTCTCCCCAAAAACAATTAGGTACCTAGTAATATTTTTTTCGTGGAGTTAATTAGTTTGAGGTACGAAGCTTGGTTGACGGCTTCGTGAAGGGTCTGTTTACACCCTGTAAGTTGTATAGCTATGCTTTATGTCCATGTCCACGCAAAAAAGATGTCATTTGCCTCCTTTCAGTTTGGATGAAGCCGCGACTGGATATTGCGTCGGACTGTTCGCTTTGTGGTGGCACATCACTTAAATCACTTAATGCTACGCCCATCCTTATTTTGCTGAGCGAGGTGTCAAGTGGACACAATACTGACAGATGATTTTTTTTCTGGAGGTTCTCGGTTTTTGTCTAACCTATTAAATACCTACGTTTCTATAATTACTTTATTACACACGATTCTTGTGGACAACATTCCCACAGCTTTATTGCATGGGTATAAAGGTATTTTTGATTGACTCAGGGTGATTCTACGTCGATAAGCTCATACTTAGAGAGACAGATAGACTTCCGTATAAGGAAAGGATCACTCACCTCTAGGAAAGCAGTAGGGAAACCATTAAACCAGTATCTTGAAGAAACAAAGACACAAACCGCCGTTAACCGTCATTCCCACCTCGCCGTTAGGGACCGCCGCGACGGCGACGTCGCCGTACACACCACCCCGACTCTTGCTCAAGCCAGCCCGCGATGCTGAGTCACTACACTTATATTGTCACTTACGGGATATCTTCCGTGATTATTATTTGTTTTGAGCTCCCGATATAATCACGGAAGATATCCCGTAAGTGACAATATAAGTTTAGTTTTAAACCGTGAAAGCTTCAAACAGTGGCTGAGTCACTAGTTTTAAATCAGCCCCTAAATAATCTGACTCAGATCCAACTTGTAACTTTGCAGCCCCCTAGTGATCCCATAAGCCGAGGGTCGTAGATACCCCACAGGGGCTGGCCTTCCCGCTGCTGCTTCGCTTATAAGTTTTTTGCCCCTGGCCATGCACGCAAGGCACCCACAAGATAGTCCGGTTAAGCAAAAGCCAGCTACATAGGATGAGCTGCGAGACGCCATGTCGAAAAAAAAAACCTGCTTATGAGAAATCTATACAATGTGAGGTCAACTTATACTGGGACTTATTCTGGGAGCTTCCTATGATTATGTAGTCATGTGTACATAACTGTTGTATCTACATTAACATCATCAATCAGTAATATCGGGTTGTAATCGTGTAGTACAGAATATTGGTCTCGTAATTAGGCCAGTGTCATGATTAATTGAAAACGATTGTATGTAGATATATTAAATAATGATTATGTAAGTAGGTAGTGTATCTGACGAACTGGATATTGAGAGGGAGCGCGGGGCATTGTCGGTGCGGGGTAATATGTTGGCACACAGGTTCGCTCGGTGTACTGCTCCTGTTAAAATAACGATGTTCAAGGCACTCTGCCAGACGTTTAACACGAGCGGCCTGTGGGCAAACTTTACACAGAAAGCCTACAATGCCTTGCGCGTCCAGTATAATAATGTGTTCAGGGCTCTGTTTCGGCTCCCTCGATATTGCAGTGCATCCGGCCATGTTTGCTGACGCCAGCGTAGATGGTGTGATGTGATGTGTGTAAAAAAGTTGCGTCGGTGGTGCGCCGAGTACGGCCCAGAGGCGTCTTTACCTATAGTGCAGGGTGTGTGGCGCACACGGGCGCCGGGTCTAAGGGGGCGCCGAGCGCCCTGCGACTTCTAATGCGAGACCTCCAAAGATGCGTCGATACCGGCGCTCTCAAAGACCCTGCGCTCGTGTACGCCGCACACCCGCCGCCGCACCCCGTCGACGCCGGGCGCGCGGTAGCAAAGCAAGGCTACTCCTTTTCCTACTCAATAACTTTGTTTCAACGTGAAATCGGCCTTAAAACAGATAATTAAAGATTAAATTGGCGTAATGCCGCTTCGGCCGGCACCTGTTTGTTTTGATTCGTTTGACAACACGCCGTACGCCGACAATTATTGCTAACTCGGCTGTATTAGAATGCTATAAACTCAGATCAAAGAAATAGGCAGATAGAACGTGCGCGACAAGCAAGGTGACGCCGGTTTTTATTTATGTGTGCGCGGCAGACAAGAGGGGCCGTGTAGGGACACGCGCGTCTGTGTGCGTTTACGGTTGCCAGATATTGAGAAATGATCCCATATTTTTGTTCAGTTAAATTGTTCCCAAATATTGTACTACTTTTTTTTTAAATTGGAAACGCGATTTTGCTTTATGGTTATACCCAGATAGCAAAAGCGTGTAGTATTTGAACAGAACAATAATAAGGGAAATACTTCATAAACCCCTTCATACACCGCGCGCGGAACGAAAAGTAAACGTACATCAAATAATAAAATAATCCAGCGGCGCGAGCGCGGCATAGGCGATTATCACACTGCCACGCACCACGCTGCATGTTGCGTGACTGCGTGTTTTAACGTTACTTGTAAGTATCTCCGTTTGTATAGAAAACACGCACAGTCCAACACACTGAAAACGCAACCACGCGCGTTCATGCGGATCACGCGCATACACGCGGAGAAACCGTACCCCCGCGCGTAGGTGCGGGGCGAGACGCAAGGTATGGCACACCGAATCCCGCAGTGCCGCGCGTGATGATGTTCAGTACTGCACGACCACCACAGAGAACGGCGAATAAATGAGAGCCGCCGTGCGTGAATCTACAAAACGCACCTACGGGCGTGAGTGCGCAAAAAACCCGCACGATGATGCAGATCTGCACTCCCGCAGGAACGCGCGTAGGTGCGTCGACACGCAACATGCAGCATGATGCGGGGCAGTGTGAAGATCGCCATATCCTTATCACTTGTACCAAATATTTTAAAGGCATGCTCTCCGTGCCTCTTTCTCACGCAAAAATACGAATACAGCCCCGCGCGCGGGGGTGCCCTCCAGAGACCCGAAATCTTTACGACCCGGACGGAACTAACTAGTGACCTCGTGTCATTACGACTGCGCAGGTGTATTGACGCATTTGATCGATTTGTCCCGTGACGTGATCGGCGCTCGCGCCACTCGTAGTGATAATTTGGATCGCAGTGTTAGTGGACTGTTACTGTGATGTAGTATGTGTTAGTCAGCTGTTGTGAGATTTTAAATACTGCATACTAATATGCATTAATAATTTAATAATGTTTTTGAGTTGCGTAGTACAATTAGTATCGTTAGTAATGCCGGAGGTTAAAATATTCGTCATGAATTTAAATGCACCCTTTAGATACAATATTTCCTTATACGCAATTACGTATGTATAAATTAATCGATATTTTTTATGCACAATACACATTCCCCTAATTCAGGGTAATTTTCCCGTCATAAACTAGCAACACAGACGACTTACTGTTAAGGTTTTGTGTTTCAAGTGAGCCGAAAATATTTGATGGAAAATAAATACCAAAACAATAAAAATAACAAGAGTTACCTGTGGAAAGATATTCCATCATGTTTTCTTAGTTTTTGTGAACAACTTTTGCAGTGTTTAAACACACAAGACGGCATGTTTTGACCTAAAATGACAAATCACTAGTGACGTGTGAGCGAGACGATGCGTAGCTTGGTACTGTCGCGAGTTTGTATTTGCTTTTGATCTTGTATTTGCTTTGGTGGAACCACTTGCGTGTTCTGAGCGCTCTATCTGCCTGTTTCTTTGATCTGAGGCTATAAAGTTCAAATTAAAATTCCCAGGGACGTGCGGCGGTCATTTTCATAGGCTTGTGTACGCTATAGTATTATGCTATACTTACGCTTCATATTCACCATTCATAATACTATTCATCATCCTTTTTATTTGTTTATCTACACCCATGCTATAAATCCTCTATAAAAGAATCTGAAACAGTTAGCTTATGGCCAACATTAAAACAGCCAGTGTCATAATAACCATTATAACACCCAAACGGGTGTTATAATGTTGTACTGAATTTCATTATGCAACTCGTTTTAAAAAAAGAACATTGTCATGCACGTGCGATTCACTACCACAGCGCCGTAAAAAAAAAAAAAATAGGTTAATTCGAATTCAGAATTCACATCGAATCCCGCCATTTTTGTATTAGTATTGCATTATGTGGGTACTTTGTTGTTTACAAAAATGAGTGATACGAACTTTGTCCATTTTAATAATTGTACAATCCAAAATGTAAATAATTATATTATTACCTATACATGGTTTGTTCGTAGCTAGCTTGTGTTGTCAGCAATTAAACTTTCCATTAATTTACATAGACTTCTTACAACACTACAACACCCTATGGTTTCAGAACCTTTTATGGAGGATTCATATCATGGATGTAGATAAAGTCTTGTATGCAACCAAAGACATTCAAATAAGAGCGATAGACGGGACAAGACGAAGAAAATCGTAATCCAAAAACTCGTTACTACTTAGTAACAAATCGTTCTGACTAGTGTCAAACGTCCGCTTGTCAGGTAGCATTCGTGTGTCAAAATCGAAAATGTTCGGGATCAAAATTTTTGTACGCAATTATTCCAATGTCCGCTCTATACCTAATTCTTTTAAATCTCTTTGTATGCAACTGTACATAATTAGGTATTAAAACACTCATGTGATACTATTATCACACTCGGCTTCGCCTCGTGTGATAAACCCACATTCGTGTTTTAATACCCCTCATTATACAACAGTTGCATAAATAACTATTATATTTCTACACTCAGCAAATCGATCTAAATACGATTCATTTACTTAAAAATAGCTGAAATAAAAATAATATTAACTTATAATTTTCATGTTGTGACACTTACGTCAAGCGTCAAATTGTCAAACTCTCAGTTTCTGCTTAGTTTATGATTTACTTTTTGGTTTGTAAAATTTAAATTATTTTTATCAATATGTGTTTAGCCATTATATTTTGTAGATTATTACGATTGTGTACTAAATAACTTAATATTAAATTATTATACTATATAAAGCTCGATTACCACTCACTGACTGACTGACTGACTCACTGACATAATTGTTCTCCCAGATGGTGGATGGGGAGGTGGGTATATTTTGACAGATTCGTAAACAAGTAACTCCCGCGAGTATGGGAAAAGTGCCAAACCTCCCCTTTTCGCCCCCCTTCCTCCCCCTCCCTATCGTATCTCGGAAACAAAGAGACCCGTATCTTTTGTTTTTTACGGATTCGTATAAAGGAAGCTCGGAGAAGTAAAAACCAGTTTTCAAAGTTGACCCCTTTGCCCCCCTTCTCACCCCCTTTAGGCGGATCTCGAAAATTAAGAGACTTGGAACATTTTTTTTTTCAGATTCATATGAAGGGGTAATGCATTAGTCAATCTTTTTTCAAAACTCACCCCTCTCACCCCCTTCACCCCCACTTCACCCCTTTTTTTACTACTGAAAAATCTTTTGATTCCTACCTAAAACTATTGAGGGGCGTTGAAATTTGTATACGGAGGGTATCCTCCCCTCCCCAACCTCCCCTAAAATTGAAAGGGCTGTAACTTCGTAACGGTTAGAGATAGCCATTATGTGTTTGAACAAATATTATAGTAGGCGTCGAAACCTGTCTGGTGGTGGTAAATCCCGAGTGGAGCGAACCTGCGAGACCGAGTGGAGAGAAGGGGGGAGGTGGCGAGAGAAGCGAGCCGGCGACCTCCGTAGCGTAACGAAGGTCGAGTGGGTGAAGCGTAACTCAGGGGCGACGACAAGCAACTTTAGGGTTATGTTTTTTTTAATGGGTCTCAGTTTTTAAAGTAAGGTTTTTTACTTTTATATTATTAGGTTTTTTTTTTTAAATCTATTTTATAATGTTTTAGGGGTTCTTAAGGGTTTTCATACTGATTTAGGGGTAGTTGTAACGGTTTTCCAAATTATTTTAAGGATTCTTATGGATTCTCAAAATTTTATGATGGTGAGGAATACTTCTCAAGAACACGACAACACGCGAGCTGCGCGCAGCTCGCGCACCCACGCAAATACTAGTTATACTATATAAAGCTCGATTACCACTGACTGACTGACTCACTCACTGACAGAATTGTTCTCCCAGATGGTGGATGGGGAGGTGGGTATATTTTGACAGATTCGTAAACAAGTAACTCCCGCGAGTATGGGAAAAGTGCCAAACCTCCCCTTTTCACCCCCCTTCTCACCACCCCCTATCGTATCTCGGAAACCAAGGGATTTGGAACGTTTTTTTTTTACAGATTCGTATAGAGGAGGCTCGGGAAAGTAAAAACCAGTTTACAAAATTGCCCCCCTTGCCCCCCTTTTCACACCCTTTAGGCGGATCTCGGAAATTGAAAGACTTGGAACATTTTTTTTTCAGATTCATATGAAGGGGTAACGCGTTAGTCAAAATCATTTTTCAAAACTCACCCCTCTCACCCCCACTTCACCCCTTTTTTACTACTGAAAAATCTTTTGATTCTTACCTAAAACTAATGAGGGGCGTTGAAATTTGTATACGGAGGGTATCCTCTCCTCCCCAACCTCCCCTAAAATTAAAAGGGCTATAACTTCGTAACGGTCAGAGATAGCCATTATGTGTTTGAACAAATATTAAAGTAGGCGTCGAAACCGGTCTGGTGGTGGTAAGTCCCGAGTGAAGCGAGCCTGCGAGACCGAGTGGAGCGAAGGGGGGAGGTGGCGAGCGAAGCGAGCCGGCGACCTCCGCAGCGCAACGAAGGTTGAGTGGGTGAAGCGTAACTCAGGGCGACGACAAGCAAACTTTAGGGTAGTGTTTTTTTTAATGGGTCTGAGTTTTTAAATACGGTTTTTTACTTGAATTTTATTTGCTTTTTATAGGTAATATTTTTTTAAATTGGTTTTTAGAATGTTTTAGGGGTTCTTAAGGGTTTTCAAAATATTTAAAAGATTTTATAAAATTTACAAAATCTTTTAAGGACTCTAATGGAATTTTCAATTCGTTTAAGGATTCTTACAGATTCTCAAAATTTTATAAGGGTAAGAAATAATCAAGAACACAACGACACGCGAGCTGCGCGCAGCTCGCGCACCCACGCAAATACTAGTTATACTATATAAAGCTCGATTACCACTGACTGACTGACTCACTCACTGAGAGAATTGTTCTCCCAGATGGTGGATGGGGAGGGGGGTATATTTTGACAGATTCGTAAACAAGTAACTCCCGTGGTTATGGGAAAAGTGCCAAACCTCCCCTTTTCGCCCCCCTTCTCACCCCCCCCTATCGTATCTCGGAAACCAAGGGATTTGGAACATTTTTTTTTTCAGATTCGTATAGAGGAGGCTCGGAAAAGTAAAAACCAGTTTTCAAAGTTGCCCCCCTTGCCCCCCTTTTCACCCCCTTAAGGCGGATCTCGGAAGTTAAGAGACCTGGAACATTTTTTTTTTCAGATTCGTAAGAAGGGGCCTAGAGTTAGTCAAAATCATTTTTCAAAACTCCCCACTCTCCCCCGCTTCACCCCTCCCCCCATCGTATCTCGGAAACTAGGACACGTAGCGGCATTTTGATTTTTATTATAAATTATTATTGAGGAGCGTTTAAATTTGTATACGGAGAGTATCCTCTCCTCCCCAACCTCCCCTAAAAATAAAAGGGCTATAACTTCGTAACGGTCAGAGATAGCCATTATGTGTTTGAACAAATATTATAGTAGGCGTCGAAACCTGTCTGGTGGCAGGTAGGTTCTGAGTGGAGCGAACCTGCGAGACCGAGTGGAGAGAAGGGGGGAGGTGGCGAGCGAAGCGAGCCGGCGACCTCCGCAGCGCAACGAAGGTCGAGTGGGTGAAGCGTAACTCAGGGGCGACGACAAGCAACTTTAGGGTTATGTTTTTTTTTTAATGGGTCTTAGTTTTTAAGTAAGGTTTTTTACTTTTATATTATTAGGTTTTTTTTTTAAATTAATTTTATGATTTTTTAGGGGTTCTTAAGGGTTTTCATACTGATTTAGGGGTAGTTGTAACGGTTTTTCCTATTATTTTAAGGATTCCTATGGATTCTCAAAATTTTATGATGGTAAGGAATACTTCTCAAGAACACGACAACACGCGAGCTGCGTGCAGCTCGCGCACCCACGCAAATACTAGTTTATATTTATATTATATAAAACTACAAAGCCACTCACTCACTGATTGACATGCCGTTTCTCGGAACGGGTGAGAGATGGGTTAGGGGAATGTTTGGAAAAAATGTAGAGTACCATAGAGTGAGTAGAGGAAAATTATAGAGGGGATTCAAATCCAAGATGGCGGTCGAGTCCATTTCCGGTTTCGGTGAGGAAAAGACTTGGACGAGTTTCGACTTGTAAAGGCTAGGAAGTTGGCTAAATGATACTGCTGCTTATAAAGTCAAATTAAATATATTGTCCGGACCAAAGGTTTAGTTATACAAAGGAGCGAGGGAGCACACGCGATGGCCGTTAATCGTGTACTGAATGCTCAACCAATATTAATTAGTGAAATGAGGTAAAAATGCACGAATAAGCATTAGTGCATTATGACTGTATGGTTTCACCGTACATGCTCCCGGGCCAAAAAGATACAAAAATGTTACACGTCCTCTAATCTAAAGCGACACGTTTTAGATATAGGTGACGTAGCTATGTCCCGTTTACAATTAGTGTTCGCACTAGCTATGTTCACTTCACTTGGCTGACGGTCAGCCGTACTCTGCTTTCGCGAAAACACAACACTATTTGCCACACTTTGGGATAGTTCCACTGAAGAAACTGCTCGACACCTCTTCCATATGAAGTACGCTGCCACCAAAACGGCTACGCCCAGCAGGCAGTAACAAATAGTATACTGATGAATGTCATGCGTAGACAGAGTGTAATCTAGTGAGTTAGTATTGGCAGATTTCAGTTGCTTTATTCGTTCTCCTAGATCGACTAATGTGCTATTTATTGGATCTTCATATGCGGTGTAATGAGATAACGATATATTTACGATATGATTTAATTCTGCTATCTGAGGGGTCACCATTTCGGAGTTAGATTTAATTGTATTAGCTGATTGGGCATGAGAATATAAAGTAAACTCGTTACTTTTTATTATGCATTTCGAATCTAGGTCAATGATGCCGACTCCTGTCACCTGTTTGAAGGCAACTTGATCTTGACATATAATCCTCACCGCGTAGGTATTGCAGCAAAAGTACATGAACCTCGCTGGCTCATTTAATTGGAGCCACCTGTCTTGACAAGGGGATTGAATTACAATGCATTGTTTTAAATTGCTATCCAGTTTGCAGAATTTTTCATCAATGCTTAAATGATTAATTGGTTTGTTAGCTTCGCATAAATATGAGATATCATTGTGCAGACATAACTGGAGCTCCATAAACGACATTGTGAAGAAAGCATCCTTTTTCAAATTAATAGCTACGAAGTCTGCAGCTGGTAGTACGCTAATCATATTATTTTGAACTTGCTGTGGAACTGGTATGATTTTATGGATTTTGTAGCTATCTCTGCTGGTCAATGGAAAGATAATCTCAAATATGAAGTATTCTTGCATCATTCTTGCTTTTACTTTCAGCATACTGTAAATATGTTTTAGATCAGACTGTAGGTTGTCCACGGGCAACGTAGTATCCTTTGTTAATTGTGCTGAAATAAACTGTAGCTCACGTTGTAACTGATCCGGTGATAACAGATGAGTATTGAATTTCCCGTGGTAAATGTCCGTGATGATGTCTAATAGAGTATCCTGAATCCTTTTTAGGTTTTGAAGCAAGTTGATGGTCGTGATTGCCGACAGGGTAAAATCTTGTGTTTTAGCTAAGCTTTCAACTTCTTGCTTGATAACAAAGGCTGCATTATCCAATTGATTCAAGTGTTTGTTTATAGTTTTATGTTGTAATTGGATAGATTGCTCGGTTCTTTTTAATACGTTGTATTCAGCTTCGATGATGGAAGTCTGATTTCTTATTAAGTTATCAAGATGACGCTCGTTTTGTTTTACAAGCTGTATGTCTTTCTTGTACTGTTCCGCGAATCGTTCGTCTAGTATTCCGAACAGGCTATTGGCCACGTAACCGATACCATCAATGAGACCGCGACGCTGTCTGGTGCGGCGCATGTCAAAGTGCTGATTAATCATAAGTTGATTATAATGCTGTATTTCTTTGTAGTCGTGGTTTAATTGAAGCGTTATCATATTACATTGACTAGTATCGTTTAAAGATAGGCAGAGTCTTTGTAAATAATCCAAAAACTTTGTGGCAGCTGTATTCCCTTCCCAATAAGGGCTCATGTCATAGTAAACAATAAGATTCCATTTATCTCGAATAACTTGCATGTTGCCCACTGTTTCGAAATACAGCGAATTGTTGTTTGGCAATGCTGATATGTTAAAATCTGCGTGAGATGATGTTATCAATGACATAAAAAAGATTAACGAAATTGCTACTGATACAAATTTGGATTTGATTGTACTGCTTGTTTTCCGCTCGTCAGGTTCCTTTAAGTTGCTGTTGATTTCCCGATTAACCTTTCTATCTTCCGTCATATTGCTTGAAGGAGGCGATATCGGCAAGATTGAGAGTTTCACAACCGGCCTTTTAACTATTCCGCTTTTTGTTTTTAATGTTACTACCCGAACTAATCCATCTTGACCTGGGTGAGTTTCTAATACTCTACCCATCATCCATTTTCCAGGTGGTAGATTGTCGTCCTGGATGGTCACTAGATCGTCGATGTTGATATTTTGCTTAGTGCTTCGCCATTTGCTTCTTACAGATAGCTGCGTTAGGTATTCCGATCTCCATTTCTTCCATAGGTCATTTACTATCTTAGCTGATAAATGCCATCTAGTTCGAGCATCTGTTTCTGTTTCAATTATAGCAGTTCCAGACCTCCCGGTCAAGAAATGCGCTGGTGTAAGTACGTTCAAATCTTCGATATCTTCAGATAGGGCACACAAAGGTCTGGAGTTCAGACAAGCCTCTACCTGTGCTAATATAGTGCTGAACTCTTCGAAAGTCAGCTTCTGCTCTCCAATTACTCGCTTGAGGTGATATTTTAAGCTTCTAATGGCACGCTCCCACAGACCTCCTGCACTTGGCCAAGCTGGCGCGTTAAAGTGCCATTCTATATTTAAATCTGCTAATTCTGCGAAAAAGTTACGATCATAAACGTTTTCGAAATCGTGATAACTTTCCTGTAACATTCTATTTGCTCCTACGAAATTCGTCCCATTATCGCTATAAAGATGGTGTGGCGCTCCTCTTCTGGCGGCCATCCGCCGTAATGCTGCTAAGAAGCCAATACTGCTTAGGTCGGATACAAGCTCTAAATGTACAGCTTTAGTCGCTAGACAAATAAACAACGCAATATATCCTTTCGTGGTCTTAATTCCACGGCCCTTGTTGCTTTTAACATCTACGAAACCAGTATAATCCACTCCGGTGTGGTAGAATGGCGGGGCGGGGTTGCTTCTAGCTATAGGTAAGTCTCCCATCAATTGATGCTGTAGTTTGGGCTCATGTTTTCTACAGGTGACACAGTTTCGTACTTCTTTCCTTACAGCTTTATTTCCAGCGATTATCCAGTATCTCTGCCTCAGATTAAATAAAGTTAATCGCGGTCCACCATGAAAGGTGAGCTGATGAGCTTGCTGAATTATTAAAGTCGTAAGCCGACTGCAATAAGGCAATATAGCTGGATGCTTCATTTCCATGCTCATGTTTGCTTTGGTTAAACGGCCTCCAACTCGTAGAATCCCCTCGTGGTCAAGGAAGGGATTTAATTTTAGTAAATTACTTCTGCTACTCAATTTATTATGTTTTCGTAATGACGTGATTTCCTCTGTAAACTCAGTTCTCTGTACATATTTTATAAGAAGTAACTTTGCTTTCCGCAATTCATGCAAGGTAAGAAATTCAGGTAAACCACTTTGTTTACCTAACGTGATTGGAATCTGCTTGAATTGTATCGTTTTGATGGCTCGTAAAAGCCATGCAACTATTTTAGTTATTTTATTAAGTGAGCTGAACTTAAGTAACAATTGTAATATGATGCTTTCCTTGTTATCTGTTTGTGCAGCATTCACTTTGCTTGCTGTTGATTTTGCCTTTATTTCTTGATCCGTGGTATAAACGCTTTGTTTTGCTTCAAATTTTTCATCAAACGTTTTCAATGACTGCGGTCCTTGCCACCACAGTGTTTGATCTTTCAATTGTGAGGCTGAAATGCCTCTACTGGCTGCATCTGCCGGATTATCCTCCGACTTAACATATCGCCAGCAGCTTGGCTTCATTGTTGCTGTGATAAATTTAGTCCTGTTCGCGACAAAGGGTTTCCATCGGCTATAATCGCCTTGTAGCCACCCTAGGACCACCATGGAATCCGTCCACCCATATATCCGGATGTTCATTCCGCTAAAACAGTTAATAACTTTATTCATTAACTTGGCTAGTAGATACGCTCCGCTTAATTCTAATCTTGGCAAAGATACGCTTTTAGATATAGGTACTAATCTAGTCTTAGCAACTACTAGTACCACAGATGTTTCATCGTTTTGCTGTAATCGCGCGTAAATAACTGCCGCGTAGGCTTTAGTCGATGCGTCACAATAACCGTGCAGTTCTATGACGTTATTAGGTTGATACCCGATCCAGCGCGGTATTTTGCATTGATTCAAGTATTCCATGTCTATTTTTATCGTTACCCATTCATCTTTGATGTTTACAGGAACTTCTTCATCCCAATGCATTTTATTTAACCACAGCTTTTGGAATATCAGCTTTAATTTTGTTGTGAGTGGGGACAACCACCCCAACGGGTCGAATATTTTTGATATCTCCGACAAAAGTAGTCGTTTAGTAATTTTGGCGTTAGGATTAGCTGTGCTATACTTGAAAGTAAACATGTCATCACAAGAGTTCCAACGAAGGCCTAATGTTTTTGAAGTACTTTCTGATTTGAAGTTAAAAATTATGTCGCCATTGCTGCTGCTCTGCTCTATATTTTCCAGAAGTTCTGGATGATTTGCACACCATTTTCTCAGTGTAAAACCTCCTGATTTTAATAATCTGTTGAGATCTTCGATGAGCTGCTTTCCTCTTTGGATAGAGTGAGAACCATGGACCAAATCATCCATATAAAATGATTCTTCTAAAATCTTTGCTGCTTCCGGATATGCACTTCGTTCATCCGAGGCTAGACGTTTTAAAGTCAACATTGCTAGGAATGGTGCTGATTTTGTACCGTATGTGACGGTAGCTAGGTTGTACGTTTGTAGTGGTTGATCTGGCGCATCCCTCCAGATGATTTGCTGATATTGCTGATCTGCTTCATCCACCATTATCTGCCTGTACATTTTTTCGATATCTGATGTGTAAGCATAACGATATTGCCGCCACTTCAGTATCAGTTCTTGTAGATCCTGTTGTAAATTAGGGCCTTTATACATCAGGTCATTCACACTATATCCGCTTGATGTTCTTGCTGACGCGTTAAACACCACCCGTAGCTTTGTAGTAGCTGATTCTGCTCGTTGGACGGAATGGTGCGGCAAGTAACACGATAGCGCTTGTTTGTTTTTATTGCTGTTACTAGGCACCATATGTCCTAAAGCTATGTACTCACTAATGAATGTTTTATATTGTTCCGCTAGAACAGGTTGTTTGCTAAATTTACGTTCCAGATTTTGGAACTGTGCTATTGCCATCTCTTTAGATGAGCCTAGTTTTTCATTGATGTCTGCTTTTAGTGGCAATTTTACTACGTACCGGCCGTCTTCGCGACGTTTTGTAGTGGAGGAATAAAAATCGACACATTCTTGATCTTCCAACGATAAATTTGATTTTTCGCTTATATCCTCGATGTCCCAAAACTGCTGAATATCGTGGATATTATTCATGATCACGTTGCACTGTAGTGATGCTATTTGGCCACCACCGTATATGATCCACCCAAGCTGTGTTTCTTGCAACACTGGCTGCGATAAACTCTCTCCTTTGATCAATCCTCCCATTGATATCAAGGCACTGACTTGAGCGCTTAGTAATAAGTCCACTGGACGGCTAATGTTAAAATATGGATCAGCTAATTTAAGATTTTCTATGTAGGACCACTTCGATGTGTCAATGGATTTATACGGGATATCCTTAAGTATGTTTTCCATGACGAGTACGTCGGTGGTAAACGAATAGTCGTTATACGTTGAGAAACAGCTTAGTGTGACTACACCATTACAATTATGCTCGACTTCACCTACTCCGCATATCAGTCCATTGAATTTAGATCTACGTAATCCTAATTTCTTTGCTGTACTTTCTTTTATTATTGAAACTTGTGACCCAGGATCAATAAGAGCCCTTAAAATGTGATATGATCCATCCCTCGTTGCGACTTTTAACAAGGCTGTAGCTAATAAAACTTCATTCGGCTCTGGATCATTCTGAGACACATGTGCAGTCATTGCGACATTGTCTTTTGGATTTGGGTCAGTTGTTGTTGTTGCTAGGTTGCTCGCATACGATATGTTTTTTGAGCAAGCGTCATGTAAAACGGAGTGATGATTTCCGTTACATTTGCGACATCGCCTAACGGAAATGCATTGCTGGCCATTATGATCGAATAAACAATTTCTACATAATTTCAAGTTTGCTACTGATTTGAATTTTGCTTCATCAGGCAATTGCAAAAACTTATCGCAATTGAACATGGCATGTTGTTGACCGCAAAATTGACATTTTGTGGTCGACACGTGTAAGGCTTTTGAATATGGCTGTAACTTGTTGTATTTATTGGCAAAATTATGGTTATATCGTCTTGCCTTTTGATTTTCAGGAACATCTCTGTTTGTCTGATTAGCTGATTTCGGTGTCGATTGATCTAGCTTCCTGCGAGATGTTTCCAGGCTCGTAAACTTACTTTCTAAGTAGTCTAAGAATTCCTGCAGTACCGGTAGCTCCCTAGAATTCTTAAGAGAGTCTATGTAATCTCCGTACGTTTCGCTATCCAGCTTCTGCGCTAGTAAATGCACAAGAAGCGGATCCCAAGTGCTGATATCGATTCCTAAGTTCCGTATGGCATGCAAACTTTCTAGTGTTACATCATGCAGTTTCTTAATATGACCTATCGTTTGATGCTGCGTACTCGGTAAGCCTAGTAAAGTATTGATTACCCACGTAAATATTAGCTTTTTATTGTTGTACCGATGGTTTAAGATTTCCCAACAGGTATGATAGTTATCGGAACTTATAGGAAGATGCTGAATAAGTTTTTCTGCTTCGCCCCTGACCTTCCCTTTTAGAAATTGCATTTTTTGCGCTTGCGACAAGGTAGGGTTGTTATGAATAGCTTCGCTAAAGAGGTCCTTGAAAGACGTCCAATGTTGGTAGCTTCCTGAAAATACAGGTATATCCATTTTTGGAGTGGAGTGCTCTCTATGCGATACACTCCATAGCTTTTTATTGATAATTTTCTTTAAACGGATATATGATTGCTCATGCTGAGTATACACTTCTTCGTAATCCTTTTCCTCTTCACCTATCTCGATATCTATCTCCCAATGAAGGGAGTCAATTTGCGCCCAGCGCGCTTGAAGTGTTCTCAAGGCGTCCTCCATCTCCCATTTATCTGACATGGAGTCTAGGTCGATAAACCCTGCTGATCTCTTGAATGCTTTGAAATTTGCTGCTTGCTTACGCAGCATGTCATCTAATTTGCTGGTAGAGCCTTTTGACTCCATTGTACGTAAAATGCTGGCTTTTGCTGGCTGCTGATAACCCGATGGTCCTGCTACTGATAGTACGGCGTCCTCTTGGTGCTCCTGTATTGGTTGAGTACCCCTAACGGATTTCATAGGCGTTAGCTTGCTTGACAACTGTAGGCGTTGTTCATTGATGAGAGACTTGGCTGCTGTATAAAGTTTGCTAGCTTTTTCATGCTCCAAATTTATGAAGTATGAATGATCTTTAACCCCCTCAAATTGACAGATTGCTAAATGATTGTGCTGAAAATCTGACCAATACCTCTCTAACAACTCTAGTCGCCTTTTAAAATAGTCGTCCGATTTCCTATCGGCGCTATCCTTTTTTATATTTATCGGTATTTTCTTGATTGACTCGCTAAGTTCAAGTTGCTGGTAGTAAAGGTCCTCCATTATGCTGCTAGTTTGTTTATGATGAAAAAATGGAAAGATCTTACTTGTTCGAAACTGGTTTTCGACTGCTGCTGATTTGCTGTTGCACTCCAAATGCTGCTGCTGATGTAGCTGGGCACTGTCGCCCTGCTGCTGTAGATACCGAGTGCTGCTGCTGCTTAAATACCGATGTGCTGCTTGCTGCTCACGATGCTGATTGCCCCGTTATGGAGACGCTGATGTCACGCTGCTTCGGATGCTTAGGGACGGTGCTGCTGCTAACCTTGCAGCGACACCCTTTGGGTTTTGCTACAAACGCTTTGCTAAAGTTCTGAAGTTACGAAAGTTAGTTCACAGTTCACACGTATCACTGCAATCCAATTTGCTGATTTCTGAACGAGTTCACTCACAAGTTATTTGATACACGTTACTCCCCAAAGAAAAACGAATAATAAAACTCGCGAGGGCCCGCCCGATGGCTCGAAGGACCATGTAAAGGCTAGGAAGTTGGCTAAATGATACTGCTGCTTATAAAGTCAAATTAAATATATTGTCCGGACCAAAGGTTTAGTTATACAAAGGAGCGAGGGAGCACACGCGATGGCCGTTAATCGTGTACTGAATGCTCAACCAATATTAATTAGTGAAATGAGGTAAAAATGCACGAATAAGCATTAGTGCATTATGACTGTATGGTTTCACCGTACACGACTCATAGGTCCCATTCAAAATCTAGAATGATTTAAAAAAAAAGTAAAAAAAAAAAAAAAAACAAGATGGCGGCTGCGCTGAGACGTTTTGAAATCTTCGACTTTTTGCACTAAACTTTGACGAATTGTTTTGTTCTACCGATTTCTAAAGTTGGCAACACCAAGTACACCAGTCGGTGGCCTATATCCTTGAAATTTCAGAAAAATTGTGACTTTTTAGAAAAACAAAATGGCGACCAGTGTGGCGGCCATTTTGTTGTAAGTTGGAATTTTCGACTTTTTTCAAATCCATTTTTAAGGTAATTGGCAACATCTGACGGGTTTGAGTTGTACTAAGCGGTTGTGTGTTTTGTCAAGGAGTGTTGCCTGGTTTGAAAATTTTCCCCATTTTTAGGGTAGTTTCCCAGATTTGCCCCAAAAACATGAAAAGTAGAAATAACGACATTTTGAATAAAAACTTTGACTAGCTGGCAACATTGGGATCCCCCAAATGACATTTGACCATTTTGGTTTGTTTCAGTTGGCAACCCCAAAAAATATTGAATATTTTAATTTTTGGGACTTTTTGACTTTGGCGAGTTCTTTTGTTCTACCAAACTCAAAAGTTGGCAACACCACGTAAACCGATCGGTAGCGTACATCCTTGACATTTCAGGAAAATTATGACTTTACAGAAAAACAAGATGGCGGACGCTGTGGCGGCCATTTTGTAAAAACTTGAAATTTCGACTTTTTTCAAACCCATTTTTCGTGCAGTTGGCAACATCTCAAGGGTTCGAGCTGTACTGATCGGTTATGTGTTTTGTTGTGGAGTGTTGCCTGGTGCAAAAATTTTCCCCATTTCTAGGGTACTTACCCAGATTTACCCCGAAAACATGAAAAGTAGAAATAACGATATTTTGAATAGAGACTTTGACTAGCCGGCATCACTGGAGTGCCTTAAATGACATTTGACCATTTTCATCACTTTGAGCTGGCAACCCCGAGAGCCATTGGGGTTTGAATTTTCGGGTCAGACCCGAGTTTGGCGAGTTCTTTTGTTCTATCAAACTCAAAAGTTGGCAACACCACGTACACCGATCGGTAGCCTATATTCTTGAGATTTTAGGAAAATTATGACTTTTCAGAAAAACAAGATGGCGGACAATGTGGCGGCCATTTTGTAAAAAAGACGAAAAATCCAAATTTTCGATACGATAAATGGAACAGCTGGCATCCCCCGACTGGATCGGTGTAGTATCAACCGGTTGTGTATTTGGTCAAGGAGTGATGCCTGGTGCAAAATATCTCCCCACTTTTGGGGTAATTTTCCCCAAAAATATGAAAAGTAGAAATGACGACATTTTAAATGGAAATTTTGCATAACCACCAAGAATAGGGTGCCCGAAATGACTTTTGACCATTTTCATCACTCTCAGCTGGCAACCCCGAGAGCCATTCGTGCTTGAATTTTCGGGTCAGACCCGAATTTGGCGAGTTCTTTTGTTCTATCAAATTCAAAAGTTGGCAACACCACGCACACCGGTTGGTAGCCTTTATTCTTGAAATTTCAGGAAAATTATGACTTTTCAGAAAAACAAGATGGCGGACAGTGGGGCGGCCATCTTGTAAAAATTACAAAAAATCCCAATTTTCGACACGATAAATGGGACAGCTGGCATCCCCCCACTGGATTGTGTTGTATGAACCGGTTGTGTGTATTGCCGAGGAGTGTTGCCTGGTGCAAAAATTCTCCCCACTTTTGGGGTAATTTTCCAAGATCTTCCCCAAAAACATGAAAAGTAGAAATGACGACATTTTAAATAAAGACTTTAACTAGCCGGCAACATTGGGGTCTCCCAAATGACATTTGACCATTTTTATTATTTTGAGCTGGCAACCCCGAGAGCCATTGGGGTTTGAATTTTCGGGTCAGACCCGACTTTGGTTAGTTCTTTTGTTCTATTAAACTCAAAAGTTGGCAACACCAAGTACACTGATCGGTAGCCTATATCCTTGAAATTTTGGGAAAATTATGACATTTCAGAAAAACAAGATGGCGGACAGTGTGGCGGCCATCTTGTAGACATGACGAAAAATCCCAATTTTCGACACAATAAATGTTACAGTTGGCATCCCCCGACTGGATTGTGTTGTATGAATCGGTTGTGTGTATTGCTGAGGAGTGTTGCCTGGTGCAAAAATTCTCCCCACTTTTGGGGTAATTTTGACCAAAAACATGAAAAGTAGAAATGACGTTATTTTAAATGGAAATTTTGCATAACCACCAAGAATGGAGTGCCCGAAATGACTTTTGACCATTTTCATCACTCTCAGCTGGCAACTCCGAGAGCCATTCGCGCTTGAATCTTCGGGTCGGACCCGACTTTGGCGAGTTCTTTTGTTCTACCAAAGTCAACGTACAGCCTCCGTGTTTTTACTGACAGGTAGCTTATATCCTGGTTACTTTAGAAAATTTGTGACATTTTAGAAATTCAATATGGCGGCTGTGCCACTTCCGGTTTCCAAAACCTTGTCTGATTGGGGTCGTTCAAGCGGTTCATCCCACTGAGGGGTATTAGTTTGTAATTGTTTTTTGGATTAGTAAACAAGAAACTTCCACGTGTGGGGTAAAAGTGCCAAACCCCACCTTTTTGCCCCCTTCTCCCCCCCTCCCTATCTCGTTACTCGGAAACTAAGAGACCCATGTTCTGTTTTTTTACGGATTCGTATAGAGGAGGCTTGGAAAAGTAAAAACAATTTTTAAAGTTGTCCCCCTTGACCCCCTTCTCTACCCCTGTAGGCGTATCTCGAAAAATAAGGGGCCATGTTTTTTTTTTTTTTCAGATTCATAAAAAGAGGCCCAGAGTTAGTAAAACTAATTTTTCAATACCCTCTCTCCCCCCCTTGAGCCCCTCTCTCCACCCCTTTTTATACAACTGAAAAATCTTTTGATTTTTACCTAAAACTATTGAGGGGCGTTGAAATTTGTATACCTTCCCCTCCCCACCCCAACCTCCCCTAAAATTGAAAGGGCTGTAACTTCATAACGGTTAGAGATAGTAATTAGGTGTTTAAACAAATTATATAGTAGGCGTTGAAACTTGTCCGGTCTCCGATGGTGGTACGGCAACGATAGCTTTCCGATGGTAGGTAGGTCCTGAATGGGTCAAACCTGCGAGATCGAGTGAAGCGAAGGGGGAGGTGGCGAGCGAAGCGAGCCGGCGACCTCCATTGCGTAACCAAGGTTGAGTGGGTGAAGCGTAACTCAGAGGTGACTACATTCTGAAAAATTATTTTCTCAAAAAAAGAAAGGGCTGTAACTTCATAACGCTTAGAGATAGCCATTAGGTGTTTGAACAAATATTATAGTAAGTGTCAAAATCTGTCCGGTGGTGGTAGGGATAAGGTCCAAACCCCACCTTTTTGCCCCCCTTCTCCCACCCCTCCCAATCGTATCTCGGAAACTAAGAGACCCGTGTTTTGTTTTTTTACTGATATGTATAGAGGAGACTCGGGGAAGTATAAACTATTTTTCAATGTTACCCCCCTTGCCCCCCTTCTCCCCCCCTTTAGGCGGATCTCGGAAGTTTCTGAGAATTGAAACTTTTTTTTTCAGATTCATATAAAGGAGCAATGCGTTAGTCAGAATCATTTTTCAAAACACCCTCCTCTCCCCCCCTTCACCCCTCCCACCCATCGTATCTCGGAAACTAGGACATGTAGCGGTTTTGTTTTTATTCTTACCTAGAACTATTGAAGGGCGTTGTAATTTTTACACTCTCCCCTCCCGTCCCAAAACTCCCCTAAAATTTAAAGGGGATGTAACTTTATAACGGTTAGAGATTAGGTGCTTGAACAAATATTATAGTAGGCGTCGAAACCTGTCCGGTGGTGGTACCGGTAAAGCGAAGGGGAGAGGTGGCGAGCGAAGCGAGCCGGTGACTTCCATAGCGTAACGAAGGTTTAAAGGGTGAAGCGTAACTCAGAAGCGACTATATACATACGGAAAAAATATTTGAATTCTAATTTTAAATTTCGCGCCACGCCAAAACGCTCCGCAACTAACTATGTAAGTACTACGCACGCATACGCTTTCGTATTGATTCTGACCTAAAACTATTGAGGGGTGTTGAAATTTGTATACCCTCCCCTCCCCACCCCAACCTCCCCTAAAATTTAAAGGGTTGTAACTTCATAACTGTTAGAGATAGCCATTATGAGTTTGAACAAATATTATAGTAGGAGTCGAAACCTGTCCGACGTGTGCGACGTGTGTGAGTGATGCCCGATACCGGTCTGTAGCCTATATCCTTGAAATTTCAGGAAAATTATGACTTTACAGAAAAACAAGATGGCGGACGCTGTGGCGGCCATTTTGTAAAAACTTGAAATTTCGACTTTTTTCAAATCTATTTTTCGTGCAGTTGGCAACATCTGAAGGGTTCGAGCTGTACTGATCGGTTATGTGTTTAGTTGAGGAGTGTTGCCTGGTGCATAAAATTTCCCCATTTCTAGGGTACTTTACCAGATTTTCCCCGAAAACGTGAAAAGTAGAAATAACGATATTTTGAATGGAGACTTTAACTAGCCGGCAACATTTGGGTGCCCCAAATGACATTTGACCATTTTCATCACTTTGAGCTGGCAACCCCGAGAGCCAGTGGGGTTTGCATTTTCGGGTCAGACCCGAATTTGGCGAGTTCTTTTGTTCTATCAAACTCAAAAGTTGGCAACACCACGTACACCAGTTGGTAGCCTATATTCTTGAGATTTCAGGAAAATTATGACTTTTCAGAAAAACAAGATGGCGGACAGTGGGGCGGCCATCTTGTAAAAATGACAAAAAATCCCAATTTTCGACACGATAAATGGGACAGCTGGCATCCCCCCACTGGATTGTGTTGTATTAACCGGTTCTGTGTATTGCCAAGGAGTATTGCCTGGTGCAAAAATTCTCCCCACTTTTGGGGTAATTTTCCCAGATCTTCCCCAAAAACATGAAAAGTAGAAATGACGACATTTTAAATAAAGACTTTGACTAGCCGGCATCATTGGGGTGCCCCAAATGACATTTGACCATTTTCATCACTTTGAGCTGGCAACCCCGAGAGCCATTGGGGTTTGAATTTTTGGGTCAGACCCGAATTTGGCGAGTTCTTTTGTTCTACCAAACTCAAAAGTTGTCAATACCAAGTACGCCAATCGGTAGCCTATATCCTTGAGATTTTGACTACGACATTTCAGAAAAACAAGATGGCGGACAGTGTGCGGCCATCTTGTAGAAATGACGAAAAATCCCAATTTTCGACACAATAAATGTTATAGTTGGCATCCCCCGACTGGATTGTGTTGTATTAACCGGTTGTGTGTATTGTCAAGGAGTATTGCCTTGTGCAAAAAATCTCTCCACTTTTAGGGTAATTTTCCCAGATCTTCCACAAAAAGACGAAAAGTAGAAATAACGATATTTTTAATGGAGAGTTTGACTAGCCGGCAACATTGGGATGCCCAAAATGATTTTTGACCATTTTCATCACTCTCAGCTGGCAACCCCGAGAGCCATTGGGGCTTGAATTTTCGGGTCAGACCCAACTTTGGCGAGTTCTTTTGTTCTACCAAAGTCAACGTACAGCAACCTTGTTTCTACTGACAGGTAGCTTACATCCTGGTTATTTTAGAAAATTTTTGACATTTCAGCAATTCAAGATGGCGGCCATGCCATTTCCGGTTTCCGAAACCTCTCTCACTGCCATATTTTTCTCCTAAGTGGTGAATGGGGAGGGGGGTATATTTTGACAGATTCGTAAGTTAGTAACTCTCATGAATATGGGAAAAGTGACAAACCTCCCCTTTTTGCCCCTCTTCCCACCCTCCCGTTCGTATCTCGGAAACTAAGAGACCAGTATTTTGTTTTTTTTACGGATTCGTATAGAGGATGGTTGGAGAAGTAAAAACCAGTTTTCAAAAATGGCTCTCTTTTCCCCCTTCTCCCCCCTTTAGGCAGGACTCGGAAGTGAAGAGACCTGGACCATTTTTTTTTTTCAGATTTATATAAAGAGGCAATGCGTTAGTCAAAATCATTTTTCAAAACTTCCCATTCTCCCCCCCTTTACCTCTTCCCCCGTCGTATCTTGGAAACAAGGACACGTAGCAGCTTTTTGATTTTTACTGTATTTTATTATTGAGGGGAGTTAAAAATTGTAAAACCACCCCCCCCCCTCCCCAACCTCCCCTAAAATTGAAAGTGCTGTAACTTCATAACGGTTAGAGATAGCCATTAGGTGTTTGAACAAATATTATTGTAGGCGTCAAAACCTGTACGGTGGTAGGTAAATCCACGACAGGGGCGAAGACAAGCAAACTTTAGGGTAATGTTTTTTTTTTTAATTGGAAAAGGTCAGAGTTTTTAAATTGTTCAGAGTTTTAAGATTTTGGCGAATTCTTTTGTAGTACCAAAATCAACGTACAGCCACCATATTTTTACTGACAGGCAGTATGTATCCTGGTTACTTTAGATAAAATGTAACTTTTCAGAAATTCAATATGGCGGCCGTGCTATTTCCGGTTTCCGAAACCTCACTCACTGACATATTGTTCTTCCAGTGGGGGGATATAGAGGGGTATATTTTGACAGATTCGTAAACAACTAACTCTTACAAGTAAGGGAAAGGTGCCAAACACCTCCCCTTTTTGCCGTCCTTCTTCCTCCTCCCTTCCGTATTATATCTTGGACACTAAGAGCCCCGTGTTTTGTTTTCTTTTACGGATCCGTATAGAGGAGGCTTGGAAAAGTAAAAACCAGTTTTCAAAGTTGCCGCCCTTCTCCCCCCCTTTAGGCTGATCTCGGAAGTTAAGGGACTTCGAACTTTTTTTTTCAGATTCGTGTAAAGGGGCAATGCGTTAGTCAACATCATTTTTCAAAATCATTGCCCCCCCCCCCCCTGAAACCCTTTTTACTACTGAATAAGTTTTTTTTCTTAGCTAAAACTATTGAGGGGCGTTGAAATTTGTATACCTTCCCCTCCCCACCCAAACCTCTTCATAACGGTTACAGTTGAACAAATTATATAGTAGGCGTCGAAACTTGTCCGGTCTCCGGTGGTGGTACGGTAACGATAGCTTTCCGACGGTAGGTAGGTCCTGAATAAAGAGAACCTGCGAGACCGAGTGGAGCGAAGGGGGAGGTGGCGAGCGAAGCGAGCCGGCGACCTCCGTTGCGTAACCAAGGTTGAGTGGGTGAAGCGTAACTCAGAGGTTACTATGTACATTCGGAAAAAATATTTTCTCAAAAAAAAGAAAGGGCTGTAACTTCATAACGGTTAGAGATAGCCATTAGGTGTTTGAACAAATATTATAGTAAGTTTCAAAACCTGTCCGGTGGTGGTAGGGATAAGGTCAAGGTAGCTTATAGGTCTGAGTTTTTAATGAAGGTTGTAGATTGTTTTAGCGGATCTTAAGGGTTCTTAGACTGCTTCATACTAATTGAGGGGTTCCCCGTTTCTAGGGTACTTTCCCAGATTTTCCCCAAAAACATGACACGATACAACGATATTTTGAATGGAGACTTTGACTAGCCGGCAACATTTGGGTCCCCCAAATGACATTTAACCATTTTCATCACTTTCAGCTGGCAACCCCGACAGCCAGTGGGACTTGAATATTCGGGTCAGACCCGACTTTGGCGAGTTCTTTTGTTCTACCAAAGTCAAAAGTTGGCAACACCAAGTACACCGGCCGATGGCCTGTATCCTTAAAATTTTAGGAAAAACGTTAGTTTTAGTAAAGAAAAGTTGGCGAACAGTGTGGCGGCAATCTTGTAAAAATGATGAAAACGCCCATTTTCGACACGATGCATGGCACAGCTGGCATCACCCGACTTGATTGTATTGCATGAACCGGTTGTGTACTTTGTAAAGTAGTGTTGCCTGATGCAAAAAAAATCAAAACCATTATTAGGGTATTTTCTCAGATTTTCCCCAAAAAATATGAAAAAAAGAAATAACGATATTTTTAATAGAAACTTTGACTAGCCGCCAACATTGGGGTCCCCAAACTGATATTTTACCATTTTCATCACTTTCAGCTGGCAACCCCGAGAGCCAGTGGGACTTGAATTTTCGGGTCAGACCCGACTTTGGCGAGATCTTTTGTTCTACCAAAGTCAACGGACAGCCACCGTGATTTTACAGACAGGTAGCTTGTATCCTGGTTACTTTAGAAAAATTGTGACATTTTAGAAATTCAAAATGGCGGCCGTGCCATTTCCGGTTTTCGAAACCTTGTTCGAATACCACTCACTGACATCATCGACATCATATTTTGACAGATTCATAATCAAGTAACTCTCACAAGTAGGGAAAATGTGCAAAACCATTTTTTGCCCCCTTCCCACCCCACCCTATCGTATTTCGGAATTTAAGAGACCCGTGACTGATTTGTATAGAGGAGGCTCGGGGAAGTATAGAACATTTTTCAACGTTACCCCTCTTGCCCCCCTTCTACCCCCCTTTAGGCGGATCTCGGAATTTCAGAGAATTGGAACTTTTTTTTTTCAGATACATATAAAGGAGCAATGCGTTAGAAAGAATCATTTTTCACAACACCCCCCTCTCCCCCCCTTCATCCCTCCCACCCATCGTATCTCAGAAACTAAGACATGTAGCGGTTTTGTTTTTATTCTTACCTATAACAATTGAAGGGCGTTGAAATTATTAGACTCCCCCTCCCGTCCCCAACCTCCCCTAAAATTTGAAGGGCTGTAACTTCATAACGGTTAAAAATAAATAATAAAACCATTTATTTCAGGTCCGAGAGCCATATTAAACAAAAATACAAACAAATATAATTAAAATTGCAGAATTACATTAAGAAATAAATAAATAAATGTCAAAATAAATTATCAAATACAAAATTTGGAATTACAAGAAATTTAAATGTCAAAATTAATGATCAAATACAATATGTGGAATTATAAGAAATATGTCAAAACAATCGTATATAATTATATGTAAACAGAGATAGCCATTAGGTGCTTGACCAAATATTATAGTAGGCGTCGAAACCTGTCCGCGGTGGTGGTACCGGTAAAGCGAAGGAAGGAGCGAGCGAGTGTAGCGAGCCGGCGACTCCCGTAGCGTAGGGATAAGGTCACGATAGCTTTCCGGTGGTAGGTAGGTCCTGAGTGGAGCGTTGGGGGGAGGTGGCGAGCGAAGCGAGCCGGTGACCTCCGTAGTCGTTATGCTACGGAGGTCGCCGGCTCGCTTCACTCACCACCTGTATTTTTCACGCGGCCTTTGGTTAAGTAAGAGCAGCGTAACTCAGAGATGACTATGTACTATCGGGGTCTTTTCCGCCTGAACATTTTAAAATGTTGTCGCTTAAATCATGCGGGGGCGCCGAGCTACGCCCCCTTAAAGTTTGGGCCTATTAGGAAAGCGTCAACTTTGGCGCGCAAAATAACAATAACTCTCGTTTGGCGTGCGTCGTCAATGCGCTCGGCCGATTTGGTATGTTTTCATTCATTTTTTCTACACAAAGTCAACGGGGCGTGGCTAAAGAGCGTTTTTATGTTGCGAGTGCAAGCAAAAATGAGCTTAGTGGTGGTCAGGTGGTCAACCGAACCGAATAGAATGATATATATGTTACAAGCGACGTGATTAACTGGGCATTATTAATAAGGACCGGCCATTATTAATAATGCCCAACGGCCCGTGGTCTATGTAATAAGCCGGTGATTGAGATAGCATCATCGGTCTAAATTTTAAAGTTTAGAAGTTGTTTTCTTTAATACTTGCCCTGCGTATGTCGACCACCATGATTGGTCCGAAGTAGTATTACAACTTTATGTCCCAGAAGTCCGAATTTGGGACATGAGGAGCGTAGGCCGAAGGCCGGCGGAGCTCCGACGACATGGCTGACGGGAGATAGGGCGGCAGCTTTTTTTTTTAGACCATCCGATCCGACCATCTGTTTAGTGTAATTTCTATTTTTACATGATGACAGTGTTTGATAAGTAATATTTTTATCACAATAAAAGTAGGTAACTACTGATGTTATTACATTTTTGACTGTTTATTAAAACTATTGAAGGGCGTTGAAATTTGTATACCTTCCCCTCCCCACGCCAACCTCTAAAATTGAAAGAGCTGTAACTTCATAACGGTTAGCAAAGGTGTTTGAACAATTTATATAGTAGGCGTCGAAACTTGTCCGGTCTCCGGTGGTGGTACGGTAACGATAGCTTTCCGATGGTAGGTAGGTCCTGAATGGAGCGAACCTGCGAGACCGAGTAGAGCGAAGGGGGAGGTGGCGAGCGAAGCGAGCCGGCGACCTCCGTTGCGTAGGTAACCAAGGTTGAGTGGGTGAAGCGTAACTCAGAGGTGACTATGTACATTCGGAAAAAATATATTTTCAAAAAAAGAAAGGGTGTAACTTCATAACGGTTACAGATAGCCATTAAGTAATTGAACAAATATTATAGCAAGTGTCAAAACCTGTCCGGTGGTGGTAGGGATAAGGTCAAGATAGCTTATAGGTCTGAGTTTTTAATGAAGGTTTTAGATTGTTTTAGCTTATTTTTAGGATCTTAAGGGTTCTTAGACTGCTTCATACTGATTTAGGGGTTCCGAGGGGTATTTTTACTGCTGTAAGGGCCGCTTATAATGATTTTCAAAATGGGAAACTTGATTTTATTCAAAAATTAGAATATGGGTATCGTTTTAGAGTGATTTGGAGGTGCTGATTTTGAATAAATAGGAGCTTAATAAATAATCAAGTGGAAATTTGCCATTTCACTAGACTTTGAAAAGTGAAAGACTCTTTTTGGGTTCTAATTGACATTTTTACTACATTTAGGAGTTTTTAAACTGAAAAATCTACCAGCACAAGCACGCGAGGTCAAGCGATGCAAGCCATGGTCCGGAGCGAGACGGAATGGGACGCCGTCAGTTCCTTCTGCGAAGCAGTAATGCTAGAGAAGGAGGTGGCGGAACGTGAGACGGAAAGAACCTCTCAACGTCCCGGCCGCCGCGGGAGACGCCCTGGGCGTCGGGGGCCACCACCACATGGCCCCCGGCCACCGTAGGCGCGGGCCTGTGGACGGTGGGCTATGGGCTAGCTCGCCGTCCGTCCGTCTCATGACGACAGGCCGTGTCGACGGCGCGTTCGTGTTCCACGCACGCCTCAAAGAGAGTCAGCAAAAAGGAAGGGGTCCGTAAGGACCGATGCCTGCCGGGGTTGCGGGACTGTTCGAAAGAGATACCGTGGCCCCGGAACACAAAGGGCGATGAAGGAACATGGATGGTTTTTAGTCAGTAAAAGTCTGACACTCCCTCCTGCTCCGCCCAGAGCGGGAGGAGTTATTTGACTATTTCCCATCCGAAAAAAAAAAAAAAGGGGGTGACGACAAACAGAGAGTCAGCAATAGGGGTCCGCAAGGGCCGATGTCTGCCAGGGTTGCGGGACTGTTCGAAAGAACAACCGTGGCCCCGGAACACAAAGGGCGATGAAGGAACATGGATGGGTTTTAGTCAGTAAAAGTCTGATACTTCCTCGTGCTCCGCCCAGAGTGGGAGGAGTCATTTTGATGATTTCCCAACCGAAAAAAAAAAATAGGGGCAACGACAAGCAAACTTTTGGGTATTGTTTATTTAATGAGAAAAAGTCTGAGTTTTTAAATAAGGTTTTAGACTATATAACTGTTTTTTAAGGGGTTTCAAAATCTTTAAAATAAATTCTTTTTATAGACCGTAGTCGTTATGCTAAGGAGGTCGCTGGCTCGCCTCACTCGCCACCTGTTTTTTTCACGCGGCCTTTGGTTAAGTGAGAGCTGATGACTATGTACATACGGAAAAAATATTTTGAATTCTAATTTTAAATTTCGCGCCACGCCAAAACGCTCCGCAATTAACTATAATTATAAGTACTACGCATGCATACGCATTCGTATTGATTCTGACCTAAAACTATTGATGGGCACTGAAATTTTGAATACCCTACCCTCCCCTCCCCAACCTCCCCTAAAATTGAAAGGGCTGTAACTTTATTATGGTTAGACATAGACATTAGGTGTATGAACAAATATAATAGCAGGCGTCGAAACCTGTCTGGTGGTGGCAGAGATAAGTTCACGATAGCTTTCCGGTGGTAGATACAATAAGCAAACTTTAGGGTAATGTTTTTTTTAATAGGAAAATGTCTAAGTTTTTAATTAAGGTTTTAGATTCTTTAAGGGGATCTTAAGAGTTCTTAGACTGCTTCATAATAATTTAGGGGTTTCTTAGGGCTTTAGGTTTAGGGATTTTGTACAGCTGTAAAGGTAAAGGTTTTCATAATGTTTAAGCAGTTCAATTTTTTTTAAAAGCTTCAAACGGAGTTAGCTAACGAATTTTCCAATTCATTTACGGATTACTATGGATTCTCAAAATTTTATAAGGGTAAGGAATACCTCTCAATAACACGAAACCGAACCGAACCGAATAGAATGATATGTTTGTTACGAGCAACGTGATTAACTGGGCATTATTAATAAGAACCGGCCATTATTAATAATGCCCAAAAGCTATGGGTAAAGTGATTAATTTATCACTTTGACCGGCCATTATTAATAATGCCCGACGGCCCGTGGTCTATGTTATAAGTCAGTGTTTGAGATAGCATCATTGTTTTCTTTAATACTTGCCCTGCATAGGTCGACCACCAAGATTGGTTCGAATTGGTATTACAACTTTATGTCCCAGAAGTCCGAATTTGGGACATGAGGAGCGTAGGCCGAAGGCCGGCGGAGCTCCGACGACATGGCTGACGGGAGATAGGGCGGCAGCTTTTTTTTTAGACCGCCCGATCCGACCATCTGTTTAGTGTAATTTCTATTTTTACATGATGACAGTGTTTGATAAGTAATATTTTTATCAAAATAAAAGTAGGTAACTACTGATGTTATTACATTTTTGATTGTTTATTAAAACTTTTGAGGGGCGTTAAAATTTGTATACCTTCCCCTCCCGACCCCAACCTCCCCTAAAATTGAAAGAGCTGTAACTTCGTAACGGTTAGAGATAGCCATTAGGTGTTTGAACAAATATTATAGTAGTCTTCGGTGACCCCCGTAGCATAGGGATAACGATAGCATACGATACGGTCACGATAGCTTTCCGGTTGGAGTTAGGTCCTGAGTGAAGCGAACCTGCGAGACCGAGTGGAGTAAAGCGAAACGTAGCGTCCGTAGTCCGTAGCGTAACGAAGGTTGTGGTTGAAGTGTTACTCGGGGTGACGACAAGCACACTTTAGGGCAATGTTTTTTTTAATGGAAAAAGGTCTGAGTTTTTAAATAAGGTTTTAAATCGTATTAGATTGTATTTTTTTTACTTTAATTTCTTTATTTTATTGAATTAGTTTTTAGTAAAGCGAAGGGCGAACCCCGTAGCGTAGGGATAAGGTCACGATAGCTTTTCAGTGGTAGGTAGGTCCGTAGCGTAACGATTGGTTGAGTGGGTGAAGCGTACCTCAAGGGGGCGACGATAAAAAGAGAGTCAGCAATAGGAAGGGGTCCGCAAGGGCCGATGCCTGCCGGGGTTGCGGGACTGTTCGAAAGAGATACCGTGGCCCCGAAACACACAGGGCGATGAAGGAGCATGGATGGGTTTTAGTCAGTAAAAATCTGACACTCCCTCCTGCTCCGCCCAGAGCGGGAGGAGTCATTTGATGATTTCCCATAAAAAAAGGGGGCGCGACACGCAAACTTTTGGATAATGTTTTTTTAATAGGAAAAGTCTTGAGTTTTTAAATAGGGTTTTAGACTGTTTAAGGGGGATCTTAAGGGTTCTTAGACTGCTTCATAATAATTTAGGGGTTCCTTAGGGCTTTAGGTTTAGGGTTTTTGTACAGCTGTAAAGGTAAAGGTTTTCAAAATGTTTAAAAAGTTCAATAATTTTTTTTAAAAGCTTCAAACGGAGTTACCTAACGGATTTTCCAATTCATTTACGGATAACTATGGATTCTCAAAATTTTATAAGGCATGCATCTCAAATGCATGCATCTCAAAATTTTATATGACAGACGATGGGTTACGGAATACTTCTCAATAACACGAAACCAAACAGAACCGAATAGAATGATATGTATGTTACGGGCAACGTGATTAACTGTGCATTATTAATAAGGACCGGCCATTATTAATAATGACCAAAAGCGATGGGTAAAGTGATTAATTTATCACTTTGACAGGCCATTATTAATAATGCCCGACGGCCCGTGGTCTATGTTATAAGTCAGTGTTTGAGATAGCATTATTGTTTTCTTTAAGACTTGCCCTGCATAGGTCGACCACCAAGATTGGTTCGAATTAGTATTACAACTTTATGTCCCAGAAGTCCGAATTTGGGACATGAGGAGCGTAGGCCGAAGGCCGGCGGAGCTCCGACGACATGGCTGACGGGAGATAGGGCGGCAGCTTTTTTTTTTTAGACCGCCGGATCCGACCATCTGTTTAGTGTAATTTCTATTTTTACATGATGACAGTGTTTGATAAGTAAAATTTTTATCAAAATAAAAGTAGGTAACTACTGATTTTATTACATTTTTGATTGTTTATTAAAACTATTGAGGGGCGTTGTAATTTGTATACCTTCCCCTCCCCACCCCAACCTCCTCTAAAATTGAAAGAGCTGTAACTTCGTAACGGTTAGAGATAGCCATTAGGTGTTTGAACAAATATTATATTAGTCTTCGGTGACCCCCGTAGCATAGGGATAACGATACGGGGGTCACGATAGCTTTCCGGTTGGAGTTAGGTCCTGAGTGAAGCGAACCTGCGAGAACGAGTGGAGTAAAGCGAAACGTAGCGTCCGTAGTCCGTAGCGTAACGAAGGTTGTGGTTGAAGTGTTACTCGGGGCGACGACAAGCAAACTTTAGGGTAATGTTTTCTTTAATGGGAAAAGGTCTGAGTTTTTAAATAAGGTTTTAAATTGTATTAGATTGTATTTTTTTTTACTCTAATTTCTTTATTTTATTGAATTAGTTTTTAGTAAAGCGAGGGGCGAACCCCGTAGCGTAGGGATAAGGTCACGATAGCTTTTCAGTGGTAGGTAGGTCCGTAGCGTAACGTTGGTTGAGTGGGTGAAGGCGCCTCAAAGAGAGTCAGCAAAAAGGAAGGGGTCCACAAGGGCCGATGCCTGCCGGGGTTGCGGGACTGTTCGAAAGAGATACCGTGGCCCCGAAACACACAGGGCGATGAAGGAGCATGGATGGGTTTTAGCCAGTAAAAATCTGACACTCCCTCCTGCTCCGCCCAGAGCGGGAGGAGTCATTTGATGATTTCCCACCAAAAAAAAAAGGGGGCGACGACACGCAAACTTTTGGGGAATGTTTTTTTAATGGGAAAAAGTCCTGAGTTTTTAAATAAGGTTTTAGACTGTATTCATGTTTTTTCAAAATCTTTAAAATAAATTCTCATTTTTTTTTACTTTAATTTCTTTTTTTTATTGAATTAGTTTTTAGAATGAGGGGTTCTTAAAGATTTTCATATTGATTTAGAGGTTCCTTAGGGTTTTCGTACTGCTGTAAGGGTGCTCATAAAGGTTTAAAAAATATTCAAAAGTATTTTACAAAATTTTCTAAGGGCTCTAATGGATTTTCCAATTCATTGAGGATTCTTAAGGATTCTCAAAATGTTATAAGGGTAAGGAATACTTCTCAATAACATGAAACCGAACCGAACAGAATGATGTATATTTATGTTACGAGCAACGTGATTAACTGGGCATTATTAATTAGAACTGGCCATTATTAATAATACCCGACGGCCCGCGGTCTATGTAATAAGTCAGTGTTTGAGATAGCATCATCGGTCTAAATTTTAAAGTTTAAAAGTTGTTTGCTTTAATACTTGTCCTTCATAGGTCGACCACCATGATTGGCCCAAATTAGTATTACAACTTTATGTCCCAGAAGTCCGAATTTGGACATGAGGAGCGTAGGCCGAAGGCCGGCGGAGCTCCGACGACATGGCTGACGGGAGATAGGGCGGCAGTTTTTTTTTTAGACCGCCCGATCCGACCATCTGTTTAGTGTAATTTCTATTTTTACATGATGACATAGTGTTTGATAAGTAATATTTTTATCAAAATAAAAGGAGGTAACTACTGATGTTATTACATTTTTAACTGTTTAATTTTAACTACTATGTTCAATAGTTTATTTTTTGTTAACTTTTCATGAAAATTTTGTAAGTTTAATTTCATTGAATAAACAAAAACACTACAGTTCACCTATTTTATTACTTTACCCATGATAGGGTGGGCATTATTCAAAACGGCCGGGAAAAGTGATGTGAGTGCTGTTTTTATCACATTGCCCAATTAAGTCGGGCATTATGAATACAGACTGGCCATAATTAATAGTGCCCGGACTTATCAAATTGCCCGTAATATATATACAGCTTAATCAAGTGGAAACCTTTCGGGTCCTTTTGGGCTTTAGTTGGCTTTCAACAGAGTTTGAAAAGTGAAAGACTCTTTTATGGTTATGTTTGATATTTTTACTACATTTTTTAAGTGAAACATCTACAAGGACAAGCACGCGAGGTGCTTGCACCTCGCGCAACACGCAAATACTAGTTTATATTTATATTATATAAAACTACAAAGCCACTGACTCACTCACTGACTGATTGACATGTCGTTTCTCGGAATGGGTGAGAGATGGGTTAAGGGAATGTTTGGAAAAAATGTAGATTACCATAGAGTGAGTAGAGGAAAATTATAGAGGAGATTCAAATCCAAGATGGCGGCCGAGTCCATTTCCGGTTTCGGTGAGGAAAAGACTTGGACGGATTTTGACTCGTAGGTCCTATACAAAATCTAGAATGATTTAAAAAAAAAGTAAAAAAAAAAAAAAAAACAAGATGGCGGCTGCGCTGGGACGTTTTGAAATCTTCGACTTTTTGCACTAAAGTTTGACGAATTGTTTTGTTCTACCGATTTCCAAAATTGGCAACATCAATAACACTTGTCAGTGGCCTATGTCCTTGAAATTTCAGAAAAATTGTGACTTTACAGAAAAACAAAATGGCGTACAGTGTGGCGGCCATCTTGTAAAAAGTTGGAATTTTCGACTTTTTTCAAATCCTTTTTTCGGGTAGTTGGCAACATCCGACGGGTTTGAGTTGTACCGGGCGGTTGTGTGTTTCGTCAAAAAATGTTGCCTGGTTTGAAAAAAATCCCCATTTTTAGTGTACTTTTCCAGATTTTCCCCGAAAACATGAAAAGTAGAAATAAGGACATTTTGAATAGAGACTTTGACTAGCGGGCACCATTGGGGTCCCCCAAATGACATTTGACCATTTTGGTTCGTTTTAGTTGGCAACCCCAAAAAATATTGATTTTTTTTAATATTTGGGACTTTTTGACTTTGGCGAGTTCTTTTGTTCTACCAAACTCAAAAGTTGGCAACACCACGTAAACCGATCGGTAGCGTACAACCTTGACATTTCAGGAAAATTATGACTTTTCAGAAAAACAAGATGGCGGACAGTGTGGCGGCCATCTTGTAAAAATTACGAAAAATCCCAATTTTCGACACGATAAATGGGAGAGCTGGCATCCCTCGACTGGATTGAGTTGTACTGATCGGTTGTGTGTTTTGTTGAGGAGTGTTGCCTGGTGCAAAAAATTTCCCTATTTCTAGGGTACTTTACCAGATTTTCCCCGAAAACGTGAAAAGTAGAAATAACGATATTTTGAATAGAAAATTTGACTAGCCGGCAACATTGAGGTCCCTGAAATGACATTTGACTATTTTCATCACTTTCAACTGGCAACCCCGAGAGCCATTGGGGCTTGAATTTTCGGGTCAGACCCGACTTTGGCGAGTTCTTTTGTTCTACCAAACTCAAAAGTTGGCAACACCAAGTACACCGGTTGGTAGCCTATATCCTTGAGATTTTAGGAAAATTATGACTTTTTAGAAAAACAAGATGGCGGACAGTGTGGCGGCCATTTTGTGAAAAGTTGGAATTTCGACTTTTTTCAAATCCTTTTTTCATGTAGTTGGCAACATCTGAAGGGTTCAAGTTGTACTGATCGGTTATGTGTTTTGTGGAGGAGTGTTGCTTGGTGCAAAAAATTTCCCCATTTCTAGGGTACTTTTCCAGATTATCCCCGAAAACGTGAAAAGTAGAAATAACGATATTTTGAATGGGAACTTTCACAAGCCGGCAACATTGGGGTGCCCCAAATGACATTTGACCATTTCCATCACTTTCAGCTGGCAACCCCGAGAGCCATTGGGGTTTGAATTTTCGGGTCAGACCCGACTTTGGCGAGTTCTTTTGTTCTATCAAACTCAAAAGTTGGCAACACCACGTACACGTGTCGGTAGCGTATATTCTTAAGATTTCAGGAAAATTATGACTTTTCAGAAAAACAAGATGGCGGAAAGTGTGGTGGCCATCTTGTAAAAATGACAAAAAATCCCAATTGTCGACACGAGTAATGGGACAGCTGGCATCCCCCCACTGGATTGTGTTGTATTAACCGGTTGTGTGTATTGCCAAGGAGTATTGCCTGGTGCAAAAATTCCCTCCACTTTTGGGGTAATTCTCCCAGATTTTCCCCAAAAACATGAAAAGTAGAAATGACGACATTTTAAATAAAGTCTTTGACTAGCCGGCAACATTGGGGTTTCCCAAATGACATTTGACCATTTCCATCATTTTGAGCTGGCAACCCCGAGAGCCATTGGGGTTTGAATTTTCGGGTTAGACCTGACTTTGGCGAATTCTTTTGTTCTATCAAACTCAAAAGTTGGCAACAGCACGTACACCGGTCGGTAGCCTATATTCTTGAATTTTTAAGAAATTTATGACTTTTCAGAAAAACAAGATGGCGAACAGTGTAGCGGCCATCTTGTAAAAATTACAAAAAATCCCAATTTTCGACACCATAAATGGGACAGCTGGCATCTCGCCACTGGATTGTATTGTATTAACCGGTTGTGTGTATTGCCGAGGAGTGTTGCTTGGTGCAAAAATTCGCCCTGCTTTTGAGGTCATTTTCCAGATTTTCGAATGGAGACTTTGACAAGCCGGCAACATTGAAGTCCCCCAAATGACATTTAACCATTTTCATCACTTTCAGCTGGCAACCCCGAGAGCCAGTGGGACTTGAATTTTCGGGTCAGACCCGACTCTGGCGAGTTCTTTTGTTCTACCAAAGTCAACGGACAGCCACCGTGTTTTTACTGACAGGTACCTTGTATCCTGGTTAATTTAGGAAAATTGTGACATTTTAGAAATTCAAAATGACGGCCGTGCCATTTTCGGTTTCAGAAACCTCACTCACTGACATATTGTTCTCCTAGGTGGTGGAGGGGGAGGGGTGTATATTTTGTCAGATTCGTAAACAACTAACTCACACAAGTAGGGAAAAAGTGCCAATCCTCCCCTTTTTGCCCCCTCTCCTCCCCTTCCCTATCGTATCTCGGAAACTAAGACAACCGTTTCTTATTTTTTTTACGGATTCATATTGAGGAGGCTTGGAAAAGTAAAAAACAGTTTTCGAAATTGCCCCCTTGCTCCCCTTCTCCCCCCCCTTTAGGCAGATCTCGAAAGTTAAGAGACTTGGAACATTTTGTTTTTTTGGATTCATATAAAGGGACAATGCATTAATCAATATCATTTTCCAATTTTCCCCCTCTCCCCTCTTCGCCCCTCCCCCATCATATCTCGGAAACTAGGACACGTAGCAGCTTTTTTATTTTTACTATACGTTACTAATATTGAGGGGCGTTGAAATTTGTTTACCTACCCCTCCCCTCCCCAACCTCCCCTAAAATTGAAAGGGCTGTAACTTCATAACGGTTAGAGATAGCAATTAGGTGTTTGAACAAAATATAGTAGGCGTCGAAACTTGTCCGGTCTCCGGTGGTGGTACGGTAACGATAGCTTTCCGATGGTAGGTAGGTCCTGAATGGAGCGGACCTGCGAGACCGAGTGGAGCGAAGTGGGAGGTGGCGAGCGAAGCGAGCTGGCGACCTCCGTTGCGTAACCAAGGTTGAATGGGTGAAGCGTAACTCAGAGGTGACTATATGTACATTCGGAAAAATATTTTCTCAAAAAAGAAAGGGCTGTAACTTCATAACGGTTATAGATAGCTATTAGGTGTTTGATCAAATATTATAGTAAGTGTCAAAACCTGTCCGGTGGTGATAGGGATAAGGTCAAGATAGCATAAAGGTCTGAGTTTTTAATGAAGGTTGTAGATTGTTTTAGCGGATGTTAAGGGTTCTTAGACTTCTTCATACTGATTTAGGGGTTCCCCATTTCTAGGGTACTTTCCCAGATTTTCCCCAAAAACATGAAAAGTAGAAATAACGATATTTTGAATGGAGACTTTGACTAGGCGGCAACATTAGGGTCCCTCAAATGACATTTAACCATTTTCATCACTTTCAGCTGGATACCCCGAGAGCCAGTGGGACTTGAATTTTCGGGTCAGACCCGACTTTGGCGAGTTCTTTTGTTCTGCCAAAGTCAACGGACAGCCACCGTAATTTTACAGACAGGTAGCTTGTATCCTGGTTACTTTAGAAAAATTGTGACATTTTAGAAACCATTTATAATCATAGATCAATTGAATTTTGACTAATAAACAATCCTGTTACTCTCAGAATTACTAAGAACTTAATTATTATTATTCTAGTACCCAATAATGATCGATTCAAATAAAATAAAACTACCTGAAATACGAAATCAACATTTATTAAGTACTAGCTTCTGCCCGCGACTTCGTACGCGGATCCTGTTGCTTATGCCAGCGACAACGGGGTCGTCAAAATCGAAGATCTGAAACGTCTGATGTCGAATTTTAAGAGCCCGGAGACGGGAATACAACGGGATGCGCGAGACGATTCGAGACGTTCCAGATCTTTCATTTTTGTAAGTCAAAAGGAAATGCCCATCAGACTAAACATTTTTATAAGACAACAGGAAATGCCCATCAGACCAAACAACACTTGCGAAGACGTCATTCCTATGTGTTATGGTGTAGCTGGGCTCTTGGAGTTCCACAACAGGTGTTCAAGACCTTCGAGGTGTTCCAGATCTTCAAATTTATTCTCACAGCAGAAAATGTTCATCACGTAGAACAATTCTTGCTATGGTACCATTTTTGTATCTCTTATAGTTCAGCCGGTCTGTTGCGGTTCTGCATCCCTCTTCCTCCCTCTTCCCCCCGGACCTCGTTCACGAGCTAACGTGTACCAAAAACGCTGCTGCTTGTTATTTTGATTTAATTTAAATTCAAAAATCCAATAAATTCAAGTAAAATATTCGGAGTTCATAAAAATCGAAGAGTTAGCTGTCTACACAATAACTACAAGCATCTACGAGTACAAGATAAGAACGGCCCATCCCTCGACAAAAGAAACCCCGCCTACCCAAAGACGCACCGCCTCCTACAGCAGACAACGGCCAACCAGTGGGGCGCTGTCACCTGCGCGGGCGCTGCCTTCACTTGCCGCAAGCAAATCAGGACGCATCTCATTAGGAAGCTCATTAGGACAAAGGTCACCGACGCGTGAGTCAATACATATTACATTTATTTTCCTTCAAATAAGTGCCTAATTACCAACGTCTAAAGACTGTTTGAGCTTGCACCTACAACTGTGCGCCTGGTACTTTGTTGTATCTATCTCAAGGTATCTGTTTGTGCTAACTTGTTTTTCGATACTTTTGTTATAAACAAAGCAAGATGCAGTCTCCGCCACTAAATAAAGCACAATCAGTATCTGATTCGAATATTATGTTTAAAAAAGGCGCCAAAGATCACAATCAGCCAAATGTATCCTTGAGAGACAAGCGTCGCCGCCTTTCTGGGGAAGATGTTGATGAACTCACGGCTTTTAAAATGGAAATGAGAGAATTACTGCGTGACTTCCAGGACACCCAGAATAAAAAGTTTGACCTACTGAACAAACAACTGGAAGAAGTCAAACAACAAACGTCTTCGATATGCGGCATGAACCAAGACATAGAAAGAGCTTTGGAAGACATGAATGACCAGTTGCGTTCCGTGCAGTCTAAAATCGATGGGCTGGAAAAACAACGAAACAACCTTGCTTCACAACTAAACAACATCGACCAAAAATGTGATTTCTTGGAAAAATCTCTCAAAAAGACGAGCCTCGAATTAAAGTATATTCCCCGAATAGATAAAGAAAACAAGGAAACTCTTTTCAAATATGTAACCCAGCTTTCAAAATGCCTCAACATTACCTTGAGTTCTGGAGATGTGCGTGATGTGTACCGGGTACCCAATAGGAAAGATCCAGCGAAGTCAACTGTCATTATGGAACTGTCTAATACCTTAGTCAAAAGCAAATTCTTGGCCTCTGCAAAAACGTTCAACAAAAACAACGAGCTGAAAGTCAGCCACCTGGGGATAGACAATGACTCGTCTCCACTTTTTGTTTCGGAATCCCTGACCGCCAAAACTAGGCGTCTTCACTTCCTCGCAAGAGACTTTGCTAAAACGGAAAACTACAAATATTGCTGGACATCAAACGGTAACGTGTATGTGAAGAAACAGGACGGTTCTGAATATGTACGTATCAGCGATGAAATACAGATAAATAAACTAAGGCAGTCAAATTGACTAGAATTGCTAAGAGTAATGATAACTTGCATGCTTATATACTATTGTTCTTCCTTATATGATTATAATCTATGCTTTTGTAACTTCACTGTAACAAACAGTTCTGATTACCCACACAACCTACACTTACACATCATCACACAACTCGTACTTCCTAATGGTACATTTTACACTAAATTCTCTAACGTGCAAATAATAACTAAAATATTATTTTCGTCTTGGCGTATATTCGAGGATTGGTTGAAAATGCTTAACAATTTGCTGGCCCAAGTAATAATATCCAGAATTTTACCTTCAAAATTTCAAAACTTACGTAACAATAATCGAGGAACTAAAAGAATTTATATATTACTACGGCTGTCATATTTAATAACAACGGGCTCGTGTTGGTCGCAGTTTCATATTCAGGCTTCTGGTTACTTCATAGTACTGGCTATATTTTCGTCAAGGCACAGTGCTCGATAACACCACATTTCTTGAGGATATTGACACCACGAACCTTTTAAGTTGCACTGAACTCGATAACCCGGAACTTTGCAAAGAATATTTAAATGCTGCCCATGATAAACTCACAATCCTGTCTCAGAATATACGTAGTATAAATAAAAACTTCGATTCATTACTCGTATTTCTACAACGCTTGCAATTCAAACCTGACCTTATAATACTTACCGAGTGCTGGCTTGATGAATCTTTTAATGCAATTAATCTAGAAGGCTACAACTGTAATTATTCAAAAAAATACATAAACAAAAATGACGGCATTGTGGTGTTTTCGAAATCTGAACTTTGCGTCCTTGTAACAGAACCCCCTTTCAGTAATGCTAACTGTCTACAAGTAGAAGTAGGACAAACATATTCAGTTATAGTAATTTATCGTTCACCATCTTTTTATAACCTCAGTAACTTTTTGACATCCTTAGAAAACGTCCTGAGTAACTGCACTACCCAGCACTGTGCATTAGTTGGGGACATCAACCTTGATATTAAAGATACTTCCATTGATACTCGCGTTGATGAGTATCTAAATCTTATAGCCCACTATGGGTATGTTCCCGGCCACACCTATCCAACGCGTGGTACCAATAGCTTAGATCACTGTATGATCAAATCAAAACTTTCCACTACAACAATTGTCTGTCATTCCGATATAACAGACCACAGTACAATATTATGTATTTTGGGATCATACGTCCCAAAGGATAAAAAAACGAAGACGAGTACCAAAATAGACTACAAAAACCTACTTGAAGATCTGAAGAAAATCGACTGGACCGATTTGTATAACACAACTGATACTAATGAAGCCACTAAACTCTTTATCGAGAAATTCAATCTCGTCTTAAACCAAAATAAATGTACACGTAAGGTTAGTAGTGCTGATGTTATTGTTAAGAAATGGATTACACCTGGTCTTTTAAAGTGCATTAGACGCCGCGATGAGTTGCACAGTAAAGCCAAAAAAAATCCTAATGACACCAACCTACAGGAACAATATAGGTTATATAGAAATAATTGCATTAATATATTGCATAAACAAAAAACACAATACGAACAAAATCTAATTACAAAAAATCAAAAAAACATTAAAAAGACATGGGAGACGATAAAAACTATTTGCAACATCAAAAAGGTTGATAATAAAAACGAAGACTTACTTACTATTAAACCTAATTCTATAGAGTCATTAAATGTAGTTAATGAATACTTCAGCTCTATTGGAGATCAGTTGGCTAGCGAAATGCTTAGAAAGTTGGGACAAACTGAAATTGAACTAGCAAATAAGACAAGCCACTCTAAAAACTTCTCACCAGATTCCTTATTTCTGACACCGACAGATGAAATTGAGATAATGGAGTTAATTAGTACGTTAAAATCAAGCACAGCTGTTGGGCACGATAATATTAGTAATGATATGTTAAAACAGACTAAACATGCCATAGCCAGTCCTATAACACACATTTGCAACTTGAGCATATCCTCCGGCGTTGTGCCTGAAGACTTGAAAATAGCCAACGTGATACCAATCCTGAAAGCGGGTGATTCCTGTCAACCAGCTAACTATAGGCCTATTTCCCTTCTGAGCGCCCTGTCAAAGGTAATTGAAAAGGTAGTAAATGTTAGACTGATCAAGTATCTAGAACACAATAGTTTATTGGCCGAAAATCAGTTCGGATTTCGTGCTGGCAGATCTACGGAGGACGCCGTTACCCAACTTGTTGAATCTGTCGTTGGCAAAGTGGACAAAGGACAAAAGTGTATGGGCGTCTTCCTGGATCTAGCCAAAGCGTTTGATACAGTTTCCCGGCCGATACTGCTAAAAAAACTCGAGGGTCTTGGTATAAGGGGCTTAGCTTTAGACTGGTTTAGGTCTTATCTAGGAGAGCGAAAACAGCGAGTTCGCATTGGTAAACATGTCAGTGACTTTGCTTATATTGATTACGGCGTACCGCAAGGCAGTGTTTTGGGCCCCACATTATTCCTGATCTATATAAACGACCTATGCTCTCTCGAACTCTGTAATGCTAGCATTTTTACATTCGCGGATGATACCGCAATAATTTTCCATGAAAAAACATGGAGCGATGTCGTTTCTGTAGCTCAGGAGGGGCTCAAAAAGGTTGCTACCTGGCTGCAAGACAATTTGTTGACCTTAAATGTCGGGAAAACGAAGTCAATGTGCTTTAGCATTTCTGCCCGGTCTGCACCTGACAAAGAGCTACAAGTTAAACTTCACACTTGTGGCAGTGTCTGTAGTGAAAGATGTCTCTGCTCGCCAATTGAACAGGTTCCTTGTATAAAATATCTAGGAATCCTAATTGATGAACATCTGACATGGAAAGGTCAAATTGATGCACTTGTGAAACGTACCAGAAAACTCTCGCACATATTTAAAAAATTAAAGTCCATCGCAAAACCCGAGCTGATTCGCATCGTGTACTTAACCTTGTGCCAGTCAATATTAGGCTACTGTGTATCGGTCTGGGGAGCAACAAACAAAACCCTCTTGTTACGGCTGGAACGAGCTCAACGAGCTATCCTAAAAATAGCTCACAAAAAAGCATGGCGCTACTCTACTGATGCTTTGTACTCAGAGTGTAGCGTACTTCGTGTGAGGCAATTGTTTGTCATTTCCACATTGCTGCGTTTCCATAGGTCTGCTAGAGAGTTGGCCATTCACTCATCCAGAACATTAAAATGGTATCGACCAAGAGTACACTCATGTTTTGCACGCAGATCTTTTGCATTTCTTGGCCCCTACCTCTATTCCAAATTGTACGCTTATAATAAAACTATACTCACCCTAACGTACGGCTCTTGTAAAAATGTTATATTTAAATGGCTGCATCCCAAAAACTATGACCAAACAGAACACCTCTTGTATATACAGTCGTAAAATTGTAACAAAAAATATAGAGAAACACAACCATGCACGTACTCACCCACCATCACACGCTATACATATCCTAACACCCACCACACCTCACCCACCCACACACGCACACACACACACATACTTCCAAAAACATCAAACCTCTTGTCCTTACATTTTTCGATTTAAAAATATTGTTATAATAGTTTTTAGTTGTTAATTTATTTATCTTAATTTACCTAATTTATCTTTTATTTCCTTTGTGATTAAGTAGATCAGTTAAAGCTAATATGTTACCTTTACTTGGGAAGAGACTGGACCCCACGACACAGGGTATCCTAGTGTGGAGTCCAGGGAATTTGTAAAAATCTAGTGCATAAGGATCATTGTTTTCTTGTTTCTAGCTTTTAATATTGTACCTTGATAAGCAAACTGAATAAAATTTTTATTATTATTTATTATTTATTAGAAATTCAAGATGGCGGCCGTGCCATTTCCGGTTTTCGAAACCTTGTTCGAAATCCACTCACTGACATCATTGTTCTCCCGGACAGTGGAGGGGGAGGGGGGTATATTTTGACAGATTCATAATCAAGTAACTCTCACGAGTAGGGAAAATGTGCCAAACCACTTTTTGCCCCCCTTCCCACCCCTCCCTATCGTATCTCGGAAACTAACAGACCCGTGTCTGATTTGTATAGAGGAGGCTCGGGGAAGTATAAAACATTTTTCAATGTTACCCCTCTTGAAGGATCTCGGAAGTTCAGAGAATTGGAACTTTTTTTTTTCAGATTCATATAAAGGAGCAATGCGTTAGAAAGAATCATTTTTCACATTACCCTCCTCTCCCCCCCTTCATCCCTCCCACCCATATTATCTCAGAAACTAAGACATGTAGCGGTTTTGTTTTTATTCTTACCTAAAACTATTGAAGGGCGTTGAATTTTTTACACTCTCCCCTCCCGTCCCCAACCGCCTCTAAAATTTGAAGGGCTGTAACTTCATAACGGTTAGAGATAGCCATTAGGTGCTCGGACAAATATTATAGTAGGCGTCGAAACGTGTCCGGTGGTGGTACCGGTAAAGCGAAGGGAGGAGCGAGCGAGCGTAGCCAGCCGGCGACCCCCGCAGCGTAGGGATAAGGTCACGATAGCTTTCCGGTGGTAGGTAGGTCCTGAGTAGAGCGAAGGGGGAGGTGGCGAGCGAAGCGAGCCGGCGACCTCTGTATTCGTTATGCTACGGAGGTCGCCGGCTCGCTTCACTCGCCACCTGTTTTTTTCACATTCGTATTGATTCTGACCTAAAACTATTGATGGGCACTGAAAATTTTAATACCCTACACTCCCCTCCCCAACCTCCCCTAAAATTGAAAGGGCTGTAACTTTATTATGGTTAGACATAGACATTAGGTGTTGGATCAAATATAATAGCAGGCGTCGAAACCTGTCTGGTGGTGGCATAAGTTCACGTTAGCTTTCCGGTGGTAGGTACAATAAGCAAACTTTAGGGTAATGTTTTTTTTAATGGGAAAATGTCTAAGTTTTTAAATAAGGTTTTAGATTGTTTAAGGGGATCTTAAGAGAACTTAGACTGCTTCATAATAACTTAGGGGTACCTTAGGGCTTCAGGCTTAAGGTTTTTGTACAGCTGTAAAGATAAAAGTTTTCAAAATGTTTAAAAAGTTCAATATTTTTTTTAAAAGCTTCAAACGGAGTTAGCTAACGGATTTTCCAATTCATTTAAGGATTACTATCGATTCTCAAAATTTTATAAGTGTAAGGAATACTTCTCAATAACACGAAACCGAACCGAACCAAATAGAATGATATGTATGTTACGGGCTACGTGATTAACTGGGCATTATTAATAAGGACCGGCCATTATTATTAATGCCCGACGGTCCGAGGTCTATGTTATAGGTCAGTGTTTGAGATAGCATCATTGTTTTCTTTAATACTTGCCCTGCATAGGTCGACCACCATGATTGGTCCGAATTGGTATTACAACTTTATGTCCCAGAAGTACGAATTTGGGACATGAGGAGCGTAGGCCGAAGGCCGGCGGAGCTCCGACGACATGGCTGACGGGAGATAGGGCGGCAGCTTTTTTTTTTAGACCGCCCGATCCGACCATCTGTTTAGTGTAATTTCTATTTTTACATGATGACAGTGTTTGATAAGTAATATTTTTATCAAAATAAAAGTAGGTAACTACTGATGTTATTACATTTTTGACTATTTATTTTTTAACTACTTTGTTCAATAGTTAATTTTTTGTTAATTTTTCATGAAAATTTTGTAAGTTTAATAAACAAAAAGACTACAGTTCACCTATTTTATTACTTTGCCCAAGATAGGGTGGGCATTATTCATAATGGCCGGGAAAAGTGATTAATCATGCTGTTTTAATCACATTGCCCAATTGAGTCGGGCATTATGAATACAGACCGGCCATTATTAATAGTGCCCGGACTTATCAAATTGAACGTGACATATATACAGCTTAATCAAGTGGAAATCTTTCGGGTCCCTTTAGGCTTTATTTTACATTTCTCTAGACTTTGAAAAGTGAAAGACCCTTTTAGGGTTATGTTTGACATTTATACGACATTTAGTGGTTTTCAAAGTGACAAATCTACCAGCAAAAGCACGCGAGGTGCTTGCACCTCGCGCAACACGCAAATACTAGTTATACTATATAAAGCTCGATTACCACTGACTGACTCACTCACTGACAGAATTGTTCTCCCAGATGGTGGATGGGGAGGGGGGTATATTTTGACAGATTCGTAAACAACTAACTCTGAATAGTTTGGGAAAAGTGCCAAACCTCCCCTTTTCACCCCTCTTCCTCCCCCTCCCTATCGTATCTCGGAAACCAAGAAACTTGGAACATTTTTTTTTTCAAATTCGTATAGAGGAGGTTTGGAAAAGTAAAAACCAGTTTTCAATATTGACCCATTTTTCCCCTTTCTCCCCCCTTTAGGCGGATCTCGGAAGTTGAGAGACTTGGAACATTTTTTTTTTCAGTTTCGGATAAAGGGGCAACGCATTAGTCAAAATCATTTTTCAAAACTCCCCACTCTCCCCCCCTTCATCCCTCCCCCCATCGTATCTCGGAAACTAGGGCACGTAGCGGCTTTTTGATTTTTACTGTACTTATTATTGAGGAGCGTTTAAATTTGTATACGGAGGGTATCCTCCCCTCCCCAACCTCCCCTAAAACTGAAAGGGCTGTAACTTCGTAACGGTTAGAGATAGCCATTCGGTGTTTGAACAAATATTATAGTAGGCGTCGAAACCTGTCCGGTGGTAGGTAGGTTCTGAGTGGAGCGAACCTGCGAGACCGAGTGGAGCGAAGGGGGGAGGTGGCGAGCGAAGCGAGCCGGCGACCTCCGCAGCGTAACGAAGGTTGAGTGTGTGACGGAAAGGGTGTCCGTGGGGGTAAATAGAAGAAAACCACGGACCCAGGTCAACATAAAAAATATATTTAATAAAATAAACGGGTGTGGGTAGGTCTATGGTCACAAGTTTCTCCAAGCCCGCCTGGGGGTTTGCACGGTACTCTCCTGGCTCAGCCCGGCGTGACGATGACCGTAGCGGTGTGCCACGCTGCAGACGCCAGGTAGGGTGACGGACGGCAGATGATCGCGCCGACCCGTAGAATTTCGACGCGGCCACGCAGGTAAAGGGTTCCCGCTGCGGAGCCCGCGGCAAATTGGATGCCGGTAAAACGGTTGTCAGCCGAAATCCTGACTGTCAGCCGGAATCTTGAACGTCAGCCGTAATCTTGAACGTCAGCCGTAATCTTGAACCCTGGAAAATAACGTCCAGAGTGTCACGGAATGGCTAGCAGTCATCCCCGCTGATTGTGACACCAAGGCAAAAGCAAAGCGAGAAATACCCGTGCGCCAATGAAGGTGATGTGTGGTAGTCACAATCAGTACGGAGTTTACATGATGGTGGTGGTAAGCACATGATACACATGATTGCACATTTTGAGTGTCATGAACAATGTCAAATACACTCGGCTGAAGGCTACATGATTTAAGCATTTGAATGTGCATAGCAAAAACGGTGATAGAAAGTGGCTCACATCTTGAGACCACGTAGCTAGTGATACACAAAATATGAAAACGTGAATTGCTGTGAATTGCTGTTCAACACTTACCCAGTATGGGGTTTACGTAGACACAAAACGTTAAGAGTTAGGTTACTAACAAAAATTAAAGCTGCCTGCTTTAAGCCCGAATATTCTAGATCACGAATACTTCTAGAAATTTAATTTCCGTTGAAAAAACGCGTCTAAACACTGGGAGCAGAATATTTCCAAAAAAGGCTCGTCATCGCGAGTCCGTGACATTTATACTGGCGTGTTTACGCATAGACAAGTCTTCACTCATTCGATCCGATACACGTAACGCGCGCACAGCACTGGTAAAAACAGCTAATTTTAGTCGTATAGTAACTGCACGGCCCAATGAGTATGTATACTCTGTGGCGTTTGTTTTGACATTTAACTTAATTAAAGTGTTGAATAGGTTATGTTTACAAAGTAACGGTAGAAACTATTCTGAGTTTCTACAACGTTACAAGTGGGTGAAGCGAAACTCAGGGCGACGACAAGCAAACTTTAGGGTAATGTTTTTTTTCATGGGTTTATTTTATTAGGTTTTTTTTTTAAAATTAATTTTATAATGTTTTAGGGGTTATTAAGGGTTTTCATACTGATTTAGGGGTAGTTGTAACGGATTTTCCAATTATTTTAAGGATTCCTATGGATTCTCAAAATTTTATGATGGTAAGGAATACTTCTCAAGAACACGACAACACGCGAGCTGCGCGCAGCTCGCGCCCCCACGCAAATACTAGTTATACTATATAAAGCTAAATTACCACTCACTCACTCACTGACAGAATTGTTCTCCCAGATGGTGGATGGGGAGGTGGGTATATTTTGACAGATTCGTAAAGAAGTAACTCCCGCGAGTATGGGAAAAGTGCCAAACCTCCCCTTTTCGCCCCCCTTCCTCCCCCTCCCTATCGTATCTCGGAAACAAAGAGACCCGTATTTTTCGTTTTTTACGGATTCGTATAGAGGAGGCTCGGAGAAGTAAAAACCAGTTTTCAAAATTGACCCCTTTTTCCCCCTTCTCCCCCCTTTAGGCGGATCTCGGAAGTTGAGAGACTTCGAACATTTTTTTTTTCAGATTCATATAAAGGGGCAACGCGATAATCAAATTCATTTTTCGAAAAACGCCCCACTCTCCCCCACTTCACCCCCCCCCCCCCTTTTCACCCCTTTTTTTTCTACTGAAAAATGTTTTAATTCTTACCTAAAACTATTGAGGGGCGTTGAAATTAAAAATTTGTATACCATTTCCTCCCCTCCCCAACCTCCCCTAAAACTGAAAGGGCTGTAACTTCGTAACGGTTAGAGATAGCCATTGGTCCGTATCTGGCCGTCACACGGTGTGCACGCGATGTCGCGATTTCTAAGTTTTCGAATTCTCGCGAAGTTGTCGTCCTGATACTGGTCTGTGTTGTGTTGTGCAAAACCAATGCAAAACTGTTGTGAGCTATGTCGCTCATTACTGTGAAGTGTAATAGTTGCAATGTTGTTATTAACGAGTTGTTGGCGTTTCTGCGAAACGTGTTGGATGTTATGGATGAAGAGAGTGTGCACCAGTTGTGTACCTCGTCTTTCTCTGCGGAAGAAATAGTAAAGGCCAAGACTTTGTTGTTTGAGTCGGTGCCTACTGGGAAGAAGATGCCTCTTCGAAGAAAGGATGGCAAGAAGAAAATGTCACGAGACCTTGATGACATGATTTGTCTGTTAAAAGGATCTAATCCCGATCTTTTCCCGATATTTGTAGCTAGGGAGCTACATAGGCTTCCTCCAGTCTCCTTCGACCATGTGGATGTCACCCGACTCCTAAAGGACGTAGCGAAACTGGAGAACAAGGTTAGTGTTTTAGAAGAAAAAGTTGTCACAACAGAACAATTTGATCGCTTTAAGTTAGAAGTAGAAAACATGAAACATGCATCGTTAACTGACACTTACACGATCAACAGAAACATTAACAAAAGGAGAGGAGCATGTTTACAAAACAGTATTACTCTGGACAGTGGCCCTATAGGCTTAGAATATGTGCCCATAAAATATTCTCAAATAACAGCTGATTCAAACACAAACGGCCGAACGGCAAAAAGCACGTCAACAACAGCTGATCAGTGCGATTATAGCTGCGTCTCTGTTTTACAAACACAACAAAGTGGGACGGAGAATAGTAGGCACACAAGGCACGTCGGTGGTGAGCGAGACGGGTCGGCAGCTGCGCTGAGTGTGAGTGAGACCGAGTGCATGACGAGCAAAATTACGACGTTGGGCGATAAGGAACAGGTTTCGTCGCCGCCGGCTACCTGTGCGAAGATGTCCCCTACCAGTGGCCAGCGAGTGAGTGTTCTCAAGGCGTCGTGTGACTCGATAGCGAGTGAGGCAAAAGCGTTGCCTTCGCCCGCGTCATCGCCGCCGGAGGAGCGGGAGGTTCAGTGTGCGAGTTTGCGTAATAAACAAGTGAGTAGTGATCAAGTGGTAGGTGACAATGAATGGAAGTTAGTGCAGAATAAACGACACAAACAAAATAGGATTTCTAGTCAGAAGGGAAAGGCTTTAACTGTGCCAGAGGGTAAATTTCGGGCCGCGGATATAAAAGTGCCGTTGCTAATTTCCAATGTCAGTACTGAAGCCAGTGAAGATGACATTATTAATTATATAAAAGACAAAACAAGTGAAATAGTATCTCTTAAAAAGATCAACATGAAGTCATTTAGGAAGTACAATGCGTTTAAACTGTATGTTTCCAAATGTAAACTTGACTTTTTCCTAAATAATGAGCTATGGCCAGATGGCATTGTTTTTAGGCGTTATGTGCATTTTATGTACAGAACAAAGCCCCAGGAGTCTATAGTTAAAGTTAATTAATTATATTAATTCTAATGGGTACACAAAGAATTAACAATTACCTTAGATATGTTAGTTTTAACTGTAAGTCGGTTAAGAGATCGATAGATAATATTAAGGATTTATGTGTGTGGTCTGATGTGGTGGCCCTACAAGAGACCTGGTTACTTTCCCATGACATTCCAATCTTAGGAACAATAAGTCCTGACTTTGATTATACCGGTAAGTCGGCTGTGGATACCTCTGAGAGCCTATTGAAAGGAAGGCCTCATGGTGGGGTAGCCATTCTCTGGAGGAAAGGCATCTTTGATTCCGTGTCTGTTGTTGACTGTAGTAGTCCTCGCTTGGTGGCCATCACAGCATCGTCGAAGGGCCGTAATATTCTTGTTTTTTCTGTGTATATGCCTACAAATTGTTCAGACAACTTACCTATTTTTACAGATGTGTTGAGTGAAATTAGTGCTACGATAGCGAGCTGTGATATAGAAAATGTTTTTATGTTAGGCGATTTCAATGCCCACCCTCATGAGCTGTTCTATAAAGAATTAATTAACTTCTGTTCTGACCAATCTTGGATTTGTGCTGATGTAGAGAAACGGGGGTTGGACAGTGACACATACACTTTTATAAGTGATGTGTATGGGTGTAGGAGGTGGTTGGATCACTGCTTGGTATCTGTATCAGCGTGGCATACAATTGTCAGTGTTGACGTATCCGAGGATATTTACGTGTCGGATCATCTTCCCATTTGCATGGAATGTGATTTGGAAGTGATGCGGCCTAAAATGATGCCGCGGACCATCTGCCGTGATTCTGTGGTGTGGGGTGAAAGAACTAAGTCTGAAACGCTAAACTACCATAATATTTGTAATAGTAAGTTGCGAGATGTTGATTTCCCCCATGATTTTCAGAGTTGCGGTAGTGGACCGTGTAGTTTGGCTGCACATAAGTCTGTGCTGGACAATTTGTATAGGCAGATTGTAGAAATACTTTGTGCGGCGGCTAGGCAGTCTAAAGTAACACACAACGGGGGGCCGAGACGGGGCAAGCGTGTGTGTGGATGGAATGAGCATGTAAGGGATGCTCATCGCGAGGCCAGGAATAGTTTTCATGCCTGGATAAATAACAAACGCCCCTCTTCGGGACCTATCTATGATAATATGCATGAGAAGCGAAAATGTTTTAAAAGCCGACTGAAATACTGTCAAAACCATGCTGAGCAGATTATTATGGATAGATTGGCCGAACAACGCGCTAATAAAAAATTCAGCGATTTCTGGAAATCCACTGGTAAGTTGGACGGGAAACCGGGACTCCCTACCAGTGTGGGTGGTATAAATAAACCTAGTGGGATCTCTAATATGTTCAAAGAGCACTTTCGAGTTCAGTCCCCTCTCGGTCCCTCAACCGTGAAAGTAGATACTGAGCCCAACAGTCGTGGAGTTAAACCTCTAATGCGATTCTCAAGTAAGCAAGTGAGTGCAATCATAACTCGTATGAGCCGAGGCAAATCTCCAGGTCATGATGGGCTCAGTATTGAGCACTTGAAGCACGCGGGTGTACATCTGCCGCGAGTCCTGTCTATGTTTTTCACAATGTGTATTAGTCACGCGTACTTACCTGCTGATCTAATGAAGACCATCGTGACTCCCATTGTGAAAAATAGGACTGGAGATATTTCTGATCAGGGTAACTATCGTCCCATTTCTCTTGCGACTATAATAGCAAAGGTGTTGGACGGTGTGCTTGATACTTGCCTTAATGACTATATACATCTTCATGATGCTCAGTTCGGGTTTCGTCCCGGACTTTCAACTGAAAGCGCTATTTTGAGTCTCAAGCACACAGTTCAATACTATGTAGATCGCGGGACGCCGGTGTACGCCTGCTTCCTTGATCTCTCCAGAGCCTTCGATCTTGTCTCGTATGATGTGCTCTGGGGGAAAATGGCAAGCAGGGGTATACCCGCGGAAATATGTGGGCTATTCCAGTATTGGTATGGCAATCAGACCAATCACGTGAGATGGGATGGTACGCTCTCTGAGCCTTATAGGTTGGAGTGTGGGGTGAGACAAGGAGGTCTGACGTCCCCCAGGCTTTTTAACCTCTACGTAGATGACCTCTTAGAGGGACTCAGCAGCATGCGTGTCGGATGCAGTGTTGGTGGTGTTAGCATTAACAACATCAGCTATGCGGACGATATGGTGCTGTTGGGTCCGTCTGCGGGGGCGGTAGGGAAATTACTGAAGACTTGTGAAGCCTACGCTGCCGCGCATGGTTTAACTTATAATGTGAAAAAATGTGAGTACATGGTCTTTAAGGTCGGCGGCAAATGCCGGGAAGAGGGACCCGAGCTGCTTATAAATGGGTCAGTAATTCGTAAAGTATCTTCTTTTAAATACTTGGGTCATTTTCTGTCCGACGACCTTAAAGACGATGTAGATATAGAAAGGGAGCGCAGGGCACTTGCCGTCCGGTGCAATATGTTGATCCGTAGATTTGCTCGGTGTACGGACCTAGTTAAAATCACCCTTTTCAAGGCTTACTGTCAGAGTCTGTACACGGGTAATCTATGGATCAATTACACCAAAAGGTCGCTAGATGCCCTGCGAGTCCAGTATAATAATGCCTTCAGGATGTTGTTGAGACTACCTCGCTTCTGCAGTGCGTCGGGGATGTTCGCGCAAGCTCGTACCGACGGGTTTCACGCGATGGTCCGTAAAAAAAGTGCCTCGCTACTCAGGAGAGTGAGAGATAGTCGCAACAGCATCCTGAGAACTGTAGCGGAGAGCTACAGCTCTCCAATTGTAATTTTTCTTGTGCAGAGGGTAATTGGTACTAACACTAGATAATAAGTTATTTAATATTATGTTACTAACACTCTATGGATCTTTTTGTGTCCGAAATAAAATAAATTATTATATTATATTATTGGGTGTTTTAACAAATATTATAGTAGGCGTCGAAACCTGTCTGGTGGTAGGTAGGTTCTGAGTGGAGCGAACCTGCGAGCCGGCGACCTCCGCAGCGTAACGAAGGTTGAGTGGGTGAAGCGTAACTCAGGCCGACGACAAGCAAACTTTAGGGACTGCTTTTTTTATGGGTCTCAGTTTTTAAGTAAGGTTTTTTACTTTTATTTTATTAGGTTTTTTTTTATATTAATTTTACAATGTTTTAAGGGTTCTTAAGGGTTTTCATATTGATCTAGGGGTAGTTGTAACGGTTTTTCCAATTCGTTTAAGGATTCTTATGGATTCTCAAAATTTATAAGGGTATGGAATACGTCTCAAGAACACGACGACACGCGAGCTGCGCGCAGCTCGCGCACCCAAGCAAATACTAGTTATACTATATAAAGCTCGATTACCACTCACTCACTGACTCACTGACAGAATTGTTCTCCCTGATGGTGGATGGGGAGGTGGGTATATTTTGACAGATTCGTAAAGAAGTAACTCCCGCGAGTATGGGAAAAGTGCCAAACCTCCCCTTTTCACCCCCCTTCTTCCCCCTCCCTACCGTATCTCAAAAACAAAGAGACTTGGAACATATTTTTTTTTAGATTCGTATAGAGGAGGCTCGGGAAAGTAAAAACCAGTTTTCAAAATTGACCCCTTTTTCCCCCTTCTCCCCCCTTTAGGCGGATCTCGGAAGTTGAGAGACTTGGAACATTTTTTTTTTCAGATTCGTAAGAAGGGGCCTAGAGTTAGTCGAAATCATTTTTCAAAACTCCCCACTCTCCCCCTCTTCACCCCTCCCCCCATCGTATCTCGGAAACTAGGACACGTAGCGGCTTTTTGATTTTTACTATAAATTATTAATGAGGAGCGTTTAAATTTGTAAACGGAGGGTATCCTCCCCGCCCCAACCTCCCCTAAAAATAAAAGGGCTATAACTTCGTAACGGTCAGAGATAGCCATTATGTGTTTGAACAAATATTATAGTAGGCGTCGAAACCTGTCTGGTGGTAGGTAGATTCTGAGTGGAGCGAAGGGGGGAGGTGGCGAGCGAAGCGAGCCGGCGACCTCCGCAGGGTAACGAAGGTTGAGTGGGTGAAGCATAACTCAGGGCGACGACAAGCAAACTTTAGGGTAGTTTTTTTTAATGGGTCTGAGTTTTTAAATAAGTTATTTTTTATAAGCAATTTTTTTTTAAATTGGTTTTTAGAATGTTTTAGGGGTTTTTAAGGCGATATAGGGGTATTGTAACGGATTTTCAAATTATTTTAAGGATTCCTATGGATTCTCAAAATTTTATGATGGTTAGGAATACTTCTCAAGAACACGACAACACGCGAGCTGCGCGCAGCTCGCGCACCCACGCAATTACTAGTTATACTATATAAAGCTCGATTACCACTCACTCACTCACTCACTCACTGACAGAATTGTTCTCCCAGATGGTGGATGGGGAGGTGGACTGGGTATATTTTGACAGATTCGTAAACAAGTAACTCCCGCGAGTATGGGAAAAGTGCCAAACCTCCCCTTTTCACCCCCCCTTCCTCCCCCTCCCTACCGTATCTCAAAAACAAAGAGACTTGGAACATATTTTTTTTCAGATTCGTATAGAGGAGGCTCGGGAAAGTAAAAACCAGTTTTCAAAATTGACCCTTTTTTCCCCCTTCTCCCCCCTTTAGGCGGATCTCGGAAGTTGAGAGACTTGGAACATTTTTTTTTTCAGATTCGTAAGAAGGGGCCTAGAGTTAGTCGAAATCATTTTTCAAAACTCCCCACTCTCCCCCTCTTCACCCCTCCTCCCATCGTATCTCGGAAACTAGGACACGTAGCGGCTTTTTGATTTTTACTATAAATTATTAATGAGGAGCGTTTAAATTTGTAAACGGAGGGTATCCTCCCCGCCCCAACCTCCCCTAAAAATAAAAGGGCTATAACTTCGTAACGGTCAGAGATAGCCATTATGTGTTTGAACAAATATTATAGTAGGCGTCGAAACCTGTCTGGTGGTAGGTAGATTCTGAGTGGAGCGAAGGGGGGAGGTGGCGAGCGAAGCGAGCTGGCGACCTCCGCAGGGTAACGAAGGTTGAGTGGGTGAAGCATAACTCAGGGCGACGACAAGCAAACTTTAGGGTAGTTTTTTTTAATGGGTCTGAGTTTTTAAATAAGTTATTTTTTATAGGCAATTTTTTTTTAAATTGGTTTTTAGAATGTTTTAGGGGTTTTTAAGGCGATATAGGGGTATTGTAACGGATTTTCAAATTATTTTAAGGATTCCTATGGATTCTCAAAATTTTATGATGGTTAGGAATACTTCTCAAGAACACGACAACACGCGAGCTGCGCGCAGCTCGCGCACCCACGCAATTACTAGTTATACTATATAAAGCTCGATTACCACTCACTTACTCACTCACTCACTGACAGAATTGTTCTCCCAGATGGTGGATGGGGAGGTGGACTGGGTATATTTTGACAGATTCGTAAACAAGTAACTCCCGCGAGTATGGTAAAAGTGCCAAACCTCCCCTTTTCACCCCCCTTCCTCCCCCTCCCTATCGTATCTCGGAAACTAAGAGACCCGTATTTTTTGTTTTTTACGGATTCGTATAGAGGAAGGAGGCTCGGAAAAGTAAAAACAAGTTTTCAAAAGTTGACCCACTTGTCCCCCTTCTCCCCCCTTTAGGCGGATTTCCGAAGTTGAGAGACTTGGAACATTTTTTTTTTCAGATTCATATAAAGGGGCAACGCGTTAGTCAAAATCATTTTTCAAAAATCAAAAACTCAAATTTTTACTATACATTATTATTGAGGAGCGTTTAAATTTGTATACGGAGGGTATCCTCCCGTCCCCAACCTCCCCTAAAATTGAAAGGGCTGTAACTTCGTAACGGTTAGAGATAGCCATTGGGTGCTTGAACAAATATTATAGTAGGCGTCGAAACCTGTCCGGTGGTGGTAGGTTCTGAGTGGAGCGAAGGGGGGAGGTGGCGAGCGAAGCGAGCCGGCGACCTCCGCAGCGTAACGAAGGTTGAGTGGGTGAAGCGTAACTCAGCTTTTAACGATTCTAATGAATTCTTTTTTTTATTGAATTAGGTTTTAGAATGTTTTAGGGGTTCTTAAGGGTTTTCATACTGATTTAGGGGTTGTTGTAACGGATTTTCCAATTATTTTAAGGATTCCTATGGATTCTCAAAATTTTATGATGGTAAGGAATACTTCTCAAGAACACGACAACACGCGAGCTGCGCGCAGCTCGCGCACCCACGCAAATACTAGTTATATTATAAAATTCTTTACGCACTCATGGATATGTCCTGGCCGACTACACTTGTCAGATGAGATGATGGCCACACTAAGAAAACTAAGATTTGAAAGAGGAAGACTACTTTGAGCGCAGGCCACACCGCCAGCTAGCGGGCGAACATCGTTTCACCTCTTTACATACTTCGGGGTTCACACCGCGAGCTACCGAAAAAGCCGAACGAAGTATGGTTCGCTTCGCTCGCCCGCCCGCTAGCTGGCGGTGTGGCCTAGAGAGTGCGTGCTAGGTAGGTTTTATATAACTAACTGTATTTTTTATCTTTCTCCTAAATTAAAATTTAATTGAACAAGTCTGCTTATCCTTTTATTTTAATAGGATCAAGTAGATTTGTTACAACGCGTGCCGCAATTTTTGTTTTACCGCTACACCGTAGTTTTGTGAAATAAGCCTTGATGCAATTGGATTAAGTATCATCTTTGAATAAACATGTAAATATGGAGTAAATCGGCTTTTCTTTTGATAAAAAATATATAAAAGGTAAGATTTGGTTATTTGCTTGCACAATTATTGCGACATGCCTCGAGGTCGGAGGTCATCAAAAACAGCTAGCGAAATTCATGAAAAAAAAATATTTTTGAAAGAACTAGAAAGTTGTGATTTTTTTATTCTTATAACCCCTTCCTTCCTAAAAAAACTTTTTGCTTCCCGACATCATTTAAAATTGCACCATTTGCATCCGAATTTCCGTTTGAAAATATAACTGTTAGTATTCCATTTTGACCCCGCTCCTACTAGACTAGAGGGCGCCAGGGTACTGGTTGCACACGGGCGCCACAAGGGCTAGAGACGCCTCTGAGTACGGGGGAGCCCAAATACAGTCCTCAGGATGATTGGCGAGAGAACCGATACTGTTCTGCTCAGGTTCACTGAACTCCATGTGTTGCAGGACCGGTGAGCCTACTGTGCAGGGGTAGACGGTGTCGGGCGGAAGGAAACGCCCGGGTGCTTCCATTGTGAGGATCGACCGGAGGACACGGTGGAACACACGGTGGAGGTGTGCCCCGCGTGGGCGGAGCACCGCCGTGTCCTCGAAGCGGCGATCGGCGGCGGCGACCTCTCGCGTCCGGCCCTGGTGCAAGCCATGGTCCGGAGCGAGACGGAATGGGACGCCGTCACCTCCTTCTGCGAAGCAGTAATGCTAGAGAAGGAGGTGGCGGAACGTGAGAGGGAGAGAACCTCTCAACGTCCCGGCCGCCGCGGGAGACGCCCCGGGCGTCGGGGGCCACCACCACGTGGCCCCCGGCCACCGTAGGCGCGGGCCTGTGGACGGTGGGCTATGGGCTAGCTCGCCGTCCGTCCGTCTCATGACGACAGGCCGTGTCGACGGCACGTTCGTGTTCCACGCGCGCCTCAAAGAAAGTCAGCAAAAGGGAAGGGGTCCGTAGGGACCGATGGGTTGCGGGACTGTTCGAAAGAGATACCGTGGCCCCGGAACACAAAGGGCGATGAAGGAACATGGATGGGTTTTAGTCAGTAAAAGTCTGACACTCCCTCCTGCTCCGCCCAGAGCGGGAGGAGTTATTTGATGATTTCCCATCCGAAAAAAAAAAAAAAAAAAAAAAAGGGGTAGACGGTGTGAAGGTATATAATAGTTTGTTATTGGTGCCGATTCCCTTGTTCACAAACTAAACTAAATTTAAGTTGGATGCATCTTTTTCTTTCTATTTCATTATGAAAAGGACAGATGATAAATATTAGTTTAATCCTGTCAAATTAGTCAGCACCTGACGTAATTTGATGTAATTTTAGTAATCAACTTTTTAATCGCATCTGGTGCTGATTAATTTGACAGATCATAACTAAAATTTATCTTCTGTCCTTTTCTTAATGAAATAGAAAGAAAAAGATGCACTGAACTTAAATTTGGTTTAATTTGTAAACAAGGGAATCGGCACCATTGTTACTTTTTAATTACTAACATTAGATAATAAGCCAAATTCTTGTTACTAACAACCTTACCTGTACCTCTTAAACTTATTTTTAATAAGTCAATGGTGGACGGCGTATTTCCTGAGAGGTGGAAGGAAGCTTTGGTAGTCCCTATTTTCAAATCTGGAGAAAAGCAACTAGTATCCAACTATCGACCCATCTCTATTTTAAACATATTCGGCAAAATACTTGAAAAGTTAGTCACCAAAAGCCTAAATGCCCATGTGAAACAGAGTATTACAAACCACCAACACGGTTTCATCAATTCGAGGTCAACCTCTACTAACCTAATGTGTTATGTGTATCATGTTAATTACAGTAAAACAACTTAACACTGCACATGTTCATGTATTATAAGATATCGAGATTACAATAATTGTTGCACGCCATTACTTCAACCAGTCTCTCGTACTAGTGTTGTCCTCGCATCCGTCACTATACACTAGTGATGTCAACTTACTAAACATACTACATCTTTCCCTTATAATTATAATTAATTTTAACAAACATAATCAGCTAAATGTTTTGGAGGGATTATGTTTCTCCTAGGTCTCGACTGAAAATCTCGCACTTGCTCTTGGGCATCTTCCACTCTAATTACATCTTGATCATTACTATTCCTTCTTTCCATAGATACATTTTGTTCTTCTGATTGTACATGTTCATTGTCTAATAAATCCAAATTACATTTTTGTTGAACATTTACATCTTTATTAAATGAAGGTTTTACATGCAATGTATTCCTTCTAAGTATTTGCCCATTAACATCTTTTAAAATCAGAGACCTCGGAGATGAGTGAATTTCTACAACATTTGCTGGGACCCAAACATTATCCTTTAAGTAAACTACATTTTGGCCAGGATAAAAAGAGTGTTTGTTACATTTGGCAGTCTTATCATAGTTTTTTTTATTGTACATATTTACTTTGTCTTGAGATTCACTAAAATTTGTTACCAACTTTGGTTTTAAAAGTACATCATGAATAGGTAGTTTGGTTCTTGTCAATCTGCTAAATAGTAACTGTGATGGTGTGTACTGTGAACCTAGTATTGGAGTATTTCGATACTCTAGCAATACTTCTTGAAAATCAGCACCACTCTCAGTTGATTTATTTAGCATATTTTTAGCTATTCCAACAAATCTTTCAACAAAACCATTGGACCTAGGATATTTTGGGCTTGAAGTAATTAATTTTATATTCCAAAGTGTTGCAAAATTCTGGAACTCAAAAGAGTTGAATGGCATATTATCAGCCCTCAAGATCCTTGGTATGCCATGAGTTGAAAAAATATTCTTCAATAAATTAATCACCGTAGATGCAGTTAATGAATTTACATGAATTAAATCAAACCACTTAGAATAATAGTCAGTTACAATTAAATAAGTCTTGCTATTCCACTGTAGAAAATCACATGCTATTTTTTGAAATGGTAAAGTAGGTATCTCATCAAGCAACATAGGTTCTTTAGATTTTTTCGCACTATATTTTTCACATGTTTCACATTTTGAAATAATATTAATAAAATCGGTCTCAAGATTTGGCCAGTAAAATAAAGATTTTGCTCTAGCAATTGTCTTATTTATTCCAAAATGACTTGAATGAACTTTTTTAATTACTCTATCTCTTAATACTAATGGCACTATAATCTTATAATCTAAATAAACAATTCCATTCTCATATGTAATGTTATCTTTACATTTATAGTAAAATTTAACAGTATCAGTTACTTTATTTTTGCATTTAGGCCATCCATTTTTATAGTATAATATTAATTGTTGAAGGACTAAATCATTTTCAGTTTCTAACTTAATGAGACTTTGTACTTCTTCACTGACATTGATAGTGTGTACAGTTTTAGTAAGAGAACTATCCAATTCTATATTGTCAGCAGTGCTTGAAGCACGACTTAAAGCATCAGCTACATGCATCTTAGAACCTGGAGTGTACTGAACATCCAAATCATAAATGCTTAGTTTTATTCTTATTTTTCTTAAACGTTGAGAACCAATACAATTAATTTCTTTCTTCATAACTGCCACTAATGGTTGATGATCTGTTTGCATAATCACATGCCTTCCATACACATAGTAGTGAAACTTTTTACAGGCAAAAAGTATTGCTAAAAATTCTTTATCAATTTGTCCATACTCAGATTCACAAGCAGATAAACTTTTTGAGGCATATGAAATTGGATGACCATCTTGAATGAGTACACAGCCAATTGCATCCTTAGAACTGTCAGTCTGAATTACAATTTGTTTTTTGGGATCAAAATTTACAAGCACTGGTGGACTTATTAAAAGATTCTTAATATTATTGACGCATGTAGTATAACTAATATTCCATACAAATTCTACATTTTTCTTTAATAGTTGCCTCAGTGGACTTGTTACTTCAGACATATTGGGGATGTATTCCCTAAAATAATTAACAAAACCTAAAAATCTCTGAAGACTTTGCTTATCACTTGGCATGTCATATTCTAAAACAGCCCTAATCTTATCTTTGTCTGGTACTAAATTTCCATTTACGATTTCATGGCCAAAATATTTAACTACATTAGGTAAGTATTGAATTTTCTTTGGATTAAACTTGATATTCAACTCACGTGCTCTGCTGAGGACTTTTTCGAGAATCTCATCATGTTTTTCTTTGGATTCCGCATGAATTAAGAAATCATCGATGTATGTAAACAAACCTTCTATGTCACTAAAGCAATTTCTACAGTTTTCTTGAAAAACTTCAGCTGAGATTTCAAGTCCAAATGGTAAGACATTAAAACAATAAGATCCATAAATTGTAGAGAATGTACAGTACTTTTTACTGTCATCAGTCAAACGAATCTGCCAAAATGATTCTTTCAGATCTAAAACAGAGAAGAATTTTGAATGACCTATTTGTGACTTTAAATCATTGATAGTTGGAATTTCATAATACTTTTTAAGAATACACTCATTGAGAGCTCTAGGGTCTAAACATAAACGGATAGAACCATCATTTTTTTCCACAATAACAATCCTATTCACCCATTCTGTAGCTTCCTCAACTTTGGATATCACACTTAGTTTACACAGTCTGTCCAGCTCATTTTTTAATTTATCTTTTAATTTTAAAGGAACTCTATGTGGAGGTTTGGATACTGGAATAGAGTTTTCTTTTAATAAGATTCTATATTTTTTAGGAAATTGACCTGTGCCTGAGAAAACATCTTTATACCTATCCATCAGTATCTGTTTGTTTGGTTGATTATTTTGTATACTGTTTATAAACTTTCTTTCAACAATGCCTAATAACAAACATGAATTCTTCCCCAATGTTGGTTGATATCCAGAACTAGTAACAATGAAATCTAATAAATAAACTTTTGACTTTAATGTTGTTTCCAATAGAACAGTACCATAAGTTTTAATTTTTGATCTGTTGTACGCCTGTAATGTGACTTTTGTTTTACAAAGTTTGATATTATTAATTTTATTCCTTGAAATTTTATTTTGTATTTCCTCTAGCAATGAAATAGGTATTAGGTTAACATCAGAACCAGTATCCAGTTTGAAGGTACAATTTATGACATTTTCAATGATTAGATTCTGTTCCCAACAGTTAGCATTATGTATTTGACCTACCGATTCACAAAAAAGTTCCTCATTGTCATTTTGCTCCTCGGATACTACTTGCACTTTTTTGGTGCGGCACACTTTTGCGAAGTGGTTATATTTTCCACATTTTGTACATTTTGTTCCTCTTGCAGGGCATTTATTGATGTCCCTCTCATGTTGGCCACCACACCACTTGCACTGTATAGTGGAATTTTTCACCTGCACCTTGTGAACGTCCCCAATTTCTGTAGAGTCAGATTGAATTTCTTTGATTTGTGAGTTTGTCACCTCTGAGAGACGTAGCCTCTTTATAGTTTTATCCAAATCCACATCCCCCATGCTCAATAAATTCTCTTGTTCTACTTTGTTGGTGGTGCCAAAAATAAGCCTATCGCGGATGGCTTCATTTTCGTTTGTGAATTCGCAGTTTTTAGCTAGACTCTTCAAGTCTGTGAGATATATATCAAATGGCTCATTCAGTCGCTGAGAGCGCTTATAAAATAAAAACCTTGAGAACAGTACATTCTTCTTTGGTTCACAATAATCATCGAACGACTTCAATACGTCGTTGAATGTTGCTTCCTTTTTTTTACCTTCGACATCAACAAGCTTGTCGAAATTGAAATTATTATAAATTTGTACTCCATCCTCACCAATGACATTTAATAAAATAGCGATCTTTCGCTGATCCTTTTCATCATCCAGGCCAGAGGCAATAAGATATATACTTAGCTGTTGCTTAAACCTTTTCCAATGGCTTGGTAAATCCCCACCGAGACACAGTTTTTCGGGCAGGTTATAGGACGCTGCGGCCATGTTTGCACTTTTGCAGTTGTTGCACACAGTTACAAACTGTACAGCGATGGTACGTTATCAAAACAGTTACGGCTGCGCCATGTATCATGTTAATTACAGTAAAACAACTTAACACTGCACATGTTCATGTATTATAAGATATCGAGATTACAATAATTGTTGCACGCCATTACTTCAACCAGTCTCTCGTACTAGTGTTGTCCTCGCATCCGTCACTATACACTAGTGATGTCAACTTACTAAACATACTACATTATGTCTCAGCCATATCAGAGTCTCTTGATAAAAGAATCCCGGTAGATACTATATACACAGATTTTAGTAAGGCATTTGACAAGGTTGACCACAACATTCTTATTAAAAAACTGAATCGATTCGGAATTGGGGGATCATTGCTTAAATGGTTCCATTCTTACCTCGTTGGTAGAAATTCAAAAGTGGTAATCAACGGTCACCATTTTGACACCTTTCCAGCAACTTCAGGAGTCCCACAGGGCTCGCACTTGGGCCCTGTCCTCTTTAATATCTTTATTAATGACATTACGGTATGTTTCAAGCACTCTAGTTTCTACCTGTTTGCTGATGACGTCAAAATCATGAGGCTAATAGTGACAGACTTAGATGCCGCACTGTTACAAGCTGATCTCGATAGAATGGCGGATTGGTGTAGGGTAAACAGAATGTCGCTTAATGTTTCAAAATGTTATTGTATGCAATTCTCTCGCAATAAAATAGTGCTATCCCACAATTACACACTGCACCAGCAAACACTACAAAAGGTAGAGGAAGTTCGTGACCTGGGAATTGTGTTTGACAAAAAACTGAAATTTGATAAGCATATAATAAATATTACCTCAAAAGGGTTCAAAGTGCTTGGATTTGTCTTGCGCAATAGCAGGGAATTTTCTAAAGCGTCAACTACAATTAAATTATATAACGCACTAGTTCGCCCACTCCTTGAATACAACAGCACCGTATGGAATCCTCACTACGACATTTACACTAAACGCTTGGAAAGTGTGCAAAGACGTTTTCTGTACCATCTGTGCTACAAAGACCGTCTGGCAAAAAAAATCAGGAGCTACGACTTGAGACTACAACATTATAAAATGTCCTCGTTATTACATAGAAGACAGGTTCTAGATCTCACATTTCTTCACAAACTGTTCAATGGGGTTGTTGACTGTAGCGAGCTTCTTGGAAAGCTGCAGATAAGCGCACCATCTCGCTTGCCGCGCAAATGTAACTATAACCTTTTTTATGTGCCGGGATCCAAAACAAACCTCGGACACTTTGCCGTTTTGCCAAGGCTCTGTAGGCGGTATAACGAAGTATCGAAGCGTAATCAAGTAGATATTACATGCAAACTTGCTAGGTTTAAAAAAGACTTGCAAGTCACCGTACCCTAGTCGTAGTATTTTGTTGTTCTTGTATTATTATTTTAATATATTTTTTCTAATTGTTCATTTCTGTTGTTATTATAGTTCATCTTTTATGTAATTCATCTTGTTTCTTTTGTATATTTTTTTGTGTAATGTATTTTGATTTGTTTAGATTTTTAACATTATCAAATTTATTGTATGTACCTACCTAGATTATAAGTGAATGGTGTGGTCTCCTATAATTGGAAGCGCACACTTGTATTTGTCTCTGATCTATACATACTTGCATGTAATTGTGTAGTTTCTGTTGGAGATCCAATAAATAAATAAATAACCTTGCCTTGCGGACTTTTTTGTCTGAAATAAATAATTTTTATTTTATTTATTTATTATTGTTTTCATAATCTATACCTACAATTAAGTAATATAGAAGTATCAGTTTGTAAACAGATTTTTACTGAATGCACATGAAAGTACATACGGTACATAAAATAAAACATAAAACATTTTTTTTTTATTTTGTCTGTTGATAGTAATTGTTAAAGATGCTCTTTGACTGCATCAGAAAGTAACTCGTACCTCGCTAAAAATACCTAAATTTATTTTGCCCGCGGATATTACGGATATTCGCAACCGTCACATCACTAGCTCAAGGGTGCTCAGTAATCGGATAGCGGCTGTAACACGACCTCTTCAAACTCGATTCGATGTGTTACGAAATTTTCATCCTGAGCTCTAACTAAAGCACCTTTTTTTTTTTTTTTTTCGGATGGGAAATCATCAAATAACCCCTCCCGCTCTGGGCGGAGCAGGAGGGAGTGTCAGACTTTTACTGACTAAAACCCATCCATGTTCCTTCATCGCCCTTTGTGTTCTGGGGCCACGGTATCTCCCGAACACTCCGTGTCCGGTGAGGACCTGCGTCAGGCGGAAGGTGAGGACGCCGTGGCGTCTCTCAAGCCACTCCTCAAAGAGGGGACTTATCGCCACTATTGTGGCGTGCCCTGCACCGGGTTGCGACAGTCGCTCTCTCCATGTCGCCATGAGATCCCGTAACTAAAGCACCTGAAGTGAAAGTTAAGTAGGTACTAAGTAGATTGAGGACATAGCATAGAATAATCAGCCTATAATGTTCCCACTGCTGAGACCACCCATAACATACCTACCGAGTTTCCTCCGTGCCTCGGAATGCCGTTAAGCTGTTGGACCCGTACTAACTGGGTTGTGGAAGTCAGATAGGCAGTCGCTCCATGTAAAATACTGGTATTCAGCTGCATCCGGTTCAACTTATTTGGGAAAAGGCTAGGCAGATGATGAATGTTCCCACTGCTGGGACGCATGCCTTCCCTTTATGAAACTATTATGGCATAAGCCATAATCCATCACGCGGGCCCGGTTGACATGTTTTCGATTTTTTTATTTTATTACATTTCCTCACGATGTTTTCCTTCACCGTTTTGAGAGCAGTGGTGATGAAATAAATTACACAAAGTAATTCTCCTGGCTGGGGTCGAACCCATGGCCTACGGCTCGTAAGTCGGGTAAGCCTGGGGACCTCGCTCACTATATATACACGGCCACAACCACGAATTGTGGCTGCAGAAGCTTCGACTAGGAAGGTCGAACACAGCCGTCCGACCAGTTTTGTTCATGATGAAGGCCGGTCATGCGACAACTCGTGGTCGTGGACGCGAACTGCGCGAGGTCTACTATAGGTATGCAACCCAAAGTGGTAGTGGAATGGCCATGTTTGTCAAACCGATGGCCAATAGAGCAAAGTCCTGAAGGCCTAGAAGTGACAATCTTTTTCATGGTATTTCGTAGTTCTACAACGACGTTTAATCTAAGATCCCTTACAGAATACTTATTTTGTTAAGTATTTTACTTTTTTTTTTATCATCATTGTGACTTTTAATGATTTTTGTGATTTTTATTTACATTCTTTTTGAATAGAACTTGTTATGAATTTTATATGATTATTGTGAATGTGGGGACCATGTGGGTCACATTTATATTTTTTGTTTATTTTTTCCCACAACTGTCTGGCAGTTTGAGTACTCTAAGCGACCTACCCAAATGTCCTTTCTTTGGTATTGTTCGTCGTTTCGTTGAGCTCCTTGAGTTATAAGTCGAGCTACACGTTAACTGACAAATGCTTGCACTGACTGGATAGGTCCACTCAAATCTGTATGGTTCTTTCTTCAAAAGACCATCTCAGACACTAATCTGCATAGTCCTCATGTGAATTGAGCAAAATTGTCTGGACTTTAAAAGAGACTATGACCTCTGAGTTTGTTTCGGCTGTTTCTTCTCAGAGTAGTCAGGTACGAAACACCGGCCCCATCTAGTTTAAAAAAATGACGTGTAAAAGTGTTTGTAAAAACCTACTTGCAAAATAAACATCATTTATCAGAACGACCTTCAACGAGCTGGTTAATGGATGAAAAGTACCTATTTTATATCAAATTAAATATGTCAATAAATATATTGCAAATGGGTTGACTAAAAAAATTCAGTCCAGAATACAATTTTTTTTTTTTTGGGACTGAAAATTTACATCGGTTATTTAAAAATCATCTGCTGTTTTGTACAAAACTGCAATACCTACACTTGATGTTTACACAGCCGAATAAGAATAGGTACTTATCCAAAGTATAAATTTCCGAGGTATAATTTCCAATCACTCTTCGACGCTGCAAGAAAAATTTAGTCCAAAATGGCTATAGAAAACTTTTCTCCACAATACACCAGCTCATAAAAGTTTAAATCGTATCTGTTGGCAGTTCTCCCATCGCAAAGTGTTTTGTTATGTCGTATACCTGTCCTTTCCTCTCGATTTAATCTTATAAAGTTATTGGGGGTGGAGCTGCCGTGAAACTATATTTTCATAAATATTTTGCTCTGAAAATTGAATAGGGATGATTCCTGACTAAAAAAACATGATTCTGTTTAGTCCGTCACTTAGATTATCTTGGGGGCTTGTGACGTCACTTTCCGGTAAAAAATGCACTCAAATGTGACACGTTCAATGCACTGTATCGTCTTCATTTTTTGTTTACGTGAACAAAGAAAAAATACGTGTCCAATATATTTTAGAAATCTATCTGACGAACTAATTCAATTTTTTTGTCATCTACCCTATTGTTAATAGGGACAGGGCCTGCGAGGATTTAATGAAACTTAAGTTGTTTAGATAGGAACAAACAAGGAGAATAACAAATGTTCCTATCGGATCAACTAAATGGTTGTTTCGTTGGGAACAAAAAATAGTTGATCCGTTTCAGTTGATCGGTTTAGTTGATCCGAGTGGAAAACGTGAATGAAACTATTACTGTCGCGCTGCGTCAAGCCTATCCCCGTAGTGTGCGATAGGGAAAGCAGATTATTTATCACAAAAAAATTAACGAAATCGATGTTTCGTATTCCCCTTTTTTCTACTCGAAAACTAACCCGATTCAATTATTTTTGTAAAGCACGTTAATCCGTTGGCTCCGGCTGTCATTTGTAGATCTTTGACAGTCGTTACAGGTAGTCAGTGGCCCGAAAGTCTGACAACCAGTCTTACCAAGGGGTACTGTATTACCCAGTATTAACTGGGTTGTGGAGGCCTATGTCCAGCAGTGGACGTCTTTCGGCTGAAATGATGATGATGAACTGGGTTGTGTAAAATACTGGTATTCAGCTGCATCCGGTTAGACCGGAAGCCGACATCAACATATTTGGGAAAAGGCTAGGCAGACGATGAGAAGAAATGGCGAAACAAACTCTTATCTTTAAAAGGCCCAAATAAAACACAAGAATAACGTTTTTAAAGAAATAAAATATTTATTTAACAAAATAATTTTATACATAACTTATTATTTACAATCTACATTCGATTGAAATAAGCGTTCTTACATCTAATTTGTGTTTTATTAATAATACATTGTCTTTTTAATTTGATGTAAAGACATGGAGCTGATTTTTCTAGGCATATTGACAACCTACCATAAAACTGTAGACGGTACGTAAATTTAAAACACAGATGCCATTGTTTAACACTTGTATGATTTACCTAAAAAATATTCCAGCCCACTGTAACATAGAAATGTAATAATGTGTCACACCAACACATCAAAATATTACTAGAAAAGTTAGTGCAAACAATAATAGTTTTTGTTTTAATCTTTTACTCTGGACGCTCTTAGTGTGCACGTCTTTCTACATCGTTCTCACAATATGTATAATCTCAAAATTAATGATGTAACCAAGATTTTCTAACAATATTTTGATTTTAAAAGAGTGTCCATGGAGTTTCTTGCCCGTTCTTCTCCATAGAGATCTACGCTAGGGAATGGGCAACTACAGTACTTTCTCAAGTTATTATGTCTTGTGACTGGGACTGTAGCTTTGATTTTCTTTTTTGTCTTTTTGATATTCAAAAGTGCCGTAATGGTCTGATTGAAATAAATGCTTTGAGTTTGAGTTTGTTTCATCGAAATCGGGCCAGGAATTCCAAAGTTACAGCGTTGTAAAATTTCACCGCTTTTTTTAATTTGCGTAGGAACGCAAAAGCCCGCTGCGAATGTGCGAAGGATAGTGTCATGTCCGATTGCGGGTGATGCGGAGTGTTTACACTTATTTGCACTTATACTTTTAACTCTACGAGTATTTACGTTCATAAAATTTGATTTATAAAGTGGTTTGCACTTATTATTTCGACTCGCAGCTCGCGAGCACACGTTAGTCGGATTTTGCCGTGGAGCCGTACTTTAACGTTTAATATCTGTCATTTTAGAAAAGTTTTTTCTCAGATTATCTATTTGTAGACATGCTGGAGGAGCTCGTGGCTAAATAATAACAGCCGCTCGGGTCGATCTTTAGGTTAAGCCGTGCTTGCATAGGTTGGTCTGTGGATGGGTGACCACCCATTACATACAGTTTCCTCCGTGTCCCGGAAAGCACGTTAAGCAGTTGGTCCCGGCTGTCATTTGTAGATCTTTGACAGTCGTTACAGGTTGTCAGTGGCCCAAAAAGTCTGACAACCAGTCTTGCCTAGGGTATCGTATTACCCAGTACTAACTGGGTTGTGTAGGTCAGTTAGGCAGTCGCTCCATGTAAAATACTGGTATTCAGCTGTAACATCCACATAATTGGAAAAAGGCTTGGCAGATTATGATGCTGATAACAAAAAAGGTTGGTGTGACTCATTGCCTTATATCTTACGATTGCGAATCATATTTTAATCATCATACAACTTGACACTGATTTTGTAACAATATTCTGATTTAAAAGAGTGTCTATGGAGTTTCTTGCCCGTTCTTCTCCATAGAGATCTACGCTAGGGAATGGGCAACTACAGTACTTTAGCAGTTTTTATGTCTTGTGACTGGGACTGTAGCTACATTTAATTTTCATCTTTGTTTCGACAATTCAAATGTGCCTGTAACTGGCTTACTTGAAATAAATGCTTTGATTTTGACACCATAAAACAATAATGAGGGATTTTCTTTTTAGCTCTTCTCTAGTCGCTGGATAGATGGCGTTGAACTTGGTAAGTTACTGCAAGGAATGGAACCTAAAAAAACTGATTTTAACAAAGCGCGAGAAAACTACGTTATATTCGGAAGCAAAGTGTCAGTCAACGAGCGTATGTGACGTGACGCAATGTTTTTGCTTTGGCACCAAGTAACGTAGTCAGTTCAACGCCATCTACAGAGTTCTTGGAAACTATGATTTTTTTTAATACCTCAAAAAGAAAACCTCTCATTCCAAGACAACAATCTCAAAAAAAAAAAAAAATTTGGATCTGAAAACCCGATATATTTTCAATTAATTGCTAAATTCGATTTTTGGTTGCTTTGAAATCAATAAAAAGTTGAGTCATTGAGTTGAATAAACAGTGACGTCACAGTTTGCTATTGCCATACAAACTGAGAGAACCGCGTTTTGACAGCTCTTAAAAAGTCACTCAATTGATTGGTGTGTCATCTACCCCATTGCAAAAAAACCTAAGAAAATTTGAATTTCGCGGGCTACCCTGACGATTAAAATACCCCTTCAGGGTAAAAACTAAGGTTGTATTACTTGCGAAATTTAGATGTAAGTACATTATCAACTTCCTTCTTCTGATAACATTTTCTTTAATTCTGATTTTAAAAATGTGGCCTCTTCTATCATTTCTTGACGTGTTCTAGGTGGCTTCGATGGGTGACCGGCTTTGAACCTGAAAGACATAGAGGTAAGGTTTAATTTTTTAAAAATTGGAAGTTTCTAGTTTTAGAAATATAGCTTTATAAAAAAAAAAAAAACATATTTAATCTTGAATCCATACCGATATTACATTATTATATTGTCTAGTCTTTTTTTCTGTTATTGCACCTACTGTGTATTATCTTTGCATCACCTTAAAGTAGACTGGTAGAAAATGCCCAAGGCATTAAGTTCGCCTTAGTACAGTTTTTAATTGTGCGTAAAGTTTTAATAAGTAAATATAAGATGCGAACGTGTCTCTGTATGTAACTTCTCACATCTTGATGGCTGGCGGGACTTAGATGAAACTTGGCGCACGAATAGATCACGGCCTGGGCTAGGACATTATGATGCTGATTGGGGGAGCAGACCTCCCTCGTGCGGAAGGACGCATAGCGCTCGAATAGATAGATAATTTAAGGTTTATTTTTAAACATAATAATGATTGTACTTACTGGTCATGTTTAGCCAATTCCAAATATATGAGATCGTTATCAATGAAGTCTCCTTTTTTTCTCGGCATTATGTGGCAGTGGAGATGCTGAAATGAAAATAAGGATAAATCTTATTAGGCTAAACTAATATTATACAAAGGAAAACATAAAATTAATAATATCACGCCACGCCACGCCTGGAAGAGTAAAACTAATTTCTTTCGTTCTATAAATATATAATACACCCACATTTCACCCCGCTTGCCGAGGTTGGTCCGTGGATGGGTGACCGCCCATTACATACCGAGTTTCCTCCGTGTCTCGGAAAGCACATTAAGCTGTTGGTCCCGGCTGTCATTTGTTGAGCTTTGACAGTCGTTACAGGTAGTCAGTGGCCCGAAAAGTCTGACAACCAGTCTTACCAAGGGGTATCGTATTACCCGGTACTAACTGGGTTGTGGAGGTCAGATAGGCAGTCGCTCCATATAAAATACTGGAATTCAGCTGCATCCGGTTAGATTGGAAGCAGACCCCAACATAGTTGGAAAAAGGCTAGGGAGATGATGATTGTATGTAGTTTTCTCCAAAGCACGTATTTTACAATGCCATAGCTGTAGCAATGATGTAGCCGCAATGGTACATCATTGCATTCATACGAAGCAGGGCCGGGTCGCTAGTACTATAAAAATAAACTAGCACTTTGCCCGCAACTTTGTCCGCAAAAATTGTGATAGCTCGACTAATTTGAATGATATAAATATAATTTATAGCCTATGCTACTTCCTGATAATTTTGCTTTCTTCTGGTGAAAAATGGTTAAAATTGGTCCAGTAGTTTCGGAGCTTATTCGGTACAAACATTTTTTTTTTTGTAATATTAGTATATAGTTATTACCTTGACAGTTTGTCCCGCTTCCCGTCCATCTTGTATCGTCACTGTACACGACTGAGCTTCGTGGACCATTTCCATCAACTGTAACATAAGATACCATACCAACATGAGTTGTTCTACACATACAAGGTGTCCAGTAATTAATGGATAACCTTGAAATAGTAGAACTTATGGCCATTTAGAAGAAAAAAAATCATAAGTAGTACTTAGCAAAAATACGAAAAAAAAAAACTATTACTTTTTAAGATAAGATGACGTACGAGACCTGTAAGCAAGTTCATTTATTTTGGAAAATTAGTATGAATTAATGTTTAAACAAAGTTTAAACATCTTGTGTAAAAAAAATGTATGCATTTAAGAGTGACCAATAATTTTAAAATAATGTCGGTTTCAAGTAGATTTGATAATGGTACTATTCATAATTGTATCTCCCTTAAATAGTGAATTATTGCTAATAATGTAGACAAGGAGAAAATAATACTGAAGCAAAAAAATCTTATATGCCCCCCCCCCCCCTCCCATTCATAAGCAGGCCCTACAGCTGCGGATGAAATTTTTTTTCTGAATGGCCATGGGTTCTGCTAAGGGCCATTGCAAGGTTATCCATTCGTCGCCGGACACCCTGTATAAATAAAATTGATGTGTCTGTTTGTAAACAGATTTTTACTGAATGCTTATGTACGTTACCAAAATATTTTTTTTTTAATTTTTGTCATTCTGTTTGTTCCAGCTAATCTCAGAAACGGTTGGACTGTCGTTTTGACGTGTCTTTTACTGGCAGATAGCTGATGTTATAAGGAGTAAATTAAGTTATTTTTATTTAAGAAAAAGGTGCAAAACAATTAAAACTCTAAACCCCTATCAATAGTACATTTCTAACATTAGTCGTCTTTTCTGAAAAGAGTGTAGTACCCCTAATTTGACACTGAATTTTGAACGTACTGCTTACCACAGAATGTTTAAAATCCAACTGTTTTTAACGCACTGGAATAAGCTTCACTGAATTCTGAATGCTCGGCTCAATATTTAGAGTTTAAAATCCAGTGCACGATAGAAAATCATCGCATACGCACCCTTTGTACAATTCGTATCGTCCTGTAGAAGTCTGACGCCTCTTCTTCAGTTAAATCTCTGTTTCTTTCCGCCATTCTGATTGGAGCTACCAAAACGTGTCCTGGTATTACGCATCTGTAAATAAATATATGAAACCGAGGTTATTTTGGAGTTCACATTGAAATATCAACCTTGGTTTAGTAGTAATAAAGGCGAAAATTTATTCAGACGTTATTTTATTTTTTTATAGATTAACAGGGAAGGTACTAATGGTAATTTGACAAAGAATATTATTCCTTTAGAGGTTGTAATAAAGTCGAAAATAAACTTGACTGCGTGTCTGTTTGTCCGCTTTGCTGTCTCACGGAAGGTTTATTAATTTATTTTCGACTTTAGTTCAACGTACAGTCGTTTTCCGCCTGATCAGTTAATTTCTTTTTTGCTTAAATCATGCGGAGGCGCCGAGCTACGCCCCCTTAAAGTTTAGGCCTATTAGGAAAGCGCCAACTTTGGCGCGCGCCAAATAACAATAACTCTCGTTTGGCGTGCGTCGTCAGTGCGCTCGGCCGATCGGTATTGTCTTTCATTCATTATTTCTATTCAAAGTCAACGGGGAGGGGCTAGAGCGCGTTTCTTTTTATATGGCAAGTGCAAACAAAAATTTGCTAAGTGGTGGTGGTGGTGGTGATATCAGGCGGAAGTGTCCACGATAGTACATCTGAATACGTTTTGTTTTATTTATAACCGAGCACAGCAAGCAGGTTCCTTTGAATTTATTTAAAATTTTAGGGATAAAAGTACCTTCAAAGCATTGCGATTCTCATATCCAATCAAATATCAAACTTATTTCTAAAAATACAAGACCCATATTTCCATAAACGTTCACAGATCATTTGTTATCAAAACTTTTACACCTAAATACCTTATCTCTCTCACTTCAAAATCAAAATCAAAGCATTATTTCAAGTAGGCCAGTTACAGGCACTTTTGAATTGTTAAACAAAGATGAAAATTAAATGTAGCTACAGTCCCAGTCACAAGACATAAAAACTGTGAAAGTACTGTACTTGCCCATTCCCTAGCGTAGATCTCTATGGAGAAGAACGGGCAAGAAACTCCATGGACATTCTTTTAAATCAATATTTTTACAAAACCTTGGTTACATCATTCATGTTGAGATGGTGCATTATCCAAGATCCATATTACTTCGGGAATCTCTATAATTCTTTACTCAACAACAAACAGCCCATAACGTCCACTGCTGGACATAAGCCTCTCCCATGATGGGAGGAATTTGCCGTAATCTCCACGCTTGGCAGGCGGATTGGAGATCGCAGTGATGAAAGACTAACAGAAAACGCTGCTGCCCATTCTCTGGTCTACGGAGGCGCAAGGTGTTCTGCCTCAGACATTAGTCGCCTTATAAGACACCCGTGAGTGTAATGGGTTGGTTCTATTTTACTCACCTCAAATTAACAAAAGCATAGGTCAGCTTCGATTTGAAGAAAACACAAGATTCAGGTACTTTGACGTGTCCGAAATCATATTGCGGCTCGTCCGGACTGACTGCGTGCGTGTCCGGCTGCGATACGGACGGAATTTCCGCGGGATATCCGGCGGCGGACGGCTCTTTGTGGACAGGCAGCAGATCCTTGCGGACACTTAAACAGTAAAGGGAGTACACTTTTGGTCTGGAAAAGAAAAAAAATCTTATTTTAAATTACATACCTACAAGTTGTAATGGGGTAGATGACACACTAATCAATTGAGATACTTTTTAATAGCTGTCAAAACGCGGTACTCTGATAGATTTTGTATGGCAATAGCAATCTGTGACGTCACTGTTTTTTCAACGCAATGACTCAACTATTTATTAATTTCAAAGCAACTAAAAATCGAATTTGGCAATGAGAGGTTTTCCTTTTGAGGTTTTAAAAAAAAACTTAGTTTCCAAGAACTCTATAGATGGCGTTGAAGTTATTATGCCAGAGCCAAAACGCTTGAAAAAAAACCATTGTGTCACGTCACATACTCTCGTTGACTGACACTTTCATTTGCTTAACCTTCCGAATATAACCAACATTTCTCGCGCTTTGTTAAAATCGGTTTTTTCAGGTTCCGTTCCTTGCATTATCATACTTACACCTAGCGCCATCTATCCAGCGACTAGGGAAGAGCTAAAAAGAAAATCCCTCATTAACAACATTTGTTTGTAAGTTTGTATGTTTGTAAGTTTGTATGTAGGGGGTAATCTCCGGAAGTAATGAACCGATTTCAAAAATTCTTTCACCATTAGTAAGCTACATTCACCTTGAGTAACATAGGCTATATTTTATCCCCGTACTCCCACGGGAACAGGAACTACACGGGTGAAACCGCGGGACGTCCGCTAGTTAAAAATAAATCGGGTTGTCAGGCCCAAAATAAAGTGTTTTTCTAGAGATTGGTGTCTCTTCTTCTTTGAACTATTGTTATATGGTGTCATATACTCTATTGGACCCTTCACGAAGCCGTCAACCAAGCATTCTGTACATCAATCTAAGTAACTTTAAGCAAAAATTATTGCTGGGAGACGACTTATTTTTTTCTAGGGTGAATAATCACATTTTACAGTAGAACTCAATGTAACGCATTCAAAACATTGTGCTGGTGGATGGATTGAGCAGAACAGAGAGTGTGTGCACATTTGAGTACAATTTTTACTCAAATGTGACGTCACAAGCCCCCACTCTTGATCTTTGACACGTTTTATCTTCGTCATTTTTGATTAATTTGATAAAACAAAAAACACGTATCCAATATTTTTTGATAATCGAATTGACGAACTAAACAGAATCATATTTTTTTTAGTCAGTCATCATTCCTATTGCCACTTAGCTTCTCGGTAACTCTAATACAGCTGGTACGAGCCATCCCCCGCTCCACCAAACCTATGGGCATATCAAGCCCATAGCAATCTCACCTTACGCTGATTTACGGTATTCACTCCAGAAAACGTCTCCCACATGAAAACCTGCTCCATACTACAATAATAAAAAGGAAGAGCTTGTGGCTAAATAATAACAGCCGCTCGGGTCGATATTTAGGTTAAGCCGTGCTTGCCTAGGTTGATCTGTGGATGGGTGAACACCCATTGCATACCGAGTTTCCTCCGTGCAGTTTAGCAGTTGGTTCCGGCTGTCATTTGTAGATCTTTGACAGTCGTTACAGGTAGTCAGTGGCCCAAAAAGTCTGACCACCAGTCTTACCAAGGGGTATCGTATTATTCGGTACTAACTGGGTTGTTGAGGTCAGATAGGCAGACGCTCCATGTGAAATACTGGTATTCAGCTGCATCCGATTTGACTGGAAGCGGACCCCAACATGTTGGGAAAGGCTAGGCATTTGAAACTCCATGAAAAATACTGGTATTGGAAGCCGACCTCACAGTTCGGAAATTTTCCTAGGCGCCATCTTGGATTTTCATTTTGACCTCATTTTCATTATCAGCGACCCCAAAAACCACAAAAACGACACCCATGAAGAAAAAACCGAAAATTTTCCTCGGCGCCATCTTGGATTTTCATTTTTCACCTTCACTCAAAAAGTACTCAACGCGCCTAGAGAAGTTTTCACTTCAATAAAATAGAATCAAATTACCTACCTTCTGTGCTGAAAAACAGGCATATTTCTTCTGACATCTGTGAGCCTCTCCTGGCTGATCTCCACCACCTTATAGCAAGGGGACTCCGCCTCGCAGTCAGCTAGGACTTCGCCCCACGGGTCTATGCAGATGGCGTGGCCGTAGGACTTGCGTTTAGCGTTGTGGGTCCCCGATTGTGCTGCAGCTATAACGTAGCATTGATTTTCTATTGCTCTGGCTCTGATGATCAGAAAGAAAATAATGTTTTCAATACACTTCCTCGAAAACTGGTTCTTATCGCACTACGATTAGGTTCAACATGCAATTTATTTCACACGCGTGCGATTTTTTTCATTTTCGAACACGTGTGCGGGAATATCATAGAAAAACATGATTATTAAAAACTAATAGTTACTTTTATAAACAAATTAACATTTATTTGTGTTCTAAATTAAAAAAAAAAAACTATTTTTATATTAGGCTGTTTAAGTTGAAGGAGAAGCAAAAGTATGAAGCCATACCTTTGCTTCTCCTTCAACTTGGCGAAAGTAAAGCGCGGAAAAAAAGTAAAATCATAGTTTCATATTAATTTATGACAAAAATATTTTTTGTTCTTATAATTTATTTCTTCAAAAGCGTATTGAAAAACGTCGTTTGATACACGTGGACATTTGTTATTGCAGTTCTCGGCTCAAAAACACCCTGGCCTACGGCTCGGGAGTTAATTCCGCCTCGAATGCAATAACAAACTTTCTCCACTTGTATCAAAATGTACTATTATTTTGCCCAGTTTAAGTTAATAATATACCACCACAAAAAAGTAGAAAAAACTTCGTCGTAGAAAAAGTTTTGTAAAGACTTTTTAAACTTTTTTTTTTGTTTTAAGTCGTATCACATTTGTAGTTGGTACGCAAAGAATATATGGAGAGGGCTATGCTCGGAGTTTCCTTGCGTAATCGAATTAGAAATAGAGACATCCGCAAGAGAACCAAGGTTACCAACGTAGCCCGAAGAATTGACAAACTTATGTGGCAGTGGGCAGGGCACATTGCTCGCAGAACAGATGGCCGATGGGGCCGAAAAGTTCTGGAGTGGCGACCGCGAACCGGAAGACGTTGCGTTGGGAGGCCTCCCACTAGGTGGACCGATGAACTGGTGAAGGTTGCGAGAATCCGCTGAATGCGAGTCGCACGGGACCGGTCAATGTGGCGACACTTGGGGGAGGCCAACTTGGGGGTTCATCATCATTTCAGCCGAAAGACGTCCACTGCTAGACATATCTAGCAGTGGACGTCTTTCGGCTGAAATGATGATGATGATGACGCAAAGAAAAATACAGAGTGTTTGGTGCATCTTTTGCCAAATGAGGGATTTTCTTTTTAGCTTTTCCTTAATCGCTGGATAGATGGCGCTAGGAGTAAGTATGATAATGCAAGGAACGGAACCTAAAAAAACTGATTATAAAAAAGCGCGAGAAATGTAGGTTATATTCGGAAGGTTAAGCAAATGAAAGTGTCAGTCAACAAGAGTATGTGACGTGACACAATGTTTTTTTTTCAAGATTTTGGCTTTGGCACCAACTATCATAGTAAGTTCAACGCCATCTATAGAGTTCTTGGAAACTAAGTTTTTTTTTAAAACCTCAAAAGGAAAACCTCTCATTGAAAGAGCCGAAAGAGGGGTCATTTGCCGTCTTTTCAGTCCCAAGAACTCATCCTTGGCCCCACGGGTTTACACAGGATGGAAGAGACACCACCTTCCTTAAAATTAAAATTTCATTTCATTTAAATTAGCCGAATGTCATTACTTCCAACAATTTGATCCTTATTTGCGACACTATCGAATGGTGTAATAATAGTGTGGTTTTTTTTTTTCGAAACCAACCGGTTCGTATCGATATTGATACGATATTGTTTTTTTTTATACAATGATGCAGCTTTAGTTTTCATCAAAATCTGGCTCGAGACTCCTTTCCACGTCCTCTTAAAAAATTCACTCTGCATAATACTTTTTTTATCTCGTGGGTCAGTTACCGAGCTCTATGCAGGCGAAGCCGCGGACTTTAGCTAGTGCTATAGTTGTTGCCAGTTAAGATGAGAATAGCGGTCATAGCCCTTTCGATAATATCTCTTCGTACGAACCAAAACAAATAAACCATGTATCGTTTTTCATTACCAAAAATGTTGAAGATCACGATAGATGACGATTCCAGACTTGAACATGCTTATTTTTGGTTTTCAAAGTTAAGAAGTTTAATAAATGTAAGTGGGTCAATGACCGCTTTTTCGATATTAACTGGCACCAACTATAGAATATTATTACCTGAGTATTACATGCCAATGTGCGGCCCCGGTGTGCTGCGTGAACGCAGAGGGAAACGTCAGTACATCTGCTTTCATTATACCGAGGGATGTACTCAGTTCCGGGAAACGCATGTCGTAGCATATCGCGAGACCTGTGGAATAGAAAATTGGTATTAATCTTCCTTTATTTCCCAAAAAGTCTGACAACCAGTCTTACCAAGGGATATCGTATTACCCAGTACTAACTGGGTTGTGGAGGTCAGATAGGCAGTCAGTTTATAAGCTATCTGCGTGCAAAAGGAGACAGTTTTTTTAGGCCCTCTTCGATGTTGCATAAATATTATTCATATTACACCAAAAAAAGTAAACATTTTATCATAGTAATAAACGAAAGATTACATAGAAACGAAACCGGAATCTTAAAATCTTAATAAATAAGTTACATTATGATATTTTTTTGCGAGTCAAATCATTCCTGTTGTGGTCAATGTCATTTGAAAGAAAATAGTTACGTAAATAGGGGCGCTTTTTCCGTTTACAAAAAAAAAAGTAAGGTATCCATTGGTAATAATATCTGCTTTTATTATAATAGAAATAGAATATATTATAAAAAGAAATAATATTAAACTGTGAGCTTTTTAATGCTATTTTTATAGGTTCCCGCTAAAATGTTTTAGATGGTATAAAAAATCATCATGACACGGAACGTTGTAAATCCGTCTTTTTGGTGGTTGACAGACAACTTCATTTGACATTTACTCTTTCCGTTTATTTAGATTTTCGTGAAAGTGTTTTGCGAGTTTTTCACATATAATAAAAACTATTTTATGAAAATGGCATCTGCTGGTCGTTGTGTCAATAATTGTGCAGTAAGATTTCAACGCAATGTGCGAATAAGAATTTCAGAGACTGCTACAGACGTGCAGCAACTTGTATGTGTGGATTCTTTTTCGAATATCTCATCATTCCGGTTAGCTATGGCTTAGTAAATATTACCACTGTAATCTAGAGATTATAAGGAAGAAATCTATATACATTTCACTAATATCTGCTACAATTTGTGTGGGGGCCTGTTCTCCAAACAAAAAAAATTGTCTCTTTTCATCCAAATTCGCTCAGTAGTTTTTGCGTGAAAGTAAAAACATCTATACTCACAAATTTTTGCATTTTTATTAATAGGATTTATCATAAACTCACCAACTTTCCCAATCGGAGTATCAACCGGCGCAACGATATGTTTGCCCGGTTCACAGAAATCGCTCTCTTTCAACCGGATGTTGCGATCCGGTATTTCAACGTCGAACAGATGCAGCTTCCGGTAAGTCTGCACTATGTTACCTTTGTTGTCTATGATTATGTGTGTGTTGCAGATTTTTGAGGGGAATTCTTCGTCCTGAAAAATAAATAAATAGTCAAGTTATATTTGTTTTATTTAATAATGCCAACTATCATGAAATGTGGTAATCGTACAAGAACCATAACTGTTGTAAAAACCATGTTATAGTATAAAAGGACCCTGGAGCATCAGCTTTAAGGCCCTTCTAACCCTTAAATTAGCAACTCTATTTGTGGTGGTTCAAACTTCGCTTGAAAACTGTTAGAAGAAAGTTCTAATCAGCTTGCACTACAAAGCGGTTGTTACGTAAGTCACTGCGGCCGAATAGTGCGAAATGAGTGGTTTTTTTGCGATTTACAAAAAAATGTATTGATTGGACTAAAAAAAGAACACCAAAAACCTGCTTTATAGTTAGTTCAGTTAGTATGCAAAGTTTCATGATCTAATTTGAAGTAATTTTTTAATACCAGCGTTTTATTGTTCGATTTGGAGGTAACTTTGGATTTTTTTTCTATAGAGAAAAGTTTATGGAATCGTGTTTTCGTCACACATAGTACCTAGCATTAATTCTCAACTTTATCTTATATTTATTTCAAAATTAATGCTGCAGTATTTTAGGCGTAACGCAGGATCATACTAAAAGATTTGAGGCATATACGTATGGCCCACGGTGGAAGCGTCAGGCAGAGTAGCCCGCGAATGTTTTTTTTTTTGCTATTTGCAGGTCAGTGTCAAGTCGTACGTAGATTTAAAATATGATCTGCAACCATAACTAATATGGCTTTACCAAGTTTAAATTTTTAATTATAATTCTGTAAATACGTACGTATTACGGCCGCGAATCAGATTTTAATCAACATACGACTGCTAATGGGGTTGGCCGGTGAAAGCTGAAAGCAGATGGCGCTAGCATAGTTTGTTCCCAATCTGACCAATGAGGTCAATCCATTTTGAAATATAAAATGACATTACCAGATTTTCAACCATTGACGATGCTTGTTTCACAGTTGCCATCATAAAGTAATATAGCGGTTGCATTGCAAAAAAAGTAAGAAAATTTGAATTTCGAGGGCTACTGTGTCGGTCGAACAAAATGGCCCTATTTTTATACATAATTTTCAAAGTAGTTGACCAATCACAGACGATAACAAATTTCTAAAAAGCGCGGGAAAAACTAAAAACCAATGAAAACATAACAAAAAAGCGGAAAAACATTGTGCAAGTTACCTTAAGTACTACGAAACTTGACCGTAACGAGAACCGCGTGACAATATTTGCGATTTTCACTAACTTTTTGTATGTAAACCTATATAAAACTATATGTTATCGAAATCTATATAACAAGAACTATCATACAAAAATATAAAATCACCAAAAACATTACATAATAAACTTATATACTCCTAACACTAAGTCTACTATGTACACGAACAAAAATGCAAGAAAACTATTAAAATATAGACTCAAGCTATGTGCAAACGTCTATCGTCGCCCAGCAGTGAAAACCACGTAAGTGTTTATAACAAAATTTTACAGGAGGAAGAAAAAACTGTCTACTGAAAAAAAAATGTATGAGTGGGGAAGATATTATTATTATTAAGGTTCTCATAGCACGTCATAGATGGCGCTAGGAGTAGCTGATTCAAAAGTTTCCTAGAGTAATCTGTGCTTACCGAGTTTATAAATCCAAAGAAATTTTTTTGAGGAAATGGGACATCCGAGGTTTTCACTGCTGGGCGACGCTATATACTATTCCTTATGTGCCTATTTACTATCCTATAGGTCCCTATGTACCCTATACACCTATATACACCGCTATACACTATATTCATTGTCCTGCACACAAACACTAAACTATCGGTTTATTTATCACTGTAATAACACTTTATATACAGTCTGTGCACAGTCTATGTATCACTATAACTTTTCACTATTAATTGCACTGTCCCGCACATCACTCCCGCCGTGCGACCGCGTCGCATCAGCTGCCGGTGCGGGCTTGACGTCCGTAGGCAGGGGCAGGATTACCAGCTTCCTCACTGGCCGGCGCAGGATGCCTCCTCTGGTCAGCACGTCCACCGTCCGCACGATGTTGTCGGGGCCCGGATACGTAGCGACGACTCTTCCTCGGATCCACACGTTGCGAGGCAGGTTCGGGTCGACGATCTGTACGAGGTCATTGACTCGCACTGCTTGACCTCGTCCGTGGGGCTCCCGCCGGTGTTGGAGCTCAGGGAGGTACTCCTTTACCCAGCGTAGCCAGAAGACGTCGGCTAGCCTCTGTGCGGCTCGCCAGCTGGATCGTGAGATGGCGTCTTGCTCGGTGAAAGTGCCTAGCTGTGGCACTCGCCCTGGTCCCCCCAACAAAAAGTGGTTGGGAGTGAGGGCTTCTGGATCTTCTGGGCTGACTGAGACGTGAGTCAGCGGACGACTGTTGACGGTGTACTCTACTTCGGCAAGTAGAGTCGTGAGAACTTCTTCTGCGGGATGACGTTCATGTAACGTCGCGGTGAGTGCCGTCTTCACAGAGCGAACCATTCGCTCCCAAGCTCCGCCCATGAATGGAGCTCCAGGCGGAATGTAGCGCCAGGAGATGGTCCTCTTCGCCGCTTCCTCTGCAGTCGCTGTGTCGATCGCTTGTCGTAGTTCCTTGTCGGCAGCCTTAAGGTTGGTGCCGTTGTCCGACCAGATCTCAGTCGGGCAGCCTCGACGCGCGATCAGCCTTCTGACCGCCATCACCGCAGAGTCGGCGCTGAGCGAGCCGGCGACTTCGAGATGTATTGCTCGCGTCGTGAGACATGTGAAGATGGCCACATATCTTTTCTGTCGAGTTCGTCCGACGGTCACGGAGAGAGGTCCGAAGTAGTCGACTCCGGTGAAGGTGAAGGGTCGCTTGTGATGAGCTAAGCGACACGCTGGCAGGTCCCCGGTTCTCGGATGCGGTGGCACTTGTCTTCATTCTGCAGAACAGGCATCGTCGCAGTAGTGTGCGTGTGATAGGGCGTAGTCGTAGTACCCAATACTGTTGTCTGCACTCGTTGACTGTTGCTTCGACGCCGGAGTGATGAAGTTGCCGATGAATACTCAGCACCCAGAGCTTGACCGTAGGATGATCACCGTCGATTACCAGCGGGTTCGTAAATTCTTCCTTCATATCTGTGACTGCTTGAATACGACTTCTTAGTCGGATTGTGCCGTTTACGGACACGACGCTCAGCTGGTGAAGGCGGCTTTCTTTTTCGATGGGCTTCCCGTTGTTCAAGCTGTTCATTTCTTCTGGAAATGACTCTTCTTGAGAGGATCGAATCAGAAGTTCTTCAGCTTTTGTGAGCAGCTCTGCTGTTACCGGAAGCAGCTTCTTCTCTTCTTGTGACGACTTCTTTGCCGTCGTGGGTGCCTGCCTTTTTACTGTAGTCTTGTTCTTCTTCCAAGCTGGATCAGTTTCTTTATTCTTCTTCGTTCTTCTGTAGTTGACTCTCTGTTTTGTGACTCTGCAGAGTTGGATAAACTGCAGAACACGCGCTGTCGAGTATCGGAGTCGGTCCCAGCTGGAGAATTTCGATGGGTCAGGCAGACCCTCTGCAAGCTTCGGTCTTCTCTTGTCGCTCACGTGATGCGTCTTCTCTTCCTCGGAAGATTCTTCTGCTGTTGCTCTTGTGGTTTCTGTCGGCCATGAGTCTTCTGGTTGGTATAAGAAGTCAGGCCCTCTGAACCACCTATGATCTCTGTTGAATGTTGCTGGTACATCTCGTGTGGCGTCGTCTGCCACGTTTAGCTTCGTTGGAACCCAGCGCCAGTCGTTGACTTTGGAACTCTCTTCCATTGCTGCTAGACGATGAGCCACGTAAGGTTTGTAGGAACGTGACCTTGTCTTTATCCAGGTTAAGACGGTCTTGCTGTCTGTCCAGAACACCTTGCGGTCGGGCTTCCTCTCGTGTTCTTCAATCACGGTCTCGGCGAGTCTGGTGCCCATGACTGCCGCCTGCAGCTCCAACCGGGGAATCGACGTCAGCTTCAGTGGCGCCACTTTTGCTTTGGCGATGATGAGAGACAGGGCGACCTCGCCATCTGCTGCTACCGATCTCCAGAAGAGGACCGCAGAGTAGGCAGACTCGCCGGCGTCGCTGAAGACGTGGAGTTCTAATGTGGCGGCGTCGCTGTAGTGTAGATATTGCCGCGGGATTGCTACTTCGTGGAGGCTCTTGAGGTGTGCCATCCAGGTCTCCCACTGCTCCGCCAGGTCTTCATCGATCTTGTCGTCCCATGCTGTTCCTCTGCGCCAGACTTCCTGGAGGAGTTGCTTCGCCCTGATTGTGATAGGCGAGGCGAACCCGAGCGGGTCGAAGAGCGACATTACTATTCTCAATGCTTCCCTCTTCGTTGGCTGTTTACCCTCTATGAGTGTCGAAGGTATTCTGGCTAAGTTGAGGTTGAAGGTGAGCTCGTCCGAGTTGATCTTCCATATGACGCCCAGGACTCGTTCCGTCTTTTCTTCTGTTCTGTAGAGTTCTATGTCTTCTGTCTGACTATCTTCTCCGAGTTTTTCTAGGAGTGACGCTGAGTTCGACTTCCACTGTTTCAACTCGAAGCTGGCCTTCATGTGCACTTCTCGCACACTCTTCGTAATACGTTCGGCGTCTTCAAGGCTTCTGAAGCTGTCTAAGTAGTCGTCGACGTAATGTTTCTCTATGATGGCAGCGGCGGCTTCGGGGTGAGTTTCTTCATGCTGTTTTGCGTTCAAGTTCTTGACGTAGATTGCTGTTGATGGCGAACTCGAAGCTCCGAAGATCAATGACGTCATTCTGTATTCTTCGGGAGGTTGGCTGTCTCGTCGATCCCCGCGCCATAGGTACCGCAGCGCATCTCTATCTTCTGTCTTCAGCTTGACTTGCATGAACATCTCCTTGATGTCCGCTGTGACCGCGACCATGTGTTGTCGGAACCTCATGACGACGCCTGGCAGCGACTGCAGTAGATCTGGACCTTTGAGCAGCATGTCATTGAGTGCCACCCCTTTGGTCTTGGCTGCCGCGTCGTGTACTACCCGAAGTTTGTCTGGCTTCATCGGGTTGACAACTGCGAAGTGAGGCAGGTACCACGTCTTGTCAGCTGTTTTCTGTTTCGGGGCAGGTTCAGCGTACCCCTTTGCGATGAGAGCGTCCATCTGTTCGACGTACTTCTTCTTCAGAATGGGGTCACGATCAATCTTCTTTTCGATGCTGAAGAGCCTCTTCAGTGAGTTTTCATAGTTGTCTGGGAACTTCACATCTTCTTTGCGCCAGAGAAGACCGGTCTGGAATCTTCTTTCTTCTATTTTCGTCGTGGTCTTCTCCAGAATACGAAGTGCTTGTTCTTCTGGATCAGTCTTCGGTCTCTTGGGGTTTATGCAGAGTGCGTCCATCTCAAAATATTGCTTCACAAGGTCTTCTAGGTTGTCTTCTGGATCTTCTGTGATGTGTAACACGAAGTCGATCTTCTGGCCGAAGGTTCGTGTCTGGCTGCCGTGGAGTACCCAACCTAGCGGCGTGAGGGATGCCACTGGGTGGTTCTTGTCTCCTCTTCTGGTTTCTGTTGTCAGCAGAAGATGCCAGTTGTCTTGCCCGATGAGAACTTGTGGCTTCGCATTCGCATATGTAAGGTGTCCTCGGATGTCGCATAAGTGTTGACACCCTTCCACTAGTTCTTGTGGAACCCGTTGAGACGAGACTTGCAGGTTCTTCACTGTGCGTGCTTGTATTTGCTCTTCATGATCGTTAAGCCCCTTCAACTTGATGGTGACTCTTCTGGATGCTGATTGTGAAGTCTTCATGTCGTTGATGGTTTCTATTTTCAGTGGATCTGTGGGTCCTGTTGCTCCGATGCTCGTTGCCACGCTGTCGTCGACCAGCGTGACTGTTGACCCGTCGTCCATCAACGCGAAGGTGTTGACAGCCCCATTTGGTCCCTTCACCTGGACCGGTAAGATCTTCAGGTAGGACTGCTTCTTGATGGTCCAAGTCGAATTGATAACTTCTGTTTTTTCTTTATCTTCTGTTACTTCTGTCTTATCTGTCTTCTTTTCGTAGTGCAGCATCTTGTTATGAGAGTACTTGCAGCTGTTGACACCACACGGTTTGGTTTTGCAGTGGTGTGTCTTGGTTCTGAAGCGAAGACATCTGAAGCAGAGGCGTTTGGACTTGGCCATGTCCCATCTTGAATTCGCGTCCAACTTCTTGAATTCTTCACATTCGGTTGCGTTGCTGTGCCCCGTGTTGTCACATACGGCGCACTTCGATGTCTGTGGCTTCTCAGTAACGTTGTTGACCCGTTGCGTCTTCTTTTGTTGTGCGGCTGAAGTAGGTGCTGCCATCTGTTCAGGCAGCGCGTAAGGTCCGCATAACTCTGCTTCCCTTTTGAAGAACTTCTCTATCTTGATGAGGCAAGGATCTTCACGTGGCTGCATGGCTGAGAAGTCGTAGAATCTGTATCGAAGAGTCGGCGTCAGCTTGTCCACTAATGTCTTCGCCAGTTCCGGGTTGTACATGTAGTTGAAACAACCCAAAGTCTTCAGTGTCGCCACTACGTTGGATACTTTAGTGGCAAATATGCAGATGTCCCTCGGCGACTCAGTGAGGCGTGGCAGGCTTCGAAGTGTCTCCATCTCCAGCATGGCTATGGACTCTGGTCTTCCGAATCTTGACTCTAAAGTCTTCATCACTTCAGCTGGATGCGCGTTGGTTATAAGTAGACCTTCGACCGCTTCTCTGGCCTTTCCCTTCAAGTTTCTTCTAAGTCGATTCGTATTTTCAACTGAGGTGAACATTGCTTCTGTTTCGTAGTAAGCGGCGCGAAAGGGTAGCCACTCTTGATGAGACCCACTGAAGAATGGTAACTCGACGAACTTGGGTCGCTGGGTGGTGCCGATAGCCCGAGTGATGGCTTCGGCTAGGAGGGCTAGGTCGGTTTGACCTCCCGCCGGTGGCTGACGTGCTTCTTCATGCTTCGCTGGCCTTGGTTCTTCTATTTGGATGACCGTCGGTTCTTCTGGGTGGTTGTGAGGTTCGTCGGCGATTGCCAGCACCGGACGAGTCACCTGATGCTCCAACCAGTTGTCCACTCTTTCATTAACTTCTGACTTCGAGTAGAGAGTGATGTCATCTTCTTCATCTTCTGAGTCTTCTTTCTCCAAGGTAGCGATGCGTGCTGCGGCTAATTCCACTTGAAGGCGTAGTAATTCTTCCTTCGCCTTCGCAAGCTTGAGTTGCTTTGTTCTGCTGTGCGTCGATCCCCCCCTTCCCCCCTTGTTGCTAGGGGGGCGGGGGTCCTGTAGTCCGGTCGTCTTCGGCGGACCGGCGTTGCTTCTCAAAACTTGCTTCACTGTAGCGGTTTCTGTGTTGACAGTAGCAGGCGGCTTCATCAGCTGCTTGGCCTTCGTTCCCGCAGTAAGCGTCGTCGTAGCGGAGGGGCTTACGGACGGGGCGGCGGCGCTAGCGGGGTGCGAGGCGGGCGGCGCTGAGGTGGCGGTCGCAGCTGTCAAGGTGGTTGCTTCGGTGGCGGAGGTCACGGTGGATGGATCAGTCGCCGCGGAGCTGTCTGTTTGTTCTGATGTCCCCGTGGCAGTCGTCCCTGTTGCTGTAGATTCTTCCGTGCTGGCCTCCGCGCTGGTACCGTTCGGCGAGGTTCTGGTCTCGGTCGATGACGGCTTCTGTTCCCCCAACGGCTTGCGGCCCCTTCCCACTGAGCGTGTAACTGGCATGCTGTCGGCTGATGACTATCTTGAGTCTTGAAACACTCTTCCCTAATGAATCTTCCCTATTAACTGTAGCACGACGTCTTCCGATGGAGAAATCTTCCCTAATAACTGTGGGTCGAAGTCTTCCCTATTAACTGTAGCCCGACGTCTTCTGATGGAGAAATCTTCCCTAATAACTGTGGGTCGAAGTCTTCCCTATTAACTGTAGCCCGACGTCTTCTAGTGGAGAAATCTTCCCTAATAACTGTGGGTCGAAGTCTTCACTAGTAGCTGTAGCACGACGTCTTCAAATGGAGGATTCTTCTATATGTAGCACGAAGTCTTCAGGTCTGCTGTTCCCCACTTTATCCGGCGAACGAAGGACCAAAATGTGCGAGGTAGCACATTTACTGCTGGTTTGGTGAGGAGTAAAACCACTGATGAACTTGTTGCTTCTTTATTGGGAAGAGTGTTTCCCTAGTACTATCTTGCCGACTACTGTGTCGGTCGAACAAAATGGCCCTATTTTTATACATAATTTTCAAAGTAGTTGACCAATCACAGACGATAACAAATTTCCAAAAAGCGCGGGAAAAACTAAAAACCAATGAAAACATAACAAAAAAGCGGGAAAACATTGTGCAAGTTACCTTAAGTACTACGAAACTTGACCGTAACGAGAACCGCGTGACAATATTTGCGATTTTCACTAACTTTTTGTATGTAAACCTATATAAAACTATATGTTATCGAAATCTATATAACAAGAACTATCATACAAAAATATAAAATCACCAAAAACATTACATAATAAACTTATATACTCCTAACACTAAGTCTACTATGTACACGAACAAAAATGCAAGAAAACTATTAAAATATAGACTCAAGCTATGTGCAAACGTCTATATACTATTCCTTATGTGCCTATTTACTATCCTATAGGTCCCTATGTACCCTATACACCTATATACACCGCTATACACTATATTCATTGTCCTGCACACAAACACTAAACTATCGGTTTATTTATCACTGTAATAACACTTTATATACAGTCTGTGCACAGTCTATGTATCACTATAACTTTTCACTATTAATTGCACTGTCCCGCACAATAACAAGGGGCTTTAGTTTAATCCAAATGTCAATAAAAACCAATTCTGGAATGCAGGTAGCTATACATACTGACTTTAGTCCCTTTTATTGAACAATAGCTTTTGCTCGCGGTTTCGCTCGAGTTAATATAGAATTTGACAATCAATTCGCACATCTAAAGTTTCTTTACATGGCCAGATATCGCACAAGATAGAGAGGTTTGGAAGGAGAAAGGGGAGGCCTTTGCCCAGCAGTGGGACACAATGACAGGCTAAGAAAAAAAAAAAAAAAGTTTCTATAATAACATAATTCAATCATGATTGGAAAGACACGTGGCGCCATCTTTTTATCATAAAAACGTTGTTTTCCATGGGAACAGTATTTTTTTTCGGGATGAAATTCCTATGTCTCTACTTATGTTCGTTTCTGTACAAAGTAAAGACAACATTTCAGGATGATCGGTTCATTTTGGCGTGAAAAGATAACAAACAACTGACTTTCGTATTTACATTTTATATAATTATTGTTTTTTTTACAGACCAATTAATTGATTTATTAAAAAAAACATAATTTTAATTTAATGTGATGTAATTTTTTTTCTGAGAGTTGCACAGAGAGCCATGCCATGGAGCGTTCCATGCTCGGCATTAAGCTGATAAGTAGATCGAGTTCCTAGCGTTGAAATCCGAAAACGCACAAAAGCGTTCGATATTGGAAATCGCGTTACGGAACTCAAATGGAGTTGGGCAGGACACCTAGCAAGACGCAGTGATGACAGGTGGCTGAACGCTGTCACTGAGTGACGTCCAAGAACTGGCAAAAGGAACGTGGGTCGTCCGGCGGCGAGATGGGTAGACGACATAGTTGCCGTTGGGGGAAAAAACTGGATGAGGCTGGCACAGGAACCTGGAGATTGGCACAAGAAAAGAGAGGCCTATACCCAGCAGTGGGTGAGTTCGGGCTGTGGATGATGATGATGATGTAATTTTAATTGGACTTTTATTTTATTGTTAACTAGCTGTTGCCCGCGGCTTCGCCCGCGTGCAGTTCGGTAACTGACCCACTGAATCATACTTAAGGGATAAATAGTGTCCTACATGTTAATTTAGGTTATAAACTATCTATGTGCCAAATTTCATAATCATCACAATTTATTATTATCATCAATATCACAACCACCATAACATTATCACAATCATTATCACAATCACCATCACTATCACAACCACCATCATTGTCACAATCATTATCAAAATCACCATCACTATCACAACCACCATCATTATCACAATCATGAACACAATCACCATCACTATCACTGTCACCATCAATATCACAATCACCATCACAATCCCCATCACCATCGCTATCACCATCACAATCACCGTCACTATCACAATCACCATCATCGTTATCACAATCATTATCATCGTAATTACGATCACCATCACTATCACAATCACCATCATCGTTATCACAATCATTATCATCGTAATTACGATCACCATCACTATCACAATCACCATCATCGTTATCACAATCATTATCATCGTAATTACGATCACCATCACTATCACAATCACCATCACAATCACCAACACAATCACCATCACAATCACCATCACAATCACCATCACAATCACCATCACAATCACCATCACAATCACCATCACAATCACCATCACAATCACCATCACAATCACCATCACAATCACCATCACAACCACCATCACAATCACCATCACAATCACCATCACAATCACCATCACAATCACCATCACAATCACCATCACAATCACCATCACAACCACCATCAAAATCACCATCACAATCTCGATCACAATCACAATCACTATCATCATTTTAACAATCATTATCATCGTAATCACAATCATCATCATCACAATCCCCATCCTCGTCATCACAATCATTATCATCGTAACCTCAATAATTTTCATCTTAATCACAATCATCATCACAATCACAATCACCATCACAATCCCCATCAACATCGCTATCACCATCACAATCACCGTCACTATCACAATCACCATCACCATCACAATAACCATCAAAATCACTATCGCAATCACCATCATCGTTATCACAATCATTATCATCGTAATTACGATCACCATCACTATCACAATCACCATCATCGTTATCACAATCATTATCATCGTAATTACGATCACCATCACTATCACAATCACCATCACCATCACAATCACCATCAAAATCACCATCACACACAATCACCATAACAATCACAATCACCATCACAACCACCATCAAAATCACCATCACAATCTCGATCACAATCACAATCACTATCATCATTTCAACAATCATTATCATTGTAATCACAACGACTATCATCGTAATCACAATCATCATCATCACAATCTTCATCCTCGTCATCACAATCATCATCATCACAATCTCCATCCTCTATATCACAACCATCGCTATCAAAATCACAATCACCATCACAATCACCGTCACTATCACAATCGCCATCACTATCACAATCGCCTTCACTATCACAATCACTATCACAATCACCATCACAATCACCATCACAATCACCATCACAATCATCATGATCATTATCACAATCATCATCGTAACCACAATCATTATCATTGTAATCACAATCATCATCATCACAATCAACATCATCATTATAACAATGATCATCATCGTTATCACAATCATCACAATAAATCAACAATAACCCTAGAAGTTGAATCTATTGCTTATCTATTGCTATCTTCTAGGTCTCAAAATAAATGCCATTTTCGACATCAGCACCCCTGATAATCTCGGTTTCGACACCCATATTGATTTTTAGACATTTCAACCCCATCGCATCCCAACAGGGAATGATGGTAATTCAGGTCCGCCACATTAAATCTTAAAATCGTTGTTTTTGTAATACACCCGACCCAATTCACCATACAAACAATACCTATGTTTTATTTCAGGCTTCGTTACCCCATTTCCCCCTTTAGGGGTTGAATTCTGAAAAAATCTGAAACACAAATGTTAATTCATTTATCGATAGGAGTACTCCTGTTAAGTTTCGAATAAAGTAGTCTAACTAATCTTATTTGCCCATGTAATCTTTGGACCCCCGTTTCAACCCCTTAGGGGGTTAATTTTGAAAAATCCTTTCTTAATGCACCCCTAAACCCCATAAAGAACCTATGTGTCAAATTTGGAATCTCCAGACTCAGTGGTTTGGGCTGTGCATTGATTTTTATAATTTGCCACCCCATTATCCCCTCTTAGGGGTTGAATTCAGAAAAAACCTGAAACCCGTTTCTACTCATTTATCAATAGGAGTACTCCTGTTAAGTTTCGAATAAAGTAGTCTAACTAATCTTATTTCCCCACGTAATCTTTGGACTCCCTTTCCAACCCATAAGGGGGTGAATTTTGAAAAATCCTTTCTTAGTGCACCCCTAAACCTCATAAAGAACCTTTGTGCCAAATTTGGAATCTCTAGACTCAGCGGTTTGGGCTGTGCATTGATTTTTATACTTTGCCACCCCATTTCCCCCTCTTAGGGGTTGAATTCTGAAAAAACCTGAAACCCGTTTCTACTCATTTATCAATAGGAGCACTCCTGTGAAGTTTCGAATAAAATAGTCTAACTAATCTTGTTTTACCCATACAAACTTTGGTTTCCCGTTTAACCCCCTTAGGGGTTGAATTTTGAAAAATCCTTTCTTAGTGCACCTCTAGACCACATTAGGAACCTACTCGCCAAATTTGGAATCTCTAGACTCAGTGGTTTGGGCTGTGCATTGAACTTTATACTTTGCCACCCCATTTCCCCCTCTTAGGGGTAGAATTCTGAAAAAACCTGAAACCTGTTTCTACTCATTTATCAATAGGAGCACTCCTGTGAAGTTTCGAATAAAATAGTCTAACTAATCTTGTTTCCCCATACAAACTTTGGAGCCCCGTTTAACCCCTTTAGGGGATGAATTTTGAAAAATCCTTTCTTAGTGCACCCCTAGACCACATAAGGAACCTACTTGCCAAATTTGGAATCTCTAGACTCAGCGGTTTGGGCTGTGCATTGATCTTTATACTTTGCCACCCCATTTCCCCCTCTTAGGGGTTGAATTCTGAAAAAACCTGAAACCCGTTTCTACTCATTTATCAATAGGAGCACTCCTGTGAAGTTTCGAATAAAATAGTCTAACTAATCTTGTTTCCCCATACAAACTTTGGAGCCCCGTTTAACCCCTTTAGGGGATGAATTTTGAAAAATCCTTTCTTAGTGCACCCCTAGACCACATAAGGAACCTACTTGCCAAATTTGGAATCTGTAGACCCAGCGGTTTGGGCTGTGCATTGATCTTTATACTTTGCCACCCCATTTCCCCCTCTTAGGGGTTGAATTCTGAAAAAACCTGAAACCCGTTTCTACTCATTTATCAATAGGAGCACTCCTGTGAACACAATAACTATCACAATCACCATCACCATCACAATCACCATCAAAATAACTATCGCAATCACCATCATCGTTATCACAATAATTATCATCGTAATCACAGTCATTATCACACTCACCATCACCATCACTATCTCAATCACCATCACAATCACCATCACAATCACCATCACAATCACCATAACAATCACAATCACCATCACTATCACAATCACCATCACAATCCCCATCACAATCCCCATCACTATCGCTATCACAATCACTATCACAATCACCATCACCAATCACAATCACCATCAAAATAACAATCACCATCATCGTTATCACAAATATTATCATCGTAATCACAGCTATTATCACCCTCACCATCACTATCTCAACCACCATCACAATCACCATCACCATCACAATCACCATCACAATCACCATCACAATCACCATCACAATCATCATCACAATCACCATCACAATCACCATCACAGTCACCATCACAATCACCATCATCATCACAATCACCATCACAATCACCATCATAATCACCATCACAATCACCATCACAATCACCATCACAATCACCATCATAATCACCATCACAATCACCATCACCATCACAATTACCATCACAATCACTATCACAATCACCATCGCTATCACCATCACAATCACCACCACTCTCAGAATAACTATCACAAACATCATCAGTATCACAATCACCATCAAAATCAGTATCACAATCACCATCAAAATCAGTATCACAATCACCATCATCGTTATCACAATCATTATCATCGTAATCACAATCGCTATCATCATTATCACAATCACTATCATCGTAATCACAACCATTATCATCGTATTCACAATCATCATCATCACAATCTCCATCCTCGTCATCACAATCATTATAATCGTAATCACAATCATTATCATCGTAATCACAATCACTATCATCTTAATCACAATCATCATGTTCACAATCGCCATCACTATCTCAATCACAATCATTATCACAATCACCATCATTATCACAATCACCAACACTATCACAATCAAAATCACAATCACCATCACCATCACAATCACCATCACAATCACCATCACCATCACAATCACCATCACAATCACTACCCTCGTTATCACAATCATTATCATAGTAATCACAATAATCTACATCATTATTACAATCACCATCACTCTCACAATCACAATCACAATCACAATCACCATCACCATCGCTATCACCATCACAATCACTGGCACTTTCACAATCACCATCACAATCACCATCAAAATCACTATCACAATCACCATGATCGTTATCACAATCATTATCATCGTAATCACAACCATCGCTATCACCATCACAATCACCGACACTATCACAATCACCGTCACTGTCACAATCACCATTACAATCACAATCACTATCACAATCACCATCATCGTTATCACACATATTATCATTGTAATCACAATCATTATCATCGTTATCACGATCATCATTATCACAATCATCATTATCACAATCATCAGCATCGTAATCACAATCATTATCATCGTAATCAAAATCATCATAATCACAATCATCGTCATCATTATCACAATCATCATCATCGTAATCACAATCATTATCATATGGATCTCAAAATAAATGCCATTTTCGTAATCAGCACCCCTAATAATCTCGGTATCGACACCCATATTGATTTTTAGACATTTCAACCCCATCGCACCCCAACAGGGAATGGTAGTATTTCAGGTCTGCCACATTAAATCTTAAAATCGTTGCTTTTGTAATACACCCGACCCAATTCACCATAAAAACAATACCTATGTTGAATTTTAGGCTTTGTTACCCCATTTCCCCCTTTAGGGGTTGAATTCTGAAAAAAAACTGAAACACAAACGTTAACTCATTTATCGATAGGAGTACTCCTGTTAAGTTTCGAATAAAGTAGTCTTATTTCCCCACGTAATCTTTGGACTCCCATTCCAACACCTAAGGGGGTGAATTTTGAAAAATCCTTTCTTAATGCACCCCTAAACCTCATAAAGAACCTTTGTGCCAAATTTGGAATCTCTAGACTCAGCGGTTTGGGCTGTGCATTGATTTTTATACTTTGTCACCCCATTTCCCCCTCTTAGGGGTTGAATTCTGAAAAAACCTGAAACCCGTTTCTACTCATTTATCAATAGGAGCACTCCTGTGAAGTTTCGAATAAAATAGTCTAACTAATCTTGTTTTACCCATACAAACTTTGGATTCCCGTTTAACCCCCTTAGGGGTTGAATTTTGAAAAATCCTTTCTTAGTGCACCCCTAGACCACATAAGGAACCTACTTGCCAAATTTGGAATCTCTAGACTCAGCGGTTTTGGCTGTGCATTGATTTTTATACTTTGCCACCCCATTTCCCCCTCTTAGGGGTTGAATTCTGAAAAACCCTGAAACCCGTTTCTACTCATTTATCAATAGAAACACTTCTGTGAAATTTCGAATAAAATAGTCTAACTAATCTTGTTTCCCCATACAAACTTTGGAGCCCCGTTTAACCCCCTTAGGGGGTGAATTTTGAAAAATCCTTTCTTAGTGCACCCCTAGACCACATAAGAAATCTACTTGCCAAATTTGGAATCTGTAGACCCAGCGGTTTGGGCTGTGCGTTGATAGATGAGTCAGTCAGTCAGTCAGTCAGTCAGTCAGTCAGTCAGTCAGTTTCTTCTTTTATATATTTAGATAAGATTTTGATTGTGATATTGATTTGATTTATGTGTGGATTTTAACTTTTATTATGATTTTAATCATGTCATCATCATCTGCCTAGCCTTTTTCCAACTATGTTGGGGTCGGCTTATGATTTTAATCATGTAATGTGAATTAAATTTTAATGTACCTAATCTATAAAATAATTATGTAAACTGAGTTATATGGGCTAGTGCCTGAAATAAACGATAATAATTTACAATATTATTATAGTTATGATACCTTCACGCCTGTTTCGCCAGTGGTGTTAATTTGGGGTGTACTATCGAGGACACTCCCGCCTGACCACCACTAAGCTAATTTTTGCTTGCACTCGCAACATAGAAACGCTCTCTAGCCCCGCCCCGTTGACTTTGTAAAGAAATAATGAATGAAAGGATACCGAATCGGCCGAGCGCACTGACGACGCACGCCAAACGAGAGTTATTGTTATTTTGCGCGCCAAAGTTGACGCTTTCTTAATAGGCCCAAACTTTAAGGGGGCATGGCTCGGCGCCTCCGCATGATTTAAGCGAAAAAAAATTAAACTGGTCAGGCGGAAAAGACCCCCATAGTACTTACCTGTAGTACACCCATGTTTAGCCTATCATGTTTTAGTGTAATCAGGGCGAGCCTATGCACTGGATGGGGGAATTATGTAGATTGTGTAATTCCAAAGCACACTCCTCGAAATTTAACCAATAAACAACTGATAGGCAAATTTGCAGCGAGTCTTTTTCAAAGAGGCGATGTGACATTTACAACACCAGAGTACCTATATATTGTACATGGATCTTTTGATCTGAACTTATATTGTCACTTACGGGATATCTTCCGTGATAAGTAATTATTTTGAGCTCCCGATATTTCGACGCTGTTAATTGTTATTTGTGTTGTTGATTTTTTGTTGATGTGTGTTTGCGTCGAAATATCGGGAGCTCAAAATAATTACTTATCACGGAAGATATCCCGTAAGTGACAATATAAGTTTAGTTTTAAACCGTGAAAGCTTAAAACAGTGTCTTTTGATCTGGTAGAAAATGGCCAAGGCATGAAGTCCGCCTTTGTACAGTTTTTTTACTTGTGCATAAAGTTTTAATAAATAAAATCTTTTGAAACTCGAATGACAGGTGGGCACTGTTGGTAAACATTTTGAAATGTATTGGAAAAACAAAATGGCGACGCAACTTTTCATTTTGGCCAGATCCATGTACCTAACGCTACAATTTAAAAGCTTTTTCTGGACACACAGCCAAGCAACTTAATTTCCAAATATTAAAAAAAAAAAAACAAACCTTTTCATGAACGCCACCCATAGACAGCCACACATTGTGCTCGGCTGCCAGTTTCCTGTATCCACATACAGTGGCTCCCCCTATGATTGACTCGGCGGAGTTGAATGTGTCCTTCTTATTGTCACAGAGATAGTCACAGGCTTCCGGGAAGAATAGCATCTGAAAAAAATATATCATTTACAGTAAAATCTATGCTGAACGGTTTGTTTGAACATAGAAACCTAGCCCAATAGGCTTGTGTCCTGAAAAAATCTAATTAGTCCGTCAGTAAGATTATAAAAAAAAATTGATACTTACGTATTTTTTCTTTTGTTATGGAGACCAAAATTGACGACGATACGACGATTTTAAAATTCTCAATAAGTACATCACGACGTGCTATAATTTTTAGTGCGTTGTGACGTCACGAGCCACCACTCACGAGTTTTGATGCGTTTAAACTTTGTCAATATTCATTGATTTACAAAACAAAAAATACGTGTAGGTAAGTACATTATTTTCCAATACTCTAACTGACGGAAAATACTGGTATTCAGCTGCATCCGGTTAGAGTGGAAGCCGACCCCAATAAAACATTTGGGAAAAGGCTAGGCAGATGATGATGACTCTAACTGACGGACTAAATTGATTTGCAATTTATTGATGGTGGAAACTAGCCTATTATTGAGAAAAGTTATAAGCTACTAGCTATTGCCTGTGACTTTGCTCGCGTTAATTTGGATTTGACAATCAATTCGGGTTGTACTCTGCTTGTAATAATACTTCAATCTTGATTCGAAAGACACGTGGCGCCATCTATTATCATATGATAATATAGTCATTATTGTTGTTTTCCTCAGGAACAGTACTTTTTTTCAAGATGAAAGGTACCCGTGTCTATACACCTCACAACGTATATGCAAAATTTCAGGATGATCGGTTCAGTGGTTTATGCGTGAAATGGTAACAAACAAACTTACTTTTACATTAAATAATATTAGTAAAGATTTTACACATCACACTACAACCCTTAGGAGATGAGCGAAAATAATGATTTTGTGCGAAAATAATGTTTATTTTACAATGTAACATATATTATAGTTTTGTTTTAAGTTTTAATTTTCTTGTTTGACTTTTCCACACATTGGTGTCGATTCTGTTGTGCACAAACTAAACTTAATTTAGGCTATTGCTATCTTTTACTAAAAAGCAGTGCGAGAAAAGGACGGCTATAGCTATAAACTAAGTTAGAGATGTCAACTAGTTTATGCCTTGCGCTTCACCATATTTTTAGTCGACATGTTTTTACGTGCACCCTTCATTTGTATGGAAATATTAGTTCCAACTAAATTTGACAGCTTTAAATTACAGACCTCAGTCTCTTACTCGTTTTATTAGAGAGAAAAAGATAGCAATAGTCTAAATTAAATTTAGTTTGTGCACAACAGAATCAACATCATGTGTCTACATTTCTTGTCTAACTTTCCTCTCGCAAGTCTGCTGGAAGAAATTTCTTTTGAAATAAGCAGTACCTTTGTGCTCTTCTATGTTAATATATTATAGTTAATATATTATTTATATTATACTGTAAAATATTTGGTGTGTACATAAATAAATAAAATAAGGACTGCAGGAAAATTCGCCTGCAATCCCCGAAGGGTTAGAGGTCAACCTACAAGTTTTTCTATGTCCATCCATACCTGCACATCCTCTTTGACAGCTTTACTGATTAAACTGCTGACCACCTCCATGTTCGCCTCCTTGTCAGCGACGGAAGTCATCTGACAGACGGCTATCTTCTTAATACCATTCATGCTGCGGTTACTTGCTTGTCTAATGAAATCTAAACGTGTCACTGTTCTTAGTAGGTTTATGTGCCAGTTCTGTAACAAGAGAAAAAATATTTAAATGGTGGGGTTTTTCATGTAAAACAGAAACAATATAATCTATATAAGAAAACACAAAATGAAAAATGTTTAACTGTGTGGTGGGGTGAATAAAATGTAGGGTCTGAGTGTGTGTGTGTGTGTGTAGTGAGTCTTTAAGTACAAAAAAATTGGCGAAATTTTAGTATAGATACTGAGACACAACACTGCCTAACGCTTTGAGGGTTACAGGTGAAATGTTATGGTATTTTAAATGATGTTTATACTAGTAAGAGACTTCATTTAACTAAAAATAGATAGTTGTATAGATATCCCATAAGCGCAATCTTATTGCTACCAGAATCCGTGGTTTATCTAACCAAAAAAAGTTCTACTCCAGCAGTTACTTTATAGTCTTTTTACACCTGTTCGTTTTGAATGCACCCATTGTATTTAAATAATGGTTAAAAAAAAAAAAAAAATTTTTGCTTTATAATTTTGTTCATGGAAAGTGAAAGGTGAAACTCATATTCATAATGCTTGACCTTGCCAAGGTTCATTTTCTTATTGATAAGACATGTAATAACTACTGAGTACATAAATTATGTAAATATTAAACTGAATGCACAAACGTACATAACCTCTAATTTTAAGCACTGCTTACCCGCATCATACGACCTAAAAGATAGGTTTGGTAAAAAGTTTTTAAGTAATTTAAAATCACTGTCGGTAATTTAATCAACCATACAACAATTTCTGCGATACCGCTTTTAATCACAAATTACGCAAAATGACATTTTTTTGACAATTTCACTGTTTTGCTTTTTTTTTAGCTTGCCGTTTGGCATTAACGTTTCATTTCAAAGAAGTTGTGTTTGCAATTTCAATCATCAGTAAATTCTATAATTTCAGAAAAAATAAAGCTAACTTAAAAACCATAAAAGATTACGAAAATAACCTAGGATTTTAAGATCAGGATATCGAATCTTTCCGCAGGCAATTTTTTTGAATACAATTTATGCGTGTAATGAAGTGACATCACAAAGTTGTTCAAAAACTAGAACCAAAAGACATCGAAGCGTCAACTTGTTACAAAAATACGAATTTCGAAATTAATTTACCGGTTTGTGTAATACTGATACTTGATTCAAACATTTTTATAAAAAATAAATAAAGTTTAAGAAAAACAAATAAATAATTCTACTAATGTTTCGCAGGAATATGATCAAACATTCCGATTGTTAATACGAACGCACATTCATAACGCACCCACCATCAGTCTAGAAAAATCTGCTAATTTGTGTCGGTGTAAAAATAAATATTTTTCAAAATTTCTGGGAGATTAATTTTTTTCGTTCATCGTAGAAGAAAACATGACTGAAACTGAAGATAATACGGCGATCCAGGTATGGTTCTATCTTTTACATAAACTAATATTCGAAATTAGAATCTGAGGCACTTTCTATTCAAAAAGATTCAAATCATTGCCTTTGTTGTTTTTCTAGATTCTGCGTGTCACTTGATTTAGACCTAAAGCCAAATTCCTAACATGATTAACAATATTTACTACAACAGACAACTCGTTGAAACCTCCCAATTATGAAAAAAACTATCTTACCTCGCTTTAAATAACTGGCTAGTGGCTTGGAAACAAAAACTACTCAACCAAAACAGAAAGATGCAATGTATTAAACACCTGGATACAAGTATTACATGTTTTATAATGTTACCATGTTACCATGGCAAGTTTTATCCATCTGTACTTGCAAAATAAACAGAGTATCAATCTTTTCAAAAAAGTACAGATTTCATACATTTCCTGTTTAATGATAATGTTAATTACGCTGTAAAGAAGGATAAGATCAGGATCAGCTGCGGAATATGCCAAAATTCTTGGCTAGGTAGTTTTCGTCAGAACAAAGCATGAAATTACCCAAATACCCTATGATTACAGTTCGGCCGCTGAGAGAATGCGTTCCTGACAGGTCGCGAGTATTAGTATTATTGGTGATGTTATCTAGCTTATAGCTTATTTAACTTACCTATTATAACCCTTTTTGTCTTTTTTGCCCTATTAACAAATAATATTATTAAAAACGATATCATTAAATCAATTATCAATAGATGTTATAATCTCGCGCTAAATTTATGTACCAACTGACAGACGTCAGGAACGCATTCTCTCAGCGGCCAAACTGACTGTTGTATTAATCATGCTTATGCAATAGCAATAAAAGCAATATGGCTTATTCATGTTTGAACTAAAGGATATGGCCAAAGCTGAAGCTAAATATGTTTTTTTTTTTTAAATACACTACTCGTCATGTCTTCAGACTCCTCCTTTCTTGCCATATCATCCTTTATACAGTCAATTCATCGCTTCTTTGGTCTTCCTTTACTCATATACCCATCCACATTCATACTTCATTATAAAATAGGAACTGGCACAGTGCCAAAAAACATGGTCATCTTGTAATAACAAATAAGTAGTACAATTTTCTTTCACTTTTGTGCAGTCAAAACAATGAAAGCATGCAAAAGAAAGAATGGAATTTTTTGGAATACAAATTCATTATTACAAAAACAATTGTACTTAATTATGAATTTAAAAAGACTACATTAATTTTATGGCTCTTGTACTCCCCATCATTGCAATAATTTTTTTATTTTAGATTCTCCATATTTTGAGTGTGTTACATTGATTTCGTGATTTTTGACCCCCAAAAAAATGTTGTTTCCCAGTGAATTTTTTTATGTACAGAATGCTTGGTTGACGGCTTCGTTTAAACCCTGAATGTTAGCGGGTTTGGTCGAGTACCCAGGCCTTATTCCATTGTTTCTAAATTATGTTATCTTTGGTTACAGCCACCTCGTCACAAAATAAAACATGACTGGTATCAAACGGACGCACAGGTTGTCATCACAATACTCGTCAAGAATGCACCTAAGGATAAAGTTAAACTTAATTATGGAGAAAGAGGTGTAAGCTATTGCTGTTATCTTTTATAAGGTTACATACATGATGGGTAACCAACGGCACCCTATTACTAAGCCCCTGCTGTCCGTCCTTCTGTCTGTCAGCAAGCTGTATCTTATGATCTGTAATAGGTAGACAGTTGAAATTTTTAGACAATTTTTCTATATTATAATTCTATGTGTGCCAGTGGTGGCGGCCCCGACTTACGAACAGTAAGGCTACATACGCACTATGCGGTTAGCCGTCCGGTGGACCGCAGGATGCGGTTGCGCTTGCGGTAAGCCGGGTGGCGGTTAGCCGCAACCGCAACCGGAACGTGCGGTTAAGAAACCGTCGTGGTTTGCGGTTGGATCGACTCATTTCCAAGATGGATGTTTTGTATTCCAGATTGCTGGCCTATTTTGTATCTCAATTATAAACTTTTCTGTATCGAAATCCATAGTTAATAATCGATAAAATGCGCGAGCGTCGGTGAACACGTAAACCGTCAATGGCGGGGAACCGCAAACCAGCACCATCCGCGTAGTGTGTAGGTATAGCAACCGTGTCGCTGGCCATCAGTCGGGCTGCAGCGCTCAGAACGACCGGAGCAGCGGTTGGCCGGCAGCCGCATCGCAGTGCGTATAAAAACTACTTTCTCGTACAAATTTTTGATTCCGGTCAGCCGGACGGCTGGCCGCATTGCGGCTAACCTCTTAGTGCGTAGGTACCCTAAGTCGTGGGTTCGAACCCAGGCAGGCGCATTACTGTGTAATTTATTTCATCACCACTGCTCTCAAAACTGAAGGAAAACATCGTGAGGAAACGGCATGCCCTAGAACCAAAAAATTCGAAGACATGTGACATCTACCAATCCGCACTGGGCCCGCGTGTTGGATTATAGTCCATTCCCTCTCATAGAGAGGAGGCCTGTGTCGCAGCAGTGGGAAACTGGGAACATTAATAGGCTGATGATGATGATGATAATTCTATGTATACAGATTGCTTTGTTGGTCTAGTAATCGAAAGCCATCAGAAATTTCTCAAGAGGAGCCACATTTTGATCTTTTTTTGGGTCTTGGATATGCCAGTTTCCTCACAATGTTTTTGTTTATCGTTTCGGGAGTAATGGTGATAAATAGTGCTCCCAAGTATTGCACAAAACTGGATGTCTTCCTTGAGAATTGGAAAGAAGTACCACAGAATTGTGACTAACCAAAGACAATATTTGCCAGATATAATAATAAAATAATAATGCGGCTATCTGGTACGTGTGGTAACAAGTAGTCAGTGGCCCAAAAAGTCTAACCAGTCTTACCAAAGGGTATTGTATAACCCAGTACTAACTGGGTTATGGAGGTCAAATAGGCAGTCGCTCCATGTAAAATACTGGTATTCTGCTGCATCCGGTTATACTGGAAGCCGACCCCAACATAGTTGGGAAAAAGGTTAGGTAGATGATAAATAAGCCTACCTGGGTTCGAACCCCCTACCTGCCAAAAGAAGAAGTCACTTCACACCTCATCTTGTTAGAAATACCAAAATTGCATTTGTTTACCTAAGTATGTATAATTTAATTTCAGCTATCCCTGTCGAGTGCATTACCCGATTCAGACACAGAATATAGTCTAGAACTGGATCTAGCCCATGAAGTGATACCTAACTTGTGCACTCATGTCGTTACCCCATCCAAAATAGAGGTTAAGCTACGTAAGAAGGAGGGACTGAGATGGACGCAGTTGGACGGTGATAAAAAAGAGGATAAACTTAAGGCTATACCGCAGGGTGAGTGAGATTTTATCATCTGTAGGCATGAATATTTATTTATTTATAAAAACTTTATGCTGCACAAGTAAAAAAAACTGTACAAGGCGGAATGAATGCCTTGGGCATTTTCTACCAGTCTACCTTAGGGTGATGCAGAGATAATACACAGTAGGTGCAATAACAGAAAAAAAAGACTAGAAAATATATATACTTAGCTAAAACATATAAGAATAAATACTATTAATATTTTAACAAGTTTAGACTGCTATGCATTAGGTCCTGTGTTCGGTTGCCCGACCTGGAGGGCAAAGTGTCATTCAGTTTTACCATCAGGAATTTCTCTGTAGCAGCCACGGAGTTTTGACTTGTTCCCGGTTGATGGCACTAGGCTGGCCCCCTATTACAGGTCGCGGCACGTAACTCTAGCGCTGAACGAAACGTGGAGGGGATAGCTGCGCATGTTGGGACTGGAGAGCCAATCGGCGCAACGCACGCCCCAAGACATTCTTGTTTTTTTACTTCTGCGCAATAACGGTCAGCGCTTGAGTTACGTGCCGCGACCTGTACATTTGCTGGTTGTCTTGAATAGCCTGCGTGGAGCGTACGATACTCCACTAACGACTACAATTACACAATGACCACAGGTTCCCTTTGTCTGCGAGCCTGACTCACACTTGACCGGTTTTTTTTCCGAGTAATTTTAAACTTGCGTTGTTTATATGTTACAGCTGTCATAGACGCGTCTGGACCGCAGCAGCCTCCGAAACTGTTCAAAAAAGATTGGGATAAAATTGAGAAGGATATAAAGAAAATGGCAAGTATTATTTGATATTTCATCTGGAAACTCGCCTGCACCACCGATTTGATAAGTACATCACTCCCATAAAAAACCGAAAATACTAACGTAATAATATCCAACAAAATTTTAATAAAAATCCCAGGGATAGCTAAAGGTCGCGGCACGTAACTCTAGCGCTGACCGTTATTGCGCAGAAGTAAAAAATAAGAATGTCTTGGGGCGTGCGTTGCGCCGATTGGCTCTCCAGTCGTACAACATGCACAGCTATCCCCTCCACGTTTCGTTCAGCGCTAGAGTTACGTGCCGCGCACTACTCATATAAAGGGTGTAAGGGAAAATCCTCCACAGACTCATTGGGTGATTTTATATCATACTATGATGACCGGTACATTATTTCAGGAACGTTATGAGAATCCAATAAATTTGATTCGTTTTATTTCCTCATACGCAATGTATCGTTACCGTGACAAAACGCACGTAGCGAACGGCAAAGCGCGACGACGAGTTCGATGAACTCTGTAGCTAGGCAGGAAGTGAACAGCTTATTTCAAGCGTCGTTCGTTAGATATTTCACGTCCATTGTTGGTTTTTTGAAGCCGAATAAAGGAATAGTAAGTAAAAAAAAGATAATTTTCCTGAGAATTTCAGGAACGTTATGAGAATCCAATAAATTTGAATTGTATTATTTCCTCATACGCAATGTATCGTTACCGTGACAAAACGCACGTAGCGAACGGCAAGCGCGACGACGAGTTCGATTAACTAGCTAGGTAGGAAGTGAACAGCTTATTTCAAGCGTCGTTCGTTAGAGTATTTCACATCCATTGGATTTTATTTTAGCCGAATAAAGGAATAAGTAGTAAAAAGAAAATGTTCCTGAGAATTTCCGCTGGAATATAATTCAGCTGATAAGGAGCTGAGTGCATATTAGCCTACCGGATACCTAGTTGCTAACATAGCATACTAGCATACTCGCGGGAGTACTGTCACGAGCACGAATTTGTAAACAACTTATAACTTTTAAACAACATAATAAAATTTAATTTTGTTACGTATATAGTATTCTGGAACTCATATTTTTATTAAAGAGATCCTATCTCTAAGTTACAATCGTTATTTCTCGCGAAAATTGCTTTTAAATTTAAGAAAGTGTATACATATTGGTGCTCGTGACGTGTAAGTAACCCTAGGCAAAAACTATTGCTGGGACCTCTCCACCCGTTTTCAAACCTCACGTTATTATAGGACGACCCTTGAGAGTAAGCAAGACAAATTTTCCTAATTATAGAGGTCTATCCCGGTCGGAGCAAATGTTTGTGTGATGAGTATGGCCATTTGTTTCCAAGTCATGGATGTTTATATGTATAATAAGTATGTATTTACAAACAAAAAGTATCTATGTAGTATGTCAACTATCTGGTGTCCACGACACAAGCCTCGTTGCTTAGTGTGGCACTAGGTGGCGCTGTGTGTAATGTCCAGCAATATTTATTTTTATTTGATTGGAATGGCCCAACTCTACACTGCTATTTCATATTTACTTTATAACATGCGTTTCTATATAATTTCCTTCTCGTTAAAGGAAGAACAAGAGAAACCGGAAGGCGAGGCGGCGTTGAATGCTCTCTTCCAAAAGATATACGGTGAAGGCTCCGATGAAGTGAGGCGAGCGATGAACAAGAGTTTTGTAAGTATTCGTAAAAATAAACCTTTTATTGGTAACCTGCGACATTCGTCCGCTTGAAATTATTTTAAAAATATTACTTCCGAATTTGAATTGGTTTTGGTTCACAATTTCAACGGTTTTTTTTTTTGCGCGGAACCTGAATCCTTTTTCTAAAACAGCCTTAGCCTTAGCCTTCTTATAACGTCAGCTCTTTGCCAGGAGAAGTCCCGTCAAAATCGTTTCAGCCGTTTCATAGATTAGCCAGAACAAACAGACAGACAAAAAATGATTTTTTGTCTATATATATTTATATTTTTCTGTAATATAAAGTAAAGCTGTTATTTTAAAATTACAAACAGACACTTCAATTTTATTTATTTACTAGCACTTCACCCGTGACTTCTTCCGCGAAAATTATGATAGCTCTGTTAATTTGCATGATATCAGTATAATTTATAGTCTATGTTACTCGGTAAAGATGTAGCTTTCTAATGGTGAAATAAATTTTTAAATCGGTTGAATAGTTCTTGAGTTAATCGTAACAAACACACAAACGAAAAATCAAATCTTTCCTCTTATTAGTATAGGTTTATTTGTATGAAAATTATAATTTTTGCACAGGAGCAAAAATAAAATAAAAAACCGGCCAAGTGCGAGTCGGACTCGCGCACGAAGGGTTCCGTATCATTATCTACGACACGGACGGACAGTGGAGTCTTAGTAATAGGATCCCGTTTTTACTCTTTAAGTACGGAACCCTAAAAATAATGCATGTCTATACAATGTATTATAGTCTGAGCCAGATAAGTAAGAATTAAAGGTCATTGCTCTTTCCTTAATTTTTCTGCGTAGGTAGGTACCCCGACAATACATTATGTATCGTTTTTATTACAAGAAAAATTCAAGGATCACAATAAAGGTAGTTTCGGGACAAGTTTATGTACTTAATGACGTAAACTTGTCCCGAAACTACCTTTACCTACCTAAACCGAAACTACCTTTATCGAAATAATGATTTGTTTTCCGAATTATGTATTTGAATAAATGTATGCGGGTTAATGACCTTTAATTCTTACTTATCTGGCGGAGACTTTAGTGGTCGTAACTGTACACCTCTGCCTAACTTGTCTGGGATTACGAGCGTGATGTTTTGTTATATTATTAAACTCATATTTCTTCTATTTTCAGGTTGAATCCGGAGGTACAGTCCTCAGCACAAACTGGAATCAAGTAGGTCAAGATAAAGTCGAAATGAAACCTCCAGATTGCTGTGAATTCAAGAAATGGGACTAGATTAATAAACATATTGATAAAGCACAAAGTATTTTTAACTTTGAGAATGAATGTACTACCCAGTTCACCGACTGTCGACCACTTTTCAATTCCAACCTTATTACGTAAGGCATAAAGGCGCAAATCTACCGCGGTGCCCGCCCTTGAGGCGCATTTTTTTAACCAAAAAAGAAGTTATTTAGGTACTATCGAGGACACTCCCGCCTGACCACCACTAAGCTCATTTTTGCTTGCACTCGCAACATAAAAACGCTCTCTAGCCCCGCCCCGTTGACTTTGTGTAGAAAAAAAACTTTTTTGCAAAAAATAAAACCGACTTCAAAAAACACAAAAAAGGGAAAAATAACTTTAGCTTCAGAAGTCGGTGACTCTTGTTTGATTGATTTCGTGTTTTTGTCACCGACTTCTGAAGCTAAAGTTATTTTTCCCTTTTTTGTGTTTTTTGAAGTCGGTTTTATTTTTTGCAAAAAAGTTTTTTATTTTTCCATTTTTAGTTGTTCCCAAATATTTGCCTTGAATTTATTTGGCATTGTTAACAATACATGTCATGGTAATAGGCGTATCCCCAATATATGGAACTTAACATAGGTACCTTTTTTTTCGGATGCGAAATCATCAAATTATCGCTCTGGGCGGAGCGGAAGGGAGTGTCAGACTTTTACTGACTAAAACCCATCCATGTTCTTTCTTAGCCCTTTGTGTTCCAGGGCCGCAGTATCTCTTTAGAACAGTCCCTTTTGCTGACATCTCTTTGAGGCATGCACGGAACACGAACGAACTGTCGAAATCTGGGTGTATTGTACACATCTGCGTACCCCCTCAGACCATACAGGCGTGATGTTAAGTTATTTGAGTCGCGCGCTGAACACGATCGCGCCAACTTAGCATACCTAACTGTAGAAATCTCGGTGTATTGTATACATCTGCATACCCCCTCAGAGCATACAGGCGTGATGTTATTTTTGAAGAGTTCCATTGTATATCTCCGAAGATCAGCATCAGATGTTCACAAAATTTAAATGGGACCACACGGGAAGCACCAGCTTTCAAATAAAAAAAGAATTGTCAAAATCGGTTCACCCAGTCGAAAGTTCTGAGGTAACAAACATAAAAAAAAAAAATACAGTCGAATTGAGAACCTCCTTTTTTTGGAAGTCGGTTGAAAAATGAATGAAAAGATACCGAATCGGCCGAGCGCATTGACGACGCACGCCAAACGAGAGTTATTGTTATTTTGCGCGCCAAAGTTGACGCTTTCCTAATAGGCCCAAACTTGGAGGGAGCGTGGCTCGGCGCCTCCGCATGATTTAAGCGAAAAAAAAATAAAATGGTCAGGCGGAAAAGACCCCGATAGTACCTACTAGCAAAATTTTTCTGGTTACTTAGTTTGATATACAGAATGCTTGGTTGACGGCTACGTGAAGAGTCTGTTAAAACCCTGTATACCTACTTTCATATAAAGTACTATACGTAGATAGGTACTGCTGTATTCAGTAGATACAAAGCCTTTATGACGCTATTGTGGCCCTATTGACGCTCCTGCTGCCATATTGTGTCCGTTTCGACCACGCAGCCACGGCGTTTTTTTTAAAAAAAAAACTGCCAAGTTTTTGTAAAGGTTTGTAAAAGTTGATTCCCAAAACCATAAATTTGTCAAAGTTATGGTTAAAAAGTTATAACGGTTTGAACGTGGCCGCACCATCGAAACGCGGAGAACCGCGCGGCCACGGAGATCTTTAAAACTAAGCGTTGCAGACACCTGAAATTTAGGTAAATAACAGATTGAATTTGTAAAAAATTTGTAAAAACATCCAAAAAAATCCTAGGTGATATATTTTGGGAGCTGTAAGACTAAAACCTCATGGCCGCGCCATCGAAACGGTGAATAACACGTTATTGCCGATATCTCGCTGGAAAAGCATCGCAGAGGTCTGAAGTTTTTTGTAAAACCTAGATTTGAATTTGTCAAAACTCGTAAAAATACACAAAAATATCCTAGGTTTATATTTCAGGAGCGGTATCGCCTATAACCTACAAGACGTTCTGAATGTTTGGTTAGGGTGACCATGACTTATTGCTTAGGTACAGAAAACTTCCACCTATTGCATGGATCCTGGATCCTTGGGAAATAATTTCTAATACAAAGAAAGTGGTGGAAAGTTTCCTGTAAACAATAAGTCATGGTCACCCTATCGAAAAATTCAAAACGTTAGGTATTACAGGGTTTATATTATATAAAAAAAAATACTTTGTTGCCTACTATCGTTAGATCTACATAATCAGGTTTTGTTTACAAAAAAAAATCAAGCTAATACTTACTTTCTTCGATAAATAATCTCGACTTATTTCTAAGCGATACCGGACTACAGCTCCTGAAATATAAACCTAGGATTTTTTTGTGTATTTTTACAAGTTTTGACAAATTCAAATCTGTGTTTTACAAAAAACTTCAGACCTCTGCGATGCTTTTTCAGCGAGATATCGGCGATAACGTATTTTTTACCGTTTCGATGGCGCGGCCATGGGGTTTTAAGTCTTACAGCTCATAAGATATAAACCTAGGATTTCTTTGTATATTTTTACAATTTTTTTACAAATTCAATCTGTTAACTAAGTACCTAAATTTCAGGTCTCTGCAACGCTTAGTTTTAAAGATCTCCGTGGCCGCGTGGTTCTCCGCGTTTCGATGGCGCGGCCACGTTCAAACCCTTATAACTTTTTAACCATAACTTTGACAAATTTATGGTTTTGGGAATCAACTTTTACAAAATATTGGCAGTTTTTAAAAAAAAAAAAATTGGTTGCCTGTAAAGTCGGTATACGGGCGAAAGTTTTACGTGACAACGACTTTGAGTGGTAAAATAAACTTTTTATGTCTGTCTCTCTCGCTCTTAGGCGGGCTCTCACTCGCTCTCATTGTGAGCGCATAACATGAGCGGAGCGTAACGCAGTTTCTTGAAGTGTCACCCGGCAAACCAATTTATAAGACGTTGTCACGTCAAAAAAACGCCGTGTCCGTGCGGTCGAAACGGACACTGCCATATTTACAATACAACGCTTCGATTCGATTTCTTCTCAACAAGTCGTATGTCGTATCTTTTTTTGGCGTCACGAAAGCGAGCGAGATAGATATACCTACGACTTGTCGAAAGATTGTGTATTCACCAATGATATTCTAACAAACAGATATGTTATACACCTACAAAACCACCGAAAAAAGTGTGCCGCGGGGGAGAGCCAGCTCACATACACGCAGTGACGCAGAATAAAGGAAAAACAGGCCAATTGACACGTTTTCGAGTCTTCACGATTGCGCGCTCATAACATATCCGTTTAATTAAATATCATTGGTATTCACAATGCTTCGATTCGACAAGTCTTATATCTATCGGCAGCAGCATAGCTATTCACAACGATTCGATTCCGATTCGGAAAGTCGTAGGTATGTCTATCCAGGCGCGGATACAGGGGGGGGGACAATGGGTGCAATTTCCCCCCGCCTGAACCGGACCAAATAAATCATTAGCCATTAGCTTGAACTAATTTGACGGAATTGAAACTACTTAAATATTTTGTACATTTGTCATGGGCGTCGCTATAGGAGGCAGCTGCCCCTAGAGGCTCAGGATTTTTTAAAAGTTATAGCTTTTCCTACCTGATGCCATAGCATAATAATTATCCGAGGCAATGTTGTAAAAAATTTCGAGCTCGCTGCGCTCTTGAAGCCTAGTTTTTCATGACTCATAACTTTGTCTATAAGATACCCAAGTAACTCCAGTAGGTAGGTAAGTAGGAAAAGTGCAAAAAATTTCGAGCTCGCTTCGCTGGCTCTATAAACTACCTACTAATTTGTCTTGAATTTATCTAAAATTAGGCCAAGGAACTCCTATATGAACATTCGAAACCATTCTAACTTGTCCAAGGTATGATGCTTGCGTGTAAAGCAAGTCTCTACAGCCAAGATGCGTTTCTCGCATGCATCATCAGTATTGCAACCGAATTTATTCGTTAGTAATCACTAATCAGCGGTGTGCATAACCCTGGCAAAATGTTGTGCATTTGAGAGATGAGACCATAAAAAATAATTAGTGTGTCATGATGAGGAGCAATTTGTTTAATAGTAGCAAAATTTGTGTGAATTGTAGTTTTATTTACCCATATTATGCGAATAAATTATTTGATTTGATTTGAAAGTTATTTGAGAAAAACACATTTTGCTGGAGTAACGTTATCCTGGCAAAATCGATTTTCAAAAATTCGTTCAGCCCGGAACGAAATACATGATTAGATAGCTTTTGTTGCGTAGTAAATGCTTGTAAATAGCAAAATTTGTGTGTGGTATGGTTCTTGAGTTATTTAAGATTTTGCTGCGGTAACGTTTTGGGATTTCCCAGATCTCGAAAACGGCTCAACGCAGAAGATTGAAAAAAATACCAATAAGAGACCTTAATTTGTTTAAATTAGTTTAAACATTAGTTTTTGATTTGGTTGTCGTAAACCAATGGAATTAAATGGTTTCAAAAATCAGATAAAAACGGATTTGCAAGTAAACCAAAACACTTATAACCAAATAAACAGCTGTAAAAAATACCCATGGTAGACACTTATCACGTCAAGTAAAATAGATTATGTAACTTTATACGCTAAGAAGATAAAAACAAAATTGATTAATTTTAGACTGGTCGTACTTTAGCGATGAAATACGCAGTTCCCAAAACATTATGAAACGTGGCATACTTTAAACTAATTAAAATGATTTATGAACATTAATTCCTGTTAATTTCAGCTTTCAATTACAGCTGTAATGAAAGTTATATCAAAATCACGAATATGTCAGAAATTCTCTAATAAGCCGACCAAATTAAAAAGGTCACGTAAAAGCGGCCGCACCATACGTACGTGTAGTCTTCGCAAATTAGCAACTTAGTGTCCGATGTTTTGTACAGTTAAGCAGAAAAACGTTTTACGTGTAACCGATTTTTTAATGTTCGAAGTGCCGGTACCATATTACACATTTTCTACTAGTTTTCTATTTTATAAATGAAAATCATGTTAGTTAGCAGTAGTTTAACAATTTAATGGATCATAAGTAATTATTTAAAGTCAAAGTAACTTTTAAAAGGTAAGTAATAATCTCAGTAAATAATTTATAGTGTGATTTTGATTGACGACGCGTGGTTCACACGTTGATCACCTGTAACAGTCACATGTAATGTTGAAATAACCACTAAGTTACACGTTACAAAGCTCATGTTTAAATGCCATATTGTAAGTCGAGGGGTAATGGAGTCCACCTATCATCTACGTGTTTAGTAGGTGCCTATCTCCGTCTTAAGGAAAATTGTACAAACTATGAATCAACATTGTATTTTAAGTTTAAGCATTGGTACTTGACAAACAGAAAAACATTTCTGCCAAATATTAAAATTAAGTACGTACGTAACTTACCTATCTGAGATTTTTTCCTCAATATGTTAATGCTAAGGCAAAGATATACAATAATTTGTATGAGACTGATTTTTAAATAAAAATAATGAACACCATGACCAGCAACCTACGCAACAGTAACAACAACGTACGTACGCAACTGTACTAACAAAACATCCATATTATCCCATTCATTTAAGATGGTTACGATTATGTATAGTGCGGCCGCTTTTTCGTGACCTTTTCGATTTGGTCGGCTTATCAGAGAATTTCTGACATATTCTTGATTTTGATATAACTTTAATTACAGCTGTAATTGAAAGCTGAAATTAACAGGAATTAATGTTCATGAATCATTTTAATTAGTTTAAAGTATGCCACGTTTCTTAATGTTTTGGGAACTGCGTATTCCATCGCTAAAGTACGACCAGTCTAAAATTAATCAATTTTGTTTTTATCTTCATATCGTATAAAGTTACATACCTAATCTTTTTACTTGACGTGATAAGTGTCTATAGTTGGTGCCAGTTAACATCGGAATAGAGGTCATTGCTCCGACTTTCATCCCGATATCTAAATATTAGCGATACTGTCGCTCCATCCGTACAAACCTGTCGCAAAACTGATATCGCTTGAGTCTCATAATACATCCACAGTGTCCCACATACATAACACAGTGCACAACCCAAAAAAATAAGAAAATGGAGCAAACGTACCCTACGAAATTAATTGATTTAAATACTTTATTTTCGTTTTTAACACTATTTTAACTTACTGAGACAATTTTAATAAAGTAAATATATTATTATACATCTTAAAATTAGGATCTGAGACTTTTGCGCGAAAGACATTTGCGCAAAGAACACTTGTTGCGCGCACTTGCGCTAAAAGACATATGCGCACATGGACTTTTGAGCGAATGGACTTATGCGCGAAAGGAATCTTGCGCGAATGGACACTTGCACGATTGGACTCTTGCGCGACTTAATAGCCACTGAGGTTTACTCTGTAGAGTAAACATAACATCACGCCTATTATTACTTGAAGGTGTTTTTTTTTTGGTTTTTCCGTCATGAGTGTCGTTTTCATGGTTTTCGGGGTCAAATCAGATTTAACCAAAGGCAAGGTAAATCATTGAATCCATTTCACTATTCGTCATTCAAAAGTGCCTTTGAATGACCTAATTGAAATAAATCATTATTGACCTCATTTTCTTTATCTCTTTAACCATGAAAACGACGGCCATAAAAGAAAAACCGATTTTTTTCTCGGCGCCATTTTGGTTTTTCATTTTAACTTTTAATTTCATTTCATTATCAACGACCCCGAAAATCATGACAACGACACCCATGATTAAAAAACCAAAAATTTTCGGCGACGTCTAGGATTTTTGTTTGGAGCTCATTTTCATATTCAGGGACCCCTAAAACCATGAAAACGACACCCATGACGGAAATACCAAAAAAAATCCGGGACGCCATCTTGGATTTTCATTTTGAACTAATTTTCGTAATAAACGACCCCGAGAACCATGAAAACGACATCCATGACGGAAAAACCAAAAAAATCTTTGACGCCATCTTGGATTTTCATTTTGAGCTCATTTTCGTAATCAACGACCCCGAAAACCATGAAAACGACATCCATGACGGAAAAACCAAAAAATCTTGGACGCCATATTGGATTTTCATTTTGAGCTCATTTTCGTAATCAACGACCCCAAAATCCATGAAAACGACATCCATAACGGAAAAACCAAAAAAATCTTGGACGCCATCTTGGATTTTCATTTTGAGCTCATTTTCGTAATCAACGACCCCGAAAACCATGAAAACGACATCCATGACGGAAAAACCAAAAAAATCTTGGACGCCATCTTGGATTTTCATTTTGAGCTCATTTTCGTAATCAACGACCCCGAAAACCATGAAAACGACATCCATGACGGAAAAACCAAAAAAATCTTGGACGCCATCTTGGATTTTCATTTTGAGCTCATTTTCGTAATCAACGACCCCGAAAACCATGAAAACGACATCCATGACGGAAAAACCAAAAAAATCTTGGACGCCATCTTGGATTTTCATTTTGAGCTCATTTTAGTAATCAACGACCCCGAAAACCATGAAAACGACACCCATGACGGAAAAACCATAAGTATCTAAATATAATTATGACATTACAAAAACTATCTCATCACAAAAAAATATAATTCTGATCTTATGCCGTTTTCGTTTTACGAGGTCATCGCGTCAGGTGTGCAGCACATTATGGTCACGGTGCGGGGGCGTTTACGTTACACGTAAATGTATGAGCATAAAATTAGTTTTCTAGCAAAAAATAATAATAAATTCGACTTGGAACAACACAAGATTCTCAACCCCTGTATGTCTAGCCGACTGGTATTATGATACTCTAGCGATGTAGCAAAGTATCGCTTATTGGTCGATTTAGGTAACTAATAAGTGTCGTTATCGTTTGTGATCAAAAACTTGGTAGGTAGGTGTTAATGACCTCTATTCCGATGTTAACTGGCACCAACTATACCATGGGTATTTTTTACAGCTGTTTATTTGGTTATAAGTGTTTTGGTTTACTGGCAAATCCGTTTTTATCTGATTTTTGAAACCATTTAATTCCATTGGTTTACGAATACCAAATCAAAAACTAATGTTTAAACTAATTAAGGTCTCTTATTGGTATTTTTTTCAATCTTCTGCGTTGAGCCGTTTTCGAGATCTGGGAAATCCCAAAACGTTACCGCAGCAAAATCTTAAATACTTAACCCTTTAACGGGCAGTACGAAATACATAGGTTTTTTCGTTTTAATGAGTGTTTACGTAGTTACAGGGCCCCTACAAAACATTTCTGATTAATTGCACCCCCCCCAGACATTCCTACTTACTTTTATGGGGGGTGGCAATATGTTTGCCTATGCCACGCATTGATTTAAATAGTAAAGATACGGTCTTCCGAACGTTGGCCGAACGCGGTCGCCATACAGAAACACTAACGCCATCTATTGGAACTACTATGAACTACGATGTCAATCGGCGTGGTCTGCCCCGAGACGTAACCTTGTAAGAGCGGTATTTTTAACCGACTTGAAGAAGAAGAAGAGGTGTGCGGAACAAACACGTAAATAGCTATTTGACTTAGAATATGGTTCACCACGTTCCTGTCTTATGACACGACTCCAAGCTTCATTTCGCACCGAATCAGTAGGAAATCTGCAAATTAAATACGTATTTTCACTGTACTTATAGATTTTTACCAGTAAGTACATAAAAACACATTTGCTTGTAATAAACAATAAAAATTATTTTATACATATAAAATTATTTATGATATGAATTATTAAATCTTTTCATTTCATCGGCTAAAACGCGCGCCGCTGCAAAGTTATGTCTAATTTTACGCGGCTTCGCGTCGTCTTTGCCAAACTTTGAGACAAATACGAAAGAAAATTGTTTTAAATAATGTTAGAAGTTGATATAATATTTTTTTTTAACTTACCGGTGATAAGTAATGTTATCATTTATTTTATTGTGCTTTTTGTCGTAGTTCACGCATCCCTTCACGACACAACTTGGCATTTTTGCTTGTAAAATTTACGACCGCTCCCGAAGACAGCCGAACGCGTTCTAGTTTAGTTCGCTATAGGGAAGACAATTTTGGGACCACGTTCGAGGCGTCATTGTAACATGCGGTCCACCCAGTCCTTACGCAGTGATATATATGTCAATGATGCCACGTCTATATATTTTTTTGGCAATATAGTTACCAATGCCCGCGATACAATTGAAAATTTATGTTTCCTATGCTCTACTGAAACCTAATTAAATTAAAATAAAACAATAAAAAATATAAATCAAATCATCTATTAGGCTCATAACAAACTTTTACAAAAACTAGACTTAAAAAAATTGCTTTTATGGCTTCAAATCAGTCTTCGTAACAATTAGAATACTCTTTTACATAGGAATAATAATTATAATCAGTATTTTTGTTACAGTTTTTTCACATTTTTATTTATTAGAGATCAAATAATAATATATTGTATTATGTAAAAAAAAAGAGTCAGAAATATCTAAAATCGACAAGTAAAAAGAAATTACCCATTATTTTGGTAAAATTTGGCGAAACATGGAACAGTGCACAAAGTTACCAAGCATTTCGAACATATTGTACGAGATCGCTTATTTGTGGTTCTGGAACTGCATAGGTGGCATCTCCTTCTCGATTTTTTCTTCGTGATGACATCTAAAACCAAGAACAAAACAATGCATTGGCAAATATTTGTCACCAGCCACATACCCATTCAAGCATAGGCAACTATTTTGCCACAAGCGCAAGGCAGTGGCAAGTTCATGTTTTTGGACTCATTATCCTAATACTGCTTAGTTTTTTTACGAAATAAGTTGTGAATGTAGTAGCATGGTCAATAATTATTACAAAAACATAAAAATACTAACATTTCTCACGGCCAAATTGGAGATTAAACTTGATTTTTACGCAACGACTGTCAAAATGCACCGCAAACTGCACGTGGTGACACTGAATGTCAAATAATACGTCAATCACTCAAATGAATGAAACCAAACGAACTGTAGGATGTTTTTGGGTAATGGCGCTAGAAGTACGTAGAATAAAAATATCATTTTGTCAAATCGATTACGCGCCAGATTTAAAATACTGCCGTGGCAAATATTTTGCCAACGCTCGTGAAAGGGTTAACTCAAGAACCATTCCACACACAATTTTTTATGGTCTCATCTCTCAAATGCACAACATTTTGCCAGGGTTATGCACACTAATCAGCGATCGAAAGTTAGCGAATTTGTCGCTATCTATGTCGAGAGTCTGATCTCCTTGACATGCTGCCGTGCTGGCGCGCTTCTTTGTTCCGCACAATGAGATTTTCCTTTTGAGGTACCTACCTATTAAAAAAAAACTTAGTTTCCAAGAACTCTAGATGGCGTTGAACTGACTATCATATCTGTTTATTACAATATCATTGGAGTAAACACTTTTTATTCATCTATTTACTGGATAAATGAAGGAAACAAATGATTAAGACAGTAATATTTTGTTTTATTGTGTAACATCACTTTTTTTTAACCTAGCTTTATGCATAGTACATACATGCTTAAACGTACCTACTTAATTTTTGAACACAAAAAACACTCATCAGTCGTGAAATGATCATATAGGTACATATGGAGTAATTGCAGAACACCAAAAATATGAACTTCTTAATAAAATATATCATTCAATAGATCTTAAATAAATTAAAAAAAAAAACTTAATTAAATGAACAAAAAAAAATCATAAAACAATAAATTATAATCTAAGTAAAATAATTAATAAAGAGTCATATTCAGAGTAGTGTTGAATTCTTGAAAATCAACTTATACTTATTGACCACATCCATTGGCAAACTCCATTTTAATAAAATGTGTTTCAGTCCAAGGCCTCTGTACTTTATAAATGTAAGAATCCATCGGTCATCAGTCATCGGAATCCATCGGTCAGCAGAAATCACCACCAAAATATTTATATCAGCGTACACTACCATGTTGATAATCTGTTAGTTTAATAGTATTTTAATCTGAAAGAAAAAAAAACAATTTTTAATTTAAAAACCTACCGTGGATATCAGGTACGGTATAACAATGATGAAGGGACCACTCTAATTTCATTGTTTTATATCCGGAAGTCATTACAGGCGAAAAAGAGATGTGTATGTTATATAGCGGTCACATTATCTCGAGACCTCATAATAATATTACCTACATATTAACACAATATTTGTTTAGTTGGAAATCTTATTGTTTATAATAATATCCTACTAGAGGATACTTGTTTTGCGCACCATACCTATCAGAGCGCCAACGCGACGTGACGTCATCGACGCCAGGTCTCGAGATAATGTGACCGGGTTGTAGGTGAGATTTTGGGAGTACCCACAAACCTGAATTTATGTAATTTACAATCAAATACGTCAAGTTAATTTGTAAGTCCGAGTGTCAAAGGACAAAAATTAGTTTAGAGGTACTTTGTTTAAATTTGTTCTCATGGTAAGTGAAATGTAAATTTCTTTACGAGAAATAAATGTCTATAGCCAAATTGATTGTGTCTGGCCTTCCATGTGGTTGTAAAATACTTAGCTAATACCTTACAATAGATAAAGGTCTCCACAGGTGTCTGACCATCTGCGTGGTTGTAAAGAAAAGATAAGAAAGCTATATGTGTCTTAGGGCGACCAACTCCTGTCGCAATATCTACATGGGATTTCTAGGTATTTGTTACAAATGAATTTAGTACTTACTTCTCAAAATAAACACATCTTGCACTGCATGCATGTAGGTAGGTACCTAGGTACATCAGCAAATTGCCGGTACTGGAAGTTTGAGTGTTTCTAGAAGTTCATTCAATTTCACCATCTTTTCTGGAAACCCTTCTAATTATAGATGCTCGGCCTTCTGAAAAAAAAAATAACCATTGTTAATTAAGTAGGTAGGTACCTACTGCAAAACATAATCATATCTAGAGGGTTATTTTTTGTAGTAGGTACTTTAAAGAGTTACACGAGTTAGACTACCTCCTTCAAGCTTAAGTCGCAAAGATAATCCCAAATCCCATTCGTCAGCAAACACTCAACAAAATAAACAAGTCTTGCACTGCATGCATGCATGTATCTACCTAGTTACCGCGTAGTAGTACCAACATCTGACGGTACGAAAATTTGGTGTTTTTAGTTAAGTTCATTCAATTTCACTATCTCCTCTGGAAACCCTTTTAGTATTAGATGCTTGGCCATCATACAATCCGAAGATAGTTGGTACTGAGCTGGTATACTGAAAATTCAAAGCCCAACACCTCACACAAAATAACAGCAATATACATAATAAAACAATCACCCTTCACAACACAACATGCAAACAAAAGACATGCAACATACAAACCTAATCTCAACAACGGAGACTTCAGTAAAATATCTGTGAAAAACTACAAGTCTATGCGACCTGTCTCATTATCTCACTGGTTAGTCCCATTATAGCAGATTCGGTAATTTAGTCAAGATGATGAAAAGAATTTACCTCATAGGCTGGTTCCTCGAAGTCATCTGTTGGCCAACTCATCCTTGAACATGTCCTCCTTGGACATGTCCTTCTCCTCCAGGCCTTACGCCCTCTTCCTCCGAGTTGCTCTTACGGAACACTCGGAGCAGCTCCTCAAAATCGTCCGGCAGCGCACCACTTCCCACGTTCCAGGACATTTTTTCTAATTTCTAAAATACTTAATAAGTATATTATTTGTTTTTTTTTTTTTTCTCAACCTGTACTGTCCCACTGTTGGGCAAAGGCCTCTCAGAAATATTTTACTTCATAAAAAATTGAAAATAAAGTTATCTATAAGTACTATCAATAGTATTAAGTAATAATGACCTCCGCACGGCCCGCCTATTCCGCGGATTTCTTCCATATATATTACTATAGGGAACGTGCACAACGACGGTGGTGCCAACTGGCGTCACCAATCCGAATCTTGTACCAAATTAATACTTGACATTGACATGTAAAACAAGTAAACAGAATTAATTTTATTATTGAAAATGATTATTCTAGCTAATCATAATCCATTGTTGCATTTCTGGATGTACCAATACATCCACAAAAATGAAAATTAATCAAATAGCGTAAAATAATAAAATTCTATTACTTTCCAAAGAATAGTACTCTCATACCATGTTTATGTGAAAAACGCAAAAAATGGATAAATGCAGTAACAAAAATATTTGAACACAATTTGTTTTTGTTACACTCTGCATTGAAAAAGTTCAATAGCCTTCAAAATCAACCGTGCAAGCAAACATTAAATATTATTATAAAATAATAATAAGAAGAAGAATATTGTTATTTAAACTTCAGCAAACACACATATGTTGTATATTCCTCAACAGTTAAACAAAGAGTCCACATGTACTCAGATTATAAACATGGATAAACAATAAAGTTTTTAGTTGGCTGCACTCCTTATGGTTTCCTAAGTTTTGTATCTAAATGCTACGGAGGGCGTTCTAGTGATTGCTTAGTTATAACAAATGATTATGGATTAGACTGCACTGAAGTTCACACCGAATATTCCTCAACAGTTGAACAAAGAGTCCACATGTGCTCAGATTATAAACATTGGTATACAATAAAGTTTTTAGTTGGCCGCACTCCTTGTGGTTTCATAAGTTTTGTATCTAAATGCTACGGAGGGCGTTCTAGTGATTGCTTATAACAAATGATTGTGGATTGATTTTTCTGCCTGGAGATACTGTTCTCGCTGATAAAGGATTCCCTTCCATTAAAACATGTGTTGAAAATAAGAAAGTCGTCTATGCCACCGTTTCTTCATGCACCACAATTTTCATCAGAGAAAATAAACGAAACATACAAAATTCATATTGGTCAACATTCATGTTACGCTGACAAACATTATTGATAGACCGGAACCCATGTTTTATACCTTTTATCATAATCAAAAATAATACTTTTGAAGAGATTTGCGTGACAGGTGACAGCATAAGTTTCCTTTACTGTCCGCATAGTGTCTCTTTTGTCGTTTAGTGCTGCCACCTATAGTTCCTGCACGTTCCCTTCCGCCTAATGGTCGTTCGTTGTCGCCAACCAACTCGCCATGTTTGAATGTGACAGTTACGTTACGTGTTACGTAATAATTATCACATGCGAAAACATCGAAATATGAATAATAATAGACTAAATACGCCTCGAATAGGTACATGAAAAAATAACCTAGCATTAATTGAAAATTATAATGGGTTGGCTTTAGAGACGTGATGCCCGCGGAGGGGGGTAAAGGGGTTAAAGGTGGTAGGAAACGGGTCCCTGATTATAACTATACCATTCTTACTACAAGGAACAAAAAAAAAAAAAATTGTAATGCATATTTTTCGAGAAATAAACGAAAAAAAATTCTAACCTCAAATCAGTTTTATAGCGAAAACGGAACGTTTTAATGGACGAATGGGACGGGCAACTTGTGGAACTAATGGCGCTAGCATCGCATGAACCAAACATCGTCATTGGTTGAAAATCTGTCAATGTCATTCTAGATTTCAAATTAGTTTGACCTCATTGGTCAGATTGGGTCTAAGCTATGGACGCGCCATCTACAATCAGCTTTGACCAGCCGACTCCATTGGACGATTGACAACCAAATCTGTCCCACATACTGTCTATGGTGCAAAAATATGCAAAACGGATCGTAAAAAAAAAATGTTTATGTGTCACTCACTCTCACTGTCCTAATGTCATCATGACATTAGGACATGACTCATGTCATTCGATTTTGCCTCAGGCAGGTATTTATTTTACCTGATGTACGCACTTGCTGCAAAATACAGCTATGATCGCACTTTAAATGAAGATTTCACTGAAGGAGAACACTGCCTCTACAGCAACCATAAACGATTGGTTTAATTTTTGTAGAGGCAGTTGTAGTTAATATGAAAAATAAACAGGATGTAACCGGGAGGCTTGGAAGTCCTGGCAAAGTAGTGCAAATAGATGAAAGCAAGTTCGGAAAAAGGAAATATAACAGAGGTCGACGAGTTGAAGGATATTGGATCCTCGGGATGATTGAGGATGGAAGCAAAGATCTACGCCTGGAAGTCTACCCAGACAGTGTCCGCTCCGCTGATGTTTTGGTGCCCTTAATCAAGAAGCATGTTGCTGAGGGCACCACCATACACACAGATTTTTGGCGGGCCTATGATTGCTTATGGGACCACGGGTATATCCACCGTAAAGTAAATCAGTGACCCAGGAAACCCTTTTGTGGCTGAGGATGGCACCCATATGCAAAGAATCGAATCAGTGGCGTGTCATCAATAGGTTCTTTTATAATGACAATTATAATAACAGAGAGAATATCAACGATTCAATATATGAATATTTGTGGAGAAGAGATGTAAGTAGGGTAAAATTGGGGGACCTGGATCAAGTAGATCCAGGTACCCCCAATTTCACAATAATTACTTTATTCATTCATTCATTACATCAATACAGAGTTTTATTATCTAAGTATGATTATTAAATATTTTAGTATGTAACGAGGCTTTTTAGCTCGTCACATGGATGCATAATATTCTCGTCGTTTACTTGACAAATTAGCTTGGGTGTTGCCTTTTAAAAAATTCATTGGTTGGTTGACTTGGATTCATGTAGTGGTCACACTGATTTTATACTGTCAAGTTCACTTTGACATTGCTCACTTTTCGGCTCGTCAATTTTTTGGGTGATGGCGTAATTACAGCGCTCCTTAGAAATCGTTAAATATAGCTTCCAATGGGCGGCATCTAGTCACCATTATGTGGTAGTCGATTGCCCTTGCCCGCATCCTAGTTGGATAGCATATATTTTTGATGGTAAGCGAATTTTTCGTAATTTCAGTTCGTTTCACATGTTTTGGTTATTTTCATAGCAGACGCTTTAGTTTCCGATATTTAATTGTTTCAGGATTTTTTAACTTGAACCTAATATATTTGCTTGGATTGCATCATCTACTGATGACCACATTTGGATATTTTGGAAGAAACGGTGAGTTTAATAGTATTTGTTCTTATTAGCGTTGGCGTGGTCCGCCATTTTTTCATCAACGCTGTACTCCAGCTAACGAATTATTAATGTTTGTTCGCAGCCGTACGAGGCGTTTTCTTCCGACGATTAGTTTTCTTTCTACGATTAGTTTTCTTTATACGATTAGTTTTTCTTCCGACGATCCTTCTTATTTTTTACAACGTAAATATTTGAACGCTCGCCTCTACCAAGATTTATGATGGACGCCGTTGGCATCACAGCGGAGGTCACCAAGATGAGCACGTATTTAACTCATCGGATTTAAATTATTTGACAAAATTTTAGTATGGTTTGTGGTACTTATTTTATATTTTCCAAAGTGCAATAATGACAGGTCACAAAATAACACCCGTTTATTCTTAGTTTTACACCTTTATTCAGAACCTTATGTTTTAATATTAGAAAGGAATTTTTTTTTGTGTTTTTCTCCCAACCAGCAAGCCTTCGGGTAATAAAATAGATCTGTAACTTTCATGGTCGATTTTTATTGATACCTTCCCGCTTGAAGATTAAAATCCAACTCTCGCAGGTAAGTCTATCCTAGGCATAGTTTTGTGTGTACTCCTGGCGCCCGAATTTCCATTTTTATTTATTATTTTTATTTGGAGCACACTACACATTTTTTTAACATTTATAATATAATTCATAAAACACCCATTCACACTTCTTTTCTTTTTTTTTTATCATTACAATTGTCGCTCAGCGAACAGGGACTTGAAGTAGGTTTTGCTGGTAATTATATACTGTCATTATTGCACTATTAATTAATTAACACTTTCACTAATGAGTCTATTGTTTACAGTAATTTGTTCTGTGCATTATTAATTTCATAACTTTGTTTAATGTAACTTTGATAATTTGACTCATGAGTTGTTGTTTAACTTGTTGAATCTTTTGTAAACATTGTTTAGTTTTTACAATTGATAATTTTGTTTATAACCTGTTGTTTATAACATGTTTTTTTCCTTAGCATAACCAACAATTGTATAGCATAGACCGCTCTTTGTTGTTCTCAACAGTGAAGTTATTTCATAACTTAGTTTAACATTTTAAGTAAATAATTTAATCTTAACATAAGTACATTATAGTACACCTTGTTTATCTAGATTTAAGCTGTTTGTAAGTGATTATTGCACTTTTTCAACGTTAAATAACTTAGTAGTTTTTTATAAAAATATCACATTGACTTTCATACTTAACCTCAAACTTAGAATTTTATTTTCAAACTTTGATTTATTTTGAAACTTTTTGAAGTTTAGTTTTGCCTTTCGCTACTATTTGTTTTTCTACGAGTTAAGCATGGACAAGAGAGTTCAGTGCCCACAATTGGAGGATCCAGGTAAGGTTAGCTCGTTGGGCAGCCAGAATTTCTCAATTTACATTCGATATTATTCATAAAAAAGGTTCATTACATTTAGTTCCAGATGCTCTGTCACGGATAGAAGTCACTGCTATAAACGCTCAGGATAATTTAGTCTCTCCTGACGATGATATTACTGACCCATGGTATAGAAAAGTATTCACCCAATGTCAGAAATATCCTAGAAAATATAAAAATTTTAGAGTAGAAAATAATACTTTGTATAAATTTTGTAGAAATAAATTTAACCCTCACAGTTTGTTAGATTGGAAAATTGTTATACCAAAAGAGCATATTCTAGATACTATTAGGTCAAATCATGATGATGTAAACTGGTCATTTAGGAATTCATAAAACTATAAAGAAATTAAAACAACATTATTTTTGGAAAGGAATGTTTAATGATGTTCACCAATACATTTTGTCATGTGATACTTGTAAAGCTTATAAACATACTACTTCTCCTCCTTTCGGTACTATGATTAATCCCAAAAAGGTAGATCGTCCCATGCTTATGCTTTCAGTTGATATTATAGGAATCTTACCTAAAACTTATTCAGGACATAGATACATACTTTCAGTTGTTGATGTTTTCACTAAATATTGCTGGTTTTTCCCAATGATTAATGCTACCACTAGAGTAATTTGTAAACATTTTGAAAAAGAAATATTTCTTAAGTTTGGTTGTCCAAAAATAATAGTTTGTGACAATGGAACTCAATTTACCTCAAAACATTTTGTGGAATTTTTGAAAGGTTTTAATATAACTAAAATATTTTATAACACTTTGTATACACCTCAAAATAATCCTGTTGAGAGGTATAATAAGACGGTCGAAACTTGCATATCGTGTTTTGTTAAAGATGATCATAGAACTTGGTCAACTTTTTTGCCCAATGTTCAATTAGCTTTAAATAGTAGTGTAAACCTCGCTACAGAGTTTACACCTAACTTTCTTATGTTTGGTAGAGAGCTTGTTCTTGATGCTTCATTACATCATTTTAGTAATTCAGTTGATAACTTATCTCAACTAGAAATTTCCAATAGAAATGCTTATGCAGTTTCTCTTAATTCACTTAGTGATATTTTTGTTAAAGTTCAAGTTTATTTGTTGAAGGGGTATAAGCGAAATGCCGCTTATTATAATAAGGGTCGGAAAGTCATTTCTTTTGATGTGGGCGATGTAGTGTGGAGAAGAAGTTTTGTTCAATCTCAAGCACCTGCTTATTTTTCGGCTAAGCTTGCACCTAAGTTCTTAAAGTGTAAAATAACTGAAAAAGTTTCTGATAACGTTTATGTTTTGAAAGATTTAAATAAGGGTTCAGTAGGGCGTTATCATGTTAAAGATATTATTAAATTTTAATTTGGTTTCAAAGTGTTAGACTTGATTTTGATAATTTTGTTTGAAGGCCGCTTATGATAGTGTGATGTACGATGGGATGGATGATAGGTTATCGGCGGTATGAATGATGTATGTAAGGTAACTTCTTATAAATTTATTGAATTTGAATTTGTAACATTCTAAAATAAAACTTAGGTCACATCGGTTAATTTAAAAGTATTTTTTTTTCACACTAAATATTTTTCACATCGAAGGATCTTATTTGTTTGTTTTGTTTTCTTGTTTGAATTGTATGGGATCTTAATTTTACTTTTACATATAGGGTAACCTTGTTTTTTACCTGTGTTTACATTTATTTGAGATCTTATATAATTTCACACTTGTGATTTTTTTTTACATTTAGAGATTTAAAAGCTTAAATTTAATTTCAAGTTTTTATAATCCTACCTTTTTCTTAGATTGGAATCATTCTATTAGTCTTAAATAGTTATTGATTTGTAAGTCTGTTTCTACTGTTTATTGACAGTGTTTACCATTTCTTATCTCGAGATTCATTCGACATTGCTCGGATGTGACTTTGTTAGTAACGCGTTCATCCTGGACTTTACTTTTTAGGGTCATTCTGTAACCTTTGTTACAAAATGCCTTATTATTTTTGGATCTTGGTGTAACTTTTGACCTTGATTTCAACTATTTTTTCCATTGTGCTCGGGAAGTCGGTGGTGTTGTGCCGATCACAATGTGGGATTTCGGCCCCGGCCATATTTTTTCCTTTTTCCATTGTGTTGGACATGTTGTTCCAATCACAATGCGGATATTTCTTTTGACTTTCGTCATTCTTTTTCTTTGCGTTCGGAAGTTCGGTGGTGATGTGCCGATCGCATTGTGAAGCTTTGGCTTTACCATTTATTTTTTCTATTGTGCTCGGAAAGTTGGTGGCGTTGCGCCGATCACAATATGAAATTTTTTGGCTTTCGCCTTTTGTTATTGAGATTTCTCATTGGAGATCTCAATGTTTTTGTTTGGATTGGTTTTTGAAGAGGCACTTGCCGATTGCATTCCTTTCCACTTTCAGCTATTGTGTTCGGAAGTTCGGTGGTGATAGGCCGACCACAATATGCTTTTCTTGTTGCAGGTTGTTGCTGTAACAAAATTTCTTGGATATAGTCCTTCAACTTTATCTAATACTTTCGTTTGGGGATAGAAATTTTCGGATTGTTTGTTGTGGAGATAGATAGATAGTCAGTGGCGATGGAGCTTAACTGCACTCGTGGAGATGGAAGAGATGGAAGCAGTCGACTTTGTAGTCAGTGGCTATGGTGCCTAACTGCACTCTAAGTTGTACTTGTTCCAAGTTGTTTGAAATTTTTAGTCAGTGGCGATGGTGCTTAACTGAACTTAAATTTGTGGTATGAGTAGATAGGTGAGACGGATTTTGAAATTTTTAGTCAGTGGCTATGGCGCTTAACTGAACTACTATTGGGTTTTGGGAAGCTTAGGGATTTTCTTCTTTTATTAAGTTTTTTATAACTTACATTTTATTTTTAAATTTCTGTAGGTTTGTTGAATTTAGTCAGCGGCTATAGTGCCTAGCTGTACTGTTTTGGAGTTTAGAAGAATTGGAAAGTTTTTCTTTCTTTCATTTATTTGATAAAGTTTTTATAACTTATAATTTTGTCTGTTCTTCACAGATTTCGTTTTTGACTTTTAGTCATTTGCATTTTTTACTTTTATTAAATTCTTGAGACCTTGTCGTTTGACGTTTTCAGAATTCATTTACACTTTGAATCTTTAGTGATTTTTCCTGTGGAATTATAAAATTATTAAGACTGGTTTATTTGGTTGAATATTTCTTTTTTTAATAAAAGAAAGTTCCTTTCTTTTATTTTCGGGGAGGGATGTAATGTAACGAGGCTTTTTAGCTCGTCACATGGATGCATAATATTCTCGTCGTTTACTTGACAAATTAGCTTGGGTGTTGCCTTTTAAAAAATTCATTGGTTGGTTGACTTGGATTCATGTAGTGGTCACACTGATTTTATACTGTCAAGTTCACTTTGACATTGCTCACTTTTCGGCTCGTCAATTTTTTGGGTGATGGCGTAATTACAGCGCTCCTTAGAAATCGTTAAATATAGCTTCCAATGGGCGGCATCTAGTCACCATTATGTGGTAGTCGATTGCCCTTGCCCGCATCCTAGTTGGATAGCATATATTTTTGATGGTAAGCGAATTTTTCGTAATTTCAGTTCGTTTCACATGTTTTGGTTATTTTCATAGCAGACGCTTTAGTTTCCGATATTTAATTGTTTCAGGATTTTTTAACTTGAACCTAATATATTTGCTTGGATTGCATCATCTACTGATGACCACATTTGGATATTTTGGAAGAAACGGTGAGTTTAATAGTATTTGTTCTTATTAGCGTTGGCGTGGTCCGCCATTTTTTCATCAACGCTGTACTCCAGCTAACGAATTATTAATGTTTGTTCGCAGCCGTACGAGGCGTTTTCTTCCGACGATTAGTTTTCTTTCTACGATTAGTTTTCTTTATACGATTAGTTTTTCTTCCGACGATCCTTCTTATTTTTTACAACGTAAATATTTGAACGCTCGCCTCTACCAAGATTTATGATGGACGCCGTTGGCATCACAGCGGAGGTCACCAAGATGAGCACGTATTTAACTCATCGGATTTAAATTATTTGACAAAATTTTAGTATGGTTTGTGGTACTTATTTTATATTTTCCAAAGTGCAATAATGACAGGTCACAAAATAACACCCGTTTATTCTTAGTTTTACACCTTTATTCAGAACCTTATGTTTTAATATTAGAAAGGAATTTTTTTTTGTGTTTTTCTCCCAACCAGCAAGCCTTCGGGTAATAAAATAGATCTGTAACTTTCATGGTCGATTTTTATTGATACCTTCCCGCTTGAAGATTAAAATCCAACTCTCGCAGGTAAGTCTATCCTAGGCATAGTTTTGTGTGTACTCCTGGCGCCCGAATTTCCATTTTTATTTATTATTTTTATTTGGAGCACACTACACATTTTTTTAACATTTATAATATAATTCATAAAACACCCATTCACACTTCTTTTCTTTTTTTTTTATCATTACAAGTATAAAAAACGACACAGATACCAAACAGACATACGACACCTTCATTCAAACTGATGTGTGGAGCTCATTGTCAGCGAGCGTTGTTTTATGCATACCATTTATAAGTAATGTTTGCTTACTTAGCAATTTGTTTTCAATAACATTTCCTATTTGATTATGATATGCTAATTAGAATGTAGATTTTAAGTAAACTTTAAACTACTGAAATTATAGTAGAATTTTCTTGTAATATATTAACAATTTTAACAAACAAAATTTATTAGTTCATATTACATTATAATTAATATCTCTACATAGTATAGTAGTAATGAAACTATGTTATTGCAATGAATATAAGCAAGTATTTGTTAGTTCATATAATTACAAATTAAATAAACTAAATAATTACAATTAGGAATTAACAGACGCAGTAGGTGATCCAGGTGCTTGTAGGAGATCCGTTTTTCTTTTTACAAGGATTGATAAAAAGTTTTGTTTAAATATGGTAGCATGTCTTTGACACGTAAGTAGATGTTATCAGTGTAAATACTCTTAACAATATGCTGAACACATATTTCAGCACCGCACTGGCACATAGAATTACTTTCAAATTGGTTTGCATCGTAAATTTCGATCCGTATAACTTTAGTGCCACCGGTCGAAACCGTTTTGTAAAAACTCATCAACTCCTTATTATTATTATTATTAGCTGTAACATTAACATTATTCTTGGTATTTGGAACACATGGAGTTCGTTGTAGTTCTTCCTCGTCCAAATAATTTACAACTTTATCAATCACATCAGGCTCTATCATTAACGGAGGTGAAGTTGGTGAATATACCCAGCTCGAAATCTGAAACAGAATAAATATTTTGACGTGACAACGTCTTATAAATTGGTTTGCCGGGTGACACTTCAAGAAACTGCGTTACGCTCCGCTCACGTTATGCGCTCACAATGAGAGCGAGTGAGAGGCACGCGTCCCTTCCACTCGGGCATGGTTAGCCCGCCTAAGAGCGCCACTCAAAGTCGTTGTCACGTAAAACTTTCGCCCGTATACCGACTTTACAGGCAACCAATTTTTTATTTTTTATTTTCACTGGTATACTTATAATACATTCTATAATATAATTGAAAGTAAAATATTTTGTAAAATTAGGTAAGTACTTACAGACATTGTATAAAATAACACTAGCACACTGAAATAATGGAAGAAATGAAGTGAATTTTTATCTTATTTTACCCCGATTTATATATTAAATATTTTGCTGTTGATAGAGTTCAAAATAACGTAATGCTGAGTTGAATATATTTATGACTAGGAATATCCCGTGGCTATGCTCACCTAAATGTTGTTTTTTAGCAGTAAAAAGTAATAGTTAACACATTCTGCTGTACTGTGCAAGCAAACCATGGGGAATTTAGTATACAACTGTATCACAAAAAGGGTGTATTTACACTGGTCAGGTGTACTTATTGTACACATAAAATACAATAAAATATGATTAAAATAAAATGTAGCCAACAATGTGTGCCCTTACCCTAATTAATCTATATTTGGATAAAAATGCTGACAGAGTTCTACTATTACTTGATGCTAAAAGTAAGTCCATATATTGAATAAGGTGTCGGTTGATTTGTTTGTTTGTTGAATATATTTACGACGTAATTACCCGTGACTATGCTTACCTAAATGTTGTTTTAGCAGTCAAAAGTAATAGTTAACACATTCTGATGTACTGTGGAAGCAAACCATGGGGGAATTTATTAGTATACAACTGTATCACTTAAAAGAGGGTATTTACACTGGTCAGGCGTTTTTTTTACACGCATAATGTTATATAATAAAATGTGGTTAAAATAAAATGTAGCCAACAATACGTGCCTTTACCCTAAATAATCTGTATTTGGATAAAATGCTGACAGAGTTCTACTATTACTTGATGCTAAAAGTAAGTCACTATATTGATAATGGTTTCGGTTGATTGTTTGTTTGTTGAAGTTTTATTGTATGAAAATAAATGCAGGTACGATAATTATTAGAATGAGTGAAGCCATGGTACTTGCATAGTATAACATAATCAATAACTAATATATTTTTTCGCACTGGTTACTATGATATCTTGTTTTGCAATGTACGCATACATCTTCTCGATGACATATTTGGTAGTACATCGTCATAATTTTGCCGTATATAAAGTGCATCGAAGCCAGACAAAATCACAAACTGCTTTCCCGAAGGAAACAATCATCACCTCCAACGCTATCGCATCTACGCTTCATCTTCAACCAGAATCAAAAATCTTCAAAATGTAAGTAGATCAATTAATATTTTATTTTAATAGATGTGTTTAAATGTGTCATCACGAGGTTTATTCTATGCATGAATGAAAGATCGAATTGATGTATGAATGCATATATGAATGAATGATTGCGTAAATGATTGAATAAATAATTGAATGAACGTATGAATGAATTATGTAATGTATAAATGAATGAATGAACGAACGTATAAATGAAAATAAACCACTTGATTGAATCTCGTAATCTATAAATTAGAAGCTCTGAATCTCGTAATTTATAAATTATAAGCTCCCCCATGTTTTTAATGTTAATTTTATATTTTGTATTCCGAGTTTAACGGAGTGACATAAATAATTAAAAAAATCCCTCATTAATCTATCAGGTTAATATAATATTTCAAATTATATTGTTTCAGGTCCAAGTTAACTTCATCTACGTTGCCTCAACTGTTTTCATCGGATGAAGAGTCAGAAATCGAGACGCAGTCAAAGCAGCAGAAATCGACTGCTTCTTCTTCTTCGACTCGACTCGAAAAATCGACTGCAAACAAGCGGTCTAAAACCGATCGAATCAATGGATCTAAGACGCACAGATCTAAGAAGCCTCGAATACAACCGGTGCCGTTAACCAACAACAAACTAACTGCACGGGACCTGTTCGGCAGTGACAGCGATGAAGAGGATTCGTCTGTGAACCCGTCCACATCGACTGGTAATACACCGTCTCCTCTTAATTCTTATTTTACTAAGAGGGTTAGCAAAGGCTATGCCAGAAAAATAAGTGAGACAAAGCAGGGGCCGTATTATGTAGAAGTAAAAGTTTATAATTGCAATGAAATCGCAAACATACCACCAGTAAATAGGTGGCGCCATTCAATAGTTACCATTAAAACAAAAGTTAATGCGGACACAGAGATGTGGCGCCATCTTAAAGGATTTACGTCCTCAGTTGAACAAGATTTTCGTAATTGTCCAGTTACCCTTATAAATTCTTACTATTAGTACTTACTATGTATTCTTACTAGTTTTTAAACAAACACAAGATAACAAGTAATCTGTATAATATCTTAATACTTGTACCTAATTAATCAATTATTAAATAAAATATTATGCTAAATCCAATGTATTATTTCACAGTTGTACAGTCCAGAGATCGCAGAACACCATTAACAAGACCATTTAGTAAAATTGTGAATTGTACTAAATGTGAAATTGAAATACCACGAAACCAGTATGCATATCATAAGAGAACTAATATACACAAGACAAATAGTTTATTGAGTACTGAATTTAAAAATGTTTTTATAATAGCAACAGCATTTAAAAATAGAATAGTAACTTTTCGTCTGAACTTAGCTCAGGATGACGAGCACCTCACTCGTGAGGCGATCCTGAGTAATAGTCAGACATGTATACCTCAGGATGACGAGCACCTCACTCTTGAGGCGATCCCGAGTAATAGTCAGACATGTATACCTCAGGATGACGAGCACCTCACTCATGAGGCGATCCCGAGTAAAACTCAGACATGTATACCTCAGGATGACGAGCACCTCACTCTTGAGGCGATCCTGAGTAATAGTCAGACATGTATACCTCAGGATGACGAGCACCTCACTTGCGAGGCGATCCCGAGTAATACTCAGACATGTATACCTCAGGATGACGAGCACCTCACTTGCGAGGCGATCCTGAATTCTGTACATCCAGATATTGATAAATTAATAACTATGATATTGAAAAAATATGATTGCATAAAATTAAATTTTGAGCTTTTTGCTAAGTTTCTTCTGCCAAAATCTGACGACGACGAACAAATAGAATTGAAATCTTTTATCACTAAGTATGATATTGTTACGTCGTACCCATACCTACAATACAAGTAGCTTCTAATAGTAGGTACCTACAACTAAGTAGGTAGGTAGTAGTAGGTATGTATCGAATGATGTAGGTACAAATTCGCAAACTACCTATAAAATACATCAGGAAGTTGTCATTGTAATTTCGACCGTACGCCCAGGGCATAAAGTACCTATTTCTTTCCTGTGTACAAAAGTTGTGGAAGTTTCTCTAAGGACAATGACCTAGTATGAATTGCCTAGAAGATTCTGGGAACTTATGGATCTTTCTCAAACGTTCGGTCGTCGTATAAATAGTCGACGTGTTTGTGGGAGCGGGAAGTATCATTTTGGCTACAGTACGGGACGAATCAAAGTGAACTTGTGAGTGCGATATCTAAGCGAATAGTGATCAGTAGTGTACTTGTGATTGAGTTTGAAGTGTTTTGTGATTATTAAAGTTATTCAGTTGTTTCATCGGTAGTAATTAATTTATCCCATACCCAGCTCGTAACAATTTGGTGTCAGAAGTGGGATAAATTATGCCAGTTCTACCTAAGGACAACACGGAAGGTATCCGTACCAGGAGTCAGCGACAGCAGGACATGGACCAAAGGTGGTTTGGAGATTCTCCGACACAGACACCGGGTGGTGTTCAACCTACGTCAGTGCCAGTCGCTGGTCCATCTGGAGTTTCTCCAGCATCAGTAGCGCCAGACTTGTCAGCTTTAATGGCGCTGCTGCAGGAGCAGGCTCGCCGTCAAGAGGATCAGGCTCGCCAGTTACAACGAGATAAGGAGGAGCAGGCTCGCCGTCAAGAGGAGCAGGCTCGCCGTCAAGAGGAGCAGGCTCGCCGGTTGGAAGAGCAGTTGCAACAAGAAAAGGAGGAGCAGGCTCGCCGTCAAGAAGAGCAGGCTCGCCGTCAAGAGGAGCAGGCTCGCCGTCAAGAGGAGCAGGCTCGCCGGCTGGAAGAGCAGTTGCAACGAGATAAGGAGGAGCAGGCTCGTCGTCAAGAAGAACAGATGATCCTCATAAAGGATCTTCATTCAACTTTCGGCAAAGAGCTGAAGGTAATGAAGGATCAGGTTCACCAGCACGAGAATCGCATCTCAGAGGCCGAAGTGCAGATCACTGGGATGAAGAAGGCTTTGGGAGAACTGAAGACTGGAGATGTGACTGTGGCTTCAGTAGTTCCTGCACCTTCAGCGCGGGGCTTTAAGGTGCCTCCATTCGATGGAACATCTTCGTGGTCGGCGTATAAAATTCAATTTGAGGCCGTTATGAAGGCGAATGGATGGACAAAATCTCAAGCCATGACCGCGCTCACTTTGGGCCTCCGAGACCAGGCCCTCAACATTCTTGAAGCGCTTGGCAAGGATGTGACCTATGAACAGCTGCTGGAGGCGTTAGAGTCCAGATACGGCGACGCGCACCTGGAGCACGTATTTCGTGCTAAGTTGAAGGATCGTGTCCAGCGTAGTGCCGAGAACCTACAGCAGTGGGCCCTGGAAGTTGAAAAGCTGGTTCGGAAAGCATACCAGTCTGCCCCTGCACTGATCGATGGGATTCTGGTACAAGCGTTCGTTGATGGAATACGTGACTTAGAAGTTAGAGCCGCTGTGAGACTTGGGCATCATGAAACATTGAAGGACGCCTTAGCCCATGCTTTAGAAGTAGAGGCAGTGAGGCAAGACCACCGAACGCACCGCGTTAGGGAGGTTGTAGCATCACCTGTACGCGAGCGCCCGCAAGGGTACAGTCCTAGGTGCTACACTTGTGGAGAAAGGGGTCACCTTCGGTCAAGCTGTCCAAAGCGCAACACCCCGCGAGAAGATCAGCAAGGAAGGGTGGCTGAAGTGACTGCCCAGCCACAGCAAGGAAACGAGTAAATGCCAGGACTGGGGGGGACGGGTGCTGGCTGGTATTGAAAGAGCCCCGAGAATCTTGATCTCGCAAGCACATGACGGGAACAGCTTGACCATCAGAGGCGAAGTCAACGGAACACCATGCAAACTGACGTTGGATACTGGAGCTTCTTACACGGTCGTTAACTCTCACCTAGCAAGTCGGTTTCTTGGGGACTACTTTGATAACCACGACCGTATACGATTACTAACAGCTACCGGTCAGCACATAACCGTCCGAGGCAAGAAGGAGGTGGAGTTAAAATTGGGTGACAGATTTTACAAGCACAATGTCATCGTGGCCGACATAGTGGACGATTGCATCTTGGGCTTGGATTTTATGCGGAAATATCGTTGTGAGATCGACGTTGATCAAGGAGTATTGAAATGTGGTTCAGAGGAAGTCTTCATGGAAGGTGCACCATCAGGGAAAGTGTACTGCTTGAAGGAGATTGTTCTTCCTCGCAGATCGGAAACGATTGTGCCAATTAGTTTACCACGGAATTCTGGACAAAAAGATCGAAGTGTTCTGATAGAAAGGGTGAACAATGACTTTCCATGGAAGATGGCACGTACTCTGGTCAAGGCCAAAAACGTCTCGGCAGTACGCATACTGAATCCAAGTGACAAGGAGCAAGTGATTAAGAAGGGCACCTTAATCGGCACTTGCGAGGAAGTAGCTTGGATGCGTCAATTGCAAAATCTGCCTACCGGAAATAAAATTCGTAGTACAAAGTTTGACGTGTCAACACTTTTGGAAAACTGCGATTTATCTAAAGAAGAAATGGACAAGGCTAAGAAGATGTTACTTCAGTACGCCGACATTTTCTCTTCAAATGATGCTGACATAGGGAGAACTGGACTTGTTCAGCATAAGATTAATACGGGTAACGAGTTACCAATCCGTCAGCGACCAAGAAGACTGCCAGTTGCACGTGAAAAAGAGGTGGAAACCATGATGGAGGGAATGATGAAGGACGGTGTTATAGAGCCTTCATCGAGTCCATGGTGTTCTCCTGTGGTCCTGGTAAAGAAAAAGGACGGCAGTATGCGCTTCTGTGTGGACTATCGACGACTGAACGATGTCACGAAAAAGGACAGCTATCCGCTGCCTAGGATCGATGACACACTGGATACGCTGACTGGTATGAAGTGGTTTACCACACTTGACCTGAAAAGTGGCTACTGGCAAGTAGAAATAGACCCCAAGGATAAGGAAAAAACTGCATTCTCAACAGGGAAAGGATTGTGGCAGTTTAAAGTTATGCCATTCGGATTGTGCAATGCTCCTGCAACGTTTGAAAGGCTGATGGAGCAAGTACTCGCCGGATTGATTGGAGACGCATGTCTTGTCTATCTAGACGACATAATCATCGTGGGCCGTACATTTGAAGATCATCTTAAAAACCTCAACCAAGTGCTGTCGAAAATCCAAACAGCAAATCTTAAGTTAAGTCCGAAAAAGTGCTCGTTTTTCAGAAAACAAGTGAACTTCTTAGGACACATAGTTTCGGGGGAAGGTGTTCAAACAGACCCAGAAAAAGTAATCGCCGTCAAGGATTGGCCAGTTCCGAAAGACAAGACACAGGTCAGAGCATTTCTGGGTTTGTGCTCCTACTATCGAAGGTTTGTCAAGAATTTTGCCGACATTGCAAAACCTCTGCACAAACTCACTGAGGAAAAGCGTCAATTCTGTTGGGACGAGAACTGCGACGTTGCATTTCAGGAATTAAAGAAACGTCTGTGCAATACGCCTATTTTGGGATATCCTGACACAGAAAATGACTTCATAGTTGACACAGATGCAAGTAATACTGGAATTGGGGGCGTGCTGTCTCAACGGAAAGGAAACCAAGAGGTTGTGATAGCTTACTTCAGCAAGTCTTTATCCAAACCAGAAAGAAATTACTGCGTTACAAGACGGGAACTACTCGCCGTAGTAAAGACATTGCAGCACTTCAGTAAATATTTGTTGGGACGTAAATTCCAATTAAGAACTGACCATGCTGCATTGAAGTGGCTATTACAGTTCAAGAATCCAGAAGGGCAAGTGGCGAGATGGATTGAGCTATTGCAAGAGTTTGACTTCGTAACTGAACATCGCAGTGGAAGAACTCACGGTAACGCAGACGCCCTGTCGAGAAGACCTTGTCCTGAAGACTGTAAGCACTGTGCCCGGCAAGAGACTAAGGAAGTAGTGCCCGTGAGGATGCTTAGAATGGATCTCAGCGATGAATGGAAAGAAACCCTACAGCAGGCTCAGCAAAATGACTCGGACATCAAACCGATCTTCGAGTGGATCAAAGCTGGTGCTCCTAAACCCAAGTGGAGTGATGTGGCTGCGATGAGTTCCATCACGAAGAGTTATTGGGCGCAGTGGAACAGCTTGGTGATCCATGATGGAGTCTTGTGCCGTAAATGGGAAAACGCTCGAGGGGACAGCTGTCATCTACAAATGGTTGTCGCTAAAGCTAAGGTACCGGATGTTTTACGGCTGTATGATGGATGTTCGGGAGGACATATGGGGGTAAAAAGGACTTTACTAAAAATTCGAGAACACTTTTACTGGACCCACTGTCGAGATGATGTGGAGGACTGGTGTCGCAAATGTACCAGTTGTGCGGCCGTGAAAGGACCCCAAACACGCAGCAGAGGAGCATTAAAAGTGTACAACGTTGGAGCCCCTTGGGAACGGATAGCACTAGACGTTGCGGGACCATTTCCAGAAAGTGAGAGCGGAAACAAGTACTTCTTGGTGGTCATGGATTACTTCACAAAGTGGCCAGAAGTCTTCGCCATTCCTAATCAAGAAGCTACAACTGTCGCAGATAAATTGGTTCAGGAAGTCTTCTGTCGTTTTGGAGTACCCTTAGAAATACACAGCGATCAAGGAAGGAATTTCGAATCGCAAGTATTTCAGGAGACTTGTCGATTAATGGGTACCCACAAAACCAGAACCACCTCTTACCACCCACAATCTGATGGAATGGTGGAACGATTCAACCAAACGTTGGAAAGATATCTGGCAAAAGTCGTGGAAAGCAGACAAAGGGATTGGGACAAGCACATACAGCCGTTTCTTCTGTCCTACCGCAGCGCAGTCCACGAAAGTACGACTGTGACGCCCGCCTTCGCGAACTTTGGAATGGAATTACGGTTGCCTGCAGATTTAATCACTGGAACTCCCCCTGATGCTCCACGCAGTGTAACAGATTACGCAAATGACTTGCGTAACAAGTTGAATGATGTTTATGAGCATATTAGACAATCCGGCCAACAGATGTCTGAGAAGATGAAGACCCGTTATGACCGGAAGGCAAATAGTAGGGGTTTCGACGAGAGTTCACTGGTGTGGTTGCATAACCCAGTACGGAGCAAAGGGAAGTCTCCGAAATTACAAGCAAACTGAGATGGACCATACCGAGTCGTGACTAGGATCAACGATGTCACCTACCGAATACAGAAGGGTCCACGAGGTGCGCCTAAGATTGTCCATGTAGACCGATTGGCGCGATACTACGGGCCTAATGATGCTCGGGACGAGCATGTCTAAGGAGGGGGCAGTGTTACGTCGTACCCATACCTACAATACAAGTAGCTTCTAATAGTAGGTACCTACAACTAAGTAGGTAGGTAGTAGTAGGTATGTATCGAATGATGTAGGTACAATTCGCAAACTACCTATAAAATACATCAGGAAGTTGTCATTGTAATTTCGACCGTACGCCCAGGGCATAAAGTACCTATTTCTTTCCTGTGTACAAAAGTTGTGGAAGTTTCTCTAAGGACAATGACCTAGTATGAATTGCCTAGAAGATTCTGGGAACTTATGGATCTTTCTCAAACGTTCGGTCGTCGTATAAATAGTCGACGTGTTTGTGGGAGCGGGAAGTATCATTTTGGCTACAGTACGGGACGAATCAAAGTGAACTTGTGAGTGCGATATCTAAGCGAATAGTGATCAGTAGTGTACTTGTGATTGAGTTTGAAGTGTTTTGTGATTATTAAAGTTATTCAGTTGTTTCATCGGTAGTAATGAATTTATCCCATACCTAGCTCGTAACAATATTATCTATAAAAATACTGATATACATGAGTTATTTTTGAATAAAATACATGTATTTATGCGCAAAATGTCTGAATTTGAACATATACAGTCAGGTTGGACATATCTTTCGCTAAGTCATATTGAGGTTAATATATGTAAATATTGCCCTATGAGAGGCGGCACGTACATAGAGTTGCCCTCAGTAATAAAAAATACTAAAAGTTGTTTGAATTTACGTAATAATGACGAGTATTGTTTCGTATGGTGCGTCGTAGCCGCATTATTTCCTCGCGCGAAAAATGTGTGCAGAACGACATCCTATCATCATTATAGCCAAGTTCTCAATATTCAAGGAATGTTATTTCCTCCTTCACAGAATGACATCCAACTTTTTGAACGTTTAAATCCTACAATAAGCGTTACCATTTATGGGCTAGATAACAAATACGTTGTTACTGGCCCGTTATACATGACGAATATGAAAAAAGAAAAACATGTTAATTTATTATACTTCGAGCGGAATGGTAAAGGACATTACTGTTTAATAAAAGATCTGATACGATTAGTTCGACGTCAGGTTACTCATCATCATGGCAAAGTTTTTTTATGTGATTCATGATTAAATTTCTTTACAAATGAAAAGAAATATGTTTGTCACACTTGTTCTAAAATACTAACTATACTACCGGAAAAAGATACCATATTAAAATTTAAACATTATGAAAGAAAACTAAAAATTAATTTTATTATTTATGCTGATTTTGAGAGTTTGCTAATAAATTGCAATGAAAACAGTTCTAAAAATACTAAGACAATAAAAATGCATCAACCTTCAAGTTTTGCATATTACATTATGTTGCTGTCACGACAGCAAACTTAACAAGTTTGTCACGTACAGAGGCATAGATTGCGTCGAAGTCTTTATTTAACGGTTAGTAAAAGATGTAAAGCGGATAAACAAAGTTTTGTCGACTCATTTATCAATGAAATCTTTAACTTATAATCAAGAACGAGAATATGCAACTAAGTGTCATATATGTAATCAGTCATTGTCTGGAGATAAAGTTCGAGACCATGATCATATTACTTCCGAGTATAGAGGGCCAGCGCACTCATATTGTAATTTGATGTATAAAGTGTGTCCATTCATACTGGTAGTATTTCATAATCTAAGTGGTTATGACTCACATATATTTATAAGAGAGTTGGCTAAATATGAAGGCTCAATTAAAATAATCCCAAAAACTAAAGAAAAATATCTTACAATAACTAAACTAATTGAGACAAAAAAAGGCACTCGTTCAGTACAGATTAAGTTTATTGATTCATTTCATTTTCTTAGCTCAAGCTTAGATTCTTTAAGTAAAAGTAAGCTTGTCAGAAAAAGATTTTGTTTATTTGTCAAGAGAATTTACGGATAAAACTAAACTTAATTTATTACGCAAGAAAGGTATTTATCCATATGATTATATGGACGACTGGTCAAAATTTGGTGAAAATCAACTACCCCCAAAGTCCAGTTTTTATAATAGTTTAACTATGGAATCTCTGGCAGACGATGAATATGCTCACGCTCAAGATATTTGGAACAAATTTAAGATGACAACGCTTGGTGAATACAGTGATCTGTATTTAAAATGTGATGTTTTGTTGTTATGCGACATATTTGAAAAATTCAGAGACACGAGTTTAAATTTTTACAAACTGGATCCTGCTCACTATGTGACTTCACCTAGTTTGAGCTGGGACGCTATGCTTCTGTACACTAACGCTGAATTAGAGCTCATTAGTGACTTAGAAATTTATACATTTATTGAAAAAGGTATACGAGGGGGCTTGGCACAATGTTTCCTCCGTCATGTTAAGGCAAATAATAAGTATTTACCTCATTATAATGATTTAAAACCCTCAAGTTATTTGATATACCTATCTAAATTGCAATAATCTTTACGGTTATGCGATGGCTAAAAAATTGCCTGTTTCAGAGTTCAGATTTTTAACTCAAAATGAAATTGTCAACTTTAATGTATTGCATGTATTAGATGACAGTTTGTATGGTTTTATTTTAGAAGTAGATTTATATTACCCGGATTGTATTCACGATAAGCATAAAGACTTACCATTTGCTGCAGAGAAATTTGTACCCCCTGAAGGGAAATCAGCTAAGTTAATTGCTAATCTGTATAATAAAGTAAATTATGTTATTCATTACGTACATTTAAAACAATGCATAAAAAATGGTTTGATTTTACAAAAAATTCATCGCATACTAACCTTTAGACAAGATGATTTCTTAAAGAAATATATAGATCTTAATACCAATCGACGGATGGCATCTAAAACTTCTTTTGAAAAAGATTTTTTTAAACTTCTAAATAATTCGATATTTGGTAAAACTATAGAAAATAAAAGGAAACAAGTTGACATAAAACTGGTAACCAAATGGGATGATAAGAAAAACTTCACGAATAAGAAACTTTGTGCACAGAAATTGATTTCAAAACCTAATTTTAAAAGTGTATCAATATTTGCAGAAGATTTCGTGGCTATACAATTGAATTGCGATAAAATAATATTAGACCGACCAATTTACATCGGATGTACAGTTCTAGAGTACGCTAAAGAACATCTATATCAGTTTCATTATGATTTTATAAAAAAAAATATGGGGATAAAGTTGAATTATGTTATACAGATACCGATAGTTTACTTTACTTAATTCATACAGATGACTTTTATCATGATATGTATGATAATTTAATATATTATGATACTAGCAATTTCCCAAAAGATAATCAATATAATATACCAAGAATTAACTCAAAAATCCCTGGCCTATTTAAGGACGAAATGGGGGGTGACGTAATTACAGAATTTACAGGATTACGAGCAAAACTGTATTGCATTAGAAGTTTAAACACACGCTTAACAAAAGCGAAAGGTATGTCTAAATCTGTTACTAAGTATTTAAAACAAAGTCATTACAATGATTCTTTGTTATCAGATAAAAGTCAATCTTTAAAAATGAATATTATAAGATCTATCAAACATATATTGTACTCACAACAAGTTAGTAAGCAAGTATTAAACAGAAACGATGACAAAGTTCAGATACTTTCAGATCAAATTCACACTTTGCCTTGGGGATTTTACGATGCGAGGATCTAAACCAAAAACTTTTTATTCAACTTATTACGTTTAAATTCAGCTTCAATTATTATGGAATCCACATCTTGAGAACCACTGTTCTAAATTATATTCATTTGAAATATATGATTTAAATACTAAAAAAAGAATAAATTAATGTATTGTATGGTAATTATTTTTAGAATAAGGCATGTACTATTAATAAATATATTAAGCTACTATTACGATGAACTTATAATAAAATTATGTCTCTCAAACAATCGACTTTTATTCAAACGTATTCAACTTCCTAAACGTCATCATCATCATCATCAAATTTATGTTCATGCTTGTTCCATGATGAGGTTCATGTAGTAATGACTATACAGGTCTTTTCTTAATCCTGGCTCTCATAACTAACATTTTGACTACTTAATGAATTGTTCTTTATGACATGTAGCATACCGTTAGAAAGGGTATCAACTAAAGAACTTTTTAAAATAAAGCTAAGTTCAAAATGGCTTTTAGTTTTTTTTTATAATAAATTTTGAAGTTGTACAATTTCATACATTTAAAAAAGAAAATAACTTTGGTAGCTCGTAAGAAATTTTCTAGAAACCAGTTCTATCAAACAAAGATTTATTTAGATTTATAAGACTTTGGAGAATACAACAAAATTTATTTTGTGCCATTACACTCACAAACGAAAAAGTTAATTGGCATTAAAGGAAACATTTTGGGTATTTTTTACATTTGAAAAAAAAAAATATATGTAACCAACCATGACATTTAGGACAGAGGGTGTATGGGTAGAACCTAGCTAATGACCTCCCAAATCCCTGGAAAAATTGTGTCGGTCCATAAACCAAACACCCTGTATAAGTGTACGTTAGGCGGTAATTCGATTAATATGCACTATGAAGTTGATCAAACAACCCATATCTCTAAATGTTAATAATATAAGATTAAGTGACTGTTCACCACATTAGACATAGCGCTTTATTGCCAAATACTATTCGCTGTATAATATGCGGTCCATCAAGCTGTGGTAAAACGAATGTTATGATTAGTTTACTGCTGCATGAAAATGGGCTCAAATTTCAAAACCTTTACCTTTATTCGAAGACTAATTTTCAGCCAAAATATTGTTTTTTACGAGAAGTATTAAGAAGAGTACCTCAGATAAAATTCAATGAGTTCAATAACGATAAAGATGTCATATCTCCGAGTGAAGCTTTACCAAATTCTGTATTTATATTACATGATGTCGTGTGTGAAAATCAAATAAACATTCGGAATTATTTCTGTATGGGTAGACATAAGCAAATTGACTGCTTTTACTTATCACAAACCTACTCGAAAATACCGAAACAGTTGTTACGTGATAATGCCAACTTTCTTATAATATTTAAACAAGATGATGTGAACTTAAAACATATCTATGAAGAACATGTAAATTCTGATCTACTATGGAATCAGTTTAAAGACATTTGTAAAACTGTTTGGAGTAACCCCTATAATTTTCTACTTATTAACAAAGAGTCGCCATTAAACAATGGAAGGTATAGACAGAATTTTGATATTTGTTTAAACTTTGAATGAAGGTTCATACTTAAATATGAATTACACACATACATTTTGTTAGTATTATTTCTTTCTTAGCTGAATATAGTTGTTATTTTTATTCAAAGATGGAGAGAAATATTAAAATGGAATTAGTGAAGTCTGTCGACTCCATATAGAACAAAATAAAACAAATGAAAAATCAAGAACATACAATGAACTTGTCACTTGATAAAATGCTAAAACCTGTCACAGATCCTCTAAAAACTCTAGTTGATTGTAATAGATCTGCAGATAAAATGAATAAAATTGAAAATACAATTCTAAATAACTCTGAAGGAATCGAATTCGATGAAAATAATACTAGCTCATCTACAAAGATCGATGACTATTACGATGCAAATCTAAATTCCTCCCAATTCGTTGAAGAAAATGCTAAAAAGGAATCAATAGATAATTTAGAAATGTCGTTAGAGGGTGATGATATCTTTGGTATTTATGACGGTGTTAGTATACCATTTGGAATTAGAAGTGAAAACAAAACTTTATTGATGGGTAATTCGGTGGTATCATTTTCTAAAATTGATAGTTTGAATAATGATACTATCATTTTAATTAAAATCGGCGACAAAGCTTACAATTTAACGGTTGGCCTAAAAGAACTTTTACTTCGAAGAAAACCTAATTTAAAGTTAATATCGAGCGAAGATAAACTTGTCTATAAGGATATGTTACATTATACAAATGCGCATAAAAGAGATTTTAATCCTAAAGGTCAAATAAAAGGTGACAAAGGTATAAAATATTGTAAAATAATCAAACCCCTATTTTCTGAATCGTCAAACGATGATAAACTTCTTCACGCTAAACTTGGTGGAAACTTACCAACGCTAGAAAAATATAAAAAACAACACTGACTTGGTATATTGGGATGATCCTATTCCTAACGAATTAGTCGAGAGATTGAAACTATTAGTTGCTTCAAGAGATGCTGGCAATACAAACCATGATAATGAACCATGATGATGTTTTGTATTTGTGTTGTTACTAGCTAGTTTTTAAATACTTTAAATTGTAATCTGTGGAGAACGTTGTGGGTAGCATAATTGTTTAAAAATTTAATATGTAAATTTTTGTTATGAATTCTTATTGTGCTACTGTTTGTTTTTCCTTAAATAAATAAATAAATAAATGAAATTTTATCTATAATTGAAGAATTAAAAGAAGCTGGCATAGTTAAAGAATAAATAGTCATAATAATATGCTGTACATTTAGTATTATACATGAATTCAAGACAAATGTACTGAATTCTGAACATGAGCAAAGCCGACGTGGTAAACGAAATTCATAAAAACGTAAGGGTAAACTTTCCCCGAAGACATGTTATTATGAAAGATATAGACGACCTGTGGCAAGCAGATTTAATTGATATGCAATCAATTTCAAAAGAAAATAAAAATTGTAGATTTATTCTTGCTGTTATTGATACATTTTCAAAGTATGCTTGGGCCTTTCCTCTGAAAACTAAAACCAAAGATGATGTGTGTAACTGTTTCAAAATTTTCTTAGCTATAGGACGTTTTCCTAAAAATCAGCAAACAGATAATGGAACAGAATTTTATAATAATTAAATTCCAAAAGCTTATGAAGTCTAATCAAATTAACCACTATTCAACCTTCTCAACAAAAAAGGCTTCGATAGTTGAACGATTTATCAGAACATTAAAATCTAAACTTTATAAGGAATTTAGTTTAAAAGGCAACTATAATTGGGTAGATAATACCCTTAATGAAATTATTTACAAATACAATCACACTTACCATCGGACAATTGATGAAATCCCTGCTAACGTGGATAACAGTAATAAACAGCGAATATTAGAAAGATTCTTAAGGTTGGTAAAAAATGATAGTATAAGAAGCAAGTTTAATGTAGGTGATTATGTAGGTACTCCCTTATATCTCCTAAAAATTTTTGTCCGAAAATCATTATCCATAAAACGTTTGTTATAAACTTCAGTTACCATAATGTTCAAAATCCCGAAATTTTGTTTTACATAATTATCTTTATTTCTAAAAGTGTTCTGTCATAATATCGAATACTATAATAATTGAATCTTCTAATTTTATATGCCATAAAGTCAATTATCCTAAGTGTTTTAATATATAATGTGTATTATTCCTAATGTTCATATAAGTATAATACAATTTTTGGTCCTAAAACATTTGCTAAAAATTAGGTATTAGTGACAGAAACGAATCGCTGTAAATCCGACCCCACGCAGTCTTGTCTGCCCTACCCCTAGAGTGTAATTTAAAATCGCGTAGGCGCGGAGGGGCGAGGCGGCCCGCGAGTTGAGGAGCAGGTGGTTGTAACACTCGCCGCCGCTGCCCTCGCGAGGCTGGCCGGCTACGCCGGCCAGCCTCGCGAGGGACCGCCGGAGCCTCGCAGCGCCGGAGCCGTGACAGAAACCATGCCTGCTGCATGTTGCTTGCTCGCTTGCATGCTTGCATACTGTATGCGTGCTTGCATGGTTGCTGCAAGCTTGTTGCATGCTTGCTGCATGCTTGCTGCATGCTTGCTGCAAGCTTGCTGCATGCTTGCTGCATGCTTGCTGCATGCTTGCTGCATGTTTGTTTGCATACTTATTACAGGGAAAAATAAAATCCACATAATTATGTTCACACTCAACTGTTTTATAATGATTAACAGGTTTGATTGATTAATTTTCTGCCTTTTAATCACTACCTATATGAAATGTACGCCAAAACAAAAGAAGATTCTAACTGTGAACTTTCTGCGATATGATGGTTCTACTTTTTAATTCTTACAAATTTCATAAGAGCAATATTGTATAAAAATGTGTTGTGTTGAGAGAAGTTCATAGCATAGCAAAAGCTAAGTAATACTTACTTTACTGTAGGTACCCGTAATTACAGACACAATTAAAATAACAATGTTCTGTTCCCTTTTGGGAACGTCTGGGAACATACCGGTTTGTTTTAAAAATATTATTAAGATCTAAACTTTTTTTTTTAATTTAGGATTTATAACTATTATTGAAAACGATTTTAAGTGTTTTGTATATTATTGATTGTAATATTTATGACAAACGGGTTTAGAGCATTTTGTATTTAGGGATTTCAATTTTATGGCATGTGATATTATGTGATATTAAGTTCGGGTAAGTTATCATTCGGACAAATGATGATTAGGACAAAAAAAGTTATGGCACTTTAAATTATGAATAAAAAAGTTAGGTAATACAATAGAGAACCGATTATGTACGTATCAGTAAGTACAAAGGAACATTTGAAAAAGGATATACCCCTAACTGGTCAACGGAAATATTTAAAATTCGAAAAATACAACTCCTATCACCTATTTAATTGAAGATACAATCAGAGGCCAGCCTATTTTAGGAGCATTTTATGCGCAAGAACTTCAAAAGACAAACATCATAATGTATATCTAGTCGAGAAAGTTCTTCGAAGAAAAGGAAACAGGGTTTTAGTTAAATGGCTAGGTTTGTCTTCTGCTGAAAACAGTTGGATTGATAAAACGAATATAGTATTATAAATAAACATAAATTAACTCAAAAGTTAGTCATTGATGAAGCGTGTAAGTATTTATTATAGCGCTCGATTCAGATTCATTAGTCTTATGATGTGTATTGGAGAGAATAGTCTTCTCAATTGGCTTATAAACCATTTACCATTTGAATTACACTTACCCGGATACAGTTATTGCGGCCCTGGTACAAAATTAATTAAAAGGCTTGCAAATAGAGATATAGGTATTAATAAATTAGACGAATATTGCAAAGAACACGACATTGCCTATCACAAATCATCAAACTTAAAGGATCGTCATAAAGCTGATTTAATTTTGTTAAAAAGGGCAAAAGAGCGAGCAGTTGCTTCGGATGCCAGTGTATGTGAAAAAATCATGGCACGTTTAGTAAGCAAGGTAATCTCTTCAAAAATTAAAATCGGCTGTGGCCTAAAAAACAGCAATAAAAAGCGCTCACGGAAAGTTACATCGGGAAAAGGGTTAAAAAATAAATTTAAAAATGTTATTAGTAAAACGAAAAAACGCTTTAAAAAATTAAAGCCAAAGTGTAAAAAAGTGGCGATAGAATTAGCTATGGCGGCCGCCAGAGAATTAACTGACGATTCATCTATTAAACTTCCGAGGGTTATTCCTATACCGAAAAGTGGTGGTGTACCTTATTACCTCTTACCTTTGATTCCTATTTTTGCTGGATTATCGGCGGTGGGAGCGTTAGCAGGCGGTGCAGCTGGTATTGCCAAAACTATAAATGAATTCAAGATGGCTAAAAAGCAATTGGCTGAATCGAAGAGACACAATGAAAAAATGGAAGCTCTTCGCATTGGAAAAGGTTTACACCTTAAACCGCATAAACATGGGCTTGGAATTTTTATCTCAAAAGAAAAAAACTAAGATATCGGCTACCCAAACGAGCCTTAACTAACTTTGACATTTTGAAGTATGGAAATAATATTCCTTATTTTCGAGGTGTATTTATGAGAGATGAGCTCCCTATACAGCCTTATAAAAAAGAGTGTGGAGTTGTTAATTTAGATAGTTCTAAAAATCCAGGTTCTCATTGGGTAGCCTATGCAAAAAGCAATGATTATATTGAATATTTTGATAGTTATGGAAATCTTAAACCACCAAAGGAGTTTATAAAATACTTAGGTGCTAAAGTACACTATAATTATGATAATATTCAGCGCGACCACCCTTACAATTGCGGACACCTATGTTTATATTTTTTAAAGAATTTTTGGTGTTGTCAAGGAATAAAATGAACAGGATCTCTTAAAAGTGTTCAGTCTACTAGCATGTCTATAACGGTAACCATCTCTGGAAATAAATCAGAATTGGATACATTCTTCCAACCACCTCTATATTTATCTGGTCAATATGAGTGCGGTTTGTTATACTTTTCAGTATTAAATTCAATACCAAATGTGCGTATTAATAACGACATTATTCCCGTGATCAGAATCGAATGTGATCTTGTACACGGTTCATACTCTAACGGGTTACCAAATCATATAATTCTTGAATTTGTATCTAATACTGCTACAGGTCAGGGAATCATAGAAATACCGCGAAACCTTATTTACTCTCCAGTGAACAAAAATACTATTACATCGATCGATATCTATTAAGATAGTTGATCAGTTTGGGTTCTGTGTTAACTTTAAAGAAGAACATAAAAATATTGAACTACGCCTTCATATAAGAGAAATAAAATGATATTATATTATAAAAACCCTGTAGTTAACAAAAAGCGTCCTATTTCTTGTACAACCACTAAGGTGCAAAGACGTAAGAAAAAAGTTATACAATTAACTAAAGCAAATAAAGATTTTCTTAAAGCCCTAGGTTTAAAAGTATGAATATGCTACAGATAACTGAATTACCACACTTCGATACTTCGATTGAAAGTTATGAAGTCCATTCGTACAATCCCTACAACAACAGCTTTAGAGAAAATGATGAAATCAGAATTCCCATACACCAGCAAGACGTATATGTGTTGCCATCAGCCAGCTCAATTTACGTCGAAGGGCAAGCAAAGTTCTTCGGTAAAGATGGAAATCTTATTAAGAAAACTATTACGTTCAGTAACAACCCTGTTATGTTTTTGTTTCAAGATATCAGATACGAAATAAATGGTATAGAAATAGATCGCATTAAAAATTCTGAAATAACATCAACAATAAAGTCATACGTTTCAATGAATGATGGAGAAAATAAAGTCGCTGCCTTGTGAAAAATTGTAATAAATTGTAAACATGAACTTATTCTGAATAGAAGTAAATCTAACTTAAACAGTTTTATAGTAACTGACGATGTTGCACATTTTCAAATAGATATGCAAAAAGTGCAATGGCGGGTGCCACATATAAAAGTATCAGATCGGGAACGACTGACGCTTCTTAAGCATTTGGAAAGAGATAAACCTATTGAGATAGCCTTTAGAAATTGGGATTTATACGAGTATCCTTTGCTCCCTAAAACACAAAACATTTCTGGTCTGTTAAAACTGCCTCACAATTAGACAAACCTCGGTATGTAATTTTTTGCTTGCAAACCGGTAGAAAAAATAGTAAAACCAAAGACAGTTCTCTTTTTGATCACTGTGGGGTTACTAACATAACTTTGTTTTTGAATTCACAATATTATCCTTACGAGCCTCTATGCTTAAATTTTTCCGAGAACAAATACAGTATATTATATGAAATGTATGTGAAATTTCGTCAGTCGTATTACAACTGTCCTGCAGACCCCTTGCTTGACTTAAACGGTTTCAAGGAGAAGGCTCCACTCTTTATCATAGACTGTTCAAGGCAAAACGATAGTTTGAAAACAGGTCCCGTAGATGTGCGTTTGGAGATTGAATGTTCAGCACCAATACCAGATAACACAACTGGATATTGTTTAATTATTAACGATCGACTTGTGGAGTACAAACCTTTGAGTAACATAGTGCGCAGGTTATCATGACTGCCATTGTAGATGTCCAAGGTTTCAAAACAGAATCTAATTTATTTATCAGTAAAGAAATTGCTATATTATGTAATAATAAAATTCAGGTGTTTTTAATTAAGTCTCCATTTCCATTTCGCGATTTGACGGAGCCAGAAAAACGACAAGTTAGTTGGATTGAACGTAATAGGAAGATATACTGGGATGAAGGATTTGTGCCTTACGAAAATTATCGGTATTTGATTAAAAATATTTTGAAAGATAAATGTGTTTACACCAAAGGTATAGAAAAAGTATTATGGTTAAAAGATATTTCAGATAATAATAATGTAAATAATTTAGAAGATAAAGATTGTCCTAGTTTGATAAGCCTAAACAAAAAATATGAAGATTGTCATGATTTGTATAGTTGTATTTATCATGATTCAATATGTGCTTTAAAAAATGTTTTATGTTTAAATAGATGGTGTGTAGATAATAAAATTTTGATATAAATATTTTCTTGTTTAATTTTTGCGAATAAGTAGTTTCCTATCCCTCCCAAACCCTACATGTTAATCTTTATAAGTTGCTAGCAACAACTATACAGCCTCATTATGCTTTTATAATTATCTACAGCAAGAAGTAGAGATTGAGTAAACAGAATATGTCTCAAGATAAATACAATCCGCGCTATGACATGTATAACACGTATAAAATGCGTGAATTATCATTTAATCATTATTGGGCAACGGTTGATTCGAGGAGAAGATTAGTGATGGAAATGGCTGACGCTGGATTTTTTTATTGTGGAAATAGTGTAAATGATAAAGCAGCTTGTTTCTCATGTGGAGGTGTTATAGAAGATTGGGAGATTTATGATGATCCTTGGTTGCAGCATGTTCAAGGGTTAAAAAGTCTGCGTCCGTGGTCTCACACGCGTTATAGTACATTGCAGCCCGTCGCTGCACTTCAAGATCGACTGGAAGTACACCTGCAAGTACCGGTAAGGCTTCAGTACTAACCGTCCTATACGCTTTGCATAAGAATATCAAAGCCAAACGCTGGCTTTGAAGCAATTTACGTCGTACCGCTCCTATCGCCCTATCGGCCCAAACAGGTGCCCCGTAGCACATACACCCCAAATAGGTAGCCCCATAAATGGTATTTAAAGTTAGAAATGACAGACCCCACGTAGATTTGGATATTCTAGTTAAGGCATAAAAGTTCTTTTTAGCTTTTTCACCGACAGTTTTTATATGATCTATGAATGAGAAATTCTTCTCTAAGACCAAACCAAGGTAGCACACGGACTGCTTTCTTTTCACGGGAACGTTATTAAATTTAATACTAGGCCACGATTTAAGATTACCTTTTAAAATTAGTTGATAAGTTTTTTGCGGTGCAAAGGTCAGACGGTTTCGATCGCCCCACTGAGATATTAATCGTAGGCAAGTGTCAGCTAAATTCTCGAGTCCAGCCCGAGTACTCGACTGAATGAGCAGCAGGCCGTCGTCCGCGTAACCGGTTAATGAACAGCACCCGGCTGTTCATTAACCGGGAGAGGAATCGCGAGAAAATCATCGAAACCTAAATTCCACAGATACGGAGCGATTACCGAGCCCTGAGGACATCCCATGGTAAGGGACTTTGACATAGAATGATGTCCGAGTTTGAGTTTCGCGGAACCATTTAAAAAATATGAATAAACAAGATTATATATGTTTTTATAGCAGCCGCGATTCTTCATTTTAAGTAGTAGCATCGGCCACCATGCGTTATCAAAAGCCCCGGAAATATCTAAAAAGATTCCAACCACGTACTTGTGTTCCGAGTTATTAACAATTTTTCTAACAGAAAGTGCCGCGTCTACGGTAGATTTTCCCACGGTGAAACCGAATTGGTTGTTATGAAACTTAGGCCCGTCTGGCAGCAAACGTGGAACGATAAGGCGCTCCAGGAGTTTTCCCAAAGATGGCAGTAGGTTACCCTACTGCCTTCTGGGCCTGTAAGACTTAGGGTCGTCCGGTGGCTTATCACCACTTTTTGGAATTATTCGTAAAAAGCCACGTCGCCATACACTAGGAAAAACGCCGTCCGCAATACATCGGATTGAAAACAGATAAAATGGCGTCACCCGCTGTTTTACAAGCTTCTATTATCATCCGATTAGATATTTTATCTTCACCTGATGATTTGTTAAGAGGCAGTTTCCTGACAAGATTAATGAATTCGTCAATGGATGGAAGGTCTGACGTTGGTGATTCAGGTGGCACAGATGCCCACGCTCTGATCTGCTGATGGTAGTCATTGTCATTTACTGGCGAATTATCAGGTATCAGACTATTTAATAGAACTTCGGTTGTTTCCTCAATACCGGTCGTGTGTCTATTATTTACTTTAATGTTCTGGACAAACGCCAGGTCGACTGATCGATTAGCTTTGAACTCGTGATACAAAGGAGACCACGGACCTTCTTTATCTAGTTTTTCTACTATTTTTCGCAGTAAATTACCCTTAGACTTTTCCACTGATGCTCTGTAGCGGGACTTGGCAACTCTAAATGCATTTAAAGCAAAGTTAAGTGGGTCTCCGGTGACCTTTTGTTTTCTAAGCTTGTTTAAATGTCTGCGCGCTCGGCGATAGCTTTTACGCTGCTCAATTAAGTAGTCACACCACCAATCACATCTATGGATGTTGGTCATAGATGCGCGACCAATGGCGATGTCAGCACAGTAAGTGAAGGTGTCTGACATAATTTCAGCACTTTCTTCAGCTGACAGCCCATCACGAGTGAAGTCTTTGGCGTGACACGCAAAAAGCAAGCCAAAGAATTCCCAATTCGCGCCTTTACTTTTATATCTAAAATTACCAGTGATATGAGATGGACCTTGAGTAGACCTCGGAACAAATTCGTACACGATCAGGCGATGATCACTACAAGACGCATCTGGTAGGACACGCCACCTATCCAATCGTACGTCTGCACTAGAAAGTGTGACGTCAATACAAGATTCGCCCATTGGGCTGCAAAAAGTAGGTGGTGCATCAGGGGTATTATGAAATGATAGGTTCATTTCTGCTATAAAATCTTCAACAGCACAACGTCGGTCGAAATCCGTTGACCTAACCTTGCCATACCACAGAGACGATGACGCGTTAACATCAGCGCCAACGATAACTTTACTGCCCGCGAGTGACTGTAAGACGTGACGGAGGTTATGTATATGAGGTGCAACAGGGTCTGAGTATTGAAAGTAACAGCTCACAACGTAAACCTTAAAAGAAGCTGATGAGACTTCCGCAACGGCACAGTGGGGCGTCATGAGGTTACGCAAAGACGTTACTGTAAAGTTAGAAGAACGCGCCACGTAAATTCCGGCTCGTGCTTTGCTGTCCAGCTGAACTACTTTGTGACGTAAGTGAGCGTTCTGGTATTGTTCTTGAACAAGTACTATGTCTAAGTTATAATCGATAATTAATTTGTCTAATTCAGAGGTCGCCACCCTATCGTTGTGGAGATTTAATTGTCCTATAGTTAAACTATCCATTATTTTAGTAGTTGGTATTGAGGATTAACTGTTCGAGCTGTTTGTAAGTGGTACACTCTGGGGACCCGCAACGATGGTCAAACGGTTTTTTAAAACGTTTACACGCCACGCAAGTCGGTATGTAATTTAAATTATCCTTGTGCGGGCAGTTATTTGTTTCATGTGCTTCCGAGCAGTTAGCACAGGTAGGTGATTTATTAACGCAGTGTTTCTTAACGTGACCGAACTGCTGGCAATGTAAACAACGAACTACTTCGACATCATCGATGAAACGGCAAGTCGCCCAATCAATAAATAATTTATCTTTGGTGGACACTAAATGTTTTCGAACTGTGGACTCGATTTCAACGCCTATCCACTTGCGACCGTTATCTAAGGAACGCCTACGAATAATTTTAGTTGACTTAATAAAATCATCCTCATTTATTGGCAGCTCGTCTTTAATGTTTTGACGGTATAACGCGTGCAGAAAAGCATTGTCTTCCATTGAGGATGGGACGTCCTTAACTAATATACGAGGCCTTCGGCCTTTCGGTTTTTCAAGTCTTAAGCCGGCGGACCTAATAGCATCGACCGATTGCAATTTTTTTATTTGGTTGTCATTAGCGACACGTAATACAACGCCAGATTTCGCGGTTTTCTTAACGCCTACAATTTGAAATCCGTCGTCACTAGGCTTAATCGCTTTCATAAGCGCTTGTTTAGTCGCGGACGATGACGAGTAATCGGCTAACCGGTCAGCTGTAGGGTACGCGACGACGCACGGAAGGGGAACGCGGGACTCCACGGCTGGCGCAACTTTAGGTAGACGAAGTTTCAAAGAATCCGCATACGAAGATTTGTTACAATCACTAGTATTGACATTATTAGTATTACGATTTAATTTCATTATATCCAATTCGCGTTTCGTATTGGCTAATTTAGTTTCATTGCAGGATGATTTTATGGCTAACAAAGAAACGATGGCCGTTACGCGCTGAGTCATGTCCATGATAGCGGATTTATTTGCGACATTAATGCGGGACCCTTGATCATTAACAAGGTCGTTAATTTTAGAAAGAAATGCAGACGCCTGTGAGACTAAATCGCAGTAATTGTCATTGCTCGCAGTACTGACGTTTAATATTGGCGAAGGTTTCTCAATTGAGTCGGATGTGTGAAGCCGTTTTGACCTTTCCTCGGGCGATATGTACGAAGGTGACTTTTCGCGAAACAAACGTTTTGTTGAACTAGCGGACCCATGCCAGCTACCCATGTCTATAGGCAATGTTACTAAAAGCTGAGAAAGCTACTAGGATAATTTGGATGCAAGAGCGAGCTAAGCAAGCTCTGGACTTGGGGCACCCCGACACGGATAGATTAGGTTAGAAGGGTATGGTATTTTTTTTTTAAACCATTCAGAAGTAGGAGCCCCGCTTCGCGGGGCTCCGTCGGCCGGCTCTCCCTGAACTGCGCCACGGTGAGTGGTATAGGATATATATTTAACCCTACTACGCCTTTTAAGCAACTATAAAGTGTTTTGAGGTCAGGTTACATTAATCGATTTTTCTCAGGAATGGTGCATTACCTTTTCACGGGAGTGGTACCAGGGGGCAGGGGGGATTTTCACACCAAATCTAAAATCAATAGACAATTACGCCGAATTGGTCTGGCGGTTGACATCGACCTTCACTAGAAAATACTTGAAATAGGTTAATATATGAATAAATGGTTCGAATAGGTACATGAATTATCACCTACCTATTTTTTACGTTGATACTAATGTTTCCTTCCAAGACCATATTTCCTTTTAAAAGTGTCAAATTCATGTTTTCAATTGTTCATTCAATGGCGACTGACGAAATCGAAATTAGGAATAATTTTGTTGGCTCAAAAAAATAATTTTGGAACATCGTTTCAAGCAAATGATTATCTACAAAGTTGCATTCTAAGCACTTCTAACTGTTCTAACTTAAACATTTACTTACCAGTGTTTCACGGCAAGTCGGCAAATATTCCACAAGTTATCAGTAAATGTCGCACTTAACCGCGTCCGCACTTGAATTGAAATTGAAATCACCGTTTTTTACATTGATTGATTGACGTTTTTCAAAGACAAATCGACAATGACGCGCTTCTACATTCTTTTCTTAAAGTTTCTCACTAGAAGTCTAATGTTTGGTATCGTTTAAATTGACTACTGTCAGGCCATAGAGGTAAAACGTTTGCAAACGATATATAGCCATAATATAAGTAAATAAGGTTTGAATTTTCTAATACGAGGTGGGACGTTTGCGACCCGACGGGCCTCAACGGATCGAGGAGTGTTGCCCAGTGCAAAAAAAATCCCCATTTTTTGGGTATTTTTCCAGATTTTCCCCAAAAACATGAAAAGTAGAAATAACGACATTTTGAATGGAGACTTTGGACTAGCTGGCAACATTGGGGTCCCCCAAATGACATTTGACCATTTTGGTTCGTTTAAGTTGGCAACCCCAAAAAATATTGAATATTTTCATTTTTGGGAATTTTTGATTTTGGATTTTCTATCAAACTCAAAAGTTGGCAACACCACATATACTGGTCGGCAGCCTATATCCTTGAGATTTCAGGAAAATTATGACTTTGTGGAAATTCAGGAAAAGGATAGGAAAGGATTTCAGGGGTCATTCTTAGGGTATTTTCCCAGATTTTCCCCAGAAACATGAAAAGTAGAAATAACGATATTTTGAATGGAGACTTTGACTAGCCGGCAACATTGGGGTGCCCAAAATGACTTTTGACCATTTTCATCACTCTCAGCTGGCAACCCCGAGAGCCATTGGGGCTTGAATTTTCAGGTCATGCCCGACTTTGGCGAGTTCTTTTGTTCTACCAAAGTCAACGTACAGCCACCGTGTTTTAACTGACAGGTAGCTTGTATCCTGCTTATTTTAGAAAAATGTTGACATTTCAGCAATTCAAGATGGTGGCCGTGCGATTTCCGGTTTCCAAAACCTTGCTCGATTACCAATTACCACTCACTGACATAATTGTTCTATCAGATGGTGGAGGGGGAGGGGGGTATATTTTGACAGATTCGTAAACAAGTAATTCTCACGACTATGAAAAAAGTGCCAAACCTCCTCTTTTGGCCCCACTTCCTGCCTTTGTTTTTTTTTTTTACGGATTCATATAGAAGAGACTCGGAAAAGTAAAAAATCAGTTTTCAAAGTTGCCCCCTTTGCCCCTCTTCTCACCCCTTTAGGTGGATCTTGGAGGTTAAGTGACTTGGAACCTTTTTTTCATATTTTTTTAAAGGGGCAATGCGTTTGTCAAAATCATTTTTCAAAACTCCCCGCCCTCCCCCCCTTCACACACCCTCCCCCCTCTTCACCCCTTTTTTTACAACTGAAAAACCTTCGGATTCTTACCCTAAACTATTGAGGGGCGTTGAAATTTGTATAACCTCCCCTTCCCTCCCCAACCTCCCCTAAAATTGAAAGGACTGTAACTTCATAACGGTTAGAGATAGCCTTTAGGTGTTTGAACAAATATAGTAGGCGTCGGAACCTTTTCGGTGGTGGTACCGGTAAAGCGAAGGGAGGAGCGGGCGAGTGAAGCGAGCCGGTGACCCCCGTGACGTAGGGATAAGGTCACGATAGCTTTCCGGTGGTAGGTAGGTTCTGAGTGGAGCGAAGGCGGGCGGTGGCGAGTGAAGCGAGCCTGCGACCTCCGACGCGAAGACTAAATACATACAAGTTGCGGCCGTGCCATATCCGGTTAATACCGTCTCCCATTAGTGGAGGGGGAGGGGGGTATATTTTGACAGATTCGTAAACAAATAACTATCACGAGTAGGAAAAAGTGCCAAACCAAACCCAAACCCACACCAACCAAACAAAGGGGAGGAAGTGGGGCAAAAAGAGGTTTTGCCCCCCTTCCTCCTCTCCCTATCGTATCGCGAAAACTAAGAGACTCTTTTTTTTTTTTTTTTTTTTTTTTTTCGGATGGGAAACCATCAAATAACCCCTCCCGCTCTGGGCGGAGCAGGAGGGAGTGTCAGACTTTTACTGACTAAAACCCATCCATGTTCCTTCATCGCCCTTTGTGTTCCGGGGCCACGGTATCTCTTTCGAACAGTCCCGCGACCCCGGCAGGCATCGGTCACTGCGGACCCCTTCCCTTTTGCTGACTCTCTTTGAGGCGCGCGTGGAACACGAACGCGCCGTCGACACGGCCTGTCGTCATGAGACGGACGGACGGCGAGCTAGCCCATAGCCCACCGTCCACAGGCCCGCGCCTACGGTGGCCGGGGGCCACGTGGTGGTGGCCCCCGACGCCCGGGGCGTCTCCCGCGGCGGCCGGGACGTTGAGAGGTTCTCTCCCTCTCACGTTCCGCCACCTCCTTCTCTAGCATTACTGCTTCGCAGAAGGAGGTGACGGCGTCCCATTCCGTCTCGCTCCGGACCATGGCTTGCACCAGGGCCGGACGCGAGAGGTCGCCGCCGCCGATCGCCGCTTCGAGGACACGGCGGTGCTCCGCCCATGCGGGGCACACCTCCACCGTGTGTTCCACCGTGTCCTCCGGTCGATCCTCACAATGGAAGCACCCGGGCGTTTCCTCCCGCCCGATTCGGTGCAGGAACCTCCCGAACACTCCGTGTCCGGTGAGGACCTGCGTCAGGCGGAAGGTGAGGACGCCGTGGCGTCGCTCAAGCCACTCCTCAAAGAGGGGACTTATCGCCACTATCGTGGCGTGCCCTGCACGGGGTTGCGACAGTCGCTCTCTCCATGTCGCCATGAGATCCCGCCGGAAGTCTGTCCGCTGAGCGACAATTTGTCGCGGCAGCGGAGTTTCCCCCCGGCGTAGCGCCTCCGCGCGCCATTCGTGTAGGCGCGCGAGGACTATCGCCTCCAGATCCCATGGCGGCAATCCGGCAAGGAGGCTCGCCGCCTCGCGGGCAATCGTGCGGTAGCCCCGGGCCAGCCTTACGGCTACCACCTCTTGGGGCGCGTTCAGGTAGTGGGCGGCACGCCGCCCGAACGCGCCCACACCGGGGTCCCGTAAAGGGCCATGGACCGCACGACTCCCGCGTAGAGCCTCCGGCAGGAGGCGTTCGGCCCCCCCAGATTGGGCAGGAGCCGCCTGAAGGCAGCCCCAGTCCGTTCCAGTTTGGGGGCCAAACGTCGGAAGTGCTCCACGAAGTTCCACCGGCTGTCGAGGACGAGTCCTAGGTACTTCAAAGTCGACTCGACACCGATGGATACCCCTCCTACCGTGAGTAAGGATCCCGGAGGTGGCGCATTCCGAGGCCCATGAAAGCACATGGCCTCGGACTTGTGCAATGCCACCTCGAGACCCAGTTGCCGGATCCTCTCAACGACTGTCGCAACCCCGCGTGTCATCACTTCGGCCGCCGCCTCGTGCGACCTCCCCTGGGCCAGCACCAGCGTGTCGTCAGCGTAGCAAACTACGCTGACACCACTAGGGAGGTCGGCGCGCAGCACCCAGTCGTAACCGATGTTCCACAAGGACGGCCCTAGGACCGATCCCTGCGGAACACTGCACGACATCTCTCGCCGGTTCCATTCTCCGCTGCGACCGGGGTAGATGACGGCTCTGTCCGTCAGATAGTCCCCGACCACTCGACGGAGGTAGGTCGGCACCCGGTGATACCGGAGTGCCTCCCTAATGCAGCTCCAGGGCATGGAGTTGAAGGCGTTGGCGATGTCGAGAGACACCGCCAAGACAACCCCCCCCCCTAGACACCGCATCCCCCGTCGTGAGGGCTCTCACGCGCATGATGGCATCCACCGTAGAGCGCCCCTTGCGGAAACCATACTGGTGTTCCGCAAGGTCCGGCCCAGTCCCCGCAAGGTGCTCGGCGAGGCGGTTTGCAATGACTCTTTCAAAGAGCTTGCCCACCTCGTCGAGCAGCACCACGGGCCGGTATGCGGAGGGAGAGTCCGCAGGGCGCCCCGGCTTCCGGATGAGGACCAGCTTCCCCGTCTTCCAACGAAGCGGGAACTGGCCTCTCTCCAGGCATGCGCTTAGGAAACTAAGAGACCCTTGTCTTATGATTTTTACGGATTCGTATAGAGGAGGCTGGGGAAAGTAAAAACCATTTTACAAAGTTGCCCCTCTTGCCTCCCTTCTCCCCCCTTTAGGCGGATCTCGGAAGTTAAGAGAACATTGTTTTTTTCAGACGTATATTAAGGGACGCAGAGTTAGTCAAAATCATTTTTCAAAACTCGCACCTCTCCACCCCTTCACCCCTCACCCACATCGTATATCGGAAACTAGGACACGTAACAGTTTTTTTTTATTTGTACCTAAAACTATTGAGGGTCATTGAAATTTGTCTATCCTCTCCTCCCCTCCCTAACCTCCCCTAGAATTAAAAGGGCTGTAACTTCATAACGGTTAGAAATAGCCGTTAGGTGTTTGAACAAATATTATAGAAGGCGACGAAACCTGTCCGGTGGTGGTGTAGGGATAAGGTCACTATAGCTTTCTGGTGGTAGGTAGGTCCTGAGTGGAGCGAAGGGGGGAGGTGGCGAGCGAAGCGAGCCGGCGACCTCCGTAGCGCAACGAAGGTTGAGTGGGTGAAGCGTAACTCACAACCACAAGCGATGACAAGCAAACTTTAGGGTGATGTTTTTTTTAATGGGAAAAGCTCTGAGTTTTTAGATAAGGTTTTAGATTGTTTTAGGGTATCATAAGGGTTCTTAGATTGCTTCGTACTGATTTAGGGGTTCCTAATGGTTTTTTTTCTGCTATAAGGGCGCTCATGAAGGTTTTCAAAATGTTTAAAAAGTTCATTTTTTTTTTTAAACTTCCAACGGAGGTACCAAACCGATTTTCCAATTCATATTAGGATTCTTATATAGGTACTCAACATTTTAGAAAGGTATCTAGCTACTTCTTAAATTGGTTACTTGATTTTATCAAAAAATGTTAATATGGGTATGGGGCCGAGCGGTTGTGTTTCGTCAAGGAGTGTTGCCTGGTTTGAAAAAAAAATCCCATTTTTAGGGTATTTTTCCAGATTTTCCCCAAAAACATGAAAAGTAGAAATAACGACATTTTGAATGGACACTTTGACTAGCTGGCAACATTAGGGTCCCCCAAATGACATTTGACCATTTTGGTTCGTTTAAGTTGGCAACCCCAAAAAATATTGAATATTTTCATTTTTGGGACTTTTTGATTTTGGATTTTCTACCAAACTCAAAAGTTGGCAACACCACATATACCGGTCGGCAGCCTATATCCTTGAGATTTCAGGAAAATTATGACTTTTCAGAAAAACAAGATGGCTGACAGTGTGGTGGCCATTTTGTGAAATGTTGGAATTCGAATTTTTCAAATCCATTTTTCATGTAGTGTTAGTTTGGTACAACTCGAACCCGTCAGTTGTACCAAACTATTGTGTGTTTTATCAAGGAGTGCTGCCTGGTGTAAAAAAAATCTCCATTTTTAGGGTGTTTTCGCAGACTTTCCCCAAAAACTTAAAAAGTAGAAATAACGACATTTGAATAGAGACCGACTACCTGGCACTGAGGTCTTTCAAATAACATTTGACGATTTTCATCACTTTCAGCTGGCAACCCCGAGAGCCAGTGGGGCTTGAATTTTTGGGTCAGACCCAACTTTGGCGAGTTCTTTTGTTCTACTGAACTCAAAATTTGGCAACACCACGTACACTGGTAGGTAGCCTATATCCTTGAGATTTCAGGAAAATTATGACTTTTCAGAAAAACAAGATGGCAGACGCTGTGGCGGCCATTTTGTAAAAATTGCGATTAATCTCGTTTTTCGATACGCTAAGGAACAGCTGGCATCCCCCGACTGGATCGTGTTGTATGAATCGGTTGTGTACTTCGTCGAGGATTGTTGTCTGATGCAAAATAAAACCCAATTTTTAGGGTATTTTTCCAGATTTTCTCCGAAAATGTGAAAAGTAGAAATGACGATATATTTAATGAAAATTTTGCATAACCACGAAAAATGGGGTGCCCGAAATTACTTTTGACCATTTTCATCACTCTCAGCTGGCAACCCCTATAGCCATTGGGGCTTGAATTTTCCCGTCAGATCTGTTTTTGGCGAATTCTTTTGTTCTAACAAAGTTAACGTACAGCCACCGTGATTTAACTGACAGGTAGCTTGTATCCTGGTTAGTTTAGAAAAATTGTGACATTTCACAAATTCAAGATGGCGGCAGTGCCATTTCCGGTTAATACCACTCAGTCACTGACATAATTGTTCTCCCAGATGGTGGAGGGGGAGGGGGTTATATTTTGACAAATTCGTAAATAAGTAACTCTCACGAGTAGGGGAAAAGTGCCAAATCCCTCCCTCTCCTCCCCCCCCTTCACCCTCCCCCCCCATGGTATCTCGGAAACTACTACTAAACTACGTATCGGTTTTTTTAAATATTTTTTTTTAACTATTGAGGGCTTGAGGGGTGTTGAAATTTGTATACCCTATAATTGAAAGGGCTTGGGAACTTCATGACGGTTTGAGATAGGCATTAGGTGTTTGAATAAATATTACAGTAGGCGTCAAAACCTGTCAGGTGGTGGTACTGATAAAGCGAAGGGCGAGCGAAGCGAGCCGGCGACCCCTGCAGCATAGGGATAAGGTCATGATAGCTTTCCGGCGGTAGGTAGGTCCTGAGTAGAGCGAACATGCAGGACCGAGTGCACCGAGAGAAGCCGTAACGTAACGTAACGGCTTGAATTTTCAGGTCAGACCCGACTTTGGCAAACTCTTTTGTTCTACCAAAGTCAACGTACAGCCACTGTTTTTTTACTGACAGGTATCTTGTATCTTGGTTATTTTAGAAAAATTTAGACATTTCAGAAAGTCAAGATGGCAGCCGTGCCATTTCCGGTTTCCGAAACCTTACGATTCATCCCACTGCGGCCGGGTATGAGTTTATATTGAATTTTAAGTTTTTCAGGACTTGAAGGATATTTACTTGACTGACGACGGCTGTGATTCAAAATGGCGACCGCGTTACTTCCAGTTTCCCAAAAATTGACCGATTGAGGTCGTTTAAACGAATCATCCCAGTGACGTGCATGAGTTTGTTTCGAATTTACTATACTTTATTATTTAGGGGCGTTGAAATTTGTATCCCCTCCCAACCTCCCCTAAAATTGAAAGGGCTGTAACTTCATAAGGGTTGGAGATAGCCATTAGGTGTTTGAACAAATATTATAGTAGGCGTCGAAACCTGTCCGGTGGTGGTACCGGTAAAGCGAAGGGCGAACCCCGTAGCGTAGGGATGAGGTCACAATTATTGCTTCCCAAAATTACATCAAATTACGTCAGGAGCTGACTAATTTGACACGATAAAACTAATATTTATCTTCTGTCCTTTTCATAATGAAATAGAAAGAAAAAGATGCATTCAACTTAAATTCAGTTTAGTTTGTGAACAAGGGAATCGGCACCATTGGCATACTAAAATATAGTGGTTAACTTAGGTACAGATCACTCAAAAGCTTTGTTTCTTTTTATTAATCCTTCTATGCCCGTCCCTTAACTACAAGCTGGTGACGCCAGATGCCCTTGTCTTGCCTACTTTCTCTTTCAGAGAGGAGGGCACTTAGATCCCAGCAGTGGGAGCGTTATAAGCTAACATTTTTATAGCAAAGAGTCTTGTAGCGGCCTCTACCTAATTCTCTATACGTTATGAAGAAAGAAGAAGCGTCCTCTACCTATAGACTAAAGTTATTGTGTAACTTCGTACTAGCTGTTCACAGTCTGACTGATTAGTGCTTATGAAGTCGTAAGGGTGTCGCTACGATCGCACTCGAATGACTGAAATGGTACTGAAACTTATCGGTTCTCTCTTTTTTACGTTCCTGAAAAGTGTATTGGTATCTCTGTCTTAATATCAATAATAAGGCGTCGCACATACAGACAGTGGAACGTCAAACAAATGCTGAAACCCAATAGGGTGACGCGAAAACAGTACCTACCTGCGAAAATCAAGCGTCCTTTTCGCTCTCAAAAGAAAAACCGTAAAGGCATTTTCCTGAATATCAACCTTTAATATTTTACTGAACAGAAACTCTACACAAAAATAAAAAATACCACAAGAAACCTCAATCCATTTTATTAACATCCCAATCTTCATAATTGATTTTGCTATAGCCAGAATCCCGTAAAAAAAATCCAAATTTGAAATCCTACATCGCGCAAGCAAAGTTTTCGCGTCAGGTTTGTATGGCACTGAATTTCATGAGCAGTCTTCGGGAGGTCCGTAGCTACTCCGGAAACCGGTTTGGCTAGGAGCCGGTCTAAGTCCTAGCCACCAAAAATGATGAAGCTAAGCTGAAAGCAATCATGAGGTAATAATACAATGTCAAATGTTGATAAAGAAACCGATAAAGAAGAGACTTCGGTCTCAAACCCACGGTAGTAGCTCCTTCGACCTCCTTTTGTTGTTTTGCTTGTTAAATGATACAAAAAGAAAAACCCTCGCGAGGATTCGAACTCGCTTCGGAAATTTATTACGTCTACTGTGGCTGTGACTGCCATTTCAGTAAAACAATTGATGTTGATACATTCCAACGTCTTTGTCTTTTCACTCATATACATTACTAGCGGGCGTCAATCGTCACGCGGTTTCACCCACGTAGTTCCCGTTCCCGTGGGAGTATGGGGATAAAATATAGCCTATATTACTCAGGGTGAATGTAGCTTTCTGACGGTGAAATATTTTTTGAAATCGGCGCAGTGGTTTTTGAGTTTATTCATTACAAACATACACACAAAAATACAAATCTTTCCTCTTTGTAATATTATAGCTGACGTCCCGCGGTTTCACCCGCGTAGTTCCCGTTCCCGTGGGAGTACGGGAATAAAATATAGCCTATAGCACTCACGAATAATGTAGCTTTCTACCAGTGAAACAACTTTTAAAATTGGTTCATTACTTCCGGAGATTACCCCCTACATACAAACTTACAAACATACATACTTACAAACAAATGTTACCTCTTTATAATATTATTATTAGTGTAGATTACTAGCGGACGTCACGCGGTTTCACCCCCGTGGTTCCCGTTCCCAGGGGAGCACAGGGATAAAAGATTGCCTATGTCACTTGCTGATAATATAGCTATCCATTGCTGAAAGAATTTTTCAAATCGGTCCGGCAGTTTTTGAGTTTATTCATTACAAACAAAAATACAAATCTTTCCTCTTTATAATATTAGTGTAGATTACTAGCGGACGTCACGTGGTTTCACCCGCGTAGTTCCCGTTCCCGGGGGAGTACAGGGATAAATATAGCCTATGTCACTTGCTGATAATATAGCTATCCATTACCATTGCTGAAAGAATTTTTAAATCGGTCCGCCATTTTTTGAGTTTATTCATATCAAACAAAAATACAAATCTTTCCTCTTTATAATATTAGTGTAGATTACTAGCGGACTTCACGCGGTTTCACCCGCGTAGTTCCCGTTCCCGGGGGTAGGCAGAAACTACTGAAGGTCACCGCTACTACACTTACATACTCCTTTGATTCCGTAGCGAGCAGGTACCTGATATTTTTGAGAACATCACTTATAACGGCAGTGTATGTCCTAACTCATATAGTTTCTTCCAGTTTATAATTAATAAAATAAAATACGTTTTATTCAGACTAATAAAATGTCCATAATTTGTTAGTTACATTATCTTAAAACTATGTTAGTCAGAAAAATTGCTTAGACAACATGCAGCCTGATAAGCCTTCCCACAACTGCAGATTCAGGTCCCTCTGCAATCATCCTTAGGATTCCGTTGCCACTTCCTCGAATTCGGCGAATTAGTGAGGCTGACTTTTTGCGCGGAGAGCAGCGGTGACTAGGGTTTGGGTCCCGGGACGTCTCGTGTTTCGAAATCCCGGGACTTTTAGTAATTTTAGTAGTCTCGAGTCCCAGGACTTTCGGTTCGAGACTCGAGACGAGACAAGATTGTCGAATTTGTAAGTACAGACAGTTTGGAACTACTGTATAAACACCGTGTGTGTGTTTGTGTACTGTGTAGCTGTTGAAATATAATCTAATTAATGTAAATGATTTAGTGAATAAGTCGTTGGTGTGTCAATAAATAAATAAATAAATAAAGCCTTAAATACAATTAAACCGACATCTGTTGAAAACGAGAGAGTGTTCTTCTAGACCTGTGGCATTATTACAAAAATCAGAAACAGATTGTTGGACAAAGCTGTTGATGCTATGATTTTTTAAAAAACCTATTTTTTTAAATCAACAAAGAAGTCTAATTAATGTGTTAGTTGATTATTTGAAAGACTGATTCATAAGTCTGTGTTATTATTTATGTAGAAGAGGGGCGTGATAGAGAAACAGTTTTTTCTTAATTTCTTCGTTTCTTCGTATATTTAGATTATTTAATTATGAAACAAATCTGTGATTATGATAATTAACAATGTTGTGATTATGACAAATGATTAGATACTAGAATTACTAGATAAAAGTAAAGTTATAAAGAATTAGTATAATTTTTAACTAAATTCGTAGTAATATAACTATAAGATTTAACCCCTCCGGCCGTTTTCGCAAATACGATTCGCAACCAGTACCGCATAAAAGTGGATCTGTGTGTGAATAAAATAAATAGACAAAGCAAATATTAAGACTGACATTAACGTTAGTTATTAAGATTTAATTTTCTGTATAAATTAAAATTCTTTAAGAAAGGCTCACCCAAAAAATATATTTCTTAATAGTTTTGAAGTCTCGGGATTTCCCGGGACTTTGATTGTAGGCTGTCTCGTGTCCCAGGTGTTTGAAATTGTCGGGAATTCCCAAACCCTAGCGGTGACCCAGTGGTGGCGCCCCGACTTACGAACAGTAAGTCGTGGGTTCGAACCAAGGCAGGTGCATTACTTTGTGTAATTTATTTTATCACCGCTATTCTCAAAACGGTGAAGGAAAACATCGTGAGGGAACCGGCATGTCCTAGAACCAATAAATTCGAAGACATGTGATATCTAACAATCCACACTGGGCCTTTATGCTCTTCTATCTTAATGTCCTTCGAAGTATTATGTGTACATAAATAAATAGCATGATGTGTATCCTCCCTTCAAAACAGCCCTATTTCAGAACTTTCCCGCGATTTTGTAGGGAGATTTATTATCAACATGTTAATTACTTACATGAAGACGTTTAGGCTAATAAACTCTACCTTTTCCAATCTCTGGCCATGGACATTAAAATGAAATCAAACAACCAATATTTTCTCAATTTTTATTTCAAATCTACGACTAGAAAACATCACACACACTGAAAACCTTATTTGAGTACATATTATCCTTATTGCTTAGTGGTATTTACAAAACTATTTAATATATTTCTTAAAAGACTAGATTTTTTAACTTTTGATACGAAAGACTAGATAATTAAGACTTAACATAAACAATTATGTTTTAGAAAATCAAGAAAATTTTTAGTAAAATAAGTGGTCCCATTTGGGTGCCAATACCGATAATGGCGCCCAACCGGGACTCAGTTATTGTTAGGCCAATATTTTTAAAAACGAATGGTTGTTTTTTCTTTTTGTTAGCCTATTTAGTGTCCTACTGGGCAAGGCTATTCCTCCTTCCAAACCTCTCTATTTTGAGCAACCTCTGATTAGGTAGGTTAGCCCCACAAACGAGATCAAATTCTCACACCGCCTTTGCCTTCGACGCGGTCGATGCAATCGCCCTTGATGTCGATTTCCTCCATTAGGCCCATCCCGTTATAGGTTTGATGATTAACAGTACTTTTTTTTTGATAATTGAATTCAGTCCCAGTTGGGTGCCACTTTAGATAATGGCACCCTAATGGGACCTCATACTATTCTCCGCATGAATGGAACAAAATGTATTTTTTTTTCGAGAATCAAATTTTAAATGAACACACACAATAATACATTTTGATACAAGTGGAGAAAGTTTGTTATTGCATTCGAGGCGGAATTATAACACACGAGCCGTAGGCGAGGGTGTTTTTGAGCCGAGAATTGCAATAACAAATGTCCACGTGTATCAAACGACGTTTTTCTATACACTTTTGAAGAAATAAAATAAAATAACGAAAAATATTGTTGCCACGAACTATGAAACTATGATTTTCATTTTCTTTTTTTTCGCGCTTTGGTTTCGCCAGGTTGAAGGAGGCAAAGGTATGAAGCCGTTAAACAGCCTAATATAAAAAATACATTTATTTTATATTTTTTAATTAAGAACACAAATAAATGTTAATTTGTGTATAAAAGTAACTATCAGTTTTAAATAATCATGTTTATCTATGATATTCTATTTATAAACACAATTTGAATATTCAAAAAATATTTATGCCAGACGCGTAGTGCTTTGCCGAAATTTAAAAAAAAATCACCTCAGACTATAGGCATTGAACCAATTTGGACTTAGTATATAGTTATCTATAGTATAGTTATCTGTGGCAATTTTAATTAAAGTGGAAAAAATCGCACGCGTGTGAAATACATTGCATGTTGTACCTAATCGTAGTGCGTTTTGGACCAGTTTTCGAGGAAGTGTATTGAAATAGTACATTTTGATACAAGTGGAGAAAGTTTGTTATTGCAATCGAGGCGGAATTATAACACCCGAGCCGTAGGCGAGGGTGTTTTTGAGCCGAGAATTGAAATAACAAATGTCCACGTGTATCAAACGACGTTTTTCAATACACTTTTGAAGAAATAAAATAAAATAGCGAAAAATATTTTTGTCACGAACTATGAAACTCTATGAAACTATGTTTTTTTTTTTTTTTTTTTTTCGCGCTTTGGTCTCGCCAGGTTGAAAGAGAGGCAATGGTATGAAGCCGTTAAACAGCCTAATATAAAAAATAGATTTATTTTATATTTTTGAATTCAGAACACAAATAAATGTTAATTTGTGTATAAAAGTAACTATCAGTTTTAAATAATCATGTTTATCTATGATATTCTATTTATAAATACAATTTGAATATTCAAAAAATATTTATGCCGTAAAGACGCGTAGTGCTTTGTAAAAATTAAAAAAAAAAAACATTCACCTCAGACTACAGGCATTGAACCAATTTGGACTAAGTATAGATATAATTATCTGTGGCAATTTTCATTCATTTCATTCACTCCCGTACACGTGCGGGAATGTTTTTTTTTTAATTTTTGCAAAGCACTACGCGTTATAATTCCGCCTCCATTGCAATAACAAACTTTCTCCACTTGTATCAAAATGTACTATTCTAGTTGTTGTGGACTTGTGGCTGAGTGAATTTCTCAGGCAAAAAATTTACGCGTCTAGGCTGAAAACGCAGTGCTGCTTTACAGATAATGCAACGATCTTTTTGCTCAGAATTAAAGTGACATGAATCTTAATGAAGCCACTTAAATTATATTTATAAGACTATTACTTTTTATGAAAAAAATCGGTAAATGATGAATTATCAGTTTCCGGCTCCGCCGCCTGCGATGCTGGAAGCGGACCAACAGGACGACGACGAAAACGCTCCGGAAGTGACTGGGGTAGACCTGAGAGTGGCGGTACGTAGGCTCAGTGCCAAAAATACCGCCCCGGGACCCGACGGCTTGCCTGGCAAAGCCAGGGTCAGGACCCTGGCTTTGCCAGGCAAGCCGTCGGGCTTTGGAGGCTCTCGGGACCCGACTAGAGGGGCTCCTAAGCGCGAGAGAGGCCAGTTCCCGCTTCGTTGGAAGACGGGAAAGCTGGTTCTAATTCGGAAGCCGGGGCGCCCTGCGGAATCTCCGTCCGCATACCGGCCCGTGGTGCTGCTCGGCGAGTTGGGCAAGCTCTTTGAAAGAGTAATTGCAAAACGCCTCGCCGAGCACCTTGCGGGGACGGGGCCGGATCGTGCGGAACACCAGTATGGTTTCCGCAAGGGGCGCTCTACAGTGGACGCCATCATGCGCGTGAAAGCCCTCACGACGGAGGTTGCGGTTTCCCGGGGTGAGGTTGTCTCGATGGTGTCTCTCGACATTGGCAATGCCTTCAATACCATGCCCTGGCGATGCATTAATGAGGCACTCTGGTATCACCTACCTTCGTCGTGTGGTCGAGTCAACTTTGAAGTACCTAGGACTCGTCCTCGACATCCGGTGGAACTTCGTGGAGCACTTCCGGCGTTTGGCCCCCAAACTGGAACGGACCGGGGCTGCCTTCAGGCGGCTCCTGCCCAACCTGGGGGGGTCAAATGCCTCCAAGCAATTGAGCAAAACTGGGGGTCGAATGTTAAAACTTTTGTGTTTTTTGACCGATTTATGTCTTGTTTTCGCCTTTTGTCATTATTTTTATAGTACTTTAACATTCCCTATCGAAATAAAAAAAGTAATAATATGCATATTCCCTATTACTTGGGAGAAGCCACCTGACGAAGATGACTAAATCTAGTGGGGAATAGGGATATCGTACTTTCGAAGTCAGAAATTCTTTTGGAAATCAAAAACTTAAACGGTTAGTTGTACGCATCGAATGCATCCCGAGAATGAGAATTCCGGAGCAACCTTAACCCGCCATTTCACAGAAGACCTGCCGGGAGTCAGCCAAGATGAAATTAAGGCGGCTCCTAGACAGCTGAAGAATCGACAAGCCCCTGATGAGGATGGGATAACGACTGAGCTTCTGAAAGCGGAAGGAAATCCTCTATTAAGAGGGCTTTTCAACTCAGTCCTGTTCTCTGGGAAAACTGCAGAAGCGTGGAGAAAGAGCGTGGTCGTTCTTTTATTTAAAAAGGGGAACAAGACCATTTAAAGAATTACATATCCATTTCACTCCTTAGCCACGTGTTCAAACTGGTTTCAAGAGACGTCACGAATCAAGACAAAAAAATATACAACGGGTACTTTCGAATAAGAATTTTACCAATTCCACAACTCACCCAAAAAACCTTGTAGCGTATTTTTGAGATGAAATTATAAATTAGATGAATAACTCAGGGGATATAAAATTTAAATTATTCATAACCACATTTTAATGACCTACGACGTGTTGCGTGTCTGATCTGCGAAGTTCACAGATCAGTAATAAGCGATTATGAAAAAGTCCGAAAAACCCGAAAACACGAGTTATTAAACGAAAAAAACGGTTATTCTTACAAACTCAAAACCCGGGAATTCCCGGATTTTTGAGAACCGGGAAAACCCGGTTCTTATGCCCTCATACGTATCCGTGGAAACGGATCATAGGTGTCAACATCCATGGATACGGATACGCAGATACGAATCCGCAGATCCGGATGCGGATCATTGGCGTCAAGATCCGCGGATACGGATCATAGGCAACAAGATCCACGGATTTGGATATGCAGATCCGGATGCGGATCATTGGCGTCAAGATCCACGGATACGGATAACTAGATACGAATCCGCAGATCCGGGTGCGGATCATCGGCGTCAAGATCCACAGATACGGATACGGATCCGGATACGGATCATCGGCGTCAAGATCCACAGATACGGATCCCGATACGGATCATAGGCGTCAAGATCCACGGAAAAGGATACGAAGATATGAAACCACAGATCCGGCTGCGGATCATTGGCGTCTTTTTTTTTATATGTGTGTGTGCTTTTATCTGACGTCAAATAAACTTTTTTCTTTCTTTCTTCTTTCTTTCTTTAGGCGTCAAGATCCACGGAAACGGATACGAAGATACGAATCCGCAGATCCGGATGCGGATCCAGATACGGATCATAGGCGTCAAGATCCACGGAAAAGGATACGAAGATATGAAACCGCAGATCCGGCTGCGGATCATTGGCGTCAAGATCCGCGGATACGTATCCGAATACGGATCATAGGCGTCAAGATCCACGGAAACGGATACATAGAAACGAATCCGGAGATCCAGATGCGGAGCATTGGCGTAAAGACCCACGGATAAAATCCAGATACGAATCATAGGCGTAAAGATTGACGTTAAGATCCATGGACACGGTCCGGCTACGGATCCGGATACGGATCATAGGCGTCAAGATCCACGGAAACGGATACGAAGAAACGAATCCGGAGATCCGCATGCGGATCTTTGGCGTAAAGACTCACAGAAAAAATCCAGATACGGATCATATGCGTCAAGATCCACGGATACGGATACGCACATATGAATCCGCAGATCCGGATGCAGATCATTGGCATAAAGATCCTCGGATACGGATCTGGATACGGAGCATAGGCGTCAAGATCCACGGATACGGATCTGGATACGGATCATAAGCGTAAAAATCCACGAATACGGATATGCAGAAATGAATTCGCAAATCCGGATACGGATCATTGGCGTCAAGATCCGCAGATATGGATCCGGATACGGATCATAGGCGTCAAGATCCACGGATACGGATACGCAGATACGAATCCGCAGATCCGGATCATAGGCGTAAAGATCTACGAATACCGATCCGGATGTGGATCATTGGCGTCAAGATTCACGGATACGGATCTGGATACGGATCATAGGCGTAACGATCCACGGATACGGATACGCAGATACGAATCCGCAGATCCGGATACGGATCATTGGCGTCAAGATCCATGGACACGGTCCGGATATGGATCCGGATACGGATCAGAGGCGTCAAGATCCACGGAAACGGATACGACGAAACGAATCTGGAGATCCGGTTGCGGATCTTTGGCGTAAAGACTTACGGAAAAAATCCAGATACGGATCTTATGCGTCAAGATCCACGGATACGGATACGCAGATACGAATCCGGAGCTCCGGTTGCGGATCTTTGTCGTAAAGACTCACGGAAAAAATCCAGATACGGATCTTATGCGTCAAGATCCACGGATACGGATACGCAGATACGAATCCGCAGATCCGGATGCAGATCATTGGCGTAAAGATCCATGGACACGGATCCGGATACGGACCATAGGCGTCAAGATACACGGATACGGATCTGGATACGGATCATAGGCGTAAAGATCCACGGATACGGATATGAAGAAATGAATCTGCAGATCCGGATACGGAACATTGGCGTCAAGATCCGCAGATACGGATCCGGATACGGATCATAGGCGTCAAGATCCACGGATACGGATACGTAGATACGAATCCGCAGATCCGGATGCAGATCATTGGCATAAAGATCCACGGACACGGATCCGGATACGGATCAGAGGCGTCAAGATCCACGGAAACGGATACGACGAAACGAATCTGGAGATCCGGTTGCGGATCTTTGGCGTAAAGACTTACGGAAAAAATCCAGATACGGATCTTATGCGTCAAGATCCACGGATACGGATACGCAGATACGAATCCGGAGCTCCGGTTGCGGATCTTTGTCGTAAAGACTCACGGAAAAAATCCAGATACGGATCTTATGCGTCAAGATCCACGGATACGGATACGCAGATACGAATCCGCAGATCCGGATGCAGATCATTGGCGTAAAGATCCATGGACACGGATCCGGATACGGACCATAGGCGTCAAGATACACGGATACGGATCTGGATACGGATCATAGGCGTAAAGATCCACGGATACGGATATGAAGAAATGAATCTGCAGATCCGGATACGGAACATTGGCGTCAAGATCCGCAGATACGGATCCGGATACGGATCATAGGCGTCAAGATCCACGGATACGGATACGCAGATACGAATCCGCAGATCCGGATGCGGATCATTGGCGTAAAGATTCACGGATACGGACCATAGGCGGATACGGATCCGGATAAAGGATCAAAGGCGTAAAGATTGGCGTCAAGATCCATGGACACGGTCCGGATACGGATCCGGATACGGATCATACGCGTCAAGATCCACGGAAACGGATACGACGAAACGAATCTGGAGATCCGGTTGCGGATCTTTGGCGTAAAGACTCACGGAAAAAATCCTGATACGGATCTTATGCGTCAAGATCCACGGATACGGATACGCAGATACGAATCCGGAGCTCCGGTTGCGGATCTTTGGCGTAAAGACTCACGGAAAAAATCCAGATACGGATCTTATGCGTCAAGATCCACGGATACGGATACGCAGATACAAATCCGCAGATCCGGATGCAGATCATTGGCGTAAAGATCCACGGACACGGATCCGGATACGGACCATAGGCGTCAAGATACACGGATACGGATCATAGGCGTAAAGATCCACGGATACGGATATACAGAAATGAATCCGCAGATCCGGATACGGAACATTGGTGTCAAGATCCGCAGATATGGATCCGGATACGGATCATAGGCGTAAAGATTGGCGTCAAAATTCATGGATACGGTCCGGATACGGATCATAGGCGTCAAGATCCACGGAAACGGATATGCAGAAACGAATCCGCAGATACGGATACGGATAATTGGCTTCAAGATCCGCGAATACGGATCCGGATACGGAACATAGGCGTCAAGATTACGGAAACGGATACGAAGAAACAAATCCGGAGATCCGGATGTGGATCATTGGCGTAAAGACTCACGTATAAAATCCGGATACGGATCATATGCGTCAAGATCCACGGAAACGGATACGAAGAAACGAATCCGGAGATCCGGATGCGGATCTTTGGCGTAAAGGCTCACGGAAAAAATCCAGATACGGATCTTATGCGTCAAGATCCACGGATACGGATACGCAGATACGAATCCACAGATCCGGATGCAGATCATTGGCGTAAAGATCCACGGACACGGATCCGGATACGGACCATAGGCGTCAAGATTCACGGATTCGGATCTGGATACGGATGAAAGGCGTAAAGATCCACGGATACGGATATGCAGAAATCAGATCATTGGCGTAAAATCCACGGACACGGATCCGGATACGGACCATAGGCGTCAAGATTCACGGATACGGATCTGGATACGGATGAAAGGCGTAAAGATCCACGGATACGGATATGCAGAAATGAATCCGCAGATCCGGATACGGAACATAGGCGTCAAGATCCACGGATACGGATACGCAGGTATAAATCCACAGATCGGATGCGGATCATTGGCGTAAAGATTCACGGATACGGATCCGGATTCGGATCATATGCGTCAAGATCAACGGAAACGGAAACGAAGAAACGAATCCGGAGATCCGGATGCGAATCATTGGCATAAAGATCCACGAATACGGATCCGGATGCGGATCGTTGGCGTCAAGATTCACGGATAAAATCCAGATACGGATCATAGGCGTCAAGATCCACGGAAATGGATACGAAGAAACGAATCCGGACATCCGGATGCGGATTATTGGCGTAAAGAGTCACGGATAAAATCCGGATACGGATACGCAGATACGAATCCGCAGATCCAGATACGGATCATAGGCGTAAAGATCCACGTATACGGATCCGGATGCGGATCATTAGCGTAAAGACTCACGGATAAAATCCGGATACGAATCCGCAGATCCAGATACGGATCATAGGCGTAAAGATCTACGAATACGGATCCGGATACGGAACATAGGCGTCAAGATCACGGAAACGGATACGAAGAAACGAATCCGGAGATCCGGATGCGGATCATTGGCGTAAAGATTCACGTATAAAATCCTAAAAAGAAATTAATCTGCATTCAAAGATATTGAAAATTCGCGTGCCACACTCGGGAATCGAACCGGCTAAATTCCAAAAAAATACATCCTGTACTTTTATGCCACCAACCGAATAGGGTCAATCATAAGGATTAAATCTCTCTAACAAACATTTTAAATTAAATGAAAGGAATACCATGAAATCTAAAGTTATAAATTCAAAGGGATAAATTTATTACGATAAAGCAATTTTATTCAAAGGACGGACCTTTACAATTGAAGAAAAAAGATTTCAATTTGCACGTGTCTGTTTGTGCAAATTGTTATCTTCCTATCTAAATAGTTCTTCTCATTTTAATCAATAAATGTAGTCAAAAGATAATTGTTTATTAGGTTCTAACATAAGTAATTGGATCGGACCTTTGAGTTAAAGTGCTCTATGTTGTCCCATTGAATTTATAAGTTAAGATTTCATGGTTTTCCTTTCATTTAATTTATCATGTTTGTTAGAGGGATTTGATCTTTATGATTGACCCTATCGATTGGTGCCATAAAAGTACAGGGTGTTATTTTTTTTTTCAATTTAGCCGGTTCGATTCCCGAGTGTGGTACGCGAATTTTCAAAATCTTTGAATGCAGATTAATTTATTTTTAAAAATAAAGGAATGTTTCCCTTGAGTAAAATTTTCTATCTGCAGTATTAAGAGTACTTTCCCTCCAGGTGGCATTACAAAATTCCACCCTGTTTATATGATAATTCACAATTTCGGTGCAAACGCAGAATTTCTGTGTCACCAATACAATTGCGGTGGCTATAAAAAAAATTCTGTGGCTCGCTAATTTCGTTGGCCCAAATAACTCTCTTAAGTAATTAAATTATAATATCCCCTTTCAGAAAATGTATATACAGGGTGGAATTTTGTAATGCCACCTGGAGGGAAAGTACTCTTAATACTGCAGATAGAAAATTTTACTCAAAGGAAACGCTCCTTTATTTTTAAAAAGAAATTAATCTGCATTCAAAGATTTTGAAAATTCGCGTGCCACACTCGGGAATCGAACCGGCTAAATTGAAAAAAAATAACACCCTGTACTTTTATGGCACCAATCGATAGAGTCAATCATAAAGATCAAATCCCGCTAACAAACATGATAAATTAAATGAAAGGAAAACCATGAAATCTTAACTTATAAATTCAATGGGACAACATAAAGCACTTTTACTCAAAGGTCCTATCCAATTACTTATGTTAGAACCTAATAAACAATTATCTTTTGACTACATTTATTGATTAAAATGAGAAGAACTATTTAGATAGGAAGATAACAATTTGCACAAACAAACACGTGCAAATTGAAATCTAGGTCCATCCTTTGAATAAAATTGCTTTATCGTAATAAATTTATCCCATTGAATTTATAACTTTAGATTTCATGGTATTCCTTTCATTTAATTTATAATGTTTGTTAGAGAGATTTAATCCTTATGATTGACCCTATCGATTGGTGGCATAAAAGTACAGGATGTATTTTTTTGGAATTTAGCCGGTTCGATTCCCGAGTGTGGCACGCAAATTTTCAAAATCTTTGAATGCAGATTAATTTCTTTTTAAAAATAAAGGAATGTTTCCTTTGAGTAAAATTTTCTATCTGCAGTATTAATCTAATATTCCACTACGTACAGTATTTAGTAGTAGTAAGGTTAAATGGGGTGATCGAGACTTAGAGCAGATAAAGTTGTATGAAAAATTTTGTAACTCAGGTTTATGTGAAATAGATTTCCCCCCAGAGTGTATTAACTGTGCGGATAAAATATGCGCTGATGTAACTCACAGAGTGGTTTTAGACAATATGTACACTAAAATTATTGATATACTTTCAACATCTGCTGAGCGGACCGCTTCTTGTAATAGGCAAAAGTGTTATAAACCTTTAACAGGGTGGAATAGGCATGTTAGAAGTGTTCACTTTCAGGCTCGGCTTGCTTTTCAGATCTGGCATTTACTTGGAAATCCAACTTCAGGATCTATTTATGAGAATATGCGAAATACACGTAACATTTTTAAAGCCAAATTAAAGTGGTGTCGCAATAATCAAACACAAATAAAACTAGACATAATGGCTGAGCAGCGCAAATCTAAAAATTTCGGGAAGTTTTGGAAGAGTACAGGTAAACTGAACCCCAAGCCGAGTCTGCCAGTGAGCGTGGCAGGAATTTGTGACCCTCAAGCCATTTCAAATTTGTTTGTGAAACAGTTCCAGGTTGATCCCTTGTCGGGACCGGTTACGTCCGTGTCTTCGTCGGTGATTGGCGCTGAGGATAGTTCTCCGTGTTTAAGGTTTTTGGCCAAAGAAATAACCGATGTCATTAGAAAGATGGCCGGAGGTAAGTCTCCGGGACATGACCACCTCAGCGTCGAGCACTTACGATACGCGGGAGTTCATTTACCGAGGGTGTTGGCAACATTTTATTCACTATGTATAAGTCACTCGTACTTGCCAGATAAGCTTATGAGGACCATAGTCGTGCCAATAGTTAAGAATAGAACGGGCGATGTTACAGACCCCGCAAATTATAGGCCTATTTCTTTGGCGACTGTTACAGCTAAGGTACTGGACTGTTTGCTTGATACCCATATGGCGAGTCGTATAAATCTTCATGATGCCCAATTTGGTTTCAGACCCGGACTATCGACGGAAACTGCCATCATGTGTCTTAAGCAGACTGTTCAGTATTATGCTGACAGGAAAACTCCGGTCAATGCATGTTTTCTGGACCTTTCGAGGGCTTTTGACCTGGTGCCATACGATATCTTGTGGGAAAAACTGCGAAAGGAAAGCCGTGTTGACTGCACTGTTATTTCTTTATTTAAGTTTTGGTACGAGAATCAGACGAACTATGTCAGGTGGGGTGGAACTCTGTCTGATGTGTATGGGTTGAAGTGCGGGGTGAGGCAGGGGGGTATTACCTCGCCTCGTATCTTTAACCTTTACATTAATCAGCTCATTGTTGAACTCAGCAGCACCCGTATAGGCTGTCACATTGATGGAGTTTGCGTTAACAATATAAGTTACGCGGACGACATGGTGTTGCTGAGTCCATCAATAAGCGCACTCAGGCGTCTTGTTAAGATGTGTGAAGACTACGCGGTCACTCAGGGACTCAGGTACAATGCAAATAAATGTGAGTTATTGGTATTTAAGGCAGGCACCAAATGTTACACTAACGTGCCAAAAGTGACTATAAATAATATTCCGTTATCCAGAGTAACAAAATTTAAGTACCTGGGTCACTGGGTCACGCATGACCTGAATGATGACCTGGACATAGAAAGGGAACGCAGGGCGATGGCTGTCCGAGGTAATATGCTGATCCGCAGATTTGCACGTTGTACGACGCAAGTCAAAATAACCCTTTTCAGAGCATACTGCCAGTCTTTTTACACGTGCAGTCTGTGGGTCAGGTATACGCTGAGGGCATACAACGCCTTGCGTGTCCAGTATAATAATGTGTTCAGGATGCTGTTGGGTCTACCACGGTTTTGTAGCGCTTCCGGGATGTTCGCCGACGCCAGGGTTGATGGTTTCCATGCCATTATGCGGAAAAGGTGCGCGTCTATTCTCGGTAGAGTACGTGCTAGCTCCCACAGCATTCTGAATGTATTTTGTGATAGGTGGGACAGCCCCATGCTGGCTCACTGGATACGGCTGCACACATAGGTGTAAGTCGTATCTATTTTGTAGTTCTTATTTTTTTATTTTTACTTTTTTACTAACATTAAGTTAAGACTTACTAACAACATATGGATTGTATTTGATCTGAAATAAATTCAATATTATTATTATTATTATTAAGAGTACTTTCCCTCCAGGTGGCATTACAAAATTCCAACCTGTATAATGTGGATATGTTCCGCTTTATTATTAAAGTTTTTCAAAAAACCTGAAAATTAAAATGTCCGTGAAAATTAGGTAAAAAATCGAGTCGTTGAAATTGACTCGGCTACATATTATTACTTTGTAAAAGTAAATTATTAGGGTTGTCAGTGTGATGCGCAATTTAAATGTTTTAAATGGCGCCCAATTGGGATTCTATTAATCCCAATTGGCCGTCATTTTCTATAGCATATTCATATTATTATTAAAAAATGCGTAAACTTATATTGTCACTACGGGATATTTTCCGTGATTGTTATTTATTTTGAGTTCCAGATATTGATTGATTAATTTAAGTAATACCTACTAGATATCCGCCTAAGACTGCACCCAGGTCCTGGGTTAACTTTTAATCCGAATTACATTCATCGCGGAGGTTTTTGGACTTTTTCAATGAAATGTAGTTTTTCATGGAATAGGAACCAGGTTAAATCAATTAATAGGCTAACCACAAAAGGTGACACCAAAACAAATTAATAAATACAAGAGGTTTAGCTCAAGTTAAAATTCCAAAAATTACATAATATCGAGGTATTGATTTGGGAATCACTTGTTAGTGAAAATATAAATAAAATAATAATATAACAAATAAATAATAATAAATAGAAAAAAGAGTATTATCGGAAATTAGAACTGTTGTTTAGTCCCATTTGATCGCCAGTTTCTTTATTATCTTCTTAAACTATTATTGCTGCCAGCAGTAATCACTTGTTGTTGGACTTACAATGATCGCGGAAATTGTAGTTTCAGATTTTAAAACTCAAAAGTGGATTCTCGTGGATGTAAAATACATTTGAAGTCATTGGCTCGAAATAACTCCTCATATTCTGATCACTGATTTAGCTCGTGGTTAAATAATAACAGTCGCTAGGGTCGATCTTCAGGTTAAGCCGTGCTTGCCTGTGGATGGGTGACGACCCATTAAATACCGAATTTTCTCCGTACCACGGAAAACACGTTAAGCCGTTGGTTCCGGCTGACATTAGTAGATCATTGACATTCGGTACAGGTAGTCCCAGTGGCCCAAAAAGTCTGACAACCAATCTTACCAAGGGGTATCGTGTTACCCAGTAATAAATGGGTTAATGTGGAATAGGCAGTCGCTCCATATAAAATACTGGTATTCAGCTGCATCCGATTAGACTGGAAGCCGACCCCAACATAGTTGGCAAAAGGCTAGGCAGATGATTATTCTGATTACTGATATAAACATAAAATTGAGTATTATATTATAACTATAGTATTATAAACAATCCTAGATCATCCCTTATTACTCCCGGCAGTAAACAGATCTATCGTTGCCTTACTGACACCACTAGGGAAACTCTGCACCCGACCTTCCATGATCGTGGATATTTCTCCAGAACTGGACTGGAGGCCATTTCTGACTGGTGGGACTTTCTTGCCGTTTACTAGTAGGCCGTTGATTTCTGTGGTGTCTGAAATGGAAAAAGCAAAGGTATACAGGGTATTACAAAAAAAAGCGAAGTTGCAACGTTTCCTCTTTCAAATTGTATGTTTTTAATTCGTTGCTTGAAATAACAATTAAATAGTTCGTTTTCTCTACTACAATAATAATACAGCGAATTTAAACAACTTATTTATTTATTTACTATAATCGTTCTCCCAATTTCGGTTCATGTCACAAATATTATATTCTTTTATATATATATTTTTTTTATATTAACGTTGAATGTCCCACTGCTGGGCAAAGGCCTCCCCCATATCCTTCCAGTTACTCTTCTCCTGCGCAACCTCGAACCAGCCCTCTTGATGCGCGTCTATATCATCTCGCCACCTCTTTCTAGGCCGGCCTCGGCGGTGCCGTCCATCGTCAGGCACCCATCGTGTTGACACCTTTGCCCAGCGGTCGTCGTGCATGCGGCTCACGTGGCCCGCCCAATCCCATTTGAGCCTGGCAGCCTTTTTGCCTACGTCTATGATTCCTGTTTTTGAGCGCAGCGTAGTGTTCCGTATTTTATTAGCTCTCTTTACACCCAGAACGCTGCGCTCCATTGCTCTTTGGCAGACTCCAAGGCGGGACTTTTGTGATTCGGTAAGCGACCAGGTCTGAGCACCGTAGGTTAGGACGGGCAGGATACACATATCGATGAGTTTGCGCTTCAAGGAGATCGGCAGCTCTCCTTTCATTAGCGTCTTCATGGACCAGTAGCTTTTCCAGGCATTTTCAATTCGGCGATCGATTTCCTTTTCCTGCCTGTTTTCGAAAGAAACTAACTGGCCCAAGTAGATGTACTCATCGACATAGAGTATTTCCTGCCCATCTACTTCGACCCTACGCTTAGTGCTATTAGTCATAGTTTTAGTTTTTGACCGATTCATCGCGAGTCCCACCTTGAGGCTAGCCGTGCTCAGGTCTTGGAGCATGCTCTGTAGTTCGAGAGCTGTAGGAGCGAAAAGGATAATGTCATCGGCAAATTTAAGGTTAGACAGCCTCTTACTGCCGACTTCAACGCCCTTGGTCTTCCAATAGGATGCCAGTGTCTGAAATACCTCCTCGAGTGTGCTCGTGAACAATTTGGGAGAGAGCAGGTCACCCTGTTTAACACCTTTTTGTATTACAAAAGAGGGTCCTGCAGAATTCAGTTTAATGTTCGCGGAGCTATTGTAGTATATGTTTTTAAGAAGATCGATATACTGTGCTTCAAGTTCCTGCTTTTGCAAAGATCTGAAGATTTCGGGATGTTTTATGCTGTCAAATGCTTTTGTATAATTGTTGGGATTTCGATTTGTAATAAAACTGCAGTTGAGTTGAAAAATACGACCGTCTCTTGTAATTTTGTTTTGTACAGTAAATCATAGACAATAAAACATAGATGACATTTAGTGACACTGACAGCTATTTTTGGAATGGCCTCTGGGCTTTTGTGCTATACAAATGAAAACTAAATGTTGTGTTGCCCACAATAATCTACGAAGGCCAAATATAGTGGTTTGTCGAATTCTGAGATTTTTTCTAAAATCTGGTTTAGTGTCTGAAGGTGGTCAGTTGTGGAAAAACTAGGGTGAAATCCGGCTTTTTCTGGTGGCTGATGTTCGTCTAGCTTTCCGTCAATACGATTATGTATGAGTTTAATAAATGCTTTGTAGATGTGTGATGTTAGGCTGATTGGACGGAAATTTTCGATATCGCTTTTATCGCCTTTTTTATGCAGAAGTATTATATTGGAATGGCACATAGTCTTGGGAACTTTTCCCGTTTGTAGAATGGTGTCTGGAATCTGTTCACAGATTAGTAAGGTGAGGCAACAAGGTGGTGGATCCGATTTTTAGTGCTTCGGTGGAGATTCCATCCCCCCCGGGACTTCTATCGTAGCGCATAGTAGTAAGTGCTCTGTGCACTTCATACCCAGTTATTGGGGAGACGGAGTCTGAAGGATGGTATTCTGTATTTAAAGTGGATTCTGGGTTATCTGAATATAATATTTTATAAAATTTGGTAGCGATTTCCAGGATTCAAACTTAATTTGTATTATATTTAACCTTGTCGCTCATCATCATCTCTCCTCCTTCGTTTCCCTCCCCACTCCTCAAGTCGGTATGATGATTCATTTACTGTTCGTGCTGTGCGCCTTTGGAATTCGCTTCCACACTCCTTGCGGGATAGCCCGTCGTTAGATGTGTTCAAGAAAAGGATAAAAGAACATTTCCTGTCTACATGATTATAGTTTGTAAATAGTGTTTTTTTGTTTTTTTCAGTGTATATATATATATATATATATATATTGTATGTATTGCGTATATTATATTGCATGTATTAGTTTAGTGTATAAAATAAGTTAATTTAAGTTTTTAACTGTATTGTTTGTGCACATAAGTTTATCCTCTTCTGCAAATTTCACAACAAAAGTAAGGTTTGCTGTAAGAAAACCCAATTCTGGGTTAAGCTCGCCGTTGTACATAAGCTATATATTTTAATTAGTGTGTATACTTTTTTAATTTTGTGTGCAATAAAGAATAAGAATAAGAATAAGAATATTAATTATTTTAGGTAAATTGTAAGATTAGCTTAACGTCGAAATGTAAGAGTAAAGGCATATAGGTATAAGGCGGTGTATATCTTAAGGCATACAACAAACACAATTTTTCGCACAAAAGTAGAGTATGATGTTTTTTTTTTGTTTTCTTAATTTAAAAGTCTAGGTATAAGTTTTCGTTTACCTACATTTTCAAATTCAAATTTGTTTGTTTGTGACACATAGGTAAAAGTACGTACCTACATGTTATAAAAAAAATATGTCTTATTAAATTTTATGCGATATTTTCGCAATTATATTTAGTGTTGGAAATAATACCTTTGTTAGACCCATTTACTATTGGTGGCAAATTTTAGAAACAATTTCTCAATACTAACGCTTCGTCAGATGGATAAACTAACCTTTTTTAGGGTTCCGTACCCAAAGGGTAAAAACTGAACCCTATTACTAAGACTTCGCTGTCTGTCCGTCTGTCCGTCTGTCCGTCTGTCTGTCACCAGGCTGTATCTCATGAACCGTGACAGCTAGACAGTTGAAATTTTCACAGATGATGTATTTCTGTTGCCGCTATAACAACAAATACTAAAAACAGAATAAAATTTATATTTAAGGGGGGCTCCCATACAACAAACGTGATTTTTTCATAATAATTGGTACGGAACCCTTCGTGCGCGAGTCCGACTCGCACTTGGCCGGTTTTTTTAAAAATGCCTTGTCCCTCATAATTAGAATAAGAAAAGCAGCAATATTTAAATACCTTCATCAACACTCTTCGGAACAGCTTTCCTCTGCATACCAACAATACAAGGCCCCTTCGCCAAAGACCAAGACGGTACATTCTCCTCCCTCTTTATAGGCTCCAAAATATTCCTCCTTGACCTCATAACATTAGGTAGATCACCTCTATTCACATCCTCCAAATTATCCCCTGGCAACATTATCTTATTTTGAACTGGCAACATAGCAGGTTCCATTTTTGAAATTTGATTTTCAACGGTAAAAATCTCTTTGGGTGTTTCGTCTTTTGGTATTACAGGTTTAATATCTGCTGAGGAGTTTGTTTCTGTACTATCTTGAGAAATGAGGCGGTGTTTTGGTGATATGGAGTCTATTCTTTTTGGTATGTTCTTTAGTTTCGGTATCTGGTCTTCTAAGGAGAGGGGAGGGGCCGTAGCCATGTATTGGCTGTACATGTTACCTATTAGTTCTTCGGTGCGCCTGTAAAGATGGAAATTAAATTAGAGTGCAAGAGTTGAATGAGAAAGAACCCAGTTTGATGGTTCGTGTTTTCTTGCAAAAAAATATCATAATATTAAATGTACAAAAAACCAGTTCTAGAATCTATACGTATAATTGTAGGCCAAATATAATTGGTGTTTTCGTTGGGGAATGGAAACTATGACCGTTTTAGCACTGAAAACATTCGCTCTAACTCTGCACTTAGCAAGGATTATTGGATTACACACGTCGCCGTTATGCCTATAGCTTCCTTTAAGTGAGACTTAATAGAATATGATAATGAAAGCAAACTCTTTTATTTTTAAAGCTAATTCCAACAGTGCAATGTTTCTTAGGCATTTATTAATTAGTGAAACGACACAACAAATGGATTTGAAAAAAGTCGAAATTCCAACTGTTCACAAGATGGCCGCCACACTCCACCATCTTGTTTTTTCTGAAAAGTCATAATTTTCCCGAAATCTCAAGGATATAGGCTACCGACCGGTATACGTGATTTTGATTTTGATTGATATAAAATTCAATATTTTTGGGGTTGCCAACTTAAACGAGAAGCACTGAGAGAGAGAAAAGCTTAGAAAAGACCCCGAGTAGAAGTACTACTTCCGTTAATAATTTTATTATATTCTTTTTTTTTCTTGTGGTTAGTACCTAACCTGGTGTCAGAGTATTTATGCCGCACATGGGCCTCTGACTTGGCTTTACATGCCGTCGAGAAATATCTCTCAGGCATGCTGGTTTCCTCACGATGTTTTCCTTCACCAAAGCACGTGATAATTATACAATACGCACATGAATCCGAAAAATCAGATGTGCATGTCTCGGGCTCGAACTCGAGACCTATGACTTAGCAGTTCGAAGGTCACACTAGACTATCACTGCTGTTATGATATTTTGTTTAACGAAACACCACTAAGTGTCTTACCTAGTAAGAGGTATGATGACTGTCTGAGGCGGCGCGTTCGTTGGGTGGTACGCGTTGGGACCAAAACCGTCCAGAGCCGAGTTACCTGTCACCTGCAAACAATAAGGCACAATTTAGCATAATCAATTGCAATTTGCAATTTGGCACATTGCTCGCAGAACGGATGGCCGATGGGGCCGAAAAGTTCTGGAGTGGCGACCGCGAACCGGAAGACGTTGCGTTGGAAGGCCTCCCACTAGGTGGACCGATGACCTGGTGAAGGTTGCGGGAATCCGCTGGATGCGATTCGCACAGGACCGGGACATGTGGTGACACTTGTGGGAGGCCTATGGTCAGCAGTGGACGTCTTTTGGCTGATATGATGATGATGTAGCATAATCAGTGTATAATGTATTTATTTATTTAATTACAACGGTTGTATTTCTAAACCAATTACAGTAACTAACTCTAGAACTAACAAGAGTTTTATCATAGAATTAAAATATACAAAATAACAAAGTAAAGGTTCACACTTTCATAAATCCTCAAACAAAACATCTGCTGACATGCCAATAAAATCTTCGTCCATCCATCCGCAAACAGATTGATTGTCTGTTAGATTAGAATCCAAGAGATCATTAAGCGTGGCCAGAGTGCGAGGAATTAGCGACATAACACGTGCAACGGTACGACATGGAGGCACTGCAAACAGCCTGTGCTTTCTGCCTCTGCAGTAATGGGGTAGATGACACACCAATCAATTGAGATACTTTTTAAGAACTGTCAAAACGCGGTTCTCTCATAGATTTTGTATGGCAATAGAAAACTGTGATGTCACTGTTTGGTCAACTCAATGACTCAGATATTTATTGATTTCAAAGCAACTAAAAATCGAATTTGGCAATTAATTGAAAATAAATCGGGTTTTCAGGCCCAAAATAAAGTGTTTTTTTAGAGATTGGTGTGATGACACCATAAAACAATAATTCCAAGACACTTGGTTCCGGACAATAGGGTAGATGTACCCTATTGTTCGGAACCAAGAAACGCGCCAGCACATTAAGAAAATCAGGAGCGTCAATATAAAGCCACGGAGCTGTATAATGTTCCCACTCCTGGGGCACAGCACATCTTTCTGTGAGATGTAGGTGGTAAGGTGGGCTGTAATCCACCACGCGGGCCCATTGCGGGTTGGTAGATGTAACATATTGTCTTCGAATTTTTGGTTCTAGGACATGCCGGTTTCATCTAGATATTATGTTTCACCGTTTTGAGAGCAATGAAGATGAAATACTGGACCAGTGGGCAACCACTGCTCACGCACAATTCAAGTATAAAAAGCGTTTTGGACTCACGCATGAAGGGTTCCGTAACCTCTTAGTAGGAGAGTCCCCTTCAATTTTTAATTTATTTTTATTATTTTATTATTTGTTATAGCTATCTATCTATTACGGATCACAAACAGACTGATGGACGGACGGTTGGACAGCGGAGGCTCAGTTATAGTGTCTGTCTGTTGGTTATCCTTCAGGTACGAAACCCTACAAATCATAGTTTTAGTGAAAATGTTTAAAGAAATCATCGTTCATGTTCACTTATTTCAACCATTAGACCCATTTAATGACTTTTTCATGAAATAGTCCCGAATGACCCGAATGACGCAGCGGTAGTGAGGGTGCCTCACGTTATTAGGGTCTCGATATTGCTGGACATTACACACAGCGCCATCTAGTGCCACACTAAGCAACGCTTGTGTCGTGGACACCAGATAGTTGATATACTACATAGATACTTTTTGTTTTGTAAATACATACTTAATATACATACAAACATCCATGACTCGGAAACAAATGATCATAGCAATCTTTACCTCCATTACACCAATTTGAGTTGTCCTCACGTGGTAGGGGAAATTCTTGTTGGCGAATACTGGTAGTGTCAGCAGCTGCAACACAATTATTTGTTTCTGTAGATTTTCATCACGAAAAGTCACAGATTAAAAAAAAAAACAAATCAAGAACATTAATTTTAATCAAGTCACTTTGATGAGCTCGTGGGTATATACGTTGATATTCAGGTTAATCCGCGCTTGCCAAGGTCGATCCATGGATGGGTGATTACAGAACGAGTTTCTTCCGTGCCTCGGATAGCACGTTAAGCCTGGCGTTGGTCCTGGCTGTCATTTGTAGATCTTTGACAGGCAATATCCAGGGGCCCAAAAGTCTGACAACCAGTCTTACATGAGGTATCGTATTACCCATTACTAAGTGGTTTGTGGAGGTCAGATAGGCAGTCGCTCCATGTAAAATACTGGTATTCAGCTGCATCTGATTATTCTGGAAGCTGACCCCAACATAGTTGGTAATAAAATGTGCAGGTTATGGTGACGAACATTTTATTCATTGTTAGGCTTAGTAGTCGGGAAGGAGCTATGCAGGTGATGATTTCAAACATTTTTTTCATTGTTATGCTTACCAAAAACATAATATGACCACAGAAGGTTATAAAAAGTAGCACAGCTGTGACCACGCTCTCTCGTACCCATTTATCTGAAATAATGCAAATAAAAGCAATTAGATAAGTAGTAGGTAATTTGCCAAATTAATTGAGCTGTTCTTTCTCAAGAGTTAGTGAAAAAAGTTCTTAGGATTTTTTTTTACAAATTGTTGGGAGAGAGCAAATAAGTAGATAAATAAGATATTATTGTTAGTTATTAGTGAAATAAGTATAAATTACACCATTAATTAATTATTTGTACGGACTAATTTACTTAACTTTACTTAAATACCGTTTGATCCGTTCCTCAGACAAACCGTGAAAATGTTTTTCTTGGGCGGTTTGGAAGTTTTGATAAATAAACTAAATAATAACCTGTTTTTTTTACTACAAAACACACTCTTCCTTACTCTCATCTAAAACTTACCTACAAAAGTATTCGCAGTCAGAATGAACAAGGGCCCAGAGTAGAACCACAACGTACCGCAAATGAAGAAAGGACAATAGAAAATATTCTGGAAACAAACAATATTTACTTTAGAGTAATTTGACCAGAACAACAAAACTTTCGAGGTACCTATGAGAAACAGGGTGTAAAGTTCCTTCGACCAGACGGCCTCAGACGGGTGTTGTCGGGTTGTTGCTAGTGATGCAACAGACCTCGGCTTCTGCATCCACAACAGTACGATACTCGAGACTCACACCGAGACGCGACGCTGCGCGCACACTTTGCAAGAGCGCCTCAAAATATAACTTTATTTTCTACACGATAAGATACACATTTCATTGTGAGAATTTGAATACGTTAAACCATGCAGCGCTGCGGCTCGTGATGCCTCGCGGCGTAGAGCGACGCATCGCGACGCAGCGGAGCATCGCCGGTACGCGAGGTGTGCAAGATCGGCGCTGCGCCTCACAAAGCAGCGCGACGCCGCGCGACGCCGCGCAACGCCGCGAGGCGCAGCCGAGGCGACTTGTCTCTACTATTTCCGTACAGACTTCGTGTAGAATTGATGCAGTTCGGTCGAGGACATTGCCAATTATCCAGATAAATTTTATGATTATTACAAAATGGATCCCACGCATTATTTTTTGCGTTTCTGTCACTATAGTATTTTGATGTCACATTATACAAACAGTCGTAGCGCTCTGCACAAAAAAAATTAACTTCTCCTCGATCTCCCGCCAAATACCTATACGTCATTCTCTTACGCTTAGACTGCGGGTGGACGCGGGGCGAGGCGGGTGCACGCGGCGAATGTAGACACGTTCCGCTGCGCCACGCGGCGTCTTGCTGCGCCGCGCGGCGTCTTGCTGCGCAGCGAGATGCCTACGATTTTACGATGCGCCTCGCAACGTTGCGATACGTATCGCGGCGCCGCGCGCTCTTTCAGTACCGTCGCACCGCGTCTCGTCGCGTCGCGTCTCGGTGTGAGCTGACCCTTAGGCGTGTTGAGCACTTTTTGGTTGAAGGAAAAACATTGAACTCATCGTCACTTGCGGTCAAGCTTCGTAGCACTCGTAGTCGATCTGCTACGGCGTAGCACCGCATAGGCATGGGCGGGGCATAACCAGTGCTACGACTGGGGCGGGGTCTGTGTACTTTTTGTTTTCAATTCTAATGGCAGCCCCCAAAGACTGCTCCGATACTTGCCAGCGGATCCAGCACAAAACCCTACAGACCCGAACCCATTGTGCCCATTCCTTTCAAGCAGCTAAGAAGCTGGTTAAAGGATCACACCCGAATACAAGCGGAGAAATGGTGGACCTCGACACCAGGATGCAGGCAATCCAAGGAAGCTATGCCATATCTGGATACAAAGCTGACCAATCGCCTTCTGTGCCTGGACAGAGATAGCCCGCGTTTGGCGGCGGGGACCATCACCGGACACTGTTCACTGAATAAACACTTCCACACCCTAGGAATCACCGACAGTCCCCTGTGCAGAGCATGTATGGAGGCGGAGGAAACGGTGGCGCATGTGCTCCTTGAGTGCACATGCGTTACCAAAATTCGCGAGGAGACCCTGGGAACATCAAGATCCCTTGCGCATCCGCAAGGGATCTTGAGGAGATCACCCTGAGGAGACCGGTAAATTTAATCTGCTTCTGGAGGGAGGTGGGCTGGTTAGAGTAATCGGCCACCGTGGCTCACGCACAATGGTCCACTTCAAGGACTAAGTGCGGAAACCTATACCCCCATGATAGATGATAGACTGCTCCGATTGTTTTTTTTTATGAATGGGTCTCTTCACACGCAGAGTTCGTGTAAGAGTACCTCTACTCTTACATCCATCACACTAGTACATAGATAATTATGAATATAAATGATTAACAATTGAAATAATAGGTATACCTTTTCCGGATATTTCCTAACGGTGAAGAAGGTGGAGTAAGCGAACATGCACCACGCCAAGATCCTCAATATTATGAGACCATAGCCAGCTGGGCTCTCGTATAGGTACAGCACTTCACCTGGATCGAAGGCCTAGAAGTACAGATCTTCATGTCATTATAGTCTAAGTGGTTCTTCGTTTATTCAAAGACTTTTTGGCTAATTTCTGCCCCTTTGAAAATCCATTTCATAGCATAATAGCACGCACCAGAGATGAACCTAATAGAAAACCCTCATTTCGTCAGTTATGTTTAAGTCCCATGTAATAGGGGCGAGCCTATTGTCAGCAACTTGGCACAAATCTAGACTCCGTGGGTGTCTACTGAAAAATTCCCATGGAAAAACCCAATAACACTTTGCTGGGGCCGGAAATCGAACCAATTTTACAAAATCGTCTAAGTTCATTTAATCCTATTGAATGACTATTTCAAGAAAAAGTTATTCAATGGGGGATTACGGCCATTTTCAATAACTTACTAACAGGTATCGGTAGGTTGCTATGTCTGTCTGTTTGACATTTAGCTTACGGACGGTTATAAACAAAACGTCATAGAAAAACTTTTTTTGATTTTTCTATGAATCTAGTGACAGGTAGGTGACGCGGAGGATATTTCAAGCTAACTCTGTTTGTAGAAATACCAATAGCTACGAGACGTAGACATATTAACTGACCGTTATACGTAAGTAAGTTATAGAAAACGGCTTAAAATGAACTGAGAGGGTTGTATTGCTGACTTTAATAATTATTGAAAGTACATACTACTGTAAATATAGACATACATGCGTACGGTCAATCACGGCCGCAATATTGTAATCAATATTAAAACTTACATTGACCTGCAAAATTGCAAAAAACTTACAAAGTTTTAATTTCTCAGGCTACGCTTTCTCTTCACTCCTTACCTTAGCCTGATAAACGAAGAGCACAATATAAGTCACGATGTAACAGCACATGAACACGGTCAGTCTGACCGTGAACCCCACTTTGAGTCTGCCTCGGGTGATAGTGTAGCCTTTAGCCATTAGCACAAGCAGTAACAGGAATGTCATCTCTGATAGGCCGCAGAAGAATTGTCCTGAAAAAACATAAAACATAATCAGGCTGAAGTAGAGGAGTCATGGTTTAGGTAGACGTAGATACGGGTGGAGGGAAAGTATCGAGTGGAATTTCCCCCCACACTGATAGAGCAAAATTCTAAATAACCGGCCAAGCGCAAGTCTTAGCACATGAAGGGTCCCGACCATCGTAGTTGGGAGCCCCTTTAATTTATTTTTATTTATACATGGTTAGTTTTCAATGACCGGCCAAATTTTCAGAGATGGTTTCATCATCATCATCATCATCAGCCTATTAATGTTTCCACTGCTGGGACACAGGCCTCCTCTCTATGAGAGAGAATGGGCTATAATCCACCACGCGGGCCCAGTGCGGATTGGTAGATGTCACATGTCTTCGAATGTTTTGGTTCTAGGGCATGCCGGTTTCCTCATGATGTTTTCCTTCACCGTTTTGAGAGCAGTGGTGATGAAATAAATTACACAAAGTAATGCGCCTGTCTGGATTCGAACCCACGATTTACTCTTCATAAGTCGGGGCCACCACCACTGGGCCACCGCTGCTCTCAGAGATGGTTTAGTATCGATAATATTTTCGAAATAATGAACAAAAAAAATTAATTCCTTTAAAAATTCACCACTAAAAAGCGATCGTGTGGATATTACAACAGCACAATTCAGTTCAACAACCTAGATAGGTAGCAGTTAGCACACACCTAAAGGCGGTGCATGCACGCACACAAGTGCATTGATTCCCACTAGGTTTATGATTTAGGAAATTGTTAGGACATTTTCAAATGAATTCTATTATTTTATTTTATATTTTTCGACAATAATACTTAAAATACACTTTTGGTTTGATATCTAGATCTTAATTTTAAATTTTGGCTGGTCATTGAAAACTGACCCTGTATGTATTTTTTGTTAAAGCGGCAACAGAAATTCTGTGAAAATTTCAAGTGGTCAATGGGTAGACCATTACAACCCGCTGACAGACAGACGGACGGACGGACACCGGAGGCTTATAGTCCCCGATGCCCGATGCCCGATGGTTACCTTCGGGAACGGAAGCCTAACAACTATTCATGTTTGGTCGGCGACGTATTGCGCTGAGGTGCACTGTAGAAAACGAAAACTCCGATACACGAAACCCTGTACGGCCAAAATTCCTCCTTCAATTTTTCACGACTCCAACCTCTGGTCTGGCTCCTTATACGTAATATACTCCACGAACTCCTCTGGCGTCGTGGAGGGTAAAGTACGGCACATACTTAGTACATATTTGACGGGCCGATGGTATAGGAAATGGGTGTGAAGAAAACTGCAGCGGTTTGAATTTAAATAAACGTTAACTTGTTTATTATTCAAAGGAGTCAATTTTTTTTGTTTGGAGAACAGGCCACCCCATATGTTGTAGCAGATATTAATGAAACGTATATAGATTTCTTCCTTATAATTTCTAGATTACAGTGGTAATATTAGCTAAGCCATGTCTAACCGGAAAGATGAGAAATTCGAAAATGAAAACGTGTATCTAACAATAACCATACAAGTTGCTGCACGTCTGTAGCAGTCAGAAAGTAATTGTATTCGCACATTGCCTTGAAATCTTACTGCACAATTGACACAACGACCAGCAGATGCCATTTTCATAAAATAGTTTTTCATTAAATGCGAATAAATCGCAGAAACACTTTCAAAAAAATCGAAATAAACTGAGTAAAAATAGTTGCGTTCCGAATTAGGCTGTAATCGATTTGAGCGTCCATAAACCCGTTCCGAATTACCGTGAGCGCAATAACGATGTCCCTTGAATCGTCATAGATGACGTCATGACATGCGTCATCTTGCGATTACACCGACCATGCTCCAAATAAATATCACAGTAAAAATGACAGTTGTGTTGACAGGTTGTGTTGTTTTGTTATGAACAGACTCGCATCTAACTATACATTATATTTAAGTATCGTTGCATCTATGTTATTTGTAATTCGTGTGTATGGGGTAAATCTTTGCTGGGTGCAAAATACGCTAATATAAACACTTCCTTCATCCTTTTCATCACTGGACGAATCGTCGTTCTCTATTTCAAAATCTGAGTTATCAGAGTCGATAGAGTCAACCAACTTATCTTCCATTTTCAAAAATAGGTCTTGTAATTGGGGTAATGATCACTGGCAACGCGATCACGAGCGTTCCGAATTGATGACAGTTCTTAGCTGTCTTAATCGTGATATCTAAATTGGAACGCAAAATATTGATGTGAGCGCTGTGAGCGATTATTTTGTAATACGGAATGCAACCAATGTCTAATGAAGTTGTAAATGTCAAAAAGAGTAAATGTCAAATGAAGTTGTCTGTCAACCACCAAAAAGACGGATTTACAACGTTCCGTGCCACGATGATTTTCTATACCATATAAAAGATTTTAGCGGAAACCTTTAAAAATAGCATTAAAAAGCTCACAGTTTAATATTATTTATTTTTATGTTATATTCCATTTCTATTATAATTAAAGCAGATATTATTACCAATGGATACCGTACTTTTTTTTTGTAAAAGGGAAAAAAACGCCCCTATTTACGTAAGTATTTTCTGCCAAATAACATTGATGAACAGGAATGATTTGACTCGCAAAAAAATATCATAATATAACTTATTTATTAGGATTTTAAGATTCCGGTTTCGTTTCTGTGTAATCTTTCGTTTATTACTATACTAAAATGGTTACTTTTTTTTGGTGTAATATGAATAATATTTATGCAACATCGAAGAGGGCCTAAAAAAAACTGTCTCCTTTAAAATATTCACAAGGAAGGTTATAATATCTACCTCCTAGCACAGTGTAGATAGAAGTGAGGATGACTAATGGCAACCAACGCTTTTTATAACATTCGTTTAGTGACAGTACCTACTCATAGTGTTGCCAGTATAAAGAAGATTCAAGATTAATTTTTGCTTTATAAAAATTGATTAAATTTCAACAGATGGGGCCGAAAAGCTCTGGAGTGGCGACCGCAAACTGGAAGACGTTGCGTTGGAAGGCCTCCCACTAGGTGGACCGATGACCTCCGCTGGATGCGCATCGTCAATGTGGTTACACTTGGGGGAGGCCTATGCTTAGCAGTGGACGTTGGATGAAATGATGATGATGATTTGACTTACCAACAATCCTAGCATTGTCGGTCCCAAATCCGTTGGCAGCATATCGGATATAAGCCAAGCTCTGCAGCATGACACCCGAGTGTTGTGCCACTATCGACATGAGGAACAGCTTGTATGTCGAGTGTAGGAGATGTCGGGACTTCAGTTCGACGCTGCACATCACTACTGCTATCATTACGATGACGTACGCGAAAGTGTACGCTAGCAGGACTGGGAGGACATCTGTGGAGTGTTACAAGAAGTTATTTAAAATTATTTTTACTCTTCTTGTTCTTTAGCGTGTGGTGTAGTGCTTAACCTACTGTCAGTGTTTTTAAGCCACCCATGGGCCTCTGACTTGACTTACATGCCGTCGAGATATATATCTCTCAGGCATGCTGGTTCCCTCTCAATGTTTTCCTTCACCGAAGCAAGTGATAATTATACAATACGCACATGAATCAGAAAAATCAGAGGTTCCTTGGTGGAGGAGGAACCTTGGGTTCGAACTCCAGGCCTATGACTTGGCAGTCCGACATTCACTCACACCACTAGGCTCTCACTGCTACTAAATTACTAATACTACTAACTAACGATTTTTATTTTCTCCATAAAGAAATAATCAAACTTCCTCGGGCATATTTTTTTTTTTAATTCTGTGGCCATATCTAAACCATAATCACGCATCAAAAATCTCAGTTCAGATGTGTGATAATGGTTAAAAACGATTTTTGAAGTGAAAACTTCTTTAGGCGCGTTGAGCACTTTTTGGGTGAAGGAAAAACATTGAACTTATCGTCACGTAACGTAACGTGCGGTCACGCTTCGTAGCCGTTCGTAGCACTCGTAGCATCCGCTACGGCATAGCACCACATAAGCATGCGCGGGGCATAACCAGTGCTACGGCTGGGGCGGGGCCTGTGTACTTTTTGTATTCACTTCTATTGGCAGTCCCCAAAGACTGCTCCGATTTTTTTTTGTATTTGTGTGCTAGACTCTTAATTAATTAACACACTCAAAAACAAGAAAAATTGTAATAGCCCTCCTAAGAGTCGTAACAAAAAGGTACTTACAAAATTCATCAGCAGAAAAGTGTTCGTGCCAGAAGTCACCATCGGGTCCGTTTGTCATCAGGAACTTGTACTTGACGTCCAAACCCTGTAAAGACCATAAAAATAATCAAAACACAATCTATATTGAAGAAAAAAGGACTATAGTCTGCACTAGATAAGTAAGAATTAAAGGTCATTGCTCTTTCCTTAATTTCTCTGCGAAGGTACCCCAACAATTCATTATGAATCGTTTCTTATTACTAGAAAAATTCAAGGATCACGATAAAGGTCGTTTCGGGATAAGTTTAGATCATTATTTCTGTTTTCGGAATTATGTATTTGAATAAATGTATGCGGGTTAATGACCTTTAATTCTTACTTATTTGGCGCAGACTATAGCATATTGATGGGTACCTAAGACACATCATAATTTAACATCACGCCTATAATCCCCAAAAGGGTTTTGCAGGTGTACTACTGTTTACACCAACATTTCTCAGCTTTATGTTTAAGTTTAATGTTAATGTAATAGGGGACGAGCCTATTGCCATCAATCGGGCACAAATCCAGACTCCATAGGTGCTTCTGACAAATTTGTGATGAAAACACCTTCCGTTCCTTCGGCTCACTCCGTTCGCCTCCGTCACTCTCGGTGGAGTAGAATGCCCAATAATATAAATGAAATCCACAGGTTCGACGCCTATTCCACCCGATGAAACGGATGGTGGAGTATGAATTCCTACATAGTGCAGTAAAATACTGGTTCGGCGCCTATTCCACTAGGTTGAAACATTTGTTTGAGTTAGCGACAATGAGTTATAAATGTCAATATTGATGGTTGACCTCAAATTCATTTAATTTATACTCACCAGCATAAAACAACTATAAAACTTACTATACCTTGATTCAAACATATAACATAGGTACTTTCCGTTAACATAATTAGGTCTGTATCTGAACGAACCAGTAACCTAAAATTCAGGACAGATTGTCTCATGTCTCTCCACATACTTAAGAATGGTGCATTGCCGCTTAGGATTACACACATATCCGTTTTCGTGACCAGATTGGCTCGAGGACATCTGAACTTTAGGATACCGCGTACATTAAACTAAATTTAGGACAGATTGTCTCATGTCTCTCCACAAAAGTAAAGTAGCGCAAACCTTTAGGTCCACACACATTTTTTCTGTGACCAGATTGGCTCGAGGACATCTAAATTTTAATTTAACACATTACAGACGATACATCCTTTACGTCTCGGATTCATTTAATTATACTCACCAGCTTAAAACAACTATGAAACTTACTATACATTGATTTAAACATACAACACACATACTTTCCGTTAACATAATTAGATCTGTATCTGAACGAACCAGTAACCTAAAATTCAGGACAGATTGTCTCATGTCTCTCCACATACTTATTAGGATGGTGCATTGCCGCTTAGGATTACACACATACCCGTTTTCGTGACCAGATTGGCTCGAGGACATCTGAACTTTAGGATACCACGTACATTAAACTAAAATTTAGGACAGATTGTCTCATGTCTCTCCACAAAAGTAAAGTAGTGCACACCTTTAGGCCCACACATTTTTTCTGTGACCAGATTGGCTCGAGGACATCTAAATTTTAATTTAACACATTACAGACGATACATCAACCTTTTACATCAACACGTAACAATCAAGTGGTAAGCGTGGTCACACGGATAGTCGATCCTTGCCTTGCATGCATAAAGCTAAGGTGCAGATACACTTGACAACGACAACCGGATCAGAACCGTATTGCACATTATTCAATCAAGCGTACAAACTGTGTATGAATCCGCTGCTGTAGACTGTTCCGTTGACGGTAACCGTACCCGGTGGTTGCTTCATAGATGTAAATTAGCTTTATGTTTATTTTCGAATCGGCAAAGTTCAATGTCAATGCAATGCTCGCTTCCCACGGTCACATCAATTGCATTCCATATTCTAAGTAACATGATCGACTATCATGTTGTAAACACTGAATTCGTCTTTTATAGAACTTCCTAAATATTATTTTGTTATTTATATTTGAAGTTTGTAATCGCTTCTAATTTATTGTGTTTCATTCTTCTAGGTACTGAGATTATATATTTATATGATATATTTTTATCAAGTACATCATGTATTATTGGATGAACCATTAGCCACTTCGATCGAGTGCGATTTTAACTTACATAAAAGAGAACCCTGTGCACAACAAGATTATTTGAGAGCATTGTAATAGTACCTATACTAAAATTAAACTAAAGTTGTTATCGATAAATTAGACTACTATAAAACCATAACTCAGACACGTGTGTTCGATTCCCACACGATACAGTTTCTTGGATTCTTTAATTGTGGGTTTAAGTGATTATTTAATAATACGAATAAAAATTTTATTTGTGAGTATTAAATAAATGAACTTATTCCACAGTAGTATTTTTATGTGATTATAATTTTAGTCCCGAGTTTAACTGCAACTTAACATTAACAACCACACGGATTGGTTTGTGCGTATTACAAAATGGTATATTAACAAAATAGTTATGATTATTTTCAACTACCTACTTACTTCTTGAGTTAACTATGCTCACAAAATTTACTTTCAACGACGCGACCTACCTACGAGTTTCACCTCTCACATAAGCGTAATTGTGATGATAAAAATTCTCAACAAACATACATCAATTATTCAATTAATGAGTCATAAAGAATAACAGGGATCGGGTTCACTTTGTCGGCTTTATTTTGCGGTTCTCATGAACAAATTGCAATTTAGCAAAATTGGTATGCGATCAATATGGTTCAATATGACGTAAACGACATATTTTTTTATACAACTGTAAGACATGTACTTAGAGTTTAAAATTGAAACGATCTATTTTATGCTGAAATAGTATTTTTTTGTGAATATAAACGAATTAATTAAATCAATAAATTACATTCGCTCCAGAATCTTCAAAGTGACAAGTAGTACTAGCAGTAGGTACTTTAAAATCAACTTTAAATCATGTAAGTGAGTACTTCTTAATTTTAAATTAGTAGTCATAATGCACAGCTACGGACCTGGTTTTTGCCTGCCGGCTGTTGTAATTATCATGTTCTGTCTATCCATCGTGATTGCTACTCAGCTACGGACCTGGTTTTTGCCTGCCGGCTGTTGTAATTATCATGTTCTGTCTATCCATCGTGACTGTTACTCAGCTACGGACCTGGTTTCTGCCTGCCGGCTGATGTAACTGTCCTCAACCTGTTATAAATTGATTATTGTATCTCAAAAAAGACCTTAAACGGTTATTTGTTTTGTTATATAAAATATTAAGTACTTTTTTATCTTGTGTATTAGGTCTGACTCCGACGTTTCCCGTGTGTCCGACTACATAAAGAGCCCGCCGACTGCTACAAAGGTCGTGCCGAGCAAGAGCCAGCCTACGAAAAAAACAACAAAGCGCAAAGCTTCCTCGGTCGTGGAATTATGATCAAGGTAGTTTATGACTACTTTTTATTTTCTAAGTTATTACTTTCACAAATATTATAATATAAAGTAGATTTCAATAGAGAACTTTGATTTGCAAATATATTTTTAAGTACATACTTACTTATTTTTCGCTCAACATAAGTTTGTATCTAGAAAAGTGTTTCTTCTAGATTATTAAAATAAAATTATTTTTTTTACAGTAACAAGAAACCAGAGAGCACCGATCTTTTCGGTTTGGAAGACTTAGATGGCATGCCTCCGCAGTCGGAGTTAGGTTCATCCTTGCTGTCCCGCGTCGCCAACGGGAAGGTACGACGGACAGCGGACCTAAGGGGCGCCTTCTTTGTGGAACTGAAGGTGTACCATAAAGAAGACATCATCTCCACTGCTCCTGAGGAGCGTTGGAAGAAGTCCCAAGTTGCATTAAAACTGCAATTGGATAAAGGTAGCTCGCAGTGGAACTCACTACAAAAATTCATGCATAAGGCTCACGAGTTGTTCAATGACTCAGAGCCGGTATATTTTAGTGATAAGATACATTTTAAATAAGTTAAACTTTAAATTTGAGGCATCCAAAATAAGATTAAAACTGCAACTGGATAAAGGTAGCTCGCAGTGAAACTCACTACAAAATTCATGCCTAAGGCTCACGAGTTGTTCGATGACTCAGAGCCCATATTTATAGTGATAAGATACATTTTAAATAAGTTACATTATTCATTTAAAATTTAAATTTGAGGCATCCAAAATAAATCTTTATTTTTAAACTTAGCAGGTAATTTATTACGATAGAATGCCTTTCTGCACTGTTTGTAACATATCTGTTGAGCGCAGTCATTGGACAGGTCATCTACGCAGTACCGATCATAAAAATAAAAATATTTCATACGTTTGCGAAGGTGTTGAATTAATTCATTCTGCATTTCTAAATCGTATAGCTTCTTATAGAATTATTGATACTAACGAAAATTATTCTTTAGATTCGTTTTTGAATAACAGTCAAGAAAAAATCAAGACATTAATAAACAAATCTCTTAGGGATCATATCTGTATAAAAATTAATTTCGAATATTTTGCTTTGTTTTTGATGGTTAAAAATGATAGTCAGGAGATGAAATCATTTGCTACAAAGAATTATGTAGTACATCAGAATTATGATTATGATTCATTAGCATCTCAGGTTAGAAACACGTTGAAAAAAAAGATAGAAGAATTTCAAGATCGTGACAGTGGGTGGACATTTTTAAACAGTTCGTATTTGGAAGTTAATGTTAACAAATACCAACCTTTGCGCGGTTCAAGCTTTATCGAGTTGCCGACATCAATTAAATCAAAAAAAGCATGTATTAATATTCGCAATAAAGATAATTATTGCTTTTTATGGTCAGTTGTTGCTGCTTTATATCCAGCTAAAACTCATCCTGAAAGAGTATCGTCGTACCCCCATTTTCAAAGCGTGTTAAATATAAAAGACATTCAATTTCCATTGAGTTTCTCAGATATTGCTCGATTCGAATTAAATAACCCTGAAATTTGTATATATATATATGGCTTTAAAAATAATTCCGTGATTGGACCGTTTTATAAACCAAAATCTTTGAAGAGGAAAGTGATTCATTTACTTTACTTAGAAAAAGATGATTTATCACATTACTGTCTCATTAAGGATTTACCTCGTCTTGTTAAAAAACAAATAACAAGACACCACAGTAAATTATACTTTTGTGATGTTTGTTTAATGTTCTTTGATTCATGTGATGATCTGAATTCACACAGTTGTGGAGGAGTTGCTACTGAACTACCTCCAAAGGGTTCTTTCATTCAGTTTGAAAATTATGGTAGAAAGCAATTTGTTCCATTTGTTATATATGCAGATTTTGAAACAATGCTAGAGCGGTACGACTCCTGCGAACCTGACCCAACTCAGGCGAGCACCGTTACGAGACAGCGACATGTGCCCATCGCTTTCGCTTATCATATTACATGCACTCTAGATAAAACCTATAATCGTTACGTCTCGTATCGTGGTTTGGATTGCGTTTCGAAATTTGTGAAGTCTATCTATAAAGACGCTAAAAAGCTTTATAGAATTTTAAATAACACCATTCCTATGATTTACACGAATGAGAATGCTCTCGACTTTGAAAACTCTGATACATGTCATATTTGTGAGAATTTCTTGTTTGGTGATAGGGTTCGCGATCATTGTCATTTGACTGGTAAATATCGTGGCGCAGCTCACAGTTACTGTAACCTACAATATAAAATGCCTAAGTTTCTGCCTGTATTTTTTCATAACTTATCGGGTTATGATTGCCATCTTTTCATAAAACAATTAGGTAAAGCTCCAGGATCTATTAAAGTCATACCTAAAACAAAAGAAAATTATATTTCTTTCACGAAGTATATTCCGATTTCCGATAATGAAAGCATACAGGTACGATTTGTAGATTCTTTCAAGTTTTTAGGAACAAGCTTAGAAAAGTTGGTTAGTACAATGAAAAAACAAGAATTTAAACAATTAAAATTTTATTTTCCCGAAAAAACACAATTCGATCTACTTACCCGTAAAGGAGTTTATCCGTACGACTATATGTCTCAATGGAAACTTTACGAAGATACGTGTTTACCCTCTAAAATATGTTTTTTTAACTCTTTAACTAATGAGTCAATTACTGATGAAGACTATGAACACGCTCAGTCCGTTTGGTCAGTATTTAATATTCGTAACATGGGTATGTATACAGATTTATACCTTAAAACCGACGTTCTTTTGCTTACAGACGTGTTTGAAAGTTTTAGAAAAACATGTAAACGACATTACAATCTGGATCCCGCGTTCTATCTTACGGCACCAAGTCTATCATTCGATGCAATGCTTTTGAAAACTAGAATTAAATTAGAATTGATAAGTGATGTTCAAATTTATAGGATGATACAAACAGGTATTAGAGGAGGTATTTGTATGTGTTCCAGGAGACATGCCCAAGCCAATCATAAATACTTGGATTCTTACGACCCATCCCTTCCGAATTCATTTATTATTTATTTGGATTGTAACAATTTATATGGCTATAGCATGTGTCAATATTTGCCTCATTCGGATTTTAGATTCATGAGTAGACAGGAAATAGATGATTTGCAATTGAACTTAATAGATTTAAGCGATACTGCGGAAAACGGTTATATTCTTGAAGTTGATTTATTATATCCTACAACATTGCACATTGAACATAATGACTTTCCATTTTGCTCAGAAAAATTCGTCCCACCCGGTGGTAAGAATAAAAAATTAATACCGAATTTGTATGACAAATACCACTATATTATTCATTACATACATTTAAAAAAATGCTTGCAGCACGGATTGGTATTACGAAGGATTCATCGTGCAATTGTTTTCAAGCAAAGCTGTTTTTTAAAACAATATATTGATATTAACACCCAGTTACGTCAAAAAGCAGAGTCAACGTTTGAACAAGATTTTTTCAAATTATTGAACAATAGTATTTTTGGAAAGACTCTGGAAAATAATGAGCATCGAATAGATGTTAAGTTAGTAAACAAGTGGTGTGACTTGAACAATAAAACAAAAAAGACTACTTGTGCTGAGAAATTGATCGGCAGTCCATATTTTCATAGCGCTTCAGTATTTTCTGATGATCTAGTGGCAATCCAAATGAAGCCTTCTCGCGTTATTCTTAATAAACCAATATATATAGGATTTACTGTATTAGAATTATCTAAGAGTCACATGTATGACTTCCATTATTCAATCATAAAGCCTTTTTATGGTAACCGAATTGAATTGTGTTATACTGATACGGATAGTTTGGTTTATGATGTAAATACTGATGACATTTATCAAGATATCAATGAACATTTTCTAAAATATTTTGATACCAGCAACTACGACTTAAACAACGAATTTAACTTACCAATTATTAATAAGAAGGTTCCAGGGTTATTTAAAGATGAAATGGGTGGTAAAATTATCAAAGAATTCGTAGGACTGCGCTCAAAGCTTTATTGTATTAAAACTTTAGACAAAACAATAAAGAAAGCAAAAGGTACAAAAATATGTGTTACGAAAAATTTAAATATGTTAGATTATAAAAACGTTTTGTACAATTGTGAAGTCATTCACAAAAAAAAATGTTTTGTTTAAGTCGATAAAACATGAAATATTCACTCAGGATGTAAATAAAGTAGCACTTTCAAGCAATGATGATAAGCGGTTGCTATCGTTTGATAAGGTATCTACTTTAGCTTGGGGTAATGCAACTATATTTAAGTAATGAATTGCCATTATTTTTAATGTAAGTAATTACAGTAGATACATTTTTTACAATGTATTTAGATAATGTTCAAATGTAATGATAATTACCTAAAGTAAGTGTTTAAAGTTTTAAAGCGCTAGGCGCGCGCCGTACATTCAACCGATTATTGTGACTTTTTTATACTTCCACCTACATTTTTTTACTTTTGTATCCAAATTGTCATCGTAGCGGCAACCTCTCGCTCCGCATATTAATATTGTAAAAATACCAATTCTCTGATTATAATCACCTTACCTCATTCAACGGGAGTTTCATTGAGAAATCTGAAGCCCCAACATCTGGCGACCGTGACAGGACCTGCATTTTTCACGGAAAACAAGTTCGTGAGCACCCGACCACGCGCTGCTGGCGTAGCCCTTGCGCCGCAGCCGCAGCCGCCTTTCAACCAAATCAAGAACTGTATCTGGCTTCCCTGGAGGTGCACTAGCCATTGCAGCCACCGCCGGTCCGCGATCAACATTCAGCATCGTACCGCAGCCTCGGCCAATGGTGACCTGCATTTTTCACGGAAAACAAGTTCGTGAGCACCCGACCACGCGCTGCTGGCGTAGCCCTTGCGCCGCAGCCGCCTTTCAACCAAATCAAGAATCACACCTGGGTTCCCTGGAGGTGTACCAGCCATTGCAGCCACCGCCGGTCAGCGATCAGCATTCAGCATCGTACCGCAGCCTCGGCCAATGCAGCTAAGTGCCCATTTTTCCTTGTGAATTCCCTGTTACCTACCTGTTACCTATCCTTTATAACCCTTACCCATAATCCATCTATCCGATACGTATTTGAGATAGCTTCTACGAGTGCATTGGTGTCTGTAGTCATTATAGTGTCAAAAATATTACATGAATACACCATACGCAGTTCATTAAATTAAATTCACATTATCTATTAGTAAACGATTTAACTATCAATAGAAATAGGTACAATATAGGCCATCCTCCTATGATATTATTTTAGATCTTTATTCGTGTTTCCTCTCAGGCTTATAGCTGTCACTATAGGCATATATTTCACCAACATCGCCGAACATTCCAGGTCGACCTCTCCGTGTAACATAACTTCGGGCCGCCTGCCGTGTCACCGTGTGACAACGGGAGCCCCACCACTGCACGGGCCGGCCTCAGGTGACGTTAGGCGAGGAGCGTGAGCTAAGTTTTTAATTTTTTACATTCTCATCATCTAAGAAGTTCGTGTCTGTATATTTCCATAATCAAACCTATTAAGAAACAACTTGTTTAGTTGATTAAATCCGATTTTTTATAAGGTTTGAGTTCACAATGGGTAAAGATTATGGAGGTGAAACTAGCACAAACGATCCTCGTGAATTACAGGATCTTTTAGTGAAACGTAGTTCCATAAAAGGACAAATAACTAAATTCAGAAACTTTTTATCAAATATTACCTCTAAAGAAACGCTTACTCAGATTGAGTTAGCTGAGTTAACATTAAAACTAAACAAATTTGAATCTATTTATAGCCGTTTTGATGACTTGCAAAATCAGATAGAAGTATTACACTCTGATAATTTATCTAATGAGATTGATGAGCGTGATACTATCGAACAACTGTTTATATCCAACATAGCAATTGCTCAAAGTGTTACACAACAATATAACTCGAACCGTCATGATGAAGCTAATAACAAGGATTTAAATTCAAGTCAGATAACTACAGCTCCATGCAATCATGATCATCATGACATAGGTTTCAAATTACCTCAAATTCAAATTGCCAAGTTCGACGGATCTTGCTTTCGCTGGCTTGAATTTCGTGACACATTCTTATCTATAGTACATAATAACGACCGCATCGCTCCCATTCATAAATTCCATTATCTTATTTCGTACTTGACTGGCGATGCAGCGCGCATTATTGCTAACTTGGAGGTATCCAGCAGTAATTATGCGTGTGCTTGGAAATTGTTGTGTGACAGATATGACAATACCCGACAATTAGTAACTCATCACATAAATTCATTATTATACATAAAACCAATCACAAGCGAGTCTGATAAATCACTACGATTCTTTGTGGATCATGTTAATAAAAACTTACGCGCTTTAACTAGTCTTGGTATAGGTTCACGTGACTGGGATATTTTACTCATTCATATAATGATCCCCAAGCTTGATAGCTGCACCAAGACCAAGTGGGAAGAGTACCGGGGCACGTTGGATACCAATGCACCTAGTTTGCAACATTTTTTCAAGTTTCTTGTTGATCGCGCTATTGTACTTGAGTCAATAAATAGCGGCTATTCGTTCTCTAAACCCAAGACTCAGACAATGTCAAAGCCTATAATAGATTCTAATAATAAAATAAAATCTCATCAGTCTTACATTTCTAACAATGAAGACAATAATATTTCAGATATATCATGCGGCGTTTGTAATGGTAATCATCGCCTTTATGATTGCCCCACCTTTTTGGCTAAGAGTGTGGATGACCGTATCACTGAAGTAAGCAAATTGAAACTTTGTCATAACTGCTTAAGGTCTGGCCACTCTGCACGCAGTTGTCGCATGCATCCGTGTCGCATGTGCAATACAAGACACAATAGACTCTTGCATAAACAATCAAGCAACAAAAATATTTCTAGTGTTGTCACCACTTCACCCGACATCATTGATGATACTCTCGTTAATTTTTCTAATCAAAATAACCATCAAGTTCTTCTATCTACTGCTTACATTGAGGTAGTTAATCCTACGACTAATCAAACACAGAAGGTTCGTGCTCTTTTGGATTGCGGTAGTCAGTCATCATTTATTACTCAATCTCTTAAAACAAAACTGCTTTTAGAACCGATTACCACTTTGCATGTCAATATAATTGGCATAGGCAATAAAACTACTACTCAAGCTACAGAAACATGTGTAGTTCAGTTGAAATCTTTGATGAAGCATTTCTCTGTCACCTCTTCTTTTCTGGTATTGCCAGTGTTGACCGGTAACATACCTCGAATACCCGTTGACGTAAAGCAACTTAACATTTCGAGTGATTACTTTTTAGCGGACCCTCACTTCCACCAACCAGCACCTGTTGATGTTGTCATCGGTGCCAATATTTTTTGGGACATTATTGGTCGCGATCAACTCTCTCTCGGTCTTAATTCTCCGGTACTGAGAAGTTCCCATTTCGGTTGGTTAATAACAGGTCCTATGTATTTTAATTTACCCAAAAACAATAAGTTAAAGGAAATTGATATAGATTCGAATCATTCAGTCGTTTCTTATGTGTCATCGACTGAAGAAATACATCAAGAACTAAGAAAATTCTGGGACTTAGAAAATGTTCCCCAAACTCAACCACTTATTAGTCATAGTGAGAAGGCATGCGAAACACATTTCTTATCGCACACCTTCCGTTTAGAAACCGGTAGATTCTCAGTTAGTCTACCTTTAAAGGATACGCCTGATTGTCTAGGTGAATCTTATTCACTAGCTAAAAAACGCTTGTTAAATTTAGAAAAGCGATTTCGCAAACAACCACATGTGAAATCGCAATACGTAGAATTTATGCGTGAGTACGCAGACTTAGGTCACCTTTCAGAATCCGCTGTAACTATACCTTTTACGTCTTACTTTCTCTGCCATCACGCTGTCTTCAAAGACAGCAGTGAATCCACGAAAGTTAGAGTCGTATTCGACGGCTCTGCTCCTACTTCATCGGGTCAGTCTGTAAATGACATCCTCATGGTTGGGCCTAATATGCAGGACTCACTATTCTCCATATTAATAAGAGCTCGACAACATAAGTTTCTTCTCTCGGGTGACGTCGAGAAAATGTACCGTCAAGTCCGTGTACATGAGGAGGACCGCAACCTTCAACTTATTTTATGGAGAGAGGATGAGTCCTTGCCCATCAAAACGCTTCAGCTAGGTACTGTGACTTACGGAATGGCAAGTTCCAGCTACCTGAGCACTCGGTGCCTATGGCAGATTGGTGAGGAATCTTCTGATCCTATGATTAAGGATATCATTCAACACGATTTCTTTGTGGACGATCTTATTACCGGTTCTGAAAGCGAGGATACCTTACGTTATATTCACAAATCCGTAACTGAAGAATTAAAGAAGGGATGCTTTAATCTTCGTAAATTTAAGACTAATTTACCATCACTGTTCAATTCAAATACTCAAACTGATGAAAACCTTCTAGTAAGTGAGTCAACTAGTACCCTAGGTATGGGATGGAACCCATCAACCGATCAATTACATTTCCCTATCAAACCATTTTCCTCTAATAATAATTTAACTAAAAGATCATTTCTATCGTCTCTGTTTAAAATATTTGACCCTTTGGGACTGATAAGTCCGTGTGTAATAAAATTGAAAATGTTATTACAACAACTATGGCTGCATAATTTGACTTGGGACTCTCCAGTTCCACCTGAAGCTCAAAGAGATTGGAACGATTTTATACAGTCTTTACCTTCCCTTTTAGCTCTAGAAGTTCCGCGTCGCGTTCTCTGTGATGAACCCACATCTGTAGAGTTACATTCATTCAGTGATTCATCCCAAAATGCATACGGAGCTTGCGTTTATTTACGTTCAGTTAATGTTGCGAACGAGGTCACAGTCAAGTTACTTTGCTCCAAGTCCAAGGTAGCCCCGATTAAAGGTGCAACTATCCCTCGTCTAGAATTGTGCGCAGCTCTACTGGCAGCAAGATTATGCAAGGCTGTCAGGGAGTCACTGCGATATGAAGTTCAGCACCAGGTACACTGGTGCGATTCGTCAGTAGTGCTAGCCTGGCTCCACACCAGTTTTATAAATTTGAAAACATTTGTAGCCAACAGGATTGCGGAAATCTGTGAGCTAACCGATGCTTCCTCGTGGCGCTATGTACCCACATCTGTTAATCCTGCTGACCTTATATCAAGAGGAGTCAGTCCAGAAAAGCTTGGCGGCACCCAGCTTTGGTGGTCAGGCCCTTCATTCCTCGTTGAGCCTGAATGTAATTGGCCTGTCTTAAAACCTAATAGAATTAATAATAATGACTTACCCGAAACTAAACCTAATTGTACTGCCACTCATGTTGTTTCTCAAAATGAACCCATAATTAATTTTAAAGATTTTTCTAGCTTATCTAAAATCAAACGGACTTTCGCTTACGTGCTAAGATTTATTAATAATTTAAAAATGAATAAAGATAAATTTCTCGGCAATCTGACTGTTGACGAATTAAATAATTCATTTCATCATTTGTGTCGTCTTGCACAGCAAGAATCATTTCTCTGTGAATATAATTTGCTATGTAGCAATAAGGCTTTAAGTTCTAAATCAAATATTTTATCATTGTCTCCATTTTTAAGTGACGACAAGATAATACGAGTTGGTGGCCGACTAGGCTCATCTGACTATAATTATTATAAAAAACACCCTGTTCTCCTGCATGCTTCGCATCATTTTACCAAATTGATTTTCGAGTACGAACATAAACGCGGATTACATGCTGGACCACAATTATTGTTGGCCGTTGTTATGGAATACGTTTGGCCGATTAACGGCAGAAATTTAGCTAGGCGCATTTTCCGTAACTGCCCCAGGTGCAGACGCTTGCAGGGCAAGACTATTGCTCCGATAATGGGACATTTGCCCTCACAACGTGTCACGCCAAACTTTCCATTTCGATCAGTGGGAATTGACTTCGCTGGCCCATTTCTAATTTTAAACAGAAAGGGACGTGGTGCTTCGTTAGTCAAGTGCTATCTTTGTTTTTTTATATGCCTTCGATATAAAATCTCTCACCTCGAAGCCGTGAGTGATCTATCAAAGGACGCTTTTATCATGACATTCCGAAGGTTTGTGTCACGAAGAGGCAGGCCAGCGGAAGTATTCTGCGACAATGGACGTAACTTTGTCGCGGGAGCGAAAGAACTTAACGATTTTTTCAAGACTTACCAAAACGACATATCTGATTTTGCATGTTCGGAAGGAATTGAGTTTCACTTTTCACCAGCTTACGCTCCTCATTTTGGCGGTATTTTTGAGGCCGGTATCCGTTCAGCAAAATATCATGTTAGACGAGTAATGGGTAATTCCCACTTGAGTTATGAAGAACTTCAAACTCTTTTCGCTCAGGTAGAAGCTGTTTTAAATAGTAGACCTCTCTGTCCCTTATCTGCCTCTCCTGACGATTTCCATTGCCTTACTCCTGGGCATTTTCTCATTGGTCGGGCACTCACCGCTCTGCCTGAACCAGCTGTGGAAGATTGCCACTCAACCAACTTGCAGCGCTATGCCAGGCTGCAGCAAATATACCAACATTTTTGGCAACGCTGGCAACGCGAATACGTTGCCGAGCTGCAACTGCGCCGTAAATGGAAGACCAACGCCGCCTCAGTCAAAATCGGAGACATGGTCCTATTGCAAGAAGATGGCGTTCCACCCTTGTGTTGGAGACTTGGACGCATTGCAAGACTCTTCCCAGGACAAGATGGAGTCTCACGTGTGGCCGACATCAACACCAATAGAGGAATTATACGTCGCCCTCTCGTTCGCCTCTGCCCCTTACCAACCGAAGAGGACCTACTGAAGGGTTGAAAACTTCGGGAGTTTCAACGGGGGGAGGATGTTTACGCCTGCGTGTGTAGTGCAGTGCAGTGTTTGTGTCGCGCATTGCTATTCAAAAGCGCTAGGCGCGCGCCGTACATTCAACCGATTATTGTGACTTTTTTATACTTCCACCTACATTTTTTTACTTTTGTATCCAAATTGTCATCGTAGCGGCAACCTCTCGCTCCGCATATTAATATTGTAAAAATACCATTTCTCTGATTATAATCACCTTACCTCATTCAACGGGAGTTTCATTGAGAAATCTGAAGCCCCAACAGTAAGGTCAAATAATGTGTAACGTAATTGTAAAAATTTAAATTTTCTTGGTGCCTCAAATAGATATTATTATTTTAACTGTTACTTATAGCAAATTATGTATAAAACTTTAGAACTTAGTACTTAATTAGTTTTAAGAGCGTTTACGCGACACAGCATTTCGTAAAATATAATTTACTAACTTTTTGTGACGTATCAAGTTTTATTAATTCATATTATTCATTTCCAAAACTTCGGACTTAAGTTTGTATGAAATGCCATGCCGCTATGTGATAAGTTTTCTTATATTGGTAGTAAATAAATAAATAGTATTTAATGGTTATAATTATATCTGTTTTATTTCCATTCCTGATTGATTACAAAGCACACAGGGCTCCCAGCGTGTCGATACAGGTTCCAACTTGATAAACATAAAATGTTCATTTTTGATGACAAAGGACTCGTGCCTCGAAGTTCGCACGCGCGTTGTAGAATTTGACACCGAACAGGTGCTCGGACATGTTGAAACATGAAATTGATTCACAGCGTGTGGCTTTAAGGAGTCTAATTACATATTAGCCACGTTCCACAGTAATATTATTGTGTAGAACATCATTCTATCATTACACAGTCGGTCGGAGTGGTCATATCACGTTGAATAAAAACAAAACAAATTGTAAGTAGTGCACAAGCTTATACATATTTATAAAATTATTTCTTAAGCTGTTAAACATAATTATTATCAATAATTATAACTTTGTTTGTTTCAGATCATCAAAATGTGTGATTCCCCTGACCTTGTCTTTTCGCAATACGGGCAAGGCTTCCCGACTCCAAGTTTGAGTTGGCATGTACCTGAGCAACAAGGGTCTACTTGTAAAAAACCAAGACCTAAACGGGAAGGTCAAAAGCGGAAGCAGTTTAATTGTCAATCATATGTTATTAATAATGAGAAGAAAAAAGGACTGAGATTAATCCAGGTACAAGTGTTGAACATTAGTGATCAACAAGAAACTGACAATGATGCGGTAGTTATGAGTGCGCAATACGTAGTGAGTGAACCAGTGGATTATGTAATGGAAGAGACACAATCATTAATAAACAAGATTTCCAAAAAACTTTGTGAGGACAATTGTTATTAGTAAGTAATGTAGTTTGTAAGTTTTTTGTATAAATTTGATTTTTTAATAATAAAATATCATGTAAGTTTTGTCATTATTAATAATTACTTAAAGTAAAAATACTTAATATAAAATAAAATAATTAATGTGTATTGTGGTGTACATGAATTCCATTTTAATTAAAATATCCATTGTAATAAATACTGTATTTTAGTTTTTAATTTTCTTTTTTAAGTATGTGTATAAAGTATGTATGTAGGTAGTTTCTTTCATACTCTTAATTGTATAAATAAATAAAATGTAATCTAAGATATTATAAAAATAACCATCACAATATTTTGTAGTTATGATAAAATAAATTAAATATTATTACGATATAGCTTTAAGTAATTAGTTTTTATAACGGTAAATATGTGAGGTACTTAATAAATACTATTCTTTAAATTTTATGTTTTATTTTTTTACTTAGTAAATTCAAATTTTAAAGTAGCTGTAAAATAAGACTAGATTTGTGGTCATCCGTTATTAGTATTCATTTACTATTATTGTAAGTTTACCTCAAATGGAACATAATTACAGCTCATTTAAAATTTCATAGGCTCAAATAAAAACACTCATAATGTAGTTAGAAATTTATTATTAATTGTTCAACACAATAATAATTAAAATAAATTAAATACAGACATATTATTATCAATATACCATTTTCTAATACACACCGCATTATTTAATGCACAATTCATTCTATGGTTCACACAGTTAAAATCAGTTTTATTTTTACAGAACTTCTTTTTTAATGTCGCAAAATTAGGACATCCCTTCTCACCTATATCAATCACTTCACAGTTTGCACATAACTCTTTAATCCACTTTATTTTTTCCAAACCCTTTGTGATAATTTTTTTATTTTCTAAATATGGTAAAATAACGCGTTTAAACTCTTTGTAGTCAATGTAGCCCTCACTCCAGTAAATTCCTCGATTTCTTTCTATCCACCTCACTTGTTTTTTTTCTTCTTGTGTTAGGTAATGGAATGGATATGGTGGTTTTACCAAGAACGTCTGTGTATGATCCTGACTTGCAATGGTCAATTCTTTTATAATAAAATTATTTGTAGAATCTTTAAATCCTTGGAGTTCAACTATAAGGTACTTCATGATATCTTCTTAACAATGTTACTTAATGGTTTGTATTCAACAATGCAATCGTTCAGAATGAGACAGTATGCTGAAGTTTGATCTGGTATCTCTGAATCACTCTCAATTTCTACTCTCACATCCACAACCGGACCTGTCTTTAGATTATCTGCTTGTCTAGAGCAATCGACTACAAACAGCGGTGCTAAATCTCTAAATTGTTTCTCGCTTAGAATGGGCTCCGAGCGACGTCCGTAATACGACTGTTGAAATCTGATGTATTGCTCGTATAATAAACCGATTCTGTTATTAGCAAAACTCACATTTAAGTTTTCATATGGAAAATAGGTTGAATTGAGATACACTCTTACGTCTCGAACATGACAGTGATCGAATTGAGACATGTCAGAACTTGCATTGTTTTTTCTATTTGTCTGTAGACCAATAATGACGTATCTTGGTTTTTCTATTTGAGATGAAGTTTTGATAGACCAGGTATGTTTTGTAGTTTTAGGCAAAGCTGGATATTCGTACAGATCCCAATTTCTGTATATCATTTGAAGTGGACGATCTTTTTCTAAGACTTTTAACAAACCAATTTTTTCTTTGTCTGATACTTTAACATGCGGTACGCGCCATATGATTTTGTTGATCTGAACATCATCCACTACTTCACCTGTATTAAGTTTTACAGCGTTCAAATTAGTGTTACTTCGTAACAATATCAGTTCATGTCTGCTATTTATCACGACTTTTTTAAAATCTTCAGCAAAGCCGAGGACGTTACGTAGTGGTATAGAAGCAGAAAACCTTCCTCCATCAATATTTTTTATGCCATCAATATTCCAACCCCAGGCATTAGACATTTTTGATTCACTTTCGTTCATTGAAATTAATGATTTCATGGTTGTTGTTATACCTGCATTTTTTATTTTATCAATCTCCACTCCATTTAGCTCATACCTAATATCTTGGAACAAGTAGAGTAAAGCATTGTTCGTAAAATTGACACTAGTAGCTTTGTCCTTCGTATCTTTTTTGGTAACCATAACAGTTCCTTCCAAATATAGGGTGCTAGCTGATGGTAATATGTACAAGTCCTGTTGGTTGATAGGTATGCGGATTTCATCGTTCCTGTTGAAACTCGTTACATAGGGCTTGTAGGAATGAAATTCAATTCCTTCTATAGTGTTATCGTAAGTTGGAGCGGTTAAAACGTCCAAGATATTCATTTTAACAATCCGATCGCTCTAAGGAATGCTTTATTGTCTTTAGTTAATTTTATTTTCTTCTTAGAGAGAGGTCTTATTTGATAGGTAGCTCGAGTAGAACTGATATTCTTTACTTGTTGAGACACATTTTTATTGTAGTCAATCATGTTTTTCTTCTAAGATGCAGATATACCTGCACTTCTTCACCACGTAAATTGATTATTCGTTTATTTATATCTAGCAGCCTGATATATATGCAGCTTATATTGTTTTGATTGATTGGAAAGTATATTGCGTTCTTCGGGATTTCTATGATCCTGTATCCAGGTGGCACATTAAGTGCAAATTCGTGAATAATATGACTTGGTTCACCGTTTAGATATGAACCGCTTACAATATCACATTCAATCCTGACTACGGTCGTAGGTAGAATGTTGACTGGAGACTGTGACACATGCCATTTATTTGCTTTCAAGATTTGTTTCTTAAATCCTAATAGTCTTCTAAAAGAGTCTTCTTTGGTAAAATTAATGTCTTTTGTACAGAATATTGTAGTTTTTAAAGTATTATTATTGCACCGTAGTTTGATCACTGCATCTTTTATTTCGGATTTTAAATAATCGCTGATATCTTGCAACTCATAAGTACCCTCTGGCAGTTCAATAACTTCGTTTAAGCCATAATAGAACTTATTATTACTTTTATCAATGTTTGGAATAGAATTAAATGTTGAAAAGTGCAATAATGCACACTCATACTCTCCATCTAGTTGCAACGTATTAGGAAAGTATGTAGTTAACACTGACGAGTCTCCAGTAATCGACAAAGTGAGCGACATCTTGCAAATGATTGAAATGAAAGAAAAGCTTATATTTTATATTACATTTTTATTCCAAAAAGTCCACAAAAAATTTAAACATAAATGTCCACAATTGACTGTGTTAAATTTTTGATATCTTGTGTAGTTATAAAAAACATTACAATTTTTGAAATATTGCATCAACTCCATTGGAGGTTTTAAATTTCCATAGCTATCAAAGTATTCACAGTGATTGTATACTTTAACATAAGCTACCCAATGTGTTCCTTCGTTCTTAGAATCGTCTAAGTTAACGATACCACATTCAATGGGTTTCGGCTTCCGAGGTAGTCGATCCTTCATGTAGACCCCACGAAAATATGGAATGTCTCTTGAATACTTTCGGATGTCTACATTAGTTAGAGGGCGATTGGGTAGCATATTTTTCAGTTTTTTGAAGATGTTATAAACAATCCTTTACCACTTTTATACGGCTTAATGTATAAATCCTTGCCCAACACTAAAGCCTCCATAGCTTTATTATGTCGTTCTGTTTCTTGCAAATTTTGTTTGCTTGCTTTGTAGTCATTAACGGTTTTTGCAATTCCCGCTGCTCCGCCAGCTAAACTTCCCAAGGCCGACAAACCAGCGAAAATTGGAATTAAAGGTAGAACTCCTCCAGTCTTTGGTATGGGTATTACTCGGGGTACTCGAATTCGATGATGAATGTTTGGAAATAACTTTTTTGCGGCTAAGTAAGCTGCTTTTATCAAAGTCTTACTATCTTTGCATTTGAGTTTCTTAATTTTTGATTTTATTTTTGAAACTAAGTGTTTAAATGATTTAATGCCGGATCCAGACTTTAGTTTCGCTTTCATAACTTTGCTCACTAGCCAAGAGCTTAGTTTTTCACCTTTCCCTGCATCTTTTGATTTAAGTCTTTGTTTAGCCATGTTAAGTAGTTCTAGATCGGCTTTATGACGATTTGATAAATCTGTATGGTTTGTATACGCAATATCGTGTTGCATGCAAGCTTCGTCTAGCTTATTTACACCTCGGTCACCTCGCGCTAAGCGTTTGTGAAGTTTGGTTCCTGGTCCGCAATAGTTGTATCCTGGCAAATGAACTTCGAATGGTAGATTATTAATTACGCTGTTAACTAGTCCACCTCCTTGCATTATTCAATTTATAATGATCAGATTTTAAATGAAAAATGGTTATATAATATTTTAGTCCATTATTGCTGCCTTTTCAATCCAACTGTTTTCTGCACTGTTTAGACCTAACCATTTGACATACAATTTATTTCCTTTCTTTTTCAAAACCTTTTCTATCAAATATACATCAGGATAATTAGATCTTTGCAGTTCTTGTTCGTAGAAAGCTCCTAATATGTTTTGCTTCCGTTGATCTTCTATGTGATAAGTCACTGGTAAAGTTTTATTTACCTTTTTTACAATAAATAATTCAGTCGACCAATTAGGAGTGTAACCTTTCTCAAAATTATGTTTGTATTTACTTATACGAACACAATCACCAACTTTGAATTTAGGCTTTCGCTGAACTAATTCATGTTTGTTTATTTTTTTTATATTTTCTTTGATTACTTGTTCATTGCTTTTGTTTACATTAACTGGTTTAAATTGAATAGTGCGATGTTTTGTGTTGTTATATCTCTCCAATATATCTTCCAATGGTAGACCTAGCCACTTATAGCTACCATTGAGACTAAAATATTTATATAATTTATTTTTTACAGTTCTAATCAGTCTCTCTACAATTGATGCTTTTTTAGTAGAAAACGATGAGTAATGGTTAATGTTGTGCTTTTTCATAAGCGTTTGAAAAGTGATGTTATAAAATTCTGTCCCCATGTCAGTTTGTAAGTTAACAGGATTACTGCGACTACTAAGCAGTATATGTTCGAATGCACGAGTAACCTCAAATTTATTTTTCGATTTTAACGGTTCAGCCCAGGCATACTTTGAGAAACAGTCAATCACTACTAAGATGAAATTGTAACCTTTGTTGTACTTTTTAAGGTTTTGCATGTCCATCAAGTCTGCTTGTCATAAGTCATGGATTCCTTTCAGAATAACAGAACGTCGAAGGAAATTTCTTCTTGCCGCTTTGTGTATTTCATTTACAATTTGCTGTTTTGTCATTACGGAGTTTTTTGCAGTAATTTATCTACCTCTGCTTTAGTGTAGAACTTATCTTGGAAATGAGTTGAAACCTCAAGTATCCTTGCTTTTAAAGTAGTTTGAACTGTATCCTTTGCATCTTTTATTATTTGAGAACGCAATTTACCAATCAGAGTATTAAAGTCTTTCAACATATTTGCATTCAATCGATCTACATAATCCTTGTTTACAGCCAGATTATTTAATTCTTTTAACGTGTTAGCATTCAATCGATCTACATAATCCTTGTTCACAGCATCGTCTGCCTCTTCTGGGGTTCTAATTCCTCTCAGTCTTGATGTTTTTAAATCAAAATCTCCGTTTTCTGATTTTAACAATGCATTCTCATTAAACTCAAATAACTCTGATAAACGCATTCTTTTGTGAATGTAGTGTCCGAATTTGTCTACGTTCATGTTTAAGGTGTATTGTTGCGAGAGGTTGATAGTAAAATAAACACAATATTAAATAATTATTTATTTATAACTTTACTTTCACGTAATTCCTCAATGATGGATATAATTTCATTATCTAATCCTGTGTTGCCAGCATCTCTAGATGCAATCAATAATTTTAACCTTTCCACTAATTCATTGGGATCATCCCAGTACACGAAATCTACGTTTTTTCTCCACTTTTTTAATAACGGTAGACCTTTTCCCTGAACTGCATTCTTCAGTTTAAAAAGTGGTTTTATAACTTGTAAATATTTTTGTCCTTTGTTACTTTTTATTGGCTTACTTGGCTCATAGTCTCGACGATGAGCATTTGTATCAAGTAGCATCGACTTATAAATTTTGCATATCACTATCTGTAACCAAGCTTAGGTCTACATCTTTCTTAAGCAATAACTGTTTTAAGCCAGGAGTATTTCGGTATTTATGTCCAACTACGGTGATGTATTGATCGTTGATCGTTATGCAAGCAGAACCTAACATCAGTTTCCCGCTGTCTGCTCTAACCCCAAACGGAATATCTACCAACGCATCTGAAGACACTGACCAGGATGACGTATCACCGTCTTGATTCCTTTCAACGACTGATTCATAAGAAGAGTCACTGTTGATATCGGATTCATATTTATCTTCATCGTCATTATTATTATTACTTCCTGCGGTACCAGTTTCGTTGATAAACGAACCATCAGAAAAATCATCACTAGCATGCAGGAGAGGAGTTTGCTTACTAGCATTAGCAATTAGGTTGAGAGGTTCTGTTACAGGTTTGAAAACAGATTCCAGTGCTTGTTTATTATTAATCTCAGCATCTCTCATTTTTCGTACTTTTATCTTCACAGCTTCTGCTGCATCAACAATTTGTCGTTTCAATGATTTTTCCATATTAGTAAAATAGGTCGTAATTGATTTAGCGTTGTAAGGTGAATAATAATGTCAGGCAGGAAATCTAAATATATAAAAGAAGAAACTGACTGACTGACTGACTGACTGACTGATTGACTGATTGACTGACTGACTGACTGACTGACTGACTGACTCATCTATCAACGCACAGCCCAAACCGCTGGGTCTACAGATTCCAAATTTGGCAAGTAGGTTCCTTAGGTGGTCTAGGGGTGCACTAAGAAAGGATTTTTTAAAATTCACCCCCTAAGGGGGTTAAACGGGGCTCCAAAGTTTGTATGGGGAAACAAGATTAGTTAGACTATTTTATTCGAAACTTCACAGGAGTGCTCCTATTGATAAATGAGTAGAAACGGGTTTCAGGTTTTTTCAGAATTCAACCCCTAAGAGGGGGAAATGGGGTGGCAAAGTATAAAAATCAATGCACAGCCCAAACCGCTGAGTCTAGAGATTCCAAATTTGGCAAATAGGTTCCTTATGTGGTCTAGGGGTGAACTAAGAAAGGATTTTTCAAAATTCACCCCCTAAGGGGGTTAAACGGGGCTCCAAAGTTTGTATGGGGAAACAAGATTAGTTAGACTATTTTATTCGAAACTTCACAGGAGTGCTCCTATTGATAAATGATTAGAAACGGGTTTCAGGTTTTTTCAGAATTCAACCCCTAAGAGGGGGAAATGGGGTGGCAAAGTATAAAAATCAATGCACAGCCCAAACCGCTTAGTCTAGAGATTCCAAATTTGGCAAGTAGGTTCCTTATGTGGTCTAGGGGTGAACTAAGAAAGGATTTTTCAAAATTCACCCCCTAAGGGGGTTAAACGGGGCTCCAAAGTTTGTATGGGGAAACAAGATTAGTTAGACTATTTTATTCGAAACTTCACAGGAGTGCTCCTATTGATAAATGATTAGAAACGGGTTTCAGGTTTTTTCAGAATTCAACCCCTAAGAGGGGGAAATGGGGTGGCAAAGTATAAAAATCAATGCACAGCCCAAACCGCTTAGTCTAGAGATTCCAAATTTGGCAAGTAGGTTCCTTATGTGGTCTAAGGGAGTACTAAGAAAGGATTTTTCAAAATTCACCCCCTATGGGGGTTAAACGGGGCTCCAAAGTTTGTATGGGGAAACAAGATTAGTTAGACTATTTTATTCGAAACTTCACAGGAGTGGCTCCTATTGATAAATGATTAGAAACGGGTTTTAGGTTTTTTCAGAATTCAACCCCTAAGAGGGGGAAATGGGGTGGCAAAGTATAAAAATCAATGCACAGCCCAAACCGCTGAGTCTAGAGATTGCAAATTTGGCACAAAGGTTCTTTATGAGGTTTAGGGGTGCATTAAGAAAGGATTTTTCAAAATTAACCCCCTTAGGGGTTGGAACGGGAGTCCAAAGATTACATGGGGAAATAAGATTAGTTAGACTACATTATTCGAAACTTAACAGGAGTACTCCAATCAATAAATGAGTTAACATTTGTGTTTCAGGTTTTTCAGAATTCAACCCCTAAAGGGGGAAATGGGGTAACAAAGCCTGAAATTCAACAAAGGGATTGTTTTTATGGTAAACTGGGTCGGGTGTAATACAAAAACAACGATTTTAAGATTTAGTGTGGCGGACCTGAAATATAATCATTCCCTGTTGGGGTGCGATGGGGTTGAAATGTCTAAAAATCAATATGGGTGTCGATACCTAGATTATCAGGGGCGCAGATTACGAAAATGGTATTTATTTTGAGATCCAGAAGATGGCGGATTCGACTTCTATACAGGGTTATTGTTGATTTATTGTGATGATTGTGATAACGATGACGATGATTGTGATAATGATGCTGATGATTGTGATTACGATGAAGATTGTGATAATGATGATTGTGATTAAGATGATAATGATTGTGATTACGATGATAATGATTGTAGTAACGATGATGGTGATTGTGATAATGATGCTGATGATTATGATGATGATGATTGTGATTACGATGAAGACTGTGATAATGATGATTGTGATTAAGATGATAATGATTGTGATTACGATGATAATGATTGTAGTAACGATCATGGTGATTGTAATAGTGATTTTGATGGTGATTGTGATGGTGATTGTGATGGTGATAGCGATGGTGATGGTGATTGTGATTATGACAGTGACGGTGATAATGATGAAGATGATTGTGATTACGATGATAATGATTGTGATAACGAGGATAGTGATTGTGATGGTGATGGTGATGGTGATTGTGATTATTTGTGATTGTGTTAGTGATGGTCATTGTGATGGTGATTGTAATTGTGACAGCAACGGAGATAATGATGAAGTTGATTGTGATTACGATGATAATGATTGTGATAACGAGGATAGTGATTGCGAGAATGATAGTGATAGCGATGGTGATGGTGATTGTGATTGTGACAGCAACGGTGATAATGATGAAGATGATTGTGATTACGATGATAATGATTGTGATAACGAGGACAGTGATTGCGAGAATGATTGTGATGGTGATTGTGATTGTTTTAACTTGATTTTGTGATAGTGTCGGCGATTGTGATCATGATGATTGTGATTGAGATGATAATGATTGTTATTACGATGATAATGATTGTAATTACGACGATAATTATTGTGAAAACGATGATGGTGATTGTGATAGTGATTTTGATGGTGATGGTGATTGTGATGGTGATAGTGATGGTGATGGTGATTGTGATTGTGACAGAGATGGTGATTGTGATAATGACGAAGATGATTGTGATTACGATAATAACGATTGTGATAACGAGGATAGCGATTGTGATTGTGATAGTGATTCAAATCATTTATTTCAAGTAGGCCAGTTGCAGGCACTTTTGAATTGATAGGGATTGTGATAGTGATTGTGATTGTGATAGTGATTGTGATTGTGATAGTGATAGTGATTGTGATTGTGATAGTGATTGTGATAGTGATTGTGATAGTGATTGTGATAGTGATTGTGATAGTGATTGTGATAGTGATTGTGATAGTGATTGTGATAGTGATTGTGATAGTGATTGTGATTGTGATAGTGATTGTGATAGTGATTGTGATAGTGATTGTGATAGTGATTGTGATAGTGATTGTGATAGTGATTGTGATAGTGATTGTGATTGTGATTGTGATTGTGATTGTGATTGTGATTTGTGATAGTGATTGTGATAGTGATTGTGATAGTGATTGTGATAGTGATTGTGATAGTGATTGTGATAGTGATTGTGATAGTGATTGTGATTGTGATAGTGATTGTGATAGTGATTGTGATAGTGATTGTGATAGTGATTGTGATAGTGATTGTGATAGTGATTGTGATAGTGATTGTGATAGTGATTGTGATAGTGATTGTGATAGTGATTGTGATAGTGATTGTGATAGTGATTGTGATTGTGATAGTGATTGTGATAGTGATTGTGATAGTGATTGTGATAGTGATTGTGATAGTGATTGTGATTGTGATTGTGATAGTGATTGTGATTGTGATAGTGATTGTGATAGTGATTGTGATAGTGATTTGATAGTGATTGTGATAGTGATTGTGATAGTGATTGTGATTGTGATTGTGATAGTGATTGTGATTGTGATAGTGATTGTGATAGTGATTGTGATAGTGATTTTGATAGTGATGGTGATTTTTATCATAATAATAAATTGTGATTATTATGAAATTTGGCACATACATAGTTTATAACCTGGATTAACATGTAGGATAGGTACTATTTATCCCTTTATTATGATTCATTGGGACAATTACCGAACTTTACGCGGGCGAAGCCGCGGGCAACAGCTAGTATCCTTATATATGTATTCGTGATTTTAGTCAAAGACTACAAACGTATCAAATTTACTTCTATAACATCCTTTGTTTTTGGAACAATCTTTATTAATTACAACATAATTGAAAGGTTTATTCCATATTTTTGAACACATTTCACGAAATTCAATCCATGTCATGTCAGTGTTGACATGTTCTTCATAAACATGTCTCATATTTCTTTCATCTTGTTTAAAAAGTACGATTAGGTTTGCGTTGTCTCTTACTAATTGCTTAGGGATTTTACTATACGTCTGATTTAGATAAAAACAATCAATGAATTTGTGTCTCCCCATTGCAAAATAATCACGCATATTACTTTGATTTTCACAAGCAACATCATCAAATACAATTACAGAATTTGGTTTTGCGGTCTGAACACTCAGTACTTGCTCATTTTCATGATATTTCTGAAACGAAATGCCTGGTACTCGTTGCAAGACTTTTTCTAAAAAAACGTATTTGGGTTGTTGCAAGGTTTTCGAGTAAACATAAACATTTTGAAATCTTAATCCATTCTCATGTATAAGAAGTCCAACTAATAAATTAGTTTTTCCACAATTTGACGGTCCGCAAATGATGCATCGTATGGATTTAGGTAATAATTCTCCATGACGAAAACCAGTTTCCTGAGACTGAACGCAGAGTTTGTTTACATGTAACGATTGTGGTTGTTTTACAAATTTCATGGTGACTCATTGAAACGGTTATAATATCAATAATGGCTCAATTAAACAATTACATCGACATTTATACGTCGTTATGACTTTTGTGAACCCTCTGAACAACGCCAAACGCGAGTGGTGTGATAATATTTACTCAAGGTAACACGGTAACAAGGTAGTTAATACCATGAAACGAATCGCACTAAAAAAAGTACTACAGCACCATCTAAGACACATCGGATGAACTAACAACATCAAATTCTAAATCGCGCAAGCAAAGTTTTCCACGTCTTAAGACTATAAAAGAACCGTCTGGTCGTCATCAAAAATGTGATTAAGATCGAGACCAACACATGCTGACACACACATACATGATGTCTGGTCCTGAAGTGGAAGTAGTGACGCTCAACAACGAATAGAATAGTTAGATGGTAATGTGCTTACGAATTATTATTACCTATAAGATTTCAATTCGTCAATTTTTTTCCCACTACTGACACAAAGGTTTCCTCTCACAGAGAACAGTGGTGATGAAATAATTTACACAAAGTAAAGCGCTAGCCTAGGTTCGAACCCACGACTTACAACTTGTAAGTCGCATCCGTTACCACTGAACCACCACTGCTCTCCTCTCTTACTCACAAAATATGTTATCTTATGATATTTTATATTTTTTACATTGGCATTTATAACTCATTGTCGTTAACTCGAACAAATGTACGAGTCTCACCATGGCTGTCCTTCAATATAAGATAGCGATTGTTTGATTTTAGCCAATCAAGCATCTGTTGGTAGAACAAATCTTCTGTTTGGGCTGTATACCTGTCCTGATGTTTTGATGAACCGTTATCTGTATTTTTTTGATCAGTTTGCAAATCTTGAATAAATATAACCTCGCCGCTAGAATTCCTCATAATAAGTTTACAAATATCTTTTATATCAGATGTCTCTGAGTCATGCATTGTAGTTAACTTAGTTATATTTTAGTTTCGTGATACGAAATACAACCTTCTTACTACAATAGCTAGAATCGAATGTAGCGTTAAATTACTGCACAGAATTATTTATATGTTATTCACCTTTCATGTTAAAAGAGTTTAACCTTTAGTTACATAACGGTTTGCAGGAATCAACCCAAACGGAACCAAATGAGATTTTAGTGGAATAGACACCGAACCAGTATTTTACAGCATAACGCAGGAGTTCATACTCCATCGGGTGGAATAGCCGCTGAACCAGTATTTAGGATTTTTGAGTGTTAGAACTAAAATAGTGGAATAGGTGCGGCGGATTTTATTTATGTTATTGGGCATTCTAATCTACCTTCCGTTCCACCGGCTCACATTTATATTATTGGGCATTCTACTCCACCGAGAGTGACGGAGGCGAACGGAGTGAGCCGAAGGAACGGAAGGTGGAGTAGAATGCCCAATAATATCCTACTAACGTTACTGACCTTAGTACTCTCACAATTGCTGATGGCGATGAACCACCACCGCTCCCTCGCAGACCGGAACCTCCTCGAGTTGTGACATGAGACCAACAGTCTCTCTTTCTCGCTCTGGCGTGGTAAACTGTGAGCTTCAGCGTTTAAACGTCGGCGGCGGAAACGTTCGTATAGTTCTAGTGAGCGTTTTATTTTATGCTGAAATAAAATTAATTATTATTGGATTTTGCCCTTGGTTCCTGTCATTTGTCTTTTTGCTAGACTGTTGGGTCGTAACGTGATGTTAAAAATCCTATAACCTATAATATAAAAAGATTGCTGCCATGATGCGCAGAGTGCGTGGGAGCGTCAACGACATTCTTCAGAATGTCGGTCATCAGTGAAAAGCCGTGTTGCACCATTAAGGCGATTTGGGTATATGAACATGTATCCGGCCAGTTATGTTTAAGTCCCATGTAATGGGGGCGATCCTATTGCCATCGACTGGGCACAGATCCAGATTCAATGGGCAGTGGCTGATACTGAGAAATTCCTGATGAAAAAATCAATAACACTTTGCCCGAATAAATCTATACAAGAACCGCATGCTTAGCAATCGCGCGTGAAACCACTAGACCAACAAGCCAATTTAAATTATTTAATACTTAATGATGACTCTTTTATCACTTTCCAAAAAAAAAAATATATTAGGTGAACGAAGTAGAAGCATAAGGCATACCTAGTTTTTTTTTTTCTTTTCTCCACAGCTTAGAAAAAAATTGATCCATCATCAAAAAACGCTACAAATTTCAATTCATTTATTTTTTTCTTTGAAAAAAGAAAACTAAGTATGCCATTTGCTTCTACTCCATTCACCTATTTCAATTCGTTCGTTTCGTTCATTTTTTTGGAAAGTGATAAAAAAAGTCACCTGTATAAAAAGTATTATCAATAAGTTAAAAGATAAATAAAATAAGTCTGAAAGTGGCGCCGGTGACTGAAAAGTTGTGTGGTAATCGGTTGTCGTGGTATGGGCATGTGATGCGGAGGGATGAGGAAAATGTCGTGAGGAAAGTTTTGAGTATGAATGTGAATGGGTATAAGAGTAGAGGAAGACCAAAGAAACGATGGATGGACTGTGTGAAGGATGATATGGTGAGAAAGGAGGTGTCTGATGAGATGACGAGTATTTGCAATAAATGTAGAATAAATTTTATGTTAAGCAATTTGAATACAATTTTAATTTTGATTATAATTTTAATTTATTGTAATTCAATTTTAATAAAACTTTAATTTTAATACGTATGATTTCATGTCATCAAATGCTTTTTTTATTTAGGTTTTTGTGTTGTTTTTCGAATTATTTATATTTTTTCATTTTTTTTTTGTGTTAACACCAAGTTTTATGTGCATGCTGTGGTCTCCTGTAATTGAAGGAACACACTTAAAAGAACCTTTGTATAACCACGGTAATATTATGATACAGTAGTGTAACTCGGCCGCATGATAGAAATAAATGCCTACAGCCGCGCGGTATGTAAACATGCGTTAGGGCTGCCCGTCTTCAGCATTTTAATTACATTTGCCTACTTTCTGTTTCTATTTAGTTTTGTGATTGTAAATATCCTTTTTATATAAATAAATTAAATACTTTGTATATTGAATAGGAAGTGTTCAATAAAAATGCGTGTTGTTTTTTTATTGGTAGATTTAATTAAAAAAACATGTTTTTGTTCGAAAAACAAATCGGGCTTATAAATTTGCGACCGAAAAATATTTGCGCCTCGACTGAGTCGTACGAAATGCTTTATTGTTAAATTTTAAAGTATAGGCACCGAAGTTTTAACACAAGCGTAAGTAGGTAGGTACCTACCGAGATGTGAGATAAAAGGAAATAGGTACTTATCCATTAAAAAGACACACATTATGTACCTACCTACTAGTAAATAAAATTATTTTATAGTCTTACCTTTCAGAGTTTCCAGGTAATTTAAAAAAACTTATGTCTGGATGCGTTATTGACGAATTCATACAACCAAAAACAGCACAATATTTCCTACTCGTCATATTAACTGATTTTTAGAGAAAAAATCGCGCGGTTATTGTTAAAAAAACAACACACCGTCCGTTCGACACTGCGGTACAGCCGTGACTGTCTGCGCCCCAAGTGCACCCTTAGATCGAGGCGCGTAGGTATAGCTCGCGTTTCGTCCGTTTCTATGAAGTCGGAATACTGTATCATAATACTACTGTGGTATAACTGTGACTTATATTGTATATGTGTATCTTTTGTTGGAGATCCAAATAAATAAATAGAGATGAATGGAAGAGAGACGAGAGAGAGAAAAAATCCTACACCAACCCCAAATAAATTGGGGCAAAGCAAGAAATTGATGAATTAAATAATTATAAGTAATAAATAATTAATTTTAAATCTATACTATTAATATTATAAAGCTGAAGAGTTTGTTTGTTTGAACGCGCTAATCTCAGGGACTACTGGTTGGAATTGGAAAATTCTTTTAGTGTTGGATAGTCTATTTCTTGAGGAAGGCTATAGGCTATATGACATCACGCTACGACCAACAGGTGCTGAGCAGCGAGGGCGAAACCGCGGGGAACAGCTATAAGCTATATTATGTGACGCAGACGAAGTTGCGCGTGTCAGCTAGTTATAAATAATTTTTATTATTGTTTAGCGTTCAAAATTAAAGTTCGAAAGTACATTCGCAAGAAGCTGGCAGTTTCATCACAGCGGTAATGTTTTCTCTATTGTTTGTCTTTTTATTCTAATCCGTGTTAATATCTATTTACAGTAATAAATAGTTTGATATATATTTATAGTATTTATATATATTTATAGTATTTATATATATTTATAGTATTTATATATACTTATAGTATTTTATATATCCTTCTATTTTACCTAAGTATTAATTAAATTATTTTCAGATGTACACCTACCACTGCTTGTCTCTGCATCACCCAAAGGTTGACTGGTAGAAAATGCCTATGGCATTAAGTCCGCCTCTGTACTTTGTGCTAGAAGTGTTAAATAAATAAATAAATTACTCACTCCACTCCTATTCCTATTATCAAACAGAATTTCAACTTCATCATTTAAATTTCCAAAATGGCTGCCATTCCCTGGTCCAATACTCTCCCACAATTCATCTTCAGGAGCCATGGTGGTGAAATTCAGGTCATCCGTCGGTAGGAGCTCAAACCAAGTGGTATTAGTATTGGTGTCCGTTAATGTGGGTCTTGGGTTACGCGTCGTGGTTTTCAAGAACTGGTCGTAGTATGACGGTTCTGGTGGCTGAATTTTGGTAGAGTTTTTTGGTTTCTTTGGTGGATCTGTTGGTTTTGGGGTTGTTGAACTGAAAGAGAATGGTATTCATTTTAATAAAATAAAATCACGCCTGTAATCCCCCAAGGGGCCTATTGAATTGGGGGCGAACCTATTGCCATCAACGAGGCACAATTCCAGACTCCGTGGCTGCTACTGAGAAATTCCTGGTGGCCTACCATGACGTCTTAAAGCAGGATCGTTTTATTCTTGTTCCAATGTGGGTAAGAGACAGAGGAGGACGTCTAACGCCATCTCTTTCCCTCACAAGAATAAAATTAAAACGATCCTGCTTTAAGACGTCATGGTAGGCCACCAGATGGAAAAACTCAAACTCTCTTTGTCCGATCCGGGAATCGAACCCAGGATAGCTCAGCAGTCGTGTTTGCGTCCACTAGACCAACGAGTCAACAACTACAGAGTGTAAACGTACTCTTCACGAAGTCGTCAACCAAGCATTCTGTACATCAAACTAAGTAACTTTACGCAAAAAATATCGCTGGGAAACGACTTTTTTTTTGGGGTGAAAAATCACGTTTTACGGTAAAACTCAATGTAACGCACTCAGAACATTGTGATTAGGGACGCATTATCTATACTATAATAATATTATAAAGAGGTAACATTTGTCTGTAAGTTTGTATGTAGGGGGTAATCTCGGAAGTAATGAACCGATTTCAAAAATTCTTTCGTTAGAAAGCTACATTCACCTTGAGTAACATAGGCTAAATTTTATCCCCGTACTCCCACGGCAACGGGAACTACGCGGGTGAAACCGCGGGACGTCCGCTAGTACTATATAATTTAATAATAAACGGGTTATGGAAGTTTTTAAAGTTCATCATCATCTGCCTAGCCTTTTCCCAACTATGTTGGGGTCGGCTTCCAGTCTAACCGGATGCAGCTGAATACCAGTATTTTACATGGAGCGACTGCCTATCTGACCTCCACAACCCAGCTAGTACCGGGTAATACGATACCCCTTGGTAAGACTGGTTGTCAGACTTTTTGGGCCACTGACTACCTAGCTGTAACGACTGTCAAAGATCTACAAATGACAGCCGGGACCAACGGCTTAACGTGCTTTCCGAGGCACGGAGGAAACTCGGTATGTAATGGGTGGTCACCCATCCACAGACCAACCTAGGCAAGCACGGCTTAACCTAACGATCGACCCGAGCGGCTGTTATTATTTAGCCACGAGCTCCTCAAGTTTTCAAAGTTATGACATTAAAAACTTGTTGGAACTTTGACGTCCAATATATCCGTAACTAGTAAATTCCCAGGAATGGGCCAGAACAAAACTAATGATCTTAATGACGGGGAGAACAAGTGCCTTTCGGCTTCGTTAAGGGACTATTTACACCCTTTATACAGGCAACTTTAAAGCTCCGTGATTAAACCTGTCGTATAGGTCGCGTCACGTAAAAAGAACGCTGAGCGATCAAGTAAACATTATCTATTTTTAGGGTTCCGTACCCAAAGGGTAAAAACGGAACCCTATTACTAAGACTTCGCTGTCTGTCCGTCTGTCCGTCTGTCCGTCTGTCTGTCACCAGGCTGTATCTCATGAACCGTGACAGCTAGACAGTTGAAATTTTCACAGATGATGTATTTCTGTTGCCGCTATAACAACAAATACTAAAAACAGAATAAAATTAATATTTAAGGGGGGCTCCCATACAACAAACGTGATTTTTTTGCCCTTTTTTGATAATAATGGTACGGAACCCTTAGTGCGCGAGTCCGACTCGCACTTGGCCGGTTTTTTTAATTTCAGTCTGTTCCAACATACTACGTAGCTAGTAAAGTACAAATTATGATCCTACAATAAAACAATTACACTGTAAATAAAATAATATTAGACTAGTACTTTAGTATGCGACAATATCGGTGCGCAAACACATCCTTTTCACTGTCGCTCAGCGTTCTTTTTACGAGACGCGACCTGTACTTACCTGCTGTACTGACCAGTTGTATTAAAAAACTGGCCACTGTTCTCAGGTCCAGTGTACTTCGTGGACACTCCCGCCTATCCACCACTAAGCTTATTTTTGCTTGTACTCGCAACATAGAAACACTCTCTATCGTCGCCCCGTTGATTTTGAATAGAAATAATGAATGAAAAGATACCGATCGGCCGAGCGCACTGACGACGCACGCCAAACGAGAGTTTTTGTTATTTTGCGCGCTGACACTTTCCTAATACGCCTAAAGGCCTTTAGCCTTTAGCGTTTCTCGGCGCCTTCGCATGATTTAAGCGAAAAAAAATGTAATTGACCAGGCGGAAAAGACCGCGACTATATGTACATAAACTCACCGACCATGGCCCAACTATTTACAGTCACCTTCCACGCTTAGGTACCTAGTGTTTTATCGTCGTAGGGCGATTACCATCTAACCTCCACAAGTCCACAGCCCAATTACCTACTAACCAACAACACGGTCCCTTAACGCCCTTTACAAGGCTATAAATATGAACCGATTTAGACAAGAGTCTTGGTTACTAACCCGTCTATGAATACAACAATGACCCACATATTAGTGCACTTATCTCTTTTGGTCGTGGGTGGGATAAAGTACAATTGCAGTGATATTACTCTTGGGAGATATTTAGCCAGTCTAAACGCAATATTTGTTAGACAAAGTAGCTATTTGGTATGTAGGGTAACTACATAAAGTTGGTTATTTGGAGCGATGAAATTAAGATTTGAAATGACCCGTCAAGGACCTACTTTTTGTGCAAAAATACCTATTTTACTGACAAAAATATGGCATACTTTACAATAGTTGTACATAGGCGGACTTAATGCCCCAAGAGATTCTCTACCAGTCAACCTTTGGGTTTAATAGGACAGCATTGTGGTAGAGTACAAAAAAATAAAAAGAAAAATACCGTTTTTATTAACATAAATAGGTAAAATATACAGGATGGATGGGAGGGCAGCGGTGTCCCAGTGGTGGCGGCCCCGAGTTACGAACAGTAAGTCGTTCGAACCCAGACAGGCGCATTACTTTGTGTAGTTTATTTCATCACCACTGCTCTCAAAACGGTGAAGGAAAACATCGTGAGGAAACCGGCATGTCCTAGAAACAAAAATTCGAAGACATGTGACATCTACCAATCCGCACTGGGCCCGCGTGGTGGTTTATAGCCCATTCCCTCTCATAGAGTGGAGGCCGTGTCCCAGCAGTGGGAACATTATTGGCTGATGATGACAGGGTGGATACGATAAACGGGGCAGTAAGGGGAACTACCTCAGCCGTTGCACTTACTCGAAAATGGTCATAAGAGACTATCCATAATTTTTCGTGAAAATACCTTAGAGGTTCCCAAACTTTCTTTTCTGGTAGACCACCTTCAAAATTTTCTGGTTTCGGTGGTTCTGCTGCAAAGTTTTCAAGCTCGTGGACCAAAAAAGAAAAGAAAAACAAGAAATTTCTTCGCGCTATCTGCTATCTGGAAGTCATGGGGAGAGGCCTTTGCCCAGCAGTGGGATGACACCGGCTAACAGTATCAGTATCTATTAGGATTGCATGAGAACCGTAGGTCCTAAGATTTTCTTTTTGGCAAAAAAACTGAAAGTTAAAATCTTATAGCTCCGAAATCCACTCAATAAGCTCTACCCGCTAGTAGCTAGGTATCGCACCACATAGTACGAAGGGATGTCGCATGAAAAGCCGCAAAAGCTTCCTATATACGCTCCTCACAGGCAATCCAAGACAGGCCACCTAAAGTAAGAAGTAGTAAGTTATGGCAAGAGAAGTGCCCACCACCACACGACTTCTTAAGGCGCTGTGAACACCAAAATCGCGCACACTGTCTATTTGTATGGGAGTAAATGAGACGTCACTATTACTGGGCGGCCAGGATTTAGAAGAAAATAATTAATAAATATTGAAATAAACAAAAGTGATAAATTAAAAGAATAAATAAACATAACAGTTCCCTTTATTATTATATATTACATCACTGTTATTAATATTATCAAGATTTGTTTATAAATAATACAGTTACAATTGCACAATTTCAATTTAAATGGTTATTTTATGTTCTTTTTTTATCGAGAAAATTTACCGAAAACGTGTTTTGAACACAATGGTCCACCCATAAATATGATCAAGATTAACATGTATTTTTTTAGCTGCTCTAAAATGGCTAAAAAACTGTTTTGTGAAGCCTATTTTGACTAAGTACAGCGCCTTAAGAAGTAAGCCCCAAGAACACCTGGTTCCCGGCAGTGAACAACAGTGGCTTATTTGGAAAGCTCTGAATCGATTGCGTACCCAAGTAGGCCGCTGCAAACATGGGGTATAATTGGTTCTTCCAACACTAAGTGCGAGTGCGGCACTCCGGACCAAACAATGCCCCACCTGCTGGAGTGTCCCAGGTGTCCGTCTACCTGCACTCTTGACGACCTGTACAGCGCCTCTACCGCTGATATAAACATGGCCACATACTGGGCCCAAACCGTGTAATTGGAAAGAACATTGATACGATAAAAGAAGAAGAAGCTTCGAAATGCTTTTTTTAAGTCTCAATACGATCATATTCACCGAAATACAACCTGTCATCAGCGGAACATTTGTTTTTTTTTTACTTTTTGAGTAGCTACCTACATACATTGCCATTGCATTGTTTGCATTGTTCTGCCTACATTGATAGATAAAGCCAAGCCCACATTTTTGTCCTTCAATATCGAAACCAGATAAATTTTCGTGGTCCCCCACTTACTACTTGTGAACTGTGTGATTTAAGGGGGGCCCATACAACAAACGTGATTTTTTTGCCGTTTTGTCTAATGTATAGATAATGGTACGGAACCCTTCGTGCGCGAGTCCGACTCGCACTTGGCCGGTTTTTTAAAGTCTCAATACGATAATTTTCATCGAAATATAACCTGTCATCACCGGAACATTGTTTTTTAGGGTTCCGTACCCAAAGGGTAAAAACGGAACCCTATTACTAAGACTTCGCTGTCTGTCCGTCTGTCCGTCTGTCTGTCACCAGGCTGTATCTCATGAACCGTGACAGCTAGACAGTTGAAATTTTCACAGATGATGTATTTCTGTTGCCGCTATAACAACAAATAATAAAAACAGAATAAAATTAATATTTAAGGGGGGCTCCCATACAACAAACGTGATTTTTTTATAATAATTGGTACGGAACCCTTCGTGCGCGATTCCGACTCGCACTTGGCCGGTTTTTTTTAGGGTTTATTTACCCAAAGGGTAAAAACGGAACCCTATTACTAAGACTTCGCTGTCTGTCCGTCTGTCTGTCCGTCTGTCCGTCTGTCTGTCACCAGGCTGTATCTCATGAACCGTGACAGCTAGACAGTTGAAATTTTCACATATGATGTATTTCTGTTGCCGCTATAACAACAAATACTAAAAACAGAATAAAATTAATATTTAATTTTTCCCATACAACAAACGTGATTTTTTTGCCGTTTTGTCTAATGTATAGATAATGGTACGGAACCCTTCGTGCGCGAGTCCGACTCGCACTTGGCCGGTTTTTTTTTCACGCCAACGTAGACCCCCGGCGGATCTCCCGTGGACCTCTGGGGGTCCACCTGGAAAACTTTGGGAATCACTGGTTTAAATAAATAAAAACCTTACCTCTGCTTAGCTGCTGGCACTTCTTTATTATGCTTAGTAATGATGCAGCCGGAGTATTCCGTGTCAGGATACCAGTGCGATAACCTGATAATTTGGTTCTGACCAGCTCGGTTTAATACTTCCTCTCGTTCTTTACATGTCTGCAAAGAAATGGGGTGTTAAATATTTATTTATTGAATCTTCATCACCATTCTCTTCCCCTTATCCCAATTCATTTGTGGTCGGCGCAGCATGTCTCCTTCTTCCATACCTACTTCTCTATTTTTCGTCATCTCATCAGACACTTTTTTTCTTGCCATATCATCCTTCACACAGTCCATCCATCGTTTCTTTGGTCTTCCTCTACTCTTACACCCATCCACATTCATACTCAAAACTTTCCTCACGACATTTTCCTCATCCCTCCGCATCACATGTCCATACCACGACAACCGATTACCACACAACTTTTCAGTCACCGGCGCCACTTTCAGACTTCATCTTATATACTCATTTCTTACTTTATCCATTCGCGTAACACCACACATCCCCCTTAGCATCCTCATCTCCGCGACATGCAAATGCCTTTCAGTCATCCCTTTTGTGGCCCAACATTCTGATCCATACAAGACAGCAGGTCTAACCATTGTTTTTATTTATTGAATCTTCATGTACAAGAATGATACATAGGCGGTCTTAATTTTACATCCCAATTAAAGCGGCAGTGTAAGAAAACATTTTGTCAGTAATGTTTAAGTCCGATGTAGAGTCGCCTGCGCATCAACTAGTTACCAAAATTCTCATTCGATTTTGAACTTACCCATCAAAATTTTATTGTTAAATATCATTTAGAGAAATTCGACAGCTTATAGCAATTCGATGTGCTGGCAACTGTACTAGTGGGCAAGCCTATTGCCATCAAATGGGCGTAAAAACAAACTCCTGGCAGCAACGGGGAAATTCGCAACGGAAAAATCCAAATACCGTTTTGGCAAATATGAGGATTGAACCAGACTACACAATGCCACACATTCTGTAGTCGTTGTTACAGCTACTATACATCTGGCTAACATAAGACCATGCCTCCTTGGTATCACACCAACATTCAATCAAACATACATATTTCTCTAGTTTAGGCACTACTGTTTCTTTACAAATCTAATTTCCACTGAATTTATTTTGGCGCCCAACTGGGACCCGTGTTGGGCGCCAAAATGGATTACTGTCGCCCAATTGGGACATACACAGAGAAAATAAATGTATATTTAATTAGAGTTTGAGAGTTTCATAAATATACCCAGGATAAAATCAGGCTCTTAAGTAACAGATATATGTGTTGCTAGGAAATTTAAGGTTTATAAGGGTGTAATAAATCTTTTAACTAAGCCGAAAGGCACTTGTTCTCCCCATTATTGCAATCATTTTTTTGTTCTACACCAAACCTGGGAACCTTCTAGTTACGGAGATATTGCGGGTCAAAGTTCCAACTTTACTTTTAGTCAAGTTTTTTTTTTTTAAATACAAGTTTTTATGTAAGATTTTTACTTTAAGCACCTCCACGACCCCCGTACTATTCAATCCATCTATCAGCACAATGTTTTGAGTGCGTTACATTGAGTTCCACCACAAAACAAGATTTTTAACCCCAAAAAAAAAATCGATTCCCAGCAATCATTTTTGCGTAAAGTTACTTAGTTTGATGTACAGAATGCTTGGTTGACGGCTTCGTGATGAGGTCTTTTACACCCTGTATGTGGATTGAACCAGACTACACAATGCCACACATTCAGTAGTTGTGTTTACAGCTACTGTACATTGTGGTCAACATGAGACCATGCCTCCTTAGTATCACACCAACATCCTACATACATGGGCACTACCATTTCTATAAAATCAAATTTCCATTAAATCCATTTTGGCGCCCAACTGGGACCCAAGCTAGGCGCCAAAATGTATTACTGTCGCCCAATTGGGACACAAAGAGAAAATAATTGAATAATTAATTAGTTTTGATTTTGAGGTAGTAGAAATTAATTCCAGGACAAAATCAGGTTCTTCTTACCTAACGGACATATGTGTTGCTGAGTACTTTGACGTTTATAAAGTGCTGATGAATGAATTTAGAGTTTTGATTGAAATGAAATGATGTGTATTTTTGCAAATAGGTTTTACAAACACTTTTACATGTCATTTTTTTTTAAACAAGATGGGGCTGGTACGTGTTTTGTACTTGACTACTCTGAGAAGAAACAGCCAAAACAAACTCAGAGGTGACTCTCTTTTGAAGTCTAGTCTAGACTATGCAGATTAGTGTCTGAGATGGTATTTTGAAGAAAGAACCACACAGATTTGACTGGACCTGTCCAATGTGAATAACTTACCTTACTGCTATGGTAGACCGAGGGCCACTGGCTGTCATCATCGTAATACAGCAAAAGATTGGGTATACCTGACTCCTTGTCATATTCTATCAGGTACTCAAACTGCCCTTCCAAAGACAGGAAACAGAAGCGAGAGAGAAATGCCCAGTTCTGTAACATACAGTTTTTTAAGTGAAAACTTCTTTAGGCGCATTGAGCACTTTTTGGGTGAAGGAAAAACATTGAACTCATCGTCACGTAACGTAACGTGCGGTCACGCTTCGTAGCCGTTCGTAGCACTCGTAGCATCCGCTACGGCGTAGCACCACATAATGATAGGCATGCGCGGGGCATAACAAGTGCTACGACTGGGGCGGGGCCTGTGTACGTTTTGTTTTAACTTCTATCGGCAGTCCCCAAAGACTGCTCCGATTTTTTTTTTTTTATAAGGTGGTATTGGTTCCGAGTTTCCTCCGTGCCTCGGAAAGCACGTTAAGCCGTTGGTCCCGGCTGTCATTTATAGATCTTTGACAGTCGTTACAGGTAGTCAGTGGCCCGGAAGTCTGACAACCAGTCTTATCATGGGCTATCGTATTACCCATTACTAGCTGGGTTGTGCAGTTCAGATAGGCAGTCGCTCCATGTAAAATACTGGTATTTAGCTGCATCCGGTTTGACTGGAAGCCGACCCCAAGATAGTTGCGAAAAGGCTTTAAGAGGGCCCTTCCCGGCCCGCCTTTCGTCAACGCGAGCATGGTCGAAAAGCTTGTTGTTTCATCCAGAGCCACAGCGGTGGTATTCATTCAACTCCCCTGTCTTACCTAGCCCCGAACCCGCACTACTTGCCTCCCGCGCACCTCATACCGCCTAACGCGGGGACATTGAACGAAAAATATTGTTCGAAAAATTATAAAACTTGTTCCAGGAAATACGTGTTTTTGAATTAGTCTTACAAGTATGTGAAATAAATATTTGTTATTTAGAATCTCCACTACATTTGCAAGGCTTCTATCACGATGCTTTCTTTACTTTTAAAATGTATAAGTACATTATGAACGGCCAAAGTTGAGGTAAAAGTTGTGAAAAACAGCAATTTTTGGAGGCTTATACTGAATTTGTTTCTACAATAGTACATTGTTACCCTAGGGGTGAAAGTAACTTATTTAGTCCCGAGACGGGGTTTGGTGCCCGAGCGAAGCGAGGGCGCTAATAGTTCGAGGGACTAAATAAGTCTTTAACCCGAGGTAAACACTGTGCTTTTCATTACGAATACAAGGAAAATAAAAATAAAAACATTCAATCAACAAATGAAGATTGGACCACGGAAGACCGCTTTCCCGCCTATTTTGCTTTTTTTTTTCTGTGACCGGCCAGCTATTCAGCCATCACCTATTTTTCATTTTCATCATCGAAAAAATGGTAAATATTTTGCCCAAATCTATGTTATTTTAAAGAAATAAGTAGTTGAAACTTAATTATAATAAAGTTATTTAAAAAAAATATGTATTCTCTAATTAATACTTAATTGTATGTTATTTGAATTTTACATCGTAGCTGTATAGAAAGTTGGAACATGGTTCAATAGAAAAATGGACTATTTTTTTTTAATAATTTGACAGCTGTCAGTTGAAAACGATTCTCCCTAGGGCTGAAAAGTATTACTTTCAACCCGCTCCTCAGGCAACTTTAGACCTACTTTCTGCGTATGAGTAATGAAAATTTTTATTTTCTGCTTCGATAGAAGCCTAGATATAGTCCACAAGATACCTATTAGTTCAAAAAAATCAAAGATATATGTCTAACAACGGTATAATCAAGCATGACGGGTTGGCCGCTCTTAATAGGCAGATGATGAGGGTGGGTAGTATTGATTCAGTAATTAATTTTCAGTGGTACTCAGAGCGCGGCGGGTCCGATTCTATAAAATGTGGGTATTTGAGTCAAGTTTAAAAAAATACCGGCCAAGTGCGAGTCGGACTCATGTATAAAGGGTTCCGTACCATCGTTGTAGTTTGTTGTTATAGCGGCAACAGAAATACATATTCTGTGAAAATTGCAACTTTCTTGCTCTGTCTAGTTTTTACGGATCGTGAGATACAGCCCGCTGACAGACAGACAGATGGACGGAAAGCGGAGGCTTAGTCCTGGTTACCCTTCGAGTACGGTACCCTAAAAAGCTTACAAAGAGATACTTACTAAATTACCTATTGCCTATCGTTTACTGCAGCATTAATTTAGTATGTATCTCTTTGGAAGCTTTTTAGGGTTCCGTACGTCCGAAGGGTAACCAGGACTAAGTATGATTTTAATTTGGAGTAAATTTTTCTTTTCTCAGACCGCTAAAGAGTGATATTTTCATCTTCGCTATTAATTTCAGGTACCTTTAACCCCATAAACTATCATAAAATTCTTACTAACAAGTTGATACTTACGTCTTTAGTATCGATCCTGCCTTCCACCCATTTGGAGTGAACCCGTGTCGTTATCAGCAAACAAACTAGGAAACACGCTCCTGGTGACCGATGCATTATTGATTTTACAACTCCTGTTGTTCCTAAGCTCCTGGTACATGAATTCAAGGTTATATTAATTTACGTTGTTTTTCTTTGGTCCTTTTTATACTTTTTGAAGAGTTCAGATCTGAAACATTTTAAAGATTTTTTTTTAAGTGTTAGAATCTAGCTTGATAAAGCTTTCGAATGATACAAACCAAATGTGAAAGGTTGTGAGAAAGGATGGATTTTTGTTATTTTTTCACGCAAAAACTGCTGACCGGATTTGGATGAAATTTGGCACACAGATAGTTTATAACTTGGATCAACACATAGGATACTTTTTATTTCAATAGACGATCTCGTTATACATCGAACTCCCGCGAAAGCCGCGGGCATAAGCTAGTACGGACATACAGTTATCATGTTATTGGTCTATCCATCCGAATAAAAAAAATATCGAATGCTCGAAAGTGTTCATTAGTATTTTAATTAATTAAAGCTGTTAAAAATAAATCGATAATAATGGTTTCTTGGGTTGTGGAGGTCAGATAGGCAGTCGCTCCATGTTAATATTTGTTTCCGAGTCATGGATGTTTATATGTATTTATAAACAAAAAGTATCTATGTATTATATCAACTATCTGGTGTCTACGACACAAGCCTCGTTGCTTAGTGTGGCACTAGGTGGCGCTGTGAGTAATGTCAAGCGATATTTTATTTTATTAAATTACTGGTATTTAGCTACATCCTGTAAGACTGAAAGCCGACCCCGACATAGTTGGGAAAAGTAATAGTAAGGTTTGCTCTAAGATTTTTATTGACATGTGTATAAAATATAGAGAGCGCGAATAGAATCAGGTATTTTGGTACAGCTTGGTAGAAATAATGGACCTTTTCTGAGGGTGGACCTAAGTCAAATATCATCATCATCATCAAATCAGCCAGTAATCACCCATTGCTGGATTTAGGCCTCCTCTTTTTACTGCCACAGTTCCTGGTTCTGTGTGACAATTATCCGGGTGCTTCCCGTGTTCTTGAATGCAAATATAAATCAATATAAACGCAATTTTCAGTTACAGCGTTGCCAGAAGGTTACATTTCTTACATTTTTCGTAACTTTTGACCCCCTCGCGTAACATGTAAGTAATTTTTATATTTAAGGCAATTTTCGTAACTTTTGAGAACAACGAGATTTGTAATACTAGATTTTTATTGCAAACAGTTTACGAACGCATTTCAATTCAACGCATCCAAATTGAACGCACCTAAAACTGGCGGGTCTAAAAAGTATTTCACTCCGTAACATACTCAGAGATGGCTCTGAATGGAAAGCGCCATGACAAAATGAATCGTATCACCCATAAATTAAAACTTGATGTTGCTTGAGCGTGTGCGCGCACGTTTCCTACTTCGCGAGTTCCCGCCGTTCGCGGTTTCGTAGCTACAGAAATGCATTGCATTATTATTTATTAACATTTTATTTTGTTGGCAAACTGCATGTCAAAGTTTATAACTTGAAACTAATAAAAATATCTTATCCATAAATATTTTATTGCAGGTGCCAACAAGTAAAATATCAAATTAACGATTTTTGATTACTGTAATTTAAATCTCTACGAGTATTACATTACAATAATGTGATTACAATGTTTAAAAAAAACGTGCCTGGTTGGCAAATTCGATGTTTTTTTTTGTCTCCAATTTGCGTCTCAATTTCGTGATTTCAGAAAAAAAGAAAATAACAAAAATAAGGCCTTTATGAAAGATTCACCAATAAGTACTCAATTTAATACACATTAAAATACACATTAAAGAGAGCAGGCGCGGATACAGGGGGGGGGGGGGGGGCAATGGGTGCAATTGCCCCCCCCTGAACCGGACCAAATACGTCATGAGCCAAGCTTGAACTAGTTTGACGGAATTGAAACTGAATATTCTAGTTGTATATCTTCTCATGGGCGTAGCCAGGAGGAGGCAGCTGCCCCTAGAGGCTCAGGATTTTAAAAAGTTATAGCTTTTCCTGCCTGATGCCATAGAATGGTATTATAGCATTTTAACAGAGGCAATGTTGTAAAAAATGTCGAGCTCGCTACGCTCGCTCTTGTAGTTTTGTTTTATCCTAAGACTAAATATTTAATTTATATTCCGCCATTTTGCTGACATCAATTTGCCTTTTGACCTCCGACCCCAAAAACACGTAAATTAAAAAAAAAAAACAATAATGTAACTTTTTCAGCAAAAATGTAACATTTCAGGAAACGAAACGTAACTTTTGACTCAAGGGCCCTGGCAACACTGGTTACATAGAACTAGTTTAAATAAAAAGATTGCCTAGTTTAGTTTTTTTAACAATATTCATCGGTCTACATTATGAAGAGCGAATTTAGGTACAATTTTGCTCTTTTTTCTACCAATACCTTACTACCTACTAAGGCCCAAGGACAATATCTACATAATTTAAACGATTTTCCCAGAAGACATGCTAATACATAATTAATTAGAAATAAACCATATTATGTACATAAAATAAACTTACCATAAGTAGATTTGAAATTCTTAATATCTTACATAACACACTTAAATATTAACTTATTTACATAAAAATGATTTAACTTAGTTACTTAAAACATTTTATTTAAATTTAGGAGGATATAAAAATTGCATAGTTTGTTTTGAAGCTACTAATTTGTTGTGGTGTTGGTAACCATGGTAACGCGTCCATGTATGTACTTATGTACCTATGTCCGCTTTGGTTGCGTTCATTTTATTTGTTGATAGAAATATAATATTTGTACTTGTTTTTATGGTCCTTTCTGTGTGTTTGCAGATATGTGTTTATTTAAAAGCCTGGATGACTGTAGAGTTCCGTAACCAACGGGACCCTATGGCCCTGCGCACACCGCTGGAGGCGCAGCGGAGCGCATTTGAAGTCAACAATCTAAATATATAAAAGAAGAAACTGACTGACTGACTGACTGATTGACTGACTGACTGACTGACTGACTGACTGACTCATCTATCAACGCACAGCCCGAACCGCTGGGTCTACAGATTCCAAATTTGGCAAGTAGGTTCTTTATGTGGTCTAGGGGTGCACTAAGAAAGGATTTTTCAAAATTCATCCCCTAAAGGGTTTAAACGGGGCTCCAAAGTTTGTATGGGGAAACAAGATTAGTTAGACAATTTTATTCGAAACTTCACAGGAGTGCTCCTAGTGATAAATGAGTAGAAACGGGTTTCAGGTTTTTTCAGAATTCAACCCCTAAGAGGGGGAAATGGGGTGGCAAAGTATACAAATCAATGCACAGCCCAAACCGCTGAGTCTAGAGATTCCAAATTTGGCAAGTAGGTTCCTTATGTGGTCTAGAGGTGCACTAAGAAAGGATTTTTCAAAATTCAACCCCTAAGGGGGTTAAACGGGAATCCAAAGTTTGTATGGCTAAAACAAGATTAGTTAGACTATTTTATTCGAAACTTCACAGGAGTGCTCCTATTGATAAATGAGTAGAAACGGGTTTCAGGTTTTTTCAGAATTCAACCCCTAATAAAAAAAAAAAACCTAATTTGGCACAAAGGTTCTTTATGAGGTTTAGGGGTGCATTAAGAAAGGATTTTTCAAAATTCACTCCCTTAGGGGTTGGAACGGGAGTCCAAAGATTACGTGGGGAAATAAGATGAGTTAGACTACTTTATTCGAAACTTAACAGGAGTACTCCTATCGATAAATGAGTTAACGTTTGTGTTTCAGTTTTTTTTTCAGAATTTAACCCCTAAAGGGAGAAATGGGGTAACAAAGCCTGAAATTCAACATAGGTATTGTTTTTATGGTGAATTGGGTCGGGTGTATTAAAAAAACAACGATTTTAAGATTTAATGTGGCAGACCTGAAATACTACCATTCCCTGTTGGGGTGCGATGGGGTTGAAATGTCTAAAAATCAATAAGGATGGCGATACCGAGATTATCAGGGGTGCTGATTACGAAAATGGCATTTATTTTAAGATCCAGATGATAATGATTGTGATAACGATGATGGTGATTGTGATAGTGATTGTGATTAAGATGATAATGATTGTGATCACGATGATAATGATTATGATAACGATGATGATGATTGTGATTTTGATTGTGATAGTGTTGGTGATTGTGATAATGATGGTGATTGTGATAATTATTGTGGTTGAGATAGTGATGGCGATTGTGATTGTGATTAAGATGATAGTGATTGTGATTACGATGATAATGATTGTGATTACGATTATAATGATTGTGATGACGAGGATGGAGATTGTGATGATGATGATTGTGAATACGATGATAATGGTTGTGATTACGATGATAGTGATTGTGATAATGATGATAGCGATTGTGATTACAATGATAATGATTGTGACAACGATGATGGTGATTGTGATACTGATTTTGATGGTGATTGTGATGTCGATAATGATTGTGATAGTTATTCTGAGAGTGGTGGTGATTGTTATGGTGATTGTGATGGTGATTGTGATGGTCATTGTGATGGTGATTGTGATGGTGATTGTGATGGTCATTGTGATGGTGATTGTGATGGTGATTGTGATTGTGATGGTGATGGTGATTGTGATGGTGATTGTGATGGTGATTGTGATGGTGATTGTGATACTGATTTTGATGGTGATTGTGATAGTGATAGTGATTGTGATGGTGATTGTGATGGTGATTGTGATGATGATGGTGATTGTGATGGTGACTGTTATAGTGATTGTGATGGTGATTGTGATGGTGATTGTAATGGTGATTGCGATGGTGATTGTGATGGTGATTGTGATAGTGATTGTGATAAACATGATGGCGATTGTGATTACTATGATAATGATTGTGATAACGATGATGGTGATTGTGATACTGATTTTGATAGCGATGGTGATTGTGATGGTGATTGTGATGGTGATTATGATGGTGATTGTGATGGTGATTGTGATGGTGATTGCGATGGTGATTGTGATGGTGATTGTGATAGTGATTGTGATAATGATGATGGCGATTGTGATTACGATGATAATGATTGTGATAACGATGATGGTGATTGTGATACTGATATTGTTGGTGATTGTGATGGTGATGATGATTGTGATAGTTATTCTGTGAGTGGTGGTGATTGTGATGGTGATTGTGATAGTGATTTTGATGGTGATTTTGATGGTGATTGTGATAGTTATTGTGAGAGTGGCTGTGATTGTGATGGTAATAGCGATGGTCATAATGATGGTGACTGTGATAGTGATGGTGATTGTAATAATGATGGTGGTTGTGATAGTGATTGTGATGATAATAATTAGATTATGAAATTTGGCACATAGATAGTTTATAACCTGAATTAACATGTAGGACACTATTACCCCTTTAGTATCATCCAGTGGGACAGTTACCGAACTTCACGCGGGCGAAGCCGCGGGCAACAGCTAGTTTAATATAAACCATAACTACCTTGATATACGGTCAATATAAGAATAAATTCGCACGCGGTACTCGAAGCGCCCTCAAGCTACTACAAGAGCATGCGCGCGACTGTATGTTAAGGTAGTTAAGGTTTATATTAAATTGTTGTCTTCAAATGCGTTCTGCTGCGCCTCCAGCGGTGTGCGCTGGGCCTATTACTAAGTCTCCGCTGCCTATCTGTCCGTCCGTCTGTCTGCCAGTCAGCGGGCTCTACCTCATGATCAGTAATCGGTTTTGTGTATAATAATCTTTTGTTCATCATCATCTGTCTAGCCTTTTCCCAACTATGTTGGGGTCGGCTTCCAGTCTAACCGGATGCAGCTGAATACCAATATTTTTCATGGAGCTACTGCATATATCTGACCTCCACAACCCAGTCAGTACTGGGTAATACGATATCCCTTGGTAAGACTGGTTGTCAGACTTTTTGGGCCACTGACTACCTGTAACGACTGTCAAAGATCTACAAATGTCAGCGGGGACCAACAGCTTAACGTGCTTTCCGAGGCACAGAGGAAACTCGGTATGTATTGGGTGGTCACCCATCCACAGACCAACCTAGGCAAGCTCGGCCTAACCTAAAGATCGACCCGAGCGGCTGTTATTATTTAGATGAGCTCTTATCGTGTATATATTTTGTTGGAGATACTAAATAAATAAATAGTAAATCTACCGCAATATTTCGAAAAGCTATCAAAAAGACTAGCGTAGAGTAAAATTTAATTCCTACCACTCCTACTCAAATTCTCATGCAAGAAAAAAATGATAAAGAGTACCTACTTACTTCAAAAATCTGGATTGAAATCACCCACATTTTGCAGAGTTCAGCGACCTTTCATCTGTGTGACCTCATGACGTATCTTCCGATATGACTTTCGGTCTTTCTTGATAAAGAGCCAGGTCTCACTGCGAGCGAGATAAAACACGATATGCATCTCGAACTTCACAAATGTTATGGGTTTCGGCATATAATAACGGGAACAATTTTATTTAGACGTCATAATTTTATTCATACGACATAACTGCGATTTCCAATCCGCCTGCCAAGCGTGGAGATCACAGCAAATTCCTCCCATAATAGGAGAGGCTTTATGTCCAGCAGTGAACGTTATGGCCTGTTGTTGTTGTTGTAATAATTTTATTCATACGTCATAATTTCAAGGAACTCCTTCGTTGATCTAGTGGTCACAAATGCCGTCGCCTCTTAACTGCGGAAATATGATCGAGCTAATGCGACGCATTAACCTTTGAGGATCTCGTGGCTAAATAATAACAGCCGCTCGGGTCGATCGTTAGGTTAAGCCATGCTTGCCTAGGTTGGTCTGTGGATGGGTGACCACCCATTACATACCGAGTTTCCTCCGTGCCTCGGAAAGCACGTTAAGCCGTTGGTCCCGGCTGTCATTTGTAGATCTTTGGCAGTCGTTAGGTAGTCAGTGACCAGAAAGTCTGACAACCAGTCTTACCAAGGGGTATCGTATTACCCGGTACTAACTGGGTTGTGGAGGTCAGATAGGCAGTCGCTCCATGTAAAATACTGGTATTCAGCTGCATCCGGTAAAACTGGAAGCCGACCCCAACATAGTTGGGAAAAGGCTAGGCAGATGATGATAATGCGACGCATTAACGAATCCAGTGTGAAAATTAGTGTAGGCTGGTATTCATTATGGTATGTATGGATGGAGAGCGAGAGGAAGATCAAAGGAAAGATGGATGGATTGTGTGAGGAATGATATGAAAGAAAAAGGATCGACTGATAGAGAAGAATAATAAAAAAGTGAGCCGTCACGGGAAGTCCAGCAGATGTGAAACATCAAAATTTTTATGTACAAGTATTACTAAGCATAAAAATTAAGCATATTAAATATGCTTAAAAAAAGTCAATATAAAAAAAAAAACATTTAATAAAATAATTCTTCTTCTTAGCGTGTCGATGGCAATCTAAATTGTGTCGGCCCAGAACTGAGCTACTAGCTTGGCGCTTTCGGTAACGTCCATCTTATCCTGTAGTGTACAACAACAGGACACGCAGGACACGATAATAAGTGCCCCATCGTTTGTGGAACAGCACCACATTTACACTCCAGGGAAGAGTCATTAATTAATCTCCACCTAAACAGGTTTTCCTTACTGCGGCCAACCTGTGTCCGGAGTCTATTTAATGACTTCCAGGTCAGCCATGGCAACTCATGTCCACGTGGGAGATTTTCAGCGGGTGGAACGAATGGGATTAGTAAGGATGCACTACTGCGCCACAGCTTTAGTCTTTCCGTGGAGCGCTCGCCACTGAGAGGGGTGACACGCTTCAGAAAGCTGTTTCGGCTTTTCAGCCTTTGCGACACGAGGGTTTTCAGATGTGAAGGGTTGTCGTGTATCTGATAACATTTTGGCTCTTTCACTAGAGCTTGCCACTGTCCTGCGAACTTCTGGTGGCGCTATTCCTGCCAGTGGGTACAGCATCTGTACCGGGGTCGGTATAAGGCAACCAGTGATAATCCCGGCACGTTTCATTCAGAGCTGTATCCACTAACTTTGCATGGGCTGAACGGCTCCACACGGGGCACGCAAATTCGCCAGCTGAAATAGATAGCGCCAGCGCAGTAGTCCGCAAGACATGAGGCGAAGCACCCCACTTAGAAGAGACTAGTCGCCGTAAGAGACTGTTGCGAGTGTGCACCTTCTGCTTGATGGTGTTGCAGTTTTTACTGAAGGTCAATGATCTGTCCAGAGTAACCCCAAGATATTTTGGGAAGTTACTGTGCTCGATAGGCACCCCGTCCCAAACTATATTAAGTCTGCGCCTAGCCTCTCTGTTTCGAAGGTGGAAAATGCAAGACTGTGTTTTGCTCGGATTAGGTTTGAGTGAATTAGCGAGGTAGTATGTCGTCAATTCACCAAGAGCATCTGACAAGCGGACCTCGACCTCCTCAAAGGTGGTGGCTTGGGAGGTGAGGGCAAGGTCGTCTGCATAGAGGAAGCGGGACGTGTTCGGACTTGATGGTTGGTCGTTGGTATATATATTAAATAAAAGCGGTGCCAAGACACTACTTTGGGGCAGGCCGTTCTTTTGTGCCCTCCAGCGACTTTTGTCTGAAAGAAGGTGGACCTGGAAACGGCGGTTGTGGAGAAGTTCCCGGAGTATTCGAACAAACTTCTGATCGCTTATCAAGGTCTCTACCTTCCACGATAGCCGTTTGAGGTTAATTGTGTCGTAAGCGGCTGAAAGGTCCACGAACACAGCACCTGTGACCATTCCTTCCTCGAAACCATCTTCAAGGTGTTGAACGAGTTTAAGGGTCTGGTTACTGCAAGACTTGACGGGTTTGAAACCAGCTTGCACTGGGATTAATTTCGGGTCAATAACGTTCGTAAGACGGTTCAGCAGCAGTCTCTCGAAAAGCTTGTATGTATGGCACAGTAGAGAGAAAAAATAATATAAAATAAATAAATATAAAATAATTTAAGAAAATAAAAACAAAATGAACCGATTAACAAAAAAAAAATCCTTATGCTGGGATCGAACTTAAAGTCACGAGATTGTAACCCAGCGCTGTGCCCCGAGACCAGCTGTCTTGTTGTAAAGCGTGACGAATATGTATATCATATGCTGGTTGAAAAGGTCGGTAATGTTCGGGATTGTTCGGGCCGGGTTGACAACTTGACAGTTGGCGATGCGTCGCCACGGCATGCGTCGCCACGCCGTTTTTTGGTTTTAGACGCGCCTATAGATCTTTCACATCATCTATCAACATCAAAAACGTGTTGCGCCGATTCTAACTAATATAGGACAAGGCAGTATGATGGTGATGAGACTACTACCACTTGCTTATTTAGAAAACGGCATCCACCTGTCAAATGACGACACGGTTGGGGCAGAGGCTGAGCGGTTGGCTGCTGCGCTGTGTCAAGTGTCAAGTAATTTGTTAGACTCGGTGTATTTGTTTGAAAAGAGTAACCATGGAGTTTCTTGCCGGTTCTTCTCCATGGAAACGAACAACCCGAACCGTGCAATGTGAAATAAAATAGTGTATCGCATCCAGTGTGTTTTCATAGCACGAAACCCGTCTTCTGCCCACAAAATGCTCGACCCTAGTGAAATAAAATCCTGACAACCCGACAAATATATTTGTATCGCCTACAGGTAGTTGTTAGGTATGGCTGTTAGTGTATGTGAATTTAAATGTTTTAAAACCCACTCACAATACAGAAGAAGTTCCTAATGTCCAGAATAAAAAAAATACTTTTAGTTACACAAGTTTTCTTTTTTCAAATACATTTTTTTTAATGTAGCTAGCTGACCCGCGCAACTTCGTCTGCGTCACATGAGAGACAGAGGGTTAGAGAGAGTGGAGTCAACCTTGAAAGATAGACATAATGCTATCGCGGTTTTTTTTAGAACGCTTTAAAACGAACAATTCCCTAATACATGATTGTTGCGCAACTTTAACCGTTTATGCAGCGCCCGCAAAGGAAGCTCTCGAAAGAAATAAATTTTCCTTGTTTTTGCAACATTTATCATTGATGCTCCGCTCCTTTTAATTATAGCGTGATGTTAGATAACCTATAGCCATCCTCGATAACTATTCAACACTAAAAGTTTTCCTGTAATTAGCGCGTTCAACCAACCAAAATCTCTTTAGCTTTATAATATTAGTAGATATATACCTACGTAGATCAAAGTGGGTAACAATTTAATTTCTTCGATATATTTGCATTAATCGCTAAAATAATCTACTTGTTTTTCCAAAAAAGGGCTTACCTCAACAGCCTTTTTTTTTCGGATGGGAAATCATCAAATGACTCCTCCCGCTCTGGGCGGACCAGGAGGCAGTGTCATACTTTTACTGACTAAACCCATCCATGTTCCTTCATCGCCCTTTGTGTTCCGGGGCCACGGTATCTCTTTAGAACAGTCCCGCAACCCCGGCAGGCATCGGCCCTTCCTATTGCTGACTCTCTTTGAGGCGCGCGTCGAACACGAACGTGCCGTCGACACGGCCTGTCGTCATGAGACAGACGGACGGCGAGCTGAGCTGAGCGGAGGTGGTGGAACGTGAGAGGGAGAGAACCTCTCAACGTCCCGGCCGCCGCGGCAGACGCCCCGGGCTTCCGGGGCAACCACGTGGCCCCCGGCCACCGTAGGCGCGGGCCTGTGGACGGTGGGCTATGGGCTAGCTCGCCGTCCGTCCGTCTCATGACGACAGGCCGTGTCGACGGCGCGTTCGTGTTCCACGCGCGCCTAAAAGAGAGTCAGCAAAAAGGAAGGGCCGATCCGCAAGGACCGATGTCTGCCGGGGTTGCGGGACTGTTCGAAAGAGATACCGTGGCCCCGGAACAAAAGGGCGATGAAGGAACATGGCTGGGTTTTAGTCAGTAAAAGTCTGACACTCCCTCCTGCTCCGCCCAGAGCAGGAGGAGTCATTTGATGATATCCCATCCGAAAAAAAAAACAAAAAATAGGCAACTGACACGGGCGAGGGTCATTCAATTCAGAAAATGGAGTGAAATAAACAACGCCGTCTATCGACCAAAATGTTAAACTGCTAAAGTATATTACCTATGCTATAATTTTTTTTTAAAGCTGGTCAGTCGATTTAAAAGTTATGACTGTGGTGAGCACAGTTTTAGTCATTGGTATCATTTTAGTTCAACAGATGTCGCTGCATGTATGTATCTTACATTTGATGATTAGCTCTTCTTGAAAACTTTAAGTTCATATATCTTTTGATAGAATTAACTGATTTCAATGAAACAAACACTAAATCATACCCCAAGTTACACACAATTTTTATGTATAAACATTGTCAGCATTGAATTCGTAGATTTTACGTGATGTGCGCACAAACAAACAGACAAACAGACAAAAATTTCAAAAATGATGGAAATGGGTTCTGTTACTTATCTTTTCACACGCTGGCTATTTTTTGTTTCAATTTCTTCAATGTACAAAAATGACTTTGGTTGGTTGAACGCGCTAATTACAGGAAAACTTTTAGTGTTGAATAGTTATCGAGGATGGCTATAGGTTATCTAACATCACGCTATAATTAAAAGGAGCGGAGCATCAATGATAAATGTTGCAAAAACAAGGAAAATTTATTTCTTTCGAGAGCTTCCTTTGCGGGCGCTGCATAAACGGTTAAAGTTGCGCAACAATCATGTATTAGGGAATTGTTCGTTTTAAAGCGTTCTAAAAAAAACCGTGATAGCATTATGTCTATCTTTCAAGGTTGACTCCACTCTCTCTAACCCTCTCTCTCTCATGTGACGCAGACGAAGCTGACTTTACTTAAATACCACCATGACCCCTGTATTATTAAATTTGTCCAGTGTTACATTTAGTTTAGTTAGTGCGTTACATTAAGTCCTACCGTAAACCGTGATTTTTCACGAGTTGTGGGACGAGTTGCCCCCTGTAGTGTTTGTATCCCTTAGCTCGTTTAGAGCCCTTGCCTGCGTGTAGTAGTGAGCCAGTGATACAGTGATAAGTAGCGATAGTGAACACTACAACCCCTAACCCGATTTTTCACCCAAAAAAAAAGAGTCATAATCCGCAGTCTTCGATCAATTATTGATCGAAGATCCCAATCATTTTTACGTAGAGTTACTTAGTTTGATATCAGAATGCTTCGTTGACGGCTTCGTAAAACGTCCATTGACACCTTGTATGAATGATGTTAGTAGTACGCAAAAAGTGGTCATTGAGGACTGAGGTGAGTGTTAAATATGTATGGTCGAACAAGCTATTTGGTTTATCCCAGATATTACATTGTAAAATGTAAACCAAATAGCTTGTTCGACTGTACATTAACACTCACCTAATGATAATTATCTTCAGGAAAATTACCACTTTTTACGTACTTAGAATTCCATTACTAATCCGCAAAGGCCTACGGAATTCTCAGAATGAATCCAATCGTCATATCCTCAAGCAGGCAACAGGAAAGGGGTCATTGCAATTGCGTTTGAATAAGCTGGTCGTATATCTTCGAATTATGACCAGTGACGTGTCGACGCGCCGAACACGACCTCGGGCGATCCGATATGCGCGTGGTTGTTACTCTTGCCATACGTACAGATTTTCAGCACAGTGTCTGAAATGCAGGGGAGGAGCTCGTGGCTAAATAATAACAGCCGCTCGGGTCCATCTTTAGGTTAAGCCGAGCTTGACTAGGTTGGTCTGTGGATGGGTGACCACCCTCACATACAGAGTTTCCTCCGTGCCTCGGAAAGCACGTTAAGCTGTTGGTCCGGCTGTCATTTGTCGATCTCTGACAGTCGTTACAGGTAGTCAGTGACCCAAAAATTCTGACAACCAGTCTTACCAAGGGGTATCGTATTACCCAGTACTAACTGGGTTGTGGAGGTCAGATAGGCAGTCGCTAGACTAGAAGCCGACCCCAGCATATTTGGGAAAAGGCTAGGCAGATGCCTAGATGAGGATGTCCGAAATGCAGGGGTAAATCTAAACCATCCGGAATTTCCACAAATGAGAAAAGTAAAGGCTGATGACGAAAAAAGAAAACTGTTAAATAAAATTAACAATTTTAACATTTTTAATAACCACTTTCTGGAACCCTGACATAGCCAGAAGGCGTCGCGGCAGACCTCGTGGAAGATGGCGGGACGAGCTGGACAAAACCAACGACCTGTGGTCCACATTAGCACTGGATCTGAGATATAAATAACTGGAAGTCATGGGAGAGGCCTTTGCCCAGCAGTGGGATGACGCAGGCTAACAGTATCAGTAATAATTTCAATAAAATTATACTGTAAATATTCAAATAAAAGAAAGGTCCAGAATTTTCTCCAAATGTCCGATTTTTTCTCCAGAAAATAATTATGGATCTGCGAACCGTAAGCGCGCATCACTTATTTTCTTTCGAGTGAGTTACCGCGTCGCATCGGGTCCGTGGCTTAGGCCCCCAGTGGTCGAGGCACCTGTGGCCAACGCCCCCAATTCGATAAATTTAATAGAAAGCAATTTTTGATCAAATGTACTGTCAGGCATAAAAATCATCATCATCTGCCTAGCCTTTTCCCAACTATGTTGGGGTTGGCTTCCAGTCTAAGCGGATGCAGCTGAATACGAGTATTTTTCATGGAGCGACTGCCTATCTGACCTCCACAACCCAGTTAGTAGGTACTGGGTAATACGATATCCCCTTTTTTGCATAGATTATCGCAGTGTCTCGTCGCGTGCTTCTTTCATTTGTTTTATAAGTATACAGTCGTTGTCGGAACACGCGTGTCGTATGATCGTGTATCTTATGGCCAAGGGTTCAGTAACGAAACCGCTTAAGGTTAGAGTATGTTGTGGACGAAAGGCCTCGTGAATTTTCATTCATTATATTCTCAGCTTTTGTAGTTAGTTGAAGTCAGTTCTAGTAGCTCCGTGAGAGATTAGTCGGTATATTTGATAGTAAAACACACAAAAGTTCAAAGACCACTTTTAGCGATAAGACCGCCCATTATAAATTTAGTCGTGGCTGGTGAAGGTACATTATTAATAGTACTATTCCGTTGTTCAAGTTGTATAATATATTTTTGTCGGAGGTGTTATTGAAAGTAAATAAATATCAAATTGTTGTTTACCTACATTTGGAGTATCTGTCAATATTGTTATCAGTTAGTCTTCTATATCTAATCGCATGAAGACAGAATCTCGGTGCTGAGATTTTTTATTTGGTGTCGTGATTTTGTGAATCATACCCAGGTGAGTGAGTTTGATTATTTTTCAGTCAATAACAAAATCCTTAATTTATCAAATTCACTGTGTTTATGAACTAGTCTAGACTAGTGTCTAGGTAAGTAGGTACCAGACTAGCTGTTGCCCCCGACCTTTGTCCGCTTGAAATTATTATAGAAATAGTATGTCCCTACCTGAAATTTCAAGGGTGTCAGTTTTTTTGCAACGGAACCTTATACTTATACCTTTTTCTAAATATATAGCCTATTAGTTACTCCTTATAACATCAGCAGATCAGCTATCTGCCAGTAGAAATCCTGCCAAAATCGGTTCTAGCCATTTCGGCGATTATCAGGATCAAACAGACAGAGACAAAAATTTTAAAAGGTAATTTCTTGCTATAAGTGCCATAGGCCATTTATAATATACATTCAATCAAAAGCTTTTATTTTGAAATTACAAACAGACACTTAATTTTATTTATTTTTCTATATAGGTATAGGTAGTTGTGTCGATTCGTTGTGTACAAACTAAACTTAATTTAGGATATTGCTATCTTTTAATAAAAGGCAGTTCGAGAAAAGGACGTCTACAGCTATGAACTAAGATAAAGATGTCAAACTATAATATGCCTTGAGCTTCACCGTGTTTTTAATCGACATGTTTTTACGTGCACCCTTCATTTGTATGGAAATATTAGTTTCAACTAAATTTGACAGCTCTAAATTACGTCCGTCTCTTTCTCGTTTTATTAGAGAAAAAAAGATAGCAATAGCCTAAATTAAGTTTAGTTTGTGCACAACAGAATCGACAACATTGTAGATTAGTATGGATTATTTATTTGATATTTGCAAACAGACCAAGTGTTAGTTCTCAACCAATAAAGCTATAGCCAGCCAACTAAGTAATCGACCTTGGACTTTGTAGTAGGTACACTCACGAGCACGAACACCAATATGTTTCAGAGTGAAAATTGTTTAAATTGAATTATTTTGCTATGATTGTGCTCCAAATAGTGGTGGTCCAAAATATAGTGACGTCATAAAAAAAAAGATTCGATTCCTCACGACCAAAAAAAATATCCGAAAGTATTCCATTGTATGAGCCTCGCGCAGGCGTGGATACAGGGGGGGGGCAATGGGTGCAATTGCCCCCCCCCTGAACCGGATCAAATAGGTACGTCATTAGCCAAGCTTGAACTAGTTTGACGGAATTGAAACTAAATATTCTAGTTCTATATCTTGTCATGGGCGTCGCCAGGAGGAGGCAGCTGCCCCTGCACCTAGAGGCTCAGGATTTTAATTTTTTTTTCTGAATTTTCCTAAAATTGCCCCCCCTTAAAGGAAATTCTGTATCCGCGCCTGGCCTCGCGGCTCATACAATGGAATACTTTCGGATATTTTTATATACATTGTACGGGAACTATAGCGGTTCCCGTACAATGTTCAAGAATCTCTAACTCGAAAACTATCATGAATCGATTCTATCTTTATTTTTACACGGCTTTTTCAAAAACGTTAACCAAGTAGGTGCATTTTTTAATCTCATTATCATCAAGACTAACAAATAGCCCTGTAAAAATCAAGACTTTTTTTTTCGGTTCCAAAACAATTTCCAAGAAACTATTATAACTCGAAACCATGTAGGTACTTTAAAACGGGGCTATTTGGGTTTTTGGGGCTATTAGGGACGACCCAGAATTTCGAACAAAAATATCGATAACTGTCGGTTGGTGTATAGTAGAAGTTATTTTACAAACTCTAGCAACACAATGATTGGCTGCTACTGAGAAATTCCTGATAGCAAAACTCAATGACATTTTGGTATATGGCACCAAATAGCCCCGTTTAAAGAATCGCGGAACATACATGGGGTATTTTTGGAAACCCCTGGGCATGAGGAGTCTAATTTTTTTATGTCTTCACTAGTGGACCATCCAGTATAAATTATGATTGTGACCGTACCTATCCACCTAAATATTGATGAGCAAGTAAAATTTCAACAAAAGTTTTGTCCTAATCTATGTTTGAAAGCCACGACCAGAAACGAGGGGTGTCATAAGTTTGAAGTGTGTCTGTGTATCTGTGCGACTGTGTGTTAACATAACTTCTGAACGGATGAACCGATTTTGATTAAGTTTTTTTATATATTTCAAGATAATCTGCCAAGCAGAAGGTCATCACCTATTTTCTGTAGTTGATGAAGAGATGTTTCTCTTTTCAATTTTTGTCAGTATTGCCCACGTTTAACAAAACGACCTGTATACGACCCACGTGCATACCACGTCATTAATATCGATTCAAAGAAGCTTTTCATACGAGCGAACAATTCGTTAGTTGCGCGCCCTAGTGACCGGTGGTCGAACTATTCAGTCAGTTAATGAGTTATAGAATGTTTATACTGTGTGAATAAAGTTGTGTTTTGAAACTGGCAAGGTATTTAGATGCTGTTCATTGGTGCAGAATTTATGTATTTTTCATATGCAGGGTGTAAGACCTCATCACGAAGCCGTCAACCAAGCTTTCTTTATATCAAATTATGTAAATTAACGCAAAAATTATTGCTGGGAAACAACTTTTTTTTTGGGGTAAAAAATCATGTTTTGTGGTAGAACTCAATGTAACGCACTCAAAACATTGTGCTGATGGATGGATTGAATATGTACGGGGTCGTGGAGGTGTTTAAAGTAAAAATCTTACATTTTAAAAACTTGTAGGTATTTGAAAAAAAAAATGTAAAAAAGTTGGAACTTTGATCCCTAATATCTCCGTAACTAGGAGGTTCCCAGGCCTACCTGGGAACCTCCAAGTTCCTAGTTCTTCACCATACCTATATGGTGTAGAACAAAAAAAATATCGCAATGACGGGGAGAACAAGTGCCTTTCGGCATCGTTAAGAGGTGTTTTACACCCTTTATTATATTCTTCTTCAACCCTTGGTCACCCAATGCTGAGTGTAGGTCTCTTCCAAATCTCTCCACTTTTGGCGGCTTTATGTCAAGGTTATTGAGTTTCTTCCGGCCACTATAATGATATCGTCTGTCCATCTAGTTGGTTGTCTTCCCACATTCATCCGTCCCGTCCGTGGTCTCCACTTCAGCACTTTCTTGCCCGTTCTTTCATCCAGCCCGTAGGCTGAATGGATTTAAGAACCGGTAAGAACAATGTTATGTGAAACTTGTCAGCTGTTGCATTCCCGCGCTAAACAGCTGTCACTGTCATCGTAATGTAGGCTAAGGTCGCGTTCCTACTTTGTAGTGAGTGACGACAGATAATCGTGTACGTGTAGTTGTAAGTGTCGTGGCTTGTGTATTTAAGGCGATTACAGGAGCTAAATTAGCAACTCTATTTGTGGTGGTTCTATCTTGGTTTGAAATACTATTTTATTAAGGTTTTAATCAACTTGCAGTACAAAGTGGTTGTTACGTCAGTGACTGCTGGCCGAATAGTGCGAAATGAGAGGTATTTTACGATTTACAAAAAATCTATTGATTGGACTAAAAAAGTAAAACACTATAATGCTAATAGGTATGTTGCTTGTAGAATTATTTGCCAAAAAATCAGAATGATCGCATGTATTTTAGTAGGTATGGTTTTTACTCGATAAAATATTTTTTTAGAGATAAGTTCGTGATTTTTTTCTATCGAATAAAGTTAATTGTAGGTATTATGTTTTCAAAACACTATCGTACTAGAGCGTATATCCTGAAGAATATCATATATTTTTCTGGTTTTGTTTATTGTAGTGAATCATATGCTTTTTTGCATTATAAAACTCGCGTTTAGCTCATGTAGTCGCCTTAAATGGAGGTGTTCACGTAAAGGAAGACGCGATTACTGTCGTCCACGACTTTTGCCAACTAAAAACCAACGATAAATGAATAGTCACGACATAGTGGGAACTCGGTCTAATATAATTATTGTTATGACAATTTATGCGATGGGCTGACCTTCGTACTACTTTTTTATTATTGGTTCAAGGTTCTGGAACATTGGTCAGAGGGTCGTCTTTACTTTGAGAATAGGTATCTATACAAATATTTTAATTGTTGTGTTCGTGGTTCGGCTAGGAATCAAATGTTGCTCCAGGATTTATTGGATTCTATCCGACTCATTAAAACAACCTTTTCTTGTTGTGCACTGTAGACGTAGATCTTTGATCTTTTTACCCGACTGCGCCAGAAGGAGGGTTATGTTTTTCGATGCATTTATGTATGTAAGTATGTATGTATGAATAATTGTTTGGCACGCTCTGTGGCCTGAACGGCCCGATGGATTTTAGCTTGAGAGGTGTCGTTAGATTCGTATTTACTGTGAGAGTGACACTGCGTATCTATATAAAAAAATGGCGGATTTCTATCGCCAAATTCAAATGACACGCTCTGCAGCCTCAACGGCTTGATAAAGGGATGAGCCCTTTATCAAGCCGTTGAGGCTGCAGAGCGTGTGTCACGAGGATTTGACATTGCCATTGCCATTGTAAAAAAAATGGGATATCCAAGTAACTAAAAAGTGTAAAATAAAAAAAAAGTGTGGGTAACAGTGTGTGTCTGTTGTGTAGAAAGTTCTAAAAATCAAGTAGCTATTAAATTCTACCTTAGAAGAAGTAGGCCAAGGTTAGAGCTAGACCCAATTACCTAGATATCGAGCTATCTAGACCCCGCGTCGCGTCGTATGAGTAATATAATAATTTTATAAGTGTAATAAGTCATGATCGCCTTCTCCGTCGTGTAGAAGCTTGTCCTTTTTTAAATTACTTAAATTAATTTTGACCCTAACTCAGCCACTTTGACGGCTTTGGTGGTGGCCTCTGACAGGTCCCGCAAAGTGCAGGTGGAACCACATTAATAGTGCAGGACAGGAGGTGAGCCATATACGAAGTATTATATTATCTGTGGCCATATACATGGTTAGTTTTGAATAACGCAGCCAAAATTTAAAATTAAGATCTAGATATCAAACAAAAAGTTCATTTTAAATATTATTGTCGAAAAATATGAAATAAAATGATAGCATTTATTTGAAAATTTCCTAAATCATAAACCTAGTGGGAATCAATGCACTTGTGTGCTGTGCATGCACCGCCTAATTTATGTGTGTGCTAACTGCTACATATCTAGGTTGTTGAACTGAATTGTGCTGTTGCAATATCCACACGTTCGCTTTTTAGTGGTGGACAGCAATTAAATTTTATTTAAAAAATGTTGTTTTTTTATTTTCATTACTTAGATCGAAAATATTATCGAATCAAAACCATCTTTGAACTAACCCTGTATCTACTTAGTTTGCGTTGAGGCACCGCAGTTTGTTTCTGCAGCGGCCCACCTGGCTTCACAATCGGTTTAGGGTCTTCCAGGTGGGCCATGGCAGCAGGTGTCCCGTTGTGAGCCTTTCTGTAACTTCGAAATAATGTGTCGGAGGGGGACGTGTAAGGAGCCACAACTTTTTGGTTGCAAAGCGTATACCGTAGGGAACACTGGTCTGAACCGCCTCCGAAGACGGGTTCCCTATCTATTTGCATAAAATTTTAAGACCTAATATAACTTGGCATACTTTTGTTACTACTAATTATATTTTCGCATAACATTATTTACGCATAACAGCTTACGCATAATTTTTTTAAGCATAATTTATCTAATCATAATAATGATTAAGCATAACATTGTTAGGCATAAATTGATTTACGCATAATGATACTAAAACATAATTTTTATAGGCATAACAAAGAAGCATAATCCTAAAATGTTAGACATACCCTAATTGGATATACCAATTTATTTTGACGATTAGAAAAAAACCATCTCTCCGAAGCAGGTAATACATATTTGTTTTGAACATAGTTGATTGTGAACATATGTGAGTTTTTTCCCTGTAAAAAGCATGCAAACAAGCATACAAGCAAACATGCAGCTTGCAAACATTTAAACAAGCATACACCATGCATGCAGCAAGCATAAAGCAAGCATGCGTGCAGCAAGCATGCGTTCAGCAAGCATGCGTGCAGCAAGCATGCGTTCAGCAAGCATGCAGCATGCATGCAGCAAGCAAGCATGCAGTATGCAACATGCAGCAAGCAAGGCGTCTGTCACGGCTCCGGCGCTGCGGGGCTCCGGCGGTCCCACGCGAGCTTATCATCGCAGATGTGTTTTACACTCACCACCACAGCTTCGGCTTGCTGGCCGGCTTCGCCGGCCAGCCTCAGCTGCGGCGGCGAGCGTTAAAACCACCTGCTCCTCAATTCGCGGGCCGCCTCGCCCCTCCGCGCCTACGCGGGCTTAAATTACACTCTAGGGGTAGGGCAGACAAGACTACGTGGAGTCGGTTTTGCAGCGATTCGTTTCTGTCACTAACTTTTGTAGCACAACTTAATGAATTTTTAATTCAAAATAAATACGTAAAAATAACTCAAATTTGATTCCGGTATTGATATTATTTGTATGCCTAAATACTATTATGCTAATAGTCATTATGCCTAGTAACATTATGCAAAATTCAATTTATGCCAAAACAAATTAGCCTTCAAGATGATTATGCCAACATAAACAGTATGGCAAAAAAAAATTTGGCAAAGTATTATTATGGCAAAACAAATTATGCCAAAACAGTTATTCCAAAGTATATTAGGAAAAAGAAGATTATGCAAAAAAAGGGATCCCCCGAAGACGATGACGGTTCAGTCTCAGACTATGGCCGCAACCAACGGATCCAGCTTCGGTAGATTCAGCGTAGGGCAGCAGCAATCTCCCTGCAGCACCCCGGATCCCTGCCAAGCGTCCTCCTCGACGCCGGAACCACGACATAGCGAAAGCGTCGGAAGGGTAGATTTCTATAAAAATGGCCTCAAAACCTCACGTGAAGAAAACACTCAGATTCAGCCTGTCCCTTTGCTGTCCTCCCTCAGCGACGCCCTAAGCCAAGGATCGTACCCCTCAGAGGGTGCCCTAAGCGTGTAGTCGCTTAGTTTGTAAGTTATTTGCCCTGGCTGTAGGCCTTACACTCAAGGCACACACAGCCCACAGGATAGGACACCGGTTATGCAGACGACAACCTCCTAGGTTGAAGTACGAGGTGCCATTCGCAAAAAAAAACATGTGAAAAAAATAATGGCCCCGTAGGTAATGGCTGCTTATTTCCGCTTACAGTATTACCGAGCCGCTCATTGCGTTAATCAAGTCATATTTCTGGGAATTGTTTATACTTTACGATGAGACATCCAATGATAATGTTATCTCTAATGTAATGAATGACCAAAATAAGTAAAAAAATGCTTTATTTTACAAAAACGAAGAAAAGGAATAAGTCGTGGTGTTATTGTGATTAAAAATTATGTGAGTAGTGTTTGCATCATACAAACAATAAATGAAATTATAGTCAGTGTTACGTTCATAGTCGTTTAAAATCTGATCACACTCTGTTCAAATTGACATTTCATAATTATTTGTATTTTAAATTGGGGTTTTATAATTATTTTATTATGTATGTCAGTAGTAATAAAACACAGCAAGAACCTTTACTACAAAGAACTTTAATGTCGATACCTATGTTTAACAAATAAATGATTCTGATTCTGGTATACCTAGCTATGTATACATAGGTATACCAGTGGACTATAGTGCACATATATAGACAAGTTCCATTTATGAATAGTACAAAATTTAGGATAGGCACGTAAGTAAATAAAAGAGAACTATACCTATCATTTGAACGATTGCGCTTCTAATGTTTTGTCGAGACATAGATTATGATTTTCTTGACTGACGCGGACTAAAGAAAAGATGACCCAATTGGGACGTTTTCCTGTCCTCACAATGCGCGCGCTAGTTACATATCTGCCTCATTTTATATTATAATTTAATTTGGTATTGGACTCAAGAAAGACGGACTAGTTTATTATTCATTAAAGTAATTGTCACTGATAACGGAATAACCCAATTATCCAATAGAACTAAGCAGTTTATTTATAGGTAATTTACTTACATATTAACGTAGATCAGTTAATTATTTCAAAGGACATATCGTGTAGGTTTGTTATGATCCCAATTACGATAAATGCATTCATTCTCCTGCGTGTAGGTATTTAAATTCCCAGTTATAAACTAAGTACCTAATTAGCTATTAGTGCGATCTTCTTATGGGACCTACACAAAACAAAACAACAAAGAAAAAATAACAAATTAAATAAAATAGCTATTATGAAGGTAGATGTAAATTATTTCTGATATGTCAGTCATTGCTCTATGACAGTAATAGATGAACTACTTGACATTTGTAGAGTTGATTAGTTGCCATTATTTTTTGTATTGCTAAAAGTACGTAAATTAAACCACAAAGTCGGGCAGATTAATTGTTCAAACTTAGTTCTAGGTCCGTAACTGACTTAAAATCGGCCCATCTCGCTTGGTGTCTAGAGATACAAAGGAACAAACATATAAATATATAGGCTGATAAACACATTATCGTCCTCCACTCGGGTAAAAAAATCGTCATCATCATCATTTCCGCCAAAAGACCACAGCTGGACATAGGCCTCCCTCAAGTGTCGCCACATTGACCGGTCCCGTGCGACTCGCATCTAGCGGATCCCTGCAACCTTCACCAGATCATCGGTCCACCTAGTGGGAGGCCTTCCAACGCATCGTCTTCCTATTCGCGGTCGCCACTCCAGAACATTCCGGCCCCATCGACCATCCGTCCTGCGAGCAATTTGCCCTGTCCATTGCACTTAACTTTGGCAATTCTACTTTGGTAAAAAGATACTCTCTTTTTCTAAGTCAGTTACCAAAATAACCGTAATCTTTTTTTTCAGATCTCACCAACACAATCAAAAACAATAAGAGTGTAGTGCCAACAAAGTTCAGTGTAACAAAAAACGGTAAAAATCAAAATGAAGTTAACATTAATACTTTGTGTGTTCCTAATGACATTGACAACTGTGCTAAGTTCTACTTACTTCTTTGGCGAGCAAACCAAGGACACAAGGATAGTGAACAGAGACAAGGTGAAATATGAAGCGATTCCTTTGAAGAAACGGATCAAGACTTATATTTATAATGGGACAGCGAAAATTAAGGTAACCATTACATTCACAAACTGATATAAAAATTACTAGCGGACGTCACGCGGTTTCACCCGCGTACTTCCCGTTCCCGTACGGGGATAAAATATAGCCTATGTTACTCAGGGTGAATGTAGCTTTCTAATGGTGTAAGAACTGTTGAAATCGGCACAGTAGTTTTTTTATTCATTACAAACATACACACAAAAATACAAATCTTTCCTCTTTATAATATTAGTGTAGATGGTAGATTATGTCTGTGGTGAAATAAAATTACCTTTAGTAGGTGGACTGGGCGTGTCACATTTTCTGGGATGGGTCAGGATCGTCTGGGTCTCATCTCCGTGAAGACGGTCGTAGTCAACCCAATAAACGCTTGTGTGACGTTTTGGAGTAGTTCCCGACTAGCCAGAGAAGGAAAAACACCGGGGCAGTTGGAAAGGAATGGGGGAGGTCTTTGCTCAGCAGTGGGACAGAACGGCTAATAAAAAATAAAAATGTGGTAGTTTGTTCCGCCACTTCTGCTCCACAGCTAAAACACTAGGAAGTAGCGAAAGGCGGGTATTTTGGGGAACTGCCATATACAGGTGGATAGGTACGGTAAACGGGGCAGTAAGGGGAGCTACCTTAACCGTTGCAGCTACACGAAAATGGTCTTAGGAGACTATCTATTACTTTTCGTGAAATGTTGATCCTCATTCACAGATTTTCGAAAAAATGTAGGTACCTACAGTTAGCAAGAATATGGCCATTTTACACAAAACATTTTTTTTTTATGCTAATCGATCCTATTTCTAATGCTGATCAAAAAGTTCTATCGGACCAACCCAGGTTGGAGTACTAAAAAAGTCATAAATTGTAAAAAGCTTTTCCCATACATTTTGTTTGAAAATTTTACCCAATATTTTTTTAATGTTAATCGATTTCTGTTTCTGATCAAAAACTCCCTCGAAATCATTGCAGGTCCTAAGAAAGAATTTGTAAATCTGAAATCCAAAAAAATATATAAGACAACTGATCACGCAGGATCAACAGGATCAAAAAAATGTTTCGTGTAAAATGGCCATTTTCTTGCTAACTGTACATTTTTTCCAAAAACTGTGAATGGCATGTAAATGGGGAAAAAGTCAGTAATAGTAATTAACGACACCTAACTTGATTCAATCTAATTTATTATTTCTATTGGCTAACACAATTTGTGCTTTATCATTTGTATGTTAGTCTGTAAGGTATATAATAATATGTATATCTATGGGCTAAAGTAGCCTGAAAATAAATGTATGTTGTTGTTGTCGGCATGTCCGAGAACCAGTTTGAAGATATGCGACACCTACCAACCCGCACTGGGCCCGGGTGGTGCATTATATAGCCCATTCCCTCTCATAGAGAGGAGGCCTGTGTCCCAGCAGTGGAAGATTATAGGCTGATTATGCTTATGTTGTTGTTGACTGCATTTTTCTGAAGTCATTCTCTCTGACTTTACAGGCAATAAGCTGCTACGACTTTCAGAACAGCGAAGCTTCAGTGAACATCACAGCAGGTGGTATCGGATACAACTACGTGGAGCTACGGCTGAAGAGTCAACGGAGTTACAGACTGGATTATGCTATTGAGATTTATGCGTAGGATTAGAATTGTAGACAGGAAGTTAGGGCGTCTCCTAGGACACGCGCTTGGTAACATTTTGACCGCCAGAGCATAAACGTTCCCTCCAGGCTAAGCCACAATTTCACCTACATTGTGTCACATATTTGTGTTGTTTGGCGTGTGTCATTGGCACACTGGGTCGGCCACCATCAGGGATTTTAATTTTGATAACACAAAAAGTTTTCGCTATGAACTCTCTAAATTCTTTCGATCTAGCTCTTGCACGTTACCTTACTAATTGAACTCATTATATCTTCTAACCCCAGACCCGATTAAATCTGTGACTTGGCTACAAATTGCGACTAATTGACGGCGAAATATGGGAGAAAGCAGATCTTCAGTAAGTGTTCTAGTTTGTGAGATATAAATGATTCCAAGCTGGGGAGACTCTCTCCAGATCGGCCACCTATAAACCCTTATATCTGTTAAACCAGTGACCGACAAATTCTGATATTTGGCGACAAATTTCGACTAAATAACGACAAGTTTGTTGTGTTATCAAAATTAAAATCCCTGATGGTGGCTGAGCCAGTGTCAGTCACACGTTTGGCGTGCACGGTGCGCGCTTGCTTGTCACGTATATGTGACAATGGCGTTCAAAAGATTAAGCTACATTTTTAAACGTCGCGCGTCGTTTACCACCTTTATCATGATACCCAAATGCGGCGGAGTCTATAAGTATAGTGCAACACAAAAGAGTAGAAATTAAATGAGGGCGCTGCGATCGCTCAGGTGGCAACCCAGTTAGTACGACCTAGCTGATCTTGATACTTGAATAGTACCTATTATTGGTCTAATAGCTATAAATAATGAGAAAATAATTATTTTATATAAGTATGTTTATTAATTCATTGCTTTCAATAAGTTCCTCATAGATAATAAATAGATTTGGTACGTAATAGTAATAAAACTACAAGTTCACTCAAATATATATTATGAGGGGCGAACCTTTCTGTGTATAGCTGGAGTCGAGAATTTCCCGCCGTTTTGCACAATTCTGCGCACTGTGCTTACAGAAACACCTAAAACAAACAAAGCATGTTATTAACATAAGCTTATAGATACAACTTTAAATTAGTGCTCTATCTTCATAAATAATATAACTGCTGTCATTCCGACGAAAAAAGTCCCGCGCAAATATGTTCATAACGTGAAAATACACACATCAAAAGTATCTAGGGATCAACATATATTTTTGCAATAACTTTTCTCCTGATTGATATTAATTAAAATTTTCTTTAAGGATTCATCAAATAAAGTGTTTTCGTTTGTCACAGTAACGATAAACCAAGTCACCTTTGCATTAATAAAGAAATTTGCCATTTTCCTAATAAAGGGATTTTTGACATTTGAACCACTAACATTAAAGTTCGAAAAAATGACTGAAAACACAGTTTTCTTTAAAATTTTATTGGGTAACTTAAACAATTAATAATCCGTGTTTCTACCGCGAACACTAACAACACAAGAACATCGGTTTGGCATACTCAAAATGAGTTCATCCAAATCACGCTGTGGAATGGCCGCCCATGTTCGTTGCAACAACAAAAAAAGGTCTTCTTGCGACTGGATACCCTCCATATTCGGCAGAGCTCTTCTCTGTAGCATATCCCATGCATGCTCAATCGGGTTCAAGTCTGGCGACTGAGCAGGCCAGGGCAGGACATTGATGTTAGCTGCGGCGAGAGTCTGTCTTACAACTCTTGCGGTGTGCGGTCGTGCATTATCATGCATTAACTGAAATAAGGGACCGATTTGCACTTGTAGAGGAACGATGACGTCTGATACAATCGTCTCAGCATAAATTTGAGCGTTGAGGTTGCCTCTGATCCAAATCAACTCAGTTCTTCCGCCGATCCAAATACCCGCCCATACCATGATGGTTCCACCACTATAAGGATGGACTTCCTGGCAGGATTTTAATCGCTGTTGGCGTCCAGGGGTTCTCCAGTGTCGTATACGTCTTGTATCCGGTCTCATACCAAAACGAGACTCATCAGAAAAGCACACGAAACGCCATTGTTCTTCTGCCCAATTTCTGTGTTCAAGAGCCCATTGATATCGAATCCTACGATTGTGCATTGCTATAGGTGGTACCCGTAGCGGTCTTCGGGAATGAAGGTTCACTTCATGCAAGCGGTTTCTGACTGTTTGGTCGCTAATTAAGTTCCCTGAAGAGTGATGAAGCCTCACGGCTAACATCATGGCGGTTATTGTTGGAGCTAAGATTTGAATGTATCGGTCTTGTCTCCGTGTGGTGCAGCGATACCGTCCTCCATGGCGCTCAGCCACGGTACCAGTGCTTCGGTAACGTGTCCAAAGTCGACTGATAACACTCTGACTTGTATTCAGAGCTAAAGCTACAGTACGTTGCCGGGAACCAGCTTCTATCATTCCCACGGCTCTAAGCATTTCTTCCCTGCTTAAATGACGTCGCCGCTCCATAATAACGTTGGTTTTAATCAGTAGTAGGGAAACAGTAGCACTAATAATGTCTTCAATGCGTTGTATGTTTTTATAGGGAAAATATTGACAGCTTATTTTCATCTTTTACTCGAATTTGATTGAGAGTTCCTGATTCAAATTATGAAATGCACCAAAAAGGATCCATATAAATTTATAAAATCATAAATTTATTACAAAGCCACATCTCAATCTCAAGAAATCCGCATAAAAATGCTTGATCCCTAGACACTTTTGATGTGTGTATTTTAAAATTGTTTCTTTCCATTAGTCGGTTGCTTCAACAAATATGGTATAGCAAAAAACGTATTTGGTAATACGCAATTAATTACATTAAATGTTGTTGCCTTACTATCAATGTTGTTAAGTCGCGCTATAACTACAAGGGTATTTGTTTATCTTAGCATAACCTCAAAAATGGTAGACAACTAATTTGTAAATACTATTTAGATCGAAAATTTTGCTCCCTGAATGTAATAATCGTTTGTAATTAACGTTTACTGCAACTTTCAATAGTTACTTACCAGTAAAATCTGCTGTACGATGGCAAACATCTTCAAAGTAGGATAGCAGCTTCCCAGCTTGTAATTCGGTCAAACACCGCATGAAAACTTAAACATTATTTCACGGGCACCTCCACGAATTACCTTATTCATGATATGTCGCTGTTTTCCTGTCCACACTCAGAAATAACACACAAAAACCAAAATTCTAATGAAAAAAGAAACCGATCGAGAAGAATTGACAGCTCAAGTACTAATTTTATATGTTGCCAGAAAATGAAAAATTTTAGTTCCCAAATATTTAATTTCTACTCTTTTATGTTGAGCTCTAAGAATGTTTTTTTTAATGAAATCGACGCTTTACGCTCACCGACTTGATTATTTTTTCTTGTTTTTGAGTGTTATTAAGAGTCTAGCACTCAAATATAACAAAAAAAAAATATTTTTATTTTGAGCGCTCCATATAGAAATAAATATGCCCGAGAAAGTTTGATTATTTGTCTCGGGGAGCGCTCAAAATAAAAATCAATTTTGTTGTTGTATTTGAGTGCTAGACTCTTACTAACACTCAAAAACAATAAAAAGTGTGTTATCTCTTAAATGTCGAATATAATGTTTTTGTTACCATAAACATTTTTTATAATTCCTTGAAGTTTTATTCCCCGCTATAAACACCAGTAACAAACATAAATGAAACAAAAAATCAATATGGATAATCGTATATTTTCTTAAAATATAAACATTTCAAAATAACATATTTTCCTTACACGATACATTCACGCCGTACCTGGTTGAAGCGATTTTATTTATAACGCAAGACAAGATTGCAAGAAATCAAGACAAGTATAACATGACATATCATTACGTTTGTAATCCCGGAAGGGTTAGGCAGAGGTGTACCTAATAGTACACCCACATTTCACCAGTTATGTTCAAGTCCCATGTAATAGGGGGCGAACCTATTGCCATCAACCGGGCTCAAATCCAGACTTCGTGGCTGCTACAGGTCGCGGCACGCAAGTCTAGCGCTGAACCAGAGCTATTGCACTCCGTGTGTATGAGATAATTACCTACCGCTTCGCGCATACCTATTGAATATGCAAGCTCTCTAGGGCTGTCGCGCTCTTGACCTTACGTCGCGTATCTACATACTCGTACTTCGTGTTTGTTAACTGTCTGATTTATTGATCATTAATCATTACTAGTGAAAATGATAAGCCGGATAAACTGTTGCTGTTAATAAATGTAGAAAAAAATTGTCTTTTTTATATTAATTTCACTGCTCCATGTCCATGCTTCCCATCAGAGTTTATTTTAAAATTACCTTCCTATTTGGTAGATTTCGCATTTATGCTGCTATTAAATTTAATAAGTACCTAATCGTAATTTTAGAGAAGGCAAGATATATATGAGACATTATAATAGAGTAAAACAATTGTAATTATAAAAGTTTTAATTAACATTTAAATAGTATTACTTACATTAAAATACAAAAATGTTGGTAGTAGGTATTTTATTTTGAGTACTTGAGGCAACCCTACCGACTGACCATTAAGCAGTGAGACGCCGAATAAAATACGCAAACGCGTGGCGTCAAGGCACAATTTAGATTGAGTGGGCCCAGTTTAGGTATTTATAATGTCGGCTTTCTTCAAGATCAAAGGAGTGCAACTTCTGTATGCTAGTACTATTATCTATTCTGTGGCTGAACGAAACGTGGAGGGGATATCTGCGCATGTTATACGACTAAAGAGCCAATCGGCGCAACGCACGCCCCAAGACATTCTTTTTTTTTACTTCTGCGCAATAACGGTCACCGCTAGACTTTCGTGCCGCGACCTGTACTGAGAAATTCTTGATGGAAAAACCAAAATGAAAATCCAAGATGGCGCCGAAGAAAAATTTGCTTTTCTTTTTATGCATGTTTACAGATAACGACGAAGTTGCTGGGTCTTGCATTGTTTAAAAAAAATCGCTCTAAATTATTTATTTTCATTGCATAGCCAAAAACAAGTGATTTAGATAAACTTAACACCGAATAGGATGATTTACAATATTAAATCCAATATTTAAAAAATTGTTGACAAAAGTAATCAGTACCATTTCATGTTTATGATCTTACTACAACAGCCCATAACGTCCACTGCTGGATCTAAGCCTCTACCATGATGGGATGAATTTGCCGTAATCTCCACGCTTGGCAGGCGGATTGGAGATCGCAGTGATGAAAGACTAACAGAAAACGCTGCTGCCCATTCTCTGGTCTACGGAGGCGCAAGGTGTTCTGCCTCAGACATTAGTCGCCTTATACGACACCCGTCAGTGTTACGGGTTGGTTCTATTCTACTCTGCCGGATACCACACGGCTATGCGGCGGTTTATGATCTTAAGTAATGTTTTTTGAAGATCTTTTTTTTTTATACAGCATGTATCAGAAACGTATGATCATATTTAAAGGTGTATTCCTATTAGTACACCTACAAAGTCTCATGTAATAGGGAGCGAGCCTATTGCCATCAACAGGGCGCAAATCCAGACTCCGTGGCTGCTACTGAAAAGTTCCTGATGGAAAAACCCAATAACACTTTGCCCGACCTGGGAATCGAACCCAGTACCTTATACTCAGTAGTCGTACTTGCAACCACTCAACCAACGAGGCAGTCTGATTAAATATGAACACATATTTTTAATACATACTCTAGCTGGTGCCAGTTAAGATGAGAATAGCGGTCATTGCCCTTTCCCTAATATCTCTTCGTACGAACCAAAACAAATAAACCGTGTATCGTTTTTCTTTACAAAAAATGTTAAAGATCACGATAGATGACGATTCAAGACTTGAACAGGCTTATTTTTGGTTTTCAAAGTTAAGAAGTTTAAAAAATTTAGGTGGGTCAATGACCGCTATTCTCACTACAACTGGCACCAACTACACTGGCCTGCAAAAATAAGTATCACACTTTTAAAATTTATTTTTTTCTAAACTCTGTAGAAGTTAGAGATTTAAAATAAATAACGTTTTATAGCAATTTTTATTACCTTTAGTAGTTTTTGTGTACAAAATTAAACTCTTTTTGGAGTCTTTTTTGTTCGAAAGTATCTTGTGTACAAGACTTATAAAGTAATTGCAATTTTAAAAGTGTGATACTTATTTTTGCAGGCCATTGTATATTTTACGATTTGATTTTAAGGTTATCAGTACTCGTAAGACCTCAGACATGACCCCAGTTTACGCTACAAGGGTTCCGTACCAATTAATATTATAACTTAGACAAAAGTAGTAATTATTACACTCTTGTGATACGAAACGCTAAAAACCGGCCAAGTGCGAGTCGGACTCGCACACGAAGGGTTCTGTACCATTGACTATATTTAGTATTTGTTGTTATAGCGGCAACAGAAATACATCATCTGTGAAAATTTCAACTGTCTAGCTGTCACGGTTCATGAGATACAGCCTGGTGACAGACAGACGGACAGACAGCGAAGTCTTAGTAATAGGGTTCCGTTTTTACCCTTTGGGTACGGAACCCTAAAAAGGATCAGATGGGACTGCATAAAAGTAACAAAAATGAATTTGGTCCACGTTTCATAGAAAAACATAACCTAAACAATATAATAATAATAACATAATAATATGCACCGTACCTACATAAAAAAATAAACGAGAAATATTTTGACTCGACTAAATCTTAGATTAGTGTTGCAGGTTTATGATTAAAAATAACTATCGGTTAAGTGTTGCTAGAGTGATAAATAAATAGAATAACCTCCTTTTTTTGAATAAGGTATAGACTTGACCTTGACTGAAATTTGAATTTAAAATATTATATTATTGGTTACGATATTTTGTGTTAAGGTGAAAGCGCCGAGTAGCTCACGAAATTCAAATTTTCTTAATTTTCTTCAATTTGCCGGCCTGTGTTTGGCTGTATGTACACACATCAAAAAAAGTTTGTGATCACTAGCATAAGCTAGGAGCTAGCTAGGAGGAGCTCGTGGCTAAATAATAACAGCCGCTCGGGTCGATCGATAGGTTAAGCCGTGCTTGCCTAGGTTGGTCTGTGGATGGGTGACCGCCCATTACATACCGAGTTTCCTCCGTGCCTCGGAAAGCACGTTAAGCCGTCGGTCCCGGCTGTCATTTGTCGATCTTTGACAGTCGTTAGGTAGTCAGAGGCCGAAAAAGTCTGACAACCAGTCTTACCAAGGGGTATCGTATTACCCGGTACTAACTGGGTTGTGGAGGTCAGATAGGCAGTCGCTCCATGTAAAATACTGGTATTCAGCTGCATCCGGTAAAACTGGAAGCCGACCCCAACAAAGTTGGGAAAAGGCTAGGCAGATGATGATCACTAGCATAAGCTGATATAATTATTTAAATTGAACTTTATCAAGAAAAAAACTTTGTTGTTTTCTTTAAATAGAAATACCCTGTTTGAAATTAAAATATAAAACTATTTTTATCTACACTTCTACACTAATATTATATAGAGGAAAGATTTTTATTTTTGTGTGTATGTTTGTAATGAATAAACTCAAAAACTACTGCGCCGATTTAAAAAATTCTTTCACCATTAGAAAGCTACATTCACTCTAAGTAACATAGGCTATATTTTATCCCCGTACTACCACGGAAACGGGAATTACGCGGGTGAAACCGCGTGACGTCCGCTAGTTTTTTTTTATAAAAACGTAACAAAAAGATTTCGAATTTTCAAAGTGATCACAAACTTTTTTTGATGTGAGTATATTTAATTATATCATATTAAAATATATTCGTGGCCGTGACAAATATAGCTTTACACAATCATAATCATCATCATCGGTCATTTAATCCAAAGACATTCAAATATTTACGAGCGATAGACGGGACAAGACGAAGCACCTACAAATCAACTGAAAAAAGTGTTCCGCGCAACAGCGGCAGCACGTATACACGCAGTGACGCAGAATAAAGGCAATACGACCCAATTGGGTCGTTTTAGAGTCTTCAAGATAGCGCGCTCACAACATATCTGTTTACTAGAATATCATTGGGCGCGGATAAAACCAAAAAAATAAAGCCGTGGTGACGCATGCATGACGTTGGCGATGCATCGCCAACTGTCAAGTTTCAACCCAGCCCGAACAATTCCGAACATTATCGACCTGTTGAAGCAGCTTAAGATCTACATATTCGCGCCACGGTTTACAACAAGCCAGCTGGTCTCGGGGCACAGCGCTGGGTTACAATCTCGTGACTTCGAGTTCGACCCCAGTCATTTTCTTTTTGTGAATCGAGTAATTTTGTTTTAATTTTTTTTATTGTATGTGTTTGTTTTTTAGATTGACTTTTTTTTAAGCATATTACTTGTACAAAATAATTTTGATGTTTCAGATCTGCCAGGCGTCCCGCGACGGCTCATTTTTTTGTATGACATTATTCCCGATGTCCGTTCTACCTCATTCTTATAAATCTCTTTGTTTTAATCTCATCGAATGACTATTTCAGGAAAAAGTAATTCAATTTTAATCATCTGAACGTAAGAAAATTTTAATTACTAATCCGCGTAATTAATACTAACCAACCGCTTCCACCTTAAAAAAGTTACATGAACTATATTTTTATACTGCACCTAATAAATTACAGTTAAGCTAAAATGCATAGATAACAATAAAATGCTAAGAATGTTGAAAATATATGCTGAAAAATATTAATAATCTAAACATATTAACATGAATAAATGTATGATTAGCTATATATTTACTAAAGGTTCGTTTAAAACCATTCAGTCAAAAAAAAAAAACTGCATATTACTGTAAATATGACTATATTTGTTGCTTTTCACGAGCGGGTGACATTGCAATTTAAACCTTACATAAATGGCATTAGCTCGTAATATGCAACGATTATGCTCACCTGTCATTGTTCAAAAACAAATGAACTAATGACTTGTTCTTTTTAATTCTAAACGCTTTACAATAAAATCATAATTATAAACAATAATAAAAAAATATTATTACACGACTGAATCGACGAATTTGTAGGACACTGATCGAATTTGTCGGATTATCATTTGTCTAGTCTTTTCCTATGTTGGGGTCGGCTTCCAGTTTCACCGCATGCAGCTGAATACCAGTATTTTACATGGAGCGACTGCTTATCTGACCTCCACAACCCAGTTAGTACTGAGTCATACGATACCCCTTGCGATTTACGATACCCCTTACTGGTTGTCAAACTTTCGAGATTCTATCAGTAAAGAAAGGCTTTCAAAGATAAATCTATGAAACTATGGATTATTTTGATTCCAGAGTTTTGAGAAAGTAGTTAGAAAGCCACTAAATGACGGTTGCTGTCGAGTTTCAACATTATGACATAACATGACGCCCCAATAGAACACCCACATGTTGCCAGTTATGTAATAGGGGCGAACCTATTGCTATCAACCGGGCACAAATCCAGACTCCGTGGCTGCTATTGACAAATTACTGATGGAAAAATCCATCAACACTTTGCACGAACCGGAAATCGAAACCAGGACCAACGCTCAGCAGGCAGTCAAAATATTTTATCTAGAATACGTCAGTTTATATAGATGTCGCCACAGTTTAAATCGATCTTGCACCAATAACATACTATCCGAATATCGTCAGTATCCCAAAGTATCCGTCCATCCGAATATCCGTCAGTAACCCAAGGTATCCGTCCATCCGAATATCCGTCAGCATCCCACAGTATCCGTCCAATCCTTCAGTTCAATACATCTCATGGAATATTCAGTGTATAGTACAGTATAATAGTTTAACATAAGTATATTGTAATTATTGGCATTCCTTGAGCACTTGTAACGATTTCCTGAAGAGCTCCTGTTGGGAGCGCGCGTGTTTGATCTCTAGCTCGGCGAGGTCCAGGAGACTGGAAGGAAACAAAGAAACTTATAATATTTGTTAGTCAAACAGAGGTCTCACCAGGCCTCTGACGAAGTTTTCCTTCACCGAAGCAAGTGATAATAGGCTAGTTTCCACCATCAATAAATTGCAAATCCATTTAGTCCGTCAGTTAGAGTATTGGAAAATAATGGACACGTATTTTTTGTTTTTGGAAATCAGTGAATATTGACAGAGATAAAACGCATCAAAACTCGGGAGTGGCGGCTCGTAATGTCAGAACGCATTAAAAATAAATACCACGGCGTGACGTATTGAGAATTTTAAAAGCCTTGTATCAGATGTCATGGAGTGTTCACACATTGCGCGTTTTTTAACACGTATTTTTACTAACATTCACGATTATGGTGTAGATTGAGCCATTCCTGATTAATAGTATAAAATGGAATTATTGACAGGACCTAACTCGAGAGTGGCGCCATCTGGTGAGCTCTTACACATGTAAGCTTTATATTTACCTTTTCTTAAAAGCCGCTACTCTTCTGGTACGGAAGTCGATAAGTTCCTCCCGCGCGCGCGCTGACAGCTGCTCGAATTTAGCGCACGCGTCAGCTTGCGCTTGTTCCGCCTATAATGGAAATAATATCGTTGTAAGTTATGTACAATGGAGTTTGTGGCACTAGTGTGGCACTGGCTTTAGAAGATACTACAAAATACAATACAGGGTGGAATTTGTCATCGGTTTTTTTTTTTCAAATATGCTGTTTTCTACAAAAGTGTACCTACATACATGGTCAAAATGTGTGGAACAGCTGTTTTTTTTTACTTTCTTTGATTTTTTTCTATTTGGGGGGTGTTATCGATGCCCCTCCCACCCTGTACAGAATAGTAGATTGTATCATAAGGGAGCAAAATAATATTTTTACGGCGAGGGCGCTTTTTTGAATCCAGAGCGAAATGAGGGATTATCCCGAGCGTAGCGAGGGATTCTTCAGTAGAATCCTGAACGTAGCAAGGGATTCAAAATATGTCGCCCGAGACAAAAATATATTTTGCGACCGAGTGATACACTCTACTTTTCATCACCCACTATGAGAAAATAAAAGGCCCCTCATAATTTATACACTGTCACTTGAAGAACTCATTTTTCAAAACAAAACCATGAATTTCTAATAATCCGTGAAAATTTACGAAAATGCGGGCTGTAGTTCGCACGTTTTTAATTTGATTTCTTTTTTATTATTCAGCCTTCGGGCGGGACTATGGGCCGTCGTACCAGCCAGTCTTTATTCAAACAATATTTGCGTTCGATTTATTTGGCGCTGAACACTAAGATGTTCTAAATTCAAAAAGTGCGCGGCAAAGATAATTGCGGCGCACTTATAAAGAGGAATAAAAACTCATTACTGCCCGCTAAAAGTTTCTTATAGAAAACACTACCTTTGGGTGCACTTAAAGGTGAACCAAGTCGTCCTTTTCGAATAGATGGGATGAAAAAGTCTTTTAATCAACCATTTGAATGTCTACGCATTTTAACCTTTTTTTAAACGCCAGAGTACAAACGCACGCGCGCACCCTCCACGCGAAGCCACAATTTCACCTTCCATTTTGTCACATTTTTGTGTCGTTTGGCGTACAGGGCACGCGCTTTCTTGTCACGTATGTGACATTAGCGTTCAAAAGATTAAGGATTCCGTACCGTAGAATCATTTGTTTAAGTTGCAATTTGATAAGCATCTACTGGTCTATCTACATCCTCGTACCAAAGGCTAGTATAAAACTACGTAAAGTAGATCAAAGCGAGGGACTTTGAAGATCCCTTAGCCAAAGTGGTGATTAACGCTCTCAGTATAAGAATAAGTCTTTGCCGAGCAGTAAGATACAGACTGATAGTTATTTTGTATTTTTTTCTATATGGTGGGTGCGTTTACAAACACGAATCTCATACTAACACAAACATGCACAAAAATCACGAAGGACAAATTCGCTATATAGAAAAAACTAGCTGACCCACGCAACTTCGTCTGCGTCACATAAAAGAGAAACAGCTCACAAATTTTCATTTATGCTCCGCTCCTTTTGGCCGCAGCGTGATGTTATATAGCCTATAGCCTTCCTCGATAAATGGACTACCCAACACTGAAAGAATCATTCAAATCGGACCAGTAGTTCCAGAGATTAGCGCGTTCAAACAAACAAACAAACTCTTCAGCTTTATAATATTAAGTATAGATTACTACAATTTCAATAAGTTACACATTTATATTTCCTGGGTTTTCACTCTGGGCTGTTTTTTTTTTGTAATGTTGCAGTATTACTTTACTGAAGATCTTATTTTTCTCCAAAATTAAGTAAACCCTGATTTATTTTTTTATAATTGACAATGTTTATGTACAGCTGTGCCCCGCGACCCTCGTCCACGTGAAATTATTATTTTCCTATATGAATCGGATTTTTTTTATTAATTTTAAAGGTGTTTTCATTTGATTGATCGGCACTCATCGCATACAGACGTGCACATCAATGCAGTATTAAAATAAATAAATTAACGCTTGCATTAAATTTTGACCCAGTTTAAGTGCATTAGCTTGATATAACAAAACAACGTAGGAAGCGGTTTTTCAACTCAGAATAATGGACTGACTGGATTATAAATAGTTGTTATAATCTGAAAAATGGCTAGCAGCCCCTTTAATCGGAGTGGGATGACACCACGCAGCCCTCCGTCGACTCCAACACCGAGACCTCCTCAACAACAAAAGCAGCACCAAGAGGAAGCCGTTGAACCAATCAGTACTGCGGAGATTCAGAACTGGTTGGGGACCATTGAAGACCACTTGAATGAGGTGTTTTGTATTGCTTCTGAGGGAAAACTAAATTCTGAACAGAAGCAAAGAATTGGCAATCTCTGCCGAAAAGTTGGGCATGGTGTCTCACAATTGGCTGTTCAATACCAGTCGCTGAAATCAAGAGCCCTACAAACACATACTGCCTTGAAAACTATGACCGAAGCTCGAGACCTAGCAGACTGTCTAGCAGAGATGAACCGTACGATTCAGGAGTCCTGTACGAGGCAGGCTGCAGCCCCTACATCTTTTGCCGATATGGTGAAGAAGGGATCTAGCAGTTTTATTCGCCCTAACAATCTTAGCTCCGTGGCGATTTTTCCATGCGACAACACCAAGACCAGTGATGAAACCAAGAACATGGTACAAAAAATCATATGCCCTGGTGAAATGAAGCTGAAAGTACGAGGCGTACGTAAAATAGGAAAAGGAGGCCTTATCGTTAGCACTGAGACCAAGGATGACCTAGATAAGCTCAAACAGAAAGTCCAAATCGCTTCGTCAGGCCTTACCGTCGACGAACCTCGGAAGCGCAAACCTCGCATTATTGTACTTGGAGTTCCCGCATCAATGGCCGAAAATGAGGTTTATAAATGCATTTACGACCAAAACATAACGGACAAACTGCCTATGACTCTAGATACATTTATGACCTCAATTAAACTTAGCCACAAATCTGGAAGGAAAGATGCTGAGAGCTGTAATTATATAATAGAAGTTTCAGCCGTCATTCGCAAGGCCCTCATCACGCAGGAGAGATTATTTATAAATTGGACGTCCTGCCCGGTACGAGACTTTACACTAGTAACGAGGTGTTACAAGTGCCAGCAGTACGGTCATGCATCCAAGACATGCAAGGTCGCTGTCCCGACTTGTGGCCATTGTGGTGAAGAAGGACACTCTAGCCAAGACTGCGCAAAAAAAGCTGATGATCCAAAATGTGCTACATGCTTGCGCTTTAAAAAACAAGCCAACCACAAGACGGGAGACGCAGTTTGTCCAGCTAAACTTGCAGCCGAATACAGGTACATTAACTCTATTGACTATGACGGCGCCTAAGAGCGCCACATATTTGTTTAAATCTTAGTCGTAATTTATTGTTGTTATTTTTAAGTAGAATGGATATTAATTTAATTACCGATATAGATAACTCATTTCTGACCGAGTCAAAGTCATGTGAGGTTGAGGACTGCAATCAATATCTTTCCCAGTATCAAAAGTCACTAACCATACTAACCCAAAACATACGAAGTATTCATAAGAACATAGATAGCTTTAACATTTTTCTTCATAGACTTAACTTTAATTGTGATATTATGGTTCTAACAGAATGCTGGCTCTCAAAGCGCCACGATAACCTCCCGGCAATACCAGGGTACAACTTATTGTACACTAAAATTAACCACAATCAAAATGATGGTGTCGTTGTCTTTGCAAAGGAATCATTAAAGGTCAAAGTCGAAGAACCTGATCTACAAGATTGTATTAGTAACTGCCTTATCATCAAAATTGGTACAACTACAGCGATAATTGCTTTGTATAGATCCCCTTCCGCAAGAAACCTAACCTCTTTCCACAGTTGCCTTAACCAGATCTTTCAATCACTTAGCCCATTTAACAATGTAATACTAACAGGTGATATTAACATTAACATTGGCTCCGAAAACTGCGACGCAGGGATACAAGATTACCTTAACATCTGCTCATACCATGGTTTTCTGCCTGCTCACACATTGCCTACTCATCAGAGCGGTTCTTGCCTCGACCATATGATGATCAAAACCACTTATTCATTTATTACGCTTGTTACTAACTCAACAATAACCGACCACCATTCTGTCTTATTAGCCGTAAATTTAACGCTGCCTAAGCAAAATCGCCCCCAGACAAAATCTAAATTAAACATAACAAAACTCGAATATGATTTACGCAGCATTGATTATAGCTTAGTTTACAATACTGCTGACGCTAATTCAGCTTTATCGTACTTAATAAAACATGTCCAACAAGCAATTTTGCGTAATACGACAGTTGTGACAACAAATAATCGATTTCATAATATTAAACCTTGGATTACTCCTGGACTAATTCGATGCATAAGGCACAGAGATAAACTTCATCAGAAAACTAAGAAATTCCCTGATAATTTAATAATTCTAAACACCTATAAAAGATACAGGAATTTCTGCAACAATCTCCTAAAGAAGCTTAAAAATAATTACGAAAAAAATGAATTAAATAAAGCAGGCAACAATACCAAGCAAATTTGGAAACATATTAAAAACGTTACCTACATGACTAAACAACGTGAATCAAATTCGAGGTTACTGCTTACTAATCCTTCACCCCTCTTATCAGCTAACAAAGTAAATAACTTTTTTGTTAATGTTGGGAAAACTTTGGCCGAAAAGATTCCGAAACATTGCTCCCAACCTTTTTTCCAAAAACAGAACAACAACCTGAAGTCATTTGCTATGCTGGATACTGACGAAAACGAAATATCCCGAATAATATTTGGCCTTAAAGATGACTGTGCAGTTGGATGGGATAATATAAGCAACAGGATCCTTAAACTCTTTAAGCATTTATTGGCACCTCCCTTAACGCATATATTTCGAATCTGTCTTTCCAAAGGAATTTTTCCTAACTGTCTTAAAAAGGCTGTTATTATCCCTATCTATAAATCTGGAGACAGGGACTTGGTTAATAACTATAGGCCAATATCATTACTCCCCTCAATTTCAAAAATACTAGAAAAAATAATAAACAGCAGACTAGTTAGCTTCCTGGAAAAAAACAACATCTTGTCACCAGCGCAATTTGGCTTCAGACCCAAATTATCCACAGCCGATGCGGTGCATAGCCTTACCAATTATGTCTCAGAAGAGCTGGGCAAGGGGAACCAGGTCATGGGAGTCTTCCTTGATTTAGCGAAAGCCTTTGACACTGTCTCCGTTTTTGTGCTTCTAAGAAAATTAGAGGCCATAGGAATAAGGGGCACGCCGCTGACATTGCTGGCTGACTACTTAAACGACCGATACCAATGTGTTAGGATTGACAATTTTACGAGCGATGAGCAGAAAAATACTGGATTTGGTGTTCCCCAGGGAAGTATATTGGGCCCTACCCTTTTCCTGGTTTATATTAACGACTTGTGTAACCTAAATATCGAGCATGGCAAAATCATATCATATGCTGACGACACGGCGCTAATATTTTCTGCTGGAAACAGTAGCGAACTGTTTCAAAACGCTCAACTTGGCTTTAATACTGTGACTAATTGGCTTCAAAGCAATTTACTAACACTAAACGCTGACAAGACAAAATACATTCACTTCTCCATGCGCAAGCCTCAACTTAACACTGCTAACTTCCATGTATATGCCCATCAATGTGATAATCGGTCAATCAACATGTGCAATTGTCCTTCTATCCTCAAAACCAATAATATTAAATACTTAGGGGTTATAATAGACGACACACTCTCTTTTAGGTACCATATTGAAAGTCTAGTTAAAAGAGTGCGCAAATTAATATATGTATTTAAAAAAATACGAACTTTTGCAGATTCTAAATTAATCACACAAGTTTATTTCGCCCTATGTCAATCCATAATTCATTACTGTATCATTTCATGGGGTGGCGCAGCAAAAACTATCCTGCTTCCCCTTGAAAGAGCTCAAAGAGCAATTTTAAAGGTAGCAAACTTCCATCCCTTTTACTTTCCCACAGATCAGCTGTATAAATCCTGCAACGTGCTGACTGTGCGCCAGCCATTCATTATGCACTTAGTATTAAAACAGCACACCATGCTCACGTACAATGCTGACAATACTAACAAGAGACGGAATGATATAGTATGCATTTCTAATACAACCTCCAAACATGTCTTTGTGGAAAGATTTTTTACATTTTTAGGCCCTTTTCTGTACAATAGATTAAATAGAAAACTAAGTATTTATAAGTTAAACTATTTTAGCTGTAAAAAGTCTATTATAACTTTTTTACAACCTATCACCTATGCACAGACAGAAGATTTACTTGTTGTCTGCAAGTAAACTGCTGACACATTGTTTGTTTATAGTTGTAATTTTAGTCATTTCCTTTTCTTTCATTGTTAATTTATTTATTTTAAGTAGATATTTATGCACCTCCTAGCCTGAAACACAGGTTCCACCTAGTTCAGGCAATAAGCAACAGTGCTCTATTTTATTTGTTAAGATACTTAATTGTAAATGTGCCCCTTTTTATAAATAAACGATTTTATTATTATTATATTATATTATTATATTATTTTTTTGCTCAGAACTCTTATTTTGTTTCTATCATAAAAAAGTAGCCTTAGCTACTCCGTATTACATTAGCTATCTGCCAGTGAAACTCCAATCAAAATCGGTCCAGCCGTTTCGGAGGTTAGCCGGAACAAACAGACAGATAAACATTTAAGAAATGTTATAAAGCACTGTATATACTTTCATATGCATTCATAGTAAAAACCTGTTACTTTGAATTACAAACAGATACTTAAATTTTATTTATTTGTATAGATACAACTACACTGCACACTTATACATTCTAATACACAAATACGTCACAATTACTACCCAACTACACTACACAAAATACACAGTTTCTACACATAACAAGCGTGTTTAGTGATTACCTCTTGTACTTCCATTGGCTGCGTATTGCACAGAAAGATTACTCGTCAAACATTTGTCATATTGGGTACACATTGGACCAACGATGGCCAATACAGAGCATTTCAATTAAGAATAGGACTGACCTGGCGCCATATTGTGACTTAATCGATTTGACAGTTATGACAACTGTCAAATCGATTAAGTTTAGTAGGATCAACAAAAGAGATATTTATGTTAATAAAATTATTGATTGCAAAAAAAAGCAAAGAGGTTATATATTTAAATTTTAATTACATTGTATTGGCCTTAAAATAGGTAGGTAAAGCCTGTACGGGTACCAATACAGAACGAGAGTTTAATATTACAAAAAAACCGGCCAAGTGCGAGACGGACTCGCGCACGAAGGGTTCCGTACCAATTATTATAAAAAAATCACGTTTGTTGTATGGGAGCTCCCCTTAAATATTAATTTTATTCTGTTTTTAGTATTTGTTGTTATAGCGGCAACAGAAATACATCATCTGTGAAAATTTCAACTGTCTAGCTGTCACGGTTCATGAGATACAGCCTGGTGACAGACAGACGGACAGACAGACGGACAGACAGCGAAGTCTTAGTAATAGGGTTCCGTTTTTACCCTTTGGGTACGGAACCCTAAAAACAAACATAGTCGCTGGCATAAATATACATTTTTTTTTTTTTGCATATCATTCTTATGGGCAAGAGTATGATCAATGATGATTCTTTTCAAGTAACAGTTGACAGATCAAGGTCATTCATATTCTTATTTGAAACGCATCAGACGCCCAAAGTTCTCCTAACCGAACAGACAGATATGTATGTAGTCGGGGAGTTTGTTCTTCTTTCCACCGTAAGGCGCTGTCAACACCAAAATCGCGCACACTGTCTATTTGTATGGGAGTAAACGAGACGTCACTATTACTGGGCGGCCAGGTTTTAGGAGAAAATAATGAATAAATGTTGAAATAAAAAAAAAGTATGGATTATTTGTGAAATATGACTCGTTAGCGGTTTAGGTATGAATATGTTGACTTCATGTTTTTAATTGCAGACCCATACGTCAAAAAAATAAAGGCATAGAACCGTTAATGATGATTTTAAGACCAATCATCATCCTATTAATGTTCCCACTGCTGGGACACAGGCCTCCTCTCTATGAGAGGGAATGGGCTATTAATCCACCACGCGGGCCCAGTGCGGATTGGCAGATGTCACATGTCTTCGAATTTTTTGGTTCTAGGACATGCCGGTTTCCTCACGATGTTTTCCTTCACCGTTTTGAGAGCAGTGGTGATGAATTAAATTACACAAAGTAATGCGCCTGCCTGGGTTCGAACCCACGACTTACTGTTCGTAAGTCGGGGCCGCCACCACTGGGCCACCACTGCTCTCACGACTAATCCTAATCTAAGACAACTTTGCAATTATTTTCTATCGAGCCGATTTCGTCCAAATGTGTATCGAGTTCGTCCAAGGTGTTTGAAATATGATGAATATTATCTTTTTTTTTTGACGTGCTAAAACAAATAGTTTTTCTTTAAAAACTGCTTAATTAACATCAATTTCAACAAATTAGGTGTTGTCAGCCCCTTAAATACTAAGAACTGGTGAAGGGCGGACGTTTCGGTTGACAGTCTCATGTAATTTTGAGATTTTTCGTTCTTCTAGGGAATTACTCGTTGAAATATCAAGGCAACAGTCCAAATCATTAGTAGTTGGTTCAATATGTACCCAGCATTAAACGACACTCAATTAGTAAAAATAACAAATGTGAATAACATTTAAATCACAAAAACACTTCACAAGTGCCAAATAAATTAATAAAGTTATGTTTGTTGGCTCATAAAACTATTAAAACGAATGATTATTGAGGTGAAAACGTCAGAGCAGCCCGCGAAATTGAGATTTTCTTACGTTTTTTGCAATAGCGGAGTATGCATGTATTTTTTTCTTCACTTAAATCAATAAAGTACAGTACTATCAGCCCAAGAAAATAATTAAAAGTTAAGTTCAACGACTGCTTGTCGCTCAAAAAAAATATTAAACTTCTACAATTTTCTACGACAGTACAAACGCCCGTAACTGTCGCGGCCGTTCATGACATAGCGGTTGTCGTCATTTCCCTCTTTCTGCCTTGTTTACATCTAAGTTTTTACCCTATAAATAATCATTTCACTAAATGTATGTGCTTTATTCAAGCAAACATTGCAATAACAATATTATAATAACATCTTGGGGAAACTTAAATAGTTTTCAAATAAAAGTGTTTCTTTGTCACATAACATTTGATGTCACTACCGGCAGAGCTATTGCACTCCGTGTGTAGGCATGAGATAATTACCTACCGCTTCGCGCATATTGAATATGCAAGCTCTCTAGGGCTGTCGCGCTCCAGCCGTGCGTAACTGCGTACGTACGCCGCGTTAATTTTTCGCGCTCTTTTGACCTTACGTCGCGTACCTACCTACTCGTACTTCGTGTTTGTTAACTGACTGATTTATTGGTCATTAATCATTACTAGTGAAAATGACAAGCCGGATAAACTGTTGCTGTTAATAAATGTAGAAAAAAATTGTCTTTTTATTTAAATTTCACTGCTCCATGTCCGTGCTTCCCGTCAGAGTTTATTTTAAAATTACATATTTGTTAGATTTCGCATTTATGCTGCTATTCAATTTAATAAGTAATCGTAATTTTAAAGAAGGCAAGATATTTATGAGACGTTATAATAGAGTAAAACAATTGTAATTATAAAAGTTTTAATTAACATTTAAATAATAATACATTAAAGTACAAAAATGTTGGTAGTATTTTATTTTGAGTACTTGAGGCAACCCTACCGACTGACCATTAAGCAGTGAGACGCCGAATAAAATACGCTAACGCGTCGCGTCAAGGCACAATTTGGATTGAGCGGGCTCAGTTTAGGTATTTATTATGTCGGCTTTCTTCAGGATCAAAGGAGTGCAACTTCTGTACGCTAGTACTATTATCTATTCTGTGCTACCGGCAACGATGCGTTTTGAATTTGCGTTCCGTTTCACCAAAAACACGGTCCATAAAATATTAAATTGTAAAATAAGTGTTGTATTAGAAAGATAAACAAGTGTACCACAATGTTTATATGAACCAATACAAGGCACTTTTAAGGAATAAAAAAAGTTTTGAATTTCTTACATATTCCCTATTTGCAGGTCAGTGGCATGCCCTAGAACCAAAATATTCGAAGACATATGACATCTACCAACCCGCACTGGGCCCGCGTGGTGGATTATAGCCCATTCCCTCTCATAGAGAGGAGGCCTGTGTCCCAGCAGTGGGAACATTAATAGGCTGATGATGATGATGATGAGGTCAGTGTCAGGTTGTATGTTGAACAGTTTAATCCCATTGAATGACTATTTTATTTAAATTAAATTTGATTAAATAAACTGAGAGGCATATTGTATTGATGATTTTAATGACTATATCTCTGTTGCTTTACATACCGTTACTCCCGTGCCTCGGAAAGCACGTTAAGCTGTTGGTCCCGGCTGTCATTTGTAGATCTTTGACAGTCGTTACGTTACTGGCTCGAAAGTCTGACAACCAGTGTTTCCAAGGGGGATTGTATTGCCCAGTACCAACTGGGTTGTGGAGGTCAGATAGGCAGTCGCTCCATGTAAAATACTGATACTCAGATGCATCCGGTTAGACTGGAAGCCGACCCCAACATAGTTGGGAAAAGGCTAGGCAGATGATGATGAAATCTGTTTTGCCATAAATGCCATATTCGTTACGATCGCGAATCATATTTCAATCAACATACAACTTGACATTAACCTGCAAATTGCAAAAAAACGTACGAAAATTTGGAATTTCGCGGTCTACTGGCGTTTCCCTTAATAATCTGTCTAAGTCCGGTGTTCAGAGTCCAGTCCGTTCGGATTGTTCGCACCTATTTGCAAAAAAACGTACGAAAATTTGGAATTTCGCGGTCTACTGGCGTTTCCCTTAATAATCTGTCTAAGTCCGGTGTTCCAAGTCCAGTCCGTTCGGATTGTTCGCACCTTAAGAGTGTCCCTACATAGTCTGTCAACATTATATTTACAGTTTACTTACCGCATGAACATCCTTGTTCTTCGCTCTGGCTTTTTCGAGATTTCGGTTAGCAGCCTCATACGCGGCTAGGCATCTGAAATTAAGACAAGCTTATATTAAAAAAAAAAAAATGGTTGTCTGTAAAATCTGTTTACGGACGATAATTTTTCGTGACAACGTAATTTTTCATGATATTATGTGATTATAACTTAAAAAACAAAATTTCATCCCCCTTTTCACCCCCTTAAAGATTAAAATTCTAACAACACCGTTGCGTTACCTTCCAACTTTACGCCTAGATAATTTTGTGATATTTACTTCAAAAATTAAGGACTTTCCATACACAACTTCATCCCCTTTTTTAATCGTTTGGGGGGTGGAATTATGAAAAACGCTGAGACATGTGTAAATTAATTTTTAATCGTCACCCTAAACACAAAATTTTAAGATGTTAGCTTTAAAACTGACGGACTTTCATACAAACTTTCACCCCCTATTTACCCCTTAGTGGTTGAATTTCGAGAATTCCTTCCATATTCCTTGTCTACATTATAAAGGGAACCACTGTGTAAAATTTCAGTTTTCTAGGTGCAAGGGTTTGGGCTGGGCGTTGATCGACTGGCGGCGCGCGGAACGGTGTGACAATTTTTCGTGCGTGCAGCCGGTGTTTATCAATTTATAAGACGTTATCACGTCTAAAAAAAATGTTTAAACAAGCTTTTAAATATAGGTGTGACGTCAGAAGAGAATACGAAACAATGTGTCGTGGCAGACCTCGTAGAAGATGGCGAGACGAGCTGGATAAAACCAACGACCAGTGTTCCACATTAGCCCTGGATAGAAACAACTGGAAGTCATGGGGAGAGGCCTTTATAAGGCCCATAAATAAGGCCCTACATATTTATCATTTACCCCATAGTCTCTTGAGAAGGAAGTTGACTGAATGGTTGAAATCATTGTCATATATGACGCAACTGAAAAGATTGTGGAAACTTAACTAGCAAAAACACTTACGCACACACACAAACTAACTCACACACTGATACACCCCACACTCCACATAACCACACACAGACACTCACAAACTCCCCCTCATGCACACCCACTGACACACACACACTTCCACCCCACCTTCCTTTTTTTTACGAAAGTTTACCCCAATGTTGGTTATAATATTATATTGTATAGTTTAAGTCTGGAACAATTGTTTTCTTGTTTATATGGGCGTTGATAGCTGCGACACAGTTATAAACTTTTTCACTTCTCATGCTCTGAAAGTGCTTGTTTGTGCAGGATATAGGCTGCACAAAATCGAATTTTGTGCACAAGGGCATTAATGTATCTACTCATAAATGTATCTATATTAAGGCAAAGAAAATGAGCCATACAGCCAAACGCAATAAGAAGTTCATAGATAGAATTTGTTATTTTATAATATTTACTTTAATTTATTTGCCTTATGTGTTTTTTAAGACATAAAAGACATCAAAATTAAATTCAAGTACCTACGGTAGGTTATTTAATTAATTTAGGAAAATTATTATAAAAAAAAAAAAAATTGTAGGCTGTATAGGTCTGCAGCCCAAGTCTAATATCAATGTCGTAAGATTTCAAAAAAAGAAAGCGGCGGGAATAAGCTCTTGTTTTTGCGTGTTTATTAATTTCTTCAATTTATACTACTGTTTTATTTCCTCGCAATCGAAGTGAAAAGCAGAGTTTATAACTCGTCCACAAAACCATTTTTATCCTCGACATTACTATCAGCCCTCGCCTTCGGCTGGGGCTGCTAAAAATCTCGGATAAAAATGGTTCGTTTTGTGCACTTGTTGTAAAATCTACTATTGTAGCTATCATCGTTTTCTCTGTATTTTTTTACTTTACTTCGCCCAGCAGTGGGATGACGCATGCTAACAGTATCAGTACCAGCATAGATATGATTATGTAAGAAGGCTTACCTGAGCCTTCTAACGAGCACAGCTTTAGCAGCGTGTGCATCTCTCATGTAGTAGCGGAGAGTGTCTGCCAGCTTGAGATCCTGGTCTGATGCCATGCGACCTTCGATTTTCTGTGAGCAGATAGAAACGTTTACTTATGCGTATACGTTTAATATGGATCTGAGGTTTGTACAACTAACGAAACTGACAAATTATGGAAACTGTCGAATTGACGCAACTGTCGAATTCACACAACTGTCCAATCAGCGAGAGTGACGAATCAACGAAAGTGTCGAATTAAATAAAATGACGAGTGAGGGAAACTGACCAGTGTTACGCGGACTCCTAAATATAATATACATATTATCAGGGTGTTAAAGTAGTCGCGTGTCATAGCTTAGGGGCGAGTTCAGTATCGATAAAGGAACCCGTAAAAAAATAAATCCAAAAAAACTGCGGCACTCAGGCCGTACACTTACAGTACCCGGCAATAAATATTGCACATCGACCTTTGGAAAGAGACAATCGGCTAATTTCGGCTTCGTAGAGCGTTATCTCTGTCGCACACTACCTATGTGACGTTTGTCAGTCGTTGTTCATAGATACCGGACTGTTTGTATTTCGTGCGAGAGAGATAGCGCTCTACGAAGCCGAAATTAGCTGATTGTCTCTTTCCAAAGGTCGATGTGCAATATTGATTGCCGGGTACTGTACGCAGTTTGGTGGGTGTATAAAATGTACAAAATGTTTGGTCTTAATTAAATGATTTTTTTTTACTTACCCTGCACTTATCAAAGGTTTCAGCAGCTCTGGTCAAGAATCTCTCAGTGGGAGGCTGTTCTCGCGTCGCTAATTGTGTGACGCATGATGACAGTCTGATGTGCGCATCCGCTACCTCTGTACAAGGAAAAACAGAAATGAGTTTTCGTATCTAAGAGCAAACAGACTCTTCACGACGCCGTGAACCAAGCCTTCAGTTCTTCATACTAAGTAACTTTACGCAAAAATTATTGCTGGGAAACGACTTTTTTTTAGGTGAAAAATCACGTCGTTCGTCCGTCTCATGACGACAGGCCGTGTCGACGGCGCAGTCGTGTTCCACGCGCGCCTCAAAGAGAGTCAGCAAAAGGGGTCCGTAAGGACCGATGCCTGCCGGGGTTGCGGGACTGTTCGAAAGAGATACCGTGGCCCCGGAACGCAAAGGGCGATGAAGGAACATGGATGGGCTTTAGTCAGTAAAAGTCTGACACTCCCGCCTGCTCCGCCCAGAGCGGGAGGAGTCATTTGATGATTTCCCATCAGAAAAAAAGAAATTTAGTGAAAAATCACGTTTAACGGTAGGACTCAATGTAACGCACTCAAAACATTGTGCTGATAGATGGATTGAATAGTACGGAGATCGTGGAGGTGTTTAAACTAAAAAATTACAAACATGTACTTTTAACTTTGACCCCCAATATCTCCCTAACTAGAAAGTTCCCAGGTATATGGTCTAGAACAAAAAAATGATAGTAATGACAGGGCGAACAAGTGCGTTTCGACTTCGTTAAGAGTCTTTTTACACCCTTTATAAAAATAGACTCTATTGCTATCACGTAAAGGTATCTATAAAAAGAAACCCCACCTTTAAGCTTGGTGGTTATCCGATTAACCTTAGCGCCATAGTTTTAAGGTTCAAAATTGAGCACATACCTTTATGCTTGGTAGTCACCAGATCGACCTTAGCGCAATAGTTTTAAGGTTCAAAATTGAGCACATACCTTTATGCTTGGTAGTCACCAGATCGACCTTAGCGCAATAGTTTTAAGGTTCAAAATTGAGCACATACCTTTATGCCTGGTAGTCACCAGATCGACCTTAGCGACATAGTTTTAAGGTTCAAAATTGAGCACATAACTTTATGCTTGGTAGTCACCAGATCGACCTTAGCGACATAGTTTTAAGGTTCAAAATTGAGCACATACCTTTATGCTTGGTAGTCACCAGATCGACCTTAGCGACATAGTTTTAAGGTTCAAAATTGAGCACATACCTTTATGCTTGGTAGTCACCAGATCGACCTTAGCGACATAGTTTTAAGGTTCAAAATTGAGCACATACCTTTATGCTTGGTAGTCACCAGATCGACCTTAGCGACATAGTTTTAAGGTTCAAAATTGAGCACATACCTTTATGCTTGGTAGTCACCAGATCGACCTTAGCGACATAGTTTTAAGGTTCAAAATTGAGCACATACCTTTATGCTTGGTAGTCACCAGATCGACCTTAGCGACATAGTTTTAAGGTTCAAAATTGAGCACATACCTTTATGCTTGGTAGTCACCAGATCGACCTTAGCGCAATAGTTTTAAGGTTCAAAACTGAGCACATACCTTTATGCTTAGTGTTCATCCGATCGACCTTAGCGCCATAGTTTTAAGGTTCAAAACTGACCACATACTTTTATGCTTAGTGGTCATCCGATCGACCTTAGCGCCATAGTTTTAAGGTTCAAAACTGAGCACATACCTTTATGCTTGGTGGTCATCCGATCGACCTTAGCGACGGCGTCCTTCAGATGCGAGTAGTACTCCTGTAAGAACGTGGTCTCTTGCTCGAAGAAATCGTTCACATCGCGCACGGTGGCGCCGAGGTAGATCTCGTCTGTTGTTGTTGTCATTGAGCGCATCTGATAATAATAATGTGATCAGACAATATAAGCGAAAGGAGAAGACTGGTTTATACTGGTTCCTAAATTTTGACGAGTACGCTTAAATAAAGAAGAAAAGTTAGAAATATAACAAACGTTAAAACGGCAATAACGTCATATCACGCATACGTCGAATCGGTGCACAGTGGAACGAATGTATGGGAGAGGTTGGACATTGACATCTCCGAAAAAAAAAGTTAAATTATGCCAAACGAATGATGCCATCTTATTCGATTACCTAATGCCTTCAAAACTTGTTCTGATCAATTTCTTCATAACTCTCATATTTCGGGAGTAATTTGAGAAAATGTGATATTTTACTATGAAAATGAGTGTATCGAGCTCTCTCTCTCCTGATTCCGGCCTTGTTTCAAGTAGCGGTCTCTAATATCATAATGCTAATACTAAAAGCTATATTTAATACTAAGACACATGGTGCGCCAAATGTGCACTTTCTGGGATAAAAGGAAATGAAAATTAAATAAAAAAAAAATGTTTTTTCCCCATTTGTATTTACTTTAAACTGCAGACGTATTTAGAGGTCATATATAAATATATTAAATATGTATATATATTGTTTTTTTTTTAATCTTGTGTATTATTTACAAAAGAACAGATGAGAGTATGACTTTTTTCACATAATATTTTATTTATATATGTTTTACAATAACGATAAAAACACTGTATTTTAGATATAAGTTGATAAGAAAATAATAATTTACCTAGTTTAATTAATAGTACAATAAATAATTAAGATGTAAGCTCTAATTTACTAAGTTACACATTTTAAAACAATATCAACATTGAATTATCATCATCATCATCATCATCATCATCAAGTAATTCCAATTCAGAATCGATATCCGCTAAATCATTTATGTTAACAAATTCGATATCACTTTTCTCAGAATCCGTCAGCTCATAAAATTCCTTAAAAGGTTTTTTTACAAACTTATTTACTTTTGGACGAATGCTTGTAACAAGTGGATCAGAAGACAGTAAAAGATTGTGCATAATATCTTCATTGCATGAGATACTGCTATGCTTTCGAGAATGCCCCTCTCTGTATTTTCGAAAATCTTTATTTCTAGCCTCAGGGAGATTTTTTGAAAACTACACTAAATCTGCTGAACTGACCGGAATAGACGCTATGCTTATAAGAAAAATCTGTGTGATCTTGCAGTGTATTTCATCAGGAGAGATAATCAACGTAACTAAATTCCGAGAGTTCTGCTTTGATACTGCTAAGCTTTACGTGGAGTTATACCCATGGTATTATATGCCTTCTTCACTTCATAAAATTTTAATGCATGGGCCAGGCATAGTTCAGAACTTGTCAATTGTACCCATTGGTTTTCTATCCGAAGAGGCATCTGAGGCTAAAAATAAAGATTTTCGGAAATACAGAGAGGGGCATTCTCGATAGCATAGCAGTATCGCATGCAATGAAGATATTATGCACAATCTTTTACTGTCTTCTGATCCACTTGTTACAAGCATTCGTCCAAAAGTAAATAAGTTTGTAAAAGAACTTCTTTTAAGGAATTTTATGAGCTTACGGATTCTGAGAAAAGTGATATCGAATTTGTTAACATAAATGATTTAGCGGATATCGATTCTGAATTGGAATTAATTGATGATGATGATGATGACGATGATAATTAAATGTTGATATTGTTTTAAAATGTGTAACTTAGTAAATTAGAGCTTACATCTTAATTATTTATCGTACTATTAATTAAACTAGGTAATTTATTATTTTCTTATCAACTTATATCTAAAATACAGTGTTTTTATCGTTATTGTAAAACATATATAAATAAAATATTATGTGAAAAAAGTCATACTCTCATCTGTTCTTTTGTAAATAATACACAAGATTTAAAAATATATATATATACATATTTAATATATTTATATATGACCTCTAAATACGTCTGTCTGCAGTTTAGTAAATACAAATGGGGAAAAAACATTTTTTTTTTATTTAATTTTCATTTCCTTTTATCCCAGAAAGTGCACATTTGGCGCACCATGTGTCTTAGTATTAAATATAGCTTTTAGTATTAGCATTATGATATTAGAGACCGCTACTTGAAACAAGGCCGGAATCAGGAGAGAGAGAGCTCGATACACTCATTTTCATAGTAAAATATCACATTTTCTCAAATTACTCCCGAAATATGAGTTATGAAGAAATTGATCAGAACAAGTTTTGAAGGCATTAGGTAATCGAATAAGATGGCATCATTCGTTTGGCATAATTTAACTCTTTTTTTTCGGAGATGTCAATGTCCAACCTCTCCCATACATTCGTTCCACTGTGCGGTGCTCCGCTATGGTTTGATAATGTGGGGTAATAGCACAGATCAAAATAGAGCATTTATTGCACAAAAAAATGCATTAGAGCAATTACCGGGCTTCGACCTGACGAATCCTGTAGACCGATGTTTAAAAAGCTTGGCTTGTTACCGCTACCGTCTCTTTACGTATATGAAACATGTATGTTTGTGAGAAAGCATAAAGAATTGTTTACTAATGCAGATGATTTATATCCTCGTAACCGACGAGAAATATAATAAAAGTTGTATATCTATGTGTGTGCGTATATATATAATAAGATACCAAGTAACCTCAAGATGCTAAATGTAAGTTCATTTAAGGATAAATTGCATGAATGGTTGTGTAGTCGTAGTTTTTATAGTGTCAAAGACTTCTTTGACAGTAAATGTTAAATAATTGTCTTGAAAATTTTGTACGCTTATCACTGTTAAGCAAAAACATGTATGCTCTTGTTTTCTTTTGTATTTGACCATCTTTTTATACCATGTTTTTAAGCAAATAAATATTATTCTATTCTATTCTATTCTTAAAAATCTTATAAATACATGAGACCTGTGATACATGAGGCAGGTTTTCAATGTTCAGACGCACATCAAACCCGAAACTGTCAATTTTTTCCCAGAGTCAAAAGTCAAAGTCAAAATATTTATTAGTGTGATTTTTGGTGATAGTTGGTCTTACAGTTAAGTTATAGTAAATAAAAAACCGGCCAAGTGCGAGTCAGACTCGCGCACGAAGGGTTCCGTACCATTATCTATACATTAGACAAAACGGCAAAAAAATCACGTTTGTTGTATGGGAGCCCCCCTTACATATTAATTTTATTCTGTTTTTAGTATTTGTTGTTATAGCGGCAACAGAAATACATCATCTGTGAAAATTTCAACTGTCTAGCTGTCACGGTTCATGAGATACAGCCTGGTGACAGACAGACGGACAGACGGACAGACGGACAGACAGCGAAGTCTTAGTAATAGGGTTCCGTTTTTACCCTTTGGGTACGGAACCCTAAAAAACTACCCATTAGGGCTTACGCTATTTAACATTACAAGAATTTAAAATTGATATTACATACAATTAACAAAAAATTCAACATCTAAACCTTGAACCTAATGCTATAGCGATAAAGTTGAAAATCTAGTAAACTTTGACAGATTGTAGCAGCTTGATGTGCTGGCGTCTGTACCTGCAACTTCAGTTCGTGCAATGTCATGAAGGCTGGCCTAATTTTGCACAATTCGTGCAATTTATAGTGCTAACCGTCCTAATTTAGCACAATTCGTGCAATTTATAGTGCTAACCGTCCTAATTTAGCACAATTCGTGCAATTTATAGTGCTAACCGTCCTAATTTAGCACAATTCGTGCAATTTATAGTGCTAACCGTCCTAATTTAGCACAATTCGTGCAATTTATCGTGCTAACCGTCCTAATTTTGCACCCTTCGTGCAACGTGTCGTGCATTTTGTACTTATTTTGCACATTGTGTCGCGCAAATCGACCTAATTGCAAGAAGGCATGAAACTAATCATAATTTTGCACACTTCGTGCTGTGTGTCATGCAAACATTCCTAATTTCGCAAATTTGGTGCAATGTGACGTGGAAACCATCCCAGTATTGTAACTTAAGTAAGTTCTTAAATAACTTCATATAATATGTTGTGCAAAACGTCAAAATTTTGCACCTTCCGAGCAATTTGTCATGCAAACCGTCCTAAAATTGCACACTACAAGCAGACTGCCTTAAGGGGAATAGATTATTTATTTTCTCACCAGTCCTCCAATAAGGTCCATGCGTCCCTTCGGCTTGGCGCACAGATCCTGTTCGTACTCCAGGAACACGCGCAGGTGTGAGTCGTTGCGGAACACCGGATGCGCTGCCAACCGTTGTAGGAACACCTCGTGCATTGCTACGGTCTTCTTAAATGTTGCTAGGTATTCGCTGCGGAAGAAAATGTACAAATTAGTAAGTCCATAGTCCCATTCATTCCACCTGCTGAAAATCTCCCACCTGGACATGAGTTGCCATGGCTGACCTGGAAGTCTTTAGATAGACTCCGGACCCAGGTTGGTCGCAGCAAGGAAAACTTGCTCAGGTGGAGATTCATTAATGACTCTGCAAGTGTCAATGTGGTGCTGTTCCACAAACGATGGGGCACTTAACATCGTGTCTTGAGTGTCCTGTTGTTTGGACGCTACTGAAAGCGCCAAACTAGTAGCTCAGTTCTGGACCGACTCAATTTAGATTGCCATCGACACGCTACAAAAGAAGTCTTTAGTCCGTCAGCTATACTGTCACGCAACTGAATAAATATTTGTAGTGGCGTGATTTTTCGGAACACTAAAGACAAACCGTCCTCAAGATTTTCAGTGACTGTCATCATTATATAACAGGGTTAGTTTTCAATGACCGGTCAAATTTTCAGAGATGGTTCAGAATCGATAATATTTTCGCTTGACAATAAAATTTAATTCCTGTCCACCACTAAAAAGCGAACGTGTGGATATTGCAACAGCACAATTCAGTTGAACAACCTACATAGGTAGCAGTTAGCACACACATAAATTTGGCAAAAAGAAAAAAGTGCATTGATTCCCACTGGTTTATGATTTAGGAAATTTTAGGACAATTTGAAATGAATGCTATTATTTTATTTTATATTTTTCGACAATAATATTTAAAATGCACTTTTGGTGTGATGACTAGATCTTAATTTTTAATTTTGGCTGGTCATTGAAAACTAACCTTGTATAGCAATGATGACATGAAAAATGACAAAGAAAATTTTCGATGTGTGGGGTTATATTTATATTATGGCGATACGTGGTAAGGGTAAGTCTGACAGTGTAAAAGAAGTAGTCTATTTTAACTAAAGTTCTCGGCAATCTATTCAAGACTCGACGGGCTGGAGTGTTAGGATGCAAAGTGTAAATAATACTCACTCTTCAAGTTCCTCCTTCATCTTCAAGAACTCTTCTCTGGTAAGAGCACCTTCGCCTTCCCCAAGACGCTGTAACTTCTCACGGGACGCGTCGAAATCAGGCCTTGGAGGAGCGGGCGGTATCTGGTGAATATTTGAAATAAATAAAATTGAAGCGTTTGTTTGTAATGGTATTATGACAGCTCTTTACTGACTGCATGTGAAAATATACGGGGTAGGAGGGATACAGTACATCATTTTGAAAGGACATAGAAATTTTTATTTTTCGTTGATTCTTAAAAAAAATGCTGTTTCCTATAAAACTGCAATACACAGTCAAAATGTATGGAAAAGCTGGTTTTAATTTTTTTTTAAACCAGCTTTTCCATACATTTGGTTGGTTGGTCATAAGGTTGTCTATAAAGTCGGTTTACGGACGATACTTTTCCGTGATAACGTCCTTTTTCATGATATTAGTGATTTTAACTTAAAAAACCAAATTTCATCCCCCTTTTCATCCGCAAGGATTGAAATTCTAACAACACCGTTGCGTTAACTTCCAACCATACGCCTAGATAATATATTTTGTGATTTTTACTTCGATAATTAAGAACTTTCTATACACAACTTAACCTTAGTAGGTTAAGTTGTGTATTTGGTCAAGTAAAGGTAGTCCTTTACTTTACTTCTTTTATAACCCTTTGGGGGTGAAATTATCAAAAACGCTGAGACATGTATAAATTAATTTACAATCGTCAGCCTAAACACAAAATTTTAAGATCGTAACTTTAAAACTAACGGACTTTAAAAAAAAAAAAAATTTACAGACATTTCAGTAGTATTTTTTTTATAGTTAATAATATTACGTGGGCGACAGTTACGGCTAGTATAAAATTAATTGTATCTTATAGGAAGTAAATGGTATAAAGAATCACATAAACATGGAGTAACTTCCTGCTTCCAGCAATTTGTGAAGTGTACCTAGATTATGGAATATATTACTGTTAAAAATGTTGTTCGCTAACTTGAAACAATGTATTATAAGAAGTCCGTTACTTTGTTTACTTGGCATTTATTGGAATACATAGTTATTTATTTTTTATACATTACAGGATAATTTTTTACAGTAGCTAGAGTTATGAGTTTCTGTTTTAGATGACTTTTTTTTCAAACAATTCTTGGTAGGTATGTGGTTACAACTTTGTCTAGCTAGACATAACACCCGAAGGAAAAGGTAGCGATGTATCTAGAACACCCACAGTTCACTAATTATGTTTAAGCCCCGTGTAATAGGGGGCAAGCCTATTTCTATCAACCGGGAACAGGTTGCTGGTACTGAGAAATTCCTGATGGAATAACCCAATAGGGTAGATGACATTAAAAAACAATAATTCCTAGACACCTATCTCTAAAAAAAAAACACTTTATTTTGGGCCTGAAAACCCGATTTATTTTCAATTAATGAGAAGTTTTCCTTTTGAGGTTTTAAAAAAAACTTAGTTTCCAAGAACTCTATAGATGGCGTTGAACTTACTATGATAGTTGGTGCCAAAGCCAAAACGCTTGAAAAAAAAACATTGTGTCACGTCACATACTCTCGTTGACTGACACTTTCATTTGCTTAACCTTCCGAATATAACCTACATTTCTCGCACTTTGTTCAAATCAGTTTTTTTAGGTTCCGTTCCTTGCATTATCATACTTACTCCTAGCGCCATCTATCCAGCGACTAGGGAAGAGCTAAAAAGAAAATCCCTCATTGACAAATTCGATTTTTAGCTGCTTTGAAATCAATAAATAGTTGAGTCATTGAGTTGAGTAAACAGTGACGTCACAGTTGGCTATTGCCATACAAAATCTATGAGAGAACCGCGTTTTGACAGCGCTTAAAAAGTATCTCAATTGATTGGTGTGTCATCTACCCCATTACAAATAGCCCGACCCGGGAATCGAACCCAGGACCTCATGATAAGCAGTCCCGATTGCAATCACTAAACCAACAAGGCAGTCGAGGCAGTTGATGATTAAACTTTTTCAAATACTCACAATATATCCAGCATACTCCTCATTCTCCTCATAACGGTCATGCAGCCACACAAACTCCTCATGTTGCCGCACAACTATAAACTCAGACTTTTGGAACTCTGGCAGTGTTGTTTTCGTGTGGACGGTGAACTTCACTTTTTCTTTCTCGCTTAGAGCATCTGATATGTCGACCTGTGGGGTGGGGATTATATAAATTATTTATTTTTTGTGATGAGTTACTCATTTTTCTTCTTGTCATATAGACTTTACTTCCATTATACAGTTTGAGGAGCTCGTGGCTAAATAATAACAGCCGCTCGGGTCGATCTTTAGGTTAAGCAGTGCTTGCCTAGGTTGGTCTGTGGATGGGTGACCACCCTTATAAACCGAGTTTCCTCCGTGCCTCGGAAAGCACGGTAAGCTGTTGGTCCCGGCTGTCATTCGTTGATCTTTGACAGTCGTTACAGGTAGTCAGTGGCCCAAAAAGTCTGATAACCAGTCTTACCAAGGGATATCGTATTACCCAGTACCAACTGGGTTGTGGAGGTCAGATAGGCAGTTGCTCCACGTAAAATACTGGTATTCAGCTGCATTTGGTTAGACTGGAAGCCGACCCCAACATAGTTGGGAAAAGGCTAGGCAGATGATGATGGTATACAGTTTGGGACCAGTATGTAGCCACGTTTATTGCAGCAGCAGAGGCGCTATTCAGGTCGTCAAGAGTGCAGGTAAATGGACAACTGGGACACTACAGCAGGTGGGGCATTCTTCCATTTACTCATTAGTATCTATGACATTTATTAATTACTAGCTGACCCACGCAACTTCGTCTGCGTCACAGGAGAGAGAAAGATAGGGTAGAGAGTGTGAGTCAACCTTTTAGTCATTAGTACCATAGTACCATATTTGTACAATAGATGTCGCTGCATCTTACATTTGATGATTAGTTCTTCTTGAACACTTTAAATTCATATATCTATCTATATAAATAAAAACAAAAGGCCTGACTGACTGACTGACTCATCAACGCCCAGCCCAAACCAAAGGATCTAGAAAGCTGAAATTTTGCACAGAGGTTCTCTTTATAATGTAGACAAGGAATAAGGAAGGATTTTTAGAAATTCAACCCCTAAGGGAGTTAAATAGTGGATGGAAGTTTGTATGAAAGTCCGTCAGTTTTAAAGTTAGGATCTTCAAATGTTGTGTTTAGGCTGACAATTAAAAATTAGTTTATATGTGTCTCAGCGTTTTTCAAAATTCTACCCCCAAAGGGTTAAAAAGGGGATGAAGCTGTTGTGCATGAAAGTCCGACAGTTTTAAAGTTAAGATCTTCAAATTTTGTTTTTGGGCTGACGATTAAAAATTAATTGATACGTGTCTCAGCGTTTCTCACAATTTCACCCCCGAAGGGTTAAAAAGGGGGATGAAGTTGTTTATGAAAAATCATCAGTTTTAAAGTTAGGATCTTTAAATTTTGTGTTTAGGCTGATGATTAAAAATTAATTGACACGTGTCTCAGCGTTTTTCATAATACATACCACCCCCGAAGGGTTAAAAAGGAGAATGAAGTTGTTTATGGAAAGTCCTTAATTTTCAAAGTAAAACTCACTAAATTTATTATCTAGGCTTATGGTTGGAGGCTAACGCAACGGTGGCCGGGGCTACCGCACGTTCTCCCGCGAGGCGGTGAGCCTCCTTGCCGGATTACTGCCATGGGATCTGGAGGCGATAGTCCTCGCGCGCCTACATGAATGGCGCGCGGAGGTGCTATGCCGGGGGGAAACTCCGCTGCCGCGGCAAATTTTCGCTCAGCGGACAGACTTCCAGCGGGATCTCATGGCGACATGGAGAGAGCGACTGTCGCAACCCCGTGCAGGGCACGCCACGATAGTGGCGATAAGTCCCCTCTTTGAGGAGTGGCTTGAGAGACGCCACGGCGTCGTCACCTTCCGCCTGACGTAGGTCCTCACCGGACACGGTGTGTTCGGGAGGTTCCTGCACCGAATCGGGCGGGAGGAAACGCCCGGGTGTTTCCATTGCGAGGATCGACCGGAGGACACGGTGGAGCACACGGTGGAGGTGTGCCCCGCGTGGGCGGAGCACCGCCGTGTCCTCGAAGCGGCGATTGGCGGCGGCGACCTCTCGCGTCCGGCCCTGGTGCAAGCCATAGTCCGGAGCGAGACGGAATGGGACGCCGTCACCTCCTTCCGCGAAGCAGTAATGCTAGAGAAGGAGGTGGCGGAACGTGAGAGGGAGAGAACCTCTCAACGTCCCGGCGGACGGTGGGCTATGGGCTAGCTCGCCGTCCGTCCATCTCATGACGACAGGCCGTGTCGACGGCGCGTTCGTGTTCCACGCGCGCCTTTAAGAGAGTCAGCAAAAAGGAAGGGGTCCGTAAGGACCGATGCCTGCCGGGGTTGCGGGACTGTTCGAAAGAGATACCGTGGCCCCGGAACACAAAGGGCGATGAAGGAACATGGATGGTTTTTAGTCAGTAAAAGTCTGACACTCCCTCCTGCTCCGCCCAGAGCGGGAGGAGTTATTTGATGATTTCCCACCCGGAAAAAAAAAAAATAAATAATAATAATAGGTAAGGGTAAATAAGTAATACTTTGTCTAGAGATTTAAAATTTAGCACGCGTAGCTTTCTTATGAGGTCTAACGGTGCACTAAGAAAGGATTTTTCAAAATTTACTCCCTAAGGGGGTGAAACGTGAGCCGAAAGTTTGTATGGAGAAACAAGATTAGTTAAACTGTTTTATTCGAAACTTCACAGGAGTACTCCTATCGATAAATGGGTAGAAATGGGTTTCAGGTTTTTTCAGAATTCAACCCCTAAAGGGGGAAATGGGTTTGGTATTGTTTATATGGTGTATTGGGTCGGGTGTATTACAAAATCAGCGATTTTGAGATTTAATGAGGCGGACCAGAAATACCATCATCCCCTGTTGGGGTGCGATGGGGTCGAAATGTCTAAAAATCGATATGGAGTGTCGATTCCGAGATTATCATTGGTGCTGATTACGAATATGGCATTTATATTTAGATCCAAAAGATGGCGGATTTGATTTCTATACAGGATTATTGTTGATTTATTGTGATGATTGTGATAACGATGATGGTGATTGTGATAATGATTGTGATAGTGATTGTAATTGGAATAGTGATGGTGATGGTTGTTGTGATAATGATGATGGTGATTGTGATTGTGACAGTGACAGTGACAGTGATAATGATGGTGATAGTGATGGTGACTGTGATAGCGATTGTGATTATTATAATTGTGATAATTATTAAATTTGGGATAGTTTATAACCTGGATTAACATGTAGGATACTATCCCATATCCCTATCCATATCCCTTTAGTATGATCCCGTGGAACAGTTACCGAACTTCACGCGGGCGAAGCCGCGGGCAACAGCTAGTCTTTTGATAGAATTAACCGATTACGATGAAACAAAAACTAAATAATACCTCACGATACGCAAAACTTTTATGCATGAAAGTTTTCTACATTGGTTTCGTAAATTTAACGTGATTGCTTGATCATCGAAACAGATAAACAGACAAACAGACAAAAATTCCAAAAATGCTGGAAATGAGTTCTGTTGGTTATCCTTTCACACCATGGCATTTTTTTTTTTTATATTTTCGATGTACAAAAACGATTTTTCTACAGATTTATTATATGTATAGATTTAATTTATTAATTCTATCCTAGAAGAAGCGAAGTGCTACCTAGACAAATACAAAGAAAGATTAACCAACCATCCAAATCCCCTCTCACACTCATTATTGATGCCAAATCATACCAAGAGACTCAAGAAATGAAGAAGCTGATATTGTGCTGCCTGATTAAGTAGAATTTGGACATTGGTCCTGATTCTATAAAAATGTGATGTATCTTTCCACACATCTGATCATAGTCAGGGATGACTGATAGCAGATAAGAGAAAAAGGAGAAAAAATAAATTAAAAAAAATATATATATTAATTGTTAGGTTGTGGAGGACAGATAGACTATGTGGACAGATAAATGATGTTTATTTTGCAAGTAGGTTTTTACAAACACTTTTACACATAATTTTTTAAAATTAGATGGGGCCGGTGTTTCGTACCTGACTACTCTGAGAAGAAACAGCCGAAACAAACTCAGAGGTCATAGTCTCTTTTGAAGTCCAGACATAATCTTGCTCAATTCACATGAGGACTATGCAGATTAGTGTCTGAGATGGTCTTTTGAAGAAATACAGATTTGAGTGGACCTGTCCAGTCAGTGCAAGCATTTGTCAGCTCGACTTTTAACTCAAGGATAGTTGCTACATGTAAAATACTGGCTGCTAGCTGTATCTGGTAATATATTTGACACATGACTAAACTCCAATGATAATTTTATTAATCGAATCATGTGAAAACACAATATTGCTTAAATGTTTACTATCAACAAATACACACACTGGAAAAATTAGGTGACGACAAAAAAAGTGGATGATGTCTTGAGATTGAATGTACAGTCGAACAAGCTATTGGTTTACAGTTTAATCCACAAATTATTACATTTTAAAACGTAAACCAAATAGCTTGTGTGACCGTACTTATTTTGTTATTTAATTTATTGTTTTTCCTTTATTAGAGTGTGTTTATTTTATGAAAGAAAACAACAAAATGTGGTGTTGTTAGAATTTATTTAAAGACAACATGGTGCTGCTGATTCCATCAATCAGTTGATTGAGGGAGTTATTGGCTTTGTGTCAAGCACATATCCAAACTTTTGGTTCGGGGGGGGGAGGACAACATTGAAAAAACCATGTGAACTGTGTAAAAAAAAACGCTGTAATAACTGTACTATAATTTACATACTTTGCAGTGGTTATGATCCCGTTTATTTTCAGTCAGATTTCGGGGGGGATAAATCCCAATATCCCCCCCCTCTGTATATGTGCCTGCTTTGTGTGAACGGTAAATGATAAATGATGTTTATTTTGCAAGTAGGTTTTTACAAATACTTTCACACGTCATTTTTTTTAAACTAGATGGGGCCGGTGTTTCGTACCTGACTACTCTGAGAAGAAACAGCCGAAACAAACTCAGAGGTCATAGTCTCTTTTGAAGTCCAGACATAATATTGCTCAATTCACATCATTCAGGGACTGGGTAGTCAACATGACAAAATGTTAAACGGTTGGAATGTGCAGGGGTCAAAATGTCTATACGGACCGGCTGTATATGTGGCAAAAAGTATGAACGTCAAAATGTGCATGGTTACAAAAGGAGAGGAGTTAAAATGTGTTTGGGTCCAATCGAACAAGTGTCATAAAGTATAATAGCCAACGTGAACACGCGTTTAATGGTTTTATGGACCGGCTGTCTATGTGGCAATTTGGGTCCAACCGAACAAGTGTCATAATAGTACATTGTTCACCGAGAGGAGAAAGTGACCGATTACCGTCGAGGGTGTCGTTTGAAGCCCGAGCCGTAGGCGAGGGCTTTAAAACACCCGAGATCGGGAATCGCACTTTCTCTCGAGTGATACATAGTGCTTTATACTACACCTACGAGGAAAATAAAAAACGAAATCTTTACTAATTGAAATTTATATTGAAATTGTTGCAGTTAGTGAAGCATAATGTAATTTTCACATGTTCTTTTTTCAAATTGTTTATCCTGCCGCCGCAGGGTCGCACTGCCAGCCCGACACCATCCAACACACAGCTAGTGGCCAGTGTCATTTTGCGAACTTGGAGATAAAAACTCACTGTAAAAACTTTTTGGCTTTTGATATTTAGGTTACCGGCGCATAGTCTTACCCAAAATTAAAAAAGAAAAACCACGTAAGAAATGGATTTTCATACACTTTTCTCTCCCGCTCAGATGCATTTTCTCCCCGCATATTTGTTCGATATGCAATGACGTACTTTCTACCGTAAATTTGATAAAGTATCAAGGTACTTTCCAAGCAGGGTAGTATAAAGTATTATAACCAACGTGAACACGCGTTTATTATGGGTTACATGGGCTATGTCCCGTTAGGTACTTGTAAAAAATATTGCAGGATATCCGAAAATACTATAAAGACTTTGCCTCTCCTAGCATACTATCTTAACTAAATTATATTACGAACTCTTTTAAAAGTATTCTGTCCATCTCTGTTAATTGATATAGGCCACTTCAGATTAAAAAGAAATGATTTGCATTATGACTGATATGGTAAAATGGGTAAAACAATATTCACTGTCACTTCGTAATCTGTCTCGGAATTATTCAATTAAAATGCAAGAAGAAAGCGAAAAACTAATATTCAGTAAAACTCAAAAAGGTAGGGATACACTGTTACTTGGTGTTTATAGATATACTGTGAGCGTGCATAATCCAAGTGGGTCGACTCTATGGAAATGCGTAAACCGTTTGTCGTGTGGTTCATGTTACCTTAGACGCCAGTCGAACAAAAATTGTCCGAAAAAGTGCACATACTTGCGAGCCATCCCCATCAAAAAATAAAAATCACCTAGCCTATCAAGAATGCAGAAAAAAGGTGTGCGAGAGCTATGAATCCGTACAACAAATATTTGAAGATATTTATAGTCAGCATATGGACACAGCTGAAGACTCGGATGATTGTACGATTCCATTATTTGAAAATAAAAAAAGGTCATTACATAGAGCACGGAAGCAGTTCTTGGAGGTCAAATCAACGTCTTTCAATACACTACAAGACGTCGAGATACCAATAATTTTAAGACAACAATTTTTAATTTGGGAGGATGGAAATGATGATAAAATTTTATTATTCGGCACCAATTACGCGACAAAAACATTAAAAAATAAAAGTGATGACAAAATGTTCTTTGGTGATGGAACGTTTAAAGCAGCTCCTAAACCATTTAAGCAGCTTTTCAGTATACATATGGATGTAAATAGCACAGAAGAGCAAACCAATGTCATACCAATGTTATATGCATTGCTTCCTGATAAAACCACAAACACATATATACGTCTCTTCAAATACTTGAAAAATGAGTTGGGCATGTGTTTAGGAAAATATAAAACGGATTATGAGAAAGCTGCAATAAATGCCTTAAAGAAGTTTTCCCTGAATGCGAAGCAAGTGGATGTTTTTTTCCATTATAACAAGGCTATATGGAGAAAAGCCAAGGAACTTCAATTAAAAGACACTAAAGATGGCCACAAATTAGCAGAATTAGCGTCATATTTGCCATTGTTACCAGCCAATCTAATATTACAAGGATGGACCGAAATTATGACTAGTGTGCCTATAAGATCAAATGCAATAGATAAATTCGAAGAGTATTTTACTAAGCAATGGTTGTCAAAATCACTTCTGGCAGAAATCAGTTGTGCAGATGAAAGACACCGCACTAACAACACGCTGGAAGGGTGGCATAGTCGGTTAAATAAAAGAATGCGGGCCAAGCCAAGCTTATTCCAATTTATACATTTATTAAGAAAGGAAGCCATTTACCAAGAATCAAAAGCAAGGAATTTACTTTATGAAAATGTAAAAAGAAGGAAATGTGATATTTTATTCGATAGAAAATATAAAAAAAATGTTACTACAACTGGAGAACAAAGAGATTACTATTATTGATTTTTTGAAGTGCATTATAAAGTTGAAGCGAATTCAAAATAATTATAACAATTAGATTGAAAGACAAAGAAGAAATAAAATATAAGTTACACAAACATAACATCTTTGATTATATAATGTCTAGATGGAGCGTCGCCCTACAATCAAAACGTAAAAAACGAGCCAACAATTTCAAGCCTGTGTGCGTGCTGGCGGTGTTTTACACTGCCCTACTGTGTCTCTGTGTGCGTGAATAATGTTACCAGCTAGTACAATAATTCTCCCATAAGTCACATATTAAAAATAATAGACTACTTAATTAAATAAGATAAGTTTTAGGTGTATGTATGTAGTAGGTATTATTCAGTTTTAGTAGTGTATTTTTATTAAGTATGTATGTAGTTACTTTCTTCGATAAATAAAAAAACACTATTTAAATTGAAATAGAGTTGTTGAATGTTGTATTAAATCAGCTAAGTTAATTAAATTAGTATTAAAATTGTGCCGATTCCCTTGTTCACAAACTAAACTAAAATTAGACTATTTCTATATTTTTCTCTCTACAGTAGTTTCTCAAACTACATTAGTTTTTGTTGGTTTCCACGTGGCATCTCCGCGGCTTTTTTGAATGCAATCTATCCATCGATTCCTGATAATGAAATTATTGGGTATTCTAAAAAATAAGATGTTATGTTGATCACCATATTCTACTAATTCAATAATTATGTTTGTTATGGGCTGATTATTCATTAGTCAGATAACTTTTATCCAAGGAATAAAAATAGAGGTTAAATTACCGATTTAATACTTATAATCAGTGCCAGTTATTAATAATAATTATATATATAAATGAATTTCCGTTCGTCGCTCTAAAACTCGAAAACGGCTGGACCGATTTGGCTATTTTTGGTCTTGAATTGTTTGTGGAAGTTCACGGAAGGTTTAAACAGTGATAAATAGGTAGGTAGGTAGGTCGTAGGTAGGTAGGTAGGTAGGTGGTAGGTAGGTAGGTAGGTAATAGGTAGGTAGTAGTTAGTAAGGGAGTAGGTAGGGGAGTAGCTAGGAAGGGAGTAGGTAGGAAGGTAGTAGGTAGGTAGGTAATGATGCGCAGCTAATAATGACTAAAATGTGAAAATGAAGTCGGTATCAAGTAAATTATTTTCCTAGCTAACATAATAACAAGTTTTACTTGGAATCGACCTCAAAATCATAGAAAGACTTAATACGAATTTATAAACTCCACCTTTTTTTTAAATCGATTAATAAAGTAGAACAAATAAATAATATAAACGTAACCCTAGACTAACTAATTTACCCACAAAAAAATGACGTTCTGTTGGGAGAATGAAAAAAAGAAACTGGCAACACTGATAAAATATGGCGTAATTTTGTGTTTTTAGAAACAAAATAGAAATATATAGTTTTTTGGTTACTAATCGATGATAGGCGATGTGCTTGGTATTTTTTACCCTTCCTGTATAATTCCGGCACAGTTTAATAGCACATACCGTCATTTTATCGCCGTTATTTGTTTATTACCTACCGCGCGTAATACGTGGTGACGCCAAAGCGGCACGATCGGCACTAATCGGCGGGTAAGAACTTGTAATCCAACAGTTGGCTGATATTTTTTGACACGTTTGCGCGCACTTGACGCTCCATCTAGACATTATATAATCAAAGCATAACATATATATTTTTTATTAAAGTACTTATTCTGATTTATGTTCGTTACATATAAGTTGAAATAAAGTAATTTATCATAACGTGGCGTATTAGTTTACTACGGTTGGGAGAAGATTTAGTTTTTTAAGATGACACCTATAAAGTACTTGATGAGCAGAACTTAGTCTACATAGGTCCTACAAATTTTTATCCAAATCGTTAGATACGTTCTTGAGAAACCATATAGATATTTATATACAAGAATTGCTCGTTTAAAGTAATAATAACATAACAACTTGAACATTCTGAACATTGAACTTTTTGACAGGTATTCATTTAGACGTAAACACGTTATATCAATCGAGCATTTTGTCTGTCACACCTTTTGTTGTACTTGCATTTTGAGATGTGTACCATTTGTCACTAAAACATTGTGACCATGATTATATGTACATTTTGACACTGGGGCATTCCAACCGTTGAACATTTTAAAAAGTTGACTACCCAGTCCCTGAATGATTCACATGGGTATGCATCACGATTACGATTCATAATTCATAAATATGTTCTTATAGGTTCTTTTGGCTTTAGTGACCCTTTTTACATTATTACCTTCTTTATTCGACTTACCAACAAGCTATTATCAGCTAGACAGACATTCTCATTCGGTTTCTTCTTATCCAGCTTAGGGTCTGCGGAGCCAGGTGTTTGAGCTGTAGGAGCTGACAGGGGATCATGGTTGGTGTCTTCAACGCAGTCCTGAAATTGTTCAGTTAGGTTTTAGTATTTCCTTGTACTGCATAGAATGGGGGATGATGACCGACTAAAAAAAATATGATTTTGTTTAACCCGTCAGATGGATTAACGAAAAACATTGAATAGGTACTATCGAGGACACTACCGCCTGATCACCACTAAGCAAATTTTTGCTTGCACCCGCAACTTAGAAACGCTCTCTCGCCCCGTTGACTTTGTATAGAAATAATGAATGAAAGAAAAAACCGAGCGGCCAAGCGCTCTGACGACGCACGCGAAACGAGAGTTATTGTTATTTTGCGCGCCAAATTGACGCTTTCCTAATAGGCCTAAATTTTAAGGAGGCGTGGCTCGGCGCCTCCGCTTGATTTAAGCGAAAAAAAATTAACTGATCAGGCGGAAAAGACCACGACTGTACGTGTTTTTTGTTTTATCAAATTAATAAAAATTGACAAAGATAAAATGTGTCAAAGATCATGAGTGGGGGCTTGTGACATAAGATTTGAGTAAAAAATGTACTCAAATGTGACGTCGCACGAGTTTTCGACGCACTGTAGTTAGAGATGGGCAATCAACCGGGTTTAAACCCGTTTACTGGGTTTAAACCCAATAAAAACCCATTTATTCCCTCCCACGGTATTTGGGTGTTTATTGATTTTGGGAAATGTATCAATTTAAACATGGTAAATGTAAATATTTGTGAATATTCTAGTACTATTCACTAATATTTACATATAGAACATTATCATTTATAATCTTTTTGATAGATATTCTTCAAATTAAACAAAAGGCGCGACAGGTAGACGACGAGTTAGTGAAAGAAATAGGCCGCTCTTTGTCGCACTTATGTCGCTCATGTATGCTCTCTTTCTATCAAGCGCCGCCGCCGCCCGCGCACCGCACTCCTGTAACGCTTTTGTTCTCGGTCAGTCGCGGTCGCGGCTGCTCAGTCACAGTCTCCGCTTGCTTGTGAAGTGAAGTAAATTGTGAAATAGAAGTGTTTGTGGTGAGATCGTAATTCAAATATTTAATTACTGCTAATAAGCAGTTCATATACATATCTTCACTAGTGTATAGACTATACAAGGTAAGAGTACTAAAATAATTGTAAGTACTAAATCATCATTGTATACAACAGTGAGGTACATTATTAAGGCGTTAAGAGCGTTTACGCCGTATACCGGCAACGTCGCAATCTAGTGTCATATTTCGTGGTTTCCGATTATTACTTTATCGGAGCTATATATTAAAAAAAATCTCATATAACTATTTAGAATTAGGTAGAAAGCTAGAAAGTATGCAGAAATCATTGCGCTTGCAGTTCTATTTATATGCAAATAATACATTCGAAACTTCCAAAGCGTTATTTTCATAGTAAAATAACTGTGAGCATTACGGTTATCTACTTTTTGCACACTTTTCATCTAATTCTAAATAGTAAGCAGAGAATATTTTTAAAATATAGCTCCGATAAAATACGAAAACTTGAAAACCACGAGTAAATGACACAAGTTGCGCGTTTTTGCTATTGAAACATAAATATTACGACATTGCATAGAATTAATACTTTGTTAACTGAAGGTATTACCATATTTTACTTTCGTAAACTCGAAACTCACTAAAATACTTATGTTTGTTTCAGTTTAAATGGGTCGGCCAAAAGACCAGCGCGTATGGCGACATTATCATGAGTTAGCCAACAAGTCGGTTAAATGCAAGTTCTGTGATAAAGAATACAGATACAGCAACATTGCCAAAATGACTCAACATCTCTTTGCTTGTTTCAAGAGTCCACCCGTTTTAAAAAAAACAAATGAAAACATTGCATTTGGAAAAGAAAGGCAAGACTAGTACGTCGAATAACTTTCAGGAAGTTCAAGAAGGTAGTACGAGTAATACTACTGATTTGCCAACACTTACAGCAAGTACAAGTACGAGTATTTTACAGGAAGAGGAAAGACACAGCACACACATGACTGAGGCTGAGAGTGACCTTGCTGTAGAGTTTTCAAAGGCAATTTTTGTAACAGCTTCTCCGTTTTCTATTGTAGAGCATCCTCTTTGGATCAACTTTTTTGAGAAACTGCAGTTTAAAATGCCATCACGGAAAGCACTCGCTACTAAATATTTAGATCAAATTTATAATGACATGCGAACAGAGTTGAGCGAAGAGTTACAATCTGCAAGCTATCTTCATCTCCAGTGTGACGGTTGGAGCAATTTACGTACTGAAGGTATAATAAATTTTGTTATATCAAAGCCTCAACCAGTATTCGTAAAAAGTTTGAATACAGAAACTAATCGCCATACCAGCCAATATATTGCAAGTGAAATAGAAAATGTGATGAAAACGTACGGTGTAAATAAGTTTGTAGTCCTCATAGGGGATAATGCTAAAAATATGCAGAAAGCATTCGACATAGTTAAAAATAAATATCCACATATTACTTCACTCGGTTGCTGTGCGCATGTACTAAATTTATTAAGTCAAGATTGTTCAAAATCAGAGACCATGAAAAACTTTATAGAAGAGGCTGTGAATGTAATAAAAATAATTAAAAAAAGTCAAATACTAAGCGCTCAACTCTCTAAAATTATAAAAATCAAGGGGTGTGGAGAAAAATTAAAACTACCCATTAAAACTCGCTGGGGAAGTACAGTGACAGCCTTAAAAAGTTTAAAAAACAATAAAGCTGCTCTGCAAAGCTTGGCAGTAGATGAAACTGTGGATATCCCTCGTGATTTAAAAAGAAAACTGCTGGAGGAAGAGTTTTGGAACAAAACGGAGGAATCCATCAAAGTTATAGAACCTATAACAGAATGTATATTTGAATTAGAGGGAAATGATCACCTTATAAGTAAAGTATTTATGACATTTAAAAATATAAAATCGAAATTAGAATTTGTGCTTCCATCCATAACATTGTTGAGTGAAGAAGAGAAGAATGAAATTTTAGTATCAGTGGATTTAAGGGCAAGTATGTGTGTGAAACCTATACACATGGCAGCATACATGCTTAACCCTAGAGAACAAGGTTTGGAGCTCAACCAAGTACAAGAACTTCAAGCCATGGAGTTCATATACAATGAAGGACGAAGGCTGAATTTAGATGTAACACCCAGTAGCGGCGTTAGGAGGGGGCCAGGGTGGGCGACCGCCCAGGGCGCCCGATACGAAAGGGCGCCGCAGGCGCCCCTTCATATAAAGTAAAACAATGATCCTTATGCGCTAGATTTTTACAAATTCCCTGGACTCCACACTAGGATACCCTGTGTCGTGGGGTCCAGTCTCTTCCCAAGTAAAGTTTCATTATCAAATGCGTGAGAGTGAGGCAGGCCCGGACTGGCCATACGGGCAAATCGAGCAAATGGGCCAGATGCCCGATGGGCTGGTGTGCCCGACTGGCGGTCGACTTTATTTTCTATTAAAAAAAAAAAACATCACAATATATCGATTAAAATAACGTCCTATCGAGGACCTAATTCCATTTACTTTTGGACTCTATCTGTAGTAATGGTACCCCCTAGAACTGTGGTCGTCACACTTTTCTGGTGACGGGCACATAGGACAATGTGAGGTATCACTACGGGCCGCACATTCTTGTATCATTTTAGTTGACACTACCAATCTATGGACACATTTTTATCAGCTGTCCAAACGGGATTGCCCGGATTTTGTATGGCAATTGTTACCTGTGACCAATGTGATATCTGTATTTGCCAACTCAATGAACTAACTAGCAAACAATTATTTAAAGCAAGCGAACGGATTGCACGTGTAAGTTAACACCTACCCGCATCTATTTAATTAATTTCTTGTGCAAAATCATATTTTGATATTATCTACTGAAATCGTTTGTTTTGTTGCGAGCCGCATAAATATCACCCGAGGGCCGCCATGCGGCCCGCGGCCCTCTGTATGACGACCACTGCCCTAGAGGCTCAGGAATTTTAAATGTTTTTAATTTTCCTGTCTGATGCCATAAAATTAGTAATTACGTAACGATTTGTAGCATACCTACAGTAAGTACAATCACACTCAAACTAAAATATTTTTAAGGCTTAAAATGAGCCTCTGGGAACTCGTATTACCGCTAGAAACTTAAACATTTTTTACAAAACTTTTTAAATTTTATTCCAGGCAAGATGTAAAAATTTTCGAGCTCGCTTCGTTTGCTCTTGTAACCTACTTTCTCTTGGATGTTTACATTGTCTATTATAAGTCAAGCAATTAACTCCAAGAGGTCGAAACAATTCTAACCTGTCCAAGGCAAGGTATCAAAAATTTTCGAGCTCGCTTCGCTCGCTCTTGTAACTTACTTTCTCTTGGATCTTTACATTGTCTATTATAAGTCAACCAAGTAACTCCAAGAGGTCGAAACAATTCTAGCTTGTCCAAGGCGAGGTGTCAAAAAATTTTTGAGCTCGCTTGGCTCGCTCTTGCATTCTACTTCCTCTTGAATGTTGGCTTTGTCTGCAACTCGACCAAGTAACTCTTGTATAAAGGGTCGAAACAATTTAACCTGTCGAAGGTAGGGTGTTTCAATTTGCGAGCTCGCTTCGCTCGTTCTTGGAGCTTTACTTCTTTTTGTTTTTAAAATTGTCTCCATATGTCGAGTAGTAGAGCGGAGAGCTTAAATATTTGTTAGTTCCTAGACTTTTCAAATAACTCTTCAAATTTTGTAATTTGTACTTCTATCAAGTATTTTAGCAAATTCGTTTTTACTGGCACCTTTCTGCGCTCCCCCCCACCCCACCCCTCTGACTCAAAAACTGGCGCGCCCTCGTTTGACAGCGTCGCTATTCTTTTAGTTTCAAGTCTAATGTCGCACTCTAGCATTTCAGCCTAACATTCTATTTTAGACGTTTCCTTCGGTTGATTCAAAATTTACATTAATAGTTTTCCTTTCTCTTGAGAGTTGAGGGCCGACCGTCTCTTTAAATGCCCGGGCCGGTTTTGGGTCCCAGTCCGGGCCTGGAGTGCGGTGCTAGTTCACGTCGAACTAGCGGCGGAGCGCGCAATTTACTCGCCTGGTGGCCAATTAATAAAAGAGTTCGCCGTTCTAAAGGCTAGAAAAGTATTTTTTTTATTAGTTACATAATTACATTATACCTATCCTTTGCCTTTTTTTCGTATGGGTTTAAAATTGCAGTTAGGGGGCGCGCTAGAAATCTTGCCCAGGGCGCTGGTAGTGCTAAAACCGGCACTGGTAACACCTGATCTCGCTAATTATAAAGCTAAAGAATGCTTCTGGGGTAAACAGTTTGTTTGGCGATCTCTGGGAGATATTGAACCAGTTGTGTGGTGGAAAGGTATATGCAGCTCGACACAGCTGAGTAAAGTGGCTATGAGGATTCTTACAGCACCATGTACATCTGCAGCAACGGAACGCACATTTAGCGCTCAAGCAAACATCCACAGCATAAAACGAAATCGTCTTACTGCGGAAAGAGCCGCCAAAATAACGTTTGTTTCTTACAACTGGAATATTTTACACAGAAAGACTGTAAACGAAATTATAAATGATGATCAGATTAGTGAGGAAACTCCAACACCACATGGAAGTTCACCGCTAACCGAAACGAATACAATTGAGGACGAAGTATTCGCGCCATCACAATTGGAAGCAACAACATCAAATGCGTTAGAATTCATAAATTGTGGACAATCTGATAATGCTAATTCTGCGACCGACACTGACTCAGAATAAATGTAAATTGCTCATATTATTTGTCTAATTTGATTAAAAATTCAATCACTTACCCATTTGTTTTATTTAAGAGTCATCATCCTCAGGATTTTTGAAGAAAAAAGGTTTAGATTAGATTATATGTTTCTTTGGATACCCTTGAAAGATGTAGTGAAGAATGTTAATTCCGCTTCATAGAATGGACTCTGAGATCAGCAGTAAAATATATGTGTGGTACTACTGTAGCTATTATAAATATGCTTGACCATACAATGAGCTGTGATGAAATACTTGCATAAATAATACAAATATTGAAATATCATGTTAAAAGAGTAAGTTGTCAAACTTGATGTGCTGTTAAATGCATCACTATCAGTGATATTTATAATCCAAAAAACACTAGAAGTACTTAAATCGTGTTAGGTCCACGATAGAAGATATTAATGAAAGTACTTAATTTAGACCCGCTGTTTGGGTTTTTACTCGGGTTTAAACCCGTTTAAACCCAAAAAACCTGGTTTAAACCCGTTTCCGCCCATTGGGTTTAAACCCTCTGCCCATCTCTAACTGTAGTCTTCATTTTTTGTTTATGTGAAAAAGAAAAAATATGTCTATTTGCCTATTGATCTGATTAGGGAAGTTGAAGGAGAATGCAAGTAACAGTTGCACCAATCCCAAGTAAGCGTCCATTCTTTGATCATGTGATGTATTACACATATTTAATCAAACACTGTTTTAAGCTTTCACGGTTTATAACTAAACAAAATGTCACTTACGGGATATGCCATGATCATGGGTTGTCAACCCTCCATCATGACATATACCGTAAGTGTCATTTTAAGTTTCATGGTGCTTGCAACAGCATCAAAATATCGGGAACTCAAAATGAATAATAATCACGGTAGATATCCCGTAAGTGACATTTTAAGTTTACATTTTAATTTTTTTTTTTGATACCACGAAGATTACATGTGATCGTCACATTATCTCATCCTCCCCCCAATGGTGATAAATCGTGATTATTTCCTGACCGCCTCCCTTCTTTTTAATCTGATGATTAAAGGACAACCCCTAACATGGGAACAGGAAGATAACAAGCTGATATAGAAAGACTGGATATAGAAGTCAAGAGAATATCTTACTACTATTTTAGATGAGAAAGTTTGTGAGAATGTGTGTATGTATGGATGTTTTTTCTTTCACCCAAAAATTACTGAATGCATTTCAATGAAATTTGGGAAATAGATAGTTTATAACCTGGATTAACACATAAAATACTTTTTATACCGGTAGAATGATCCCATGAGACAATAGGTAAGCTTGTGAAGGACTTTGTAGGTTTTTTTTTTAAATGATCATAGACACAACATAGTCATCAACATCTCAATTCGAGGATCGACATTTCTGCACTTACCTATACCCACAATATTATTAGTCGAAATTATCCAATAAGAATACAATACAAACATGTAGGTATCATCACAACACATCAAAACCAATGTATCCTTCACAAAAATTATGTTAACTTACGAACGTGAAAAATGAAATTAACACACTCATACAAAACATCAATAAAGACAAGGTCGCCTGTGCTATCAGGCGAAAAAAAAAACAAAATCCATGCATCCACGTCATTGAACCAATTAACGTCAAAAGTAGCAAAAATAAAGAATTCTTACAAAGAAATGCACCACACAATCATTATCTCTACGAAAATGAGTCATAACTTTTAGATATCCGGCGAAATTAACAAATAATACAAGATTTTTTATTGATAGAGACGCCCCCCGGCAAAGTAGGAAAAACAATCAGTTTACGGTTTATTGACCACGTTTATGCGGAAAAACTTACCATCATTTTGTTAAATATAGTCGCAGCTATCCGCTGGTTATAAATAATTGGATTATATTTTACTTTCCTTGTTGTAGTCAACAATTCGAGCTACGGCTAACTTTACTTATTTGACACAAGAAAATAAGATGATTGTCAAAATCGCATCTGTCAATTTGAGACAAAACCATTGGACAAACAAAACTGTCAGCACGAGCCTGACAGAACAATCAGTGTTGCAGAGTTTTGAAAAAGAAAAAGCTTTTTTCTTTTTTCTTCTTTTTAGCTCTTCCCTAGTCGTTGGATAGATGGCGCTAGGAGTTAGTACGATAATGCAAGGAACGGAACCTAAAAAAACTGATTTTAACAAAGCGTGAGAAAACTAGGTTATATTCGGAAGGGCAAATGAAAGTGTCAGTCAACGAGAGTATGTGACGTGACACAATCTTTTTTTTTCAAGCTTTTTGGCTTTGGCACCAACTATCATAGTAAGTTCAACGCCATCTATAGAGTTCTTGGAAACTAAGTTTTTTTTTTAATACTTACCTCAAAAAGAAAACCTCTCATTGGAAACAAACAAAATAAATAAATGGAAGACTTCATAGGTAAAAGCTGCAACACCATTTAATAAATGCTTTTTCTTTCTTATTTATTTACATTCGAGATAGTTTTTATACCATTTTGACGCTGGTCATAAAATAAGATCCTTTAACTTCGTTGACGTTTAAACATACAAATTGGTCATGCACGCAGCGAGTAGGTGCCTTCTACTTACGCTCCTGCCTGACCTTTCTGAAGACCTTAGATCACTTCTCGATATTTCTCTCTCTCTCACATACATCTTTGTATACCTACCTACACAATTTACTAGAGTGCCTTTATCCATCCTCCACACATAACCAAACCATATAGGCACCACTCTTTGTAAGAAGGTACATACCTACATTTTCTTTTAGGCTACAATACGTCCCTAGCTCTCATTCTTCAATCTGGCACTCAAAGTTACACAACACATTATACTTACAACTACTTCATTATTGTTTCACAAAGGTTTAAGAAAGCAAAGATTCTTACTTCTTTATATCGTGAAAGTTAAAAATGATTGTCGTAGCTTGATGGACTGGCGTCTGTACCCAAAACAAAACTGACCAAGAGTGAGTTGGACTCGCGCAACGAAGGTTCCGTACAAACTATTTAAAGGACAAACTTAACTTTGCTGTTCGATCCCTAGAAACGGCTATTGCTCCAACCGCAAATAATAAGTTTGTAATGGTGAAATCGCTTTTTTTTGTTATTAAAACTACATATTTACGGTTTTGAGACTTTTCCCTTTACATGTGCTGTAAGACCTTGCTTTTTGCCAAACTACGTGATTCTAGGTCAACGGGAACTACATATAGGTTTTCGACTCAAAACCTACTATAGGGTACTTCCGGTTGACCTAGAATTGTCAATTTTGGTTAAAAGCAAGGTCTTACAGCACAAGCAAAGGGAAAAGAAATAAAAAAAGAAATTGAAAATTAAGGTAAATGGTTCTTACAAGTTTTCGCGAAAATCTAAATTTGCCTATGTCTTTTTAGCGTGTTAACTCAGAACCTTGATTTTTATATACCTAATAGGGACTTTAGACTCCTCAGTATATGGTATAAATTTCAACTTGCTAGGTCCACCCATTCCTGAGAAAATCGTTGGTGACAGACGGACAGACAGACGGACGAAAAAGAAAGAAAAAAAATGAAGAAAGTGATCTTATAAGGGTTCCGTTTTTTCCTTTAGGTACGGAACCTTAAAAAGTGAAGAGGAGTAAAGTGAATGATTAACTAAGAACTAGGTCTATATTAGTACATTATGATATAAGTGCGGTAAGTTGAAAATTACAGCTGAGGTGATATTGCTAGCACGAGCCGTAGGCGAGGGCTGTAATAAAGCAGAGGCTGTAATTATCAAAGCGCACGTATGTCATACGACGTTTTATAACATATTTGCGAGGAAATAAATAAAACTCGGGACTTTTTTAAACGAATAAATCTTTTACTTGTTCACAAATTAAAGATGCCCGCGCATCAGCGCATTTTTTTTAAGGCAAAGACAGAAAACAGCCAGTATTACTAATAAAGTAAATTAATATTTTTGTGTTTTTGTTACAGATAAATGGTTGTAATTTATTGTCATAAATATGTATAGATTAATTAAATTAAAGAATTAAATGTTTATTTATTATATTTCATCTCCCACAGTTATTTTATTCATAAAATATTGACCACTTTTCTGACATAAAAACTCTTTGCTAAGATTTAAAAAAGTACCGTTCGTTTTAGACGGAGCATTTACATTACTGCACAAGTAACGTAATGAGATACATTACGATATTGAAATGGGTGAAATAAGAGACCCTTTACGAGCAAATGTGTTCTAAAGTCTAGATTATTCCTCGCAAAAAGTTCTATTTCAGGATGCAGCCGGTACCGTCTCCATATGTTACACAACCGATGATTGTATAAAAGTTTAGATTATAAAGCATTAGTTTTAATATTCCATGAACTGAATTAAGAATCTCAATTTAAAAACTATTTAAATTGCTTTCGCGCAGAGTTCAATCAATATCTATCCATCTAGTTTTAAAAAAATGACGTGCAAAAGTGTTTGTAAAAACCTACTTGCAAAATAAACATCATTTATCATTTAATAGTACTTTTGCTTTTTTTGTAAACATCCATAACATTAGATACCTAACCGCTGCAATGCTGCGCATACATTTTATTTGATTCTATCTAAAACCTTCATTCGAGATATGTAACAGTTTTTGAATAGAAGTCAAAAAGTATCTAGAATGGATTGTGTGAGGCATTTGCCTAATCCTTGGCATGCAGATAAGTTCCTTAGATACGTAGGTACAGATGAATTAGGTGCATGATACATCTAGCCTAAGTATAATTCAATTCATCAAGTTCAAGAGTGTGCGGCAAGGCACTATGCGGCTAGATCAATTTGATTTAACCCTAGCCACTCAGGAAGCTACAGTCTAGCCAGAACTCGCGCATGCGAACATATCAATGAAGCAGCTATACAAAGATTTTTATATTTATAAAAAATCAATAGCATATTTCGGCGTAGACTTGAACAGAGGGTACTATTGGTCTAAGTATTCCATATTTTATCTACTCTTTGCGCATGCTACAAATAATCGATTTCTTGACAGGAGTAGGTGTTCCTACTATAAAAATTAAAACCGTTTAGTAGAAATTTTGAAGAGTTCGAATTCATGGAAGTTGAAGCTTAAAATTATCAGAAAACTGGTCGTGACTTCAAAGTCTTGTTAGACGTAGTGTGCCACGACAATCAGAATGATTTTAAACGACTTCCAAAGTAAGGTCTAGCTAGAGCATGAAATAAAACTACCTTAGGTGTTTAGTAGTCTTTGGGTTAACGACTCTTGTATCATTTTAGTAGTTTTTATAAATCAAAGATCTGAAATGGATGTGCAAAAATTAAATTGTTGTTTTTAATTTAATTACACAAACTATACATCTTTTATTTACAAAATGGGGACCCAGAAGCCAGGAGAATGGGCCAATTCGTTAATAGCCCGGTTCGAAGAGCAGGTGAGTCTCAGTTTATGTATTTTAATTTAATTTTAAGACCCACCCATATTAGGAGTTTTGCGGGGATGTAAACAAAATATATTTTTTTTCTTCGGCATTATCCATTTATTTCCTATCAAGACCGATAGCACACTGTTTAGGTTACCTTCTTTATTTTTTCTAGATCTCGTTTGTATCATTTTATTCGGAAATCTAATTTTATAATGCTAAACGTAAGTTTATGTTATCGATCGGCAACCCGGCATTACGATTCCGTTCTAAAGGTTTATAAGTCAAATAAAAAATCAACTGAAGTTCAGTAATTATTTCGCTGTCAAACCTATCCATTGTTGCAGATTATTAGCTCTCATATATTACAAGTTTTTTGGATTATTCTAGGGGCTGAGGTGGGGCCATTTTAAAATTCATTCAGATGGAGCCTAAAATAAATATTAAAAAAATATTTTGCTAAGTATTTTGATTTGAGAACAATTGGAAGACAAAAAAATAATTATGTATATCCATCTAACTAGTGTATACTTTTAATTTAATAAACATAATTTATTATCATACATAACTTATAATATTTTCTGGGAGCAGAACTACTGTTCTATTTTAACACCAAATAAATCGAGGATAACATAACATCACGCCTCCCTGAAGGGTTAGGCAGAGGTGTACATAATAGATACACCCACATTTTGCCAGTTTTGTTTTAGTTCCCATTTAATAGGGGACAAGCCTATTACCATCAACCGGATACAGATCCAAACTCCGTGGCTACTACTGAGAAACTCCTGATGAAAAAACTGAATAACATGAAAAAGTTGTTAATATAATCATGTAATAGTAAGTTTTGATATAAGTGGGGTAACTTTGTTATTGCATTCGAGGCGGAATTCACACCTGAGCAGCCAGGTGAGGTTGTTATGGAGCCATTGGTTGTTATAGAGTAAGTTATGGTTGTTATGGAGCAATTCCACATGGAAAAACTCAATAACACTCTACCCAGACCCGGGAATCGAAACTGGGTCCTCATTCTCAGCAGTCACTCTTGAGACCACTCAACCAACGAGGCAGTGTAAAACAAAATCTATACTAATAATACTAATATACTAATAATATTATAAAGAGGTAACATTTGTTTGTAAGTTTGTATGTTTGTATGTAGGGGGTAATCTCCGGAAGTAATGAACCAATTTTAAAAATTGTTTCACTGTTAGAAAGCTACATTATTTGTGAGTGCTATAGGCTATATTTTATACTCCCACGGGAACGGGAACTACGCGGGTGAAACCGCGGGACGTCAGCTAGTGTAGTATAAATTGAGAATTTTAGTCACTATCTGATATACTTATGATAAAAAAAAAACATATTTTCATCATCAAAAAAAATAATTATATCAGCTGAATAACATTCATTGCTGGACATTAGAAATCTTCACCTATTTGATGCCTCATCAGCCAAGATCTATGAGAGGTATTGTATCACTTCCAATGCTAGAATAACTTACTTTCCTCATATTAAAACTTTTACCATCCTTCATCTGGTATTGTGTGAACATATGGGGTTTATATTGGAAGACTTACTATAAAATCACATTGCGAGACCTCCTGTGTGGTTCCACATAAGCAATTTTTACATAAGATGATTTATCATTGTATTGTATAGCGGGCTGGTGTCTGCAACTCCTCGTCAAAGTGCGTATTTTGGGAAATTTATTCAATCCACCCTAACTCCTCGAGAAAGGCCAGCACCGCCTTGGTGTTGCTGACAATCTCGCGGAGAGTACCTGGGTTACCGAAATACTTTGCCCTGTATGTTGCAACCACTGGGCAGTGCAGAAGCACGTGGGCTGCTGTCTCGTCTTCCTCCATGCAGGCACGGCACAGGGGGCTGTCTGTGACTCCTATGACAAAGAGGTGTTTATTAAAAGAGCCATGTCCAGTAATGGCGGCTGTAACTGTGCGCAGCTGCGGTTTGGTCAACAGAGGCGCGCGTTTGGTGAGGCGGCGTCGATAGTAGGAAGTGCTTCCTTAGTATTTATCATTATTTAATTACTCACCACACCACACCACATTCCCCAATTCCGGCTGGTCACCGTGGGGATTACGACCACCACCCTCACCCGTCATCAAAAAGAAATCAACAGCTAAAAATCTGCACCTACAACGTAAGGTCACTGTCATCAGCAGAAAGATTAATAGAACTAACAGAAGCTCTTAAGAAAATTAATTTCGACATAGGCCTAGGCCTAAGTGAAGTGAGGAAGCTAGGTTGCAAAATTGAAGAACATCAAGACTTTGTATTATGTTATACAGGAGAAACAAAAGGGCTATAAGGAGTTGGATTTCTGGTTAAGAAGACCTATAAACAAAATATTATCAACTATATAGGAATATCAGAACGAGTAGCTGTCTTGAAATTGAAATTCAAAGATGAACAATTATCTATTATACAAGCTTACGCTCCCACTGAGAAAGCAGGTGACGATGAAATGAATAAGTTCTACAACGACCTGAGAGCAGCCCACGAAATACAAGATAAAACAGTACTAGTAATAGGAGATTTTAATGCCAAGATCGGACAGTCAAGGAAATATGAAAGCTTAGTAATGGGAAGTTATGGATATGGAAAACGAAATGGAAGAGGCGAAAGGCTGATTCAATATGCCAGCGAAAAGCAAAGCCTCAGATGGACTTGGATGGCCCCAGATCAAAAAACAAAGAACGAGATAGATTTTATTCTGTGCAACAAACCTAAAAGAATAACAAACGTAGAAATACTCAATAATGTACAATTCCCATCAGACCATAGATTAATAAGAACAACACTAACAATGAAGTCTCCTAAACTGAGCAGAAGAACATTTAAGACCCTTCCAAAAACACTTAAAACAGACAGCGAAAAATCAATATACCTAGAAAATTTGAAAGAAAATACCAAACAGCTCCCTGAACATATTAACGACGTACAAACCTATTACGACAAGTTAGAGAACATAATTACGACTAGCTTGAAAATAAAACAGGAAACCAACGAAAGAAAGCCAGGAATACTAAGTGAATCAACATTAAAATTAATAAGAAGACGTACAGAATTGATCCCAACTAAAAACAAAAGTGAAGATACAAAGCAAGAGCTAAAAAACCTTTTCAAAACAACAAAGAAGGCCATAAAAGAGGATTACAATAACCACAGGCAAAGAATAATAGAGAAAAACTTAAATTGCTACAGAAGCTCCAAACGGGCCAACAAAGAACTAAACACACATAAAGACTGGATTCAGAAACTTAAAAAAGATAATTATGAAACAAAAACAAGAAAAGACATTATAGAACATGCAACTGAATTCTACAAGGAGCTGTATAAGAAACCACCAGAAGACCCTTGCGATAAAGAGCTAATAATTTCCGAAAAAAATGAGCAAGAAGAAATAGAACCCATAAACAACGAAGAAATATTAAGGCATATAAAAAAGTTAAAACCTGACAAAAGTCCTGGGCCAGACAACTTGAGCAACGAAGCAATAAAAATAGGAGCCCCAGTCCTAATACCATGCTTAGCAAAACTATTCAATATGGTACTTGAAACAGGAAAAGCTCCTAAGCAGTGGTGTGACTCTGACATAATACTTCTTTACAAAAAAGGTAATTCAGCAGACATTGGAAACTATAGACCAATAAGTTTACTGTCGAGCATTTACAAACTTTTTTCCTCTGTATTACTGAGCCAGATAACATCAAGGATAGACAAAAACCAACCAAGAGAACAAGCTGGTTTCCGTCAAGGATTCTCCACTATTGATCACATACACACATTAGACCAAATACTTGAGAAATATATAGAACATAATCGACCTCTTTATGTAGCCTTTATTGACTATTCAAAGGCATTTGACAGTATAACACACGCCTCAATCTGGAAAGCACTTGCCTGTTGCGGAATAAACAGAACTTACATAAATATCATAAAGAACATCTACTCACAAAGCAAAAGTAGAGTAAGATTAGAAACTAAAGGAGAAGAGATAGTAATAGGAAAGGGAGTCAGACAGGGGGATCCCATGTCACTGAAACTATTCATAGCTGTGTTGGAAGGAATATTTCAAGAAATTAACTGGAGTCATAAAGGACTCAGAATGCAAGATCAATATCTAAGCCACCTCAGATTTGCTGACGATATCATCCTCTTCGCAGAATCAGCAACTGAGCTAGAACAAATGATACAAAAACTGGACATAAATAGTAAAAAAGTGGGGTTACACATGAACGCAAGTAAAACAAAAATCATGACGAACCATACAGAAAAGGAAATACACGTGTCGGGAAACCAGATTGACTATGTAAAGGAATATATCTACCTTGGAAAACAAATATCATTTGATACAAGAAATAACGAAACTGAAGTGGATAGAAGGATCAACTGCACTTGGAAGAAATTTTGGTTACAAAAGGAAGTCCTAAAAGGGGACTATCACATGAAGTTCAAAAGAATAATAATGGACACCTGTATTCTACCAAGTATGACATATGGAAGCCAAACATGGACATATACTAACAAAATAAAAAATAAAATCTTATCATGCCAACATGCCATGGAAAGGAGCATATTAAAGCTCAGGAAAATACAGAAAACCCGAAACGAAGAGATAAGGAAAAGAACAAAACTAACAGACGCCCTCCTACACGCTCTACGACTGAAATGGAAATGGGCAGGTCATATTTCAAGATGCGGAGATCAGAGGTGGACATTGGAGTCAACGAAGTGGTCTGGACCGGGAGGCAAGAGGAACAGGGGCAGACCACGCAAGAGATGGGCGGACGACATCATAGAAGTAGCGGGTCCGAGTTGGATGGAGTTGGCCCAAAACAGGAAAAATTGGCACGGGATGGAGGAGGCTTTTACCCAAAAGGGATCCATATCTAAATAAAATATAAAACTGTTAATTTGAAAAACATGTATTGAAAAATATGGAATAAATGAGCTTTATTATTATTATTATAATTACTCACCAAATCGCAAAAGTCCCGCCTTGGAGTCTGCTAAAAAGAAATGGAGCGCAGCAGTGTACAGAGTTCAGATAAAATTCGAAAATCTATGCTGCGCTCAAAAACCGGAATTGCAGATGTGGGCAAAAAAGCTGCCAGGCCAAGCTGGCAGGTCATGTGAGCCGCATGCATAACGACCGCTGGGCAAAGATCTCAACACGATGGATTCATGAGGATGGACGGTGCCGCCGAGGCCGGGCTAGAATGAGGTAGCGAGATGATCTACGTATAGACGCGCATCACGAAGGCTGGTCCGAGGTGGCGTACTTAGGAGGGATTATTCCAGAAATCCCCACCGACAAATCCCTACCAGTGGGGATCGTTACTTTTTTTTCCAGAAATCCCCAAAATCAAAATCAAAGCATTTATTTCAAGTAAGCCAGTTACAGGCACTTTTGAATTGTCGAAACAAAGATGAAAATTAAATGTAGCTACAGTCCCAGTCACAAGACATAAAAACTGTGAAAGTACTGTAGTTGCCCATTCCCTAGCGTAGATCTCTATGGAGAAGAATGGGCAAGAAACTCCATGGACACTCTTTTAAATCAGAATATTGTTACAAAATCTTGGTTACATCATTCACGTTGAGATGGTATATTATGTGAGAACAATGTAGCAAGATGTGCACGGTAAAAGTGTCCACAGCAAAAACACACAAACAAAAAAAAAATACAATTCAAAATAATTCATTCAAATAAGCCATGGCAACCAAGAGATGACCAGTCACAACTGACAGCGCCCGTTCACGGACATGACGCATGGATCACACCATTCAACTCAACCATTTTGAAGGGAACTAAATGATCCGACACATGCGCCACCATCAGCGAGACAATAGAGTGAGCATGACATACTCCAAACCGCCAGGGCACATTCAAGTCAAGAAAAAACGTAGGTTTCCAGTGAATGATAGCTTTCTAGTACATAGTACTCACACAATATGGGCTATGCATTTATATAATACTAAAGAGATTGATTCTATACAATGCAAAGATAGTTGTACAATCTTCAGCAGCTCCAACAATACAATTTAATGCTATCAATTTATGCGCCCCTGTCCATGTGGAGCAGGACCAGCATTGAGCCAAGCATTTTTATCAGCGATATAATCGCTCAACTTGTAATATGCTTGCTTACATAGTGTGCGTTTAATGCATGTTTTAAATTTCGTCTCATTCAGTTCAAGAATACTTTGTGGAATTTTATTATAGCATCTTAAACAGTACCCCATGAAAGATGAGTCTACTTTAGCGAGTCTGAAACCTGGCTGAACTAGTTGGTCCCTATTTCTAGTACTGTAATTATGTTTGTCACCCCTTTTACCAAAAAGGTGCAGATTTTTTCTGACGTACATTATGTTTTCGTAGATGTATTGACAATGTACCGTCATGATGCCAATATCCTTAAACAGTTCCCTTAGAGAATCGCGCCTACGAAGATTATATATGGCTCTGATGGCTCTTTTCTGCAGAATAAATATAGACTCAATATCTGAAGCCCGTCCCCACAGCAAAATGCCAAAAGACATTATACTATGAAAGTAACTAAAATAATCCAGTCTAGCGGTATCTACATCAGTATACTGACGGATTTTTCTAATGGCATAGGCTGCTGAACTTAGCCGCCCCGCAAGAGATGTCAAATGAGAACCCCATTGTAGCCTTGAATCAAGCGTAATCCCCAGGAAAACCGTTTTATCTACGAATTCAAGTTTCTCTTTATTCAATATTATATCACAATCACTACTTTTAGCATTCGGTAAAGCAAATCTTATGCATTTGGTTTTTTTTTCATTTAATACCAAATTGTTTGCTGTGAACCAATTTTGGACCTGAAGTAGGGCATTATTCACGTCATCTAGATTTTGGGCCCGCCTATTTATCTTAAAAAAAAACTTTTTTGCAAAAAATAAAACCGACTTCAAAAAACACAAAAAAGTGAAAAATAACTTTAGCTTCAGAAGTCGGTGACCTTTGTTTGATTGATTTAGTGTTTTTGTCACCGACTTCTGAAGCTAAAGTTATTTTTCACTTTTTTGTGTTTTTTGAAGTCGGTTTTATTTTTTGCAAAAAAGTTTTTTATTTTTCCATTTTTAGTTGTTCCCAAACAAATATTTGCCATGAATTTCTTTGACATTGTTAAAAATACATGTTATGGTATATGCGTAATAGGCGTATCCCCAATATATGGAACAGTGTACCCCCTCAGAGCATAGAGGCGTGATGTTACGACATGATATTGGATAAACAATAAACATCCAAGCGATTGCAACATTCACGGCAGATTTGCCGTCTATTTTTGAAGAGTTCCATTGTATATCTCCGAAGATCAGCACCAGATGTTAATAAAATTTAAATGGGACCACACGAGAAGCACCAGCTTTCAAATAAAAAAAGAATTATCAAAATCGGTTCACCCAGTCGAAAGTTCTGAGGTAACAAACACAAAAAAAAAAAAAAAAAAAAAAAAAAAAAAAAAAAAAAAAATACAGACGAACTGAGAACCTCCTCTTTTTGGAAGTCGGTTGATTAGGGAAGTGTCATCAGCAAATAACACCATATTTTGAGGTTGGTTTTTCAGTAAATAGGGTAGATCATTTATATATACTAGAAAGAGGAAAGGACCCAATATTGAGCCTTGTGGAACCCCCATTTTTACTTTTAACCCCTGTGAATTAACACCATTTATTTGAACATGTTGTTGTCTATCATTCAAATAAGATTTTACCAAACTAAGTGCAAGTTTACCCAGTCCGTAATGCTCAAGTTTCAAAAGTAATGTGTCGTGATTTACGCAATCAAACGCTTTGGAGAGGTCACAAAAAATTCCTATGGCGTCTTGAGACTCTTCCCACGCAGTAAATATGTGCTTTAATAAGGTTACACCGGCGTCAGTTGTACAACGTCCCTTGGTGAAGCCATACTGTTGATCATGTAAGATTCTGTTGGTGTTAAAATGATAGAGCATTTGATTAAGCATTACTTTTTCAAAAACCTTGCTAAAAACTGGTAAAACGGATACAGGTCTATAATTATTAGTATCTTTACTGTCCCCGGATTTGAAAAGAGGTATGACTTTACTGTATTTCATTAAATCAGGGAAAACTCCTTGGTCTACACATAAATTAAAAATAAAAGCTAAGTAAGGGGCTATAGTCTCAAGTATGGATGTACAAACTTTGACAGACATTCCCCATAGATCTTCGGTTAGTTTGATCTTTATTTGCCGGAAAGTTTTAATAACAATCATAGGGTTAATGTGTTTAAATTTAAATTCAACCAGGCAGCCAGACACATTCGCCTTTAATAAACCAATTGAGAGTTCAGGTGAGGAAATAAGAGCCTCCGTTGTTTTTTGTGGTATATCGGTAAAGAACTTTACAAATTCTTGAGCTACTTCCTGATTAGAGCTTTTAGGACCACATGCTGTATCTAATGTGTAGCTAGTGTTACGTATTTTCTTCCTGTTAGTCTCGTTATTTATAACTTTCCAAACTGTCTTTATTTTATTTTCTGCTGTTTTGATCTTGTTGCTAATGTGCAGTGCTTTAGCAACCTTGCATGTATTTCTAAAAATGTTTGAATACTTAGCAACATACTTGTTAAAAGTTTCAGTGTTTATAAAAGGCTTAAGGCCATAAAGCTCAAATAGTCTTTCCCTACTTTTTCTGATACCTCTAGTTGCCCAATCACTAAATATGAATTTAGGGCAAATACTTTTTGTCTTCTTTTCAAAAGTTTTATTGAATTCCGTGTGAACTATTGAAAAGAAACGATCATACAATTGATCTATATTAATATCATCAAGGCCCATAGCGCTTAACTTGTTCTGTAGCAAAATATTATACCTATTTAATCTGCTAGAAGTTATGGGTCTAAATTTAATTTGAACTTTTTGCAATGGGGGTGTATTACACCTGAAGGTTACAGTTTGTCCGCTATGGTCAGAGGGTAGACAATTTACTATTGCTTTATCTAAGTAATCACAATCGCAGAAAATATTATCTATACAAGTAGCAGAAGATGGAGTGACTCTAGTAGGTTCTGTAAAAGTGTTGGTCAAGTCAAATGACTTAAAAAGATTTAATAAGCGACTGCTATTTGCACATTCTTCTAAAATATTGATATTAAAATCACCACAAATAATTGTAGATTTATTACTGACTGCAAGTTTTGCAATCACATCTTCCATTATTGATTCAAACAAAGAAAAGTTTTGATAGTTTGGGGGTCTGTACACACACACAATTACATGCTTATCTAGCTCAACACAGGACAGTTCAACGCAATGTTCAACCGAGAGACCTACTATGTCATTACGTTGCTTATATTTAAAACAATTTCTTATTAATATTAGGGAACCTCCACGAAGCATAGTTTTACGGTTAAAGCAGCTACCCACCATATAGTTCTCATAATAATTGATAAGCATTTGGTAATCCTTAAGCCAATCTATACATATAATAAATCTGTAGAAAAGTCATTTTTGTACATTGAAGAAATTGAAACAAAAAATAGCCAGCGTGTGAAAAGATAAGTAACAGAACCCATTTCCATCATTTTTGACATTTTTGTCTGTTTGTCTGTTTGTTTGTGCGCACATCACGTAAAATCTACGAATTCAATGCTGACAATGTTTGTACATAAAAATTGTGTGTAACTTGGGGTATGATTTAGTGTTTGTTTCATTGAAATCGGTTAATTCTATCAAAAGATATATGAACTTAAAGTTTTCAAGAAGAACTAATCATCAAATGTAAGATACATACATGCAGCGACATCTGTTGAACTAAAATTATACCAATGACTAAAAATGTGCTCACCACAGTCATAACTTTTAAATCGACTGACCAGCTTTAAAAAAAAATTATAGCAAAGGTAATAAGTAGTAGTAGTAGTTGTAGTCTTCTCTAGCATTACTGCTAAGCAGTAATGCTAGACAAGGAGGTGGCGGAACGTGAAAGGGAGAGAACCTCTAAACGTCCCGGCCGCCACGGGAGACGCCACCACGTGGCCCCCGGCCACCGTACGCGCGGGCCTGTGGACGGTGGGCTATGGGCTAGCTCGCCGTCCGTCTGTCTCATGACGACAGGCCGTGTCGACGGCACGTTCGTGTTCGACGCGCGCCTCAAAGAGAGTCAGCAATAGGAAGGGGTCCGCAAGGGCCGATGCCTGCCGGGGTTGCGGGACTGTTCTAAAGAGATACCGTGGCCCCGGAACACAAAGGGCGATGAAGGAACATGGATGGGTTTAGTCAGTAAAAGTATGACACTGCCTCCTGGTCCGCCCAGAGCGGGAGGAGTCATTTGATGATTTCCCATCCGAAAAAAAAAGGCTGTCGAGGTAAGCCCTTTTTTGGAAAAACATAAGTAGATTATTTTAGCGATTAATGCAAATATATCGAAGAAATTAAATTGTTACCCATACCCACTTGGATCTACGTAGGTATATATCTCTAATATTATAAAGCTAAAGAGATTTTGGTTGGTTGAACGCGCTAATTACAGGAAAACTTTTAGTGTTGAATAGTTATCGAGGATGGCTATAGGTTATCTAACATCACGCTATAATTAAAAGGAGCGGAGCATCAATGATAAATGTTGCAAAAACAAGGAAAACTTATTTCTTTCGAGAGCTTCCTTTGCGGGCGCTGCATAAACGGTTAAAGTTGCGCAACAATCATGTATTAGGGAATTGTTCGTTTTAAAGCATTCTAAAAAAAAACGCGATAGCATTATGTCTATCTTTCAAGGTTGACTCCACTCTCTCTAACCCTCTCTCTCTCAAGTGACGCAGACGAAGTTGCGCGGGTCAGCTAGTGTTCAGTAAAACAAATAATGTCAAACTTACTATTTTCTAAAAACAATTCAATTTCTAATAATTTGGAAGAAATGCCTTGGATATTTTGGTGGAATAATTTCAAAGTGTTCTGCTGAGGCCCTTTTTTACTAACTAATTGAGTGCAAGAAGATACGTTGGTAGGATTAACAATATTGTTAATTGTACCTCCTGTTGTCTCATTTCCTAGTTTAAATTAATTTTTGGAGTGAGGCTGGAGACACCCGTACCATCCTCAGACATCAAGACCTTATCACTAATACTAATATACCCTAATTGAGAATTCTCCACGGTGACACATGGAACCTCCTCAGTACAATGTTTGGAAACATTTATAGCACTAGTGCTATATTCATTGAAAGTCACCTGTATATTAGTATTACTACTAATAGTCGCAGTGTTAATAATAGAACTAAACTTAGACATACTATTTATGTCTGTGTGAATATTATAAGCTAATAGCTGAGCTATTTTGTGTCTACATCTAATAGGTAGATACACCTTACCCCGTGTCGACTTCAGTTTACCAACAATAGTGTTAATATCCAGATATATAAGTCTGTCACTATAGTGACCTACTAAAAAATGTACATGGTTATTTAACATATGTATATAATTATTTTTTCTATTACCCAAATTTTCAAAAAATGGAAAACCACACAATATTATTTTGTTACAATTAACTTCAACAACTCTGAAACACAGTCAGTGATGTCTTCCTTTTTAATCTTAGAACTATTACCAACACATATAGTAATGGTGGTACTAGGATCACAAACAGTCTTTGTTACTGATGCCATAATCTGTTTGTAGGTTGATCCTGGCATGCAATAATTTTGGGTACAATAACTCAGGTTATTACTGATCAATTTCCCTAACCCTCTACCTATACTATCAGAGAACATAACTGAAAGATTAGAACCAAGACTATTAGGTGAGACCAAATTACCTAAGTCAGGTATTGTATCTTGGGTGGAAATACAGTCCTGAGTACTCACAGCTAGGGACGGGTCCTCCGTTGCCTCAAGCTGGAGGGCATCATTGCTGGATTCCCTCTGACAAGTACACTGAGTGTTGCTGAGAGTCAGCGAGTCCACTTTGTCTACCAATGCATTTGTAGCAAGAATATGCTCTTTAATTTGATTTTCCGAGCATTCATATTTATTACATAAAGATTTTAGTGACTTATTAAGAGCCTGTATTTCTTATTGTAAGCGCTGAGTGTCAATTTCATAAATATTTATACTATCTTCCAATTTAATCTGATAGTTATTTAATTTATTAACTAGAGAAACACGTTCTTTCCTTAATTGAATATTTTTGGAAAGGTGTTTTTGTTGTTTCTTGTATTTATTACATTTTTTAATTATTCTATTTAATCGTGCATATTTCTTAATTTTATTTTTACTAATTTTGTGGCTGTAGTTATGCTTTAGTAAGGAGTCCTCTGTAAGGTCTATTGTTATAATGGAATGAGGGTTGCAATTTGTATTAACTAATTCATTATACAAATGTTCAGTTTCCATAGCCTGAGTATGATCCTTTTCCTTTTTCAAATTTAAAAGTTTGACATTTGCATGGACTAATTCATCCTCTAAGTCCCTAATTTTACATAAAGCCTCCTCATACAAGTTGCTACAAGAGTTGAACCCATCCGTGACCGCCCTTAGTTGATCCCGTTCATTGACAACATTCAAGAATTCCTGATGAAGGTCTACTAGCTCCCGTTTTAAGCTCGAGTTTTTGCTATTTACGTTAATGACCTCCTCCTCACTGTCCTCTCTCTCTTGCAACAGCTGCTGGCATTGGAGTTTAGAGTCCTTAAGTTCTTGGAGGGCCGTTCTCAATTTTAGCTCCATATCTTGAGCAGTAGCCTTACGGGTCATCACAGGCATGGTTTCCGGATTGGTTACTGAAAATTGTAAATAAAGAAACGGTGAGAACTAATAGGATAGACCAATGAAGAGAATTTAGAGATAAAAAAGGGGAAAAACAGGGAAAAAGTTTGTGTTACTCAAAAAAATGAGGTAGGCTGCTATATTAGCTTGACAATAATTAAATTAGCTTACTGAATAATTAATTTTATTGCTTCAATGAGAATTTTACTTTCTTAAGATTTTACTTTTTCATGTGGGTAGATTGCCTGGACTAAAAACTTATGATTATTACAATATTACTTCAAGACGTTAATGAAATAACTATCACGAACTTAATATTTAACTAATATTGAAAAGATTGATAGCAAGTATAAATCGTTAAAGTTTTACTTTTTACGAAATGACAATTGTCAACAATGCAATCTAGAACCTTATAAGGAAATTAGCAAAAAAAAAACAAAAACTATACTAGAATTGCCGTGGACGTGTTGTAAAGTTACGATTATGGGACGATTGTGTGCTATTCTAAATATAAAAGTAAACAAATACTCCCCGTATCAATCCGTAGTCCGAACATCAGCTGTTGGTTTTAGGTTACCGGTAATGTCGTTTCGTCGCCGTACAACCGAATACTTTATTAATTAACAGGAAAATATGTTTCCTGGGTATTTACACATTTAAAATACGATATTACATATGATTACACCTTAATTTAACTTAATTACTATTTAATTTTAATTTTAAAACACGGAACAAAATGTTGACCATTTTAACAAAATATTGGTTTTAATATCACTAGTTAAATAACCTCAGTCTAGTGGGGATTTTTGGAAAAATAAATAACAATCCCCACCAGATGTTGCTGTTTCTAAATTGTTAAACAAAAAATGCGTTAGTCAAACCGTTTAATTAGAAGCAAAGAGAAGAAAACATATTTATGTACAAGTGCACAGCAGAACAAAAATATGAATGAAAAACATCTGGAGGGTGTTTTTCACAAGGGGTATTCTACAGGAATTTTTCACGAGGGTTATAATACAGGATGTTTTTTACAAGGGGTTTATACAAGGTGTTTTTCGCAAGGGGTATTATACAGGTTGTTTTTTAATGAGATGTGTTAAAACAGAAGGTCGAGTTTTTTATACAGTATCTCAAACAATTCGCTACAACTAACATTCAAAATTATTATGAAATCACATTATTATACCTTGTCCATAGTTACCCTACAAGACAGGTGCTCAGAACCTGCACTCCCGCATCAACGAGGAGCAATGCAAAGCGTGCCTCGTTCAGATCAGCAGACACCGCTTCTCTCTAGTTATCGCCGGCCTCACTAAGATACTGCAGAGAGTTAATGAACTGGTAAGTGTTTAATAATATTATGTAACAATTAGAAATAATGGTGCCGATTCCCTTGTTTACAAACTAAACCAAATTTAAGTTCAGTGCATCTTTTTCTTTCTATTTCATTAAGAAAAGGACAGAAGATAAATTTTAGTTATGTTCTGTCAAATTAATCAGCGCCATACAAGTTTTAGACGCGATTAAAAAGTTGATACTAAAATTACATCAAATTACGTCAGATGCTGACTAATTTGACAGGATTAAACTAATATTTATCTTCTGTCCTTTTCATAATGAAATAGAAAGAAAAAGATGCATTCAACTTAAATTTAGTTTAGTTTGTGAACAAGGGAATCGGCAGCATTGAGTAAGTTCGAAAAAAAAATACCTTTTAACATTTATTTATGGTTGAGTAATGAGATTGTCTATAAACCCAACATGAGTTCACACTCAAGAAATGTGTAATTTTCAATTATAATACGAAGACGGACGGCGCCGCCGCGCGCCGAGGCCGACGCAGAAAAAGGTGGCGAGACTATTTGGACGCGTATACCACGAGGGTTGATCCGAGGAGGCCCGGGATAAGGGCTGTTGTAGTGTGTAGTGCAGGGGGGGGGGGCTTTGCCCAGCAGTGGGACAGTACAGGCTAAGAAAAACAATTAATAAAGCAGTACTTCTGGATACGGAGCGTATCGTTAGGAGGTTCCTCTCTCAAGAGCCCTGACCTCCGGCAGCTCGGACCCTGTTCCCAGCGCTGATGGGCTACTGTTTTTACCCGACTGCGGCGAAGCCCAAAAGGAGGGTTATGTGTTTGCCCTGTATGTATGTTTGTATGTATGTCCGTTTCTTTGTTCCCTCGTAACTCCTCAGCGGATGGAGGGATTTGAATAGTTTATATGTCGTTAGATTCGTCTTGATGGCGCGAGTGTCACTGGCTACATTAAAATCAATAAACAAGGAAAATCGCGGATTTGGGGAGCCAGATTCTGGAGGTCGATTTTTTTTTTTCTTCTAATACCATCGAGTGGGGTATCAAAATGAAGGGTTTTTAAAGGTGATTACAAAAATATATGCAACTTATATGTTTGAATGTAAATAGAAATGACAAATAGTATACAAGTAAATAAAATTCTAAGTTTTGGCACGTTCTGCAGCCTGAACGGCTAGATGGATTTTAGCTTGAGAGGTGTCATTAGATTCGTATTTACTGTGAAAGTGACTCTGGGTAGAAAATGGCGGATTTTTAGCGCCAAATTCAAATGTTTGGCACGCTCTGCAGCCTGAACGGCTCAATAAAGGGGGTGCGTACCATTTGATATAATAACAAAAGTTCTAACGACCACATGACCTAATATTTAATTGGTATAATAAAAAAAATCTATAGTAACCTTTAATATAATTTTGAAACGTCTACTTTGTTTTGTATGTGTCGCAGCCAACTAGTTTAGTTAGCCGTTTAATCAACTCTTAAATCTCGTCTAAACAGCTTTAAGTTCGGGACTTAGGGCACCCCGATGTTAGGTTAGTTAGGTTCCTTCAAACCCAGCAACACAGAAATAGGAGCTCCGCACAGCGGGGCTCCGTTGTCTACGCTTTTTAATGAAGCGAATAGAAAGTGGTTCGGGACTTGGGGCACCCCGATGTTAGGTCCCTGTAAACCCTGCAAGACAGAAATAGGAGCCCCGCATAGCGGGGCTCCATCGATTACGCTTTTTAAGCGAATATAAAGTGGTTCGGGACTTGGGGCACCCCGATGTTAGGTTAGTTAGGTTCCTTTAAACCCTGCAAGACAGAAATAGGAGCCCCGCGTAGCGGGGCTCCGTCAACTACGGTTTTTAAGCGAATAGAAAGTGGTTCGGGACTTGGGGCACCCCGATGTTAGGTTAGTTAGGTTCCAAAGGTGTAAAACACCCTGCAAGACAGAAATATGAGCCCCGCATAACGTTGTCTCCGTTCACTACACTTTTTGGCCAATATAAAGTGTTTCGAGGTTAGGGCACCCCGAGTTAGTTGAACGGCTAATTAAACTAGTTGGCTGCGACATATACTTAAGCAAAAACTGATTCGATTATAGACGCCTGAGATTTTCGTGCTTCCCCCCGATCCCCTCTATTCTTGGTGAATCATTTGGGTTAGATGAAGTTATAACCGTATGGAGTTTCCTGATTAATTACAGAATTTAGGCTGAAAATGAGTAAATTTGACAACTATTTCAAATGAAAATAGGTCAACTAAATGTTATATAATAAAAAGAGCATTATACAAATTGAAAGTTATATGAAATGAATATTATACTAAATTTAATTAGAGCAAAAGAAGTTTATTTGAAATGTTACATTAGATGTCATGAAATTTGGTTATTTGTTTTTATAGCATATGAAATTTATATCTTAGGAAGGTTATTTCAAGTGATAATGTACTATTTGTTATTATACCATAATATTACACACCCCAATAAAGGGCTCATCATGAGGATTTTAAAAGGTTATAATATCTAAGTAACTAAAAAGTGTAAAATAAAAAAATAATTTAAAAAATTAAAAAACGCGACTGCGTAAAAAAAAACTAATTACTTTAAATAAAAAAAAATAAAAAAACTGAAAAGAATAAAACAAGCTCAGGAGACGGGACATATTGACTGCAACAGTCGGGACCCCTATTAAATGTAATGATTTTAGTCTAGATTATTTAATGGGTCCCGACTGTTGCAGTCAATATGTCCCGTCTCCTGAGCTTGTTTTATTCTTTTCAGTTTTTTATTTTTTTTTATTTAAAGTAATTAGTTTTTTTTTACGCAGTCGGGTTTTTTAATTTTTTTAATTATTTTTTTATTTATATTATTTTTATATTGGAATATTTAAAAATGTAAATAATATGTAGTTAGATGAATAAAGGAATAATAAAATTGAAGCAGTATTACAACTTTGAACAAAAATCATAAAGGCGCTCTTTCACCGGAGCATACGCTTGTAATGTAACTAGTTAAGATTCGATTTTGTACAGAAACAAGTTATTATTATTATAAGAGTGTCTCAGTTTAAAAGAGTGTCCATGGAGTTTCTTGCCCGTTCTTCTCCATCGAGATCTACGCTAGGGAATGGGCAACTACAGTACTTTCTCAAGTTATGGGACTGTAGCTTTGTTTTTTTTTTTCTATTTTTGACATTCAAAAGTGCCGTAATGGAATTGAAATAAATGAGTTTAAGCCTATATGGTCCCGTTGCAGAGCAAAGGCCTCCCTTTCGTCCTTCAACTTTTCGCGATCTAGTGCGATTGTAGGCCACTTCTTTAAGAAACAGTCCAGTATCCCGCTATCTCCTTCTGGGCCTGCCGCTTTGTCGGTTCTTGTCGACATGCGATGGATGTGACAGCAACAAGGCATTGTATCAATACATGTTGCACATAGTAATCGGTTATGTTCACACGTTGATGTAATGAGAGGTATTCTTTTTGAGGTATTAAAAAAAAATAGTTTCCAAGAACTCTATAGATGGCGTTGAACTTACTATGATAGTTGGTGCCAAAGCCAAAACGCTTGAAAATAAAAACATTGTGTCACGTCACATACTCTCGTTGACTGACACTTTCATTTGCTTAACCTTCCGAATATAACCTAGTTTTCTCGCGTTTTGTTAAAATCAGTTTTTTTAGGTTCCGTTCCTTGCATTATCATACTAACTCCTAGCGCCATCTATCCAGCGACTAGGGAAGAGCTAAAAAGAAAATCCCTCATTATGCTCGAATCTGAACTGTTCCATTACAGGCGATGCTCACAGTGAGGGAGCGCCTTTAAATTACAAGATGAATTTTGATGCGGTTTGCATCATCATTTATGGAATTAATTAAGTAAGGATTATTTATTTAAACTTCATGTACAAGGGTGGTACATAGGCGAACTTAATGCCACAAGGAAAAGTTAAGAATGTGCAATGTAGCGCAGCAGTATGACGTGTAAAAGTGTTTGTAAAAACCTACTTGCAAAATAAACATCATTTATCATTTATCATTTATCATTGTAGGCGTCAAACTAACTGACCGTGTACGCAACACCACACTGCGCTCCAAAACACGAGTAGAATACGGAATCTCGACGCACAAAATATCGATAAATGCTTATACGATGCTACAAAATTGCGACGCACGTTACTGCGAAAGACCGTTACTGCGAAGCCACTACACTGCGATGCACGTTACTGCGAAACCACTACACTGTGATGCACGTTACCGCGATAGATCTTCACTGCGATACTACTTGACTTCGAAGCACGTTACCGCTATAGATGTTCACTGCGATACTACTTGACTTCGATGCACTACCGCGAATGATCATTTCTACGGAGCCGCCGGCAAATTAAAGCTAGTCTATCTATATATCTATTCTATATATATATATCTATACATATAATAAAACAGTAGAAAAACTGTGTCTGTACATTGAATATATTAAAAAAAAAATAATTGAGGGGGGTTTAGAAACAGTAATAGAGCACGAATCCAAAAAAAAAAAATCTGTCTGTTTGTCTGTGGGTCTGTTTGTTTGTACACGCTAATCTTCGGAACTACTGGACGGATTTTAATGATTTTTTTGTTGTTGTATAGGTATTAAGTCTGGGCAGGATATAGGCTATAATTTATCTTGGAAACTTGAACACCTGATGCAGAACCACAACATACCAGCTGAACTATAAGAGATACAAAAATGGTACCATAGCAAAAATTGATCCACGTGATGGGCATTTTCTGCTGAGAGAATAAATTTGAAGATCTGGAACACCTGATGTGGAACTCCAAGAGCCCAGCTACACTTACATATATATAGGAATGACGTTTTAGCAAAAGTTGTTCAATCTGATGAGCACTCTCTGTTGACTTATAAAAATCGAAGATCTGGAACACCTGTTGTAGAACTCCGAGAGCCCAGCTACACCATATCTTCTAATCTATATATACATATAATAAAACAGTAGAAAAACTGTGTCTGTATCTGTACATTGAATATATTAAAAAATAAATAATTGAGGGGGGTTTAGAAACAGTAATAGAGCACGAATCCAAAAAAAAAAGTCTGTCTGTTTGTCTGTTTGTCTGTTTGTTTGTACACGCTAATCTTCGGAACTGCTGGACGGATTTGAATGATTTTTTTATTGTTGTATAGGTATTAATTTTGGGCAAGATATAGGCTATAATTTATCTTGGAAACCTGAACACCTGATGCAGAACCACAACAGACCAGCTGAACTATAAGAGATACAAAAATGGTACCATAGCAAAAATTGATCCACGTGATGGGCATTTTCTGCTGAGAGAATAAATTTGAAGATCTGGAACACCTGATGTGGAACTCCAAGAGCCCAGCTACAGTTACATATATATAGGAATGACGTTTTAGCAAAAGTTGTTCAATCTAATGAGCACTCTCTGTTGACTTATAAAAATCGAAGATCTGGAACACCTGTTGTAGAACTCCGAGAGCCCAGCTACACCATAACACATATAGGAATGACGTCTTAGCAACAGTTGTTCGGTCTGATGGGCATTTCCTGTAGACTTATAAAAATTGAAGATCAGAAACATCTGATGTGGAAATCAAAGCTATCACTAATTTCAATGTATAATTATAAAATATCCACGCGGTCAAGGTGGTAACAGTTTAGGACTGCTTTTCGATGATAATGGTGTATCATTGAAAATTTGAGTCTACTGGCCAAAACTATGTCTTCCGGCTTATGTTATTTTAGTGTTTAATTTCCTTTTCCATTTATCTACGTGGTTGTTCAATCTGATGAGCACTCTCTGTTGACTTATAAAAATCGAAGATCTGGAACACCTGTTGTAGAACTCCGAGAGCCCAGCTACACCATAACACATATAGGAATGACGTCTTAGCAACAGTTGTTCGGTCTGATGGGCATTTCCTGTTGACTTATAAAAATTGAAGATCAGAAACATCTGATGTGGAAATCAAAGCTATCACTAATTTCAATGTATAATTATAAAATATCCACGCGGTCAAGGTGGTAACAGTTTAGGACTGATTTTCGATGATAATGGTGTATCATTGAAAATTTGAGTCTACTGGCCAAAACTATGTCTTCCGGCTTATGTTATTTTAGTGTTTAATTTCCTTTTCCATTTATCTACGTGGCACGGTAGCCTACCCGGTAACGCAGCGGAGCAGTCACTTAGATTTTAATAAAACTATAACCATGCCTAGAAAGAGGTCAAATCTTTCCCAGTGTTCCAAAGGAGCTAAAAGATTGAGGATCATAAGATCCCAAGAATCTACCGAAGAGCATCAGGAGAGACTTAATGCTGTTCGAGAACATCAGGCTTCAACTTGCTCCGTGGAAACCTCTTCGGATCGCGAAGCACACCTGCGTTCTCAGCGTATTTACGCATCTACATCCAGGTGTCTAGAGACCAGTGAAGAAAATGATGCGCGACTGACCGCTGATCGTGAACGTCTGCATTGTCTCGCGAGTTGGAGACATTCACGGAAAGAGAATTACGCTTGAATTTTCAGCGTATCTACACATCGACTTCTAGGTATCTCGAGACAAGTGGGGAACGTGATGCGCGACTGACTGCTGATCGTGAACGTCACGCATTGTCTCGCGAGTCGGAGACGTTCACGGATAGAGAATTGCGCTTCGACATCAGACGTATCAGATCTTCGATCTTGACGACCCCGTTGTCGCTGGCATAAGCAACAGGTTCCGCGTACGAAGTTGCGGGCAGAAGCTAGTACATAATAAACGCTTGAAAACTATTTTTTTTTTTTTTTTTTTCCTGTGGCAACACTACAGCTAACAGCTGATTTTAAATTGTGTACTGACGTTGTTAAAAAAGCCGCTAATCTGAAGTGGGACTGGTCTGGCCAGGTCTGTCGCATGCCCAATGAGCTGTGGGCCGAAATAGCCACTTTCTGGAGCCCTGACACAACCAGAAGGCGTTGCTGCAGACCTCGTAGAAGATGGTGGGACGAGTTGGACATGACCAGCGACCAGTGGCCCTGGATCAAAACAACTGGAAGTCACCTTTGCCCAGCAGTGGGATGATGCAGGCTAACTGTATTAGTATATGTGTAAATGTGTATACGTTAACATGTAACTCAGTTATAGCATAGAAATCTCAACGCTTTGACATGTCGCCATTATACCAGTGTGAATCAGGAGCGGGTCGCTAGATTAATAATGCGAACCAGTATTTCTTTCCACAGTACCAGCCCTCAATATCAATAGGCGCGAATCGTCCGCAGACAGAGCTAGAGAAAGGCTATCACGATAGCCTGGTCATAGTTTTGGACACACTGGAGATATGCCTCAGCTCACAGCCCAAGGATACGGCGAAGTACGACGAGGCTATGAATGTGAAGATCTTGCTGAGGGAGGTCTGCCAGTTTATAGGTGAGTCCTTATCTGCTTTGTCTTTTCGCAATTATGTCGGTCATCTGTCTAGCATTTTCCCAACACTGTTGGGGTCGTCTTCCAGTCTAACCGGATGCAGCTGTATTTTACATGGAGCTACTGCCTATCTGACCTCCACAAGCCAATTAGTTTGGTTCAGTTAGATCGTACTACCCATAGTAAGATACCCCTTGGTAAGACTAGTTGTCAGTCAGACTTTTGGGCCACTGACTACCTGTAACGGCTATCAAAGATCTATAAATGACAGCCGGGACCAACTGCTTAACGTGTTTTCCGAGGCACGGAGGAAACTCGGTATGTGATAGGTGGTCACCCATCCACAGACCAACTTAGGCAAGCAGGGCTTAACCTAAAGATCGACCCTAGCGGCTATTATTATTTAGCCAAAATAAATAAATAATAAATAAATATTGCTGGACATTACACACAGCACCATCTAGTGCCACACTAAGCAACGAGGCTTGTGTCGTGGACACCAGATAGTTGATATACTACATAGATACTTTTTGTTTGTAAATACATACTTATTATACATATAAACATCCATGACTCGGAAACAAATGTCCATGCTCATCACACAAACATTTGCTCCGACCGGGATTCGAACCCGGGACCCTATGAACGTAAGGCAGCCTCACTACCGCTGCGCCAATCGGGTCGTCAAAAGCTACTCTATTAGCAATGTTGGTGTCGGGTCCCAATCTAGCCAGTAGCAGCTGAACACCAGTATCTTACAAAAAGCGACTGGTTTTCTTCATTCAAAACCTAGTTGGGTAACAGGGTGCCCCAAGGTAGGTGTATAATACAAGATGTGACTGAACGGGCCCTTCACGAAGCCGGCAACCAAGCATTTTGTACATCAAACTAAAATAACTCTACGCAAAAATTGTTGCTTCGAAATTACTTTTTTTTTGGGTGACAATCACTTTTTACGGTAGAACGTAACGCGCTCAAAACATGGTGCTGATGGATGCATTAATATTTAAAGCAAAGTTATAAACACTAAAAACTTGTATTTAAAAAAAAAAACTTGTGAAAGTATTGGCATTGGTTGGTATTGGGGTATTGGTATTGACGTTTTACACCTGCAGCCTGTGGGTCAGATATACGCAGAGAGCCTACAACGCCCTCCGTGTTCAGTACAACAATGCTTTCCGGGTGCTGGTGGGGCTTCCACGGTTCTTTAGTGCGTCGGGTATGTTTGCCGAGGCACGCATAGATAGTTTCGAGGCTGTCATGCGCAGAAGAACGACATCCCTAATGCGTAGAATACGTGGAGGCTCCAACAGCATCCTGAAGGTTATTGTAGAGAGGCCAGACTGCCCTTTTCTGATGCACTGGTCCCGTAAGCATAGCTGCGGGCCCGGTGCTGAGGAAAGATATTATTTGAATTAGTTTGTTTTTTTTTTTGTTTTCTGTAGTCGTTAAGTTTAGGGTAAATTAAAGTTTTAATTAGTGATACACGCTCGCCAGCTGTTGCGAGTAGTACCTACGCATCTGACCTTTTTGAAGGATACGATAAACCTGGACATGTTTTTCGTGTTTTACTGTTCTGTATTTATTCAACAAACCAGTTTAATGATGCTCAATATCTTTGCAGAAAAATCAAAAGGACGTTAAGGTGTCTAAGCCAGCTTTTTTTCTTGTGTCTGTTTTCTCTTTCTCTCATTTAAAATTGCTACTCGCTAAAGTGAGAAGTCCAATAGTACAGACGCCAGCACATTAAGCTACCTGAAACTGCCAAATTGTCCCATTAAACCTTGAACCTAATGCTTTAGCGACAAAGTTGAAATCTATTAAAAAAAGCCGGACTTCTCGCGCCGTCAAATGTCGCCTTTAAGGCGACTACATGAGCTAAACGCGAGTTTTATAATGCAAAAAATCATATGATTCACTGCAATAAACAAAACCAGAAAAATATATGATATTCTTCAGGATATATGCTAGTACGATAGTGTTTTGAAAACATAATACAACTATCTTTATTCGATAGAAAAAAATCACGAACTTATCTCTAAAAAAATATTTTATCGAGTAAAACCATAATAAAATACATGCGATCATTCTGATTTTTTGGCAAATAATTCTACAAGCAACATATTAGCATCATAGTGTTTTACTTTTTTAGTCCAATCAATAGATTTTCTGTAAATCACAAAAAAACACTCATTTCGCACTATTCGGCCCGCATGCCGTAACAACCACTTTTTAGAGCAAACTGATTAGAACCTTATTTTAACAGTATTTCAAACGAAGTTTGAACCACCACAAATAAAATAGAGTTTCTAACTTAGCTCCTGTAATCGCCTTAAGGGCCAGAAAGAGATACAGAAACTCGAAAACGTTTTTGCGTGCTAGAAAACGTGATTTCAGCATAAAAGATAAAGCCCTAAAGTTATAACAAAGGGGTTAACTGACGGTTATACGGGTAGACCCATATTTGTTCCATTTCTTTTTTCATTTGATTGCTAGCTCTTGCAGCGTACAGGCGTGCTCGTTAGCAATATTTAATTGATACTGTAATAATTGCGACCTCCTTTAGTGCATTACTATCAAATCAAAATAAGTTTATTATTTATTAGAAACAAAACAGTTGTGTCATCTATGATTTAATGATGAGCCACAGTGGATCGGGAGTGCGAATTTTACAAATTTATGTGAATTGAATTGAAGACATTATCGTAATGCATCTTGTAATCTTGCTTAGTTTAGTGTGTTCAAGTTTAATGAATAATGGGCCTGAAGAAGATCATTAAATTAAAAAAGAAATATGGATAACAGCCCCTGTAATCTAAGGGCGCTAGTGCGACCCACCATGCTGTCGCAGAGGACGTTGCAATACCCAGACCCTGAGTCGGCTACGGCTGTGGTCTGTGGTTATTGTTTCTTTGGATCTCAGAGATCCAAAGATGGATCTCAGAGATCCAAAGATGGATTGCTACTATCAAGAAGTATCAGAATGAGGTTTGCTCTACGGCCTGGATGGTGAACTCAACTCGTGGCAGATTTTGTTGCTCAACTGAGCCAATTTGGCGCAGCTGTGAGAAAGTATCTTTGATTTTTTGTTTAGAATAATGTTTTTGTTAAAAAAAAAAGCGAAGAAAACTGTGGCCATAGCGAGAGCAAAAGCCCAGGATAAGCTTTATGACGCACTTGATAGTCCAGCAGGCCAAAAAGACCTATATCGGCTTGCGAGAGCTAGAGAAAGAAAGTCGAGGGATGTATGTCAGATAAAATGCGTAAAAGATGAAGGTGGAATGGTTCTGTCGGATGATGAGAAAATAAAGGATAGATGGAAGGGGTACTTCGAAAGACTGATGAATGAAGAAAATGACTGGAATGGTGTGCTGGACAATAAACCAGTGAATGAGGGGCTAGTGAGAATGGTTAGTATGGATGAAGTGAGAGTAGCAGTAAATGGAATGAAGAATAGTAAAGCATTAGGACCTGACGGTATACCAGTTGAAGTTTGGAAGTTATTACGGGTGGATGGATGGACGTGGTTAGCTTTATTTTTCAATAAGTTGTTGCTGGAAGAAGCCATACCTGACGAATGGTGCAACAGTTTGCTGGTCTTTAAAAACAAAGGTGATGTGCTGGAGTGCAATAACTATAGAGGAATAAAGCTAATGGCACATAGTATGAAAGTTTGGGAGAAAGTTATTGAAAGACGACTGAGAGAAGAGAGCGAAATTTCACAAAATCAATTCGGTTTTATGCCTGGTCGAGGAACGACGGACGCCATTTTTGCCATCCGCCAGCTGTGCGAGAAATACAGAAGTGCGCACAAAAACTTGCACATGGTGTTCATCGACCTCGAAAAGGCATACGACCGGGTACCTCGTGAGGTTTTGTGGTGGGCCCTGAAAGAGAAAGGTATGCCTGGGAAGTATGTGCAGTTGATCCGAGCGATGTACAGTCGATGTAGTACCCAAGTCCGGTCTACAGCGGGCACTACCGGCAGCTTCAATGTGGCTGTCGGCTTGCACCAAGGGTCGGCTCTAAGCCCCTACCTCTTCCTGCTGATAATGGACGCACTTACGTCGGACATTCAGGAAGAGGCTCCCTGGTGTATGCTGTTTGCCGACGACATTGTGTTGGTTGCCGAGAGTGGCCTAGAGGTCCAGAACAGATTGGAGGTGTGGTGGCAAAGATTGGAGAATGTTGGCCTGAAATTAAGTAGGTCCAAAACAGAATACCTATTCTGTGATTTCGGCGGTCTCTCCAGTCCTACGCCTATAACTCTTGCCGGAACACCCATACCGATCTGTTCCGATTTCCGGTACCTCGGGTCGCTTGTCCAAGGCGATAGTGAAGTAGACCGTGACGTAACGCACCGGATCAACTCAGGATGGATGAAATGGCGACAGGTCACTGGAACAACTTGCGACCCACGGATGCCTCTCAAGTTAAAGGGGAAAATATACAAGTCCGTGATTAGACCTGTCGTACTGTATGGATCGGAATGTTGGGCTGTGAAGAAGATGGATGAAAAAAGATTGCATGTAGCGGAGATGAGAATGTTGAGGTGGATGTGTGGTGTGACAAGAATGGATAAAATAAGGAATGAGTATATTAGAGGAAGTTTGAAAGTTGCGCCAGTTACAGAAAAGTTAAAAGAGAATCGACTGTCTTGGTATGGGCATGTGATGAGGAGGGAAGAATCGCATGTGACTAAAAGAGTGATGAATATAAATGTGGATGGATGGAGAGCGAGAGGAAGGCCAAGGAAAAGATGGATGGATTGTGTGAGGAATGATATGAGGGAAAAAGGTGTAAATGATTGCGTGACGGTTGACAGAGGAGAATGGAAGAAGAAAACGTGTTGCGCCGACCCCAAGTAACATGGGATAAGGGCAGGAAGATGATGTTGTTTTTTCCGCATGTCCAATCTAGCAAGGTGTGTCGTATTACCCAGTACTCAGTGGGTTGTAGAGGCCGGATAGGCAGTCGCTCCATGTAAAATACTGGTATTCAGCTGCATCCGGTTAGACTGGAAGCCCCCAACGTTTTTGGAAAAAGGATAGGCAGATGTTATTTATTTTTTTAATGTTATTTGTGTAACGTTTGTTCTTTATTTATATAAAATTGCCAATTTACCTTTGCCGTAAAATATATAATGAAGAAATAATATAAGTAATATATAGAAATAATATATAAGGATATAGTACCTCATAAAGGGCGGTCCTATATCAGTCGCTGATGGAAAAACACAATAATAACACTTTTTGCGACCACTGGACCACTGAGGCAACTACTGTGTTACTTTACATCACCATTAAACATGTAACATGTTCTGTTCTTCACGCTTATATTCCCTGATGGGGTATACAGAGGTGTCTGCCAGCAAAGTGTTGTTTGCGCTCAGTTTAAACTTCTTTAATGCGCTGTTTATGTTCATTTTGACTAATCCTAGGCGTTTTTTTTAGAATAGAATAATCTTAATTTGCGTGAAATATAGTAAATTGAAGGGTTAAAGATAAATACATAGATTCTACATATTGCACTTAATGAAATTTGCCATGCAAATATTGTTATACTGCATTGATTGCGCACTGCTGGACATACTAGTGAATCCGAGCCAAAGTCAAATGTTTTGTTGCAGTCTAAGGCAAAATTCAAAGTCAATGTCAAAATCCAAAGTCAAGTAATGTTTCCTCCAATGAATTCTCTCTTTCCCCCCACAGTGTCCATCTACTACTACACGGACATGCGCAACGAGAGCACGTTGAACAACACGCTACTGAGGCAGTTGGCCAGCAAAGTACTGTTCGCGCTCAGCTTGAATTTCTTCAATGCGGTGTTCAACAGGATCAGTGCGAGATTACAAGTAAGTTTACTAGAATTATCTACTTATATGTATAGGGTGGAAGGAACACCTATGCACTAACGGCTACCACGTATTCAGCACATCATTATGAACCCCCGCATAGAAATTTTCATAAGGGGTTTTTTTTAACTGACTTCCAAAAGGAGTCTTCTATTTTTTTGTCGATATCTTCCCTTTGTTTGGAAGAATATTATTTCGCGGTTGTCCCGTTTAAGTTTGGTAAAGATCTGATGCTGGTTTTCGGAGATATACAAGGGAACTCTTCAATAATAGACGGCAAATTGGTCGTGATTGCTGCAATCGCTTTTATGTTTATTGTTTATACAACATCATGACGTAACATCACGCCATTAAAAAAAAAAAAAAAAACTGAAACAAACAAACAAAAGTCACCGACTTCTGAAGCTAAAGTTATTTTTAACTTTTTTTGTGTTTTTGAAGTCGGTTTTTTTTTTTTGTAATTTTTCTTAATCAGCTCGTGCATACTTGTTCGTGCTAAGTCACATAACAACATGCAATTTTAAACAGGACAATAGCAGAAAAAAATCTTTTAAATATTTTTAAGTGTTTACGTATTGGTGTTCGTGACTTCATACATTAATATTTCTACAAAATCATGTTAGTAGTAGTGAGAGGTGCGGACCAGATTGCGGTCTAGCAACGACCTCAGAATAGGCTAGTTTCCACCATCAATAAATTGCAAATCTATTTAGTCCGTCAGTTAGAGTATTGGAAAATAATGGACACATATTTTTTGTTTTTGTAAATCAATGAATATTGACAAAGAAACTCGGGAGTTAAGGCTCGTGACGTCAGGACGCACTAAAAATTATAGCACGGCGTGACGTATTGAGAATTTTAAAAGCGTCGTATCTTCGTCAATTTTGGTTTACGTAAGAAAAGAAAAAATACGTGTCAAATATTTTTTGATAATCTAACTGACGGACGAATTCGATTTATTTGTCATCTACCCTATAGTTTATAACTTGGATTAGCAAATAGGATATTTTTTGTCCGGTAGTAAGTTCCCGTGGGACAATAAGGAATATGCATATACACACATCAACACAGTCTAGGGATATTTCATACTCAATTAAATAACTCGAAAAGTACTGGCCGCATTGGAATCTTTTATACACCGATTTGTTTGTAATTTATCTCAGACTAATTCCAAATTCAAATTTTTGAAAATTCTTTTGTTTCGGTGGCATAAAAATGTCTTGATGTATAGGAGAGGGAATTTCCATTTGTGCGAAATTTAGAAAACAATATGAATTACGTTTAGTTACAGTTTTTTTTCATTTTTAAACGAAAGATAAAGTTAAAATTGAGGTATTGTAGCCATGCAACGCCGACATTTGACGAGGGCGGAGATGTTACGAGCTGTGGGAATGCTGGAAGCTGGATCTGTTCAGCGTAATGTTGCTGAGGCCATAGGGACCCATCAAAATGTAATTTCAAGATTGTGGACACGCTATCGTGCCACAGGTGAAGTAGCGGAGAGGCACCGGGGGCCAAGTCGCATCACTACCCCCAGACAAGACCGATTTTTGCAAATTACTGCGCGAGCACAACCAAATGCAACGGCGACTCAATTGGTCCAAAGGCTGCGAGTGGAACACCAAGTGCTTGTGAGTGACCAAACTGTAAGAAGGCGACTGCATGAAAGCAATCTACGCTCTCGTAGACCACTCCGGGTCCCACCTTTACGGAGAGGCAATCGTGGACGACGATTAGAATGGGTTCGGAACCACGTGGACTGGGGTCGTGACCAATGGTCCAATGTGCTGTTCACGGATGAATCCAGGTTCGGCTTCCATCCAGATTCACGAAGGACGCGTGTTTGGCGAGTTCCTGGACGATGGAGCCGTCTCCAGAACCCTCAGGAAGTTCACCCATACCAAGGAGGAACAATTATGGTTTGGGCAGGAATTCGTCTTGGAGGACGGACGGATCTCGTTTGGGTGCGGGGCAATATGACGGCAGAACGATACGTCCAACAGGTGCTGGGGCCCGTAATCTTGCACCACAGAACACAAATGGGGCAAGATTTCCTGCTCATGCACGACAATGCCCGGGCACACACGGCGAGAACGGTAGCAGCTTGGTTACATACACATAATGTTAGGGCCTTAGACTGGCCTGCTCAATCGCCAGATCTAAATCCCATTGAGCATGCGTGGGATATGCTGCAAAGAAGAGCTCTGAAGGAAGTTCCTGAAAATCTGGCTACAGAAGATCAACTTTTTGCGCACCTCAGAAGGACATGGGACAATATTCCGCAGCAAGACATTGACAACCTTGTTCTGAGCATGCCGAATCGTTGCCGATGTGTTATGAACATCATAGGCGCTTTCTCAGACTACTAACTTCAAGTTTATAAACACAAATTAAATGATTTTTCTATTTTTTTCAGTTTTTACTCACAAATTAAAAGTTCATTCATATACGGTTTCCGTCTATGCTTCATTTTTTTCCATAAAATCCTGAAATTTTAATCTATACCTTAACCATTATTAAAAAATGGTAGAATATTAAATAACGTATCTTTTAAATATTTACATGTCATATAAATAATTAACACATTGATAGTAATTCGCTTTTTTAAAAATATCCCTAGACCGTGTTGATGTGTGTATATATATTTTTATTTCGATACGGAATGTTAAAGTACTATAAAAATTAAAACAAGACATACATCGGCCAAACAACACAAAAGTTATAACCATTTAAACTTTTGTTTCTATCTCTTTCCAGATAAACGGAATTTAGTATGGATTTTGTACGTCGATGCAGCGAATGACGTCATTCGCTGTATCGGCTCTCTCCGTCTAATCAGCAGTTTCAAATGCTTATAACTTAGTATTTTTTATAGATATTAAAAAAATAATTTCACTTTGCTATTTCTGATGTTAATACGCTTTGTTTAGAGTGATAATAAAAGATCATGCATATACCCTATTAGCGAACACCACGTGGGCGAAGCCGAGGGTATAAGCTAGCTAGTAATTAATAATCACGGAAGGAATCTCGTATAGTCTGGTAAATGAGTGCTCAAAAGGGGTATGTGGTTGGAAAAGTCGAAAGCAGAAAATCTGACTTATGAACTTCGTTTGGACTAGTTAGAAGATAAACATATTAAAAGTCCTGACCCCTCCGAGGTGAGCCCGAGGGGGGGGGGGCAAAGAAGGTCCCGTTTTTTGTTTTTTTGCGTATATCTCGAAAACGATGCGTCGTATAAAATTTTGTTGTACTACATAATAAAACCTCATAAAATTCTCTACAACTTTGTTTGTCACACTTTTTATCTATCTCCAATATTAAAAAAAAAAAAAAAGTTTGCTAAGTTGTAGAGAATTTTATCAGATTTCATTGTTTAGTACAACAAGTATTCGTGCGACACACCGTTTTCGAGATGCAAACCAAAAACAACGAACGGGACAGAGAAATGGACAAATTTTTAAAAATTGTTCGTTTTTCGGAGCTCATACCAATTCAACGATAAGAGATAGATAAAAAATTTGAAAAGCAAAGTTGAAGAGAATTTTATGAGGTTTTATTATGTAGTACAACAAAATTTTATACGACGCATCGTTTTCGAGATATAAGCAAAAAAACCAAAAAACGGGACCTTCTTTGCCCCCCCCTCGGGCTCACTTCGGAGGGTTCAGGACTTTTAATATGTTTATCTTCTAACTAGTCCAAACAAAGTTCATAAGTCAGATTTTCTGCTTTCAACTTTTCCAACCACAATCATTCATTTACCAGACTAGTAAGTGAAAGTACAAGTAAAGAAATCAAATAATGAATAAGCATTATAATTATCTAATAATAAATATCCGATAATAATATTATCAAAAAGATAAAGAGATAGATAAAGATGTATTTCTCACAGCAATACATTAGTGCATTATTAGATTTTGTGAACAATACATTGTTTTATTATACTGTGGGATACTGAAGCCTAGGCTAGACGAAAAACTTGTTTGACCTGGTTGAAACCAGGTCTCCACCCCTTCGGAAATACATATAAACAGAATCATGCACTCGATTTGTGCGTGGATTTGTATGCGGAGGGGTTCAAATAGTGTAAGTAAGGAAAATTATACAACGTGTTTTTTTTTATCCTATGATCTACACTAATATAATAAATAGGAAAGATTTGTATTTTTGTGTGTATGTTTGTAATGAATAAACTCAAAAACTACTGCGCCCATTTCAAAAATTGTTTCACCATTAGAAAGCTACATTCATCCTGAGTAACATAGGCTATATTTTATCCCCGTACTCCCACGGGAACGGGAACTACGCGGGTGAAACGGCGTGACGCCCGCTATTAATATTTGCGAAAATTTGTGAGTATGGATGTTTGTTACTCTTTCACGCAAAAACTATTGAACGGATTTGGATGAAATTTTGCACACAGTTTATAACCTAGATTAAAACATAGGATAGGACTTTTATCCCGGTATTAAGATACCATGGGACAATTATCAAACATCACGCGGCCGGGCGAAACCGCTGGCTGTAGCAATAAATAATTGAGTATTGAAGCTAGTATCCTATAAATCTAAGGTTACGTTTTATATACTAGCGCCCCACCCCGGCTTCGCACGTGTGCAATGTAGCATAAACATATAAACCTTCCTCTTGAATCACTCTATTTATTGCTGAAATGTGCATTAAAATCCGTTGCGTAGTTTAAAAGATCTAAGCGTACAAACAGCGGGAGCGACTTTGTTTTATACTATGAAAAAAGAAGTGAAAATAATATAAAAAGTCTTAGAATATGTGGTCCTAAAATGCATAGTTTCAAAGATATCATCAATCTCTCCATGTGTGTAGCTGTATGTACTATCGGGGTCTATTCTGCCTGACCATTTTAATTTTTTTTCGCTTAAATCATGCGGAGGCTCCGAGCCGCGCCCCCTTAAAGTTTGGGCCTATTAGGAAAGCGTCAACTTTGGCGCGCAAAATAACAATAACTCTCGTTTGGCGTGCGTCGTCAATGCGCTCGGCCGATTCGGTATTTTTTCATTCATTATTTCTACACAAAGTCAACGGGGCGGGGCTAGAGAGCGTTTTTATGTTGCGAGTGCAAGCAAAAATGAGCTTAGTGGTGGTCAGGCGGGAGTGTCCTCGATAGTACGTATATATAAATTTCATTGATAAATACGAGTCATTTTCATTCAAATCAATCATTAAAAGAAAATATCATATTGAAAGTTAAGAAAATGCGCCGCTGTCATATTTCACGTTGGGGTGTTTTATATTAATATTTGTGACTTTGTCGAATTATTTTCTATGATGATAACAAAAAAAAAGATAATTGTAAAATAATCATATACCAGAGTTGATTCTTTGATATTATGGTGTCATTCATACCCTTGTTATCTAAATATATAAAAGAAGAAACTGACTGACTGACTGACTGACTGATTGACTGACTGACTGACTGACTGACTGACTGACTGACTGACTGACTCATCTATCAACGCACAGCCCAAACCGCTGGGTCTACAGATTCCAAATTTGGCAAGTAGGTTCCTTATGTGGTCTAGGGGTGCACTAAGAAAGGATTTTTCAAAATTCATCCCCTAAAGGGGTTAAACGGGGCTCCAAAGTTTGTATGGGGAAACAAGATTAGTTAGACTATTTTATTCGAAACTTCACAGGAGTGCTCCTATTGATAAATGAGTAGAAACGGGTTTCAGGTTTTTTCAGAATTCAACCCCTAAGAGGGGGAAATGGGGTGGCAAAGTATAAAAATCAATGCAAAGCCCAAACTACTGAGTCTAGAAATTCCAAATTTGGCAAGTAGGTTCCTTATGTGGTCTAGGGGTGCACTAAGAAAGGATTTTTCAAAATTCAAACCCTAAGGGGGTTAAACAGGAATCCAAAGTTTGAATGGGTAAAACAAGATTAGGTAGACTATTTTATTCGAAACTTCACAGGAGTGCTCCTATTGATAAATGAGTAGAAACGGGTTTCAGGTTTTTTCAGAATTCAACCCCTAAGAGGGGGAAATGGGGTGGCAAAGTATAAAAATCAATGCACAGCCCAAACCGCTGAGTCTAGAGATTCCAAATTTGGCACAAAGGTTCTTTATGAGGTTTAGGGGTGCATTAAGAAAGGATTTTTCAAAATTCACCCCCTTAGGGGTTGGAACGGGAGTCCAAAGATTTCGTGGGGAAATAAGATTAGTTAGACTACTTTATTCGAAACTTAACAGGAGTACTCCTATCGATAAATGAGTTAACGTTTGTGTTTCAGTTTTTTTTCAGAATTCAACCCCTAAAGGGGGAAATGGGGTAACAAAGCCTGAAATTCAATAGAGGTATTGTTTTTATGGTGAATTGGGTCGGGTGTATTACAAAAACAACGATTTTAAGATTTAATGTGGCAGACCTGAAATACTACCATTCCCTGTTGGGGTGCGATGGGGTTGAAATGTCTAAAAATCAATATGGGTGTCGATACCGAGATTATCAGGGGTGCTGATTACGAAAATGGCATTTATTTTGAGATCCAGATGATAATGATTGTGATTACGATGATGATGATTGTGATAATGACGACGATGATTGTGATGACGATGATTTTGATTACGATGATAATGATTGTGATTACGATGATGATGATTGTGATAATGATGATTGTGATAACGATGATAATGATTGTGATTACAATGATAATAAGTGTGATAACGATGATGGTGATTGTGATACTGATTTTGATGGTGATTGTGATGGTGATTGTGATGGTCATTGTGATTTTGATTGTGATGGTGATTGTGATGGTGATTGTGATGGTGATTGTGATGGTGATTGTGATGGTGATTGTGATGGTTATTGTGATGGTGATTGTGATGGTAATTGTGATGGTGATAGCGAAGGTGATAGCGATGGTGATAGCGATGGTGATTGTGATGGTGATTGTGATGGTGATTGTGATGGTGATTGTGATGGTAATTGTGATGGTGATTGTGATGGTGATTGTGATACTGATTTTGATGGTGATTGTGATGGTGATGATGATGGTGATTGTGATGGTGATTGTGATGGTGATTGTGATGGTGATTGTGATGGTGATTGTGATAGTTATTTTGATGGAGATTGTGATGGTGATTGTGATTGTGATAGTGATTGTGATAGCGATAGTGATGGGGATTGTGATTGTGACAGTGATGGTGATTGTGATTGTGATTGTTATGGTGATTGTGATGGTGATTATGATAATGATTGTGGTAATTATGGTGGTTGTGTTAATGATGATAATTGGTGATAATGATGGTGACTGTGATAGTGATGGTGATGGGGACTGTGATGGTGATTGTGATAGTGATAGTGATGGTGATTGTGATAATGATGGCGGTTGTGATAGTGATGGTGATTGTGATAATAATAATTGTGATGATTAAGAAATGTGGCACATAGATAGTTTATAACCTGGATTAACATGGAGGACACTATTATCCCTTTAGTATGATCCAGTGGGACAGTTACCGAACTTCACGCGGGCGAAGCCGCGGGCAACAGCTAGTGGGATATAAAAAAACAGCTTGTATAAAGGGTAACGGTCTGTATTATATGATCCGTAATAGATACCATCGAGGACACTCCCGCCTGATCACCACTAAGCTAATTTTTGCTTGCACTTACAACGTAGAAACGCTCTCTAGCGCACGCCAAACGAGAGTTATTGTTATTTTGCGCGCCAAAGTTGACGCTTTCCTAATAGGCCTAAACTTTAAGGGGGCGTGGCTCGGCGCCTCCTCATGATTTAAGCGAAAAAAAAACTGATCAGGCGGGAAAGACCACGACTGTACCTGAAACAGTTGAAATTTTCACAGAATGTGTATTTCTGTTGCCGCTATAACAACACATAAATTAAAATTAGAGAGGGCTCTCCTACTACGATGGTACGGAACCATTCATACGCGAGTCCGACTCGCACTTGACCGGTATTTTTTCTGTTATTGCACTTACTGTCTCTGCATCACCCTAAGATAGACTGGTAGAAAATGCCCAAGCCATTAACTCCGCCTTTATACAATATTTTACTTGTACATAATACATAAATATGCCAACGTTTTCTTTGTTTTCAGGAATTATCATCTAGCTCAGAAGAAAACCCCGATTATACAGACATAGAGTTAATACAACACATCAACGTCGATATATTGAGGCTTATACGGCTGTTAACAGGTAATCATTTCCTTTGAAATGTTTTAAAGTTGTCATTGTAATCTTAATCTTATTTCAATGGCTAAAGAGTTTATATTACACGCGCACGTGACTCCCTATTTCAAGTCAACAAATGTGAATCGTTTGATTCACGTGGGCATTTGTTACTGCAGTTCTCAGCTCCATAACATGAATTCCGCCTCGACTGCAATAACAAAGTTTCCCCACATAAATCAAAATTTGCTATTATAATCAGGTAGTAAATGTAACATGTTTGTTTCAGAATCAATACAAAAGTTTAAGTTATTAAGGAAATCGGCACACATAGTTTTAGTTTCGTCACTAGAGAAAGCGATTTGGAATTGGATGGATACATACCCCCAGGTATTTATTTGTTAGCTTCATCATCTGCCTAGCCTTTTCCCAAGTATGTAGGGGTTAACTTCCAGTCTTACCGAATGTAGTTGAATACCTGTATTTTAAATGAAATGACTGCCTATCTGACCCCCACAACTTAGTTACTGGTTAAAGGGGCGTCCATTAATGGGGAAGGAAACTGTGGAACTAATGGCGCTAGCATAGCTGGTACCCAAACATCGCCATTGGTTGAAAATGTGGTAATGTCATTTTATATTTCAAAATAGCTTAACCTCATTGGTCAGATTAAGACCAACTATGGTGGCGCCATCTGGTATTTACTTTGCCTTAGCCACCCTATTACGATAGCAAACTATGTGTAGGTACACACATCAAAAACTGCACTTATGCGCAAGAGTGTTTTTTGCATGGCACCAACTATCTACAACAAATTGCCAAAAAGTTGGAATGAGCAAACTATACCGAAATTTAAACAAACAATGAAATTGTTTTTGGCACAAAATAGTTATTTATGCAACTGTTGTATAATGAGGGGTATTAAAACACGAATGTGGGTTTATCACACGAGGCGAAGCCGAGTGTGATAATAGTATCACATGAGTGTTTTAATACCTAATTATGTACAGTTGCATACAAGACTTTATCTACATCCATGATATGAATCCTCCATAAAAGGTTCTGAAACCATAGGGTGTTGCAGTGTTCTAAGAAGTCTATGTAAATTCATGGAAAGTTTTATTGCTTGTATTTAATACAAACAAACCGTGTTTATGTAGTAATATAATTATTTACATTTTGGATTGTTCATTTATCAAAATTCACAAAGCTTGTGTCACTCATTTTTGTAAACAACAAAGTACGTAATACATTACTAATATCCAAATGTCGAACAAAAATGGCGGGATACGACGTGAATTCGAATTAACCTACAAGTTTTTTTTTTAATTACGGCGCTGTGGTAGTGAATCGCACGTGCTAGACGTTCGATTCACTACCACATTCGATGTTCTTTTTTTAAAACGAGTTGCATAATGAAATTCAGTACAACATTATAACACCCGTTTGGGTGTTATAATGGTTATTATGACACTGGCTGTTTTAATGTTGGCCATAAGCTAACTGTTTCAGACACCTTTATAGAGGATTTATAGCATGGGTGTAGATAAAGCATATTATAGTATTATACAATTTTTAATCGACTCATGGTGATTATTATAAATAAATAAATATAACTCAGAGTGTAATAAAGTAAAGTAGTAGTGGAAAATTTAAATTACATTATAAATGTTTTCAAAACTAAATGCTTAAAGTGATGTAAATCTTCATTGAGAACATACATTGTAATATTGGACAAGGCAAATAAATAATAAATCACGGAAATCTTAATTTAAGTTTTGTTTAATGTGACTGAATAAAAATATTTAATGAATAAATGTAAAAATTAAAAATCTGTGATTCTGTAAGTATAATTGTATTTAATAAATTGGTATATAATGTATAACGTTTAAAATGTAAAAATCATTAATTAAATAATAATAATTGTACCTGAAAATATTTGCACGCCATGAGAAATGGCAGATGTGAGCCACTCCTATGTAAGACCTTGCATGCATGTATTATTTTAATTCTGTGTGTAAACACATGTTTGAGCTAATAAAATTTCTTATTCTTATTCTTACGTGAGGTGTTTAAGGGGAAGGGGGGGGGGGGGGGCGTGCCGTATAGCACCCAATCTCATGAGGGAGAGAGGGTCTTGGTCGTTAGGCAGCCAAGTCAAATCTCACGACATCTCGCCAAGGAGGTAGGCGGTTTCGAAACATCGACAGGCATAATTAATGGACGCTCCCTAACACAATACCCCTTTATAAGACTGGTTGTCCATATAAAGTGGTATTCTGTTAAGAGTAAGTAATCGTCAAATAAATCTACAAATTGTCAGCTGGGATCAACGACTTAATATGCTTTCCGAGCCATGCATGGGGGCTATATGTGCGTACACGCATAGTTACCAGTGGCGAAGGGTCCATACAACTCGATTCCTACCATATTCCCTTTGAAAAATGACACAGGTCAGTATTCTATAGACAAATAATATTAATAATCACATTAAAGATGTGTACTCCGGTTCATCTCTTACAAAAATTTACCCTTCGCTACTGATAGTTACCCATCCTAGCTGTGACCTCTGTAACCGTTGCTTAACCTTGAAGATGGACATGTGTGGTTGTTGTTCTTATTTAGCTACGAGCCCCTCCAACACACCCCTCCCCCTTTTACACTTACTTTAACACCTATGATATATTTTATCGTGTATTTTTTCTTTACAGGAATTCGCAGAAGTCCAATGTCGGCCTAACGATGAATTAAGCAAGTGTTGTGACACATTATTCGATATTTTACAAGATAGTTTCTCAGACAACAAGAAATCTAGGGTGGCTATGTGGCCGCTACAGATCATGTTACTGGTTTTGAACCCTGTGAGTATTAGTATAAGGTTTAATTTTGCATGTTTCTAAATGTGATACGTTATTTGATTTATTACAAGATAGTTTCTCAGACAACAAGAAATCTAGGGTGGCTATGTGGGCGCTACAGATTATGTAACTGGTTTTCAACCCTGTGATTATTATTATAAGGTTTAATTTTGCATGTTTTCTATGTTATACGTTATTCGATTTATTACAAGATAGTTTCTCAGAAAACAAGAAATCTAGGGTGGCTATGTGGCCGCTACAGATTATGTTACTGGTTTTGAACCCTGTGAGTATTAGTATAAGGTTTAATTTTGCATGTTTTCTAAATGTGATACGTTATTCGATATATTACAAGATAGTTTCTCAGACAACAAGAAATCTAGGGTGGCTATGTGGCCGCCACAGATCATGTTACTGGTTTTGAACCCTGTGAGTATTTATATAAGGTTTAATTTTGCATGTTTTCTAAATGTGATACGTTATTCGATTTATTACAAGATAGTTTCTCAGAAAACAAGAAATCTAGGGTGGCTATGTGGCCGCTACAGATCATGTTACTGGTTTTGAACCCTGTAAGTATCGGGATAGGTTTCAAGATTGCATAGCAGAGCAGATTGTCATTGAGCATCTTATTTGCTGTAAACTATTTGTCATGCTGTTACATTTAAGTCCTTATAATATTAAAATACAATTTAGGCGAGACGACAAAAAAAACCTAATTAGTCCGTCAGATAGATTTCCAAAAAATATTGGACACATATTTTTTCTTTTTTCACGTAAACAAAAATTGAAGACCAACAGGTCGTTGAAAACTCGTGTGACGTCACATTTTGGTAATTTTTTTACAATAAAGTGACGTCACAAGCCCCCACTCATGATCTTTGATGCGTTTTATCTTCGTATTTTTTATTAATTAAAAAAAAAATTAAAACACGTAAGTATTCAATATTTTTCGATAATCCAACTGACGGACTTAACAGAATCATATTTTTTTAGTCAGTCATCATCCCTATTTTGTCACCACCAAGCGTCAAATGGGTGATTCTACCTCTCATACTTTAAATGAAATTCATATCAGATTTGTCTAAAAGTATTATTTCATTCATACCATCTACAATTAAAAATAATAATTGGGGCAGTCTTTGGGGACTGCCGATAGAAGTGAAAACAAAAAGTACACAGGCCCCGCCCCAGTCGTAGCACTGGTTGTGCCCCGCGCATGCCTGTGTGGTGCTACGCCGTAACGGATCCCCTACGAGTGCTACGAAGCGTGACCGCACGTCACGTCAAGTGACGATGAGTTCAATGTTTTTCCTTCACCCAAAAAATGCTCAACGCGCCAAAAGAAGTTTTCACTTCAATAATATTATTGATGTAGGTGACGGAATCGTCGGCTTGTATCAGAACATCTATTTTTAGAAGTCGTATTAAAGTCTTATCTAATTTAAAAGGTTTTAACAATGTTCAATTCTTTGTATTCCTATTACTTTTCATCGATTGACAGAGTAATGTATTTTTGTTAACAGAAAGTTCTTGAAGAAATTGTGAATGCGGACAGCGGCGCGCCATGCAGTCCGCGACATACAAAAAAGAAACATTTTATTGACTCCGTCAAACGTGGACTTAGTAAGTATTTTTTCAAAACATTCTCCAAATCCAAATGCTCATCCTTAAATGCGATATAATAGGCTAGTTCCATCATCAATAAATTGCAAATATATTTAGTCCGTCAGTTATTAGAGTATTGGAAAATAATGGACACGTATTTTTTGTTTTTGTAAATCAATGAATATTGACAAAAATAAAACGCATCAAAACTCAAGACTGGTGGCTCGTGACGTCACAACGCACTAAAAATTATACCACGGCGTGACGTATTGAGAATTTTAAAAGCGTATCGTATCTTAGTCAATTTTGGTTTACGTAAAAAAAGAAAAAATACGTGTCAAATATTTTTTGATAATCTTGACTGACGGACTAATTAGTTTTTTTTTTCAGGACACAAGCCTATTGCATTAGCTATAGCTAACTAATTCAATTGTTTTCTTCCACACAGGTCCTCAAAACAACTCAAAACAGATGACAGAAGCAGCAGTCGTGACATGCGTCAAACTATGCAAAGCCTCCACTTACCTCAACATAGCTGACTCGGGCAACGTCACCTTTATACTCGTCAAGTCTGTCATTAACGATCTCAAGGTGAGCCCGGAAACCATGGAAATTACACCCATGACGAAAAAAACGAAAATTTTCATCAGCGCCATCTTTAATTTTAATTTTGAACTTAGTTGTCAGCTACCCTGAAAACTATATAAAAAAATATATTTCCTTTTTTACTATATAATATTGGTATAGATAATCAAATTTTTTCTTTGTTCCAGTCTCTACTATTCAATCCCTCAAAATCCTACATTCGTGGAAACCTAATCTCCGGGTACTCAGAACTGGACCTGATGACGGATTGCTTCGTGTCCCTATTCCGGATAATGCCACACAACAACGACGCGCTCAAAGTGTGCCTCAATCTGAATACACATATTTCCTATCATTATGTCATCGTGAATTCACTCCTCAGGTAAATATAGACATTATTGGTAAGTTTAGTGAGTTTGGTAATCTTACCAAAGTAGCCAAACTCGCCTACAGTAGCTTTCATTGGACTTACAGGTTCAAATCTTGTATTTAAATAGAGATGAAAAAGTTTGGCGGGTTTGGCAATGATACCAAAGTAGCCAAACTCGTTAAAATACGATTTTATTGGTAGTATAGCATGACGATCTATCGCTTATAGCATTGCAATAGCGAAAAGCGAGTTTTTAATCATAATTTTGTTACCAAAATCTGAATACGTTATTTTTGTTATCGTTAATTCTTTGCTCAGGTAAATATAGAAATTATTGGTAAGTTTGGCGAGTTTGATAATCATACCAAACTTGCTAAAAGTTACCAAAAGTTCATTTTATTGGTAGTATAGCATGAGAGCCTACTACGACCAATGCTCTAGCAATAGGCAAGTTTGGTAACCATAGTGCAGTTAACAAAATCACCAAAACATGATTTAATTGCACTCGTAGTTTCATATCTGTCAACAGTAGCGCTGCGTATTTCTGATGCATCATACCAAAGTTACCATACTTTGGTAAGATTTAATTGTGCAAGTTTCGTAATAGTTTCTTTAAATAAGCTTATATCTTGTTGCAGGATAATAAAGCAACCTCGGCTACCGTGGTGGCCACAAATAGAACTGCTTTACCCCAGAGCGGCAGAACTTAGGGCTATGTTCACGGACACGTCTAATAAGGCTACGCAGGTTTGTAACATTTTTATGTACAGTTGTGGTCTTTTCCGCCTGATCAGTTAAATTTTTTTTCGCTTAAATCATGCGGAGGCGCCAAGCCACGCCCTCTTAAAGTTTAGGCCTATTAGGAAAGCGTCAACTTTGGCGCGCAAAATAACAATAACTCTCGTTTAGCGTGCGTCGTGTAAAAGATCACCACAAAAAACACAGTACATGCCAATAGTTATTTTAATAAATGATAAATAAATGATAAATGATGTTTATTTTGCAAGTAGGTTTTTACAAACACTTTTACACGTCATTTTTTTAAACTAGATGGGGCCGGTGTTTCGTACCTGACTACTCTGAGAAGAAACAGCCGAAACAAACTCAGAGGTCATAGTCTCTTTTAAAGTCCAGACAATTTTGCTCAATTCACATGAGGACTATGCAGATTAGTGTCTGAGATGGTCTTTTGAAGAAAGAACCATACAGATTGGAGTGGACCTGTCCAGTCAGTGCAAGCATTTGTCAGTTAACGTGTAGCTCGACTTATAACTCAAGGAGCTCAACGAAACGACGAACAATACCAAAGAAAGGACATTTGGGTAGGTCGCTTAGAGTACTCAAACTGTCAGACAGTTGTGGGAAAAAATAAACAAAAAATATAAATGTGACCCACATGGTCCCCACATTCACAATAATCATATAAAATTCATAACAAGTTCTATTCAAAAAGAATGTAAATAAAAATCACAAAAATCATTAACAGTCACAATGATGATAAGAAAAAGTAAAATACTTAACAAAATAAGTATTCATGTCAAATCAGTAAATGTCAAATAAAAAAATAATAAAGTAAACAAATAATAAAATACATGTCAAAACATTAAATGTCAGAGTGTATAAAAAATAATAAAATACATGTCAAAACATTAAATGTCAGAGTGTATAAAAAAGGAAAAGAAAAAATACAAAAAGGAAAAGAAAGGAATAAATAATAAACAAGCGAAGTCCGAGGCTTCGACATTCACAGAGCAAATTTCATTGGAGCAGCTTAATCACAAGCCTTTTTATCTTCGAGATAGTGATTAACATGATAGTAGGCTTTCAGGCACAGCTGCCGTTTTATAAACGATTTGAATTTATTTAGGCTTAGTGCTTGAATTTGGCTCGGAAGTTTATTGTAAAAACGTATACATTGGCATCTGAACGTACCCCCTATTTTTTTGAGCCTCGTTGCAGGAACAACAAATTTGTGTTTGTTCCTCGTATTTATGTTGTGGATATCACTGTATTTTTTAAACAAATTAATATTTTTGTGTGCGTACAAAAGGTTTTCATAAATAAACTGAGAAGGGACAGTAAGAACATTAATCTCTTTAAATTTTTCTCTGAGGGAGTATCTAGGACTTAATTTATAAATTGAACGAATTGCCCTTTTTTGCAAAACAAATATTGTCTGAATATCGGCGGCATTGCCCCACAGGAGAATACCGTATGACATCACGCTATGTAAATAACTAAAGTAAACTAAACGGGCTGTCTCTAAATCAGTTAACTCACGAATTCTTCTAACGGCGTATGCTGCAGAGCTAAGTTTTTTTGACAATTTGTCTATAAACGAGCCCCACTGAAGCTTGGCATCCAAAGTTATGCCTAGGAACACTGCTATCTTCCGGTTTCAACTCTCCATCCTTAATTAGTACAGTAGTTTCCACTTGTCTTACATGGGGTATCGTAAACTTAATACATTTAGTTTTTTTCTCATTTAGGAGTAGGTTATTAACATTAAACCAATTAACGACTTTTGCCAGGGCGCTATTAACATCATCCGTAACTAAATGCTGACGTTTGAGTTTAAATAAAAGATAAGTGTCGTCTGCAAACCATACTATGTCATGATTATCCTTTATGAGGTGAGGCAAGTCATTTATGTAAATAAGAAACAAAAATGGACCAAGAATTGAGCCCTGTGGTACCCCCATTCTTACTACGGATCCGAGAGATCTCTTCCCGTTAACATCAACTCTCTGAATCCTATTACTCAAATATGAAATAAGAAGATCCAGAGAGGCGTTACGGATTCCGTAGTGGTGTAGTTTCCTGATTAATGTTTCATGAAGAACGCAATCGAAAGCTTTAGATAAATCGCAAAAAATGCCCAAAGCATCGCATTTGTCCTCCCAGGCATTATCAATGTGTTCTAAAAGTTCAACATCAGTAGTTGAACGACCCCTTGTGAAACCGAACTGTTTTTTATGGAATAACTTATGTTTATTGAAAAAACTTTGCATTTGTGCCAAAATTAATTTTTCAAAAATTTTACTGAAGGTGGGTAGTACTGAAATGGGTATATAATTAGTGGGGTCTGATGTTACTACCCGATTTAAACAATGGTATTATTTTACTATATTTCATTAGATCAGGAAACTCACCACGGTCAATACAATCGTTAAATATTACAGCTAATGAAGGAGCTACAATGTTTATAATGGATTTAGCAACTTCCACAGAATGACCCCATAGATCGGCGGTCTTTTTAACATTTAAGGTGTGAAAAGTTTTAACTATATCTTTACAGGTGACATATTGAAAATTAAATTCGGAATCACAGACTGAAACGTTTTCCCTTAGTAAAGACTCGGCAGCAGCAGGTGACGAGTTTAGCGATTTAGTAGTCGATACGGGAATATCCGCAAAGAAATTTTCAAAGGCTGTGGCAACTTGAGTGTCTGAATTTAAAATTTTATCGCCAATAGCAAGGCTGTAGTCACTGTTTCGGTTGCAAGACCTTCCCGTTTCGCTATTAATAATATTCCATGTCATTCTAATTACGTTACTACTATTTTTAATTTTTGAACTCAAGTAACGTGACTTTGCTATAAAACAAACTTTTTAAAATATTTTAGAATACTTTTTAACATACAACTTAAATTCTACAGTGTTTATATAGGTCCGCTCTGCATACAGCTCATAAAGTCGTTTTCGACTCTTATGAATACCAATAGTGGCCCAGTCGTTGAAGGAAGCGTTACTATTAACCGAGATTGTTTAAGGGACAAATGTGTTTTCAAATTGTGTGCAATACATACTGAAAAAAACCGGCCAAGTGCGAGTCGGACTCGCGCACGAAGGGTTCCGTACCAATTATTATAAAAAAAATCACGTTTGTTGTATGGGGGCCCTTAAATATTAATTTTATTCTGTTTTTAGTATTTGTTTTTATAGCGGCAACACAAATACATCATCTGTGAAAATTTCAACTGTCTAGCTGTCACGGTTCATGAGATACAGCCTGGTGACAGACAGACGGACAGACGGACAGACAGCGAAGTCTTAGTAATAGGGTTCCGTTTTTACCCTATGGGTACGGAACCCTAAAAATCGTTATATTGTTGATTTGGATCATTAATAGTTGAAAATAGTGGTAATTTAGACAAAAGTTTAGTTTTAAAGGTTTCAAGGCGAGTTTTAGTTTTTGGATTAACAATTATATCCTTTTTAGTGACTTTCTTGCTTACATTAGGAATTGTGATCAATTGCCCACAATGATCAGAATCTAATAAGTTAATAATTGCTTTTTGGGTGGGTATAATATCCGTGTAAATATTATCTAGGCAAGTGGCACTAGTTGGGGTTATTCTGGCAGGCTCGAGAAATTTGTTTTCAAGATTGTATGACTGAAACAGGCTTATAATTTTTGTACTTAACCCAGAATTTTCTAACAAATTAATATTAAAATCACCACAAATGATTACTGACTTCTTAGAACTACAGATTTTATGCAACACTTCATCCATTACCTTTTCAAAACAATCATACAACCCTGAAGGAGGTCTATACACACTTAATATAATAAACTGCTCCAATTCTATACAGGCTATTTCAACTGTTCGCTCAACAGATAGGCTGACAATATCCTTGCGGTCTTTAAATTTAAGATGATTATTTACTAAGATTAATGCTCCGCCATGTATAGCATTTACCCTGCTGAATGAACTACCAACCTGGTGATTACTAAAATTGAAAATTAATTGATGACATTTGAGCCAATGCTCCGTTACACAAAGAATATCTATATTGTTACAATTCAGGAATAGTTCTACTTCTAATTCTTTGTTCAAAAATCCTTGAATATTTTGATGAACCAGGTTGATACTATTAAAACTCTCAAAACATTCGCCCGATTTATTATCTGGCTTCCTTATAATATTGCAAGAGGTCGCCTCTGTTGTCCCATTTTCTAATTTAAATGATTGACTGATTCATTTATTATGATCAAACTATTGGCACAGTGATTTAATTGAGTATTGCATTGTTCAACAGAGGCAACTTCATCAGCCAAAATCTTGGCTGTAATAGAAAAAAAGTATGATAGCGACACAGCTACCTGTCTTTTCCAATAGTTTGAAAGATAGCACCTGTCTACAAGATATCTATCTTTTGTCAAATAAAAATTTTCACCAATATAATTGTTAATGTCAATTGGGAGTTCGGTTTGGACCACCGCAGTGAACAGACGCCTCGCCGGCTTTACAAAAAGTCTATTGCTTTACGACCCAGCGTCGCTGCAGAAATTCGAAATTTACAGTCGGTTGTGTTTGTGAACCATAGATTTGAATCGAATTGATTTTTATCGTGAACTTAAGTAAGATTAGTAAGACCGGGGATAAAACGTTTCCATATCCAAATACAGTGTTGCAGTGTAGTGTTTGTTAACGGACTGGCAAGACGCCCAAGATATCATCGGGAGCCTGTGATCCCGCCCGAGCCTGTAGCTGGAATTTGGTGAACTCGTTTTTTTTTTATATTATGTTGAGTGGGCGCAGCTTATTTTTCAGCCAATCAGCGGTCGTTTGTGTGTACAAATCTGAGGTTTCCCAGTCTACTTACCTAGTTAGGAATGCTCCTTATTTAAATGATTGACTCTCTAAATAGCCAAAATACATTATTGTGCATTATAATAACCTAAACCAATCCGGTGCTGTATTGTGTGCCCGATCTGGCCTGGAACAGCCGCCAAAACAGAGCTGCAAGTCAGCCCAGAGCCTTCCCCAGCTTTCATACTTGCGCCGACCGCACACTAGCGTGGTACTAATTGCATAAATGGCAGCATAAACATGTTGTGAGATCTACTGGGGCCTCTCTGTCAACAATATCTCCACGTATACCGTTTGATGATTAAAAATACTACAGCATAACTTGCAATACTGCGACAACGATGCATACGTGTTAATTAACACAAGATTAGGCCTTCTAATACATAATAAGCATCGCTGTGATCGGCCTTCCAGGGCACCGATACTGTGCTCCGCACATTTGCCAGCAACATGTGACACCCTTGTCACACAAAAAACAAAAGCATAAGCCGTACTCTTAAAAGTCGCTGGGACGCAAAAAATTAGTTGCGCCATAACACAATAGATTGTTATATTTATTTTGCCTCACTCCTTGCCCAACAAACACAGATGGCATGGTGAACCCTATACAAATGATTTGACAATGGTGAACCCTAATTCCTCCGATTACCCATGAAACAAAAACAGATTGCATAGTTCGACCATTAAGGACGCGTTTACGAATTACCGCGGTTCTATTGTTCGAACGCAGACTTACAGTTCATTACATTTTTGTGCATTAAATCCAAGACAGTGACAAGCAAAATAACCCTTAACTCAATCCCATAAGATTCATCAGATTAAGCAAAATTTGTTGAAAATATAGATGCGATTTTATTTTATTTTCTGAGTTCGAACGCGTTCAAACGCGTTCTTAACGAACAAACAAAGCCACACTTAAACCAACGTTATTACAGAGGCAAAGTCAAAACAACGTGAAATTAATAAAAGTCCTAACAAAACAACATTAGTTAATAAGCTCTATTTTGCAGGAAAGCTAATCAATATTGTCCGCAGGAAAGCAAAAACGGTGCAGCATAATAGCAAACAGGACCCATTATAATCTAAGCATGGAAATAGCCCATATGATCGGAGACGGAAACTGCTTATTTAGGGCTATCGCGCACCAAGTAAACGCCATATTTTTCCTGACGTTCGATCACCAAATGATAAGAAGCGACCTGGCGAAATATGTCAAAGAGAATAAAGACCAGCCGAACATAGCACTAGCGCTTGAGGGAAACCTGCCTACTACCACAAGCCAAGGAAGTGTGGATGAGCAAAGGGAAAAATATATCGAACAACAACACAAAGACGGCGTCTGGGGGGGTGAAGATATCATCATTGCAGCAGCCGAGTACTACTCCATTAACGTAACGGTATACCAAGCCGGGCCTAGTGCTCCCATTACATACCGCCCCAGAGATCCACAACAAGCTGTAGCCACTATTAACTTACTAAATACAATAATCACTATGACAGCCTTCTTAGCGCGCTTAATTCTCAAGAATCTGCAACAGAATGTACACCACAAAGTACGCCAAATACAAGCGCAACGTTATCGCCTGCTGAGCAACCTGACGCCACCGGATATACAATACTAAGACCCCCACCCTGCCCTAGTAAAGTAACAGAAATTAATAGTGTCAAAATCGCAACCTGGAATGTTAGAGGCACTGCCACACATTCCAAGAAAAATAACATTGACAAAATCTTGAAAGATAAAGGGATACACATAGCATGCCTACAGGAAACAAATCTGAGCACCGGATTATTTAACTCTAAGCACTACACCTGGCACCTTAATGGCTCTACCGAACGCCGCGGTCTCGCGATACTTGTAAGAAAAGACTCGACCATAACAATTCAAATAACAAGAAGAAATACAAACGTCATGGCAGCAGTTATAACAGCTCTATGCAAAGGACAATCTGTGACCTTGTATATAATAACAACACACATACCAAGCACTAAGCCAACTAAGACATTTTCCGATTTGATCACCTGCATCAATGCAAAGCCAAAAGGGTTAAACATGATCATCCTAGGTGACTTTAATGCCCACATAGGAAAGCAAGACATAAACACCAATGGAAATCAAACGACTGATAAAATTGGCGCCAACTTGTTGCACACAGCATCGAATGACAATGGTGAAATCTTATTAGATATAATAAAAAGAGAAAACCTTAGATTAGATACAGCACGAGGCAGATCAAGCTGCAAAATAACGTGGCAATCTGGAAAAAGGAAATCGCAAATTGACCACATACTTACTGCTGCGGACGAGCCAAATATATTTAATTACATAAAAGGCGAGTGGAGAAAAAATATGTCAGACCATAAAATTATTCTAGCGGATATTATTATTCTGAACCTTGAGAGGGAAAATTCGACACTGCATATGCTGAAATCCAGCACGAAACCAATGCATAAATCTGAGCTCGAATTCAACTACAGAAATCACGACTATAGCTGGCTCAAAAATGAGGAAATAATTAAAAAATACCAAGAGGAAATCAAGAGGCAACCTCAGGTAATAAATCTACAACACAAGGAAAATAGCCAACTAGTCCCATGGGATTCCCTTATGAATATCATGAAATCAGCAGCGGCAAAGATTCTTATAAGCAGGCCAATTAGATCCAGGGAACACAGAATCGCGCTCGCAAAACTGCAAAAAGCCAAGTTTATAAAAAACTGTTACCCCAGAGAAGCATTTGCAATCAAACAACTAAGCGAAGCAAGACACAAGCTGCAAAATATAAGAAATAAAGAAGAAGAGGAAAAATGCGAAATATTCTTTAGAAACCTAAGCGGAACTCATCCATCACAACGCATGAAAATCACATACGATTTTTACAGGAGACAAAATGAACACGAAGCACAACAACAAACAACGTTTTATACCCATGTCAAGGTGGGAAGAAGACTTAAAAAAGTCAGCAGGACCACACATAGAACTCCTACCCAATGAAAACCCATCAGACTCAAAAGAAGAAATATCGGAAGAGGAAATAAGTGATATCATTAAAAGCATGGGCAACGGCAAAGCGCCAGGTACTGACAAGGTGGTGTCCGAGCTATCAAAGCCTTGACAACAGAAATGTTATCGGAAATTATAAAATACATGCAGGCAGCATGGGTAAGCAATGATATACCAATGTCTTGGAACAAAACGATCCAAATACCTGTACCTAAAAAAGCAAAGCCAGACGGAATTAATGACTACAGAAAGTTATCTATGTGTAACGCGGGATATAGGATATATGCAAGTTTTCTTCTTAGAAAACTGGAAGCTTCAATAAAAGAACTAGGAAACTACCAAGCAGCCTTTCTTCGCAATAAATTTGACTGAAGACCATATGTACACACTTAGGAGAATTCTTGACGAGGAATGGAGAGCAGGCTCAAAAACCTATGTGCTAGCGTTAGACATCGAAAAAGCCTTCGATACGCTGGACTTAAACTCTCTTAGAGACATTTTAGCTACCAGAACTAACAAATATCTAACGAATAGAATTATTAAGGCGTGCATGAATGAGTTCACCTGCATAAAATGGTTTGGACAGCAAACGGAATCGACACACAAAGGCAAGGGAGTCAAACAGGATGTCCACTATCCCCGCGACTATTCACCATAGTAATGGATGACGTTCTCAGAACATTAGAAGAAGAAATAGAATACCTTCATCTAGACCAGGACCATGAGATTCAACTCCCTATTATACTGTCCTTTGCAGATGACGTGATAATAGCAACAAATAATCTCAGTGAACTGGACGAAATTGTCACCAAAATCAAACCGTTGCTGGAATCAGTTGGACTCCACATTAATGAAACGAAAACAAAACTAGTAATCAGAGACCCACTCAGCACCGCAACCCGAAGTCTTATTAGAATTGGAGGAACCAGTATTCAACCGGCAGACGAGATTAAGTACCTTGGCACGTATATAACATCGACACTTAACAGAAACAACACAGTTAACGCCAGATGCAAACAAGCGATGCGTAACTCTAAGGCCTTAATATCCTTCATAAAAAACTCGAAAATGGAGTGGAAAATCGCACGTCTTATCTATAAAATGGTCATTGAACCTGCAATGACTTACGGCCTTAAGGCAGCGGCACTCACAAAGGCAAACCGATCGAAACTCAGAAGATACGAAAGACTCATTCTTAAAGATATGATAAAGAGCACGCGAAACCCCCCGAATAAGGAAACACGTGAAATTCTTATGGGAAAAAGAATTACCAAAAAAATTAAATGCCTACGGCTATGCTACTACGGGCACATCCTTCGACGACCAGAGCCTCACTTACTACACGCAGCTATTAGATACAAGGCAAAACGGTTAAAAGTAGAAAGACCAATATATACATGGAACGAGTCACTCCAACAAGACATGGAATATTTCAATAAAAGCAAAGAAGAATGGATTCAGCTAGCAGCAGATAGAGAAAAATTCAAGTCGGCCACTCAGGAAATATATCACCTCAGCGAAACTGACAGTGAAGCAAATACTACTGACGACGAAACATATACACGAAAATAATGTTTAAATAAGACGTGTCAAAAAACGAATGGAATCGCAACCATCAGAAACGAACATGATTCTCCAATGTTAGAAGAGACCAACCAAACGAAGGTTAAAACACCAATGCTCATTCCTATGGATTGTACCTGTCTTTACCACTATTCCTATATTGGCTCTAGGCTGCATAGTCGGCTGATTGTGCCCGACTGGCTGCGGTTGGTCGGGCTTCCTTTCCCATCCCAGAGCATGTCTTTCCTTACAAAAAGTGCCCCCTGGTGTATGCGGCTTGTCCGGGTCAGGCTTGCTCCTGGCTGGGTGTGGTGCTCAATCATCAATCTATATAAATAAAAACAAAAGGCCTGACTGACTGACTGACTGACTGACTCATCAACGCCCAGCCCAAACCCTTGGACCTAGAAAACTGAAATTTTGCACAGAGGTTTCCTTTATAATGTAGACAAGGAATAAGGAAGGATTTTTAGAAATTCAACCCCTAAGGGAGTTAAATAGGGGATGGAAGTTTGTATGAAAGTCCGTCAGTTTTAAAGTTAGGATCTTCAAATTTTGTGTTTAGGCTAACAATTAAAAATTAATTTATATGTGTCTCAGCGTTTTTGATAATTTCACCCCAAAGGGTTAAAAAGGGGGATGAAGTTGTATATGGAAAATGGACAGTTTTAAAGTTAGGATTTTCAAATTTTGTGTTTAGGCTGATGATTAAAAATTAATTGACACATGTCTGAGCGTTTTTCATAATTCTACCCTCAAAGGGTTAAAAAAGGGATGAAGCTGTGGTGTATGAAAGTCCGTCAGTTTTAAAGTTAGGATCTTCAAATTTTGTGTTTAGGCTGATGATTAAAAATGAATGAATACATGTCTCAGCGTTTTTCATAATTCTATCCCCAAAGAGTTAAAAAGGGCATGAAGCTGTTGTGTATGAAAGTCCGTCAGTTTTAAAGTTAGGATCTTCAAATTTTGTGTTTAGGCTGATAAATAAAAATTAATTGATACGTGTCTCAGCGCTTTTCACAATTCAACCCCCGAAGGGTTAAAAAGGGGGATGAAGTTGCTTATGGAAAATCGACAGTTTTAAAGTTAGGATCTTCAAATTTTGTGTTTAGGCTGATGATTAAAAATTATTTGATACGTGTCTCAGCGTGTTTCAAAATACCACCCCCGAAGGGTTAAAAAGGAGAATGAAGTTGTGTATGGAAAGTCCTAATTTTCGAAGTAAAACTCACTAAATTTATTATCTAGGCTTGTGGTTGGAAGCTAACGCAGCGTTGTTTTTATAAATTTCAACCACTAAGGGAGTGAAAGATGAAAAGGGGGCTTTATCTGTACAAATAAATAAAATTGAAGTGTCTGTCTGTAATATTAAAACAACCGCATTTTACTACATGTATATGAATGTATATGGGGTACATATACCAAAATAACATTTTTTTCAATTATTGTCCGTTGTCTCTTTGTTCCGGCTAATCTCTGGAACGGCGGGACTGATTTTGACGGGACTTTCACTGGCAGATAGCTGATGAAATACCTAAGGAGTAACTTAGGCTACTTCTATTTTAGATAACATCTATACAGTAACCCTCCTTCTGGCGCAGTCGGGTAAAAATATATAAAAGAAGAAGAAACTGACTGACTGACATATCAACGCACAGCCCAAACCACTGGGTCTACAGATTTCAAATTTGGCAAGTAGGTTCCTTATGTGGTTATGGAGTGCACTAAAAAAGGATTTTTCAAAATTCACTCCCTAAGGGGGTAAAAATGTTGTATGGGGAAACAAGATTTGTTAAACTGTTTTATTCAGGAGTACCCCCATCGATAAATGGGTAGAAATGGGTTTCAGGTTTTTTCAGAATTCTACCCCTTTTTTCTTTTCTTTTTTCGTATGGGTAATCATCAAATGACTCCTCCCGCTCTGGGCGGAGCAGAAGGGAGTGTCAGACTTTTACTGACTAAAACCCATACATGTTCCTTCATCGCCCTTTGTATTCCGGGGCCACGGTATCTCTTTCGAACAGTCCCGCAACCCCGGCAGGCATCGGTCCTTACGGACCCCTTCCTTTTTGCTGACTCTCTTTGAGGCGCGCGTGGAACACGAACGCGCCATCGACACGGCCTGTCGTCATGAGACGGACGGACGGCGAGCTAGCCCACCATCCACAGGCCCGCGAAAATTCAACCCCTAAAGGGGGAAATGGGTTTGGTATTGTTTGTATGGTGTATCGGGTCGGGTGTATTACAAAAACAGCGATTTTAAGATTTAATGTGGCGGACCTGAAATACCATCATCCCCTGTTGGGGTGCGATGGGGTTGAAATGTATAAAAATCAATATGGGTGTCGATTCCGAGATTATCATTGGTGCTGATTACGAATATGACATTTATTTTTAGATCCAAAAGATGGCGGATTCGACTTCTATACAGGATTATTGTTGATTTATTGTGATGATTGTGATAACGATGATGGTGATGATGATTATGATTGTGACAGTGATAATGATGATGGTGATAGTGATGGTGATTGTGATAGCGATTGTGATGATTATAATTGTGATGATTATGAAATTTGGCACATATTAGATAGTTTATAACCTGGATTAACGTGTAGGATACTATTTATCCCTTTAGTATGATCCCGTGGGACAGTTACCGAACTTCACGCGGGCGAAGCCGCGGGCAACAGCTAGTCATCAATATAATTGTTAATGTCAATTAAATTAAATACATTACTATTAAATGACAGATTATGCAATGTTTTATTAATGTTATATCTAAAGTAATTTTCTTCCTGTGGCAAACTTTTACTATATGGAAATGTGAACATTACAATTTTTCTTAAACTCAGGTCACATAATGATCTATAATATTGGAGTAATTCTCCTTTATTCACAGTACCCCTATTACCAAGAAATATTATAAGTATAGAATCTTGGTTGAAGTTGTAATTAATAATTTATTTATTTTATTTATTTATAAATAAAGTATTATAACCACATTAGAACATGAATATCACATTATTGAAACTTCACTTTAATCAAATACACAGACACACAATTATAACTCACTTTTCTACTCAAAGATACAAATATACCACTATGGCACTACTAAGGAGATGTTACTCTTTCCGAACTAGCCAACCAACTGCCCGAGTTCTCCTTTTATAAACTATCTAAATCTAAATAACCAGTGTCGCCCCACCATTGCTCGGAAACTCACAACGGACCAATAACAGCGCGACACCAGTACTACCAACCTTCATATTTATTAAATAATCTTTATTATTTAAATAGTCAAATGAATATCTCTTAAGTAGTGCTAAAAACAGTTATAATTTAGTATGATTTTAACAAATAATACAACTAATAATTAAACCATTAATCAAAATAACGAACTTTATGCGTAAAAATGTATGACTGTCTTCGAGGCGACAATAGTCGTCAGTGCGTTCGGCCTATCGGTATTGTCTTTCGTTCATTATTTCTATACAAAGTCAACGCGGCAGGGCTAGAGAGCGTATGTTGTAAGGTGCAAGCAAAAATGAGCTGAGTAGTGATCAGGCGGGAGTGGCCTCCATAGTACTTAGTTTATATTACTACCGATTCCTTTTAAATCGTACACGTAACTTGAAATAAAGAAAGGGAAATTGCAGGGCAACCGCTTTGGGGTTTTTTTTTTTTAAGAAAACCGTAATTTAGATTAGATATCTTTTATTTGTCATTCCACAGTACCACGATTATTCAAGGGTAGAACATGAATTAATAACAAGGGCTAATAAAGTAACAAAATGTGCGAATACTCCTACAGCAACTTAGGTATTATCATAATGAGCCAGAAAAAAAAATCGTCGCCTTAAGGTAAGCGTCTACCTGTCCGCATCGTACGCATCGGACGCATCGCATCAAACGGGTCGTAGTATTATTGAACAGATTCTAGCAATCCGTATGGTGCGTATCAGACTTTCTATAAGTACAAAGAATCCGAATCCGTTTGATGCGATGCATCCGATGCGTACGATCCGAACAGGTGGACCTTTAGGGTTTAATAAGAGATGAAATTTGCATTTACGTTCGTAATTCCGAAACCTAACAAGCACACGACTTGTTGCTCATAAAGCCGCGTTGACACGATCGGAGTATGCTATGGACCAAGTGGATTAGGAAACTTACTCGGACCCAACTCGTATTGTGGCAACCCATAATCCGAGCGCACTTGTATGGGTTGGTATGGGTTGCCACAATAGGAGTTGCGTCTAGTAGCTATACGAGTCCACTCGGTTCGAGCATCCCCTGATCGTGTCAACGCGGCTTAAATTAATCTTATTATCCGTATTTTATTCAATCACCCATCTCTTTCTCTCCCACAGGGTTACGTAGTCCACACCCCACTACGAATGATCTCACTCTCACTCAAGTCCAAAGAAGTTCAGTCTAAATTCAACAAGAGTGAAGAAATGCCGGCGTACAGGAATCTACTGCTGTGCATGGTGAAGCTGATACATGCTGATCCTATGTTGATGTTGAGTGTAAGTATATTATTTTCTATTTCTGAAGATGGAAGGGACGCCGAAGCAAAAATGGTGACCATGTACTCAGAACACAATTCTGAACCCACCTAGAAATTTTTCTTTGGTAATTAAGGTGATATGTTGAAAAACATGTGTTTTTTCTATTTCGTGTAACTTGTTGAGTATGTGGAATACGGATTTAACATTTTGGTATATGTTTTTTGACTCTTTGGTCTAGTATCGTGTAAAAGGAATACACGATTAAATGAATTTTTCTCGATGCAAAAAAATTGCAAAGTTATATCTAATTTTTTACTTTTTTCGACATCATGGCGTAACGTTTAAGGATTATTCAATGAAATTTACTTTAAAACATAGATAATTATTGTATCAAACTTTACTCAAAGTAGTTTTAAATTTAATTCTTTATTTTGTTAAAAAATGAGTAAATTCGTTTTGGCACATACGTCGTTTTACTCCGAGCGCACGCACATTATAGCCATCTTTCTTCTTTTGCGTTTCAAAAGTAATTGCATCACTTTCGCTCGCTTAGTAGAGCAGTCGCCCGGTGCGAGGTATCGATGTAGGCCCTTAAAAAAAAAACCATGCGTGGCAGTCTTTGGGGACTGCCGATAGAAGTGTAAACTAAATAACTTGGGAATTGTATCGACGAACTATACGATTATTATTTTTGAATTATTTTCGGTTTGTAAAGAAGTGTTAATGACTAATTTAAACTTTAAATAGCGGTAATGTGGATATAAATATTGTCGATTGTAACCCCTTTTAATATGTCCTTCAATTCGAGTGGACCCGAGTCTACCGTACCGATGCGAAGGGACGAAAGTCAAATGTTTGACAGGAAAGTAGGTAGAACAGGTAATATGGGAAAACGAAATCGTTGTTTTGACTACCTTCCTCGCAATTTGTCCATATTTTCTCTTCTAAGTGGAAATTACGGTTTTTCCTACTCCTCCACTACACTTTTCTGATTAATTTCGTTGCGAAATCCAAGACAGTTAAATTGTTTCTCTGGGACTTCGTTGAGCTTCATTGTCTCGGCGCTTTTCTGGTGGTCGCCACTGTTGATTCTGGCTTTCAGGAGTTACAGTGGTTTGCGAATAGTGTGGCAGGCTTGACCCATATTAACAATGATTTGCATAGACACCTCTTCTAAACATTATTTTTATTTTTAGAACCCAGGCCGGTCCAGTATAGAGATCCAATCCTCAACCACAGAACTGATGAACGGCCTAGTATCCCTCGTCCACCAAACCGGCATGGGAGAGATATCTCAAGCGGCAATGGATGCCCTACTAGCCCTTCACAGACCTGACAGGGTGCACATGTGGAACCCTGAGGCGCCGCTCAACACCTTCTGGGATATCAGGTGAGGATGCCTTGACTACTTCTAGGTTTTCTACGCTAGATCTCGGAAAGGCAGTTCGCAGGCCCCCAGGTTCTGTTATTCCAAGATCTTGACGAAGTTTCCTCAAGATCTTGGAGTGATAGAATCTGGGTCTAACAGCGATGAAGAATGAGGAGGTGGACCCGTGAAGAAGTAATGGTGAGTAATAAACACTAAATACGACTAATAGATAGAAATAAAAAAATATGAGAGCGTCGCTGTTTTTGTTTTGTCAATTTCTCGTGTTTTTACATTAAGGTGACACATCTCACGGGCACGAACTCATTGGTGGGCGTGGCTAAAAAGCACGCTGTCTCACCTGGCATCGTGCCCGACAGAGATAGTATCAGTGATGAGCAGTTTAGACGCGCGTCACACTCAGCGTTCCGAACCGTTCCGAACAAAAACGAAGTTATATAATACTTTCGTCTGACCTTTTATTTAATGCGCTAAAAAGAATAAAATAAACTTTTTCTTTAAAACTTTTACTATCAACTTATAACGTCATCGTCACTACACAATTCGCGAGATTAGTGGCAACAATAATATTGTATAACTATATTGTTTGTTATTGTTGGCCTGGGGTCACGATGTCCTGGACGCTTTCCGCCAGGTCTGCTAATCCCTCGAGAGAAATAAATGGCTGTGAAGCCAGCAGAGTCTGGACGTTGGTCGGCAGACGACTGCTTTATATTGTCATCGTGGTACTGTGGATTTCCTTGGCCTTATAAAGTTTAGGATTTCCTTTTCAGGGCGTATCACGTCGGAGTCACCAATTTAGTGGTTGTTGTACACTAACTAAATTAAATTTAAAATGTTCATAATTCTATATATATATATATTTTTTTTTTATTTAATCTCCTTTTCTTCCAGCAATCTGTCTTGTCGACATTAAGCTAGATTTTATGTATGTACAAATATGGCGTGCATGGTACAGTATCCAATGATATGTCCATTTAGTATGGTTTCTTTATATTTGTGTTAGAGAAGATCTTGAGGAGCACGTCTCTTTAGCCTTCTAAATGTGCGATTTGGTTGTTGTTCCATTAAACTTCTTGCCAGTTGGTTTGGATGGTTTACAATTCTCTTGCAGTAGGGTAGTAAAGAGTAATTTATTTCATCTTTGACTGTCTTGATTTTTAGGTCACGGTGTAGGTGATTATTCGTAATATACCATGGTGCTCTAGTTATCATACGCATGGTTTTTGACTGGAAGCGTTGTAAAAAATTTCGATATTTGATTTGGATGCAGTGCCCCATAGCTGCAAAGCGTAAGTCCAGACAGGTTTGAGTATACACTTGTATAGAAGGAGTTTATTTTCCAGTGTAACTTGGGATTTTCTTCTCATGAGCCAATAGATCTTTCTTAGTTGTAAGTCAAGCGCCTTTCTTTTAGTTGTTATATGTTTTTTCCAGGTAAGTCGTCTGTCTAAGTAGACTCCTAAGTATCGAACCTCATCTGCTTGGGGTATCTTTATTTGATTTAGTTCAACTTCTGGACACGTTTCTCTTCTTAAAGAGAAGGTTATTTGGGCTGATTTAGTTTCATTTGCCTTTATACGCCAGTCTTTCAGCCAGTTCGAGATATCATTTAGATTTCGTTGTAATTTCGCCGATGCTCCAGCTGCGGTTTCATCAATGGCAAGAACCGCTGTATCGTCAGCAAATGTTCCTGTCATTGTGTCTTGTCTGTTTGGTAAGTCAAATCAAATCAAATCAAAGCATTTATTTCAAGTAGGCCAGTTACAGGCACTTTTGAATTGTCGAAACAAATATGAAAATTAAATGTAGCTACAGTCCCAGACACAAGACATAAAAACTGTGAAAGTACTGTAGTTGCCCATTCCCTAGCGTAGATCTCTATGGAGAAGAATGGGCAAGAAACTCCATAGACACTCTTTTAAATCAGAATATTTTTACAAAATCTTGGTTACATCATTCATGTTGAGATGGTACATTATGTGAGAACAATGTAGCAAGATGTGCACGTTAAAGGTGTCCATAGTAAAAAAAAACAAAAACAATTAAAAAATAAAATTATTAAATTCAAAAGCCGTGGCAACCAAGAGCTGACCAGTCCCAACTGACAGCGCTCGTTCACGAACATGACGCATGTATCAGCACCATTCAACTCAACCATTTTGAAGGGAACTAAATGATCCGACACACGCGTCACCATCAGCGAGACATTTGAGTGAGCATGACATATCTCCTAATCGCCACGGCACATTCAAGTCAAGGAAAAACGTAGGTTTCTAGCGACTGATAGCATTCTAGTACATAGCACTCACACAATATGCGATATGCGGCTATATAATAATAAAGAGATTGATTCTATACAATGCAAAGATAGTTGTACAATCTTCAGCAGCTCCAACAATACAATTTAATGCTATCAATTTATGCGCCCCTGTCCTTGTGGAGCAGGACCGGCATTGAGCCAAGCAGTTTTATCAGCGATATAGTCGTCCAATTTGTAATATGCTTGCTTACAAAGTGTGCGTTTAATACATGTTTTAAATTTTGTTTCATTCAGCTCAAGAATGCTTTGTGGAATTTTATTATAGCATCTCAAACAGTACCCCATGAAAGATGAGTTTACTTTAGCGAGTCTGAAGCCTGGCTGAACTAATTGGTCCCTATTTCTAGTACTGTAATTGTGTCTGTCACCTCTTTTACCAAAAATATGTAGATTTTTTCTTACGTACATTATGTTTTCGTAGATGTATTGACAATGTACAGTCATGATGTTTATTTCCTTAAACAGTTCCCTCAAAGAATCGCGCCTACGAAGATTGTATATGGCTCTGATGGCTCTTTTTTGCAGAATAAATATAGACTCAATGTCAGCAGCCCGTCCCCATAACAAAATGCCATAAGACATTATACTATGAAAGTAACTAAAATAGACCAATCTAGCAGTATCTACATCAGTAAATTGACGGATTTTTCTAATAGCATATGCTGCCGAACTTAGCCGCCCCGCCAGAGATGTTAAATGAGAACCCCATTGTAGCCTTGAATCAAGCGTAATCCCCAGGAAAACCGTTTTATCTACGAATTCAAGTTTCTCTTTATTCAGTACTATATCACAATCGCTACTTTTAACATTCGGTAAAGCAAATCTTATGCATTTCGTTTTTTTTTCATTTAGTACTAAATTATTTGCTGTGAACCAATTATGGACTTGAAGTAGGGCATTATTCACGTCATCTAAATTTTGGGCCCGTCTATTGATCTTAAAAATTAGGGAAGTGTCATCGGCAAATAACACCATATTTTGAGGTTGGTTTTTCAGTAAATAGGGTAGATCATTTATATATACTAAAAAGAGGAAAGGACCCAATATTGAGCCTTGCGGAACCCCCATTTTTACTTTTAAACCCTGTGAATTAACACCATTTATTTGAACATATTGTTGTCTATCACTCAAATAAGATTTTAACAAACTAAGTGCAAGTTTACCTAGTCCGTAATGCTCAAGTTTCAAAAGCAATGTGTCGTGATTTACACAATCAAATGCTTTGGAGAGATCACAAAATATTCCTACAGCGTCTTGGGACTCTTCCCACGCCGTAAATATGTGCTTTATTAAGGTTACACCGGCGTCGGTTGTACAACGTCCCTTGGTGAAACCATACTGTTGATCGTGTAAGATTCTATTGGTGTTAAAATGATTGACCATTTGATTAAGCATTATCTTTTCGAACACCTTACTAAAAACTGGCAACACGGATACAGGCCTATAATTATTTGTATCTTTACTATCACCGGATTTGAAAAGAGGTATGACTTTACTGTATTTCATTAAATCAGGGAAAACTCCTTGGTCTACGCACAAATTAAAAATTAAAGCTAAGTATGGAGCTATAGTCTCAAGTATGGATGTACAAACTTTGATAGACATTCCCCATAGATCTTCGGTCAGTTTGATTTTTATTTGCCGAAAAGCTTTAATAACTATCATCGGGTTTATGTGTTTAAATTTAAATTCAGCCTGGCATCCAGACACATTCGCCTTTAGTAAACCAATTGAGACTTCAGGAGAGGAATTTAGAGCCTCCGTAGTTTTTAACGGTATATCGGTAAAGAAATTTACAAATTCTTGAGCTACTTCCTGATTAGAGCTTTTAGGACCACATGCTGTATCTAATGTGTAGCTAGTATTACGTGTTTTCTTCCTGTTAGTCTCGCTATTTATGACTTTCCAAACTGTCTTTATTTTATTTTCTGCTGTTTTGATCTTGTTGCTAATGTGCAAGGCTTTGGCAACCTTGCATGTATCTCTAAAAATTTTTGAATACTTAGCAACATATTTGTTAAAAGTTTCAGTGTTCATATAAGGCTTAAGGCCATAAAGCTCAAATAGTGTTTCCCTACTTTTTCTGATACCTCTAGTTGCCCAATCACTAAATATAAATTTAGGGCAAATACTTTTTGACTTCTTTTCAAAAGTTTTGTTGAATTCAGTGTGAACTATTGAAAAGAAATTATCATAAAATTGATTTATATTAATATCGTCATGGCTCATAACACTTAATTTGTTCTGTAGAGAAATATTATACCTATTTAATTTGTTAGAAGTTATGGGTCTAAATTTAATCTGAATTTTTTGCAATGGTGTATTACACCTAAAAGTTACAGTTTGTCCGCTATGGTCAGACGGCAGACAATTAACTATGGCTTTATCTAAGTAATCACAATCACAGAAAACATTATCTATACAAGTAGCAGAAGATGGAGTGACTCTAGTAGGTTCTATAAAAGTGTTGGTCAAGTCAAATGACTTAAAAAGATTTAATAACCGACTGCTATTTGAATTTTCTTCTAAAATATTGACGTTAAAATCACCACAAATAATTATAGATTTATTACTGGCTGCAAGTTTTGCCAGGACATCTTCCATTATTGACTCAAATAAGGAAAAGTTTTGATAGTTTGGGGGTCTGTACACACACACAATAACATGCTACACACATGCATACAGTCTGAAGTATATATAAGATAGAGCATTGGACCTATTACACTGCCCTGCGGGACTCCTGCTCTTATTTCGTGTAACTTTGTGGTAATGTCGCCATATTTAACATAAAAGTGTCTGTCGCTAAGATATGACTTGATGAGAAGGTAGAAATTTATGGGTAAGTCTTTGCGGACTTTGTACAAAAGTCCATCATGCCAAACACGGTCGAACGCTTGCGAAATGTCCAGGAAGGCAGCAGAACACAGTTGTTTACTTTCAAATGTGTAATTGATCTTTTCCACCAGCCTATGTACTTGCTCTACTGTACCATGGGATTGTCTAAAACCGAACTGATGGTCGGGGATAAGCTTGTTGGCTGTAATTTCCGGTGTAAGACGTTTCAGTATAAGTATTTCCATGACTTTAGATGGAACTGGAAGAAGACTGATCGGGCGGTAAGATTTGACATCAGCAGGGTCTTTGCCAGGTTTCGGAATGATAATGATTTCTGCAACCTTCCATTGTGGCGGAATAAAGTTTTTCCAGAGACATGCGTTGTATAGATAGGTTAGGAATGTAATGCCGACGCCAGGTAGCTCTTGCAAGATCTTGGCCGTAATAAGATCATACCCCGGTGCCTTATGGATGTTGATTTTTCGGATTGCTGTTAGTACTTCCTGCTTAGTGAATTTTTTTATGGGTTTATCCAGTTGATGTGGTTTATCTAGTTCAGATTTGATTAAACTGGTTTTGCTAGATCCATGGTCAGCGTTTGGGGTAAAAACTTCAGAAAGGTGTTGGGCGAATACATTCGCCTTATCTTTGTCGATTTTCGCCCATGTGCCATCTGGCTTCATAACAGGAGATCGATGTATTATTGGTTTCTTAAGTTTTGCCGTAGCTTTCCAAAGAGAGTAATCGGTGGCTTGGGTCGCATCAAGACTTCTGAGGTAGTTTTCCATTTCTTTGTTTGTGGTCGTTTTTAGGGCTCTTTTCAATGTACTTGTAATATTATTAAATGTGGTTTTATGTGCCGGGTATTTTGTTTCATGCCATAGTTTTCTGGCTTTGCGCTTCGAATTTACCAGTTCCAAGATATATTTAGAACACGGACTGCTGGGTTTGTCGTATTCAAGTTGAAGCGGAGTTGCGGCCCATGCAGCTTCCTGTATATTTTTATTAAAATACTCGACTGCTTGAATAATATCTTCATCTGTTTTAAGAGGTATCTGGCAGTCAAGGGATTGCTCGACAAGGTCGCGGAATAATGGCCAGTTTGTCTTTTTGGTATGTAGCTTACATGTTTTGGCGACATTTGTGACGTTACAGTTAGCTAGTGCAATTACTGGTGAGTGATCTGACGACATTTTAAAACAAGAGCTACACTTTATTGATGACTGAGGTAGTCCTTTGCAAATAAAAAAGTCAATGAGATCAGGTTTTTTACTGACATCGGCGGGCCAGTATGTTGGTTCCCCAGTTAACGTGACAGTCAGTTGTAAAGCCCTGATAGCTTCCATAAGTTGGCGTCCTTTAGGTGTAGTTAGTCGTGACCCCCATTCAGTATGCTTCGCGTTGTAATCACCACCAGCTATAAACCGATGCCCTAGGGTTTTGAAAAAGGCATTATATTTATCGGTTTTCATGTTATGTTTGGGAGGAATATATACTGCAGACAATGCTATCTCGCCTTTGGGGTCTTCGATTACTATATTAGTGGATTGTATTTCCTCTGTGCAGTACGGAGCGGCAGCATAATGCCTTATTTTTTCCTTGATAATTATAGCTGAGCCACCGTGAGCTGTTCCATCGGGGTGCATTGTGTGGTAAAATTTGTATTTTGGTATATTTAAATATGATTTGCTTGTAAAATGTGTTTCTGTTACTAGCATAACATCTACATCATGTATTTCGAGAAACAGTTTAACTTCAGAGAAGTGTTGTGACAGCCCATTGGCATTCCATAGTACTAATTTGAGTTGGTTGAATTTTTGGACATTATTGACATTAGACTTGTAAGCAGATTTGTTATCGTACCCATTTGATTCATTATTTGTTTAAACATTTCCATTAGCTGTTTCATATCGTTTAATTGGTCGGATGGATGGATTGCGTGTGATTGAGGTGTTTCATATTCCTTGTTCAAAAGTACATTGCTATAGGTTCGTTTATGTTGTGGGTTTTTTGTATTGTTTTGTGTTAAAGGCTCTTCAGCATTTTCAGGGTTACCCTTCTGTTCAATCTGTTTCCTTCGTATGGGTGGAAATTTTTGTTTTTGTAAATCCTTGTATACGCTACAACCTTTATAGTTTGCTGGATGGTTACCATCACAAAGTGCGCATTTCACTGAATCAGAACGTTCTTTTCGGGTACAATTGGCTGATAAGTGGCTGCCTGCACATTTTATGCACTTTGGTGTACGGTGACAGTATGCTTTTGTGTGCCCATATTGCTGGCACTTGGCACATTGCGGTATGGTGCGCACTGGTCTTGGCGGTTCAACTTTTATACGTATGTGTAGGAGGCTTTTAAGGTCGTATATTTGTTTGTTGTTACTTTTCGGTAGCAATTCAACAATGAACATATCCAGAGGCTTTTTTGTTATTCTCTGCTTAGTGTTCCAAATGTTGACAGTGTCATGACCTATTTCTTTTAGGGCTTGGTGAATTTCTTGTGTATCAATGGACGGGTGAATGTTTTTTAAGACTACTTTGAAATTGCGTTCCTGCTTAGGCTTGTATGTGTAAAACTCCGTTTCTTTGCTTTCTAGCTGTTTTACTATTTCTTTATAGGTAGTATGTGTCATAGTTTGAATTTTGACCTTATTACTATTTAGGGTTTTAATTTCGTAGTCACCCGTAGCATGTTGTTCAAGGAGTTGTTGAAGCGGCCGTATGTTTTCGACCTTTTCTACGAATATAGGTGGTGGTTTGGGAATTTTTCCCTTATCTTCTTTTTGTGCTGCATTCTCTGGATTTGGGTAAACCTCTAGTTCCTCAAACCTGTTTGATGTCGGTACTGGTTGGCTGAGCCAGTAGCTACTAAGTTTGGTCTGCTTTTGAGCATGGTAGTTTGCGTGGTCGGGACTCTGTCTTGTACGCTTTCTCTCGTTCACTTCTATCCATTGGGATGGGGATTTTGGTTCGCCAGATATGATGTTTTCAGAGAGTGTTTTGCTAGGTTCATTCAGTCCTGTTGTTTTATGTGCTATGCGGTCATCACTTAGAGATTGGGCCCGAGGTCTGTTCACGAAGAGGCCTTTATGGAATATTTGCTGAGTTAAGGTTTTATTTTGCTGTTCAGTTTGGTTATTTGAATTGTTTTTAAGTATATTATCATTCATGTTGTTCCCACGAGTAGGGTCGATTTATAAGGTCACTAGGAGGGTGACGCCCATTCCCCCTAGAAGGCAAATACAACGGTGTTTACCAGGTCCACCGAGGTTGATCGCTTACGACTGATCTCCCCATCAGCCATGCATCCATAGGCACGTATCGCACCGTAGAGTTGGGGTAACTTTTTATGGAGGTTTTCTACCTCTTGGCCCAGGCGGTTAAGCCAAGGCCTCCGGTTTCGCAAGGTGTGCAAGGCGAAGTTACGGATTGTGAAGGTCATTTCCTACCTTCACTTAAGCTAGGCTAGTTAGGCCAGCTGAGTCGGGTTTATAAACCGTCGCCCAAGACTCGACGTTTGCTGCTCGTTTAGCACCACCCAGGGGACACGTGTAGGGTGGGTCTAGGAAAAGATGGTAAGTCCTACGGACGCGAGCAGCCTCATCCCCCTAAATAAATTTAGTCAACACAAGACAGAGAAGTGACAGATCAGACGAAAAGTAAAAATTATATCGTGAAGGTTTTATGTATATAAAGTTTCTAAATAAGTAGGTGGCTACACCATATTATAGGGTGTGCGTTCCGATGGCGCGACCACGGCGTTTTTTTTTTTAAATAACTATGCCATGATTTTGTAAAAATATGTATGTACGTGGTTCAAATTTTCCAAAACCTTAAATTTGTCAAAGTTATGGTTAAAAAGTTATAAGGGTTTGAACGTGGCCACGCCATCGAAACGCGGAGAACCGCGCGGCCACGGAAATCTTAAAAACTAAGCAAAATCAAAAACAAAATCAAATCATTTATTTCAAGTAGGCCAGTTGCAGGCACTTTTGAATTGTCGAAACAAAGATGAAAATTAAATGTAGCTACAGTCCCAGTCACAAGACATAAAAACTGTGAAAGTACTGTAGTTGCCCGTTCCCTAGCGTAGATCTCTATGGAGAAGAACGGGCAAGAAACTCCATGGACACTCTTTTAAATCATAAAATTGTTACAAAATCAAAATCAAGCGTTGCAGAGACCTGCAATTTAGGTAAATAACAGATTGAATTTGTAAAAAAAATATAAAAAAATCCTAGGTTTATATTTCAGGAGCATAAATGATAAATGATAAATGAAATGATAAATGATAAATGATGTTTATTTTGCAAGTAGGTTTTTACAAACACTTTTACACGTCATTTTTTAAAACTAGATGGGGCCGGTGTTTCGTACCTGACTACTCTGAGAAGAAACAGCCGAAACAAACTCAGAGGTCATAGTCTCTTTTAAAGTCCAGACAATCTTGCTCAATTCACATGAGGACTATGCAGATTAGTGTCTGAGATGGTCTTTTGAAGAAAGAACCATACAGATTTGAGTGGACCTGTCCAGTCAGTGCAAGCATTTGTCAGTTAACGTGTAGCTCGACTTATAACTCAAGGAGCTCAACGAAACGACGAACAATACCAAAGAAAGGACATTTGGGAAGGTCGCGTATAGTACTCAAACTGCCAGACAGTTGTGGGAAAAAAACAAACAAAAAATAAAAATGTGACCCACATGGTCCCCACATTCACAATAATCAAATAAAATTAATAACAAATTCTTTTCAAATGAATGTAAGTAAAAAAAAAAAACACAAAAATCATTAAATGTCGCAATGATAATAAAATAAAAAAGTAAAATACTTAAAAAAATAAGTATTCATGTCAAATCAGTAAATGTCACATAAAACAATAAAAAATAAAAAAATAAAAGTAAAATAATAAAATACATGTCAAAAAAAATTCAATGTCAGAGTGTATAAAAGAAAGGAATCAATAATAAACAAGCGAAGTCCGAAATTTCGACATTCACAGAGCAAATTTCATTGGAGCAGCTTAATCCCAAGCTTTTTTATCTTCAAGATAGTGATTAACATGATAGTAGGCTTTCAGGCACAGCTTCCGTTTTATAAACGATTTGAATTTATTTAGGCTTAGTGCTTGAATTTGGCTCGGAAGTTTATTGTAAAAGCGTATACATTGGCATCTGAACGTACCTCCTATTTTTTTGAGCCTCGTTGCAGGAACAACAAATTTGTGTTTGTTCCTTGTGTTTATGTTGTGGATATCACTGTATTTTTTAAATAAATTAATATTTTTGTGGGCGTACAAAAGGTTTTCATAAATAAACTGAGAGGGCACAGTAAGAATATTAGTCTCTTTAAATTATTCTCTGAGGGAGTATCTGGGACTTAATTTATAAATTGAACGAATTGCCCTTTTTTGCAAAACAAATATTGTCTGAATATCGGCGGCATTGCCCCACAAGAGAATACCGTACGACATCACGCTATGGAAATAACTAAAGTAAACTAAACGGGCTGTCTCTAAGTCAGTTAAATCACGAATTCTTCTAACGGCGAATGCTGCAGAGCTAAGTTTCTTCGACAGTTTGTCTACAAGTTACAGTTGTGTGTGTAGTTGTGTACAGTTTGTCATACGTTGTGACGGAAAGGGTGTCCGTGGGGGTAAGCAGAAGAAAACCACGGACCCAGGTCAACATAAAAATATATTAATAAAATAAACGGGTGTGGGTAGGTCTATGGTCACAAGATTCTCCAAGCCCGCCCGGGGGTTTGCACGGTACTCTCCTGGCTCAGCCCGGCGTGACGATGACCGTAGCGGTGTGCCACGCTGCAGACGCCAGGTAGGGTGACGGACGGCAGATGTTCGCGCCGACCCGTAGAATTTCGACGCGGCCACGCAGGTAAAGGGTACCCGCTGCGGAGCCCGCGGCAAATTGGATGCCGGTAAAACGGTTGTCAGCCGAAATCCTGACTGTCAGCCGGAATCTTGAACCCTGGAAAATAACGTCCAGCGTGTCACGGAATGGCTAGCAGTCATCCCCGCTGATTGTGACACCAAGGCAAAAGCAAAGCGAGAAATACCCGTGCGCCAATGAAGGTGATGTGTGGTAGTCACAATCAGTACGGAGTTTACATGATGGTGGTGGTAAGCACGACATGATTTGCACATTATGAGTGTCATGCAAAATGTCAAACACACTCGGCTGAAGGCTACAAGATTATGCATATACATATTAAGCATTTGAATGTGCATAGCAAAAACGGTGATAGAAAGTGGCTCACATGTTGAGACCACGTAGCTAGTGATACACAAAATATGAGAACGTGAATTGCTGTTCAACACTTACCCAGTATGGGGTTTACGTAGACACAAAACGAAAAGAGTTAGGTTACTAACAAAAATTAAAGCTGCCTGCTTTAAGCCCGAATATTCTAGATCGCGAATACTTCTAGAAATTTAATTTCCGATGAGAGAACGCGTCTAGTCACTGGGAGCAGAATATTTCCAAAAAAGGACTCGTCATCGCGAGTCCGTGACATTTATACTGGCGTGTTTACGCATAGACAAGTCTTCACTCATTCGATCCGATACACGTAACGCGCGCACAGCACTGGTAAAAACAGCTAATTTTAGTCGTATAGTAACTGCACGGCCCAATGAGTATGTATACTCTGTGGCGTTTGTTTTGACATTTAACTTAATTAAAGTGTTGAATAGGTTATGTTTACAAAGTAACGGTAGAAACTATTTTGTGTTTCTACAACGTTACAATACCCCCCCGCTTGGTTAGGGTTTTTACCTCAGTAAAAATCCTTTACTCCTACTATACCTCGCATCTGATTTACGACCCCTTTTATTCGTCCACATTCATCCATCATATCACCAAATCGTATCCTAACATATTTAACAGACCACCTTAACATGAGGTGAGTCCGCTTCCTAACAAGTACGTGAGAGTATCATGTCCGTAGTTGACGTAATACTCGCGCAAAACAGACGTGCTAGCAGCTGCAACCGCTTACGAGCAAGTATGAAAAAGTTAAAGAAGTCTACTGGGTTACTAAATTTGAAAATGGATTAAGGCTTATTTAAAGAGTATCCAACCGCTCCTGCATAGGCTTATTTAATGAGTTGCAACCGCTCAGATATATTTAATTGAACTGGATTAAGGCTTATTTAAGGAGTATCCACCCGCTCCTGCAAAGGCTTATTTAATGAGTTGCAACCGCTCAGATATATTATGAAGTTATAATTTACTTACATTTATTATAAAAAAAAAATGAACTACTTCTATGTATGGACACCTATACTAACCTACCAATTATTCCAAGTCTTGAAAGTGCCAGGAACCTAAAATGTCATGACAGAGACAAGTTTAATTGGATAAGCCATTCTGAAGATGTGACAAGATTTGTATGTTCTTTTTATCTAAAAAAATAAATTAAAAAAATAAAGTTAACCGTTAAGTGTTGAACAGCAATCAACAAGGAAAGAATAGTGACAAGTACTCCGACTGTTACAAATCTAAACTAAAAATAACGTTTCGGTTGTTTTCCTAATGAAATGATTAGAGATATAAGTAAGAAACGACTTTATAAAAAATAAACTGTAAATAATTTAATTATGAAAAAGCAATAAAAATTATAAAAAACAGGTGCAACTAATGTGTACGCGTACAGTAAGTAATGAAATATTGAAAATAAGCAATAAGTATTGTGACAAATTGTAAACACAATTAGTTCCATGACTGTACTCAAAATATGTAAGTAACAAATAAAATCATGAAACTGTTAATGATACTTAATGATTATTAAGAATAACTAATGTTGAGTTATCAATAACAAGATAATTCACATGAACAAAAGTGATCAAAATCCAAAGTTAAAAGTTAACAGTTAATAAAATTGTGTGACAAGTTAAAAGTTAATTGCCACTCCATACAAAGTAAATGATACAAGTGAATAAGTAAAATCCTGTGATTGTACAAACAAAAGAAAAAACTATGAAACGTTATGAATCTAAATTGTTGTTAATGAATAATTGTTTAATATTATATTTCTATGGAATAGTCTCCTTGATATGTGTTATTATTAGAGGAAAAAAAAAATTGTCTCCTAACGAGCAAACTTGTTGTTTTATTTAATTGAACAAGCCGCATAAATTGTTGGTGAACATATGACAAAGCTGTTATTGTCTTTTAATTTTTTGCCAGTAATTAATACCCGGCACCCAAACTCTTCAGCCGGCACACAGCAACGCTGATTACCGGAAGAATTAAGTTTGGTGGTAGTACTTCCCCGGGGCGAGCCGTTACTATTGGCCCTACTACTACGAAGAATGATAAAATAATTAGTTACTTTTTTTTTTCTTCTACCTCCACTTATTTTCTCAAGAAAAAAAAAACACTTAAATAACGTAGAATACTGTACCGTTACGTACACCTTAGTTGCTGGCAACCAAACAAAACGTTTTACACAGCAAAGACAACCACACAAAAAAAAACACCAACAAAAAAAATACCCTCAAGAGAACTTGAAGAAAAGTGACCATAAAACCACGTTTTTGGGCGCCAATGTGACGGAAAGGGTGTCCGTGGGGGTAAGCAGAAGAAAACCACGGACCCAGGTCAACATAAAAATATATTAATAAAATAAACGGGTGTGGGTAGGTCTATGGTCACAAGATTCTCCAAGCCCGCCCGGGGGTTTGCACGGTACTCTCCTGGCTCAGCCCGGCGTGACGATGACCGTAGCGGTGTGCCACGCTGCAGACGCCAGGTAGGGTGACGGACGGCATATGTTCGCGCCGACCCGTAGAATTTCGACGCGGCCACGCAGGTAAAGGGTACCCGCTGCGGAGCCCGCGGCAAATTGGATGCCGGTAAAACGGTTGTCAGCCGAAATCCTGACTGTCAGCCGGAATCTTGAACCCTGGAAAATAACGTCCAGCGTGTCACGGAATGGCTAGCAGTCATCCCCGCTGATTGTGACACCAAGGCAAAAGCAAAGCGAGAAATACCCGTGCGCCAATGAAGGTGATGTGTGGTAGTCACAATCAGTACGGAGTTTACATGATGGTGGTGGTAAGCACGACATGATTTGCACATTATGAGTGTCATGAAAAATGTCAAACACACTCGGCTGAAGGCTACAAGATTATGCATATACATATTAAGCATTTGAATGTGCATAGCAAAAACGGTGATAGAAAGTGGCTCACATGTTGAGACCACGTAGCTAGTGATACACAAAATATGAGAACGTGAATTGCTGTTCAACACTTACCCAGTATGGGGTTTACGTAGACACAAAACGAAAAGAGTTAGGTTACTAACAAAAATTAAAGCTGCCTGCTTTAAGCCCGAATATTCTAGATCGCGAATACTTCTAGAAATTTAATTTCCGATTAGAGAACGCGTCTAGTCACTGGGAGCAGAATATTTCCAAAAAAGGACTCGTCATCGCGAGTCCGTGACATTTATACTGGCGTGTTTACGCATAGACAAGTCTTCACTCATTCGATCCGATACACGTAACGCGCGCACAGCACTGGTAAAAACAGCTAATTTTAGTCGTATAGTAACTGCACGGCCCAATGAGTATGTATACTCTGTGGCGTTTGTTTTGACATTTAACTTAATTAAAGTGTTGAATAGGTTATGTTTACAAAGTAACGGTAGAAACTATTTTGTGTTTCTACAACGTTACAACGTACGGTATCGCTTATCACCTTCAAAATGTTCCGAATGTGAAATTTTAAATTGAAATTAATTAATTAATGAATTTAATTTTAAATTAATTTCTTTACAAAATCTTGCCATAGTTTAAAAAAAAATAATGCCGTGGTCGCGCCATCGAAACGCATACATTATAGGAGTGCAATAAAAATGCATAGGCCCTTCAACTTCAGCGAAAAACAAATGACACGTCACTGACGTCATGCATGAAATGAAAAGGACAGAAATATAGGTCTTGTTCTTCCATCAAACGAAGGACATGTCAATATCGCGTGTCCCCCTCCCGCACCCCACCGGGGGAAACATTATTCAGTGAGATGCACGAAATTCATAGTAAAAGGCGCGCGTAAAAAAATATGAAAAGGCTTTTGGGAAATCGAATTTTATGAAAAAACCACTACATAAATCATTATCAAATAAAATTTATTGAATTTTTCGATAATTGTGCTATGTCGGTACCGACTTTGTTTTGGAAATTTGACACTTCTTTTATTACTAATTTACGCCCAAAGATACGTTAAAATTGGCAATAAAAATGAATCTTTGGTAGCTCGTAACTTTTGAATGGCTTTTTATTTTACTATTCTGTTTCCGCACAGACACAATTAATAATGAGACAAAACGATATCATGTTTAACTTTAGATGTACCATGTCAAACAATGGAGTAATAGCCCCCCGAAATTTGTATGGAAAATATGTTGCGCAGTTCAACCTTAAGTTAATACTCCGTTCTGTAATAGGGAATATGCATGAAATATAAAACTCTTTTTATTTATGAAAAATGGCGTATTGGCGCATAAAAACATTGTGGTACACTTGTTTAAGTTTCACATTTATGTAGCATGGTTTTGGTGGAACGGAACGCACTATCAAAACACACCGTCCTCGATAATGCCGGAATTGACGTCAAAGTTCATTGTGTCAAAAAACACTTTTATTTGAAAAGTGCTTAAAGTTTCACTAAAATTTTATTATAATATTGGTATTGCAATTTTTACTTGAATAAAGCACATACAATTGGTAAAATTATTTTATTAAGGCCAAAAAAAAATAGATCTAAACAAGGCAGATTGTGGATAATGACGCCACATCATGACCGCGATAGCTGCGGACGTTTTTTTTCTTGGGTTATTACTGTATTTTTATTGATTTATGTGAAGAAAAAATTACCTGCATATTCCCTATTGTCCATGCATATATCTTAATAAATGTTTTACCTTTTTGCTTATACTGATCATCGGCTAATATGATTTGTTACCCTGCGAAGATCATGCCCCATACACTTCGCTTTTGCTAACGTTCATTGCGTTGACCCCACTAAACGAATAACGCAATGGACCTTTGCAAGAGTAGAACATTCATCAGACTGAGAAGATCACAACGTACAAGAACACACCGTCTTTGTTTTGTAAAATTTGTTAATTTCTCGTGTTTTTCACACGTAACGTTTTGTTAAATACAGCATGTATCAGTTAAGGATGGGAAATTACGATAATACGACTGCTCGGGTCGATCGGTTAAGCCGCGCTTGCCTAGGTTGGTCCGTGGATGGATGACCACCCATTACATACCGAGTTTCCTCTAATCGCAAAAAAAGTCAGCTGTTCCATACATTTTGACGAGTTATGCGAACATATGGTAGGGAACAGTTGATTTTATTTCGCGATTCAGGGTTTGGTCCCATAGTAAAAGTTGTTCATAATGATGAGTACGTACAATGGCCGGTCGAAGTATATCGATATCGTCCGGAAACACTGTGTATATCATAATAAATGTCAAAAATGTGTAAATTTTGTTTATTTGCTCCAATCGCACGCAGTTCAATTCAATCTTCAGCTTTACTCATCCATCTGCTACCCTGCGAAGATCATCGCCCCATAAGCTTCGCTTTTGCTAACATTCATTGCGTTAACGCCACTCACCGTTGACGCAATGGATCTTTGCAAGAGTAGAACATTCATCAGGCTGGGAAGATACCTGTGGCGCCATCTACAACGGAATTTTATGTGTATATTTATCTGTATGTTTTTCTTTAAAATCTAGCTACCTGTGTTTTGCATGGGATTTATGACTGTCAAAACGGGGGTGTACTATTAGGCTTACGTCGTTTTTGTTATATCCTACACACATAACAAACATCACAGCGCGTTATTTATCTCTCATAAAAATACTGTGTACCCATTTTATTCTTGCAATTTTATTTGTATAAGTTCATTTAATATCTTGATCAGGCTCAATGACTTAAATACGATTACATAAACTGGGGAAGGGCGGAGCATCCTCAAACAAGCATACTATTTGCTTAAAAGGATTCTCCACATTGTAACTAGGATAAGTTATTTAAGTAGAGAAGCAATTTTTGACGTGAAACGTCTTGAAAATCAGTACCCTACACAAGTTTCCATATCAGAAAACCGAACCGTAAAGAATTGGCGTAATAAATTGGGTTAAATAGTCTGACAATAAAAACTACAAAAATATTCATCGTAGAAACATGAATTTAATGCCATTATTTAGCGTATATAGTCAGCTCGCTGCTAAGACCTCGAGATGGCATCGGGGCTGGGCGGGGCAGCGCGGCACAGTGTTTTAAAAACCCCGATTTTGTCTTATGCCCTTTTTATTGCAAATATCGTTAGTTTATATCATTCCAAGTACTACAGTGAAAATCCGGCTTCGATATGACCTTTAGTTTTGACAAAAAAAAAAAATCGAAAGTTTCCCTATAACCGGGTCATGAAAATCACAAAAAAAAAAAATATAAAATAAAATTGGCTGTTATTTAAAAATCCGATTATACGTCATGTTTACACTCATAACAACAGACATTCTGCCCGTTTTTGTAATTTCTAAAGTTAATAGGTTGTGAAATAACAACATTTTATTCGTATTTCTTTTATAATTTTTATTTCAGGTATAATGCCGTATTAGATCGAGATTTTTATATAGTACATTCTTCATAAGCTCTTCTATCAATACTATAAAAATCACGATCTAACTCCGCGTTATTCAAAAGTTATTAGTAATTTTAAAACATTTATGCATTTATAATTTTATTTATTTTTTATTTTTTTTATTTTTTTATTTATTTAACTCATTTATGCGTTTTAGCAACCGCATACCAACTACATATATAGTGACTACAATATGCTAAGTGTAATATAAACATTCGCATGTTTTACAGTTCAGTTTTTCATTCGCATGCAGTACAGTTTAAATTTCATTGACAGGCGTAAAATAAATGGTTTCGTGATTGAAATTGCTTTTTTTTCTGTATCGCAGTAAGTAACACTATTACCTAAACCACAATATTTTTGCCCCGGATAAATACACTATAAGTATCCGGATATTCGGAGGTGACAACCCTAAGCAAAATGTAAAATTACTAATAACTTTTGAATAACGCGGAGTTAGATCGTGATTTTTATAGTATTGATAGAAGAGCTTATCAAGAATGTACTGTATAAAAATCTCGATCTAATACGGCATTATACTTGAAATAAAAATTATAAAAGAATTACGAATAAAATGTTGTTATTTCATAACCTATTAACTTTAGAAATTACAAAAACGGGCAGAATGTCTGTTGTTATAAGTGTAAACATGACGTATAATCGGATTTTTAAATAACAGACAATTTTATTTTATATTATTTTTTTTGTGATTTTCATGACCCGGTTATAGGGAAACTTTCGATTTTTTTTTTGTCAAAACTAGAGGTCATATCGAAGCCGGATTTTCACTGTAGTACTTGGTATGATATAAACTAACGATATTTGCAATAAAAAGGGCATGAGACAAAATCGGGGTTTTTAAAACACTGTGCGCGGGTGAGGGGCATTGCGTACAACGCGCTCTCGCTGGATTCTATTCAGTATAACTCACGACTCAAAATATATGTACATTCTTTTTTCTTTATTCCTTCTGTATTATAGGTATGTTGTTGTTTTAAGTTAAGGTTATTTTAGGCCTAAGTTAAGTTTTCCTGTATTGTCTTTTTACTCACTGTGTCTGCGTATTTAATCCATCTGTCCTGTCGCAGGCCAGCTGGAAGTAAATTCTAATTAAATAAGTATTATTATTATATATTCTAATTATATAATAAATTTATTTTCTTTGTGCATTTATCATCTTTATGTATTATTCTTAACTGAGTGTCACGCAACATGCCAATCGCTACGCAAGTTTTACACTCGCGAGATTATCTAAATCCCGTTTTTTGCCCAATCATAAAATCAAAATATTTTATTTAACATAGGCCTGGATGGGCACTTCTAAAACGTTGAAAAAGGTTCACGGTTCAGGTTGGTCCTTTCCATAGAGAAGAACTGGCAAGAAACTCCATGGTTACTTTTTTCAAATTATTTGGTATTACAATAATATTATTATGATACAGCATTAGTACGTGCGTACGGGGCGCGTATGGGGGGACAGCTAAAGCCCGACAATAGGTCGTTGCTTACTATACAAAAAACGTAAAACAAGATAAATATAACAAATAGTGCTTGTTAGCATCTGGAAATCTACAAAGCCTACAATGTTCACACATTCACACAAAAAAAACCGTGTGAAGAAAATATGGACCTATAGCCTAGTGGACTTACAATAGGGTAGATGACACACCAATCAATTGACATACTTTTTAAGAGCTGTCAAAACGTGCTTCTCTCATAGATTTTGTATGGCAATAGCACGCTGTGACGTCACTGTTTGGTCAACTCCATGACTCAACTATTTATTGATTTCAATGCAACTAAAAATCCAATTTGGCAATTAATTAAAAATAAATCGGGTTATCAGCCCCAAAATAAAGTCATTTTTTTTGTGATTGGTGTCTTGGAATTATTGTTTTATGGTGTCTTCTACCCTATTCTTTTTCTTTTGTCCACAGCTCTCAGGTCCTATACAACATAAGCCAGAAACTAATCCAGCGTCAGATCTGCAATTACCGGGAAGTTCTGCGGTGGCTCCGAGACATCCTGACTTGTCGGAACGAGTTCCTGGCTAAACATAAGGAGTATGCCAACGTGGGCTCGCAAATACCTATCTGTAAACAGGCGCATATAAAGTTGGAGGTAAGCTACCCATCCAGTTGTATACCTCGATAAATGTAGCTTAACTTAGTGACAGATACAAACATAAGGAGTTTGCCAACGTGGGCTCGCGATACTTATTAGTAAACAGACGCATATCAAACTTGAGGTAAGTTCAAACTTAAAGTCTACGCACGCATATAGTAAGGATTGTCCTGTTTTCTTAATAAGGTCTAAAATTTAGTTATTTCTAATTAAAATAAAAAAAATACTCTTACTACTCCTTCCTTCCTACTCTACATTTATATTTTCGAAGAAATTTGGTTAACCTTTATTTGACCTTCAAAGACGTTATCTGAAGAATGAATATCGTGAAACATTGGGACCCGATAGATGATCCCATGCTCCTTAATGAATAATGTTGCTGGTGTAATATAGACTATTCTCTCCCTACATAGGTTGTATTCCTCATGTGCCGATGGCCAATGGACCCTAAAGGATACCTACTACCTTTGCCAGTGAAATAAAGACTCTATTCTCTTTGTACCTAGGTGGTATTCTTCATGTGCCTCTGGTTGATAGACACAGACGTGGTACTGGTAGCGATGTCGTGCTTCGCGCTTCTATGCCAAGAAGCGAAAATCTGATACTCCTTAATTATTTAAGTTGCTGGTGTAATATAGACTTTATTCTCACTTTACGTAGGTGGTATTCTTCATGTGCCTATGGCCAATGGACCCTAAAAGATTCTTACTAACTTTGCCAGTGAAATAAAGACTCTATTCTCTTTGTGCCTAGGTGGTATTCTTCATGTGTCTCTGGTCGATAGACACAGATGGTACTGGTAGCGATTTTGTTCTTCGCGCTAATATGCCAAGAGGCGGACATCTGATACTCCTTAATGATTAATGTTGCTGGTGTGATATAGACTCTATTCTCGCTGTACATGGGTGGTATTCTCCGTGTGCCTATGTCCAATGAACCCTAAAGGATTCTGACTATCTTTGCCAGTGAAATAAAGACTCCATTTTCTTTGTACCTAGGTGGTATTCTTCATGTGCCTCTGGTCGATAGACACAGACGTGGTACTGGTAGCGATGTCGTGCTTCGCGCTGCTATGCCAAGAGGCGGACATCCGGTGTGGATCCGATGAAATCACCACGCAATGTCTACTGCCTAATTATGCGGTTTTTCAAGAAATTGCGCATACGTCTACAGTGCTGACCACTGGTAAGTGATCTTGATAGATTTGTGTGTTTATACTCTTTTATAATAACGCATGTATTTTTTTAGAAGAAAAAACACAACTCGCAATACAACCACTAAGCCAGGCCTTTATAAAATAAAACACTGAAAAAAAAATCTCGCATAAGTTCAGTTATAATCAAGGAAGGTATTGGTGTTGAGGAAGGTTAGATTTTGTTCGTAACAAAAGGTTCATGTCCACTTATACAATATGTAAAAAAAACCTGTCCGATTCGTGCGGGTATTATTAGGTATCGAGATTAGATTATATTTATGTAATCCTTCTTGTCTAAGAAGTAAAAAAAATACCCCGATAAAAATTTAATATAAGTCCTACTAAAATTGGTGCGGGCGACGACCCGAGAAGCGATCGGAGGGTCGCTTCTCGGCTAGTGACGTCATAAACAAACAATTGACGATCGAACCTAATGCCGAAAATGGTGTTGTCGCGTTTCAAAAGTTTGTTAAATGGGTAATTTGAGCACAAAAATCATGCATTTAAAATTCATTAATATGTTTACCTTCATTAATATTTTGTGTTTCGTAGTTTATTAGGTAATTTTAATGCTATACCTATATGCCTTTGGATCGGACAGGGTTTTTTTAAGATATTGTATATGATGTAATCATGTCCCTCAAATCGTCCCGCGTATACGTTACAGTATTTAAAACTCCTCCCTTTTAACTTTACAAGCAGCCAGTCAGGACATGGGGAGAGGCTGTTATTACAAAAATATTCACAGTAAGTATGTTCTATTTAAGACAAATGACAGCTAGCCGAGAAAACTTATAAGAACCTATAGGTGTTTTTTTCTGATGTACAAAACCCTAAAAATAGTGTTCCACCGGTGACGAATACAGGGTGGTTAGGGTTTCAGAAACAGGAACCTCCTCACAATGCCATCTTTATCGAGGAGTACTGGTCTTCTGAATTATGCCTAACGAGAAGTATATGATAATTACTATAACTTGGTTATGGCATCTACACTAATATTTTAAGAGGAAATATTTGTATTTTTGTATGTAACAAATAAACTTAAAAACTACTGGACCGATGCCAATTCTTTTGCAGTTAGAAAGCTACATTAACACCTAGTAACATAGGCTATAAATTATATTGATATCATGCAAATTAGCCGAGATATCACACTTTTCGCAGACGAAGTCGCATATTTGTAATATAGACGCGTCGGTCACGGAGAAAGAATCTGCTCACCCCATCTCGTCCCGTGGGTGTCGTCAGAGGCTAATAAGGGAGCTTAAGACCCAGTGCATATTGTAGCAGCACTACAAAAAGTAGTACAAACAAAACATCCAAATAGTACACCGCGCAATGGGGATGGTAACTGTGGAACTAATGGCGCTAGCATCGCTTGTACCAAACATCGTCATTGCTTGAAAATCTGTCAATGTCATTTTATATAACAAAATGGTTTGACCTCATTGGTCTGATTGGGTCTAAGCTATGGACGCGCCATCTACAATCAGCTTTGACCAGCCTTCCCCATTAAAATTATCCGCGACTTAAGACTATATAGATGGTCTGGCTGGCGGCCGACTGTAAAACCGAAGCCAAAATCTTCTGTAACATAAGTAGGGATCGGATATGCGGATGCATATTTTATATGCCCGCGTCTTCGCTCGCGTGGATGTCGGTTATCGCGACCAAAAGTGAAGCTCCCAGACGGCTTATTCTTTTCCGACACCTCCAACAAATATTATATTTTTACCAATTTAAACAAAAACTTGACAAATTATATACTAAGACCATTCTTGAGAACCACTCTATCCATTGGTGAAAACAGCATGAAAATCGGTTAATCGGAGCAGTAGTTTATGAATTTATCGCCTACAGACAAACAGACAGACGCGGCGGAAGACTTTGTTTTATAATATGTAGTGATTTATGAAATACCGCGATCCCAGGAAAAGAAACACGGTAACTTTAGGTAAATATGCATCCCAGTATCCGATCTCTAAACATGAGTGAAAACGTGTTGCGCCGATCCCAAGTAACATGGGCCAAGGGCCGTAAGATGATGATGATTGTATGTTATAGGTTCGGCTGCTCTACAGAAACGGATAATGGCTTTGCTCAGGAAGATCGAACACTGTGTTAATGGTGTTCAACCCGTTTGGGAGGAGACCTTCCGATGTTGGTGAGTTGATCTTGTTTTACAATATACTTACACCCGTATCTATAGTTAAGTCAAAGTACAGGTCTCCCAAAGTGATAATGCGCATAGAAATCTTCGTCACTGTTCGGCAACGGTCGTATTCCCCGAGCGTCGGAAGACGATATGTATATAGAGTGGTTAAGTGCATTCTCTTCATGCATAATTTAGTAGAATTATGTGTTTTGTGCTAAAAGAGATAAATATTGATTTATCAGTAACGAAATTGATTCGATTATTCGATGTAAGTAAATAGCGAGGAAAACGACACGATTGCGAATATGCTACAATCTTTGTTGAATTGATTTACTTTTAATATGTATTTAACATATGTATTTAGGTATTTTTAATATTAAAAAACGTGAAAAATGTTAGTATATTTACCTATTTTACAAAATAAACTATTTCAATTTGAGTAAGATAATTAAAGTTGAAATTAAATTCACCTTTGAAAACAAAACCAAGAAGGGTGTGTAATAGCAGCTCTATATAATTCCACACAGAGAGAACACGTGCAGTCACCACCAAAATATAAAGACGACTGACGGACCTTTGACTGACCGGTGACAGCCGCCGACCGCCCGAATTGTTTTCAATTGTTTCACATGATTTGACATATGACATTGACTCCTGTTTCTTTCGAACAAGGTACAAAATGCAAGTGCATTGTTTAGGGCTCTCTCTGATTCAATGATTCGGGTGTTTCCGGGAATACGACAATTGGCGAAGATTTGCATGCGCATTATTAATTTGGGAGTACTGTAAGTACATGAGTTTAAGTAATGAGGAATTTTCCACTGACGTTTGTCACAACGCTTCAATAATAGATGGCGCTGATCAGCTTTGGGAATATTTTTTTAAGCGGCATTCTAGTAAAATCCAATGATATAAGAATTTACAACGTATTATATTATAGGTCAATGGTAAAATCTTTTAGCAGGGCAAAAAACAACTCTCCTAGACACATGTCAAACTCGTTGTATAGTAAAATTTCTTTATTATTCATTGTTGTATAGAAATAGAACTGTAGAGAACCTTTTTTCTGTCAAACATTTTTAACCTAAAAAGTCTACTGTTCTTTTGCATCACTGACCTGAACTACAAGTTTTTGCATGGTTTTAGCTATTGTTCTTCTGAGTGTTTTTGCGTTACGTCTAAACTCCTGGTGCGTCGAGTCGAGCTTAGGTTTCCCCGTACTTCAGTTAAGGCTTTGTGGACATTAAAACGAACTATTTTATTATTCCCAAGGTTGATCAGCGCCATCTAGTTCGTTCATAAAAGCACTGGAAAACTCCCCATTACTTATGCAACGGTGCAATAATTTGTATGCAATGACAAGAATTTCAACGAAGTAAGGACCGTCAAAGAAAGCAAAGCTAATACTTCTAACTTTTGAAAGTTCGAACTTCAAGCAAGATATTAGTAATCAACGTTACAATCTTAGCCATCTGCACAACTTTGTAGGCATATCTCGGAAACGTGAAGATTTAGAAGATTTTGTCTCTTTTAATACTTGGTTGTATTGATGGCACCGGCGCCGGCGCCGGTTTAATGCATAAATAAATAAAAAACCGGCCAAGAGCGTGTCGGGCCACGCTCAGTGTAGGGTTCCGTAGTTTCCCGTCCGTCACAATAAGTGTTCCCACTTATGAGTTTAAAGGTGGGTATCCATTATGTAAAAATGCTTGCATATACGAATATACTACAAACTTAGTCCAGAAATTATTTTGTACAACTTTTTGTCTTTTTTGTACAAAAACTGTTGTTTCCATCAAGTTCAAAATAATTTTCCTAGAAAGTCCTTATAAAGTTCTACTTTTCAGATTTTTTTCATATTTTCTAAACTTATGGTTCAAAAGTTAGAGGGGGGGGGACACATTGTTTTTTACTTTTGGAGTGATTATTTCCGAAATTATTGACATTATCAAAAAATGATTTTAGGAAACCCCTATTCATTTTTAAATACCTTTCCAACAATATATCACACGTTAGGGATGAAATTAAAAAAAAAATCACTTCCCACTTTACATATAGGGGGGCTACCCTAATAAAACATTTTTTCCCAATTTTTATTTTACCACTTTGTCGGCGTGATTGATATACATATTGGTACCAAATTTCAGCTTTCTAGTGCTAACGGTCACAGAGATTAAGCGAGGACGGACAGACGGACGGACGGACAGACATGGCGAAACTATAAGGGTTCCTAGTTGACTACGGAACCCTAAAAACCGGCCAAGTGCGAGTCGGACTCGCGCACGAAGGGTTCCGTACCATTATCTATACATTAGACAAAACGGCAAAAAAATCACGTTTGTTGTATGGGAGCCCCCCTTAAATATTAATTTTATTCTGTTTTTAGTATTTGTTGTTATAGCGGCAACAGAAATACATCATCTGTGAAAATTTCAACTGTGTAGCTGTCACGGTTCATGAGATACAGCCTGGTGACAGACAGACGGACAGACAGCGAAGTCTTAGTAATAGGGTTCCGTTTTTACCCTTTGGGTACGGAACCCTAATAAAATGGCGAAAGTTGGGCAGGCCAACTAATTCAAAGCCTTTTGAGTTTTCAAATTTGTTGATCCGTGTTTCAAAATAGGCTTGTGTCCTGACAAAATCTAATTAGCCCGTCAGTTAGATTATCAAAAAATATTTGACACGTATTTTTTCTTTTGTTACGTAAACTAAAATTGACAAAGATACGACGCTTTTAAAATTCTCATTACGTCACGCTGTGCTATAAGTTTTAGTGCGTTGTGACGTCACGAGCTCCCACTCTCGAGTTTTGATGTGTTTTATCTTTGTCAATATTCATTGATTTACAAAAACAAAAAATACGTATCCATTATTTTCCAATACTCTAACTGACGGACTAAATAGCTTTGCAATTTATTGATGATGGAAACTAGCCTATTCCTTTAATAAATCCCATCTTCTTCTTGTCTAATATCAAACCTTCTACCACCAGGGACTCCCTGTGCAAGCTTCTCCAGAAATACCCAAAAGGTCAAGGCGACAAGATGGACGATTGCCAGATGGAGGCTTTACATCGAGCTGTTGCAAAACGCAGGGTGTCACACCATACCAGCAGCGAACATGACTTTGAGGTACAAATCTCATCTATTTTAAATGGGAAGAGAGTCAATACTTTTGAAATAGAAATGATCTAAAAACATACCTTGTTTTAGACTAGTATTTAATGGGTGTAAAACTACCCTTAACGATTCCAAAGGGCATTTGTTCTCCCCATCATTGCGGTTTCTTTTTTGTTCTGGACTGTATCCGGGAACCTTCCAGTTACGGAGATTTTAATATGGAGGGATAATCCATGGAGTTTCTTGCCCATTCTTCTCCATAGAGATCTACGCTTTGGAATGTGCAACTACAGTACTTTCTCAAGTTATTACGTCTTGTGACTGTAGCTTAGCTATTTTTGTTGTTTTTTTGACATGCAAAAGTGCCGTAATGGTCCAACTGAAATAAATGTTTTGAGTTTGAGTTTGAAAATTAGAGGTTAAATTATTAACTTTTTTACAACTTTTTAATACAAGTTTTTAATGATATAACTTTTCTTTAATACCTCCATGTCTCCTGTACTACTCAATGGGAGATATTAGAGGTCAAAGTTTCAAATAACTTTCCTTTAATATCTATACTAATATTATAAAGAGGAAAGATTTGTCTTTTGTAACAAATAAACTTAAAAAAGACGGGACCGATTTTAAAAATTCTTTCAGCAATGTATAGCTACATTATCAGCGAGTAACGTAGGCTATATTTTATCCCCGTACTCCCACGAGAACGGGAACTACGCGGGTGAAACCGCATGACGACCGCTAGTCTAAAAAAAATAAATGCAGATTTCACATCCGGACAGTTAAATTCCGTTTAGTAGACCACAATTAACTGTCTTAGATACAGACTTGCAATTGAATTCATGTTAGTATAGTATAAAACAAAGTCGCTCCCGCTGTCTGTACGCTCAGATCTTTTAAACTACGCAACGGATTTTAATGCAGTTTTCAGCAATAGATAGAGTGATTCAAGAGGAGGGTTTATATCCACATTGCAAGCCGGGGCGCTAGTGTTAGAATAAAACATAGAGCCACTAATTTAAATAACTTCGAAACTGAATCTTTTTATCTCCGCCCTGTATCAGTAAATTTCAATAACAGTAAATTAGATGTTATATAAGTATTTTTTCCCTAGATGCAGATACAAGAATGGGCGAACATAACCTCATTCTTATGCGCGCTTGGTGGCGTATGTCTACAACGAAGGCCGTCCACCACTTGGGGTCATCTTCATGGTCATGGTAAGTATTTGTTTTTAACCGACTTCTAAAAAAGGAGGTGGTTATGTATTCGGCCAGCGTCATTTTTTTTTCATGTTGGTACACCGGTTTCTCTGTGATTACTGGTCCGATTTAAGGACGCGTTTGCATATCTGACTAAAACTTAAAAAAAGCAGTTTTTCGGATGCTTTTGCGGAAAAATGAAACTAAACCAAATGTAACTAATAATTACAACAGATAGATTACTAAGGCATTAAGTCCGCCTTTGTACAGTTTTTTTACTTGTTCATAAAGTTGTAGTAAATAAATAAATTACTCCTTCATCTCCAAATAATAGTAGCTTTTTATTCGAAAATATTGGTTTATAATATTGTAAAAAATTTTTTTCGGTGCCTCTCCACACTAAATTAACGATGTCGTGTTGACTTTAGAACACTTTTTACACTTTTTACTTGTGAACCTCAGCAATATGCGGGTGGGATGCAGCGTCCATGGTGTTAAAATAAACAGTATCAGCTACGCTGATGACATGGCGCTGCTGGCACCGACGGCAGGAGCGATAAATGAAATGCTTCGGGTCTGTCAGGCGTATGCTGCCTCACACGGACTTGTGTATAACGTTAAGAAGTGTGAATACATTGTCTTTAAGGCCGGCGGTGAATGCCCAGATACAATACCTGACATTACCCTAAACGGCTTGAACGTCAAAAGAGTGACAACATTTAAATATCTAGGGCATCTTCTCACTGACGACCTTAAGGACAATGTTGATATTGAAAGAGAGCGTAGGGCACTGGCGGTCCGAGGTAACATGTTGGCCCGAAGATTCGCTCGTTGTAGCAGTTTAGTAAAAGTAACACTGTTTAAGGCATATTGCCAGTGTTTTTACACGGGGAATCTTTGGGTCAACTATACTAAAAGAACGTTGGATGACCTACGCGTACAATATAATAATATTTTTAGGATGCTGTTGGGGCTACCGCGATGGTGCAGCGCATCTGCTATGTTTGCGCAAAACCGAACTGACGGCTTCCACGCCGTCATTCGTAAGAAAACCGCGTCGCTGTTGTCAAGGTTACGGGCGAGTGGCAACAGCATCCTAAAAACTATAGCGGAGAGTATTGACTCTCCGATTATTAAAAGTTTTGTGAGAAGGACAATCACTGAACATTAATCTGGGGATGTCCTTTTCACAATACTATTTACTCTGTCTTCTCTATTGTATCTCAGCTACTAACACTAGAAATAAGTTATTTTGTTTTGCTTACTAACACGATGGATCACTGTTGTCCGAAAAATAAAGAATATTATTATTATTATTATTAGGATCAGTTTTCTTCTATTTAATAACATACATTTATTTATTTAAAAAAAAATGTATGTAAGCCTAATTTTAATGTTTGTTTCACATTCAGTTATTATGTTTTGAAATTAACATCTAATTCTTTAATGTTTGCATGTCAATTTTATGACGAAACGTGTCATTGCACTACATATTACTTTTACCATCTTTTGTACCACATTTACTGCAAATAAATAATTTTGACTTTTGACATATGTTCAACTCAAAATGGTATTAAAAAAACTATCGAAATGTTACAAACGCACTCAGAAAAAAAACTGCATCTATAATTTCAACAAATTTTGCATAATCTGATGAATCTTACGGGCTTGAGTTAAGGGTTATTTTGCTTGTCACCGTCTTGGATTTAAAGCACAAAAATGTTAACAAAATACAGTCTGTTGTTATGTGTGAACAATAGAAGCGCGGTAATTTGTAAACGCATCCTCAAGTGATTCTTTTTTCATTTGGTAGAGGAAGCTTGGCCGGTGGTCCCATATTGATTTTATTAACTATGCTTTGGGACTTTATGAGTTATCCTCTAAAATATGCATTATTTCTTCTATGTCGATGATGTCCTAATAATAACTTCTACGTAGTTACAATGTAAAATTGATACTTCACAAGGATTTGTGTGAGATACCACAACTAAAAAGAGTAAAATAAAAATGGTATCGGTGGCTAAAAAGTAAAATAAAAGTATACGACACAAACTAACGTCACCGACTATCGAAATAATAAAAAAAAATTAGTTAAAATAAGTAAATAGTTATTTTCCACTTTTTAGTGTTTTTTTTTTTGGATGTCTGTTATTTTATGTTGCAAAAAGTTTTTACACGATTATATTACCAACTGTTTAGAAGTGGATAAATATGCAGATATTATTAATTTGATAATAAAATGATTGTCAATTGCCTAAAAACTTATTGCTTTTTTACCCAACTCCTTTTTTTGCAATAAAAACAGATTATATTTATTTGTATCGTTGTGTACTCGCTTAAGACCTAATATGTTTTTTTTTAGCAGATTCAAGGAAATATAACGTGTTGGCGAACAGCTCTCAAGAAGTGCAGTATTGTCCAGTGACACAGTAAGTAAAATATGACTCAAAAATGATGATTTTTCTATGTTGTTTGTAGTTGAATGTAAAATTTACGAAAGTAATTATTACATTAAGTAATGAAATACGTAAAATAAACCTTTCATCTTTTGATAAAAGCTTTCTACGCAAAAAAAAATGCCAATATACTTAATGAAAATATTTATATTATAGTCTAACTAAAAAAGAAAATACCGTCCTGTATTTCGAAGTTAAAGTCTGCGAAATATTTGATCTTTGTTTCATTTTATCTTTGATTCACGAATCTAAAGAGTTGGAAATAAAAAAGTAACTAAAAAAAACCCATCCACAAAAGAACATAGCAACTTAAATAATCTTGAAAGCAGGCGGGACCCATTCCATTTTATAATGTTTGTGTGCTCCCAATTTTTTTTTTACTGCTGAACGGCTTTTTTAAATTTCTTTTTTATTTATGCCAACACCTTAATAATCTTAGGTAACTGGCAGAGAATGCCTAAAACATTTAGTTCGCCTTTGCACCATATAAGTACGCAAAAAGTTTTTAATTGAAAAATCATCTACCACAGATTCATAGGCCAACTCCTCCGGCTCCTACTCTGTAGCAACGAGCGCTTCGGCCAACAGATACAAACCCACGTGAAGGAGCTAGTCGGTCACGAGATGTCGCCCGCGCTCTACCCGATTCTGTTCGACCAGATCAAGGCCATTATCGACAAGTTCTTTGATCAGCAGCAACAAGTAAGTGAAACAAGTCTCACTAGATAATTAAATTTGAATTCACCTGTGAAGTCTCTCTAGTTAATTTAATTTGACTTCACCTGTGAAGTCTCTCTAGATAATTTAATTTGACTTCACCTGGGAAGTCTCTCTAGATAATTTAATTTGACTTCACCTGTGAAGTCTCTCTAGATAATTTAATTTGACTTCATCTGTGAAGTTTTGCTACATAATTTAACCTCTGTGAAGTTTTGCCAGATAATTTAATTCAACCTCGTCTGTAACGTTTTGCCAGACAATTTAATTCGACGTTATCTGTGAAGTCTTGCCAGATAATTTAATTAGACTCCATCTGTGAAGTTTTGCTAGATAATTTAATTCGACCAAATCTGTGATGTTAGATAATTTAATTCGATCTTATCTGTGAAGTTTTCTTAGATAATTTAATTCGACCTCATCTGTGAAGTCTCGCTAGATAATTTAATTGGACCTTACCTGTGAAATTTCATACTAATTCATACTATTATAAGTATGGAAATGGCGTACGCGCATTTGTTTTATACAACACTAGCGACTCCCCTCGGCTTTACACGGGTGCAATGTAGCTTAAACATATAAAACTTCCTCTTGAAATCACTCTATCTTTTGCTGTAAACTGCTTTAAAATCCGTTGCGTAGTTTGAAAGATCTAAGCGTACAAACAGCGGGAGCGACTTTGTATTATACTATGTAAAGAAGATAAATACAGGTCGCGGCACGTAACTAGCACTGAGCGAAACGTGGAGGGAATAGCTGCGCATGTTCTACGACTGGAGAGCCAATCGGTGCAACGTACTCCCCAAGACATTCTTATTTTTTACTTCTGCGCAATAACGGTCAGCGCTAGAGTTTCGTGCCGCGACTTGTAACATGATACTTTCACAGGTAATGCTGACAGACATAAACACGCAATTCGTAGAGCATACCATCTTTATAATGAAGAGTATATTGGACATTAAGAAGAGTGGTCAGCCCAACGAGCATCTTAGTACTACGTCTATTGAAACTTTGATGTTGTCTATAGTCAGGTAAGATTATTAATTCATCGTTGTCCCAGCTATTTTGTGTTCAGCTTCTAGTCTTACCGGATGTAGCTGAATACCAGTATTTTACATGGAGCGACTGCCTATCTAACCTCCCTTTTAGTAAGACTAGATGTTACACTTTCGGGCAGTAACTACTCGGGACGTCAGTCAAAGACCTATAAATGACAGCCGCGACTAACGGCTTAGGCACCTAGGGTACTGCCTATCTGACCTCCACATGCCAGTTATTGTAAAACATGAAAATATGCATTGGTAACACTGGTTATCAGACTTTTGGGCTTCTAACTAATCGTAACACCCGTAAAAGATCGGTTAATATAAGATACTTTATTCCTTTCACTATTAGTCATCAAATCTTTTAAATAGGCAGTATCAAAAAATTGCAAAACTATTTAGTCCGTCAGTTAGAGTATTGGAAAATAATGGACACATTTTTTTTTTTTATTGTAAATCAATGAATATTGACAAAGATAAAACTCATCAAAACTCGGGAGTGGGGGCTCATGACGTCAGAACTAGCTAAAAATTATACCATGGCCTGACGTATTGAGAATTTTAAAAGCGTCATATTGTGACTGTTCCTAAATTACCCTAGGCTGTTAAAATTTTCGTTTTTCCTAATTCATGCTAATATTAGTATTTTGGTCAGTTTCCCCCGGAGGGGAAAAGGTGCCCCGCCATCCGCACGACCCTGTAGGCTTCGTCCCTGACTGGTCGGCCTCCCACTGACTATGATAATGAATCCCTTAACATACAGCAGTCCAATGCCTCGTATCATAATTAGATCAAGGAAAGGATTGAAAGATATAGTAATTCAGACTATGGGATTCATAGTTATTGAAATATATTGAAAGTGGTTTTAAAAGTGTAAAACATAACTGGGAGATGCTAGGTATATTCATATGGCAACCAATAGTCTTCGTTAATAACCCTTACGCTAGCGTAATAGGTAATTGGTCATTCGTGACTCACACGATATTCCACATCAACACCTGGTGCACTCAGAGCAACACTTCCATAAGTGACGTAGGCGGCTTTTCAGCGGCAGAACGTCAATTACCATGCTATCCAGTAGTCATGGGCCCTAACAGTCCTAAGACTGGTTATAAAATAGATGTGGTATCAAACCATTCCAATCCCACCCCATGGATCATGCGCTCGTTTCGTACAACTAGTGCTTCTGCAAAACACGTGCTTGTGTCAGCCTGACCGAATCATTTGTCGGAGATAAGAACATAATTATTATTCTAGAATCACTATATGGTTGTCCATAACAGAATAGAGAATCAAATCTCAAAAGGCAAGTTGGCTGAACTGATGGTTAGAACTAATGAATACATAATTCAAGAATTACCAGATGATAGAGTTGATAAATCAAAACTCCATAACTATTCTGCAATAGAGTTGGGAATCAACTCTATTGAAACCCTATAGACAGCCCCAAAAACGCCTAACCCTTCACCACTTCCTAGTGTTGGAGCTGAGGAGAAGAAATGGTGGAACAAACTCCCCAGCAACACGCTTCTGTCTGTTTAGTTTGAAGAACTTTAATTACACCATCAGCCTAGGATAATTATTGTAATAAAGGACTCACCCAGTCACCAACAACAAACACACACACATACTAGATTAGTCTAATTAGGGCTCTCAACCCAACTATATATAACTTATTCAATCACTAACACACTCATGCGCCAACACACTTAAATCTAGACTCGTGGTATTTTACCAAGTCCACCTAACTCAACTAGATTAAATATCGTCCGGTCCCTATAGCGGTCTTACACCGACTGCCTCAAGCAAACCACCCTTCTCCGCGATTTCTTGTCACTATCCCCACGCATCGTACCTGCCTCGACCGTCTTCAGCCTCTTTACGCAGAATTCTCTTATCGCCCTAGTTTTTGTATCGACGACGCCGACGTCGCGATTGTTTAAAATATCTCTAAAAGCACTGCCGGGTAAATTACTAACACATGTGGCACTCGTACACAAAGATGTTTTTTAGAAATCGGAATGTGCCAGTATTTATTTGCTCGTAGTTTCTTAAGAGTTTACAAATTCTAAGAAGGACAATTTAAGTTAAAGTTATTTATTATCGCCGTCAGGCTACAAGCCATAAAATATAATTTTTATGGATTTGTAAGTGGCAGATGTCGTGAGTTTGTTTTAAAATAAGAATCAAGACCAAGATATTTGCTGATTAATTAAGGGTACGTGACAGGTAGTCACATTCCCCCCTACATGTGACTGTTCCTAAATTACCCTAGGCTGATAAAATTTTCGTTTTTCCTAATTCATGCTAATATTAGTATTTTGGTCAGTTTCCCCCGGTTTGCTCGTAGTTTCTTAAGAGTTTACAAATTCTAAGAAGGACACTTTAAGTTAAAGTTATTTATTATCGCCGTCAGGCTACAAGCCATAAAATATAATTTTTATGGATTTGTAAGTGGCAGATGTCGTGAGTTTGTTTTAAAATAAGAATCAAGACTAAGATATTTGCTGATTAATTAAGGGTACGTGACAGGTAGTCACAATATCTTCGTCAATTTTGGTTTACGTAACAAAAGAAAAAATATGTGTCCAATATTTTTTGGAAATCTATCTGCCGGACTAATTAGATTTGTTGTGTACTTGCGGCTTAAGCCAAATAAATACGTTTTCTTTCTTTCTTTCTTTCTTTTAGATGTTTTTGTCGTCTCGCCTATTCTCGTGTTTTGATTCATGTCACGTGTTGTTACAGATACGTACGACACTTGGATATGACAGTGCTGTCAGTTCACATCAAGACCAAGCTCTGTCAAGTTGTGGAAGCCATGATGAGGAGGAGGGATGACCTAGCTTTCAGACAGGTCAGTTAGATGTGTTTAATGTTCACTTGAATTAACAGTTAATCAACATAAGACAGTGTAAATTGACTTTTGATTGACCGATTCTAATAAAAAAGACCCTTTATAGATTTTGTTTGCATTGGAATTTGAACTTTGTTAAATATGACATTGGTGTCGATTCTGTTGTGCACAAACTAAACCTAATTTAGGCTATTGCTATCTTTTACTAAAAGGCAATGCGAGAAAAGGACGGCTATAGGTATGAACTAAGTTAGAGATGTCAAACTAGTTTATGCCTTGCGCCTCACCGTGTTTTTAGTCGACATGTTTTTACGTGCACCCTTCATTTGTATGGAAATATTAGTTCCAACTAAATTTGACAGCTCTAAATTACGTCCGTCTCTTTCTCGTCTTTTTACGGAGAAAAAAATAGCAATAGCCTAAATTAAGTTTAGTTTGTGCACAACAGAATCGACACCATTGAGTAATCACTATTCCCAGAACTTGATAAGTATATCTGTGATTCAATAAGGAAACCCAACATATTACCTTGTAGATGCCGCGGTCATAAAACGCGGGAGCGAGATGACACGAGACGATGCGTATGTCTATCCTGCTCGCACGTTTTACGACCACCAATGCCAGGCCAGGAGTCTTGACATATGTTTTCTTTGGTACAGGAAATGAAGTTCCGTAACAAGATGGTGGAATATGTAACAGACTGGGTGTTGGGTACCAGTCATCAGATTGCGCCGCCATTGCGGGCTGATGCTTCTTCTATCACCAAGTCAGTATGCTTGACAGTCTAGCAAAAGTACTTCCTGATATTTTTTATGTCTCTTTGTTCTTGTTCAAGCCAAATTTAACCGTAAAGGAGAATGGCGAGGTTGGACCCACCTAATTTAAAAATCAATGGAGCGCCGTTCACGGTCTAGTTTATATTAATTATAGTAAAGAGTTTATCAGAGTTCTATAAAAAAAAATATTGAGTTACGATTGATTTTAATTTATATAAAAATAAGTCATCGTGCAGTTTCCTAACGCAACGTTTGACATTTACCTTTTAAAACTGAGAAAAGTGTCCAATTCATCTGTGGACATAGGTCTGTGGATCATTCTATTGTTTGTTTGTGTTCAACGGCTACGTGGAATACGGATAAAAGCTATTTCATGCCATTCTACTACTAAATAATTACCAATAAGTTCGTGCCTTAAGTTAGGTTATAATCTTCTACCTTTCATATCTTTTTTCTCCCAACTTCTATAACCTACTTTCCATTTGCTTTTTTGTTAGTCTTAAGTTCGTTCTTTAACTATTCATAAGTTTCCACAATGCACACTACCCATATCACTGGGTCCCGAATTACATGCAATCTCGCCATTCTCTTTTAGACCCTGGTTTACATGATAAATCTCATCCGTAGTAATATTGCATCAATATCAATTAAAACACAATTTCTGTCCATAACGTATAACTACGCTAACCATGCTTAAGGTGACACTAGTCGACATTTTTTCCATAGAAATTTCGGGAGGGTATTACTCCATTGTTTGACACTGTACATCCAAAGTTAAACATGATATCGTTTTGTCTCATTATTAATTTTGTCTGTGTGGAAACAAAATATATTAAAATAAAAAGCCATTAAACAGTTACAAGCTACCAAAGATTCGTTTTTATTGTCAATTTTAACGCAACTTTGGGTGTAAATTAGTAATAAAAGAAGTATCAAATTCCCAAAACAAAGTCGGTAGCGACAAAGCACAACTATCGACAAATTCAATAAATTTTATTTGTAAATGATTTATGCAGTGGTTTTTTCATAAAACTCTATTTTACGCGCGCTTTTACTATGAATTATCGTGCATCTCACTGAACTCACTCTGTCGGGCACGATGCCAGGTGAGACAGCGTGCTTTCTGGCCACGCCCACCAATGAGTTCGAGCCCGCGACTAGTTTCACCATAAGTCTAAATTATGAAGAATTGGATTCGAAAAATTACGAACTTAAGAAATCGTGACCTTACACCAATCCGAGCTCTCGACTGATTTTTGCACCTTAAAAGCTAAAATAAATTAAAAAAATACAAAAAAATCTGGAAACCTTGCTTACCCTGATAATTTTATATCCTTAGATACCTTGTCTGCTGCCGAGAATTAGACCAGGCGTGCATGGAAGCAGTCGCGTCATTGCTGAAGGGTCTACCTCTTCAACCTGAAGAGTCAGATAGAGGTGATCTGATGGAAGCTAAGAGCCAACTGTTTCTCAAGTAAGTACCAACATAATCTGCCTAGTCTTGTCCCAATTATTTTGATGTTGGTTTCCAGTCTAACAGGATGCAGTCGTAATACCAGTATTTTATGTAAAGCGACTGTCTATCTGATCTCCACTACCCAGTATCTGCGTAACACGATGGATAAAACTTCTATCAGATTTAACTGTTTCTCACTACCCATAATAAGTGTCAAAGATCTACGAATGACGGTCTGTACCAATGGCTTCACTAGATTTCCGAGAAACGGCGCGGTTTTTGTACAAAAATAATGATAATGTCATACACCCAGTTTCCAGATGTAATTGAAATAACACGATAACTGAAAAGGGCGTTAAGTTTACTCGCAAATCGCGTCAAAAAATTAGCTGTTCCCATAATAGTACATTATGATATAAGTGCGGTAAGTTGAAAATTACAGCCGAGGCGATTTTGCTAGCCCGAGCCGTAGGCGAGGGCTACAAGAAATCAGAGGCTGTAATTATCAACGCGCACGTATGTCATACGACGTTTTATAACATACTAGCGGACGTCCCGCGGTTTCACCCGCGTAGTTCCCGTTCCCGTGGGAGTACGGGGATAAAATATAGCCTATACGGATTCGGAAGAATCCCTCTAAGTAATGGTAAAAGAAATTTTGAAATCGGTCCAGTAGTTTTTGAGCCTATTCAATACAAACATACAAAAATACAAAGGTTTCCTCTTTATAATATTACTAGCTGTTGCCCGCGGCTTCGCCCGCGTAAAGTTCGGTAATTGTCCCACTGAATCATAATAAAGGGATAAATAGTATCCTACATGTTAATCCAGGTTACAAACTATCTATGTGCCAAATTTCATAATCATCACAATTTATTATTATCATCAAAATCACCATCACTATCACAACCACCATCACTATCACTGTCACTATCACAATCACAATCACAATCACAATCACAATCACAATCACTATCACAATCACTATCACAATCACTATCACAATCACTATCACAATCACTATCACAATCACTATCACAATCACTATCACAATCACTATCACAATCACTATCACAATCACTATCACAATCACAATCACTATCACAATCACTATCACTATCACAATCACTATCACAATCACTATCACAATCACTATCACAATCACTATCACAATCACTAATCACTATCACAATCACTATCACAATCACTATCACTATCACAATCACTATCACAATCACTATCACAATCACTATCACAATCACAATCACTATCACAATCACTATCACAATCACTATCACAATCACCATCATCGTTATCACAATCTTTATCATCGTAATCGCAATCATTATCATTGTAATCACAATCACCATCATTATCACAATCACCAATATCATCACAATCACCCATCTCTATCACAAACACCATAACAATGACCATCACAATCATCATCACCATCACAATCACGATCACAGCCACTATCACAATCACTTACATCATTATCGCAATCATTATCATCGTAATCACAACCATTATCATCTTAATCACAATCATCATGATTACAATCGCCATCACTATCACAACCACAATCATTATCACAATCACCATCACTATCACAAATCACAATCACCATCATTAAAACAATCACACCCACCACCACATTCACAATCGCTATCCTCGTTATCACAATCATTATCATCGTAATCACAATCATCTTCGTCATTATCACAATCACAATCACCATCACCATCACTATCACCATCACAATCACCGTCACTATTACAATCACCATCAAAATCACTATCATAATCATCATCATCATCGTTTTCACAATAATTATCGCCGTAATTACAATCATTATCATCTCAATCACAATCATCATAATAACAATCGCCGTCACTATCACAAAATCAAGTTAAAACAATCACAATCACCATCACAATCATTCTCGCAATCACTATCCTCGTTATCACAATCATTATCATCGTAATCACAATCATCTTCATCATTATCACCGTCACTGTTATAATCACAATCACCATCACCATCGCTATCACCATCACAATCACCATCACAATCACCATCAAAATCACTATCACAATCACCATCATCGTTACTACAATCATTATCATCGTAATCACAATCATTATCATCTTAATCACAATCATCATTATCACAATCTTAATCGTAATCACAATCATCATCATCATAATCATCAGCATCATTATCACAATCATCGTCATCGTTATCACAATCATCACAATAAATCATAAACGACCCTGTATAGAAGTCGAATCCGCCATCTTCTGGATCTCAAAATAAATGCCATTTTCGTAATCAGCGCCCCTGATAATCTCGGTATCGACACCCATATTGATTTTTAGACATTTCAACCCCATCGCACCCCAACAGGGAATGATTGTATTTCAGGTCCGCCACACTAAATCTTAAAATCGTTGTTTTTGTAATACACCCGACCCAGTTTACCATAAAAACAATACCTATGTTGAATTTCAGGCTTTGTTACCCTATTTTCCCCTTTAGGGGTTGAATTCTGAAAAAACCTGAAACACAAATGTTAACTCATTTATTGATTGGATTACTCCTGTTAAGTTTCGAATAAAGTAGTCTAACTAATCTTATTTCCCCATGTAGTCTTTGGACTACCGTTCCAACCCCTAAGGGGGTTAATTTTGAAAAATCCTTTCTTAATGCACCCCTAAACCTCATAAAGAACCTTTGTGCCAAATTTGGAATCTCTAGACTCAGCGGTTTGGGCTGTGCATTGATTTTTATACTTTGCCACCCCATTTTCCCCTCTTAGGGGTTGAATTCTGAAAAACCCTGAAACCCGTTTCTACTCATTTATCAATAGGAGCACTCCTGTGAAGTTTCGAATAAAATAGTCAATCTAATCTTGTTTCCCCATACGAACTTTGGAGCCCCGTTTAACCCCCATAGGGGGTTAATTTTGAAAAATCCTTTCTTAATGCACCCCTAAACCTCATAAAGAACCTTTGTGCCAAATTTGGAATCTCTAGACTCAGCGGTTTGGGCTGTGCATTGATTGTTATACTTTGCCACCCCATTTCCCCCTCTTAGGGGTTGAATTCTGAAAAACCCTGAAACCCGTTTCTACTCATTTATCAATAGGAGTACTCCTGTGAAGTTTCGAATAAAATAGTCTAACTAATCTTGTTTCCCCATACAAACTTTGGAGCCCCGTTTAACCCCCTTAGGGGGTGAATTTTGAAAAATCCTTTCTTAGTGCACCCCTAGACCACCTAAGGAACCTACTTGCCAAATTTGGAGTCTGTAGACCCAGCGGTTTGGGCTGTGCGTTGATAGATGAGTCAGTCAGTCAGTCAGTCAGTCAGTCAGTTTCTTCTTTTATATATTTAAGATTAAGTATAGATTTGCGAGGAAATAAATAAAACTCGGGCTTTCTTAAACGAATAAATCTTTTACTTGTTCACAAATTAGCGATCCGCGCGCTTCAGTGCTTTTTTTTTAAGGCAAAGACACAAAAACAGCCAGTATTACTAATAAAGTAAATTAATATTTATGTGTATTGTGTATTGTTACAGATAAATGATAGTAATTTATTGTCAAAATTAATTAAATTAAAGAATTTAATGTTTATTTATTATATTTCATCTCCCAAAGTTAATTTTATTCATAAAGTGTTGACCACTTTTCTGACATAAAAACTCTTTGCTAAGATTTAAAAAAGTACCGTTCGTTTTAGACAGAGCATCTTGATAACCGTGCGTTGTACATTACATTACTGCACAAGTACGTAATGAGATACATTACGATATTGAAATGGGTGAAATAAGAGACCCTTGACGAGCAAATGTGTTATCAATCTATTTATGTTCGGATAACTCGATTAATGCGCGGTTTAAGTGATTTTCGAGTTGATCCCAAATTAAAAGTTCATTCTGTGCAACCTTGAAAGAAATACAATTTTTCTAGTATTGCGTGCCTTGTCATAAAGCATAATAAGTTCACAATGCTGTGAACATGAGGTCCTGAGTTCGATTCCTGCAAAGTGTTTGGGAATGGTCTCTTCAATTAAACTATAGTGGACTGTATAAGCTAGTATATTATGAGGTTCTACATCGGTCAGCAACAACATTGACTTAATAAAAAATAAATGATCCACTCGCTTGCGAGATCTAACTGCTTGTCACGGGCGGGCGATGGCGCGAGCGCGCGCCGCGTCCCGTCCCGCGCGCCTCACCCTCCCCGCTGTCGTCTGCCGCGGTTCGGGTGCGTTCGCGCGTGAACACAAAGTATTATTGAGTTTTTCCATCGGGAATTTCTCAGTGTCACCTATGGCGTCTGGATTTGTGCAGTTTTTGGCATTGGGCTCGCCCACTATACTACTATACTACTTGGGACTTAAACATAAGTGGTGAAATGTGAGTAGGTGTGGGTGTGGGTAGGAGCACCTCTGCCTAATCCTTCTGGGAAGACAAGTGTGGTCCATTTTCAATTACATCTTGAACATAAAAGATTAACCCCTCTTTTCTTATCTAGGTATTTCACCCTCTTCATGAACCTCCTGAACGACTGCAACGAAGTAGAGATGACCGAGGGTCCAGGTCGGCTGGAGACTCTCCGCAACGCTACTATACAGGCCATGTCCAACCTACTCAGCGCCAACATAGACTCGGGGCTGATGCATAGTATTGGTAAGTTAGAAAAAAAACACATAATATACATACACTCACGCCTTTTCCCCATGGGAGTGGGCAGAAACTACAGAACGCAACGCCTCCTGTTACGATCCCTACATACTCCTTTCGCGTAGTCCAAGATCTGAAAAAAAAAACATGCGAGGCAGTCTGGGGACTGCCGATAGAAGTGAAACCTTAAGTAGGTAACTTGCGAATTGTATCGTCGAGATATGTGTGTGAGTGTGCGTGTGGGTTTATGTGAAATGTATATTTGTTGTTACTAAAACACATCATCATCTGCCTAACCTTTTCCAAACTATGTTGGGGTCGGCTTCCAGTCTAACTGGATGCAGCTGAATACCCGTATTTTACATGGAGCGACTGTCTATCTGACCTCCACAACCCAGTTAGTAATGGTAAGATTGGTTGTCAGACTTTTTAGGCCACTGACTTCCTGTAACGACTGTCAAATATCTACAAATGACGGCCGGTACCAACTGCTTAACGTGCTTTTCGAGGCACGGAGGACACTCGGTATTTAATGGGTGGTCACCCATCCACAGACCAACCTAGGTAAGCACGGCTTAACCTAAAGATCGACCCGAGTGGTTTTTTTTCTATTGGACAGAAACTACAGAACGCCACCTGCTACGATCCTTACATCCTCACCTTTTCTACATTAATAAAAAACCGTAGTAAGCCCACTTTAATTTTTATTTGATTTTTATTATTTGATAATATAACGGCAACATAAATACAACAACAGCTCATAACGTCCACTGCTGGACATAAGCCTCTCCCATGATGGGAACAATTTGCAGTAATCTCCACGCTTGGCAGGCGGATTGGAGATCGCAGTGATGAAAGACTAACAGAAAACGCTGCTGCCCATTCTCAGGTCTACGGAGGCGCAAGGTGTTCTGCCTCAGACATTAGTCGCCTTATACGACAACCGTGAGTGTAATGGGTTGGTTTTATTCTACTCTGCCGGATACCACACGGCTAAATACACATTCTGTAAAAATTTGAAATGTCTACCTATTACGGAGCATGAGATACAGCTCGCTGACAGACAGGCTTAATTATTACAAAGCCGTACCCTTCGGGTACAGAACCCTAAAAAATATTTGCGCTTAAATATCCTTATTATTTCAGCCAGTAATCCCCCAGTGCTCAGTACATGCCTGCCTCCCCTTTCTTGTGCCAAACTTTTCGATTCTGTGAGTCCGTAATCCCACTGTTTCCCGCAACTTTGACGATATTGCCCACCTAACACGCTTTTAGATGTCCCTTTTGCACTAAAATATTAAACATAGGATAAAAAAAAAGTGTAAAAAGAATAATAGATGGGGAAAATACGAAATCTACGCTTTTCTTTATAATGTTTACACCTTTCTCTCTCCCACAGACCTAGGCTACCACCGCGATCTCCAAACCCGTGCAGCATTCATGGAAGTCCTCACCAAGATACTGCAGCAAGGCACGGAGTTCGACACGCTAGCAGAAACCGTACTGGCGGACAGATTCGAACAGCTCGTGCAGCTTGTCACTATGATCTCTGACAAGGTAAGAAATAACAAGAATTTGTGTGGTACACTATAACTAAATAACCCGACCACTGAAAAAAACGCTCATATAAAATTCGGGATTTATAAGGTAAAATTGACTCCTATTTTTGAAGTCGGTTAAAATGTAGCCTATGTTACTCGGGCTATAATAACGGATCGATTGACACCTTATTCATCAAAATAGGATGAATAGTTTAGGCGCTACAGAGGAACATACGTAAATACAAACATACATACCGGTTTTACCGTAGTCGGGTAGAAATTCCCTCGTAAGAAGACGATTCTGGCTGCAGGATGACGTCATGATCGGAATCATCTTTATCTATCAAAATTGAACGCGTATACAAAGTTTCGTGTCCGCGCCATTGAAGAGGTCTTTCGTGAGGAGATGATTCTGACCGCAAGATTAAGTATTGTCTTTCATAAGAATGAATTGTCACCAGAACCAACGGTGTTTGCAAAATTTTAGCTCAATCGGTTGGGGGAACCGGTTTGAAATTCAGTTGCAAGATTTGACTAATATATAATAACAAACTATTAACAAGGCAAGTTCAATAGAAGCTTATAAAAAACAGAAAAAACTGTCATAAACTGTCCATCTGTCTGTCACCAGGCTGTAACTCATGTACCGTGATAGCTAGACCGTTGAAATTTTCACAGATGATGTATTTCTGTTGCCGCTATAACAACAAATAATAAATATAAATTAAAAATGAAAGGGGGCTTACTACGATGGTACGTAACCCGTCATGCGCGAGTCAGACTCGCACTTGGCTGATTTATTCAACAACTTGAGCCCGCAGACGGTTCAAACATTTACATTTCGACCTCTGTAGTTTGTGACCAGGGCGTAGTTTTTGAGCGTGTGTATCGTATGGTAGACTAACATAGGTCATCATTGACCATAGCATGAAGCGTTCCAAAAGGGAGCGTTAAGCGCTGAACGCAAGCCACACTACTAAGTTTTGAGTACTCCGTTTTTACCCTTTGGGTACGTCGGATGTAATATCATCAAATTACCCCTCCCGCTCTGGGCGGAGCGGAAGAGAGTGTCAGACTTTTACTGACTAAAACCCATCCATGTTCCTCCTTAGCCTCTGTGTTCCAGGGCCGCAGTATCTCTTTAGAACAGTCCCTTTTGCTGACATCTTTTTGAGGCGCGCGTGGAACACGAACGAACTGTCGAAATCTGGGTGTATTGTACACATCTGCGTACCCACTCAGAGCATACAGGCGTGATGTTACATCATTTGAGGCACGCGCGGAACACGATCGCGCCAACTTAACATACCTAACTGTCGTAATCTGGGTGTATTGTACACATCTGGCAGATGTGTACAATACACCCAGATTTCGACTCTCAGAGCATACAGGCGTGATGTTACGTCATGATGTTGTATAAACAATAAACATCCAAGAGATTGCAACATTCAGAGCACATTTGCCGTCTATTTTTGAAGAGTTCCATTGTATATCTCCGAAGATCAGCATCAGATGTTCATAAAATTTAAATGGGACCACACGGGAAGCACCAGCTTTCAAATAAAAAAAGAATCATCAAAAAATCGGTTCACCCAGTTGAAAGTTCTGAGGTAACAAACACAAAAAAAAAAACAAAAAAAAACAGTCGAATTAACACCTCCTCTTTTTGGAAGTCGGTTGAAAATGACTTTTACTTTAGTTTCTAATTTGTACCTTTTGCCAACAGGGCGAGCTACCAATAGCAATGGCCCTAGCCAACGTCGTCAGCACATCTCAGATGGACGAGTTGGCTCGCGTGTTCGTCACGCTGTTCGACGCGAAGCATCTGCTGGCGCCGCTACTGTGGAACATCTTCTATAGGGAGGTCGAGGTAAGTGAAACCAGTTATTTCTGTCGCGTTAACTAGCTAATAAATGTCCATCATCTAGCTATAGTCCCTGACACGAGAAGTTATAAAGGGCCTGGAAGATTTTTGTATGAAGCGTGGCCGGATTAAGTTTCGCCATTTTGTTTTTTTTTTTCAAAGTACTCATAAGACCTATATTAATCGATAGCTGGTATCAATACAAACAAGTTTTTTTTTTGATGTAAAATGTTCTAAAGTGTCACGTTTCCGAAATGTAATTATGGCGTTGTAATCGCTACCTAAATCTCGGAAACTTGACGCTTTAAGGTGACACATCACACGGGCTCGAACTCATTGGTGGGCGTGGCCAAAAAGCACGCTGTCTCACCTGGCATCGTGCCCGACAGAGATAGTATCAGTGATGAGCAGTTAGACGCTAGTCTTCACGTGCGTCTAGTTCGTACGCACACACTCAGCGTTCCGAACCGTTCCGAACAAAAACGAAGTTACACAATACTTTCGTCTGACCTTTTATTTAAATGCGCTAAAAAAAAAAAAAAACTTTTTCTTTAAAATTTTTACTATCAACATAAAACGTCATCGTCACTACACAATTCGCGAGATTAGTGGCAACAATAATATTGTATAACTATATTGTTTGTTATTGTTCGCCAGGTCTGCTAATCCCTCGAGAGAAATAAATGGCTGTGAAGCCAGCAGAGTCTGGACGTTGGTCGGCAGACGACTGCTTTATATTGTCATCGTGGTACTGTGGATTTCCTTGGCCTGATAAAGTTTAGGATTTCCTTTTCAGGGCGTATCACGTCGGAGTCACCAATTTAGTGGTTGTTGTACACTAACTAAATTAAATTAAAAATGTTCATCTAAATATATAAAAGAAGAAACTGACTGACTCTTCTATCAACGCACAGCCCAAACCGCTGGGTCTACAGATTCCAAATTTGGCAAGTAAGTTCCTTATGTGGTCTAGAGGTGCACTAAGAAAGGATTTTTCAAAATTCACCCCCTAAGGGGGTTAAACGGGGCTCCAAAGTTTGTATGGGGAAGCATGATTAGTTAGACTATTTTATTCGAAACTTCACAGGAGTGCTCCTATTAATAAATGAGTAAAAACGGGTTTCAGGTTTTTTCAGAATTCAACCCCTACGAGGGGGAAATGGGGTGACAAAGTCTAAAAATCAATGCACAGCCCAAACCGCTGAGTCTAGAGATTCCAAATTTGGCATACAGATTCTTTATGAGGTTTAGGGGTGCATTAAGAAAGAATTTTTCAAAATTCACCCCCTAAGGGGTTGAAACGGGGGTCCAAAGATTGCATGGGGAAATAGGATTAGTTTGACTACTTTATTCGAAACTTGACGGGAGTACTCCTATCGATAAATGAGTTAACATTTGTGTTTCAGTTTTTTTCAGGGTTCAACCCCTAAAAGGGGAAATGGAGTAACAGAGCCTGAAATTCATTTTTATGGTGAATTGGGTCGGGTGTATTACAAAAACAACGATTTTAAGATTTAATGTGGCAGACCTGAAATACTACCATTCCCTGTTGGGGTGCGATGGGGTTGAAATGTCTAAAAATCAATATGGGAGTCGATACCGAGATTATCAGGGGTGCTGATTACGAAAATGGCATTTATTTTGAGATCCAGATGATAATGATTGTGATTGTGATTACGATGATGATGATTGTGATAATGATGACGATGATTGTGATGATATGATGATTTTGATTACGATGATGGTGATTGTGATGGTGATTGTGATAGTGATTGTGAAAGTGGCGGTGATTGTGATGGTGATAGCGATGGTGATGGTGATTGTGACAGTGATGGTGATTGTGATATGATGTAGATGATTGTGATTACTATGATAATGATTGTGATAACGAGGATAGTGATTGTGATGGTCATTGTGATGGTCATTGTGATGGTGATGGTGATTGTGATGGTGGTGGTGATTGTGATGGTGATGGTGATTGTGATTTTGATTGTGATAGTGTTGGTGATTGTGATAATGATGGTGATTGTGATAATGATTGTGGTTGTGATAGTGATGGCGATTGTGATCATGATTAAGATGATAGTGAATGTGATTACGATGATAATGATTGTGATTACGATTATAATGATTGTGATTACGATTATAATGATTGTGATGACGAGGATGGCGATTGTGATGATGATGATTTTGATTACGATGATAATGGTTGTGATTACGATGATAATGATTGTGATAACAATGATGGTGATTGTGATAGTGATATTGATGGTGATTGTGATGATGATGGTGTTTGTGATAGTTATTGTGATGGTGATTGTGATGGTGATTGTGATGGTGATTGTGATGGTGATTGTGGTGGTGATTGTGATAGTGATTGTGATGGTGATTGTGATGGTTCTTGTGATGGTGATTGTGATGTTGATTGTAATGGTGATTGTGATGGTGATTGTGATTGTGATGATGATTGTGATGGTGATTGTGATGGTGATTGTGATGGTGATTGTGATGGTGATGGTGATTGTGATGGTGATTGTGATGGTGATTGAGATAGTGATGGTGATGGTGATTGTGATAATGACTGTGATTAAGATGATAATGATTGTGATAACGATGATGGCGATTGTGATCGTTTTTTTGATGGTAATTGTGATTTTGATGGTGATTGTGATAGTGATTGTGATAGCGATAGTGATGGGGATTGTGATGGTGTTTGTGATTGTGATTGTGATGGTGATTGTTAGAGCTGCCGCGAATAGTGTTTATAGCGAATAATCGAATACCGATTAATCGCCATTCACTTTGGCGAATAGTCGAATAACTCGACATTACTATTCGACATAAAAAAATCTCTCTGTTTATTCAGAAAGACTATTTTCCGAGGCAGGTTTAATTTACGAGGAAAAACGAAACCGACTTGCTCCAGAACGTGCAGAAAAAATTGTTTTTTTGCACCGCAATCTGCCTCTGTTGGATTTTAAATATTAATTAAAAAGCCTTACTAATTTAATTTCATGAATATGATAGGCACAGGCACATATTACAGATAATAATTGATATTGTGTATTGTTTTATTAAGGAAAATAATTTAAAAAATGATTATTTTTAACTCACTAATTCTTTTGTTCGTTAAAAGTTTATTTTCGACGACTATTCGCCGAATGCCGAATAATACTAGCTATTATTCGGTATTCGACGAATATCAAAAAAATGACGAGTAATGCCGAATACCGAATAATAGCGAGTATTCGCGGCAACTCTAGTGATTGTGATGGTGATTGTGATGGTGATTGTGATGGTGATTGTGATTGTGATTGTGTGATTGTGATGGTGATTGTGATTGTGATAGTGATTGTGATGGTGATTGTGCTGGTTCTTGTGATGGTGATTGAGATAGTGATGGTGATGGTGATTGTGATAATGACTGTGATTACGATGATAATGATTGTGATAACGATGATGGCGATTGTGATCGTTATTTTGATGGTAATTGTGATAGTGATGGTGATTGTAATAGCGATGGTGATGGGGATTTTGATGGTGATTGTGATTGTGATAGTGATAGTCATGGTGATTGTGATTGTGATGGTGATTGTAATAATGATTGTGGTAATTATGGTGGTTGTGATAGTGATGGTGATTACTGATAATGATGATGACTGTGATAGTGATGGTGATTGTGATAATGATGGTGGTTGTGATAGTGATGGTGTTTGTGATGATAATAATTGTGATGATTATGAAATGTGGCACATAGTTAGTTCATAACCTGAATTAACATAGAGGACACTATTATCCCTTTAGTATGATCCAGTGGGACAGTTACCGAACTTCACGCGGGCGAAGCCGCGGGCATCAGCTAGTAATTCTATATAAATTTAGTCAACACAAGACAGAGAAGTGACAGATCAGAAGAAAAGTAAAAATTATATCGTGAAGGTTTTCTGTATATAAAGTTTCTAAATAAGTAGGTCGCTACACCATATAATAGGGTGTGCGTTTCGATGGCGCGACCACGGCGTTTTTTTTTTTTTAAATAACTATGCCATGATTTAGTAAAAATGTAAAAATATGTATGTACGTGGTTCAAATTTCCCAAAACCTTAAAGAACAATGGCGAGATCTTAGCTGAATTTTATTTGAGCGTCTAAAAGTGACTTATATACGAAGGCAGTTCTATTATTTTTCTACGTTTTTTTAAAGTTTCACATTAACTAGTTAAGGCCGGATAAAAAAGATATGATAATTGAAAAGATATTTAATTTTTTCATTGATATTTAGTGTTGCCATTTTATAGTTATTCTGCCAAGTGACAGTAAGTACAGCATTATTGTATTACATATAATCAGTTTTAGTTTGTTATTGTAACTAAACGAAGTAAATGAATTAACTATTAATACTGTTTATTCCTAAGTGGAAGTGTTCCATAAAGGGAGGTAAAAATATTGTAGTGTACCTAAAAATAAATGAATTACTTTCAATTAATGACGGGCAAAAAGACTATTAATCCCAAATCTAAAAAAAATAAAACTTGGTTTGACAACTGTTGTCAAACCGAGTTATTTTTTTTAGATTTGGGATAATAGTCTTTTTGCCCTGTTGGTTGGTTGTTAGCAATAAACATGTCATAGACGCTTGCGCATTGTGCTGAAAAAAAGTAAAACAAATGAATCCACGTATCTAAAATGCGCCGCGTGCCCGCACAGCATGCGCCGCGATGGATTTGCGCCTTGTCTTCCTCGAATTGGAATTACCATAGACATAACCTACAAAAGTTCATGACTTAATTTCTATAAATCTCGGCCTTCCGGAAAAAAAATTCTTGCACAAACTAATTCAGAAGTTGACGCCGAGTTAAACAAGATATTTTTTCTTTAAAGACGCAATAATTTAATCTCAGCTAAATTAATGTATGGGCGGCTGCCATTGTCCTTTGTCAAAGTTATGGTTAAAAGTTATAAGGGTTTGAACGTGGCCACACCATCGAAACGCGGAGAACCGCGCGGCCACGGAAATCTTAAAAACTAAGCGTTGCAGAGAACCTGAAATTTAGGTAAATAACAGATTGAATTTGTAAAAAAAATATAAAAAATCCTAGGTTTACATTTCAGGAGCATACGTACGGTATCGCTTATCACCTTCAAAATGTTTTGAATGTGAAATTTAAAATTGAAATTAATTAATTTAATTAATTAAAGAATTTAATTTTAAATTATTTTTTTTTACAAAATCTTGCCATAGTTTAAAAAAATAAATAATGCCGTGGTCGCGCCATCGAAACGCACACATTATAGGAGTGCAATAAAAATGCACAGGCCCTTCAACTTCAGCGAAAAACAAATGACACGTCACTGACGTCATGCATGAAATGAAAAGGACAGAATTAATATAGGTCTTGTTCTTCTATCAAACGAAGGACATGTCAATATCGCGTGTCCCGCACCGCACCGGGGGAAACATTATTCAGTGAGATGCACAAAAATTCATAGTAAAAGGCGCGCGTAAGAAAATATGATAATAAGAAAATATGTCAGACGAAAGTATTATATAACTTCGTTTTTGTTCGGAACGGTTCGGAACGCTGAGTGTGTGCGTACGAACTAGACGCACGTGAAGACTAGCGTCTAACTGCTCATCACTGATACTATCTCTGTCGGGCACTATATTATAAAGATGTAACATTTGTTTGTAAGTTTGTATGTAGGGGGTAATCTCCGGAAGTAATGAACCGATTTCAAAAAAATTTTCACTATTAGAAAGCTACATTTACCCTGAGTAACATAGGCTATATTTTATCCCCGTAATCCCACGGGAACGGGAACTACGCGGGTGAATCCGCGGGTCGTCAGCTAGTCTCAGATAAAACTTGTTTGTATTGATGTCACCTATCGATTGATACAGGTTTTATGCGTTGATTGAATTTGGGATAATTTGTGTTTAGTTTATTTATTAATAAAGGTTCACCAACAGCTTCTCTGTACAGCATTTAGGTATACATAGGTTTTACAGTCTTGGACTTACACAGTTGCCAATAATATATGCATGATTTTTTTTTATCACTCTATACAAATCGTATTAACACCAGAAATAGCAGTCATTTTTTTTTTTAATATCTATAAAAAATACTAAGTTATAAGCATTTGAAACTGCTGATTAGACAGAGAAATCCGATACAGTGAATGACGTCATTCGCTGCATCGATGTACAAAATCCATACTAAATTCCGTTTATCTTGAAAGAGATAGAAACAAAAGTTTAAAAAGTTATAACTTTTGTGTTGTTTCGCCGATTTATGTTTTGTTTTCGCTTTTTGTCATTATTTTTATAGTACTTTAACATTCCGTACCGAAATAACAAAAAGAAAATGTATGCATAATCCCTATTACAGGTAAACCAGCATTGTTGATTGAATTGTCGCTACGTAACTTGATAGAAGTTCTTTATTTACAAAAAATATAGCTTCTCTCGACGGGGACTATAGGTAAACTTGTCTCTATGTAGGGAAGTCCAGATGAGCTTTCCGTACGCGAAAGAGTGGTGGTTTTTGTGCAAACTTTACTCTAGAGACCGCTTAGTGTTTGTAATTTGACAGTCATCTCGAAGAAAAAGCGACCTATCGACGACAATACAAACATACAAAACACTAATCGCCATCTCGCGGAAAGTTTTCAACAGGGATCTCCACGGTAGCTGAATAATGGTGTGGTGGTGTGTTTTTGTAGAATGTAGAGCAACTATTCCAAGTGTCTAAGGCAAAAAGTTATTTATTGTTAGTATATGTTGCCGTGTTAGTATATGTTAAGTAAATGTTGCCTACCATGGACCATGGAGGACCTCAGTACAATGCTCGATGACCTCTGTAAAGCTTCCGGAAGAGTGTGTCTTAAAATGACCATGGACATAACCAAGGTCATGTCGAATGCCCATGTCACTCCCATTCCTATCAAGATCGGAGATTCTACACTCGGAAGTTGTAGACGATTATGTGTACCTGGGACAAACGGTCCAGTTAGGTAGGTCTAACTTCGAGAAAGAGGTCAATCGTCGAATCCGACTCGGCTGGGCAGCGTTCGGGAATTTTCGCGGTATCTTCTCGTCCAACCTACCGCAGTGTCTCAAGACGAAAGTCTATGTCTGTATTGGTGGTGGTGGTGGTGAGTCGCACGGGACCGGTCAATGTGGCGACACTTGGGGGAGGCCTGTGTCCAGCAGTGGACGTCTTTCGACTGAAATGATGATGATGATGGTGACGAATGTTGCCTAAGTGTACGAACACAGTGGCCGCTCGAATCGAGCGTGCGGCGGGGCGGCGCGTGCAGCGTTCATGTCAAACACATGCATTTATATGTGAGTGGCCACAGTAGACGCCCGCCGCGCCGGTCGGCAGCTCGACGCCCCGCAGAACGCGCCGCCCGACGCTATAGCGTCTCGACGCTACTCCGCCGCGCTTCGCCGCTCGCGACCACTGTGTTCGTACACTAACTTTTGAAAACAGTCAACACGTGGTAACAATTGATAACATTGTTAGAGAATGTTACCTCCACTCGGCATCATAAAATAACATCTGTTAACTCTATTTTCGTTTGTTCTTCAATGTAACTATTTTTGTAAAATTCGCACTCCCGAGCCACAAGATACAAGCGATGCTTAGTTTGTGGCTCACCGACTATTATGACAAACCTGTATTTTTAAATTGATTAATAAACTGTTTTTTTAAATTTTATTTTTATTTGATTTTATTGCAAATGTACGTGTCCGTCATGGCCTGATCAAACGAAAGTTCTCTTTGTTATATTTTGTTAATTTATTTTATTGGCGGTATGAACGCGATGAGTAACAATCAAAAACAAGTAACAAGTATCCACAAAAGTTACAGATAGTTACCTAATGTAACTGTGTTGCAGTGTTGCTCCACAAAAGTTAACTGCGGTGTGGATGCACCATAAAAACTTAGTGTCATGTACGCGAAACATGTAACAGTATTCTTCTCCATTGCGTTACGCACTTTCCGTCATTATCCTTAGAATTTTAAAGGAAATTCATACTTAACTGCTTCATAGGTTTGAATTTTCGTCTGCTTTACATTGCCTCAATAAATGGCATTGGGATGCGCTGTATCCCGCAGAACTTATGAGGAATTTATGGCAGAAATAATAATCACTAAATTATTTGCATAAAGTCTGGAAATTCAAACTATCCTTTACATCTCCAGGTTTCCGACTGTATGCAAACCCTCTTCCGAGGCAACTCCTTAGGCAGCAAGATCATGGCCTTCTGCTTCAAGATCTATGGCTACGGATACCTCCAGAACCTGCTGGAACCTCTCATCACTGCACTCCTGGATCAGGCTGATGAACGAGGGGATATCAGCTTCGAAGTGGATCCTGCCAGGTTTGTGTCTTTTCAAAGTAGATACCCTCCACTGTAGTGTTTCCACAGACGTGCTTTTGATCGTAGCATTTGTTTTTAAACTGCAAAATAATTCTACAAAACAAAAGCAAAGATAAATCTTACTTTCACTTTCAAAATTAACCATAACTTTTATTTATTCTTACTCACAGATTGGACCCAAATCAGGACATAGAAATGAACAGATCGAACCTCATAGACTTGACTAAAGAAGTCTTCGATAGGATTGTGGGATCAGCAGAAAAGTTTCCACCTCAGCTACGGAGCATGTGCCATTGTTTATATCAGGTAAATTATTAAGCGAATGGTTTAGTTAGAATAAATCATTATTCATATTTGTTAAAATTAAAAACAATTAACTTTGTGTGCAGGTACTTAGCAAGAGGTTCGCGCAATTCCCGCAGACGAGTGTTGGCGCTGTCGGCACGGTTCTATTCCTGAGATTCATCAACCCAGCTATTGGTATGTTAAAAAAACCCTGTACGCACAATATCCGGATGTTAATATGACACATTTAACTGTATAAAGAGCCACATGGACTGGTATTTAGCTGCATCCGATTAGACTGGAAGCCGACCCCAACTTAGTTGAAAAAAGTCAAGCAGATGATGATATTTATTAGTATAAACTGAAAAGACGTTCTATAAATTCGGTTATTATTATTTTTCTAAACACCTTGCGCCTCCGTAGACCTGAGAATGAGCAGCAGCGTTTTCTGTTAGTCTTTCATCACCGCGATCTCCAATCCGCCTGCCAAGCGTGGAGATTACGGCAAATTCCTTCCATCATGGGAGAGGCTTATGTCCAGCAGTGGACGCTATGGGCTGTTGTTGTTGTTAGTTTTCTAAGTGGAGTAAATATTGCCTTTTATAAATAACCATACCTCAACTTTTGTCAGCAATATAAATGTCTTGATTCAATCCCACAGTATCACCCCAAGAAATGGGCATTGTGAACCGCCCAGTCCCATCCCACGTGAAGCGAGGCCTGATGCTGATGTCTAAGATTCTGCAGAACATCGCCAACCACGTGGAGTTCTCCAAGGAACAGCATATGCTGCCGTTCAACCACTTCTTGAGAGCTCACTTCGAGGCCGGACGCAAGTGAGTAACTTACTACGACTTTGGACGTTTCTGACGCCCCAAACGGTCATATTTTATATTTTAAGAGGAATAATCAAACTTTCTCGGGCATATTTTTTTTAAATTTTCGGTCATATCTAAACCATAATCACGCATCAAAAATCTCAGTTTAGATGTGTGATTATGGTTTATATATGGCCACAAAATTAATAAATATATATATGCTCGAGAAAGTTTGATTATTTCTCTAGTAAGGAACGCTCAAAATTAAAATCAAATTTTATGTTGTATTTGAGTTTTAGACTCTTAAAACACTCAAATACAAGAAAAATTGTGATAGCCTCTCAAGAGTAATTTACGATCGTGCCAAGAAATACCCGAATTTTATACGATAAAAGTTAAATGTAAAACGCGTTTGAAGTAAATTTTCACTTCTAACAAAAAAAGTTTTTTAATAACCCTGCGTAGATAGCCTACCTTGTTATGCCTATAAAACTAAAATCTGTCCCTTGTCTTCAGATTCTTCATCCAAATAGCATCGGACTGCGAGTCAGTAGACCAGACTTCGCACAACCTGTCCTTCATCAGCGATGCCAACGTGGTAGCGCTGCACAGACTTCTGTGGAACCATCAAGAGAGGATCGGAGACTACTTGTCCTGTAGCCGCGACCATAAGGCGGTCGGCAGGAGGCCCTTTGACAAGGTAGGAAGGGAGCAAAGTGTGGGGTTGACGCACTGTAGTTAGTGCCAGTTATGATAGAACAGCGGCCATTGCCCATTCCCTAATATCACTTCGTACGAACCAAAACAAATAAACCACGTATCGTTTTTCATATGACGATTCAAGACTTGAACAGGCTTATTTTTGGTTTTCAAAGTTAAGAAATTTAATAAATGTATTTTATTTTATTTTATTTATTAGGGACAAAAAACAGTTACATGCAAAGCTTAACTAGAGATTCTTAAATTAGCATAATACTAAGAAATACATTTAAACACAATCTATTCCATATTTATGTTAATACACATGTAACCCACAACATTGTCCACGAATACCCCAAAAAAAATTTAAAAGAAAACAGACATAATTGTGTGCATCTTAAAAGCATAATAAAAGAAAGGAAAAGAACCAAAAATAAAATCCTACTTATGAATTTAATAACTCTATTGCTCTTGCCTTGAAACGATCCTTGGAATTTGTAAATATGTCAAGCTCCATAAAGTGAGCGTTGTACGCATCAACAAGGCGACGAAGAGGTACACGCTCCCCAGCGTTAGTCCTGCACAAGTTCGTGTGGAATAGTCGAGGCACACGTACCCCACGAAGCATGACAGATCTAGGTACTATATAATGTAAACTATTTGACAAAGGAATGCAGTCGAATCTATTATTGCATATACCATGCAGCATCATTACACCCAAAAGCAATCGTCTAGACTGTAAACTAAGAACATTGTAACGTTTGAGTAATTTCTTATAAGAAACTTTAGGACGATAACATTTATAATTCATAGAACGTAAATACTTTTTCTGAACAATTTCTAGCCTATCTTTGTACTTATCATATAGAGGATCCCAAATTTGAACGGCGTATTCCAATTGCGACCGAATTAGGGTTTTATATAACATTAGGAATGTAGAGGGTCTCACAAAGCTACTAGAAAATCTCATGACCAGTCCATACATCTGAAAAGCTTTTTTTACTATATTGTCAATATGAGTATCAAAATGCAGACTAGAGTCAAGCGTAACACCCAAGTCCCGGACAGACTGTACTTCATTAAGACTTATCCTGTTTATTGAATAATTAAATTTGATTTGATTTTTATTTTTAGTGAATGAAATTGTGTAACATTTGGGAAGACTTAAAAAGAGTTTATTTTTGAGGCAGTATTCATAAAATCTATCAAGGTCCTGTTGTAAATAATGGCAGTCGTGGATATTTTTACAGGTGATATAAATTTTCATATCGTCTGCATACATTAGGAAATTTGAGTTGACAAAACAATGTTTAATGTCATTAATAAACAATATAAATAGAAAGGGACCTAATACTGACCCCTGAGGAACCCCGGATTTAACAACTATAGAGTCAGATTCATGCCCATTAATGACAATCTTTTGGGTTCTATTGAAAATGTATGAAGCAAACCATCTGAGTAAATTGCCGCGTATACCATTAAAGGCAATTATTTCCATTAGCAGAGTGTGGTCCACCTTGTCAAAGGCCTTCTGAAAATCCGTGTAAACAGCGTCAACCTGTACCCGGCGGTCCATATTTTCGAAGAGATAGTTTACAAAGGTCATAAGGTTAGTGGTGGTAGAGCGACGTTTAACAAAACCATGTTGTTCGGGTATGATAAGATGACGGATATGTGGATATAGCGCGCTGTGCACTAGTCGTTCAAAAACCTTTGACAAAGTAGAAAGAATGGATATGGGCCGATAATAGGGTATATGCATGTATTTATTTTATATTTTTAATTCATAGTTTACAACGTTTTAACACAGTAAAAAATATAAATACTGATTAAAAATGAAGTTAAATAGGTAAAAAAAAAAAATTAAAATAGAGAATAATTTTGAACTGTTTAAACGCCGCCATTTTCGCGCGCTCTGTTGATGACGTCAGTCGCGCTGTGACATGACAGCCCAGTCCATTGTTTACTAACAGGTGTTCTCGTTGTTAACTTAATTTCACCATGAAAAAAGCTCAAAAGCAACCTTCTATGTATTGCGAATTGTGCCTGAAAAGACAATATCAAAAGTACACCTGATAATTAGTGTTTTTTAGAGTCCCGGTAGGTGCAAAAATACGTAAGAAACGGTCAAGGTTATGCGAAGAGAAGAATTTATATCAGCAACAATTTGTGGTGGCGCGGCAAGCGGTCTCAGGGCTTTGCCCCCTGACGGCGGAGGCAATACCTGTACCCACTACTGCGGAGCCCGTTTCTATGGAGGACACTTCCAAAGTCCTGTTGGGCGCATGAAAGTAACATGCGCCCATGAGTGATTGTTGTGAACTTGTGAAGATTACTTTGATGTAAGTATATGATGTAGGTATTTCGATAATATGATTTCAGTTAGGTCAGAAGTAAGTTTTGTATTGAAAGTCAATCACACAAGCATTATATAACTGTATTTAAATCCAGTTTACAAAGTTGTGTGATTTCGTCTATTGTTTTCTATGTAAAAGTAAACAAAAAAAACTATTCAGCTCGGTTCCTAAATTATACCATAGCAGAACCGAGAGATCCCTTCAGACACTTTCATCCCTTGAAGTTATACCTACATACATGTTTTGTTTAATTTACAATTTAAAGTATCTATCTATCTTTAATTACAGATACCTAAATGAGGATACACAAAATTATGTATATTACATACAACATGATGAAATAAGAAGGTGTAAATGTGATACTACTATTAAATAAAGGAGTTCTGCCAGTTCTGCCTCACATATTCCATTGCCAAACCTCCTGTTATAAGAATGGGTGCTATCATGAGAAAATGGTTCAGTTCTTCCCATATTGAAGAAATGAATTCATTGGAGAATGAAAATAAACTACTTATTGATAAAGCTGTGCATTAGCAAATACTGCAACATCACCAATAAAATCAGTTGCCAAAAAAATTGTTTGCCGACAGCCAAGATCGTATGTCAATGTCTGGAAGGGCTACAGATGTTATGATAGTTCAAGACTGGATATTTGGAGTGTTTAATATCTAACCAAGCAGTGATGGCAGACAGAAGATTCAAAGATTTGTCATGTTTACTTGAAGCTTAAAGATGTACACTTATACAACCACCTTCAGTTTCAAAGTTGTCCCCGAGCACTAAACATGTAGTAAGCTATCAAAACAGATTGTGGCGTTGAGGATACATGTGGAACGTGTAATAGGTTAAGGGAGTATGACATGATGCTACCTCATGCTTGTGTAGACCACATTAAATCCAATGATAGATAAAGTAATAATAATAGTTTGTGGTTTAATACTATAAATTAATTAATATAATGCAGGATGTTTTATTTAATAAAAAAGTAAATTCAAATTAAATTTTGTTTTATTTCAAATACACTTTAGAACTCAAAGCTTATTTCAATTTATAAATTTAAGCCTTTATAAGTTTATGGCTTGTACCAACTGAAGACAGTTTGGATTTCTTCCAATAGCAGTCAACGCAAGTAGTTGATGGGTCTTCACTTATCCTGTGCAGTAACCCCAAAAAGGCAATAGCATGCTTACACCCTCCTTAAATAGAAAACAATTATAATTATTTTATATATAAATAGCATTGACTAATTAGTGCTAAGTATGTATGTAAATCACAGCTGCTATCATTTGATATTTCCATTGTACTAAATTTAGATTATATTATTTAAACAGATAAAAGGAATGCAGGAATGATGGTACGGCCACATAATGAGAAGAGATGATCCACCTACCTCTGTGTGCTGAACAATCTTCACAGTTAACAAATAGGATATTTCCTTCAGTTTCATAGCAAACAGCTGTTACAGCATAACATTTCTGTCCCACGTTATGCTCAGGTGCTATTCGAGCTCTAACCACACAAATCCCATCTCTTCTTTTTTTACTTGTACATATCCTAATGCTGAATTTCCATAGGATTCACATTCAGATCTTGAACAAAAAGTATCAATTATAACTTATACATATAATTTTCTGCCAAATAACATAGAAAATATCGTAATAAACTAGACAGACCGCTATTAACATCACATGTGATTAGTTTTAGCAATAACATACAGTGTCTAGGTAGGCAGTTTCGTTTAACATTTGTTTGTTTTCCAAAAATCAAAAATTATAGGTTATGTTTACTGCTTATCATAATAACATAATTAGAATAGCTAACATACTGTGGTATAAAATAATTACCTTGCAGCTTTTAATCCTTTTACTTCAGCGGACGTAGGATTCCATTGAATAAAAGCCGACTGCATGAATGCATCTATTTTTGGCAGATTATCCGATTGTACTTTTACAAAACCACTTTCAGTCATAGTCGTAATGATTTCTAATCTCAATAGGATGCTAAAATTACACTTATACAATAAATTAATTCACAACACTCACGTTATTACTAAGTTTTAGAATCAAAGAGCTGCAATGCCATACAAATGTAAGCAGTACGAACTTGTTTATAGAGCGTTTGACGTCACGTTTCGTTTCAACCAATGGTGATGCGTTTTAAAAATTTGAATTTCGCTCGCAAATTTTGCACTTTTATTTTTAATTTTAAATAATTATAAAGACATTAATTACTAAAATAATGGTTTAGATTATATGTCCTGCCAATAAAGATTCGGAATAAAAATATTAAAACCAAATTTAAATTACATGCATATTCCCTATTCTCAACATTATTTTTATCGCCACTCTTGTACACAGGGGTGATAGAAGCTCGTTTCCAAACCGTAGGAAAGACCCCCTCCCTCAAACATTTGTTAAAAATTACATGTAAGGCAGAAGACAAGTGGTCAGCTGTATTTATGAAGAAGGAGGGTGGTATACCATCGGGTCCAGCTCTTTTTGAAGAATCCAGTGACTTCAATGCTGTACGTATTGATTCCTTAGGTAAGTAGATGTCAGAGATACATGGTGAATTGTCTGCATAGCAATTAGACGGTTGCCAGATGTCTGGGTCAAAGGTAGAGGGTTCATATACCGAACAAAAGAAAGTTGAGAACAAATTGCATATTTCCTTGGGGTCATCGGAAGAAACATTTTTGTAAAACATGTTAGCAGGGTACTTAGCTTTGCCATTCTTGGAAGAGACATACGACCAGAAATACTTAATAGATTTGGGGATACTGTCCTCAACTGATGTCATATAGCTCTTATAACATTTAGCGGTCTCACTATGAAACAATTTGCGATAATTTGAAAAATGCACATAATCAGAGTGATTGCCATATTTCTTCCACTTAATCCAAGCATGTTCTTTAGTTTTAAATATTTTTATTAGAGAAGGTGAAAACCAGATCGGAAATTTTGAGTTTTTAGTATGAGTTAATGGAGTATGTGACCTGATAACTTTATATATAGTTTCATAAAAAAAATCAACAGCCATCTCAGAAGAAAGATGAGAGAGTGACTCTTCCCAATTTACATTACCTAAGTCGTTTTTAATGCAATCATAGTTTGCTTTGTAAAAGTTATACCTACGAACCGGATGGCATTTCATTGGTTTGAAACGCACATCTAGGTGAGTTAATATAGAAGAGGGGGGGTGGAGGCTATCAGGATTCACCAGGATATTGCAGGGCATCATTTGAGGATCCGCGTTAGAGATTATCAAGTCTAGCACACGACCTGAACTATTTTTTGTATAATGAAATTGTAAACCATTTATTATATTTATAAAATTAAGTAAGATACGTCCCGTAGAGTCCGTGTGACGCGCAGCGGCATGGTTCCCCTGCGGCACCCAGTCAATCTCAGGCAAGTTATAGTCACCAAAGAAATGGTATGAATTGCAATTGGGATTATTAGCTAAGCCTTGCAGCATGTCTAAGTATTGTTCATATACCTCTGCACGAGACACTGGAGGTATATACACGACACCAATAATATGACGCGTGTGCTGCTGCGTGGCAGGCAACTGTACTAATACCTGTTCAATTTCAGAGTTAAATAATTGAGTTGTCAATATTGTCGCCCGCAATTCACGAAGCACAGCAATTAGAACACCTCCTCCATCTTTTTTATTCGTCGCGACACGGTCACGGTCACATCTAAAGACAACATATCGTTCATCAATAAATTCACTGTCACGGATATCAGGAATAAGCCAAGTTTCAGTCAGAACGATAACGTCATAAGAATTACTTAATATGTTCATGTAGAGCGTTTGCAATTTTGTACGAGTACCTCTACAATTCTGGTAGTAAAACGTAATGTTGTTAGTAGCCATAAGTTACAGTAATATAATAAATTTGTATTATGTAACGCTTACAACCCAATCGATAATACTTAAGCTCGTAGTCTACAGTAATTATATGATAAGTTACAGATAAGCCAGAATTACAAAATAGTTTAAGTTTGCCGCAATTTTTGTACTGTAAGGTATGTAGGTGGTTCAATGACCGCTATTCTCATCTTAACTGGCACCAACTATAAGCCCTTTCGCTGTAGGAAGGAACAGGTGACATTAGAAGTATCGTTCCTTTTCAATCTTGAACGTTACCTTGATTTACAATCATGAATGAATATTTTAGCTGCACCCTAAATACCATAGTCGTAAAATATGGAATCAATTTTACCCTGCCACTACAAATAAAATTAAACCGTAGCGACCATGCAGCTACGGCCGAATTAAGAGGGCTATTACAACTTTTCTTGTTTTTGAGTGTTTTAAGAGTCTAGCACTCAAATATAAGAAAAATTTTGATTTTTATTTTGAGCACTCCATAGAGAATTAATCAAACTTTCTCGGGCATATATCTTTTTTAATTTTGTGGCCATATCTAAACCATAATCACACTTCTAAAATCTCAGTTTAGAAGTGTGATTATGGTTTAGATATGGCCACAAAATTAAAAAAGATATATGCCCGAGAAAGTTTGATTAATTCTCTATGGAGTGCTCAAAATAAAAATCAAAATTTTTCTTATATTTGAGTGCTAGACTCTTAAAACACTCAAAAACAAGAAAATTTGTAATAGCCCTCTTAACAGTTCTACGGCGTAGTGCGAACCGAGCTACGATGATGCTTACTTTGTGCTACGCCGAACCGTAGCTTACACTGCTACGGCGTAACCCGTTCGTAGTTCACACTGCTACGGCATAGCTCGCACTGTGCTACGGCGTAGCGCCAACCGTGCTATAACGGTGATTACTACTCTGTGCTACGCCGTAGCAAAAACGGCTAAGTCATAGCTTACGCGGCTACGGCGTAGCTTACATGGCAACGGCGTAGCTTACACGGCTACGGCGTAGCCTGTACGTAGTTCGCACTGCTACGGCGTAGCTCGCACTGTGCTAAGGCGTAGCTTACGCTACTACGGCATAGTAGATATTTTTTACTTTTCCCTAATAATCATGTTCGAGTCGTATCGTCGCTCGACTCTCAACAACCTCCATTAACAAAAGACAATTTGTTTCAGATGGCAACACTGCTTGCTTACCTAGGACCACCAGAGCATAAGCCGATTGAATCGTAACTACCTTTTATCTGACATTAAAAACGAATATTGTACTAAATACAAATGATGATTAGCTTTTACCCGCAGCTTCGCTCCTGTTATGGTCGAATATTTTTTCACGGGAACCTTTTTAATATAGCCTATGAAACGAGAGGTGAATTGTAGCTCCCCATTTGTGAAAGAATTTTCGGAATTGGAATAGTTGTTCCAAAGATTACTCCCTACATACCAACTTACAAACTTTGCCTCTTTATTATATTATTATACATGATGGAACAGACACTGACGCACAAATACTTACCATATACTCAATACACTTAATTCAGTTCAGAAGACCACCATCAGACAGCATCACCTGTCTGGCATAAATGCTGAAATGGACCATTTTGGCGCAGCTGTGAGGCACACAGCACACTATGTTTTCCTCCTTATTTTGTATCTTTTTTTAATCTGTGTGTGTGCTTTAATAACTGACGTCAAATAAATATTTTTGCTTTCTTTCTTACTTACATCATTTTGAGCACCCCTCCCACAGAAAATTTTCATCAGTACCTAATTTAAAAAAAACAATTGTTTCCAACAAAAGTGTAGTACTTACACGTGTTATAGTGTGTGTCGGTAGTGCATAGGTGTAAGTGTGTGCGTGTAAGTAGGCGTCGCTCCGGCCGCGTAGCATGTAAGTTAGTTTTAAGTTCAGACTCTCTTACCCTCAAAATAAAAAAATCAAAATCAAAGCATTCATTTCAAGTAAGCCAGTTACAGGCACTTTTGAATTGTCGAAACAAAGATGAAAATTAAATGTAGCTACAGTCAGTACAAGACATAAAAACTGTGAAAGTACTGTAGTAGCCCATTCCCTAGCGTAGATCTATATGGAGAAGTACGGGCAAGAAACTCCTGTTTATGTGACAACATGTACACAAAGTTTATTATATTTGAATTCTGAAAAGTTGTTTTTTTATGAACGCTCGCCGATTGCCCAAACAACCATAATTCACGTCAAACTAAATGGAACAGCTGTATTTTTTAAATAACCGACTGATGTATTGAATACGTGGTAACCATTTGTGCGTCGGTGGTGCCTTCTATCCTGTATATTAAGCTATTGTGTCGGAACTAAGGCCCTACTCCCTAACGTTTCGTCCGTACATTCGGATCTATCCGTCTCTCTCACTCATTTGCAGACGTGCACGAGAGAGGCGGATAAATCCGAATTCATGGTGTAAAAGACCTTATCACGAAGCCATTCTGTACATCAAACTAAGTAACTTTACGCAAAAATTATTGCTGGGAAACAACTTTTTTTTTGGGGTGAAATATCATATTTTGTGGTAGAACTCAATGTAACGCACTCAAAACATTGTGCTGATGGATGGATTGAATAGTACGGGGGTCGTGGAGGTGTTAAAAGTAAAAATCTTACATTAAAAACTTGTATTTAAAAAAAACTTGCCAAAAAGTTGGAATTTTGTCTCCCAATATCTCCGTAACTAGAAGGTATGGTGTAGAACAAAAAAATATCGCAATGACGGGGAGAACAAGTGCCTTTCGGCTTCGTTAAGAGGTGTTTTACACCCTTTATTCAGACGAAGCGTTAGAGAGTAGGGCCCCTGATTAATAATTATGTACGAATAAAAGCTATAACAATATGAGTGTTACTCAGTCTGTCTTCCAGCACATCGAGTCTACTCTTCTCCTCCTACGCGCGCTGGTCATCCATAGACATCTCCTCCACCAACTTCGAAGAGTTCATAGTCAAGCACAACATGCACAAAAAGGAAGAGTTCAAGAGTATTAAGAGTTTGAATATCTTCTATCAGGCGGGGACCAGTAAATTGGGGAATCCTGTCTTTTATTTTATTTCGAGGAGATATAAGTGAGTATTTTTATGTTTATTATCGATTTAGTATTATGGTGGCTCAATGGCGGTGGCCCTGACTTAAGAACAGTAAGTCGTGGGTTCGAACCAAAGCAGGCGCATTACTTTGTGTAATTTATTTCATTACCACTGCTCTCAAAAAAGGAAAACATCGTGAGGAAACCGGCATGTCCTAGAACCAAAAATTCGAAGACATGTGACATCTACCAATTCGCACTGGGCCCGCGTGGTGGATTATAGCACATTCCCTCTCATACAGAGAAGGCTGTGTGTCCCAGCATTGGGAACATGATAAGCTGATTATGCTACCTGTGGACTACCTCTATGGTCTAGTAATCTAGCGCTACTGTTGCAGTTGAGATCCCAGGTACGATTCTCAGGTAGAATTGAATTCAACCAGAATTTCTCATTGGAAAATATAAGTCTAGGGTTTTGACTGTTATTTGGTCCCTATTACATGGAACTTAAGCGTTATTGGCAAAATGTGAGAGCCCTATAAGTAAGTACATCTCTGACTAAACCTTCGGGATATAGGTATCGTCGTCTTGGCGGAGTTTGATCCCTCGCTGCGCTCAGGAATCTAGTTTAAATCCCTTTGCTACGCTCAGGAATTAACGCAGAGCGTAACGAAGGATAGCGCCCGTGACACTGCTTTATCGCTTTGGTTAATAATCTGCTTTTTTCTCTACAGAATCGGTGAAGTAAACGCCGACCTACTAATCTACCACGTGATCCTGACCCTCAAACCGTTCTGCCAGCAACCGTTCGAGCTGATCGTGGACTTCACTCACACCAACTCTGACAACAGGTTCAGGTGATGGTCTATCTTTGTAGGCTAGGCTCGTTTACATTAGTCGGTTTTTTAGTCTAGTCTAGATTTTTTGAAAAAAAACGAAGGTCTTTTTGGAATAGCTGCTTGAGATTTTTTGATGTTGTTCAGATGATTTGTGCTTTGAATAAATCGTAACTTATTCGAAGTTATAGATTCATACTTATTTGATGTTAATTCTTACGTTAATCAGAATCTTGTTTCAATTAAGAATAAGGCTGAGGCCAAACGAGTCTAATTTTTTGAGCTGTGAGTCGCGTAAAATGAGTCGCGGAATTTACGCTGCATTCGGTTTCGTACTAAAGTCCTGTTTGTACCACACGGCGACGCAAAATGAGTTGTACAAATAAGACTAGTATGAATCCGACTGCAGCGTAAATTCCGCAACTCATTTTACGCTACTCCAGCTCAAAAAAAAATACGGTCGTTTGGCCTTAGCCTAAGAAGACTAATGCCCTTTTGCTCCTGAACTGACAACTTAAACCCAGTTCTAAAATCAGCTTTTTTGCATTAAAAACTTTACCTTGTCGGTATAAAGTTGGAAATACAGACGAATGTTTAGCTGTGGTAAGACTTTGTCAGAAAACGTTGCGTTGGAAGACCTCCCACTAGGTGGACCGATGACCTGGTGAAGGTTGCGGGGATCCGCTGCATGCGAGTCGCACGGCACCGGGACATGTGGCGACACTCGGGGGAGGCTTATGTCCAGCAGTGGACGTCTTTCGGCTGAAATTATGATGATGATGATTTCAACAGATTTTTGTAGTTATATTTCCTGAACAACATACAAAAAAAATATTGCAGACATTTCAAAATACCAACAAAAAACTTTAAGTAATATTAGCATAAATATTTTATTCTCTATAACGACTTCTGTAGTACCTATTAGCCCCTGATATCCCTATTAGCGCCTATCTTTCTTCTTTTACACCCTAAATAGAGGGTTATTTTTCAAAAACATATTTTTATTAAAAGTAGAAAAAGCTGTCACAAACAGACAGAGAGACAGAGACTGACAGTGCGATTTTGCCCGACTACGGTATAGCCAAAGTAAGTACCATAAACCCGCGTTTTCCCTGTGATTTACGAAAGCAATTTCAAATATTGTCAAATCGCATGTCAAAAAAGTCATGTCAAGAGAGCAGCGGTGGCCCAGTGGTGGCGGCCCTGACTTACGAACATAAGTCGTGGGCTCGAACCCAGACAGGCGCATTACTTTGTGTAATTTATTTCATTACCACTGCTCTCAAAATGGTGAAGGAAAACATCGTGAGGAAACCGGCATGTCCTAGAACAAAAAATTCGGAGACAGGTGACATCTACCAACCCGCACTGGGCCCGCGTGGTGGATTATAGCCCATTCCCTCTCATAGAGAGGAGGCCTGTGTCCCAGCAGTGGGAACATTAATAGGCTGATGATGATGTCAAAAAAACAACCAATCATATGACTGGTTGATTTATGTTCGTCAACCAATGATGAAATGGAGGAGTTCGTGGCTAAATAATAACAGCCGCTCGGCTCGTCCTTTAGGTTTAGCCATGCTTTCCTAAGTTGGTCCGTTGATGGGATGGAACACCCATTACATACCGAGTTTCCTCCGTGCCTCGGAAAGCACGTTAAGCTGTTGGTCCCGGCTGTCATTTGTTGAGCTTTGACAGTCGTTACGAAAGTCTGACAACCAGTCTTTCCAAGGGGTATTGTATTACCCAGTACTAACTGGGTTGTGGAGGTCAGATAGACAGTCGCTCCATGTAAAATACTGATATTTAGCTGCATCTGGTTAGACTGGAAGCCGACCCCAACATAGTTGGGAAAAGGCTAAACAGATGATGATTTTTGGTAATTCAATCACAGCAATACGAGATTTGACAGTCGAATTGACAAGAAAGAAACATCAACCAGGCTTTTGGAGGTCGAGGTTAACGTGAGCGTTTTCCCTTTAGAACTTCTTGAACATTATAATTAAAAAAACCATCCCTTTTTGCTCTTGAACTGTATAATTAGTTTAATGTCCCTTTTAGCAATACCCATACAGATTGCATGGTTTTACAGAGTCGTTTGATATCGACTAATGTAAATGAGCGGGTGTAGGTTGCTTGCGAAACCTTAATGCATGGTTTCTTTATACTACAGCCAAAATCGATTTAATTTTTATTTTTAATTGTTGCCACGCACTTGGTATTTATCCTGTCTCGTGGGTGCATTTACAAACATTTAAACTCACATACAGAAACAACCAAACCCAGAATAACTACCTGTAGGTCATACAAATGTTTGTTCCGTGCCGGGTTTGAAACCACGACACACAGCGCAGCAGTCAAACACTCAGTCACTGCGCCAACCGTGTCGTTAAAATTGCAAGTCTAAAGACATTAATTTTTACTTAAAAGTAAAAAGAAAATGTCTGATATATAAAGTGGCCTGGCAACTAGTCCGTCATTTACGTCAAACAAAAAAATGAAAAAGTACGTATAAAGCGTCCACAAGTCATTTTTTTATATTTTTTATGTTTTGAATCAATTTGGTGTATTGCAACTTCCATAAGTTATGATTCATATTAAGTTAGTTTTTACAATGGAGAAAAAAACAATTGTTTGAAATTCTTAAGCGATCTTGGCTGGAGTATTATTGATCTTGTAGCTTAGAAAACAATGTTGCTTCTTGTAATACTTTTGCTCGCTAATAACTGAGAGATCGCATTTTCGGTTGCATATTACCTAAAGTTCGAGTGTTGACTTTTATGGAGTTCGAGTATCATAATAGTCATTGCTACAAGCCTAGTCATATTTTTCATTTTATTCTATTTGAATATTCAGCATATTTCAATTCAGTTATTTTTATTAGCAAAAACATTTAAAAGTTGAAGTAAGTAGAATTTTCTTTTTTACGTGTTTCCACAAATTTATTGCGTTATTTAAATAATAATATAAATATTTATTATTCTTAGGAATACTACATTTTATACACACTATATAGTTTTATGAAATCTTCTGAAATTTGGAACGTATTAAGAATTTTAAAAGCGTCGTATCTTCGTCAATTTTGGTTTAAGTTACAAAAAAAAAATACGGGTCAAAAATTTATTGATAATCTAACTGACGGACAAATTAGTTTTTTTTTGTCATCTACCCTACCACACTTTTGTACTCTTTTCTGAGAAAAAAAGTATTTTAAGGAAATATGCACCCGAATATCTGATCCCTACTAATAACACTAATTTTCTAACTCACTCACCTATTTTGCTTGCGGGAGTAAGGTTAGAATATACAATATATAATCTTTGCAACTGCAATAACCAAACTTATTTCGAGTTCTGAATAACTTGATCAGATAATCTGTTGTTCTTCTTCTTAGCGTGTCGATGGCAATCTAAATTGTGTCGGCCTATAACTGAGCCGCTAGTTTTCCGCCTTCACAAGCGTCCATCAGTTCCTGTAAGAAACAAACAGGACACGATATTATGGTGGAAGCGCCAGGGTATCCGAAAATCAATTTTTCTTACGTTTTTTGCAATAAACAAAATATGATTTGTGTGGTTACAGAATTATAATGATTTTAATCAGCAGCGGAGAGCAGCGGTGGCCCAGTGGTGGCGGCCCCGACTTACGAACTGTAAGTTATGGGTTCGAAACCAGACAGGCCATTGTGTAATTTATTTCATCACCACTGCTCTCAAATCGGTGAAGGAAAACATCGTGAGGAAACCGGCATGTCCTAGAACCAAAAAAATCGAAGACATGTGACATCTACCAATCCGCACTGGGCCCGCGTGGTGGATTATAGCCCATTCCCTCTCATAGAAAGGAGGCCTGTATCTCAGCAGTGGGAACATTAATAGGATGATGATGAAGTTCAATTATTAATCCCATTGAATGACTATTTCATTATAAAGTTCACGGTCTACCCTGTCTCTTTCACTTTTAGTGCCCCATCGTTTGTTTGCTGTTAACTCATACATAATAGACTTACACTTAAAAATTAACATGTTATGGTTGGTGCCAGTTAAGATGAGAATAACGGTCATTGCCCTTTCCCTAATATCTCTTCGTACGAACCAAAACAAATAAAACATGTATCGTTTTTCATTACAAAAAATGTTGAAGATCACGATAAATAACGATTTTAGACTTGAACAGGCTTATTTTTGGTTTTCAAACTTAAGAAGTTTGTGGGTCAATGACCGCTATTCTCATCTTAACTAGCACCAACTATACCCACAGTTAACACTTGAAAACAGATTTTAAAAGTATTCAGAATTCGAAATAAAGTTGACAACTCTGCATTTTAAAAATAAATGCTTTGTAGTTATTTGAGGCAAATAGAGGCAAAGTGGCATAACTCAGTAATATATCACAACAAACGAAACTCATGACTGCCACGTTGGTCAAGTGCTCGCAGACGCGACTGCTGAGCATGATGTCCTGGGTTCAATTCCCGGGTCAGGCAAAGTGATGTTGCGTGTTTACGTCAAGAATTTCTCAGTAGCAGCCACGAATTCTGATTTTTTTTTATGAATTTCCCTTGTATCGTGGGTGCGTTTACAAACTTGTCAAAACACACACTTAAACTCACATATACAAACAGCTAGACCCGGAACCATACAAATAGACCATACAAATATTTGTTCCGTGCGTGAACCGAACCTGCGACACGCAGCGCAGTAGCCATTCGCTCAGCCACTGCGCCAAGAGTACTGTAACTACAGTACTTTCTCAAGTTATTATGCCTTTGACTGGGACTGCAGCTTTGTTTGTTTTTGTATTTTTGACATTCAAAAGTGCCGTAATGATCTAATAGAAATAATTAATGTTTTGAGTTTGAGTTTGTCATAATCTCTTGTATTACACACATCAACACGGTCTAGGGATATTTTTAAAAAACGAATTACTATCAATGTGTTAATTATTTATATGACATGTATATATTTAAAAGATACGTTATTTAATATTCTACCATTTTTTAATAATGGTTAAGGTATAGATTAAAATTTCAGGATTTTATGGAAAAAAAATGAAGCATAGACGGAAACCGTATATGAATGAACTTTTAATTTGTGAGTAAAAACTGAAAAAAATAGAAAAATCATTTAATTTGTGTTTATAAACTTGAAGTTAGTAGTCTGAGAAAGCGCCCATGATGTTCATAACACATCGGCAACGATTCGGCATGCTCAGAACAAGGTTGTCAATGTCTTGCTGCGGAATATTGTCCCATGTCCTTCTGAGGTGCGCAAAAAGTTGATCTTCTGTAGCCAGATTTTCAGGAACTTCCTTCAGAGCTCTTTTTTGCAGCATATCCCACGCATGCTCAATGGGATTTAGATCTGGTGATTGAGCAGGCCAGTCTAAGGCCCTAACATTATGTGTATGTAACCAAGCTGCTACCGTTCTCGCCGTGTGTGCCCGGGCATTGTCGTGCATGGGCAGGAAATCTTGCCCCATTTGTGTTCTGTGGGGCAAGATTACGGGCCCCAGCACCTGTTGGACGTATCGTTCTGCCGTCATATTGCCCCGCACCCAAACGAGATCCGTCCGTCCTCCAAGACGAATTCCTGCCCAAACCATAATTGTTCCTCCTTGGTATGGGTGAACTTCCTGAGGGTTCTGGAGACGGCTCCATCGTCCAGGAACTCGCCAAACACGCGTCCTTCGTGAATCTGGATGGAAGCCGAACCTGGATTCATCCGTGAACAGCACATTGGACCATTGGTCACGGCCCCAGTCCACGTGGTTCCGAACCCATTCTAATCGTCGTCCACGATTGCCTCTCCGTAAAGGTGGGACTCGGAGTGGTCTACGAGAGCGTAGATTGCTTTCATGCAGTCGCCTTCTTACAGTTTGGTCACTCACAAGCACTTGGTGTTCCACTCGCAGCCTTTGGACCAATTGAGTCGCCATTGCATTTGGTTGTGCTCGCGCAGTAATTTGCAAAAATCGGTCTTGTCTGGGGGTAGTGATGCGACTTGGCCCCCGGTGCCTCTCCGCTACTTCACCTGTGGCACGATAGCGTGTCCACAATCTTGAAATTACATTTTGATGGGTCCCTATGGCCTCAGCAACATTACGCTGAACAGATCCAGCTTCCAGCATTCCCACAGCTCGTAACATCTCCGCCCTCGTCAAATGTCGGCGTTGCATGGCTACAATACCTCAATTTTAACTTTATCTTTCGTTTAAAAATGAAAAAAAAACTGTAACTAAACGTAATACGTATTGTTTTCTAAATTTCGCACAAATGAAAATTCCCTCTCCTATACATCAAGACATTTTTATGCCACCGAAACAAAAGAATTTTCAAAAATTTGAATTTGGAATTAGTCTGAGATAAATTACAAACAAATCGGTGTATAAAAGATTCCAATGCGGCCAGTACTTTTCGAGTTATTTAATTGAGTATGAAATATCCCTAGACCGTGTTGATGTGTGTATAAGAAACAACTAATAGAGAATTTTAAAAAATACAAGTTATGCCACTTTACCCTCTCAAATAACCTCAAACCCTACAACCATTAACGTTCCCTCCATTTCAGAACGGATTTCCTCCAGAAATGGTTCACAGTGCTGCCCGAGGTTGCGTATATAAACATTCACGCGTGCTACATATACAACTGTAATAGCTGGGTGCGGGAGTACACCAAGTTCCACGAGGCCATACTAGCACCGCTTAGGGTAAGTGGACTAAACGACGTTAAATATACCTATAGTAGGGCATGGACCCTTTACTAGACCGGTAAAGGCGATTTTTCACCCAGGGTAAGTTAGGGTAACTAGGGTAACAGGAGAAAAAACTACAAATTTTAACCGAAGGTTGGGTATAGACACTATTATAGATCGTTACAGACGATTTTTTACGAAGGGTAATCTAGGGTAACTCTGATAGCGTTAGGGTAAAATATGAAATCAAACTAATTAAAAAACAAAATTGAATAATAAAAATATCTTCATCATTGATCAAATATACCAAAGGCCCACCTCACTAAGACACTATCAGGGATGGTTTCCTCCAGAAATGGTTCACAGTGCTGCCCGAAATTGCGTATATAAAAATCCACGCGCGCTACATATACAACTGTAATAGTTGGGTGCGCGAGTACAACAAGTTCCATGAGGCCATACTAGCACCGCTTAGGGTGTGGACTAAACGCCGTTATATATACCTATAGTAGGGCATGGATCCTTTACTAGACCAGTACCGACGATTTATAACCAAAGGTAAGTAAGGGTATTTAGGGTAAAAGGAGAAAAAACTACAAATTTTAATCCAAAGTTGGTTATGGTTAAATACCATTACCGGTTAGTAAGTTACTAAAAAGGGCCGTAAAAGACGATATACAGGGTGGAGACTAAAGGGGCAGTAAGGGCAACAACCTTAACCATCGCTGCTACACGAAAATGTTCTTACTAGACCAATGGGGTGACTAAGGCAAAGTAAATCTCAGATAGCGCCACCATAGTTGGTCTCAATCTGACCAATGAGGTTAAACTATTTTGAAATATAAAATGACATTACCACATTTTCAACCAATGGCGATGTTTGGGTACCAGCTATGCTAGCACCATTAGTTCCACAGTTAGCCTCCCCATTAAACACAATTTTCTACCCAGGGTAATCGCAAACTGATCTTCATCGACAACCACAGCCGTCTCAGTGAATACGTAGAAGTAGAACAACAGAAGCTGCCTGGAGCGACGCTCGCGCTAGAAGAGGACCTCAAAGTGTTCAACAATGCGCTGAAATTGTCGCACAAAGACACTAAAGTCGCTATTAAGGTGAGAAGCACAATTTTGGGCCCAAAGTTCAGTGTAAAACGATAAGATAAGCTTAGTGTAAAAGAGCGGTCGATTCACGTTGACATTGATGGCGTCAAAATAAATAAATCAATTTTATTTATCATTATGTGGTAGAAAGTTTTTGCCATTTACCACACCGAACCGATCTGAAGGTGGATGTCATCAGTTGATGACGATTGATCGCAATCAAGTTGCACCTTATCGACATGGTTTATAGCTAAGCCAATCGAGTTTTGATTTTGTAACCCGGGTGTCTGTCGACCTAGGCCGGGCCGAACTTGATTATGCAAAATGTGAAATACAAAAATAATTTTTATTCTAGGTTGGACCAACAGCTCTCCAAATAACATCGGTGGAGAAGACCAAAGTGCTCGGCCTACCCGTTCTACTAAATGACGTGTATTATGCCTCCGAAATTGATGAGGTGAGTTACAAATGTTACTCCTAGGTCACAGGTTACCCTAGTTTAGGAGGCAGGGTTTAAAGTATTTGTACAGCCTTTTCCGAAAATTAAATGTACATACCTATGTGGAATGTATTGCTATTGTATGCAAAGATTTTTTGTGTCAATAAAATTTTATTTATTTATTTTACTCATGGTCGTGTCGAATCGAGCTTTAAAAAGAGACAGCCACATAGGTGCGACAAAGACGCCTCTACAGAGCCTCCAATAAAAATAATTCGATATTTTTAATTAGGACCTTTATTTAAGCTTTGCTACATCTGTAAGTCGGGCAGTACTGTTATGTTTTTCTTGGGAAATTAGCACCTGGTAACTTGGGACTTCGACATAACCGGCGTAATATGGTTGTAAATGTACTATTGTTATTCTATTCGTTCCTAGGGTCCCGGGTTCCAATCCCGGTAGGGTACAAACAAACATGCAAACAAGAACAAATGCATAGACATTAGTTTACAAATCATGGATGTTTATATTTAAAAAGTTTGTATTTAGAAAAAAAATAAAAGTATCTATATCACCTATCTGGTGTCCACGACACAAGCCTCGTTGCTTAGTGTGGCACTAGATGGCGGTGTGTGTAATAATCAGCGATATATATATTTATTTATATTTTATTTATTCTTTCTTTGCTGCCTAATATTTTGGTATAGTAGGTTTTTACGTAATCTAATATTGTTGACTGCCTCTTTGATCAAGTATTCGCAAGCGCTACTGCTGATACTGAGATCCTGGGTTAGATTACCAAGTCGGACAAGGTTTTCCCATCAGGGATTTCCCAGTAATACATTTTGGGTGTACAATGAGGGGCCATCCATAAATTACGTCACACGTTAAGTGGGGGGGTCGAAGAAGTGTGACATTGTGTGACAAGGGGGTGGGAGGGAACTAAACTTCGTGACGTCACATTTCAAAATCTTTTTAAGTCTGAATCTGTAATAAAAATATTTAATCGTGTTTAGTTGTGTTGTTAAATTTTGAAATGTTTAGTTTGATGGTAGTTTTGATTAAAAAAGAATTTAAATAAAACTAATTTCGGAATTGCTTTTTTAATTCAATAAGATTAAAATTGCAAAATATGTGACGTCACACTAGGGCGGGGGGGTCTCACAAAAGTGACCAGCTGTGACAAGGATGGGGGGGGGTCGCAAACTCATGATATTCGTGTGACGTCATTTATGGATAGCCCCTTACACTTCTTCCTAATTCTTCGGGGACCACATATGTGTCATTATTTGATGGAATATAATGTAATCTTTGTCCCCAGGTCTGCTTAGTGGATGACAACCAGTTTTCTCTGTCAATAATCAACGAGTCAACGCCTTTGAGCTTCATTCACAACGACTGCGACAATATAGTGCAGTCTATCATACATATTAGAAACAGATGGGAGCTTAGTCAACCAGTAAGTATCAAAATCCTCTGAAGGCTTAACTTACACTCAGGGTTGCCGACCGTTAAGTCGTAAGTCTGGCCAGGCGATTATCGCACTTGTATGTTTACGTTCATATGAGAAACAAATTAGAATTCAATCATGTTCAGGTCGATCCGTTTTTTTTAGAAAGTTGAAGCTAATTGCCCGATCCAAATTTATAACAAATTTCTCAAAGAATTAAAATTGTTATTTAATATTAACTCATTTAAAAACAAATTATTGAAATGGTTGAAAGACATGCGTTTTATGACATTAAAGATTTAATCAACAATAACCTATAAATTTCTGAAGTTTTGTCATTGCGGATAATGCTCATGAAAAAACTATTATTATTGTATCACTATTCTATAATTATTATTGTATTGACCTTGCTTTTGTAACATTGTACTTTAAAATTTATTTATAATTATTATTTTGCATGCAATTGATACAAATATCCTGTATAGCTAAACATGCGGACTTTAGATTCATATCTGACTGTAACAACTTTATACCATGTTTAAGGCAAATAAAGAACTAAGACTCGTAGTAATTTTTTAAACAGTCGCAGTCATGTAAAGTAAAGTAAATATGATTCTTGCCTTACGATATGCAAAATCTTGCGTTCTGTTTACCAGAGTCAACTTTTAATCCCCTTTCAATAATCGCCAAGCCAAGACAAATACACATTCGTGTAAGTGACTCATTACGTCAGCCCTAAAACTTTAAAAATAATTAAAAAATATATGGGTTAGATTCTTAGTACGGTCGAAAAAGCTATTTGATTTATAGTTAAACCCAAAATGACAGTGGTGTCGATTCTGGTGTGTACAAACTAAAACAATTTAGGCTATCGCTATCTTTTACTAAAAGGCAATGCAAGAAAAGGACGGCTATAGCTATGAACTAAGTTAGAGATGTCAAACTAGTTCGACATGTTTTTACGTGCACCCTTCATTTGTATAGAAATATTAGTTCCAACTAAATTTGACAGCTCTAAATTACGTCCGTCTCTTTCTCGTTTTATTAGAGAGAAAAAGATAGCAATAGCCTAAATTAAGTTTAGTTTGTGCACAATAGAATCGGCACCATTGTAAAATATAAAACAAATAGCTTGTTCGAGTTGTTCGAGCGTACAATGTCATTGGTATATTATGAAACTGAGCAACTTTATCCATATTTCATATATAACTAGTTTTCCTAAAGCTGAACGCAGACCGGGACGGGGTTTATTTTTTTACCAATGGACATTCAAACGTATTAATATAGAAATTCCACATAAATTACTATGCTTTAAAATGATCCCATGGCATCAGTTTATTCCCATCTACCACCCCGGTGTTCGATTGTCATTACCGTTGTACTGGACATTATCACTAAGTTACATTACTTTTACATCAATCTAAAGATGGGTTTAAAATAACTTCAGAAAATCAACAAAAACTTAAACAAATTTAAAAAAATAAAAAATAAACTGCCACCGGGGTGGTAGATGGGAATAACCGGTGGCATCCCGTGGCATCGAAAGGGATTTGACGCGCCACGGTCGTATTTCTATATCAATACGTTTTTATGTCCATTGGCAAAAATTTAAATCCCTTGCCATGCCGTCCCGGTCTGCGTTTACCGGTCTACATTTTTTTCCAGGACTCAGTAACAGTCCATCAAAAGATACGTCCCAAAGACGTACCGGGCACGTTACTAAACATGGCCCTACTCAACTTGGGGTCATGTGACCCCAACCTGAGGACTGCGGCGTACAACCAGCTGTGCGCGCTCACGGCTACCTTCCATTTGAAGATCGAGGGGCAGCTGCTGGAGACTTCAGGTAAACATCATCTCATCATCATCATTTCAGCCGAAAGACGTCCACTGCTGGACATAGGCCTCCCCCAAGTGTCGCCACATGTCCCGGCCCCTGCGACTCGCATCCAGCGGATCCCCGCAACCTTCACCAGGTCACCGCTCCACCTAGTGGGAGGCCTTCCAACGCAACGTCTTCCGGTTCGCGGTCGCCACTCCAGAACTTTTCGGCCCCATCGGCCATCCGTTCTGCGAGCAATGTGCCCTGCCCACTGCCACTTAAGTTTGGCAATTCTACAAACATCATCCGTTTGCGGTCATTTTTAATAACTTACTGTTCGGTTTCGGTAGGTTGCTATCTGCCTGTTTGACATTTTGCTTACGGACTGTTAGAAACAAAACGTCACAGAAAAACTTTCTTTGATTTTTCTATGAATCAAGTGACAGGTAGGTGACGCGGATAGGAAGTTTTAATTTTGTATGTACAGGGTATAAACAACCTCATCACGAAGCCGTCAACCAAGCATTCTGTACATCAAACTAAGTAACTTTACGCAAAAATTATTGCTGGGAAATGACTTTTTTTTTTATTGAAAAATCATGTTTTGTGGTAGAACTCAATGTAACGCACTCAAAACATTGTGCTGATGGATAGATTGAATAGTACGGGGGTCGTGGAGGTGTTTAAGGTAAAAATCTTACATTTAAAACTTTTATTAAAAAAAAAAACTTGTATAAAAGTTGGAACTTTGACGACCAATATCTCCGTAACTTGAAGGTTCCCAGGTATGGTGTAGAACAAAAAAAAAATCGCAATGATGGAGAGAACAAATGCCTTTCGGCTTCGTTAAGAGGTTTTTTACACCCTTTAGAAACAGCGATAGCTACTAGACCTGATAATATATTAACTGACAGTTATACGTAAGTAAGTTATAGAAAACGGGCCTGTAATATGTCGGGGTCTTCTACCAGTGTAACCAGATGCAGCTGAATACCAGTATTTTACAAGGAGCGACTGCCTATCTGACCTCCACAACCCAGTTAGTACTGGGTAATACGATACCCCTTGCTAAGACCGGTTGTCAGACTTTCGCATCACTGACTACCTGTAACGACTGTCAAAGATCTACAAATGACAGCCGGGACCAACTGCTTAACGTGCTTTCTGAGGAACTCTAATATTAAATTAAACTCTATGAAGAGCATTTAGAGTTCAATTTGATAATTTGAACAAATTGTGTTTCTTGTATACAGGCCTATGCATTCCGTCCAACAACACGATTTTCATCAAGTCTGTAAGCGAGAAACTTGCGCACAACGAACCTCATCTGACTCTCGAGTTTCTAGAAGAGTGTATACAGGTATTATATCAAATTTATTTAAAAACTTAAGTCTACTGAATATAGTCCAATTTGCATGTAACTGTTTTTTTTTGTTGTGACATTTTGCATACTTGTCTAGAGAAACGCGTTACTAATTCACGCTAAAAGCAAAGACATCTCTTGACGTAGAACATCCATGTTTTTGATCATATCCATTCCACAAAACCATTTACAGAATGTTTGATTCGATAGTTCTCTCGCAGCTCTACGCCGCCGTTTTCTTATTAGATGGATATTCAGAAATAATTTAAACATATTAATAACTAGCAACTCGCCTCTAGTCTGGTAAATGAGTGCTCAAAAGGGGTATGTGGTTGGAAAAGTCGAAAGCAGAAAATCTGACTTATGAACTTCGTTTGGACTAGTTAGAAGATAAACATATTAAAAGTCCTGACCCCTCCGAGGTGAGCCCGAGGGGGGGGGGGGCAAAGAAGGTCCCGTTTTTTGGTTTTTTGCTTATATCTCGAAAACGATGCGTCGTATAAAATTTTGTTGTACTACATAATAAAACCTATAGATAAAAAATTTGAAAAGCAAAGTTAAAGAGAATTTTATGAGGTTTTATTATGTAGTACAACAAAATTTTATACGACGCATCGTTTTCGAGATATAAGCAAAAAACCAAAAAACGGGACCTTCTTTGCCCCCCCCCCCCCCCTCGGGCTCACCTCGGAGGGGTCAGGACTTTTAATATGTTTATCTTCTAACTAGTCCAAACAAAGTTCATAAGTCAGATTTTCTGCTTTCAACTTTTCCAACCACAATCATTCATTTACCAGACTACTCGGCTTTGAACGGGTGCAATGTAGCATTTACATATAAACCTCCCCTTGAATTACTCTATCTATGAAAACTGCATTAAAATCCGTTGCATAGTTTAAAAGATCAAAGTGTACAGACAGCGGGAGCAACTTTGTTTTATTTATTTATTTATTTGGTTCACCAACAATTGTTTACACTAATACAAGGAAATTAAACAGAAGTAACAAATCAGAATAAAGTGTAACAATCACTTACAGGTAAACTCTGCATGCACACAAAACGTTGTCGTTACTTACCAAAAAAAATAGAAATAAACAGACTTTTAAACTAAATTAAATTCAAACAAAAAAAAAACAAAATTAAAACAAATTAAATTTTATACTCTGTAAAGATACATTTTGTTCACAGGAACTGATAATGTTTAATTTTCTAGGGTTTCCGAGGATCCACAATTGAGCTAAAGCATTTGTGTCTGGAGTACATGACACCGTGGTTGGCCAATTTAGTGAGGTGAGTTTTCTTCAATTCTTGTTTCTCTCTTTTCGTGTGGTTAGTGCCTAACCGGGTATATTTTCTTCAATTTCTCATAACACACAGTGAACTTTTTCAGATTTGTTTCTGGTATTTAAAGCTGAGGCCAAACGAGCGTAAATTTTTGAGTCGCGTAAAATGAGTCGCGGAATTTACGCTGCATTTGGTTTCATACTAAAGTCCTGTTTGTACAACTCATTTTTTGACGTCTTGTGGTACATACAGGGCTTTAGTATGAAACCGAATGCAGCGTAAATTCCGCTACTCATTTTACGCGACTCACAGCTCAAAAAATACGCTCGTTTGGCCTCAGCCTGAGGCAACTAACACGCCTGCGCTTAGTCTGGTTTTTAAAATGAGCACTAACCATCGTCGTGCTAATTTGCTATCGAAACAATTCACAGTCAGGCGGCAAAATATGTTTATATGTACATTTGTAGACCCACTAACATGAAAACGCTTTTTGTCGCATTCGTATCCTTTTAAAAAAGCAAAACACTAAAATCATAAAACTTACATAATCAAGTTCAAAAATTAAATAGACCACTCTAACGCTCCATTTCCTCTACAGATTCTGCAAACCCTCCGAAGAATCCCGTCGCCAGAAACAAGTGGCCCAAATCCTGGAGAAGCTGATCACTCTGACCATCGAAGAGACAGAGATGTACCCATCAGTGCAAGCCAAGATATGGGGCTCCATCGGCCACGTGCCCGAGCTCATTGATATGGTACTGGACAGCTTCATACAGAGGAGCGTCAACTCCGGTGAGTTATCATAGCTTCTCTTACTCAGTTATGCGAGCCTAGTACTTTGTGTAGCAACAAGATATGGGGCTCCATCGGCCACGTGCCCGAGCTCATCGATATGGTACTGGACAGCTTCATACAGAGGAGCGTCAACTCCGGTGAGTTATCATAGCTTCTCTTACTCAGTTATGCGAGCCTAGTACTTTGTGTAGCAACAAGATATGGGGCTCCATCGGCCACGTGCCCGAGCTCATCGATATGGTACTGGACAGCTTCATACAGAGGAGCGTCAACTCCGGTGAGTTATCATAGCTTCTCTTACTCAGTTATGCGAGCCTAGTACTTTGTGTAGCAACAAGATATGGGGCTCCATCGGCCACGTGCCCGAGCTCATCGATATGGTACTGGACAGCTTCATACAGAGGAGCGTCAACTCCGGTGAGTTATCATAGCTTCTCTTTCTCAGTTATGCGAGCCTAGTACTTTGTGTAGCAACAAGATATGGGGCTCCATCGGCCACGTGCCCGAGCTCATCGATATGGTACTGAACAGCTTCATACAGAGGAGTGTCAACTCCGGTGAGTCATCATAGCTTCTACTCAGTTATGCGAGCCTAGAACTTTGTGTAGCAACAAGATATAGGGCTTCATCGGCCACATGCCCGAGCTCATAGATATGGTACTGGACAGATTCATACAGAGGAGCGTCAACTCTGGTGAGCCATCATAGCTTCTGCTCAGTTATGTCAGCCTGGTACTTTGTGTAGCAACAAGATATAGGGCTCCATCAGCCAATCGGCCACGTGCCCGAGCTCATAGATATGGTACTGGACAGTTTCATACAGAGTAGCGTCAACTCCGGTGAGTCATTATAGCTTCTACTTAGTTATGCGAGCCTAGTACTTTGTGTTGCAACAAGATATGGGACTCCATCGGCCACGTGCCCGAGCTCATAGATATGGTACTGGACAGTTTCATACAGAGTAGCGTCAACTCCGGTGAGTCATTATAGCTTCTACTTAGTTATGCGAGCCTAGTACTTTGTGTTGCAACAAGATATGGGACTCCATCGGCCACGTGCCCGAGCTCATAGATATGGTACTGGACAGCTTCAAACAGATGAGTATCAACTCCGGTGAGTCATCATAGCTTCTCCTACTCAGTTTGCATTTTAAGTCGCATTTACAAATTTAATACAATTTTTTTTTTCTATCACAAGTTATGACTACATTTAGTGGTTGAAGTGACCTTTTAGACAAAAATTGCATGTGTTAGGTTACACGCTCTTCCAAAGCTACGTGGTGTACCAACAATTTTAAATCTTATCGTCTTAAGAAAACATTTCAAAGTAATTTTACAAAAAGAAAAAAAAAAGAATAAGCTATTTTATTAGGCTTATATTGAGAAAACTGCCAGCAGTGTGATAACGCAACTTTACAAGACAATAACACCAGTCTTGATTAAGCGATATATTTTGAAAGTGCCTCTAAATCCATCCTTAAGGGCTATTTATCCCTCAAATGGCTTAGCATGATCCTCCGTTACGCCTAAAATACTGCAGCATTAATTTTGAAATAAATATATGGTAAAGTTGAGGATTAGCGCTAGGTACTATGTGTGACGAAAACACGATTCCATAAACTTTTCTCGATAGAAAAATATTCCAAATTTGCCTCCAAATCGAACAATAAACCGCTGTTATTAAAAAACTACTTCAAATTAGATCACGAAACTTCGCATACTAACTGAGCTAACTATAAAGCAGGTGTTATGTATTTTATTTTTTCCAAAAGACGAAAATTTGATGTTATAAAGAATAAAAACCACTCATTTCGCACTATTCGGCCTGCAGTGACTGACGTAACAACCACTTTGTAGTGCAAGCTGATTAGAACGTTATTCTAACAGTATTTCAAACGAAGTTTGAACCACCACAAATAGAGTTGCTAATTTTGCTCGGGGAACCGCCTTATGTATTTCCCAACAAGAAATATTCAAAATCATTTTTGTTCGCAGGACTCGGCTCCCCCATGATAGAAATCATGGCAGATACGGCTGTGGCACTAGCTTCGGCCAACGTGCAACTTGTATCCAAGAAAGTCATCGGTAGGATGTGCAGGGTAAGTTGTCAATGCTAAGGTCTAGAATATGATGGGAGGGTGTGCCATATAGAGATGAAGTTTTTAGGCATGAAAGTTTTTGTTAAAGATGAAAGATGGTTTAGTGGTCATTATTGACTATTAAGTGGGTTCGATTCCCAAGTCGAGTAATCTCTTATTGGGTTATTCCAATTACAAATGTGGGAACCTGCCTATTCCTTATAAGAATACAGGGATGATGTTATGAAAAGATGTTTCTTGGGGATGTTTTTTAAGTTTTTGATAATTGGGAACAAATATTTGATTATGTTAACTGCATGATATTGTTTTGTTTTGTTTAGAAATTGATAAATCAATATTATTAAAACTGTTTTTTTTTTCTAAATTGATATTCCCCAAATTACTGGGCTCAAAATTATTAATACGATTTATTTGATGGCAGAACTTCTTCGATATTTATGTTAGATTGTTTCACTTCATGCATGAGTTAATCAGTAAATAAAAAAAGAAAAGATTCTCAACATCCCTTGTTGCCAGATATAAAACAATCATCATCATTTAAAAAGTTTCAACTGTTGGTCATTCTATGTTGTTGTGGGAACAAAGTCTGCAAGGTGGCTATGTTATTCTATAATATCGATGGTCTGGTGTGAAGAGTATGAGTGTCCGTGTAATTACAGACATACAGACATATCTACGATTCCTATAGTCTCAGCCGACAAGCAAGCATTCTGTACATCACATAAAAAATATTGCTGAGAAACGTCTTTGACGTCTCTGAATGAACAATCACTCTTTACGGTAAAACTTGAATGTCTCTGGGTGAACAATCACTCTTTACGGTAAAACTTGAATGTCTCTGGGTGAACAATCACTCTTTACGGTAAAACTTGAATGTCTCTGGGTGAACAATCACTCTTTACGGTAAAACTCAATGTAACGCACTCAATACATTGTGCTGATGGATGCATTGATTAGTCAACGGGTCTTGGAGGTATTTAAAGTAAGTTTTAACCTACAAAACCTGTGAAAAAGTTGGAACTATTAACTCCAATATCTCCGTAACTAGCAGGTTCCCAGGTATGGTCTAGAACAAAAATCAGATTGCACAGACGGGGAGAACAAGTGCCTTTCGGCTTCGTTAAGGGTTTATTTATACCCATTACAACAGATGTGCATAGTATAGTAACAGCCTCTCAGTTCGATCTTCAGTGGCCCGAAAGTATCACAACCAAGACTGGTTGTCAGACCAAGGGGTATCGTATTACCCAGTACTAACTGGGTTGTGGAGGTCAGATAGGCGGTCGCTCCGCATCCGATTAGACTGGATGCCGACCCCAACATAGTTGGAAAAAGGCTAGGCAGATGTTGATGATAATGAGATTTAAATTCGACTAATAGTCGAACATGCTGCTATAGTTAGTGCCAGTTAAGATGAGAATAGTGGTCATTGCCCTTTCCCTAATATCTCTTCGTAAGAACCAAAACAAATAAACCTTGTATCGTTTCACATGACAAAAGATGTTGAAGATCACGATAGATGACAATTCCGAAATTGAACAGGCTTATTTTTAGTTTTCAAAATTAAGAAGTTTAATAAATGTAGGTGGGTCAATGACCGCTATTCTCATCTTAACTGGCACCAACTATACCTGTTGACATCTAAACGAGTAGTTATTGGAGGACACCTTGCCGACTTTGTTCCATCTATATGTTTGTCCGTGTAAATTATAGTAGAAAATGTTATTTCAAAGCGCCTCGTCCACTATATAGTTAATATTCGAATATTAATCTCGTAAAAAAATTCCTTAGAGCAAGGGGCAGAGTGCACAAAGAAACTTATCTATGCCTAATCCCTCCTGATCTGAAGTAGCTAAATGTCCAAGAGTGTGAAACATCTAATGAGCAGTAAGTCTAATGGGGAGGCTAAGGCAAAGTAAATATCAGATGGCGCCACCATAGTTGGTCTCAATCTGACCAATGAGGTTAAGCTATTTTGAAATATAAAATGACATTACCACATTTTCAACCAATGGCGATGTTTGGGTACCAACTATGCTAGCGCCATTAGTTCCACAGTTAGCCTCCCCATTAGCAAAATGTCCATGTAGCAAAACGTCCAAATAACAGATGGTCTGTAATCTGTGTAGCAGAAGCATCATGTCTATGAAAACCAATTCCCATAGAAGTTTTTGATCAGTATTAGTAACAGGATCGACTGTCATCAGTAAAAAAAAATGTAAAATGGCCATTTTCTTGCTCACGGTACATTTTTTTTTTAATCTGTGACCCATTCATATATTTAAAAAAAAAGCAGTGTGCAAAAAAATGCCCATTTTACATTTTTTTTTCTCTCCTTATTAAATTTCCAATCTTCCTAATTTGGTCTCCTAAAACCATTTTCCTGTAGCTGCAACGGTGGTAGTTCCCCTTAGACCGCATTCCTACTATGTCGTGACGATTAATTGATAGTTAGTTTCTAGCTGGCAAAAGTCGTTGGCGACAATAATCGCGTCGAATAGTCCTATTTGTGAACATTTAAATACACAAGCCATGACACTTAAAACTATACGTTTATCTGTCGTCACGACAAAGTGGGAACGCAGCCTTACTGTTCCGCTGAAAGGTTCCACACTTTATAACGAAAAAAAAAAAAAAAAAATACTATACAATTTTTTGGTTAGTAAAAAGGATCTTAAAATTAAAACTATGAGTATTTTAGTAACACTTCACTTGTGCACTATGTTCCGGTAACTTAACTCGGTACAAACTACGTGGACGAAGCGCTTTCCTTTTCAAAAAGAACTGTGTCTAGATAATTTAAGTGTTTGTGTCAGTCTATGTAAATATGTGTACATAGTACATGTGTTTCTGTCACAGGCCCTATCCAAACTGCCCAATAATATCCTGGGTCCCGTCACCCCGGCCACTGTGAGTTTATTACAATTTTTCTTTTTTTTTAGTTTTCTTTTTCTTTTTTTTTTGTTTCTGGTTTAGCAAAATGTCTAAGTGAGCTGTGCATTTTTTGGTGGTTGTGAAGTGTTGCAAGATAACTGTAATATATTATTTTTAAATTTGCCCAGTTTTGCTAAAACGAACCAATCCACATAATTAAATCATACATTTTTTAAAGCAATTAATTTCTTTCGATGGCTTTTAATCAATTCTGAACATAACTTTTGGATGTGTATTAGACTGTTTTTCCTGGAAACCAAACCTTTCCAGAAATATTAGACTAGTTTGGCGCAATCAACTGATTTATTTTCAGAGTGTGGATTAGTTCATTTTGGCATAACTGGGCTCTTACTCGACCCAGAATACCTTGTAGAATAAACAATTTTGAGCCATCTTATGTAACTGTGTAAAAACTTAGTAAAATTTTCATGACATATAAATTGGAGTTGTTTTTTTTTATACTTTGCAACCGTCAATTTATTTTCAGTTAGTTTTTTGTTTTGCCACAATATTGTTTTTGGCGCACGTTGCTTTTTGAGCACCCTGCAAGGGTTTTTTAAATAGGTTATTTATTTAGAAATTCTGTGAATATTCCTAGAATCCTGTGTGTGTCGAATTTAAGTCAAGACTGCTTTTGATTGTCTTAAGTGGTTTTTGGTGTAGAGGACCTCGTGGCTAAATAAAAACAGCCTCTCGGGTCAATCGTTAGGTTAAGCCGTGCTTGTCTGGGTTGGTCCGTTGATGGGTGACCATTTTATACCAAGTTTTCTTCGTGCCTCGGAAAGCACGTAAAACTGCTGTCAAGTTGTAAATCATTGACAGTCGTAACAGGTAGTCAGTGGCCCAAAAAGTCTTGACAACCAGTCGTACCAAGGGGTATCGTATTACCCAGTACTAACTGGGTTGTGGAGGTCAGATAGGCAGTCGCTCCATGTAAAATACTGGTATTCAGCTGCATCCGGTTAGACTGGAAGCCGACCCCAACATAGTTGAAAAAAGGCTAGGTACATGATTTTGTAGACAATTACATTTTTTAGGGTAGTATAATAAGCCTTATATAATGAATATAAGCTACTTTTGTTTTGTTTATTTTGTTTTCTTAGCCATAAAAAAATATAATTTGCTTTTATTATGAGTTTGTCATAGAAACACAATTGGCCATAATCGATCCAAAATTCCAAATTCCTTGAGTGTTTTTAGAGATATGTTATTACAGTGTGCTTTATTAGTAGTTTTTATTGTAAAGCTTACTTAATCATTTGCTTTTTGAGTAGAGTAATGGAAAGCACGATGTTTCCAAATAGGGAATATGCATACATTTCCTTTTTTTATTTCGATACCAAATGTTAAAGTACCCAAAAAAAAATGTCAAAAAGCGAAAACAAGACATAAATCGGCCAAACAACACAAAAGTTATAACCATTTAAACTTTTGTTTCTATCTCTTTCTAGTTAAACGGAATTTAGTATGGATTTTGTACGTCGATGCAGCGAATGACGTCATTGTATCGGATTTCTCTTTCTAATCAGCAGTTTCAAATGCTTATAACTTAGTATTTTTAATAGATATTAAAAAAATAATTTCACTTTGCTATTTCTAATGTTAATACGTTTTGTTTGGAGTGATAAAAAAAAATCATGCATATACCCTATTGTAGTGTAATAAATTGTTGTTTTATTAACTCATGTTTTCTCACTATCTATAAATTCAAGGTGTAAATGGACTCTTCACTCAACTAAGTAACTCTGCGCTAATATTTTGGCTGGGAAACTACTTTTTTTGGGGGTGAAAAGTAACGTTTTTCGGTAGGACTCAATGTAACGCACTCAAAACATTGTGCTAATGGATACATTGAATAGTAAACGAAAAAAACTAGTATTTCAAAATTTGAAAAAGTTGGAACTTTGACCCCAAATAATGTCCGTAACTAGAAAGTTCCCAAGCATGGTCAAGAAAAAAAAAATATATCGCAATGACGATGGGGAGACCAAATATCTTTCGGCTTCGTTAATGGTACTTATACACAAATAATAGCAATACAAAGATCTTTGGTGCATGTTCAAAATCGAACGGAACAACGCCATCTTGCTTTTTGAAAACTTTTAAAAGACTAAAAGACTAAACAACATCGTCTCCCAACGTCAATAAAACGCCAACAGATCCTTGTAACGCTCTCTGCCTTTACATATACACCAGACAACAGCAAAACGTCACTTAATTTCTAACACCACGTAAGTTAAAATTGGCAACTTTACAAGAGTCTGAAAAAAAAACTGCATAATTACACAGGTAATGGTACAATAGCATTTAATAATTGTGTTCACTTCAAATTAGATAGAGACGTTTGTGTCTGATTGACTGAAACAACGCGTCTTCTGATTCTCTATAGTCTGCGCCAGATAATTAAGAAATAAAGGTCATTAACCCGCATACATTTATTCAAATAAGTACATAATTCCGAAAACAGAAATAATAACATAAACTTGTCCCGAAACTACCTTTATCATGATCCTTGACTTTTTCTAGTAATAAAAAACGATTCATAATGTACTGTCGGGGTACTTACGCAGAGAAATTAAGGAGCAATGACCTTTAATTCCTACTTATTTGGCTCAGACTATTGCAAATGGCATCAAAATGTCTTAACCGCCAATAATTGACTTACGTGGTGTTAGAACTTCAACGACGACAAGTGATTTAAAATGCAAATTAAACAAAAATCCATCAACTAACGATAACAGTATTCTGTTCTGTTATGTTCTGTGTTGTTATGTGTTATGTTGTTGTTATGGGAAAAAAAAAATGTGTCTATTGACACATTTTTTTTTTCCCATGGCACGACACATTGCCATACTAAAAAGCTAGACGTAGATTCTTGGGACGTAGTTTTTTGGTTTGATCCCCGCGTCTGTCAAAGCTTTATTGGATTTTTCGAATACGAATTTCTCAGTAAAAGACCAGAGTCTGGTTTACTGCCTAAGGGTGCTTGTTTAAAAAATGTATTTTTCATCGCTACGGATCAGTACCTATAAGTACGGGTAAAATACCCATACATAAAGAATGTATTTTTAAAGCACTGACAATCGGTACGGGTCAGTACCTATAAGTACCGATAAGTCAGTACTTCAAAAAATGTAAGCACCCGAACCTGCACTGCAAGTACGTAGCAATCGATAACGATCGAATCGATACGATTCGATAAATCCGACTTTTCGATTGGTTAAAAACTCATTTTATCGAGAATAACTGTCAGATTTATCGAATCGTATCGAATCGAGTGCTACGTACTTGCACTGCTGTTTCTCTATGCATAAGCCCTGTACTTATAGGTACTGACCCGTACCGATAAGTCAGTACTTTAAAAATGCGTTCTCTATGCAAGCACCCTTACCCTGTAATATAACTAATAAAATATGCTTGCGTTTGTAGATTTGTATTATCTCTAATATCGTCAAGATAATCTTTCAACCCAACTAATATGTCATAATATTTCAGGTGGTAGACAAAACTTGTCATTCTCCGACGGCCATGTTGGAACAGCATATGATGTGGGATGATATAGCTATCTTAGCTAGATATTTGGTAAGTATACTTTCACTTATTTTTATTACTAGCCCATACTGCCCCAGTGGTGGGCAACGGCTCTATTAGTTACTTTTGCTGAACATACAGGGTTAGTTTTTTATGACCGCAAAAATTTTCAGAGATGGTTTAGAATCGATAATATTTTCGTAATAATGAAAAAAAAAACTTTTTTTTTTTAAATAAAATTTAATTCCTGTCCACCACCAAAAAGCGAACATGTGGATATTATAACAGCACGATTCAGTCTACAACCTAGATAGGTAGCAGTTAGCACACACATACATTTTGCGGTGCATGCACGCACACAAGTGCATTGATTCCTACTAGGTTTACGATTTAGGAAATTTTTAGGACATTTTCAAATGAATGCTATTATTTTATTTTATATTTTTCTACAACAATATTTAAAATGCACTTTTGGTTTGATATCTAGATCTTAATTTTCAATTTTTGTTGGTCATTGAAAACCAAGCCTGTATAAGTAGCCTTGTTGGTACAGTGATTGCAAGATTGCGACTCCTGTGCAAAGATTACATTCTGGGTTCGATTCTCAGTTTTTAATAGAGAATTTCTTAGCTGTACCTTGATTATATCAAAGAGGACCAGTTTCCTCAGTTGCTTGTGTAATAGCTATGTGTACTATTTACCTTTGTTTGGAGAATGCAGGCAAAATGTTATATTATGTTTCAATCAAAGATATGCTTAGAACATTGGAAAAAAATAATAATGTAGATATTCATAAATGCCTTGCTCTTCGCCTGTTATCTCTTGATACAAATCAATCATCTTATAACGCTTCCTCTGCCATACAGGCCCCTTCTCTAAGAGAATTGGCCGTAAAGTAAATGTACTACCTAGCTTACTGATAGTCGACCAATTTTCAAGCTTATTACCTTAGGCGTAAGGGTAACCGGGGCTGCGGGACTGTTCGAAAGAGATACTGTGGCCCCGGAACACAAAGGGCGATGAAGGAACATTGAAGGGTTTTAGTCAGTTAAAATCTGACACTATCTCCTGCTCCGCCCAGAGCAGGAGGAGTCATTTGATGATTTCCCATGCGCAAAAAAATGCATAAGGGTAAAAATCGGTAGACCGTCAGTGAACTAGGTAGTATCTGGTAGAAAGCGACCTTGTTCAATCTTCAATCTTTGTTTCCACTGCTGGGACACAGGCCCACACCTTTTGAGAGAGAACGGGCCTGGTAGAAAGAGAAAGCGGTATTTTCCAATCTCCTCTAATCTACCTTTTTCCCTTCCAGCTAATGTTATCGTTTAACAACTGCCTCGACGTCGCCCGTCATCTCCCATACCTGTTCCATACCGTGACGTTCCTCGTCTGCTCGGGAACAGTCTCCATGCGCGCGGCCACACATGGTCTGGTCATCAATATCATACACTCGTTGTGTACCTGTACCACGCCTAGTTTCTCTGGTGAGTACCATATCTTTTTATTTATTTATTTATTATAAGGCTTCTCCAAGCGTGGAGATTACGGCAAATTCCTTCCATCATGGGAGAGGCTTATGTCCAGCAGTGGACGTTATGGGCTGTTGTTGTTTGTTGTTGTTGTTGTATAAGGCTTCTCAATCATGAGTACACTGTTACATTATATTTTGTACAATGCAAACTAAAGTCTAAGCGCCTCATCACTTACAGTAAAGCACAGCATGCACTACAATATGTGCAGAAAAATATATAATAATAATAATTGAAACAAGAATAGTTTGGAAAAATATGCAGATTACACTTAATTACTTAAATTAAAATAAATAACATGGATTAAATTAAATAACAATACATTAAATTATAATAAATTAAATTAGAATTTATTAAATTAGACTAAATTATATGAAATTAGAATTGATTAAATTATTTTATCTATACTAATATTATAAAGAGGTAACATTTGTTTGTAAGTTTGTATGTAGGGGGTAATCTCCGGAAGTAATGAACCATTTGTTTCACTGGTAGAAAGCTACATTATTCGTTTGTGCTATAGGCTATATTTTATTCCCGTAATCCCGCGGGAACGGGAACTACGCGGGTGAAACCGCGGGACGTCAGCTAGTTATAGATCAAAAATGTTGTATATGATTAGGTAAATACACACATCAACACGGTCTAGGGATATTTTAAAAAAAGCGAATTACTATCAATGTGTTAATTATTTATATGACATGTATATATTTAAAAGATACGTTATTTAATATTCTACCATTTTTTAATAATGGTTAAGGTATAGATTAAAATTTCAGGATTTTATGGAAAAAAATGAAGCATAGACGGAAACCGTATATGAATGAACTTTTAATTTGTGAGTAAAAACTGAAAAAAATAGAAAAAATCATTTAATTTGTGTTTATAAACTTGAAGTTAGTAGTCTGAGAAAGCGCCCATGATGTTCATAACACACCGGCAACGATTCGGCATGCTCAGAACAAGGTTGTCAATGTCTTGCTGCGGAATATTGTCCCATGTCCTTCTGAGGTGCGCAAAAAGTTGATCTTCTGTAGCCAGATTTTCAGGAACTTCCTTCAGAGCTCTTCTTTGCAGCATATCCCACGCATGCTCAATGGGATTTAGATCTGGCGATTGAGCAGGCCAGTCTAAGGCCCTAACATTATGTGTATGTAACCAAGCTGCTACCGTTCTCGCCGTGTGTGCCCGGGCATTGTCGTGCATGAGCAGGAAATCTTGCCCTATTTGTGTTCTGTGGGGCAAGATTACGGGCCCCAGCACCTGTTGGACGTATCGTTCTGCCGTCATATTGCCCCGCACCCAAACGAGATCCGTCCGTCCTCCAAGACGAATTCCTGCCCAAACCATAATTGTTCCTCCTTGGTATGGGTGAACTTCCTGAGGGTTCTGGAGACGGCTCCATCGTCCAGGAACTCGCCAAACACGCGTCCTTCGTGAATCTGGATGGAAGCCGAACCTGGATTCATCCGTGAACAGCACATTGGACCATTGGTCACGGCCCCAGTCCACGTGGTTCCGAACTCATTCTAATCGTCGTCCACGATTGCCTCTCCGTAAAGGTGGGACCCGGAGTGGTCTACGAGAGCGTAGATTGCTTTCATGCAGTCGCCTTCTTACAGTTTGGTCACTCACAAGCACTTGGTGTTCCACTCGCAGCCTTTGGACCAATTGAGTCGCCGTTGCATTTGGTTGTGCTCGCGCAGTAATTTGCAAAAATCGGTCTTGTCTGGGGGTAGTGATGCGACTTGGCCCCCGGTGCCTCTCCGCTACTTCACCTGTGGCACGATAGCGTGTCCACAATCTTGAAATTACATTTTGATGGGTCCCTATGGCCTCGGCAACATTACGCTGAACAGATCCAGCTTCCAGCATTCCCACAGCTTGTAACATCTCCGCCCTCGTCAAATGTCGGCGTTGCATGGCTACAATACCTCAATTTTAACTTTATCTTTCGTTTAAAAATGAAAAAAAAACTGTAACTAAACGTAATTCGTATTGTTTTCTAAATTTCGCACAAATGAAAATTCCCTCTCCTATACATCAAGACATTTTTATGCCACCGAAACAAAAGAATTTTCAAAAATTTGAATTTGGAATTAGTCTGAGATAAATTACAAACAAATCGGTGTATAAAAGATTCCAATGCGGCCAGTACTTTTCGAGTTATTTAATTGAGTATGAAATATCCCTAGACCGTGTTGATGTGTGTATTTGACTAGAGTAGAGATCCATTAAATGGCAAGGGCGACCTTACTTAGAGCACGTAACGAAGAGTTAAATAGATCAATGTCCCCTTCGTGCTGTTTGTATGCAGCATACATCCTTGATAGTAGGCAGAATTGCCTCAAGTTCGTGTGACATCTTGGCATACAGAAAAGTCTCCTATTGGAACTTCTTGGCAGATTACGTGGCACATGAATCTTCTTTATCTATGGTAGGAGCTCGTGGCTAAATAATAACAGCCGCTCGGGTCGATCTTTAGGTTAAGCCGTGCTTGCCTAGGTTGGTCTGTGGATGGGTAACCACCCATTACATACAGAGTTTCCTCCATGCCTCGGAAAGCACGTTAAACTGTTGGTCCCGGCTGTCATTTGTAGATCTTTGACAGTCGTTTTATGTAGTCAATGACCAGAAAGTCTGACAACCAGTCGTACCAAGGGGTATCGTATTGCCCAGTACTAACTGGGTTGTGGAGGTCAGATTGGCAGTCGCTCCATGTAAAATACTGGTATTCAGCTGCATCCGGTTAGACTGGAAGCCGACACCAACATAATTGGGAAAAGGCTAAGCAGATGATGATCATAACTTCTACATTTAGCCTTTTCCTAACTATATTGGGGTTGGCTTCCAGTCTAACCGGACGCAGCTGAATACCAGTGTTTTACATGGAGCGACTGCCTATCTGACCTCCACAACCCAGTTAGTACTGGGTAATACGATACCCCTTGGTAAGACTGGTTGTCAGACTTTTTGGGCCACTGACTATTTGTAACGACTGAGAACCATATCCTTATCACCAAATGAAGATTGAAAAATCATCAAAATCGGTTCACAATTTGGCAAAGAAGTCGCTGAACATATACGTACACACAAAAAAATCAAACAAATTGATAATCTCCTCTTTTCGGAAGTCGGATAAAAATGTAATATATTTTTTTTTAAACATTCACTTTAACATCTCGACGTTGGCAGGATCGCTTGATTGAACTTGACGTTTTTTCTTCTTATCCTTTTTTAGTCAGATAAGGTCTACAGGATTGATTAATGGCATTCATCTACACTAATATTATAAAGAGGAATGATTTGTATTTTTGTGTGTGTGTGTATGTTTGTAATGAATAAACTCAAAAAATTCTGCGCCGATTTCAAAAATTCTTTCACCATTAGAAAGCTACATTCACCCTGAGTAACATAGGCTATATTTTATCCCCGTACAGTCCCCGGCACGTAACTTGGCAAGAGTCGTTAGATGCGCAGAAGTCGTTTTTTAGGTCTCTTTGGTGGTCAAGCGGGACGCAGGGTATGACGTAGCGCCGATCCAAGAGCGCGATTGGTGCGTCAGTCGACCCTTGCCTCCCGCACCGCGTCTACATTCCGTTCGCTCCCGATTACACTTGCGTGCACGAAAGTTGTACCCTTTGTTTTTGTTGACTTTTAGTTACGAGTTCAGTTTTAGTTTTAAATTAAGTTTTTGTTACGAGTTATTGTTATTGTTTTAAATTTAGTTTTTATTACGAGTTGTTGTTATTGTTTTAAATGTAGTTTTTGTAATGTTTATTACATAATATGCCAGCTCAAGTGGTAGTTCTAATTTGATGCCAGGGGCATGGGGTCTCAACCCGAACAAATTATAATTAGTCTTGAAAAAAATCAATAGATGGCAGCATAGGTAACAGTAATGAAATTGACAATCCCTAAAATGCGTTAAACGGTAGATTTCGGCCGAAATAAGATTAGCAAAAATCAAATATTCACTGTTTAATGCTAATTTATCTATTTACACACATAAATCACGTTATTTTAACAAAAAAGATAAAGGAGGCCTTTTACTTCAATTCGAACCCTCAGATTTGGTAAAGTTGTCAAAAGTCGGCCATCTGTAAATCATTCTGTTTAGACCTATTTGGTATAGATGGCGTTTTACTCAATTTACTTCACCCACGCAACGGAACAGTTTCGTTTGTGTGAGTGAGCTATCACTCACACAAATGAAACTGTTGTCAACTTGAGCACAGTAAAAACTCGAGCGAGATATTTTTTGTGGTTTTATGTACCCATTGTTATTACTTGTCCTTGAACGCAAGGTGCGATTTCATATTCAATGTGCGATTAAGAGAATCTAAACAAATAAATAATATTAAAGTGTATTTTTACTGAATGAATACCTACCTACATTGTTTTTTTAATTTTTGTCTTTGTCTGTCTGCCTGTGTTTCGGCGTTTGACGGGACAACTGGCAGATAATACTGTTCGGAGGCCGCCTTTTAATACATCAATGAAAACTACTTTTATTTTAGAATAATAATTACTTAAGTCTTCGTGCAAAAAAAATTAAAACCTTTGTCATTTTTAACAAAATAGGTTCGATTTAAATAGTTCGCTGTTGAAATAGACGTAGGTACTATTTTTGTAATTATTTCACGAAGGTCGAATCGCGGACCGTTTTTCATTCAACGTTTAACATCACCAAACCCTAACATTAATTATCAAAGATCGGTTTATAACGTCATCTAAAACTAACCTAAATAAAACAAAAGTTATTTTTCATTCAACGTTTAACATCACCAAACCCCATTAAGTATAAGAGAGAAGACAAAAGTAGACTAAAAGTAGGTGTAACAATTGATAAAAATCTCCATTGAAAAGAATAAACAAAGCTTTTGAATACAAAAAAAATAATTCCTTAGCTTGCTTACGCGCTCTACAAACTTGCACCCATTATACCTACCTACCTACTGAATGCGGTTTTATTGTCGGTTTAAGGATTGGCGTTATATTCTGAAGTCGGCTCTACACGTTGGCGAAGATATTGGCGAACGTTGTGGCAAAGATGTTTGCCAAGAGATTGTGATCGCGTCCACACGTTGGGAGGTCGATCAGTTTGCTTCGGTTCGGGCCAATGTGCGGACGACAAAAACGACGCCTCAAAGAGCGTCAGCATTATGACGGCCCCCCCCCTTTGGAGGGCCAAAGCCTGCCGGGGTGGCGGGACTCATCTCATTACCGTGACCCCGGAACATAAAGGGCTATTGAAGGACACCGTGGATTTTAGTCAGTACGAGTCTGACAGTCCCTCCCGCCCTGCCCGGGGTTAGGACAAATTTGATGATCCTACCACGCTAAAAAACAAAAAAAAAATATGCCCCGGCTTCGCTCGTTGGACATAATATTGTATCTTAAAAGCCGCATGAAAATCCGTTGCGATCACAGGAATATATTGAAATGCCGATAACACCTAAAAAAAAAAATTAACAGAACTTGTTCCCCTGTCTGAGTTTCGCTCCCAAAATTTGAGACAATTAAGCTAAAATTTGCACAAAATTTGGCACGCGAGGTACATACACTTCTTGCTGTTATTTTCATTTATTTCTGTGGTTGCCATGTTTCAAAGGTTTCAGCATACAGACATAGGTACATTACTATCTACTTAATAAATTAGTAGGTACTTTTTTAGGGTTCCGTACCCAAAGGGTAAAAATGGAACCCTATTACTAAGACTTCGCTGTCTGTCCGTCTGTCTGTCACCAGGCTATATCTCATGAACCGTGACAGCTAGACAGTTGAAATTTTCACAGATGATGTATTTCTGTTGCCGCTATAACAACAAATACTAAATATAGTCAATGGTACGGAACCCTTCGTGTGCGAGTCCGACTCGCACTTGGCCGGTTTTTTTTTTACTTTTTATTTTTATGATTTTTATTTTTTGGGTTCCTTAAACAGTTTTCAGCTTAATAAAGTTCTATGAAGCGAAAAGTTTCTTCATTGCTCATAGTTGCCATTATCGTACTTAAATTGCTATTAACAAATACTTCATACGTCCGCTCAGTGTGGCCGCTCGTTGCAAACTGAACGCATCGCCAACGTGTGGACGGTGCGCCAACACTGTGCCACAATCACGCCATAAACCCTTTGATCTGCGTCGAAAAACCGACACCACACGGATCTTGCGCCAATGCGTGGACCAACAGTCTAAATACCTACCAATAGATCACCAACCCCCGTTCTACACGATTGCCAATACGTATTGGCCAATACATTCGCCAATATCTTCGCCAACGTGTAGAGCCGCCTTGAGGAAACTATCAATAAGCAAATGTTAATTACGTCCCAAAAAAAGTGCATTAGGGCCATAGGGCCACGGTAATAGGGCTAAGTTTTGTCAAAGGTTATCGATAGCTCAAACAATATTATTTTGAGCATAATGTTTTAAGTTTGCCTTCTTTATTTAAATATGAAGTAGGACCCAGTCGACGGAGCCCCGCTACCTACTTAGCTAATTTTGTCCAAAGTAATCCTAAATTATAAAAAAAAATGTAGAAGTTCGATAGTCGTCTTGTTAATAACAAGCTAGAAATAGACCGAGCAGTGCACTGCAAAATGCATAATAGAATAGGTACTATTATTCTATTTGGCGCCAATAATAATTATTATAGCAAGTAAACAAAAACAATGATGTAGCTACCTATTACTGTGCTAGTAGGTACCTATTTCCATCTTTCATCCTACTTCTATTATGTACCTATCTATTTCGTTTTATTTCCTTGCTGCAGTAACTAAATTAAATTACAAGCGATTTGATTGATTTGAGTAGGTAATGAACTAATGATACCTATTTAAGTATTATGAGCTGCAAGCTAGTAAGTACTATTTTTTATTCTGTGCTGCAAGTGACGGTCTACTTTATAGCGGCTCGAACCATCTAACGTAAAGCTGCGCAAATGGCACACTAGTAAATTTATCTTACGTTTTTTGCAGGTCAGTGTCACCTTGTTAATTAAGTAAAAAAAATGATTCGCGGCCGTAACATGTAGGTATGTTACAGAATTGTAATCATTAAACTACAATACAACCCTCTAAATTCATTTAATCCCATTGAATGATCTTTTCATGAAATATTTATACTGAAATATATTACTCAATGGGAATGTATAGACCACTTTAATTATTATAACAAAACTCTGTAAGCAGCGGTGGCCCAGTGGTGGCGGCCCCGACTTACAAACAGTAAGTCATGGGTTCGAACCCAGACAGGCGCATTACTTTGTGTAATTTATTTCATCACCACATTACATTTTTTTAACGTGAACCTTATTATTATGAAAAATTTAAATTCTTAAAATGGACTTTATTTTCATAACCATAAAGTTTATTTTAAGAATTTTAACGAGATTCTTAGTACCTACGATTCTGCTAAAGCGGCCATTCATTTTAGACCATCTGCTCCCAAAACGGTGAAGGAAAACATCGTGAGGAAACAGGCATGTCCTAAAACCAAAAAAATCGAAGACGTGACATAAACTACCAATCCGCACTGGGCCCGCGTGATGGATTATAGCCCATTCCCTCTCATACAGAGGAGGCCTGTGTCCCAGCAGTGGGAACATTAATAGGCTGATGATGATGATGATGATAATTCTGTAAATTTCTGTCGGTCGCGAATCATACATATTTCGTTCAACATACAGGCTGACACTGACATGCGCATTGCATTGCAAAATAAAATTTCGCGGGCTACCCTGGCGTTTCTTTGTGTCGGTATTATCGTGGTGTGCGTCTTGCCGTATAGACGCTGCTTTTGTGTGCGTCCTAGAACATCGTAAGCTACGACTGCAGTTTTGATCGTTGAAAATTATGGTAATTGACAGCACCAAATAAAATAATTATTTATTTAAACAGGTTTTACCCGTACTATTTATTTATTTACGTAGGTACACATAAAAGTTGGACAAAGATATTTGTCTGCCTAGGGAGCAGAAATTTCTGAAGCTAAATTATCCTTTTACCTATTTAAAAACTGATTGCTTGGAAAACACGTTCATTTTCAACGCGTTCGTTTCTAACCGCGTATTTAAAATGTAGCAGTAATTGAAACGTTAAAATAATACGAATATCGCGGACTTTATTCTCCTTTAAAATATATCACGTACTATGTTACAGATGTTGGTTATCAACGCTCGGTTACTGCGTCACAATTATAATTTTTATGTTTCAACACTTTAATAAGTAATGAAAAATATAATAATACGAATTATAATAATATTAAATAACATAAAAATATCACATCAAAAGATTTTCCGTTCACCGAAAACTTGTATTACAGTGGATCAAGATCGTTTCGTCGCCATATTCGCAATATCTTAGTGCGAGCGAGTGAATAGATATTATGAATGAAGTATCGCTTGAGTTGGTCACCGCCCGCTCGATGCGTAAAATACCTAAATTTGCGTAACGTCGAAATGTAAAAGGGCTCCATAAGCATTGAAATACTCAAAAACACATGAAGATTCATTCGCCGGTGCGTGTATATTGCTAGCTCACTCGCACAAATGAAACTGTTTCGCCCACTCAAGACATTTTTAGGGTTCCGTACCCAAAGGGTAAAAACGGGACCCTATTACTAAGACTCCACTGTTCGTCCGTCCGTCTGTTTATCACCAGGCTGTATGACATGAACCGTGATAGCTAGACACTTGAAATTTTCACAAGTGATGTATTTCTTTTGTAACAACGGCAACAGATAGACCCTTCAAATATTCATACAATATTTAGTTGTGTATTCAATTTCAAAATAAATAGTCAAATCAAAATAAAATAAATATTTATGGGAGGCTCTCACACAAAAAACGTGTTTTTCTGCCGTTTTGTCTAATGTTGTATACATAATGGTACGGAACCCTTTATCCGCGAGTTCGACTCGCACTTGGTCGGTTTTTTTGTATTATTATTACCTACTCGTCCTTGCGAAGGCACGGATCAGTGCGATCGGTGCGTTGGTGAGAATCTATATAAAAACAGCGCCATCTAGTAAAATCGATGCCACTTTGTATCTATTTATGTCATGCGATGGTAGATGGCTTTGTAAAACTCCAGTTTGTGGCAATTAGTGAGACGCTGGTGCTGCTATCTGTTGAAGCAATGGAAAACGAAAAATAACCAGTTCAATTACCCGACTTAGGGAGGTGTCATTTCTTTGTATGGCATTGGGTATCTGTACGAAGTATTATATTATCTGTGCCAGGGGTAACAGTATTATTAACCGATAGTGACGACGAGAACCTATAATTTTTAATAATAATACTTTTTTTTCTTAATTAAAAAAAATGCATGTTATATTTTATTATAAAACACCTAATAAATGTCACGAATTCCTCTGCTTTGTTTAACTACATGATTAAAAATAAATGATGGCAATAACCATAATGACAATCAATAAAAGTGACCAGTTTTTTGTTCCACTAAGTGCACGATGCGCGAACTTGCCCCCACTACGCCAAAACCTTGCCAACTTACGTGCCGGGAACTGTACTCCCACGGGAACGGAACTACGCGGGTGAAACCGCGTGACGTCTGCTAGTCTTTCATAATGAACTAACTAGCTGGTATTTTCAGAGGACACCCAGCGCGTCCTCCGCCTGTCTCTGGACGAGTTCGCTCTCCCCAAGTTCTACCAGATGTTCGGCATATCTAAAGTGAAGTCCGCCGCCGTCACCGCCTTCAGGAGCCCTTACAACAGACATACTAGTGACTGGTAAGTTGACTATAGTCTGCGCCCGATGCATAGGAATTAAAGATCATTGCTCTTTCCTTAATTTATCTGCGTAGGTACCCCGACAATACATTATGAACTGTTTTTATTGCTAGAAAAAGTGTTCTGTATGGTGTCGGACGTAAAGAATAGCACCGTCCCATATCTTCCCGTGGGTGTCGTAAGAGACGACTAAGGGACTTACCAGAGAATGGGCAGCAGCGTTCTCTGCGCTTTTGTAACAACCGTACTGCGATCGCCAACCCGCCTGCCAAGCGTGGCGATTATGGCAAAAACCCCCTTTTGGGGGAGGCCCATGTCTAGCAGTGGCACGCTTGTTTTATTTCTCAAGAACTATCCAATTGATCAATTGTGTTTTTTTAATTGAGGTACTTTTAAGGTACAAATTTTTGGTGTAATTATATTTTATGATTAGAGGTTAAATAATAAAATATTAAAGTACACCCGCAATCTTGACGTCAATATAGCGGGTGTACCTTACATTTCGAAATAATTTCGTTCTGAAGGAGGTACAGATTTTTTAGAGCTAGGTACTAAATAGTACCTAGCACACACTACACACTACACACACACACACGTGTTTAGGTACACTTTTTTGGTAATTGGTATAATTTGATTCGCTATGGTACACCCGCCATTTTGACTCTCACGTAAAAGTACCCTCAACGAAGCCGAAAGGCACTACTTGTTCTCCCCGTCATTGTGATCATTTTTAGGGCTCCGTACCCAAAGAGTAACGGGACCCTATTTCTAAGATTCCAATGTCCGTCTGTTTGTCACCAGGCTGTATATTATGAACCGTGATAGCTAGACAGTTGAAATTTTCACAGATGATGGTGTCGAATCTGTTGTGCACAAACTAAACTAATTTAGGCTATTGCTATCTTGTACTAAAAGGCGGTGCGAGAAAAGGACGGCTATAGCTATGAACTAAGTTAGAGATGTCAAACTAGTTTACGCCTTGCGCTTCACCGTGTTTTTAGTTGACATGTTTTTACGTGCACCCTTCATTTGTATCGAATTAAAGTTGAGAGCTCTAAATTACGTCCGTCTCTTTCTCGTTTTATCAGAGAGAAAAAGATAGCAGTAGCCTAAATTAAGTTTGTGCACAACAGAATCGACACCGATGTATTTCTATTGTCGCTATATTTGTTCTACACCATACCTGGGAACCTTCTAGTTAAGAAGATATTGAGGGTCAAAGCTCCCATTTTTTCATAAGTTTTTTTTTTCTTCTTGTTTTAAATGTTGTAACTTTAAATACCTCCACGACTCTTGTATTATTGAATGCATCCATCAGCACAATAAATAAATAAATAAAATTCATTTAATTCAGACAACAAAGATCCATATTTTGTTAGTATTTACACACAGCTTATATTCTAGTGTTATTAACATTGATATAAAAATAACATTATTAAAACAAAGGACGACCAGGCAGAAAGTGTCTCCGCACAAAATGTCTCATATTTGGAGTATAGCTCTCCGCTACAGGGGCCCTACTCTCTAACGTCCGTCCGTCCATCCGTCTCTCTCACTCGCACTCATCTATAGACGTGCGCGAGAGAGACGGATAGAGACGGACGGACGGATGGACGTTACAGAGTAGGGCCTATGCTCTCTCTCAATGTTTTGAGCTCGTTACATTGAGTTTATCACCCCAAAAAGAAAAATCGTTTATAGCCATAATTTTGCATAGATTGAAATACAGAATATTTGGTTAACGGTTTTGTAAAGGGTCTCCTTTTACATCTTGTATATTGTCGTCGGAGCAGCGGTGGCCCAGTGGTGGCGGCCCCGACTTACGAACAGTAAAGCGTGGGTTCGAATCCAGACAGGCGCATTACTTTGTGTAATTTATTTCATCACCACTGCTCTCAAAGGAAAACATCGTGAGGAAACCGGCATGTCCTAGAACCAAAAAAATCGAAGACATGTGACATCTACCAACCCGCACTGGGCCCGCGTGGTGGATTATAGCCCATTCCCTCTCATAGAGAGGAGGCCTGTGTCCTAGCAGTGGGGACATTAAATTTCTGATGATGATGATGAATGATGATATTTTCTTCAGGTACTCGGAACATTCGTACACGACATGCACGGACGCGACTACCACGGGCACGTGTACCGGCACCACCCACACAGACCGTGAGCGTCTGCCGCTACAATCGCTCGAGATAATCACCGACGCCTTGCTAGAGATCATGGAGGCATGCATGAGGGATATACCCGACTGTGATTGGCTGCACACTTGGTGAGAATGACAATAGGCTAGTTTCCACCATCAATAAATTGCAAATATATTTAGTCCGACAGTTAGAGTATTGGAAAATAATGGACACGTATTTTTTGTTTTTGTAAATCAATGAATATTGACCAAGATAAAACGCATCGAAACTCGGGAGTGGGGCTCGTGACGTCAGAACTAGCTAAAAATTATAGCACGGCGTGACGTATTGAGAATTTTAAAAGCGTCGTAATATCGACAATTTTGATTTACGTAACAAAAGAAAAAATACGTGTCAAATATTTTTTGATAATTTAACTGACGGACTAATTAGATTGTTTCAGTTGACAAGCCAATTATTAAGACGACCCGAATGGCTCAGCGGTAGTGAGGCTGGCTTACGTTCTTAGGGTCACGGGTTCGAATCCCGGGAGGAGGAAATATTTAGCATGGACATTCGTTTCCAAGTCATGGATGTTTATATGTATAATAAGTATGTATTTACAAACAAAAGGTATCTGTCAACTATCTGGTGTCCACGACATAAGCCTTGTTGCTTAGTGTTGTACTAGATGGCGCTGTGTGTAATGTCCAGCGATAAAAAAATAAGAAAAGTAATTTGTGGTCAGATACGGTCCTTGACCCCTGAAAATACTACTGCGGAGTTTCGCTAGCTAATTAAATTTGACGTAGCAAGCGGTCGTTGACCCCAGAAAAAACTGTCAATTTTTTTTTATTTCAGCAAGACGTAGGTCTTTGAAACTTAGGCAAAGAAACTCTACCGATTCTGATCTGTGGTAACAAATGATTAGATTCAGACTTTTTTGTTCACAGGACATCTTTGGCCAAAAGCTTCGCGTTCTGCTTCAATCCTGCTCTACAGCCAAGAGCTTTGATTGTCTTTGGATGCATAAGTAAGTTCCTTTGCTGTGTTCCTCCCTTGGTAAGAATGGTTGTCAGACTTTCAGGCCACTGACTACCTGTAATGACTGTCAAAGATCTACAAATGACAGCCGGGACCAACGGATTAACGTGCTTTCCGACGCACGGACGAAACTCTGTTTTCAATAGGTCACCTATCCACGTATTAACCTAGACAAGCGCTGCTTAACCTGAAGATTTACCCGAGCGGCTGCTATATATCTTTCATTCAAATTTGTCTAAAATTAAAAACTTTTTTTTTCCATTAAACATTTATTTGAATTCAGTAAGTATGTACTATCGTGGTCTTTTCCGCCTGACCAGTTTATTTTTTTTCGCTTAAATCATGCAGAGGCACCGAGCCACGCCCCCTTAAAGTTTTAGCGTATTAGGAAAGCGTTAACTTTGGCGCGCAAAATAACAATAACTCTCGTTTGGCGTGTTTCGTCAGTACGCTCGGCCGATCGGTATATTTTCATTCATTATTTCTATAAAAAGTCAACGGGGCAGGGCTAGAGAGCGTTTCTATGTTGCGAGTGCAAGCAAATTAGTTTAGTCGTGGTCAGGCGGGAGTGTCCTCGATAGTACATTATTTACATTTTACAATTCTGGTAAAACTAAAACTACTAACCTTATTTCTAGGTAAAAACGTAACAGATGATGACATGAAGCAATTACTAAGAATACTAGTAAAAGCATTGGAGTCGTTCAACGATCTAGCTTTATTGGAGGCTCTCATCATGGCTTTGACGAGACTACAGCCTCTGCTGTACCCGGTAAGTGTTCGATTTAATGTTCTTGCAGATACGTAAGACAACATTGTAGATATTATAAAAAGAGTTAAGGCGACTACAGGAGCTAACTTAGCAACTCTATTTGTGGTGGTTAAAACTTCGTTTGAAATACTGTTAGAATAAAGTTCTAATCAGCTTGCACTACATGTGCGAAATGAGTGTTGCGATTTTCAAAAAAAAAAATATTGATTGGACTAAAAAAATAAAACACCATCATGCTAATATGTTGCTTGTAGAATTATTTGCCCAAAATCAGAATGATCGCATGTATTTTAGTAACGTTCTTACTCGTTAAAAAAAAAGTTCGTGACTTTTTTTTATCGAATAAAATTAGTTGTATTATGTTAAAACATTAACATTTAATCCATGGTGGAACATCGACGCTAAAACGGTTACTACGTATTCAGTACATAGCTGTTCCATATATTTTGACTGCAGGTGTTCCATATATTTTGACTGCAGGTATTGATTGCATTTTTGTAGAAAACGGATGCTTTTTTTTGTAATTTATTTATTCTTCAACAAATTTACATTTGTGTCAAACAGTGGGCTTTAACAATAAATCAAACACAAAATTAAATAGCATCGTAAAACCAGGAAAAAAAAATCCACATTGGTCATTAGCAATACATATTCATCATTAAAAAAAAATGAAATGAAATTATATCATTATAAAAAAAAAAAAACTAAATGTTAATGTCATAAAATGTCAATACAAATACAAAGAAATGTATGTCAATAAAATTCATTTGGATGTAATATCATGACAGAATGCTGAATATGTAATCACATAATAGTTCGATGATGCACGTAATAACCGATGAAATATTTATACGTATGTGGGTTGTGTTCAGAATGATATACTGAATGTGGTAACCGTTTTCGCGTCAGTGATGCTTTCCTTCCGTTTTTAAATCGTTTCCAAAATTGTTGGAAAATATTGGTTTACAATACTAAACAATACAAAAAATACCACATTACATTTTTCATATAATTAAATACCATTGATTTGACATTTAAATTTCTTTCTTGTAATTCCACATTTTGTATATTATGATAATTTATTTTGACATTTATTTATTCTGAATTTATTGTGTATTTTTACTTTTGACTTGTTAATTTAATCTAGTTTGATTCGATAATGGTTCTAATGTTATTCTGACATCTAATTATTTATGTGTTTGTATTTGTGTCTATCTATTTTTTGTTTTTAATGTTTTCAAATTTAATTGTAATGTAATTCTGCAATTCCAATTTTATGTGTTGTATTTTGTTTAATATGGGTCTCGGACCTGAAATAAATGATTTTATTTATTTAATACATTTCTAGGCGTCTCCAATCCACAAGGCTCTGTTCTGGGTAGCGCTGTCCGTGCTACAACTAGACGAGCCAACACTATACGCGGCTGGACTCGCCTTCATGGAACAGAACCTACACACGCTGGAATCACAGGGACAGTTCCAGCATAAGGTGAGGATTGAGGATAGCTTAAAAGTCGTCCAACAGACCATCAACCGTATAGGTAGCCTTTTTCCAACTATGCTTAAGAGCCTATACTACCTCAGATTAGCAACTCTATTCGTGGTGGTTCAAACTTCGTTTGCACTACAAAGCGGTTGTTACGTCAGTCACTGCGGCCGAATAGTGCGAAATGAGTGATTTTTATTCTTTATAAAATCAAATTTTCGTCTTTTGGAAAAAATAAAAAACATAAGACCTGCTTTATAGTTAGTTCAGTTAGTATGCAAAGTCTCATGATCTAATTTGAAGTACTTTTTGAATACCAGCGGTTTATTGTTCGATTTGGAGGTAACTTTGGGATTTTTTTCTATCGAGAAAATTTTATGAAATCGTGTTTTTGCCAAACATAAGACCTAACATTAATCCTCTATTTTACCGTATATTTATTTCAAAATTAATGCTGCAGTATTTTAGGCGTAACGGAGGATCATGCTAAGCCATTTGAGGTAGTATTGGCCTGTGCGAGGTAGCACATTTACTGCTGGTGTGGTGAGGAGTAAAACCACTGATGAACTTCTTGCTTCTTTATTGGGAAGAGTGTTTCCTTAGTACTATCTTGCCGACTACTGTGTCGGTCGAACAAAATGGCCCTATTTTTATACATAATTTTCAAAGTAATTGACCAATCACAGATGATAACAAATTTCCAAAAAGCGCGGGAAAAACTAAAAACCAATGAAAACATAACAAAAAAGCGGGAAAACATTGTGCAAGTTACCTTAAGTACTACGAAACTTGACCGTAACGAGAACCGCGTGACAATATTTGCGATTTTCACTAACTTTTTGTATGTAAACCTATATAAAACTATATGTTATCGAAATCTATATAACAAGAACTATCATACAAAAATATAAAATCACCAAAAACATTACATAATAAACTTATATACTCCTAACACTAAGTCTACTATGTACACGAACAAAAATGCAAGAAAACTATTAAAATATAGACTCAAGCTATGTGCAAACGTCTATATACTATTCCTTATGTGCCTATTTACTATCCTATAGGTCCCTATGTACCCTATACACCTATATACACCGCTATACACTATATTCATTGTCCTGCACACAAACACTAAACTATCGGTTTATTTATCACTGTAATAACACTTTATGTGCAGTCTGTGCACAGTCTATGTATCACTATAACTTTTCACTATTAATTGCACTGTCCCGCACAAGGCCCTTAATACCAGTACTTTATTTAAATGTAGTGTGTGAGTGTGCCTCTGATGAGATGACAAGTAATAGCGCCGACCACCAATAAATTGAGATATTGAGGTAGTGATAGTATAGTGTCGTGACCGTCGGACTGCCATATCATAGGCCTACCAAAGATACGCACCTCTGATTTTTGACTAGCTGACGTCCCGCGGTTTCACCCGCGTAGTTCCCGTTCCCGTGGGAGTACGGGAATAAAATATAGCCTATAGCACTCACGAATAATGTAGCTTTCTACCAGTGAAAGAATTTTTGAAATCGGTTCATTACTTCCGGAGATTACCCCCTACATACAAACTTACAAACAAATGTTACCTCTTTATAATATTAGTATAGAAAACATCGTGAGGAAACCAGCATGCCTGAGGGATATTTCTCGACGGTATGTTCAGCCAAGTCAGAGGCCCATCGGCATAAAAAAAACCAGATGATAAAGAAAAAGACGCAGAACTGGCCCAATGGTTTTGCGGCTCCCCCCACTCACGAGTTGGTTTCAAACCTGGCCTAGGTTTGAAACCAACTCGTGAGTTGGAGCCGCATTTTCACTGCGTCACCGAGAGTATGGTCCAGTTGTGACCTGCTGTTGTTGTTACTTGACTGTCTTTCGGCTTTTTCCTCTTATTCTTTGTAGGTGGCGGCAGATAATATTCATATTCATTTTATTTGCGTTCCACAATGTTGACTATGTGTTAAAAGTAAAAACACTTTTTTAAAAACAAGGTTTTACGAGTATTCAAATGCGCTAAAAAGAATAAAATAAACTTTTCTTTTAAAACGTTTACTATCAACTTATAACGTCATTACACAATATTTATGATGTAAAAGCTTGTCGCGAGGTTTAAGTATTTCGTATTTACTTAGTTTAAAAATTGAAAATCAATTAGATCAATTTATTTAATTTACTTGTTTATCTACACACGTAAATCTCGCGTCAACCTTTTTTAGGATTTAGGACCAAAGTACTCCTCAAGACGAATCAAACGAGCCCAAACTCGAAGGGATTATGTCGTTTTATTACGGACTTCCTATGGCTACCTTCCAGATTCATCATCAGACCCTGGATACCATCTGGAGACAACTTTGTCTCGATTAGATTTGATTCGATTGATTTTTTGATTCGATTTGTGTCGATTGTTGGTTTTGTGTTGAATTATGTCGTTTCATTAGAGAGTTCCTATGGCCACCTTCATGTCTTCATCATAATATTGCATTGTCACGCGATATACATATGCGTGCAAAATTTCAGCTCAATCGGTTGAAGATATCTCTCGATATCTGCGATATCTTCTTTAAAATTGATTTGCAAAATTCCTCCCGAACAAACATACATTCATTGCAAGTTAAATAAAACCTTGTAAAAAGGCTTACAACTAAGAACAATATGGATCCTGTTAGGGCACATCAAAATACATGCAGGGCACTGACTGTACTATTTAACTGCAAAAGGGTATTACACCTATTTTTGAAAAGTGTCTCAATTAAATTCTATAGTGGTAATGAACCACTGAAAAATTCACAAAAAAAATTATTCAATCGTTGAGTGCCCTAAAAATACATTTAAATTTCGCATTTTCAAATTCCGCGCGTAATTTGACGAAAACGAGGGACGCAGTGGACGCCATATTGGTCTGTGGTCATGACGTCAGTTGGTTGTGTAAACAAATGCAGTGATACTTGAAGTTGACAGTTGACACTTCTATGTTTACATAGCCGTATGACGTAATAACATGGCGACTACTATAATGGTGATATGAAACAGATTAAAAAAGCTGAAACTTTTGAATTGAATTTTAAAATTTAGTTTACTTAATTTAGTTTTGAGAACTAACGTTTTCCGACTGCTTTTTGCCTAAGCTATCTCAATAATATATTTTTAGATTTTTTCTCATAAAGAGTAAAATACCCTATTTAACTTCGTTCGTTGTTAACAGACGTTAGAACAAGTGATGATGGAGACTCGGGAGCCTTTGGAGTGGCATTTCAAACAAATGGACCATGCTGTGGGATTGAGGTAGGTTTCTGATCTTAGTTTTATAATGACATTGGTGTCGATTCTGTTGTGCACAATCTAAACTTAATTTAAGCTATTGCTATCCTTTACAGTGCAGCAAAAGGACGGCTATAGCTATGAACTAAGTTAGAGATGTCAAACTAGTTTATGCCTTGCGCTGCACCGTGTCTTTAGTCGACATGTTTTTACGTGCACCCTTCATTTGTATGGAAATATTAGTTCCCAACTAAATTTAACAGCTCTAAATGACGTCCGTCTCTTTCACGTTTTATTAGAGAGAAAAAGATAGCAGTAGCCTACATTAAGTTTTGTTTGTGTTATCGATCTTCTTATTCGTCATTGTGATTTGTGGTTTTTATTTAAAACTTTTTTAAAAGCGTCAAAGGTGTTACAGCCATGTTCATGCCATATCTTATTCATGGTGGCGGTTTGGAATATAAAATTTTTGATTTCCGAAACACGTAACAAAACCTCTGGGGGCCTAAAATGACCGTTTTTTGCGGAATCATGATAGGATAATAATTTGACTTACGTTACAATTCGTGAAATGGTCATATAGTGATAATTCATAATATAATTCGTCTATGACCATTTTAAGAAATTGAAAATGATTAAAATTAGGGTTCTTTGGTAGCAGTGGTCGCTTCTTAACGGCAACGACGATACTGCGTCTATGACCATTTTAAGAAATTTAATGTGCTTAAGACTAGGAAATTCAACCTTAAACATGTGCCTAAGGTTGAATTTCATTTGGTAGCAGTGGTCGCTTTTTAACAGCAACGACGATACTGCGTCTATGACCATTTTAAGAAAAATGAATGTGCTTAAAACTAGGAAATTCAACCTTAAACATGTGCTTTAAGGTTAAATTTCCTTTGGCAGCAGTCGTCGCTTCTTAACGGCAACGACGATGCTTTTAAGTGGGGGCAACGCTGTCCAAACTACGACTTGAAACAGTAATGTTTTTACCCGACTCCACCAGAAGGATATTTAGGTTCCCAAAAGGGTTCTGTTGCTAAACCGCCCGCGCCCGCGCCCGCGCCCGCGCCCGCGTGTCTGTTCGTCAGTGTTGCCTGCTTAGAGTATATATTACAGTAGTAATACTCTAAGGTTGCCTGTGAAAGTCAACACAAAGTAGTGGTTACGTGGAGTGAAGATGTAATTTTATTTTCTCTATTTATTCTACCCATATTTGTATTATTTTTTCGTTTACACTTTATGTATTTATTATTTATCCGTGTCTGACCGTGGCATCACTCTGGGCCCTATCAGAATACCAGCGCTGTGACGTTTTTTTTTTAAATGTTACAGCATCATGCTGAGATAGGGGCCTTTTGGCCTCGTACAGGACCAATTTAATTTCATGTTTTTTTTTTATTTTTCTCTTTGTTTATTTTTTTATTTTTACTATTTGTAAGTAATGTTAATTTAACCATTTTTATTTGTGTTTTGTCCTGTGCGGGCTAATAAATGCTTTTTCTTTCTTTCTTTCTAAAAAAGTGTGAGAACCGCTGGTCTAGATTATTTAATGGTTCCCGACTGTTGCAGTCAATATGTCCTGTCTCCTGAACTTGTATTCTTTTCAGTTTTCATTTATTTATGTACACACAAAATAGATTTATTTAAAGTTTTCATTTATTTATGTACACACAAAATAGATTTATTTAAAGTTACTGGTAATTTTTTACGCAGTGGTTTTTTTTTTTTAATAAACTTCCTCGAGAACTGGTTCTTATCGCACTACTCAATATGCAATGTATTACACCCGCGTACGATTTTATCACCACGTGTGCGGATTTAAAAAAAATCACAGATAATACTTAGACGAAGTTCAAATCGGTTTAATGTATACACATTAAACCGATTTGAACTTCGTCTGAGTATTATCTCTAACTCGTACTCGTACTTCGTCTAAGTATTACTTAGACGAAGTTCAAATCGGTTTAATGTATACACATTAAACCGATTTGAACTTCGTCTAAGTATTATCTGTGAAAATTTCCGCACTATAGAGTGGGCGGTGAATGTATTTTGTTTGTATCGGCAAAGTGATATGCGTCTTTACGGCGTAAATATTTTTTGAATATTTAAATTGTATTTATAAACAGAATTTCATAGATAAACATGATTATTTAAAACAAATTAACATTTATTTGTGTTTAAATTCAAAAATATTAAAAAGAAAATATATTTATTATGCTGTTTAGCGGCTTCATACCTTTGCTTTTCCTTCAACCTGGCGAAAGGAAAGCACAAATAAAAAAAATTAAAAATCGTAGTTTCCTAATTCATAACAAAAAAAGAAATACTGTCTATTATTTTATTTCTTCGAAAGTGTAATGAAACACGGCGTTTGATATACGTCATCTGTTATTGCATTTGAGACGGAATTTACAACCGAGCCGCATTTGAGGTTGTTATGGAGCTGAGAAAAGTTTCCCCATTAATATCAAAATGTATTATTATTCTCTTTTTTCTACAGCTTCCGCTCAAACTTTCACTTCGCCCTGGTAGGGCACCTGATCAAAGGCTACCGCCACCCTGCGGCGGCCACAGTGTCTCGCACCTGTCGCGTGCTCATCAAGCTGCTGTCTCTCGCAGCCAGCGCGGCCACGCACCGCGATAAGTTCCACGTCACGCCCGACACCGTGGCCTATCTTACTGGTGAGTACCATCAAGCTGCTGTCTCTCGCAGCCAGCGCGGCCACGCACCGCGATAAGTTCCACGTCACGCCCGACACCGTGGCCTATCTTACTGGTGAGTACCATCAAGCTGCTGTCTCTCGCAGCCAGCGCGGCCACGCACCGCGATAAGTTCCACGTCACGCCCGACACCGTGGCCTATCTTACTGGTGAGTACCATCAAGCTGCTGTCTCTCGCAGCCAGCGCGGCCACGCACCGCGATAAGTTCCACGTCACGCCCGACACCGTGGCCTATCTTACTGGTGAGTACCATCAAGCTGCTGTCTCTCGCAGCCAGCGCGGCCACGCACCGCGATAAGTTCCACGTCACGCCCGACACCGTGGCCTATCTTACTGGTGAGTACCATCAAGCTGCTGTCTCTCGCAGCCAGCGCGGCCACGCACCGCGATAAGTTCCACGTCACGCCCGACACCGTGGCCTATCTTACTGGTGAGTACCATCAAGCTGCTGTCTCTCGCAGCCAGCGCGGCCACGCACCGCGATAAGTTCCACGTCACGCCCGACACCGTGGCCTATCTTACTGGTGAGTACCATCAAGCTGCTGTCTCTCGCAGCCAGCGCGGCCACGCACCGCGATAAGTTCCACGTCACGCCCGACACCGTGGCCTATCTTACTGGTGAGTACCATCAAGCTGCTGTCTCTCGCAGCCAGCGCGGCCACGCACCGCGATAAGTTCCACGTCACGCCCGACACCGTGGCCTATCTTACTGGTGAGTACCATCAAGCTGCTGTCTCTCGCAGCCAGCGCGGCCACGCACCGCGATAAGTTCCACGTCACGCCCGACACCGTGGCCTATCTTACTGGTGAGTACCATCAAGCTGCTGTCTCTCGCAGCCAGCGCGGCCACGCACCGCGATAAGTTCCACGTCACGCCCGACACCGTGGCCTATCTTACTGGTGAGTACCATCAAGCTGCTGTCTCTCGCAGCCAGCGCGGCCACGCACCGCGATAAGTTCCACGTCACGCCCGACACCGTGGCCTATCTTACTGGTGAGTACCATCAAGCTGCTGTCTCTCGCAGCCAGCGCGGCCACGCACCGCGATAAGTTCCACGTCACGCCCGACACCGTGGCCTATCTTACTGGTGAGTACCATCAAGCTGCTGTCTCTCGCAGCCAGCGCGGCCACGCACCGCGATAAGTTCCACGTCACGCCCGACACCGTGGCCTATCTTACTGGTGAGTACCATCAAGCTGCTGTCTCTCGCAGCCAGCGCGGCCACGCACCGCGATAAGTTCCACGTCACGCCCGACACCGTGGCCTATCTTACTGGTGAGTACCATCAAGCTGCTGTCTCTCGCAGCCAGCGCGGCCACGCACCGCGATAAGTTCCACGTCACGCCCGACACCGTGGCCTATCTTACTGGTGAGTACCATCAAGCTGCTGTCTCTCGCAGCCAGCGCGGCCACGCACCGCGATAAGTTCCACGTCACGCCCGACACCGTGGCCTATCTTACTGGTGAGTACCATCAAGCTGCTGTCTCTCGCAGCCAGCGCGGCCACGCACCGCGATAAGTTCCACGTCACGCCCGACACCGTGGCCTATCTTACTGGTGAGTACCATCAAGCTGCTGTCTCTCGCAGCCAGCGCGGCCACGCACCGCGATAAGTTCCACGTCACGCCCGACACCGTGGCCTATCTTACTGGTGAGTACCATCAAGCTGCTGTCTCTCGCAGCCAGCGCGGCCACGCACCGCGATAAGTTCCACGTCACGCCCGACACCGTGGCCTATCTTACTGGTGAGTACCATCAAGCTGCTGTCTCTCGCAGCCAGCGCGGCCACGCACCGCGATAAGTTCCACGTCACGCCCGACACCGTGGCCTATCTTACTGGTGAGTACCATCAAGCTGCTGTCTCTCGCAGCCAGCGCGGCCACGCACCGCGATAAGTTCCACGTCATGCCCGACACCGTGGCCTATCTTACTGGTGAGTACCATCAAGCTGCTGTCTCTCGCAGCCAGCGCGGCCACGCACCGCGATAAGTTCCACGTCACGCCCGACACCGTGGCCTATCTTACTGGTGAGTACCATCAAGCTGCTGTCTCTCGCAGCCAGCGCGGCCACGCACCGCGATAAGTTCCACGTCACGCCCGACACCGTGGCCTATCTTACTGGTGAGTACCATCAAGCTGCTGTCTCTCGCAGCCAGCGCGGCCACGCACCGCGATAAGTTCCACGTCATGCCCGACACCGTGGCCTATCTTACTGGTGAGTACCATCAAGCTGCTGTCTCTCGCAGCCAGCGCGGCCACGCACCGCGATAAGTTCCACGTCATGCCCGACACCGTGGCCTATCTTACTGGTGAGTACCATCAAGCTGCTGTCTCTCGCAGCCAGCGCGGCCACGCACCGCGATAAGTTCCACGTCACGCCCGACACCGTGGCCTATCTTACTGGTGAGTACCATCAAGCTGCTGTCTCTCGCAGCCAGCGCGGCCACGCACCGCGATAAGTTCCACGTCATGCCCGACACCGTGGCCTATCTTACTGGTGAGTACCATCAAGCTGCTGTCTCTCGCAGCCAGCGCGGCCACGCACCGCGATAAGTTCCACGTCACGCCCGACACCGTGGCCTATCTTACTGGTGAGTACCATCAAGCTGCTGTCTCTCGCAGCCAGCGCGGCCACGCACCGCGATAAGTTCCACGTCACGCCCGACACCGTGGCCTATCTTACTGGTGAGTACCATCAAGCTGCTGTCTCTCGCAGCCAGCGCGGCCACGCACCGCGATAAGTTCCACGTCATGCCCGACACCGTGGCCTATCTTACTGGTGAGTACCATCAAGCTGCTGTCTCTCGCAGCCAGCGCGGCCACGCACCGCGATAAGTTCCACGTCATGCCCGACACCGTGGCCTATCTTACTGGTGAGTACCATCAAGCTGCTGTCTCTCGCAGCCAGCGCGGCCACGCACCGCGATAAGTTCCACGTCACGCCCGACACCGTGGCCTATCTTACTGGTGAGTACCATCAAGCTGCTGTCTCTCGCAGCCAGCGCGGCCACGCACCGCGATAAGTTCCACGTCACGCCCGACACCGTGGCTTATCTTACTGGTGAGTACCATCAAGCATCATTTTTCCCAGCAAAAAGTTTTGTGTAGAGTTACTCAGTTTGATGTACAAATTGCTTGGTTGACGGCTTCGTGATGAGTCTGTTTACATCCTGTATGTATCAAAATAATACCTCATCCCATCATTGTAGAGCTCCAGAAGTCCTGAAGACACACACACACATAACACCAACAATACTTTTAATTTGTCTTGTAATTGTTTAATTTCTTCCACAGCACTAGTCTGCGTAAGCGAAGAAGTCCGTTCTCGCTGTCACGTGAAGCACTCACTACCAAAATGGTTGCCTGACAACTGTGACCACTACTGTCCCACTGCTGAACATCATCAAGTATGTAAAATATTACATTAGTAAATGGGGGAAAATATAATGACCACCAAAAATAACTTTGTGACCACTAACATAAAACACCTAAAATATCAATTGATCACCAAATTTTAATGAGGTGGTTGATGACGAACTAGTTTTGCCTAGGTCGACTTGGGGCACCCCGACACGGATAGATTAGGTTAGAAGGGTACGGCGGGGTCGAATGAGCGAGCGAATAGACCCCGCCATACCCTTCGTGGTTATTTTTTTTATAAACCAGAAGTAGTCCCGACCGGGTCTCCCTCGACTCGGATGCAGGAGCATAACAGTTCAATTTCTGGTGGTCATTAACTAAAAAAAATAATTTTTGGTTCTAATTTCACGATAAAATGGGTATTAATTTTTGTGATCATTTACTAATTTTGGCAATCAAAAGTGATTTTTTGCCGTTATATTTTGCTAAATCTGGCTGTTCGTTAATTGTATGCCTTAGTAAATTAGCGACCCGCTCCTGAAAAACTTCTCTAGTTGATTGTGAAGACCAAATCTAAAGGAGATGGACAAAAGCTCCACCAAGTGTTCAAAAATAAAAGAATTACAAATAATTATAACAAAAAACGTTAAGAATTTTGGAAAATGGTTAACGTACTTTACCAGATTTTGAAAAGAACTCATAATTAAAAGTATTTTAAAATTGCTAAGTAATATGCACCTTTTTGTTTTCGTTAAAGAAGATTATTACTATTTAATGACATAGATTTTGTATCTGTACATTCTGGGGAACAGACTTATACAATTTTTGGCCATCTCCTTTGTAGTGAATTTAACAAAAAAAAACAAATGTTGTATTGGAACAAATATTTGTATGTTTGTTTGTTTGTAGTTGTTCTGGCTGTTTGTGTCATCATCATCATCAGCCTATTACTGTTCCCACTGCTGGGACACAGGCCTCCTCTCTAAGAGAGGGAATGGGCTATAATCCACCATGCGGGCCCAGTGCGGTTTGGTAGATGTCACATGTCTTAGAATTTTTGGTTCTAGGACATGCCGGTTTCCTCACGATGTTTTCCTTCACCATTTTGAGAGCAGTGGTGATGAAATAAATTACACATAGTAATGCGCCTGAATGGGTTCGAACCCACGACTTACTGTTTGTAAGTCGGGGCCGCCACCACTGGGCCACCGCTGCTCTGTCTCTCTCTGTTTCTATATGTGAGTTTAAATGTTTATAAACGCACCCTACGATACAGGAGAAATTCCTAGGGTCCGACTTAACTTATTATACACTAAACTTTACATCATTGCCTACCTCTTTGAACAATGTAAGCGTGATATTATTTATTTATTTTATTTCAGTCATCGATCCTGATCCAACCGTCAACATCTCACAGTTCGTGCCACAGTCGGCGACAGAAATCCTGGGACGTTCTCGATCAAGTGGCTATATCTTCTGCTCATGGCGGTAAGTTAAAATGATCAAAATTATGGCAATCTTTAAAATGATGAAGGGGGTTTATCATTACTGTAGATATCTGTCAATTCTGGACGGTATATAACAACATTTCTTTCTTAGGAAACCTAAGTTTAGGTAAGATACTAATCGTTTTTGAGTAAAAAACAACCATCTGAAAAGATTTCAGATAGTTGACCACGTTGTTTTTAGAGAGTGCAAATCACACCCTCTATTTCGTTTTCCTAAAGGAAAGAATTCATGAGGATTTCTAAACAAAAACAAAGCGCCTAATCAGAGGCTTGAAGTAAATGGGAACCTAGAATATTTTTACCATCGCCGCTCGAAAAAGGGCATCTTATTTATACAGTGAATAAAACTCTTTTACTTACTGTCGATAACAGTTAATAAAACGCTCTTTTACTCGCTGAGTGAATAAATACATTTGGAATTTGGAACAATAAAACGTTCCGACAACAATAGAACACTGAATTTCGAAAATTACTTTGAGAGATTGCAAAGGCTTTTACGTACTTTCCGACGCACGGAGGAAACTCGGTATGTAATGAATTAGTGGTCACCCATCCACAGACCGACCTCGGTAAGCGTGGCTTAACCTTGAAGATCGACCCGATTGGCTGTTATTATTAATCCACGAGAAAAATAAATACTAAACTTCTATTTATTTTCTCGCAGTCAATGCTAGAAAGTAGAGTATACAACTCGTGAAAAAAAAATCATCTCGGTTCTTACATCCCTCGCTCCGCTCAGGATTCTAGAGTAGAATCCTGAGCAGAGCAAGGGATTCAACGTAGTCCTTCGAATTAAATACCCTTTTTTTCACTTGTTGTATAATCTACTATTAAGCTCAGTTCTATACTGTAATAATTTTGACAGGTAAATCACCAACATTACAATCAAGCAGCGGAGGGCACAGTCCCCATCTAGTCACCATACCGCATCAGGTAATATCATTATTATATTATTGTGGTTTCTACTTATTATTTTATTACTATATAGGGTGACTGGTAATTAGTGTACGATACTTAAACACGTGATTGTAGTCATGATAACAATTTAATTTTTTCTATGGGACCGCACCTGAAATCGCGAAAAAAAATCTGCTGTTCAGTATAATTTGACTAGTTAGGCGAGTCCATTTATTACCAGTCACCCTATAGAAGAGTTTATTGCACCACTGTCCACCAAACAAGCGTTTGAAAAGTTGTAAATCGGCTGTCAAAGAAAATCAGAATCTAGATAAATATGAAAATCTTGGATGTATATTTTTATAAGTCTTGTATGGCCTGATATTTATTTATTAATGTTAAACGACTTATAGCTAAACAAAACAAAATGTATTAAATTACAACTAACTAATTCATACTATTTCAAATAGAATGAGAGAACAGAAGATCTTTCACTACAAATTAACAATCTAAAAGAAATGAAAATTCGGGAAAAAATACGAGCGATCTAAAGGATATCAGTCATTTCGAACCCAAAAACAAGTAAAGGGCTATGTGTGTTGTAACGTTACAAAAAAATAGTAAAATATAGTATATTTCATTACAAGTGCGGAAAGGCTGTCATTGCAAAGAGTTCCGACAAATGTCTACCCGAGCCGAGGTGCAGCCGAAGGCGAGGGTTGACAGTCGGAACAAGTTGCAATGACGGTTCCGCAGGTGTACTGAACGACTATTTTTAATACAGTTGCGAAAAAATGAAGCAATTTAATAAAACTATTTGCTTTTTTCTCTTCTCTCCACGCAATAAATTCGTCGTATGTAGATATGTAACGACTTTTTGACTTTTCCGGTAAAATGTTCTCCGAAGCATTTTGTGGAATTATACTGAGTTCCGGTGGTGTTAATTCAAAAAAAATAGGGTCGAAATTACTCATTTTGTGCAACAAACATACAAACTCGCAAAGAAAATTTCTGGAAAATGACGCCAACCGTAGAATATAAGCAGAGTTTTTTTTTCTTCACCCATTTTGGTAGGCAAAGGAAACATCAATCCATACAGCTTAGTCATCAGTAGATTTTTTTTATTGATATGTAATGAAAATGAAATTTAATGAGATGAAATGAAATGAAACCTAACCTAACTCATTCAATTAAATCTAATATTGAAATAAATTATAGCTTCTTTTTAGAAATATACGAATCACAAAAACTCTTTAGTAAAAACTTCATGGTTGGTTTTTTAATAGACATTATTTTGACAGTTGGGAAAGAGAACGCACGAGTTCGGGAAAGGTAAAAAAAAAGCACTAGTATGTAATAGCCCACATCCCGAACGCTATACGTCCCTGCAATACACCACTTTTTGAGCAACTGTATTAAAAATTATATTTAGGGTGTTATTTATTCCTCATAAGAAAATTCATTTTTTTTTTCTGGCTCCGACTATAATTTTGGGGTACAATTTGTTCTAAACGTGAATGAGGTTAAAAGGATAGTGTGAGTGTATTCGCTTTCTTAACACGGGTTCATAATACTTAAACAATGGGGAAGGCTGGTCAAAGCTGATTGTAGATGGCGTGTCCATAGCTTAGTCCCAATCTGACCAATGAGGACTAGCTATTTTGAAATTTAAAATGACATTGACAGATTTTCAACCAATGACGACGCTTGGTACAAGCTATGCTAGCGCCATTAGTTCCACAGTTGCCACCCCCATTATTCCAGAGTGGGTATTTAAGTTGAATGCTCCATTGTAGCCCGCGAAATTCAAATTTTCTTACGTTTTTTGCAATTTGCAGGCCAGTGCTAGGTTATATGTTGATTAAAATATTATTCGCGGTTGTAAGACGTATGTAGTTACAGAATTATATTCATCAAAATCATCAATACAACATCACAAAATTCATAAAGGTGGAAAAATGACTTTTTCAAGGCCAAAATCATTCCTGCACCTTTATGAACTTGGAGGGTTGTATTGATGATTTTGATTATTATAATTCTGTAACTACATACGTCTTACAGTCGCGAACAATATTTTAATTAACGTACAATCTAGCACTGGCCTGCAAATTGCAAAAAACGTAAGAAAATTTGAATTTCGCGGGCTACCCTTTAGCATCAGCCTTGATATACCCCAAAAACTTGAGCTTCTGCATTAAAAGGTAGTTCTTCTTTATCGTGTTCTAACTAAGTTTTTAAGCCGCCCATGGGCCTCTGACTTGGCTTTACATGCCGTCGAGAAATATCTCTCAGGCATGCTGGTGATAAAAAGGTGGTGCAATAGATTCAATAGGATACTGTATGTCGGTGTTTAGACAAGGAATGGCAGATACAGGATTTATTTATAATTTTATACTTATACATCTGGTTTGGGAAAGTATAAAATGAAAAAGGCGTTTGAAACGCCTGAAAAAAGAGCTAAAGTAAATTTTTGTTAGTTTTAAGGCAGGTATATTTTAACATCGCCGTTGGTTAAATTATAATTATGAGAACAACGAAAATGGCAACGAAACAACGTTATTTTTAACGTTTAACGTCTAAACGTTATATAGTTCGTTGGTTGAGAAAAGTTTTCTCTGAACAACTACGAGAAAATATTAAACTGAGCCCATGGTTAATGTTTGTATCACGATGACCCTTCCACTGTGTATATGGATCAACAATTTGTCGACCTTCAAAGTGAAAATCAAGGATCATACAAATTATAGTATTCCTCTTCAGTAAAAATAATAGTGAAAAAGCACTCAACTTAAGAAAAACCTTTACAACCTGCTCTTATCTCCACACATACCCAAAGAGCACACTTTTCAAAGATAGTCTTTCCCAAACAGATGTCCGATTGGCTTATTAGCATTTCATTTCAGAGTATGATAAGCTTTTGTGTTAAGTGACATTCTACTATCATGACAGAACGAAAATTGTCATGTGTTGTGGTGAAAATATTTTGGAAGAGATATCTTGAAGCTTCAGAAAAAAACTTAGAAAAGAACTACTTAGACACTTGAAAAAGATCTTCAGCTAAACGGTTATAACTTTAATAAAGATAAGATCCATGGAAACAAATAAAGAAAGAATGAATATTGAAGTAGTATCGTCTTTTCGCTCCGTTTTTTTTTCTGTAATTAGTTGAACTTTCTTGTACGAAAAATACTTACAAAAAAAATATATATTCCAACATGCTTTCGGGACGTTTTTTGACTTGTCTGAGATATTGTGAAGATCAATCAAGAATCATTAATCAATGCAAATGTGTAATGTAAGGCTTTCAAGACATTTTCACAAGTATTTTCATCAAATTGCTCTAGTAAAGAATGACCATCTGACCAATTTAAACGATCAATTTAAAAATAAGCAGATTTGACGGTAAATTAAATGATCTTAGACTTTCGAGAAACGAGATAACAGTACGTGTTAGGGTACTTACTTACCCTAGGTAGCAACGTTTGCCCTATACGTTTTGTTGGGGTACCCACGGAGGTAAACCGATAAGATTTTTTTTTGAAAATCTAGCCCCAACTTGCAGTTTCACTCGCATCAATATTCCTTTAGAAACCATGTAGTTTTTGGCATGAAAACTAAACTTGTGTAACACGGGAATATCGCAGTTTTCTTTCAGTGAAAAAGATTTTGTTTATCAGATTAATATTTCCAGAGATTACCCTAAACATAGAACAAACTTCTCCTAAAACATATATCTGTAGAACATTTGCCCAATAAATACGCCACATGTCTATTTGGTATTTACTACTATACTTGGTAACGAATATTCCTGAAGAATGGTACACTCCATTGATCATTCAGTACTAGAGCGGCAACACAAACAAAAATCAATCGTTACGTTGATTCATGCAGTCATTGAATAGTAACGTAATTATTTATTATACTTATGTTTTGTTCTACTTCCTTTTCTTGTGGCGGATTGAAGAGTTTTACTTACATAGAGTTTACCCTACTAGTAAAGTTTAAAAAATTCACATCACAAAATATATACATTGTATCTAAAAAAATATGGATAACCAGATCTCTAAAAGAACAGCACAAAATAAATAAGGCAGCCCATTACATCATAAATGTAAAAAATAAAACTTTATATCAAAGATAGAACTAAATCTTTATAGGGTTCCGTACCCAAAAGGTAAAAACGGAACCCTATTACTAAGACTTGGCTGTCTGTCCGTCTGTCTGTCACCAGGCTGTATCTCATGAACCGTGACAGCTAGACAGTTGAAATTCACAGATGATGTATTTCTGTTGCCGCTATAACAACAAATACTAAAAACATAATAAAATTAATATTTAAGGGGGGCTCCCATACAACAAACGTGATTTTTTTGCCCTTTTTTGATAATAATGGTACGGAACCCTTCGTGCGCGAGTCCGACTCGCACTTGGCCGGTTTTTTTTTAATTAACTACCACGGGTTCATCGGCGATTATCGGCTGAAATAAAAAAAATATTTAAAGCCAGACCTATAACTTGCACAAAACTTAAGAAAATTTAAATTTCGAGCTGAACAGGCGCTTTCCTCTTAATACAAAATATCACGGCCGACAGTCTCAACAGAGACAACGACAAAATCGCTAACTTTCGATTGCCAATTTTATTACTAACGAATAAATTCGGTTGCACTATTGATGCTTGCGAGAAACGCATCTTGGATGTAGAAATTTGCGTTGGCCCTGGCAAGCCAAAAGCAATATCAACATACATTAAAAAAAAAACAGACGAATTGATAACCTCCTCTTTTTGGAAGTCGGTTAAAAACGATACAAAAAATAAGTATTTCCGCCCTCTTCAACCCGCCAAACCAAACTAATTCTGTACTTATCTTCCAGTTAGTCCACGTACGTACTCATAAATGTCACTGTTGTCTTTTTACACGCTACTACGGATTTGGTTACATTGTATCGTTCGTATTGTTAACTGATTATGTCCACAACCCGCTCGCTGTATTGCGTTATATCCGTAAACGCTATTTTTGGCAACGTTATTTTTTACTTTAAATATTTTCTCCGTTAACTTGTATATTTTGACCGTAAAAAAAATGAAAACTAATTGACAAACGTTATGTGGAAAATGCAAATTATACATAACGAATATAACGCAAATCGTCACTCTACCCTATCAATTATTTACGCAAACTTTCTTCAAACGACTCGACAACTTTTTAAAAACATCGTTATTAATTCGTTGTTTTATTTAACGCGTTATTATCGATATTGTTATTTCTCACTACGGTTTTGCTTTTGCGTAAATAACTGTGTATCTGTATCAACATGCTTGTGCACTGCTTACCTCAATAGACATCAGCTAGAATGCTTTTCAAGACGCAGAGATCGTTCTCTGTACCTACTTCGAAAGATACCATCGGCCCGCCAAGAGTAACGACGTTTTTTCTAACGTTATTTTGTGATGAATACCTAATAACGGTTTGCAGTAAATACCGGGTTTGTTTTAAACGTCGCACGCGCTATCTAAGTGCGTTTTTTGAAAAAATAATTTCTATATTGATTTAAAAACAAAAAGCGGCCTTAACTATTCCGCATCATTTACTTATTTCATTTTTTGTTCTTTTTTACAAATAGCATTTTAATTTATTGCAAACCGTTATTTTACCCTTTACCCCAAAATACTGTGACCCTTTAAATTATTATAGTGTCCATTAGAGAATCCCAAAATCCCGGTAATTTGAAAGTATTCGAAATTTGAAACCTGCATGGTTTGCCCTTAAAAATTGGCTATAAACTGAACAACCTACTTTTGTTATCAATGGTAATATTATGAGAAGAATTATTACCGACAAATAAGAAAACAACCCCATCCAGAAATCTTAAAATGTAGACACTGTTTTAAACTTTCACGGTTCATAACTATACTTAAAATGTCACTTACGTGATTATTGATTATTTTAGAGCTCTCGATATTACCCCGATATTCCCGATATTTATTATTATTACTATTATTTGTTAACCCGCAATCATGGCGCTTGCAACAGCGTTATAATATCGGGAGCTCAAAAATAATCAATAATCACGGAAGATATCCCGTAAGTGACATTTTAAGTAAACTTAAAATGTAGTTTTTCTAACTGGTTAAAAAACAGTGCAAATGTTTTTATATTTAAATTCAAACTAATATAAGTTTTTCTTCTCACAATTTTACCATTGATGAAGACATCTCAAAACATTTAAACAATAAACAGCAAAATTATGATAACTCAACTAAAACAATTCTACTGACTTGAATACCTTTCTCTTTTTCTTCGGGTATCAAAAGAAGTATTCGAAGTCACTCGTCGCTACACGATATGATTCACTGTAGTATGAGTAAAATATAAAACACAAATCACGTGCACAAAAATATAATGAAGCTACACTTACTAATCTTTTGCTTCAGGCTTGGACGAAATATCTTATTTTCAGTATTGAACACGTTCTCATTTCATTTCTAAACTAGTTCATTTTACAGTATCGTAAAACAGTATGTAAACCGCCAACGGAGTGTCCGTTGGCGGTTTACATTAATTATACTTCAGTATAATATGACGACCCGAATGACGCATCGTTGGTGAGGCTGCCTTACGTTCTTTGGGTCCCGGGTTCGAATCCCGGTTGGAGCAAATGTTTGTGTGATGAGCATGGACATTTGTTTCCGAGTCATAGATATTTATATGAAGAATAAGTATGTATTTACAAACAAAAAGTTTCTATGTAGTATATCAACTATATGGTGTCCACAACACAAGCCTCGTTGTTTAGTGTGGCACTAGATGGCGCTGTGTGTTAATGTCCAGCGATATTATTTTTTATTTATTCATATCTGTCCAAAACCGATGTCCGGCCCCGAAACCGCAATTAGTCCGTACTAGTTTAACCGATCCTTTAAAATTCGGTTCGGACAGCGGACTGCGGACAGAAAAAAAAACTGAAATATCTGTCAAACTCCGACAGAACGAGTTAGACAAGTTTGTTTTTTTTTTTTTTTTTTATATTCTGAAGTCATATAAATATGTACCTAATATGTTCAATACTGAAAAATTGACTTCGTTTGGGTACTGTAACAAAAGGATTTATCACTTGAGCACAGCTAGAGAAATCGATTTCTCAGCTCTACTTTACCGTACACTTCGCCACAATAGCCACGAGACATGAAGTCTAACACACAACGCGCTTCTAGATTTAGTTGATTTAAAAATAACTATGAAGATACAAAACAGTTAAAAATTTATAGATTTTTAAACGATATACCTATACAGTATACCATAGTTGCTTCCGGATATTACCCCGATGTCCGTTTTTTATTATGTTTTTCACCCCACGTCCAAGTGTGTGTCGTATTGTGTGGTCTCGAAGTTTCAACGTGTCTCCGTTACTTTATTTCCTTTTCCATTTTCTTGGTCTTGTCTTTGTCATAAAGGCTGATTTACATTGATTCTAGCGCGGATTGGCATTGACACTGGATCAGGCCGTTTCCGTGTCCAGTAGACAGTCTTATTTTGTTGAGGTACATTACGCGGCGACTACTGGCCATTGTGTTTACACAGATCCAGTTCCACTGGCACGTGGTGCGCGGCGTACGGGGTGAGGACACTGGATTGAAAAATAGCAACGTAGTCTATTCCGATCCAGCGCTGGATACTGGACGCTGTACTGGATTGTAACATGTTTACATTAATCCAGTGCCGATCCAGCGCTGGAATCCAGTGAAGCTGGATCCAGGTACTGGATCAATGTAAATCAGCCTTAAGTTCTATATTTTTTTCTAGTGGAAATAATTTTACAGAGCTTTAGTTGTCTCCGATGCCCAATATCCTCTTAAAACGGTTAATGTACCGTCATATCCACGAACAAAGCGAACTCGCAAGTTCGACGGACGCGAACAAAAAAAAAAAAAAAAAAAAAAAAAAAAAAAAAAAAAAAAAAAAACGCTTTATTTGCTAAATCAAATCAAAATAACAACCTTGCACAGTTCAAAAAGTTACAAATAAGCAGTAGAGGTAGTTACAATTTTTGTTTGTTATGTGTCGGTATACTTATTTTGGTTGTTAACACAAGACTGATTCACTCTGCTCCCCGTACTAGTTTAAACTGTATTACGCAACAAAACGCTAAGCTTCCACATTTATTGAGCGAACCGTCAGTCTGTGGAATTCACTGCTGGCTTTCCCTGATCATTATATTTTGGATCTATTCATAGTTCCAGTGAATCAGTTTCTTCTAGGCAAGCGTAGGTACTCCATCCTAGGCCGTATCATCGCTTCACATCAGACGAGTTGCGGCTTAACGCAAGCCTATTCAGATCGTTTGACCATGCCAGATTTTGCTAGACTTGACGCTAAACAAAACAGCTTTGAAGACAGTTTCCCATAAAACTTTTCTGTAACTTCAACTTTGTGCTATTGCGGGTGATATAATAGTAACTTCTTGAAAACCAAGGCATTTTCGGCATGAAGACATGACCTCCGACTTTTGCAAGGATCCCCAATCTTGGAAAGGGATAGCCTATAATGTTCCCTCTGGTACTTAGGCCTCTTCTCTGTAAGAGGAGGTGAGCAATCGCACTTTCCCATGCTCCTACCCTTTTCTGTCACTCAGAACCTTTATTTGCTAGAGCGAGACAGAGCGTGCTGCCGATCGCACCTTCTATGCTGCCACGTGCGGTAGCATTCCCGTTTTGTTTCTTGCTCTAGCAAATGACGATTCTGAGCGACAAACAAGGATGATGGAAGGACGAAGAAGTGCGATTCCGTCCAACCAGACCCTAATCCACCACGCAACCGTCAAAAGTCCGTAAAAACTATCTAAAAAAGATCCATAAATCCGCCAATTTGGAGCAATTTTTTTATATTTCCAAATAGTTTCGCCGCAAAACTTCAAGACCACACCCCTCTTTGTCCCTGTAAATGTCCCTCTTCTATTACACACATGTACTAACATCTTCACGCTGACGTACAGGACAGTGAAGGCAGAGCTCATAGCATGCAGCATGGAGCTACCGGCGAGTCGGCGAGGGAACAGGGGGAAGCTGATAGTGGGTTTGATGTGAGTAATAACTGCAATTAATTTTGACATGTCTTAATTTCTCGCTTAAGGGCCTATACTACCTCAAATGGCTTAGCATGATCCTCCGTTACGCCTAAAATACTGCAGCATTAATTTTGAAATAAATATTTATTTATTTATTTAAACTTCATGTACAAGAGTGGTACATAGGCGGACTTAATGCCACAATAAAAAAAAAGCAAATCAGTGCAATATAAAGCAAAGCAAGCAATATAATGCAAAGTTGAGGATTAATGCTAAGTCTTATGTGTGACGAAAACACGATTTCATAAACTTTTCTCGATAGAAAAAAAAATCTAAAGTTACCTCCAAATCGAACAATAAACCGTTGTTATCAAAAAGTACTTCAAATTAGACCATGAAACTTTGTATAGGTACTAACTGAACTAACTTTAAAGCAAGTCTTATGTGTTTTATTTTTTCCAAAATAAGAAAATTTAATTTTATAAAGAATAAAAACCACTCATTTCGCACTATTCGGCCTGCATTGACTGACATAACAACCACTTTGTAGTGCAAGCTGATTAGAACGTTATTCTAACAGTATTTCAAACGAAGTTTGAACCACCACAAATAGAGTTGCTAATTTTAGGGTTAGACAGGGCCTTAGCCGTATGGAAATGCGTACAAAAACTACGAAAATCTAGCTTGTTAGGTATGAACTACCAGAGACTGTTCATGATTTAGGTAAGAATAATGGGCTCTGACAAATTAGGCATTAGATATCTATCTAATGAAACGAAAGGACAATAAATGCAATCAATTTTATAATTTCTTCTTATCAGATGGTTGACGACGACGGTCGTGGTTCGCCAGGCAGCATGGATGATACCGAGAGGCCTTCATCCACAAAATCAGGAGACAGCGACTATCCGGAGACTTCTACTAAGGTATGGATGGACGAATCATTCCAGTACTCGTGATCTTTCTTGGTTTCGATGCATTGTCTTTTGTTATACCTCGACATGGCTGTCACAGAGTAAAGTCATATGAAAAAGAAATACGGCTGTTCTTTTAAGTAATAAAGTAGTTTCGCTCATCCGGTTTTTCGGCGATACCGTCTTTTTAACAATAAATTAACCCACCATGTATTTCTTATTATTTTAATAGCAAGCGTCAACCGACAAAGACACGAGCAGCCCTGAGAGCAACAGTCTGCTCGACCCGTCAGTGCTTTCTGACTTCACCACGCAAGCACTCGTACTCACCGTACTTGCTACGCTCGTCAAGTACACTACAGGTGAGTGTTACAGCGAGAAACAACAGACACACGAACAGCCCTGAGAGCAACAGTCTGCTCGATCCATCAGTGCTCTCAGACTCCAGCACGCAAGCATTATGCTTAGAGTGCTTGTTAAGTACACCACAGGTGAGTGTTACAGCGAGCATCAACAGACACAAGCAGCCCTGAGAGCAACAGTCCGCTCGACCCGCCAGTGTTTTCCGACTTCACGCAAGCACTCGTGCTCACCGTGCTTGCTGCGCTCGTCAAGTACACTACAGGTGAGTGTTGCAGTGAGCATCAACAGACACTCGAGTAGCCCTGAGAGTGACAGTCTGCTCGATCTGTCAGTGCTCTCCGATTGCACCACGCAAGCACTCGTGCTCACCGTACTTGATACGCTCGTCAAGTACACTACAGGTGAGTGTTACAGCGAGCATCAACAAACACAAGCAGCCCTGAGAGCAACAGTCTGCTCGATCCGTCAGTGCTCTCAGACTTCACCACGTAAGCATCATGCTTAGAGTGCTTGTTAAGCACACTACAGGTGAGTGTTATAGCGAGCATCAACAGACACACGAACAGCCCTTAGAGCAACAGTCTGCTTGATCCGGTAGTGCACAAGCAATTTTCACTAATTATTTACTTAATTCCAACGGAAATAAAGTTCAAAATGGTGTGCAGGACATGATTCCATGTGACGTGTTTGACCTATGTTTTTGTTTCAGATGAGGATGAAATAAGAATACTTTACCAATATTTGGCAGAGGGGTCGGTTGTGTTCCCTAAAGTATTCCCAGTTATGTAAGTATTACTTGTTCATATCTATACTAACTAGCGGACGTCACGCGGTTTCACCCGCGTAGTTCCCGTTCCCGTGGGAGTACGGGGATAAAATATAGTCTATGTTACTCAGGGTGAATGTAGCTTTCTAATGGTAAAAGAATTTTGGAAATCGGCGCAGCAGTTGTTGAGTTTATTCATTACAAATATACGGGTGAAACCGCGTGACGTCCGCTAGTTCTTAATAAGAAGAAAACATGCTCCGCCGATCCCAAATAAATTGGGATAAGGGCAGGACAATAAGAATAAGTATAATTTATTTAAAAATTGTTACAATGATGATTTGTAAACGAGTCATAACTCTCCCAAGATCTTTAGAAATCCAAATGAATTAAATACAAGTCAAATTGTTTGTTGCAAATTGAAATACCGGATGACTTTTGAATCACTTTCCAAAAAAATGGGTATATTAGGTGAACAGAGTATAGCTTATGGTATACCTAGCTTTTTTTCTTTTTTCCACAGCTTAGAAAAAAATTGATCCATCATCAAAAAACGCTACAAATTTCAATTATCTTTTCATATTAGAACAAAGAAAGATAAATTTTGAAAGAAAAAACGAAAAATATCGAATTTCAAATCATACGCAATACGCGTATGATTTGAATTTCGTTTTTTTTTTTAATTTTTGTTTTTCGAAAAAAAAAACTGGGTATGCCATTTGCTTCTACTCCATTCACTACACCACTACTACGTACCTATTTTTTTGGAAAGTAATAAAAAAGTCACCTGTATCATCATCGTTCAAAATCATAAGTTTTCTATGTTGTAAAAGTACCTATGTGTTTTAAAAAAAAATGTATTTCTTCAGCATAAGTACAGTTTAACATCAGATTTAGTGCTTGGAGCCTCCCTTTATGCAAGTAATGCCTGTATTGGGAGACTCCGCTCACATTAGGTTGCGCATAAAGGTTATAACATTTTAGACAGAGCTGTTCTAGATACTCATATTTGGACTGTTACATTTTTACACTATATTGTTTGTACTAGACATCTCTGCCACCTCTTTTGCTGAAAATCGGCGTGATGTTAATATTTTAGATGTTTTAAAATTATTCTACACTAGCTGATGCCCGCGGCTTCGCCCACTTGACCAATTATATACTAAAACCTTCCTCTTGAATCACTATATTAAAAAAACTCGCATCAAAATCAGTTGCGTAGTTTTAAAGATCTAAGCATACATAGGGACAGACAGACGCGGCGGGGGACTTATAATATGTAGTGATATCTAATCAATATCCTTTTCACCAACAGCCACAGTCTATTAGACATGAAGATCAACCATGTGCTCATGCATTGCCACGATCAGCTGATACTGAGCGCTGTGCAGAGTATTATACAGGTAAATACTAAGGTTTTTAAAACATTAAAAAAGGGACGCACTTAAAAAAAATGCAGCTGTATAGGCTTGTCCTTAAAAAATGTAGTTAGTCCGTCAGTTAGATGATCAGAAAATATTTGACACGTATTTTTTCTCTTGTTACGTAAACCAATATTGATGAAGATACGACGCTTTTAAAATTCTCAATACGTCACACCGTGGTATAATTTTTAGTGCTTTGTGACGTCACGAGCCCCCAATCTCGAGTTTTTGATGCGTTTTATCTTTGTCAATATTCATTGATTTACAAAAAATAAAAAATACGTGTCTATTATTTTCCAATACTGTAACCACATGAGTAAGAAAACGGAACAGAGTATAAGCTTCTTAAGAACTTGCAAAATTGTTACCTATTTTGGTAGGGTTGTCACATTATGTGAAGACAAATTAAACAAAACATTTGTGAAATTAATTTAAAGACAGACCGACTAGTAGCGAGAAATACGAACGATGTAAGTATTAATGCTAAAAAACATTTATTTTAATTTACTGAAATGTACTTCTGAACGAATAATTCAAAATGACATTTCGTGGTTTTGACAATTTCTAGATTAGGTAAACGTCATATCTACAACCTGTCATAACCGTCACGATAAACGTCAAACATTTTTTATTTTTATTGTGTGCCTAAAAATACTATAAATAAGGAAAAAATATTACTTTATTATATTCAGGGATAAGTTTCCCTGTTTTTACTAGATACTCATGTGCTGTAACTGACTAACTACATTTTCAATTTATTGATGGTGGAAACTAGCCGATTAAGAACCTTTTAGAAGTTTTTTAAAACGTAGGTATGTTTTTACCGACACATTCTAACACATCTTTTACTAGATAGTGCATGAAGGAATCCAAGCCCTTCACCGTCGAAATTTTTCGTAGATTAATAAAATAAAAATCTGGAAAAATGTATACAACACCTGATTTTTATTTACACTGAGTGACTACAATCTGAGGAACTCGTGGGTAAATAAACCGAAAGTCTTAGCAAGGGGTATCGTGTACCCAGTACTAACTGGGTTGCGGATGTCAGATAGGCAGTCGCTCCATGTAAAATACTGGTATTCAGCTGCATCCGGTTAGACTGGAAGCCGACCACAACATAGTTGGGAAAAGGCTGACAGAAGATGATTTATTGTAATATCTCATTTCTTTTCAGAACATGATAGCCAGTGAGGACGCAAGCCAACAACAGTTGCATTATATGCAGAGTTGTGGCTTTGGCGGTCTGTGGAGATTCGCTGGACCATTCACTAAGGTTAGTCTATACTTTTTTAGACTAGCAAGGGGTGCTACCCATCACAGAAAAGGGTCAAAGGTCAAGGGCTGATGCTTACCGGGGCTGCGGGACTGTTCGAAAGCGATACCGTGGCCCCGGAACACAAAGGGCAATGAAGGAACATGGATGGGTTTTAGTCAATACTCAATACTCAATACATTTATTGCATTCCACAATGTGAACTTAGGTGGTAGGTACATAAAGACATACATTTGTTTTGGAGCATTGTGGGCCCTGTCGGGCATAACAACATAAAAATTAGGAGGAGGGCTATTATAGATATTTGTTAACAATTTTATAACTTATAACTAGTTGTGTACATATAATTTTTACCACTCATATATTGGATTTATACATTAATATTTATTTAAATTATACATATATATTATTATTATCATTGGTAATTATAAATAAATTATTATTGCGTTTTTTTTTTGATATTATTGTTTAGTTATTCAATTTATCATTTAAATATTCATGTACATTATAATAACATTTACAGATTAGAAATTGTTTTAATTTATTTATAAAGATATTAAATTTTTGTTCATTTTTAATTTCATCAGGTAGTTTATTGTATATTTTAACTGACATTACTAAAGTGCTTGTGGAGTGAATTTTTAGCTTAGAACCTGGTTGGTTTAGTCTGTTTTTGTGTCGTAGTGTGTAGCGAGTCTGTATGTTTTCGCGTGTAGTAAAGAGTTTTTGATTATTTCTAACAAATTTGCACATTTCCAAGATATATATGCAAGGTAGGGTTAGAAGTTTATGTTCTTGGAAATGGGGTTTGCAGCTGTCTGTGTTATCTATGTTAACTAGTATTCTAATCAGTCGTTTTTGTAGTATGAATAGTGTTGATGCGTCTGTACTATTTCCCCATAATATTACGCCGTAGTTTAACCATGCATATGCATAGGCATAATACGTAACAAGAGCAGTGGAGAGATTAGTGGATTTTTTTATTTCACGGAGGGCATAGGCAAATTTAGATAGCTTTGACCTGATTTTTTTAATATGTGATTTCCAATTTAAATGTGTATCTATGGATAAGCCGAGTAGGTTGAATTCTTTTACTGTTTCAATTTTTTCGTCGTTGTAAATAAATGTTAAGTCTAAAGGGGTTTTCTGACGTGGATGGAAGCACATGATTTTAGTTTTATTGAAATTTAATTCAAGGTTGTGTTCTGTCATCCAAGTTATTATTTTGTTAAGTATGCTTGTAAGTATTTCGGTTAAGTTGGTATTGTCGTAGCAAGAAGTTAGTACTGAGATATCGTCGGCGAACAGAACACATGATTCATTTATTATTGTGGGGAGGTCATTTATATAGATGATAAATAGGAGGCATCCAATAACACTCCCTTGGGGGATTGAGGCGTTAATTTGCTTGCTATCCGACCGAATGTATTGGATTCGTTTTTCATGTTCGTTGTAGTATTCTACTTCGACTTGGTGTTCTCTATTTTCCAAATATGATTTGAACCATTCGTAAGATTTTCCGCGGATCCCTATTCCTTGTAGTTTGTTAAGTAGAATGTCGAATTGCACTTTATCGTATGCTTTTGTCATGTCTAATAGTATACCTACGGCATATTTTTTCTTATCAATTATATTTATGGCTTCCTGAATAAAATTATATACTGCTAGAACTGTAGAGTGGTTTTTTCGGAAACCATTCTGGGATTCATTAAAAATTTTATATTTTTCGCAAAACGAATAGACGCGATTACACATCGCTTTCTCGAATACTTTCGAGGCTGTAGGTAAAAGAGCAATAGGGCGGTAATTTGAGGGGTCGGTTTTTGAGTCTTTTTTGTGAATTGGCTTTATAATGGCTTTTTTTAGGTAGTTCGGAAATCTTCCTTCCTCAAAAGACTGATTGACTAGCAAGTAGAATGGAAGGGTCAGCTCGTCTGCACACTGTTTGACTAGGGTTGGTGGTATTTCGTCTATTCCATAACTGTTTTTGTTTTTAAGGCTTTTCAATATTAAATTTATTTCACTGGGACCTACTGTACTTAGGAACATGGTATTTTCAGTGCGGTGGACCACAGAGATGTTTCGCGGTTCTTTGCCGGTTTGCGCATATCCTTCTCCGATCTGACACTCCCTTCCGCTCCGCTCAGAGCGGGAGGAGTAATTTGATGATTTAACATCTGAAAAAAAAGGGGTGCTACACACCAAGCCCGAAGGCATCTAAGAACAACCCTTCAAGTTCATAAATGTCCAGGAACGACTTTTTCAAGGTCAAGGTCATTCCTCGACGTTTATGAACTTGGAGGGTTGTATTAATGATTTTGATGATTATAATTCTGTAACTACATACGTCTTACAGCCGCGAACAATATTTTAATCAACATACAACCTAGCACTGGTCTGCAAATTGCAAAAAAACGTAAGAAGATTTGTATTTCGCGGGCTACCCTGGAACTTCAGCCTTAAGGTTAATGTAAATTTTGTCCTCCCAGAACCAATGCACAGCAGAGAGCAGCGAGCTGTTCGTGAACTGCCTCGAGGCTATGGTAGAGACCTGCCTGCCGGGCGGAGACGAGGCCCTCACCAGGGCTCCGCCGCCAGACCCCGACCATCCCGACCCCAGCGACGCGCACCGGTACCCTGGTGAGTGCAGAGACAAGGTCAACCCCGACCATCCCGACCCCAGCGACGCGCACCGGTACCCTGGTGAGTGCAGAGACAAGGTCAACCCCGACCATCCCGACCCCAGTGACGTGCACCGGTACCCTGGTGAGTGCAGAGACAAGGTCAACCCCGACCATCTCGACCCCAGCGACGCGCACCTGTACCCTGGTGAGTGCACACTCAAGGTCAAGGTCAAAAGCCAAAGAAAGAAAGAAAAAGTATTTTTTAGACTCACACGGAACATAACAAAAAATAAGTATGAAACAATAAAAACCGGCCAAGTGCGAGTCGGACTCGCGCACGAAGGGTTCCGTACCATTATCTATACATTAGACAAAACGGCAAAAAAATCACGTTTGTTGTATGGGAGCTCACCTTATATATTTATTTTATTCTGTTTTTAGTATTTGTTGTTATAGCGGCAACAGAAATACATCATCTGTGAAAATTTCAACTGTCTAGCTGTCATGGTTTATGAGATACAGCCTGGTGACAGACAGACGGACAGACAGCGAAGTCTCAGTAATAGGGTTCCGTTTTTACCCTTTGGGTACGGAACCCTAAAAAGACAAAATAGGCATGACGACAGTATCAAAAAATTTCAAATCTATTTAGTCCGTCAGTTACGAGTATTGGAAAATAATGGACACGTATTTTTTGTTTTTGTAAATCAATGCATATTGACAAAGATAAAACGCATCAAAACTTGGGAGTGGGGGCTCGTGACGTCGCAACGCACTAAAAATTATACCACGGCGTGACGTATTGAGAATTTTAAAAGCCTCGTATATTCGTCAATTTGTTTTCGTAACAAAATATAAAATACGGGTCAAATATTTTTTGATAATCTGACGGACTAATCAGATTTTTTCAGTCGACAAGCCAATAAAGCAATAAAAAATAAGAAAGTAAACAAAAGATAAATATAAAACAATTTAAAAAAAAAATTAACCAGTTTTTTTTTTTTTTTATAACAACTTAAACTATTATTACAGGGTTTACACCCTAATGCGACAGCTAAGAACTTAAACTATTAAACTAAACTATATAAGTACTTACAACCAAAAAAGTTCAAAGACAACGACCATACCGAGCGACGCGCGCCTCGTTATGCCAGTTGTCTCGATTGTCATTTGTATATCTTGAAAGTCTGACAACCAGTCTTATCAAGGGGTATCGTATTACCCAGTACTAACTGGGTTCTGGTGGTCAGATAGGCAGTCGCTCTATGTATAATACTGGTATTCAGCTGCATCCGGTTAGACTGGAAGCCGATCCCAACATAGTTGAGGAAAGACTAGTCATGAGTAAGGGAAAAGATTAGTAATCTGTTTTATTGTCAAAGTAGCAGTTGTCCTCGACTTTATTTCGCGTAAAAGAGGGTAGATGACACCATCAAACAATAATTCCAAGACACCTATCTCTAAAAAAAATCGGAACAGTCTTTGGGGATTGCCGATAGAAGTGAAAACAAAAAGTACACAGGCCCCGCCCCAATCGTAGCACTGGTAATGCCCCGCGCATGCATATGTGGTGCTACGCCGTAGCAGGTGCTACGCCGTAGCAGGTGCTACGAGTGCTACGAGCGGCTACGAAGCGTGACCGCACGTTACGTTACGTGACGATGAGTTCAATGTTTTTCCTTTACCCAAAAAGTGCTCAACGCGCCTAAAGAAGTTTTCACTTCAAAAACACTTTATTTTAGGCCTGAAAACCCGTTTTGTCAATTAATTAACAAATTCGATTTTTAGTTGCTTTGAAATCAATAAATAGTTGAATAAACAGTGACGTCACAGTTTGCTATTGCTATACAAAATCTATGAGAGGACCGTGTTTTGACAGCTCTTAAAAAGTATCTCAATTGATTGGTGTGTCATCTATCCCATCATTATACAAAATTTACTTCCCTCATTTTGATATTTTTCACAGAACCCTAATCCATTTTCGAAAATAAAAGTAGCCTAAGTTTTTCCTTATAAAAACAGCTATCTGCCAGTAACAGTGTCGTCAAAATCGGCCCAGCTGCTATTTTGAAATAACAAATGGACACTTCAGTTTTAATTATTTGTATAAATCATCTGAAACCCGAACTTAAGTGACAGTGGGCAGGGCACATTGCTCGTAGAACGGATGGCCGATGGGGCCGAAAAGTTCTGGAGTGGCGACCGCGAACCGGAAGACGTTGCGTTGGAAGGCCTCCCACTAGGTGGAGCGGTGACCTGGTGAAGGTTGCGGGAATCCGCAGGATGCGAGTCGCACGGGACCGGGACATGTGGCGACACTTGGGGGAGGCCTATGTCCAGCAGTGGACGTCTGTAGGCTGAAATGATGATGATGTAATGATCTGAAACCCGAGTACTAACAATGGCAGCTTGGGCCAGTGGGATATATATTTCGAATAGTTGTCGCTCTGTCTATCCAAAATGTATATCTCGCTGGGCCGGTTGTCCACTATCCTCGCGCGGCGTTATCTGAAGACAACTGGGTTTCTTGAAGATTTTTGTCTCGTTTGTGATTTTAACGTTGTTTTGTTTTTATTATTGTGAATTTTGCACTTAAATAGTGTGTGTGTGATAGTGTGTTATAGTGTTAGTTAAGTTACTAACAATCGTGTTTAAACACTATTGTTAGTAACTTAACTAAAGACAAGTTAATGAGAGGGCCTCCCATAGCTATCTGTCAGTTAAAGTTCCGTCGAAATCGGTCCAGCCGACTCGGAGTTTGGCCAGAACAAACACACAGACACATAGACAAAAAATATGAAAAAGGTTTTTTTGTTATAAGTACCGTATATACTTCCATAAACATGCAGTAAAAAGCTGTCATTTTGAAATTACGAACAGACACTTCAAGTTTATTTATTTGCATGGATTTAGGCATTGTTTTTAATTATATTTTTTGTTTATTAAAGTCAAAAAAGCATCTATGTAGCATATCAACTGTCTGGTGTCCACGACACAAGCCTCGTTGCTTAGTGCGGCACTAGATGGCGCTGTGTGAAAGGTCCAGCGATATTTATTTGATTTATTTAATAAAATTGGTCCTGTACGAGGCCAAAAGGCTCCTATCTCAGCATGGTGCTGTGACATTTAAAAAAAGTAACAGCGCTGGTTTGAACAATGATACATTAATTAATACATTATTAATGGTACAATGATATTCTAGTAAACAGATATGTTGTGAGCGCGCAATCGTGAAGACTTGAAAACGGCCCAATTGGGTCGTATTGCCTTTATTCAAGCCGTGTGGTATCCGGCAGAGCAGAATAGAACCAACCCATTCCACTCACGGGTGTCGTATAAGGCGACTAATGTCTGAGGCAGAATACCTTGCGCCTCCGTACACCAGAGAATGGGCAGCAGCGTTTTCTGTTAGTCTTTCATCACTGCGATCTCCAATCCGCCTGCCAAGCGTGGAGATTACGGCAAATTCCTCGCATCATGGGAGAGGCTTATGTCCAGCAGTGGACGTTATGGGCTGTTGTAGTAGCCTTTATTCTGCGTCACTGCGTGTATGTAAGCTGCCGCTGCCGCGCGGAACACTTTTCTCGGTTGATTTGTAGGTGTATAACATAATATCTGTTTATTAGAATATCATAGAATATGAGAGCAGCGGTGGCCCAGTGGTGGCGGCCCCGACTTAGGAACAGTAAGTCGTGGGTTCGAACCCAAAAAGGCGCATTACTTTGTCTAATTTATTTCATCACCACTGCTCTCAAAATGGTGAAGGAAAACATCGTGAGGAAACCGGCATGTCCTAGAACCAAAAAAATCGAAGACATGTGACATCTACCAATCCACATTGGGCTCGCGTGGTGGATTATAGCCCATTCCCTCTCATAGAGAGGAGGCCTGTGTCCCAGCAGTGGGAACATTAATAGGCTGATGATGATGATGATGATGATGATTAGTATATCATTGACGTATGTTTTTGTCTTACAGGTGTACACCGACAGCCGACGCTGTACTGTCCGACACAGGACACCTAGCATGAGGACGAAGAGTAAATACGGAGGGCGCTCCTATTTACTCGTAAGTATTCTATTATTTATTATTCATTTAATAGGCTAGTTTCCACCATCAATAAATTGCAAATCTATTTAGTCCGTCAGTTAGAGTATTGGAAAATAATGGACACGTATTTTTTTGTTTTTGTAAATCAATGAATATTGATAAAGTTAGAACGCATCAAAACTAGGGAGTGGGGCTCGTGACGTCACAACGCACTAAAAGTTATTCCACGGCGTGACGTATTGAGAATTTTAAAAGCGTCGTATCTTCGTCAATTTTGGTTTACGTAACAAAAGAAAAAATACGTGTCAAATATTTATTGATAATCTAACTGACGGACTCATTTTTTTTTTTTCTATACACTTCCTCGAAAACTGGTCCATAACGCACTACGATTAGGTACAACATGCAATCTATTTCACACGCGTGCGATTTTTCCCACTTTCCCGCACGTGTGCGGGAATGAAAATTGCCACAGATAACTATATACCTATACTAAGTCCAAATTGGTTCAATGCCTATAGTCTGGTGATATTTTTTTTTAATTTCGGCAATGCACTACGCGTCTTTATGGCATAAATATTTTTTGAATATTCAAATTGTGTTTATAAATAGAATATCATAGATAAACATGATTATTAAAAACTAATAACTACTTTTGTACACAAATTAACATTTATTTGTGTTCTTAATTCAAAAATATAAAATAAATCTATTTTTTATATTAGGCTGTTTAACGGCTTCATACCTTTGCCTCCTTCAACCTGGCGAAACCAAAGCGCGAAAAAAAGAAAATGAAAATCATAGTTTCATAGTTCGTGACAGCAATATTTTTCGTTATTTTATTTTATTTCTTCAAAAGTGTATTGAAAAACGTCGTTTGATACACGTGGACATTTGTTATTGCAATTATCGGCTCAAAAACACCCTCGCCTACGGCTCGTGTGTTATAATTCCGCCTCGAATGCAATAACAAACTTTCTCCACTTGTATCAAAATGTACTATTGTCATCTACCCTATTTGGTGCACCTCTGCCTTAACCTTCGGGGGTTACAGGCGTAATGTTATGTTAAATCAACATCTTCCTGCTCTTGTCTCATGTTATTTGGGGTTTGCGCAACACGGTTTTTTCAAAAACCCAATAACACTTTGCCCGACCCGGGAATCGAACCCAGAACCTTATGCTTAGCATTTGTAATTACGACCACTGGACCAATTAGGCTAAAAAGTCGGTGTGAATAGGTGAACGGAGTACAAGCAAATGGCATACTTATTTTTTTTTAAAATTGCGTAGAAAAAACTCAAAAAAAAATGAATTTCGATTTGTAATTCGATATTATTCATTTTTTTTTTCAACATTTGTTTTTCTTCGTTCTAATGTTTACTTGAAATTTGTAGCGTTTTTTGATGATAGATCAATGTTTTTCTAAGTTGTGGAAAAAAGTAAAATAAAAAATCTAGGTATACCATAAGCTTCTACTCCGTTCACCTAATATACCCATTGTTTTGGAAAGTGATAAAAAAGACATCCGGTATTAAAAACTAAATCAGCAATTAAATATAGCCTTTATCAGCCTAATTACAGTCCTAATTCTCTCTTTACAGAAACAAGGATGTGACGTAATCAGAACCCCATAGCAAAGGGAGCTTTATGTACAAGAAACAGTAAACCCCACTCCATTCGAGGAAGTACGGAATATCAAGCTGTTAAACAAAAATGATTCTTATCAGTAGTGTCTAACGGTCGAATATGTCAACACAAAATATTTTTAAGATAAGTATAATGCTATCTCTGTCTCTTTAATATAAATAAAAAATAATAAATAAATAAATTGTAGCAATGCAAATATTTTAAGAGCCTCGCGCGAATATGAAGCTTATAAGTACGACAATGCTAAGTGACGTCATTCTAAATCCAATATGGCGAAAGATGGCGGTCTAGTTATTTTTATTTTCTAGGGTTTGCCAGAAAGAAAATTTAAAAAAAATGGCGACACCTACTTCAAAGCTTGTTTTAAAAAATGATTTTTCTTACTATAAGCTTGATTAAATATAGGTCTTAACTTAAACGGCACAAGCTATATTTTTTAGCAATATTTTTAGCTAATATCCTCTGCATATCAAAGGATAATAACTAAAAATACAAAAATAGATGTATATTCCTGTGTACTATATATTAAAAAGAACTATGCGGAGAAAATGTGCTTGTAAATAGTAATAAGTTTTCGTAAGTTGTTAATTTTTAAGTAACGTAATATCATTGATCTTAACAGCAATATTATTGACAGACATAATAGGGTTGATGACACCATTAAACAATAATTCCAAGACACCAATCTCTAAAAAAAAACTTTATTTTGGGCCTGAAAACCCGATTTATGAAGCGGCCTGTTAGCCGTTCACGCGACGTCGCATGAAGCGGCCTGCTATGCAGAATCCGTTCACGCGACGTCGCATGAAGCGGCCTGCTATGCAGAAACCGTTCACACGACTTCGCGTCTTAAAATTATGTACGAGCCATAAATATAGGGAGCCCAGCGTATTGCTTTCTGGTATTTGTTTTGGCCACTAGGAAAGACATTCAATGATTTTTTTATTTTAGCGTTCTAGGTAAGTTCAGCATTTCAGCTTGGCAATAAACGTGTCAAAAATAATTTAGTAAAACTAAAGATCCAAAATAAAAAAGGAATAAATCTTATAGCGTTAAAAACGGCCAGTGAACAATCTGTATTTTAATATTACTTATGCATGCTATTATGCTTAGCTTTAACTATTAAGAAAAATATAATAAGAAAAATACTCGCAGGAGTCCCGAACCCGATTTTGATACACTGCATCATTGGAATTTTTCATAAATCTAATATAATGCTATTTCTCATAGTTTCGAATTTAGCCATTCATGCAAACTTGAAAAATTCACCCTGTATACTTGTATCCCTTGTGTAAATTAGGCTTTGAAACAGTCTTTTATCCGTTGAACCTTACTAATAACTAAAATAAATAAATAAAACTACAGTTTTATGGTGCTTGTGCAATGCAAGGGTCCATATTGGCTCACCTAAAGTTCTTTACCCGAAATTGTTCTTCCTAATGATTTGTAATCCGAATGATCACTCTTCCTAAAACTTTTCATCCTAAAGTTTTCATTCATACTATTTGTAGTGCTACCGGCGATGTTCATAAAACTCATGTTTCCGATAATTATATTTACTAATATCATTCATGTGAATATATTTAAACTCCTACTGTTTTTTATCATAACGCTTTTATCCCTAAACATAATTACCATAATATTTTCACTCATACTCAGAAAGAAACATTTACCAAGTGTAATAAAAAAATATATGTGGGTAGAAGATGATATTTATAGTTTTAATTTGAGGGTATGCTTATTATTTGGGGGTATGCTTTACGTAACGTACTTGTTACTATAACTATACCTAAGATAATTATGTCTAAAAAACCAACTGTTTAGAATTATTAAAGGTCGTTTCACTGATTTTTGTTTTAAATGAATGAAATTCAGGTCAGAGTGTCGTCTTGGGGGCACTATGAAAAAAATACTTAGAAAAGTTTCGCGACCAATTTCGAGGTAGCGTAGTTGGTCACAGTTCTAACCTAACCTATGGATATATTTGCAGGTACACACCGTTATGAATATATATGAAAACATGTATTTAACAACTTGTACCGTACTATTATTTGGCATAGGTACAATTAACGAACCACCAGATTTAGGAAAATGTAACGGCATAAAAATCACTTTTGGTTGCCAAAATCAGTAAATGATCACCAAAATTAATCCCCATTTTAACGTGAAATTAGAACTAAAAATTTATTTTTGACCACCAGAAATTGAACTGTTATGCTCTTGCATCAGAGTCGAGGGAGACCCGGTAGACGGAACCCCGCTTCGCGGGGTTCCTACTTCTGAATGGTTTATAAAGAAATAACCACGAAGGGTATGGCGGGGTCTATTCGCTCGCTTCGCTCGCTCATTCGACCCCGCCATACCCTTCTAACCTAATCTATCCGTGTCGGGGTGCCCCAAGTCGGCCTAGGCAAAACTAGTTTGTCATCAACCACCTCATTAAAATTTGGTGATCAATTGATATTTTAGGTGATAGATGTTAGTGGTCACAAAGTTAATTTTGGTGGTAATTATATTTTTTTATTTTGAATGGTACTATTATTCTTATATGTTATACATGTTATGTGAAAATAAAGTTACGCAAAATTAATGTATACCTATAATACTGATTATTATGAATAAAAATAAATCTAAACAAAAAAGATATGACTTTGAGTAATAGTGTAAAAGATGGTTATGTTGAGAAAATATAGGAAAACAAATAAAAGTATAATAGATGTTTATTGCTACTGACATTATGAAGTTGAATGCTTCGGAATTATGAACATAAGAGACAGAGTAGTTAGGAATTGTGATTGTTAGGATGACAAATTTTAGGAAGAACATTTTCGGATTTCCAATTATCGGAGTTGAAAATTTAGGTGAACTTTGGCGCACCCGCAATGCAAACATACTATTAAATAAACTAAAAAAAAAAACAAATTTATTCAAAATAATCGCAAATTTTATGTAGTTTTGATTCATAGCATTTAAGATAAGTCTTAGAGTAAGTGTATTGAAACACGTTGTTTCATACACGTGAGCAGTTCTCGGCTCCATAACAACCTCGCCTGCGGCTCGGGTGTGAATTCCGCCTCGACTGCAATAACAACCACTCCCCACTTATATCAAAAAACAAAATGTACTATATTGATTATTACAAAAAAATGCCTACTTTCAACTTGTACAAATATTTTTTTTTAGATTTTAATTAGTTAGGTAAATATATTTATTCAATAAGATGGGGGGAGCCAATTGTTGACTTTAATATTTTTAAGTGCCATATTTACAAATAAATGAAGTTTATTTAAACTTGTGTGCTTTAGAATACAAGTAATAAAGCCACTGAAAACCAAAACTCAAAAAATATTTTATAGTAAACATTAGTTTATTTTTATAAATGATTTTACACAAATATTAATGTATTCAAACCCTAGCTGACATTTGGTTCCTCCTACTTAAGGGTGAGATAAGAAATCGTTGCTTTACTAAGTGTCATATTTATAATATACAAACACCCCGTTTGTAAAGATATCAGTTTTTATAGCAGAAAATTATACAGGTGGTGTAAATTGTTATTCTCTTACAACTTAAAATGTCATTTCGTCGTATAAAACACGTCTATAAAATGACGGCAGATGATGAGTCATAACTTTACTAAACACCTCATATTGCTTTAATAAAAATATTTTAATATAAATTAATCGGCTTCACTTTTTGTTTACGCTTTCTTTTACGACCCATCTATTTTTCATACCTTGCTCTAATATGAAACGATTCACAACACAAGCATAAGATTATCTTAAAACTAAGAGAATTTTAATGTAATAAGTACGTGTTTTTCTTACAATAGGCAAGACGAGAGTATCACAAAATTGCAAATCTATTTAGTTCCTCAGTTATAGTATTTGAAAATAATGGACACATATTTTTGTTTTTGTAAATCAATGAATATTGACAAAGATAAAACGCATCAAAAATCGGGAGTGGGGGCTCGTAACTTCAGAACTAGCTAAAAATTATAGCAAGGCGTGACGTATTGAGAATTTTAAAAGCGTCATATCTTCGTCTATTTTGGTTTACGTAACAAGAGAAAAAAATGTGTCCAATATTTTTTCTTCTTATCTATCTGACGGACTAATTAGATTTTTTTTGTCGTCTCGCCTATTCTGGATGTCTGTTTCACAGTTATAGGCCTAAATTAGATAGTTATAGATATATTTGTTATTTTATATCTGTTAATATTTTACCTATACCTAAAGATTATATTGAGTAAGTAATGGTATACTACACTTTCGGGTCAGCATAACTCGGCACAGACGGCCGGCAAAAGCGTATACAAGGTGAACCGTCAACCAAGCATTCTGTACATCAAACTAAGTAACTCTACGCAAAAAAATTGTTGCTGGGAAACGACTTTTTTTGGGGTAAAAAATCACGTTTTTTTCTAGGACTCAATGTCATCATCTGCCTAGCCTTTTCCCAACTATGTTAGGCTCGGCTTCCAGTCTAACCAGATGCAGCTGAAATACCAGTATTTTACATGGAGCGACTGTCTATCTGACCTCCACAACCCAGTTACTACTGGGTAATACGATATCCCTTGGTAAAACTAGTGTCAGACTTTTTGGGCCACTGACTACGTGTAACGACTGTCAAAGATCTACAAATGACAGCCGGGGCCAACGGCTTAACGTGCTTTCCGAGGCACGGAGGAAACTCGGTATGTAAGGGTGGTCACCCATCCACAGACCAACCTAGTCAAGCACGGCTTTAACCTAAAGATCGACTCGAGCGGCTGTTATTATTTAGCCACGAGCTCCTCCTCTTTCTAGGACTCAATGTAACGCGTTTAAAACTTTGTGCCGATTGATGCATTGTATACTAATAATAATAATAATAAATCCTTTATTTTCAGGCTACTTTGGCCCATAGATAAATACCTTACAATCTAACATATATATCATAATAGTACAAAGTGTGTTAGTATATAAACTTAAAACTAAGTTACTAATGGGGTCATGGAGGTATTTAAAGTAAAAACTAGTAAGTATTAAAAAAAAAACATTGTGATATAGTTGGTTTACGTTTACTATTCAAAGCATTCATCAGCACAATGTTTTGAGTGTGCGACATTGAGTTTTACTGTAAAATGTGATTATTCACCCCGAGAAAAAAAGGTTTTTTTCCCAGCAGTAATTTTTGCGTAGGGTAACTTAGTTTGATGTACAGGATGCTTGGTTGACGGCTTCGTGAAAGGTACACCCTGTATCGTGGTTTTGTCGGGTCGGTTTTTCCGTCGCAAATTAATAATACTGAATCGAATATGTTTAGTACCCCTTACTTAACATGTTTATCCAAGGTTTTTGATAATTTACAAAAATATTTGCTTATCATGTTAGAAGTATTTTCAAATAAATTCTTTATTTAAGCTATTTTTTAAATAAAAAAAATAAGAAATTAGTAAAAGTAAGCATAGGATAAATTGATCATGTCTATGCCTATATCTGACTTTTATGTTATGTACAGTCGTGGTCTTTACCGCCTGATCAGTTTTTTTTCTCGCTTAAATCTTGTGGAGGCGCCGAGCCATGCCCCCTTAAAGTTTGGGCCTATTAGGAAAGCATCAACTTTGGCGCGCAAAATAATAATAACTCTCGTTTGGCGTGCGTCGTCAGTGCGCTCGGCCGATCGGTATTGTCTTTCATTCATTATTTCTATTCAAAGTCAACGGGGCGGGACTAGAGAGCGTTTCTTTCTATGTGGCAAGTGCAAGCAAAAATTAGCTTAGTGGTGATCAGGCGGCAGTGTCGTCGATAGTACTTATTCTGAATGTTTTTTTAGGGTTCCGTACCCAAAGGGTAAAAACGGAACCCTATTACTAAGACTTCGCTGTCTGTCCGTCTGTCCGTCTGTCTGTCACCAGGCTGTATCTCATGAACCGTGACAGCTAGACAGTTGAAATTTTCACAGATGATGTATTTCTGTTGCCGCTATAACAACAAATACTAAAAACAGAATAAAATTAATATTTAAGGGGGGCTCCCATACAACAAACGTGATTTTTTGATAATAATTGGTACGGAACCCTTCGAGCGCGAGTCCGACTCGCACTTGGCCGGTTTTTTTTATTTAAAGATCTGAGGCGTTTTATAAAAATGAGAGATTTTTATAGTATGTTGCATACTGAGTAATACAGGTACATGACGGTAGACATTTGTGTATATGTCACGGCAAGTATGGTTAACTAAAAATTATTAATAATTATCCATCATTATTAATTATTCCCTCATGATTGGGTAATTGTGAATATAAAATAGAAATTCATCACTTGTAGCAGTTATTATAAATAATTCACTACGCTCGTTGGTAAAAGTAATATAAATAAATAAATAATAAAAAAAAAAAAAAAAGCCCTTTATTCCATGCATTTACAAAATAATTTAACAATATGAATCAAAATTTCATGCTTGATTATTATTATCATACTTTGAAATATTACAAAAAAGAAAAAATAGAAAAAGAATAAATAATAATCAATTAATTCAGATATAAATGTATCAAATAGAAAAATTAAAATAATCAAATATATCGTAATATAGGTAAATTATTATTATTTTTAGGATATTCATGTTACTATTATTATTTATTTAATTATTATATATATATATATATATTTTTTTTATATGCATGGACCCCTCTCAGGTGAAGGCCTCCTCCAAGGATTTCCATTTGCCTCTGTCTCTGGCGACATAAATCCAGTGCGGTCCAGCGACTTTTCTAATGTCGTCCTCCCAGCGCGTGTACGGTCTACCGACGCGCCGCTTGCCCTGTGGACCGTCCCATGTAGTTACTTTCGATGTCCATCTCTTATCTTTAAGTCGTGCTACATGTCCAGCCCACTTGAATTTTAGTCTTTGAGCATATTTGAGCGCATCTACTGTTTTGGTTATGCTTCTTATCTTTGTATGACGGATTCTGTGTGTTTTTCTTATATTAAGCATGCTACGTTCCATTCCTCTCTGGCACGTTATTATTTTATTCTTAATGTTATTCGTAAATTTCCACGTCTGGCAAGCATATGTCAGACATGGCAAAATGCAAGTGTCCATCATTTTCTTTTTCATTTCTGTTGGCATGCTACTTTTCATTACTTCTCTGTAACTCCAGAACTTATTCCACGTAATTCGTGTTCTGCGCTCCACCTCTAGTTCGTTGCTATTGCTGCCCAATGTTATCTGCTTTCCCAAGTAGATATATTGATCCACGTACCGTAATGGTTTGTTTTCTAGAGAGATGGTTCTTTTATAACTGTTTGTCATGGTGTTTGTTTTTGTCAAGTTTATTTCTAATCCGACTTGTCTGCTGGCTTCGTGTAATGACTGTATCATGTGCTCTAAGTTGCCACCGGATTCAGATAGCAGTACCAAGTCATCTGCGAACCGTAAATGACTCAGGTATTCTCCTTTGATATACAAACCGTACTTTTTCCAGTCTAATTGATTTATAATCGATTCCAATACTGCAATAAATAGTTTTGGAGATAGTGGGTCCCCTTGTCTCACTCCTCTATTGATGTTGAAATCGGGACCACTTGATTCCAGTTTGACTTTACTGACGCTGTTGTTGTATATACTTTTTATTACTTGTATATACTCATTTTCTACTCCTTGTTTACTTAATGCTTCCCATATACTTGTGTGTGAAATTGTGTCAAAAGCCTTCTGGTAATCTATGAAGGCTATGTAGAGCGGTCTTCGGTTCTCTTGGTATTTTTCAATAATAAGTTCCAGAGTGTGTATGTGATCTATGGTTGAATATCCCTTTCGAAAGCCAGCTTGCTCTATGGGCTGTCTCTTTTCTAAAGTTTCAGATATTCTTCGATTAATTATGGAAGAGAATAGTTTGTAAACAGTTGGTAGAAGGCTTACTGGCCTGTAATTGCCGATTTCATTAGGGTTTCCTTTTTTATAGAGCAAGATTATAATAGATTCTGACCATTGTGCAGGTATGATCGCAGTTTTGAGTATTAGGTTAAATAATGCGGCCAGTGGTGATGCTAGTATTTCACATCCATGTTTAATTGCTTCATTAGTAATGAAGTCTGGGCCTGGGCTCTTTTCTAATTTTAACTTATTAGCTGCTTGTATAATTTCCAGTTCGTCGATATAGTTTATATTATTTTCATGGCTTTCGTAGTTGTTATATGTTTCCTGTTTATTGTTATTTGTCTGTTGTGTATTCGCACTGTATAGGTTTTTATAGAATTCTGTAGCAATGTTTAATATTTCTTTACGGTTGTGTGTTGTTTGTCCTGATTGGTTTAATCCCTCGATCCAAGTCTTATTTGTTCGGAGTTCTTTCATAGCTTTTTTGAAACTTTTTCCTTGTGTAAGGTAAGTTTGTATTTTCTGATTCCTGTAGTTTTTATAGTCATATTTTATGTATCTACTCGTTAGTTTATATAGTGCGCTAAGTTCGTTTTTTTCTGATCGGGATTTGTCCGGTGTTTTTTGTAATATTTGTCTCCTATTTAGTAATGCCATTGTCCTCTCTGAGAGAATTTTGTGTCTAATACGGGTATTCTTAACTTGTCTTGCTTGTTGTAGACTGACGTTGATAGCATGCAGTAATTTGTTATAAAAATCCTGCACTGTCGTCTCCATCTGATAATCAACTAAATTTGATATTTGATGCCCCAGATTTTGCTTGTATGCTTCAATTTCTTCTCTCGTTTTTAAAGTGCTATTTTGGTTGTTGGTGAATTTGATTCGGCTTTTCTTTGCTACTTTTAAAGTTATTGTAGCTCTTACCATTCTATGGTCTGTGGAGAAGTTAAGGTTTAGTGTTTCTATATTTTCGAACAGCTTAGGTTGGTTTGACAGTATATAATCGATTTCATTCTTGTATACTCCACTGGGTGAACGCCAAGTCCACCTGTGGCTTGGTTTTTTTTTGAAATAAGTATTGATCACTGCAAGTCTATTTTCAAAAGCAAAATCTATTAGTCTTTGACCTCTGTCATTTCTATCTCCATATCCTTAAAAAAATATAATAAAAAGGTAAAAGTAATATAATAAGATATAACTATTTGTCCAGTAGCCATTTATATAAAATTCCAGTTTTTGCATGCAAAATCTTTGAAAGAAGAACATACGGAGCAAAGTGAGCTCGGGACTTGTAGCACCCCGACTCGGACAGGTTAGGTTCGAAGGGGATGGCGAGGTCTAGGAAGTGAGGGAATTACCATGAACGTTCTGTTCACTACGAAGTTACGAACAAATAGATTAGGTTAAAACTGTGACCAACTACGTGCGAGCCGAGCGAGCAGGGTGAGCGCTACGTCGAAATTGGTCGCAGTAATAAAATTAAAGCACTCCGACAATTATTATGAACCTCAAAATAAACACAGTACCTACGTCCGTGCATTTAGCACTTAGCATTGCAACAAACGAATAATAAAAAATCCTACTTTGAATGGTTTATAAAAAAAGTCGGTATAAAAAAGCCAATATAAAAAACAAACAAAAAATATCATTAGCACTTAGAATTGCAACAAACGCGCATTTTTCTTCATTTACAGCGTTTATTTATTACATTTATCGGAAGTAAGGTTACATTATTAAGAATCACCGATAAATGTGATTAATTTCTTACTTTTACCTCGACTTTCGGTAATTATTAATAATGATGCATAATTATTAATCATTTTCAATTAATCACACTTACCGTAACATATACATATATATATATATATGTATGTAAATAGGTTATTTATAAGTAAAATGGGCGATTTAATGTATGTATAAATTATATGTATCAAATACTTGGTCATAAATCACAGTAGATAATTATGATAATTTCGATTAACATTACGTACGCGCGGCCACCAACAAGGTAGGGTCAGGGAGGAAACAGTGACTCGGATTTTTTCGATACGCTCAAAAATATAGTAAATAATATATAAACAAAGTGATTTTTTTATATCTTAAAGTCAGATTACTACATTTCAATATTGTATAATTATATTTTCATTGCAGCATATAAGAACTACACTAAAAAATAAAATATAAAAAAATAGATTTGAGTCACTGTGTACCGGTGGACGTATACAGTGACTCAGTAGTGTAGTACACAGTGACTCTAATAGTATACAGTGACTCAATGAAAATAAAAAGACATATTTAATCAAAACTCTTTATTATTTTTCATTAAATGACAAATGTAAATGCAAGTTTTTCAATATATGACTTAATATAATTAATCAGTCTTAGAATTATATTTTAATTTTACTCTGGTTCACACTTTAACTTGTTACTCTAATAGGTATTATTTTTAATCATGAGATCACATAGTAGGTAATAGACTTATTTTTAAAAACAAAAACTGAATGTTATAAACCAAACAAAAATAATTCTTATAGAAATAATTAACAAACAAAAAAAAATCAACTAAATAATCAAATGAGATCAAATTTCACATAAAAACAGACATTAGATATTTTTCCGTTACAAGACGTCTATATAATCTAATAAAATAATAATAAATATAAATCAAAAAATAATAAGAAATATAAAATAATAATGAATCTAATAAAATAAATTGAAGTACACAGTGACTCATGAGTCACTGTGTACCGCTTTAAATTGAGTCACTGTACACAACTCCGCCATTTTATATATTTTATATTGAAATGGATCGAAAAATCAATTAATAAACTGAACTTAACACACAAAGGCAATCTGTATAAACATAACTATAAGACAGAAACAATCATTACAACATTTCTTTTGTAGTTTAGCTATTAAAACAAATCAAACTTACCTTAAAATATAATTTTGTGAGCACTAAAAACAAAACACGTGGTGGCACCACTGTTTGGCGCTTGAGACGCCGGCTGACTGGTTTGTACGAGTCCGAGGAACGTTAGCTTCAAACTTGGGAGGGAGACAACAACTATGTACATCCTTTTCTAGCCAAAGTAGTAATGAGTCACTGTAGCCGCCTGAGTCACTGTTTCCGCCTAGACCCTATACAAAACCAGTTTATGCGGATCCCACATTGTACGGACAATCTATACAAAGCGAGGCCATGTTATACTGAAAATGTTTAGCATGATGTGTCTACATGTGTACTTATAGGAAAAAAACAACTTGATATAGGAAAATGGCCTACAAGGCTTAAAAACACAATTTACCTCAAAATTACTATATTCGGGTTTGACGCAGAATGTGCACTTCGCAAAACGTGCAAAATGAGCACTTTTCACAATGAGCACTACTGAAAATGATATTTTTGTGAATGTTTTCTTTTTTATCATATTTCGAAAAAAAAAAAAAATTGTCAATACCCTAAGAATTGTAAGAAAATAATCTTTTTCACAAAGATTGTCACTATAACATCATTATTTTCTAATTTAATTAAAAGCTTGTTTCACACGCATTTTGAGTAAGTAGTGCCCCCTACTAAACCTAAACCCTTATATTCGTACCAAAAAGGTCACAAATTAAGTACACGAATACTTATTGGTCGAAAGAATATCCATTATAATGCTTGGTATATAACTTTTCGTGATAACAACTTATTAGAAACGATTATAAAGATCTGCTGTTATTAGTAAAAAGTGCGTATCTGAAAATTTAAAGAAAAATAAAGTTAACAAGATAAAGAAGGCACTTTAATGAGTAAAGCAATTTCTTTTTCTTAGATACGCACCTTTTTATTACGGCGGATACAATAAAGAGCTCTCTATTTATGTAATATAAAAAAATATGTACATATTGCTATATAACTATAATAAAATGAATGTAACGGACATTATCGGATATTATTATGTATGTGTAGCCAGGGTTAGACAAGAAAACCATGTATATTTTTTTAAATATTTCGGGAAGAGACGACACATATTAAGGACACTGACTTTATTGGTGAGGTTCTTCTAACCGGCGTACGTGTATAACCAGCAGAGTTATTACGTATCTCTGTTGACAGCTCGACATGATAGTAACTGGGCTCAGTGTCCATCAAATAACTGTCAAAAGGTTAGTTTCATATTATGCATGACCAGTCGCGATCAAATATGACGTCATTGGTGCTCATCGTGGCTGATAGTCACCGTAACTCATTTTGACAGAAGCTTTCGTATCGATTCTTCTAATATTGCGATTATGTAAGCATAGTGGACATCAAATTGATGACAACTGAGTTTGAAGTGGCTTTCGTGAAAGACGTTACACCGTACCCGGGCTGTTAATCACCGTAAAGTGATATCCACTCTGTGTAATACGTAATACCAATATTATGACATTCTCGGTTGTCATCAAAGTTCGGTGTACAACCGAAACTTGATAATAATAAGAATAATTTATTAGAAAGAAAAAACTCAGTTTAAAAAACTAAAACTATGTGTTCGATAACAACTGCATTCATAAAACTGTGTCGCAGTCATTAACACCCACCTCCAAATAGTCGAGACATGAGCAAAAAGCAAAAATTAAAACTATAAATAAATAAAAACTTAACATTAAAAATTAACAATTAGCAATATTTCACTTTGTTATTTTCCTGTGAGATTATGTGTTTGTATGGAAGGGTTTTTGTGCTTGGATTATGTATGTGTGTGTACGTTTGTGTGGAGGTGTGCGTTTGCGCATGTTTTATATATAAAGGGCGATTAGAACAATGTAGATATATAGTCACTGTATATCAGAAAGATACGTAATAGGCCTGCAGACGAGGCAAAAGGAGCATGTAAAGATCCTAGCAGGTGGCGCTCTGTGGTTTCTGCCAATTGTAGGAAAAAGCTGTGAGTTATTTAAGTATGTTATCCTGCTTTCCTGTCGTCTTCTTGTCTCATCCTGACTACGTTTAAATATTTAGACAATTTATATAAAATTTTATATAGTTCTTATATACAGGGTTAGTTTTCAATGACCGGCCGAATTTTCAGAGATGGTTTAGAATCGATAATATTTTCGCTATAATGAAAAAGTAACATTTTTAAATAAAATTTCATTTCTGTCCGCCACTATAAAAGCGAACGTGTGGATATTGCAACAGCACAATTCAGTTTAACAACCTAGATAGGTAGCAGTTAGCACACACATAAAGTTGGCGGTGCATGCACGCACACAAGTGCATTGATTCCCACTAGGTTCATGATTTAGGAAATTTTTAGGACATTTTCAAATGAATGTTATTATTTTATTTTATATTTTTCGACAATAATATTTAAAATACACTTTTGGTTTGATATCTAGATCTTAATTTTTAATTTTGGATGGTCATTGAAAACTAATCCTGTATAATGAGAAATTTAAGAAAATATGATTTTACTTTAGACTTAAGAAAGACTACGTACAATTTTGGAAGATTTTTATTTAACTTTTAGGCAAGTGTAAGCAAAACAGACAAAAATGGTGGTTACTATCTTAAATTAATGTGTGTTAAGGCTAAATCTACTGATGTGCAGAGTTCGCACTGCACTCTCTGCCTACCCAAGTTTCGTAAAAACTTGTCAAAGAGCAAATAAAATGCCCATTCATATTGAGCAGTTGCCTATGGGTCACAGTTGCCGCGTCTCCGTAAATAAGTCCTATGAAGGTGTACGTTCACGGGTATAAGTCTTACTTTCAAATATATTTTGCCAGGCAATGCGAACTCACTTTTGAGAGATATATCATTCAATATGCGACATACTTGGATAGAGTTGTATTTTCAGTATTAGTATTTTGTAAGAGTATCCAAATAATACTAGGTCCATTCTTTATTGATGTATTTAGTTAAATAAATGCTATAATTATTATACAAAATATTTTGTAATTTTTTATTTACTTTGCCTCACCTGATATCTGCCTAGCCCTTTCTCAACTATGTTGGGGTCGGCTTCCAGTCTAACTGGATGCTGCTGAATACCAGTATTTTACATGGAGCGACTGCCTATCTGACCTCCACTACCCAGTTAGTACTGGGTGATACGATACTACTCTGGTTGTCAGACTTTCGGGCCACTGACTAACTGTCACAACTGTCAAAGATCTACAAATGACAGCCGGGACCAACGGCTTAACGTGCTTTCCGAGGCACGGAGGAAATCCGATATGTAATGAGTGGTCCCAAATGCACATACTAACTTAGGTAAGCAGGGCTTAACCTGAAGGTTGATCCTAAACCCTCCCAAGGCCTCCTATGGCCCAGCGCACACCACTGGAGGGTGTGAGATTTTTTCCTCAATATGTTAATGCTAAGGCAAAGATATACAATAATTTGTATGAGACTGATTTTTAAATAAAAATAATGAACACCATGACCAGCAACCTACGCAACAGTAACAACAACGTACGTACGCAACTGTACAAACAAAACATCCATATTATCCCATTCATTTAAGTTGGTTACGATTATGTATAGTGCGGCCGCTTTTTCGTGACCTTTCCGATTTGGTCGGCTTATTAGAGAATTGCTGACATTTTCTTGTTTTTGATATAACTTTCATTACAGCAGTAATTGAAAGCTGAAATTAACAGGGATTAATGTTAATGAATCATTTTAATTTCTTTAAAGTATGCCACGTTTCTTAATGTTTTGGGAACTGCGTATTTCATCGCTAAAGTACGACCAGTCTAAAATTAATCAATTTTGTTTTTTCTTCATATCGTATAAAGTTACATAACCTATTTTACTTGACGTGATAAGTGTCTACCATGGGTATTTTTTACGGGTTCCTTCTATCTGGCAGAATCTTGATGCTCCGAAATTTATTTGGCATAACACACTTGGCATAATCTTCTTTAAACGAATATTTTTAAGGCATACAAATTATTTAATATAGTTATCTTTTGGTCGAATGTTTGTATGTCCGAATTTACAATGGCATACTTTTAAGATGGCAGAATTTTATTTGGCATAATTACCTTTGGCAATGTTCAAATTCCGCATAATTTCGTTTAGAATAACGTTTATTTAGAGCGGCCATTATTTGGAACAATTTCACTTGGCATACTATGAAGATGGCAGAATTCCATTTGGAATAATTTTATTTGGCATATTGCCATTTCTATAAAATAGCATTTTTAAACTTAAATTAGAATTAAAATATTGTCTTAAAAAGACAAAATGTTGCGCTAAAAAAGTTAGTGATAGAAACGAATCGCTCCAAAACCGACTCCACGTAGTCTTGTCTGCCCTACCCCTAGAGTGTAATTTAAATCCGCGTAGGCGCGGAGGGGTGAGGCGGCCCGTGAGCTGAGGAGCAGGTGGTTTTAACGCTCGCCGCCGTAGCTGAGGCTGGTTCGCCGGCCAGCAAGCCGAAGCTGCGGTGGTGAGCGTAAAACACATCTGCGACGGTAAGCTCGCGTGGGACCGCCGGAACCCTGCAGCGCCGGAGCCGTGACAGAAACCATGCCTGCTGCATGTTGCATGCTTGCTTGCATGTTGCATGCTTGCTTGCATGCTGCTTGCTGGTTGCATGCATGGTGTATGCTGGTTTGCATGTTGCATGCTTGCTTGCATGCTGCTTGCTGGTTGCATGCATGGTGTATGCTGGTTTGAATGTTTGCATACTGCATGCTTGTTTGCATATTTGCATACTGCATGCTTGCTGCATGCATGATGTATGCTTGCCTGATCAGAAATATGCAGCAATTAACATTATCGTCGTATGTTTGTGGCGAAAAAAATCATGTTCAATAAATTTTACTAAATTGGTAAGAAATACAAATTATTCTAACTATAAATTTTTTGTTATGTGATAGATGAGGCTTTACATTAATATGCATAATGAAATATATGCCAAAAGATGATTCTAACTTTAAACTTTCTGTAATATGATAGTTCTGCCTTTTAATGACTATCGATATGAAATGTATGCCAAAAGATGATTCTGACGGTGAACTTTCTGCGATAAGATGGTTCTACTTTTAATTCTTATGCATAAGAAATTGATGCCTAAAGATGATTCTGACTTACAAAATTATGAGTTTTGAATGTATGATAAATGAGTGTCTGCCAAACGATTTTCTGCGAAATGAAGTTTATGCTATCTACTGTTATGCAAAGTAATATTATGACATAAAAAGTTCTGCTATAAAGGGTAGACCCATTTTTTACAGCTGTTTATTTGGTTATAAGTGTTTTGGTTTACTTGCAAATTCGTTTTTATCTGATTTTTGAAACCATTTAATTCCATTGGTATAAGACAACCAAATCAAAAACTAATGTTTAAACTAATTTAAACAAATTAAGGTCTCTTATTGGTATTTTTTTCAATCTTCTGCGTTGAGCCGTTTTCGAGATCTGGGAAATCCCAAAACGATACCGCAGCAAAATCTTAAATAACTCAAGAACCATACCACACACAAATTTTGCTATTTACAAACATTTACTACGCAACAAAAGCTATCTAATCATGTATTTGGTTCCGGGCTGAACGAATTTTTGAAAATCGATTTTGCCAGGATAACGTTTGAAACGTTACTCCAGCAAAATGTGTTTTTCTCAAATAACTTTAAAACTACAATTCACACAAATTTTGCTACTATTAAACAAATTGCTTCTCATGATACACTAATTATTTTTTATGGTCTCATCTCTCAAATGCACAACATTTTGCCAGGGTTTTGCACACCACTGGAGGCGCAGCGGAGCGCATTTAAATAAAACAATTTAATATAAACATTCTTCTTCTTAGTCGTTCACTCTTGACAGAGTGGTCGTGGTCATGAGGGATCGCCCACAACAGCGGTCGCTGCCTTCGCGATTTTCCACCGGTCTCTATTGTTTGCATGTCGAGCACATTCTGCCAGAGGGATCTTGGTGACAGATTTAATGGAGTCTGTCCATCGGGTTGGTGATCGACCACGTGGTCTCGTGCCTTCGACTCTACCCTGAATTACCAAACGCTCCATGGAATCATTGTTGCGGGTAACGTGTCCAAAGAATCTGAGGATTCGTAATTGCACAAGCGACGACAGTCTTTGTTTAATATTGAGTTCTTTGAGTATTGACACGTTAATGGCCACTCCTGCAAAACTATTGGTATCATTTCCAGAGAAGAAGATGCTGTGTTTCTCAGTGTCCGCTGCGCCTCCAGCGGTGTGGGCTGAGCCTTGTCCTCACCTGATGATACTTGCATAGCCTCAGAATATCAAGAAAATACAAAACATTGCAACGCACCGCATGGTATATATTGTCACTGCGCGGCTGCGGTTCAAAAACTGCGTTAGCGATTTATTTTCCAAAAATGTAAGTTAAGGAAGGTTAATACCGTTCACTTAGAGAAATCAACTTTAAATCAATGAATAATCAACTTTTACTAAAGAATCTGACATGAAATATGAACTTTAAGTTTTCTTCTAATATAGTCACAGGCATTCAAATCAATATTAATTACAATTTTGTCACGATGGACTTTTAAAAAAAATGGTTGTGACTGTGAAATTAGCAGTCCAATTACTTCCCAGAATATCGAATAGTGTAACAACAATACTGTTTTATTTTCCAAAAGCAACGTGTTCGAAGTTTTGGTTCTAGAAGATTCAGGTTTCCTCACGATGTTTTCCTTCACCATTTTTAAGAGCAGTGGTGATGTAATAAATAACACAAAGTAATGCGCCTGCCTGGGTTCGAACCCACGACTTACTGCTCGTAAGTCGGTACCTACGCAAATTTTTGGGGGCCTTGCGACATATAGTATAATGTACTCTGTGCTTGCGACGACCGTCTCGCGCCAGTTAGCCGTCGGCTCCCGACATTCCCGGGTGGTGCAAAATTTGAATCACTCGCTCTTGCATCCGAGTCGAGTTAAAAAAATAACCAGGAAGGACATGGTCTATTCGCTCGCTCATTCGACCCCGCCATACTAGTCGAGTGCAATTAGACAAAAAATACTCAAAAGGTGGAACGAAGTTTATAGTGGTCCGATTTTCATGGGACTTTTTCTATTGAGTTCCTGGAGGAGTGGCGGAGAAAGCTAAAAAAAAAAAGCATCAGTTACAAATTTCAAAACAAATCTTCGCCTTAAAATTCGATATTTTAGAAATAATGGCAGAAAATAGGAAATTTTCAAAAATACTTGAAAAACATTAAATTGACAACAATGAAAAAAGAAACAGACCAAATTAGCGTTCAATGGATGCACCTAGGTCACACTATTACGCTACAATATGAATTCGTCGAATTTGAAGTTATTCATAAACGAAAAAAATATATTTGAATGAAAATTTAAAAAAAAAAAAAGTCACGAGAGGCGAAATTTTTTTTTTAACTTTCTTTTCCACTCCACCAGGAACTCAATAAAAAAAGTCCCATGATAATCGGACTACTATAAACTTCGTTCCACCTTATTGTCTAATTGCACTTCCAAACTTTTTTTTTTGTGTTTGTTACCTCAGAACTTTCGACTGGGTGAACCGATTTTGATGATTCTTTTTTTATTTGAAAGCTGGTGCTTCCCGTGTGGTCCCATTTAAATTTTGTGAACATCTGATGCTGATCTTCGGAGATATACAATGGGACTCTTCAAAACTAGATGATAAATCTGCCGTGATTGCTGAAATCGCTTGGATGTTTATTGTTTATACAACATCATGACATAACATCACGCCTGTATGCTCTGAAGGGGTACACAGATGTGTACAATACACCCAGATTTCGACAGATAAGTATGTAAAGTTGGCGCGATCGTGTTCCGCGCGAGCCTCAAATGACGTAACATCACGCCTGTATCATCTGGGGGTACGCAGATGTGTACAATACACCAGGCCTGGATCTAGGGGGGGGCAAGCCGGGGTCCATGCCCCGGGCGGCACATTCAGGGGGCGGCAAATTCAAGCTTGGCAGACGTATGGTCAAAGTTGCGATAATGATGAGTTCAAATGATACAACTCATTGAATTCTGTAGAAGACTGGAAAACTGTTCTTGTTGAAGAAAAAGGAGCGCCCTGCATACCAGCCCATCGATTTGGATGAGGTGGACAAACTCTTTAAGAGCTAAACTGTAGACCGTCTAGTTCAGCACCTGGCCACTGAGGATCTGGCGGACCCACTTAGATACCACTGCCTCCCAAAGCAACTGCGCAGTTGTCAGACTCCTAGACTCTCCCCAGGGCTGAGGATTAACACCTCGAGAAAAAAAAGATTGGAGGCACTCCTATACCATGCCAAACCTATGCCCTACCAACTTCTGCCGTATAATCAGGGCATATCTGAGGGACAGAGATATCATCTACCATTCTATCCGGGTCAAGAAGGATGTTGCGTGGGACAGTGATTCGTTCTGGGGCCGCAATGAGACAGAACATCGGGTACGACTGGGCGTTTCGCGGTACGCTTCTTCATGGTTTCATCTGTAATGCTGATGACACGCTGGTGAAGGCACGGGGGAACACGTTTCGGCACGTGACCATCATGGTGACAGCTGGAGTCGTAGATGGCATCGCCGCGGTTGGGTGGCATTGCAGAAATCTGAGGCCCTCTGTTTCCATGGACTTCAGAAAATGCCACCTCTGAGAGCGAACATCGTGTCAGGAAGTGTCCGTATCAGCGTCGAGTCGACGATGAAGTACCTGAGACTCGTTCTTGATAGTTGGTGGGTAGGACTTTGGGCCGTATTTTCAGCAGTTGGCACCCCAGTTGATGGCGCGAACCCAATCTCGTGGCTAGGCTACTGCCCATCCTGGGATGATCCAATTCCTCCTGCAGAAGATTCTATATGGGGATCGTACGGTCCATAGCGCTCATACGGAGTGCCAGTATGCACGCATTCAAGGCGGTGAGCTTTTTGGCCGAATCACCACCCTGAGATCTTGACGTTATAGTCCTTACACAGAGCAAGCACCTAGTGCGTCGCCATGATGTCAAGGTGTACAGGGCTGTACTCCACCAGGTTCTAGTGGTAGAATGAGAGGCTCGTGCAACGAAACACAGTGCATACCACTTTTACGGCGATAAGACCCGTGACGAAGAAGTGGCTTAGATAACGGCATGGCGCCCTCATTTTCCGTCTGACACGTCTAGTTTGGGGACCAACGCCCTGTTCACTACTGTGGAGATCACTGGAGACTGCTCCGAAGTCAACACAGAACTTATTAAAAGTTGTTTCAGACCCTATACTGTGCTTTCCTAACAACAATATATGTCCTACACGTCCATGTATGTCCTTTCTTTGGTATTGTTTGTCGTTTTGTTAAGCTCCTTGAGTTTTAAGTCGAGCTACACGATAACTGACAAATGCTTACACAGACTGGACAGGTCCACTCAAATCTGTGTGGTTATTTCTTCAAAAGACCACCTCACACACTAATCTGCATGGTCCTTAGGTGAATTGAGCAAGATTATGTCTGGACTTCAAAAAATACTGTGACCTCTGACTCCTCTGAGTTTGTTTCGGCTGTTTCTTCTCAGAGTAGTCAGGTACGAAACACCGCCCATTTAGTTTTAAAAAATGACGTGTAAAAGTGTTTGTAAAAACCTACTTTCAAAATAAACATCATTTATTATCATCATCCTCAGCCCGACACCAACTGCTGGGTATAATCCCCTCTTTGCTTGTGCCAAGCTCCACGTTCTTGTGCTAAGCTCATCCAGGATATTCTCGCAATGACAACCATGTCGTCGCGCACCTGATGAAATCCATCTGTTCTGTCTATGGCACGGTGATGGCAGGTCTGGTGGAGTAAAGCTGTTCGATTGGCGTCCAAGGACTGGAAAGAAAAGTGTTGGTCGTCCGGCGGCAATATAGGAATATTTGTTCTTCAGAAATATTATTACCTAACATCAACTTTACAAAATTATTAATTGCATGAAATTTTGTGTTATTAATAGCCACAAATAATAAATGTTTTCCTTGTGCAGACATCATCATACAGGCCCATAATTAAGTAAAACGACCACGACTATCCGCAATGATTTGGGTCTAGCTTTAAGAGTTATTCCTGACACAGAGCCGACCGGCTGACTCACTGGGTGTTGGTGTCACGTGACGCATGCCGCGGTTACATTGAAAACATAGTTCAGAACCTTATCCTGCTCAACCAAACCTAAAATAGGTAATGCAAAAGGTTAGTTCCATGATTGTAACAGTTCAAAAGTTCGTATTTCCGAAAAAGACGATGAATTTAGGAGTGCATACTTTTCTTTGGAGACCTGCACCGACCTACTTACTAGCTACTGAGCGAAAAAGGCGTTGTCACCTTGAAATATAAATATTAGGATAAAACATCAACGCAATTATTTGGTGATAAATACTTGTGTGTTGTGTTTGGAATAAATACTTGTTTCCTCTTTTCAAAATATTCAATAGACTCCCAACATTGGTTCAGTTCAAGTGTCTTATTCTATTAGTTTAATTGGTAAAATAATTGTACACTACTTAGAAAAAATATTTGTTCATATCTGATCTGCCAATTTTATGTTGAAAATGAATTCTATAATCGTTATTTGTGGAATTATTTTAACCGTCCTGGCAGTTAACGCGACGCAAGATGACAACTATTTTGGTAAGTTAGGTTTTGTACTTATCATTTTATTGTATTGAAAACTTTTTTGCAAAAAAATAAAACCGACTTCAAAAAACAAAAGAGTAAAAAATAACTTTAGCTTCAGAAGTCGGTGACCTTTGTTTGATTCATTTAGATTTTTTTTGTCACCGACTTCTGAAGCTAAAGTTATTTTTCACTCTTTTGTTTTTTGAAGTCGGTTTTATTTTTTTTTTGCAAAAAAGTTTTTTTTTTGTTAATGGCAAGGAAAGCCGATGTCGGCCATTCTGCCAATGTTGGAACGTTACGTGTCGAAATGTTTATGTTTATTTCATAGATTGACATTTTATTGTGACAATGACATTTGTTTAAAGACAGACTCATTGCCTTTTTAGCCATTTCACGGGTGGAATACAAATGATCTCACCAAAAGACAAACATTTCAAAAAAAATGTTTTCTTTATCGTCGTAAAGAGTGGGTAAAGGATTATTCCAACTATTATTTTTCTGTGACACGTCGGGCCCAAAAGTGGGCGGGCGATCTCTTTTGAACCCAGTTCCAAAAATTCTGTACCCAGCTTCAATCTTCATACTCAAACCGCCACGCTGTCGGTTTGATATACTTAGAGACCAGTGCTCGATCAGCCACCTTCGCGTCTCCACGTTGTTGACTTAGTGTAATCAGAACCCTGCTATACTTGTGTTGGGACTTTTATTACATATAAATGTAAGTAGCTAACGACTATCTAATTCTACGTTAAACTACGAACATTGCGTTAGGCTGTTAGTGTTAAACTACATTTAGACTCCATAATTTTATTAATCACCCAATCCCAGCAATTCAAGTGGCGCACCAAAAAACTGATAACAATTTATTTTTAGATCGATAATTTTCTTTTTTTTTCTATTAACTACACAAAGTATAAACGTACCCTTCACGTAGCCGGCAATCAAGCATTCTGTACATCAAACTAAGTTAATCGACGCAAAAATGAAAACCGCGAAAATACTATTTTTGGGGTGAAAAATCACGGTCCACGGTTCGCGGTAGAACTCAATGTAACGTACAGAAAATATTGTGCTTATGGATCCATTAAATAGTACAGGGGAAGGTATTTAAGGTAAAGTAATAACAATAAAAATGTATCTTAAAACGACTGAAAAAGTTGGACTTTGAACTCTAATATCTTCGTGACTAGAAGGTTCGCAAGAAAGGTCATGAAAAAAAATTATAACAATGACGGGAAGACAAATAAATGCGTTTCAGCTCCATGAAGGGCCTGTGTCAGTTTACTAAGAAAAGCTTATGAATAAAAAAAAAAAACAAAGTATCAGAGCGAGCGAAGCAATCTCGAAAAATTTTCAGACTACCTGGAGTTGGTTACTTTTGTTTCGTCATTTAACATAGTGACAGTTTTGTAAGTCTGTCGATGAATGCGGATTTTTTTTAAGAATTATGAAAATATTGAAAGCAAAATTGTAGGAGCTCGCTTCGTATGACAATATAATGATTATATGAATTGAAGTAACTCTGTCACTTAAACAGAATGGAGAAAACCGAGGATGTATTAGCGAGCGAAGTGAGCTCGTTTAGCATTCCGCCTAGGATATATTGATTTATCTTTATTTGCAAACGCCAGGGCGATGCAAGGGCCACCCATTGCACCTTGCTCTAGGCGCCAATCTAGCGATTTCGATGTAGCTAATAAAATTGACGTCTATCAAGTCAGTTGTCCGAGTTTCCGGGAATAACCAAACAAAGGGTCATTCATAGTTTCGGACTTCGCCCTAGGGGAGCCTTAAAAATCATGATTTGTTGTTGTATAAGTACCTATACTCATCATCCCAAAACAACGAGTGCTGTCTCCGACAGTCACTAACAGAGCAGAGAAGTGTTGTTTAGTTTGGCTATCACGAAACTCAAGAAGACAAGTGCCGCTGCCGTCCAAGTTGTAGGAGCAGCGGCATTGTCGCTTGCTGCTGCTGTCACCCTCGGAAGTGTGCCTGCAGTGACTTTAATACACCACATTTTTTTTTGTAGGAGTAGAAATCCATGACAGGGGGCTGTGTTTCCTGATAGCTACAAACTGCGGGCCTTCAAATAGCGAGGGAATAGATTACTTCTAGGCAAGCGCGCTCCATCGTGGACCATATGATCGCTTACGATCAGGTAAGGTAGTCAGATACCAGCCTAACTAATATAAAAAAAAGTAGTTGCCAAAAAACCGACTGAAAAAATTGCAAAGAAGAAAACAAGCATATTTTCAATAAATCAACCCTTTATTTTCATATTATAATTAGTTTTAACCTAATTATTGGCTTAGAATTACAGATCAATTATAATAATATAATGAAAAAAAAAAATGCACATTTTGTTTTTAGCACACCCACAGGAGTGATATAACTTTTGTCAGGAATTACCTTATCTTTCCACAATTTATCTAAGCCGAGCTCTTTGTGATTTTCCAGATCGCAGAGCACCGAATATCTACTTACTTGAAACTGTCAACTTTATCCCAAGAATCACAAACACATTCACGTGTATCGTCACGAACGGAAGAACAGTTCATGCCGAGGAGCAAATATTCGCCAGCCAGCAAGGTAGCGGGGCTGATGGTCCAGGGTGCGCTCTATTTATTTCCAAGTTTCTATTTAAATTTACATTTCTGAATAATTAATCTATGGTAGAACCTCTTCATGTAAGCTCAAGGTAAAGTGTCCAGAGAAGTCTTTGAAATTTCTTGATGCCGTTTTACTAACAATCTGATCATTTCACGAGGAAGAATCGCAATTGTATCTGGTTGATTATATTTATATTTCATCGCCCGAATAAAACCGAACTGTTTGCTAGTTCCAAACAAATCATTAATAATAAAATGTATAAGAAGCGCTCTGGAACTTCTGGTCTACACGGCCAGTTGTACGAGACTAAGATTCTCAGTTTGCTGAATTTTAGAGCTAAACATGACGACGATATCGAAGAGTTTCATTTAGCTACAAATGTTGATTTAATAGGAGATTTTGACGACATATGCTTAAGGGCCAAAGTCAAGGGTTTTTCCAAGGAAATCGCTATATATATTCAAACCAAACATAGACAAACGGACAAAGTCTTATCGCTTAGTATCAATCATGATCTGGCGAGATACTTTGAAAGTTACTTAAAAATTAGACGAGCGTTCGGCGCAAAAAATACGGACAAACTGTTTAGAGGATCCTTTAGCGAAACAGAATGCCTATTCGTTATGTACACAAATGCTAAATACGACTTCTACAATGACCTTATCGAGACTGAGTATACTACTAAATTGAAAGAACTAATAGGAACTAGTCAAACAGGGTCTTACTTACAACCTACTTATGCGACCAAGGATGTGGAGTATTTATATAAAATAATTATGGAAGAAGAAGTCGCAGCACTTGCTGAGCATTTCGCGAAATTACTTAATAAAGAAGTATTCATGATTGATGAGCTTGTGTTGTGTTACCACTATATTCTGGCGCAAAAAGTTTTTGAGATCCCTGATTTAATTTATGATGACGGACACCGAATCGCCAGCTTCAGAGAAGACTTCTTTGATACAGAAGAACACTTCGTGCTGATATTCAAAAATACCCTCTACGAACAGGTTCTTCTAAGACGAGAAATTGACATGTCTCAAATATTAAATCTTATTGAAAAATTCTTCAGCAGATCGTCTGAAGTTGAGGTTTTGAGTGAACTAATTGGAACTGTTATTGCTTACAAAAATGGCAAATTAGAATTTATTAAGAACGTGCCTGAAGATTTAAAACGACAGTTGAATAAAGTGAGCGTTCTTCAATCCACAGTCGATGAAGCCATCGATCAGGCTGCGAGAAAAATATTAGAAAACTCTATATTCAAAGTCCCACTTTCGTTCGGAAATAAAGATTTGACAATAAGAGGCAACGACACGAAAGTCGAGAGCAGATTGAATTATCTCGCATCAAAAATATTTGGTTTGATTAACGATGCAGAGCCTAATACTATCATTAATATCGAGGAGTCCCTTAGAGACGGCCTCCTTAAAGTTAACGGTGGCCTGGCTGGTGCAGTTGGCAATGTTTTCGTTCCCGATGAAAACTCTAAACTTATGAAGTTTGCTGATAACATCGAATCTATAAAAGGCGATCTTGCTAAAAGATTGTATGTAAAATTGCAAAAGGAAATACATGACTTACGGAAATATCTAATAAACGTGAAGGTAAAAAAGTTTCCAAAGTTCTCATTCCACAGCGGAGAACATGACATGAATTTGGTGAAAGATTTCTTAAGACAACTGTTTTTTTTCACGAACCAATCAAATGAAAAGAAAATTGGCGAAATTTTAAAACGTGAAATAGGATATCCTTACTACGGCATTCTCCCATTTCAAGTAAAAGCTGACGCCGTATTTTTAAAATATCACGATGCTATTCAAGAATGGTGGGTGAAACCTGGTACGGGTGAATATCTTACAAAACACAGTAAACAATTTGAGAATGCAACAAAAGATATTATAAACCAATCACTAATATCTGTCATAAATATGATAAATAAATTCAAGTTGCAAAAGCTAAAATACACATTTAATGCAGCAGCCGTCAAGTCATTCGAATTAATATTGGATGAGCAGTGTAAGACAAACGTTTAATGTTATTATTATAGACAACTGCAAACTCAATGTTTGTTTGACATTGTGCACAAAAGTGATATTTCAAGACAAAGAAGTAGGTTTAGATCTTTTCGTGAAAGACGAAAACGTAATGAAGTTTATAAAAGGAGACATTTTCAATAAAATGTTTGAACATAGAATCTTTAAAATTGGGTTGCCAATAGGAAACCAGAATTACGATGAATTAAAAGATTTTTACACTGATAGACGTGTCAGTCGCATCAAGAAAACAGCAGAGGATGATATTCATGATGTCAAAGATAAGGTAATACAAACGCTGTACGATTTACAAGATCATGTGATACTAGTAACTGCTAAAAGTGGGATGGGCAAGTCAACTCTACTTACTCATTTGTCAATTAAAACTAAGGAACGCGACCCAAATACTTGGATTGTAAGAATAAACCTGTTGGAGTACTCGAAAATATTTAGTAAGTGGCAGAAAGATAAAACAGTCATCGACCTTATGCTGAGTTTACATTTCATGTGCTATGTAGCTCTCGGAGTGGCAGAAGAAGATATTACAGTCGAGCTGGAAACACAAAACAATCTTGTATCTCTCAAATACTGCTCAGGCGATGCATCAATTACTTTTGGGTTTGAAATGTTCTTAAATTTCTACAATAGTGGTACACTAATATTTCTATTTGATGGTTTTGATCAGATCTTCCCGCACTATGCGAATGAAGCGCTCTCACTGCTTAAGTCCGTCAGAAGTTATCCTCGACAGCATAAAATCTGGATTACAAGCAACATAACCATCACACCATATAAACATAACCATATTAAAGATATTTTAGAACAAGAGTTCGGACGATCGTATGAAATAGAACAGTTTTCAGATGTTGAAAAAAACACATGCTTTAACAAGTTATACTCGTATCATTTAGAAAAATCAAAACCCCGACTGCAAATAGTGACATATTTTTTAGATATAATGGACATGTCTAAATAAATAAAATCTTTTTATTTCAGACATGTTTGGTCCATACAATTTGTTATAGTTTATGAGCATATTCAACAGGCTTCATACTTTCGATTGGTATGGAATTTGTATATTAACCAAACCAGAGAAATGTTACAAAAATATATATATATTCTTACAAATAGAAAGACAAAATGATTTTTTAAAAAGATTTTAAAGGCCTTCGGCCAAACAAATTACAATTTAAATAAAAATAGCAAACAGAATGAACAATTTGAAATAACGACAATCGCTAGTAGTTCGGGCAGAGCTTCTGCACTCTGTGACGACCGATGAGAAAAAAGGGACGAGTGCCGCCAGCCGCCTTCCTTTTATAGCCAGCCGCGGTGTTGCTATTCTTGATTGAATTTTTCTTCTAATACGGCTTCTCCTGACGGGGCTGCGTGCTCGAAGCCCTCAGCAGGAACTCGAGGATGGTCCAGCAACACCCTCCGCGTCCAACGGCTGCTCGGCGTCATCATCATCAGTCTCTGTGAAGATACACACATTCTAAGAATCAAACTTATAGTTATTACATCGTGTATCAACAGTTGGTCTAAGTTCATATAGTGCATAAAAGCGTCAGATTATGTACCAATTAGCCAAACAAGTCAACATGAGCAGTAATAAACGCTACACACTAGCGTTACAAATCACATAGGTTTTACACAGGTCTGTTCCCACGCAACCGAATACCCCGCACATACTCTCGTGCGCAAACAGGATTTACATCAGTCTCTAGTGGGTCACCCCAGATACCTAATAAGGGCTGGATTTACACAGGTCTGTTGTCGGTTGCGCCACCGACTCACCCCAGAAACCACCATACCTAACAAGGGCTGGATTTACACAGGTCTGTTGTCGGTTGCACCACCGACTCACCCCAGAAACCACCAGTGTCAGGGTCAACCCAATACCAGGCGCACAGGATTTACACGGGTCTCTTCCACTGAACACAACACTTAACATAGCCAAAATCAATAAATAAGGGCTTGTTTGGTACATAATCTAGCTCGGAATAGGGAAAAGACTAGTAGATATAAAAGCTAGCAAAGTAAGCATAACAGCAATCGTACAACAAGTACCTTCAAAAAATGCAGCACATATTTCGGGTGTCCATTCACCCTTCCATAACACCATGTATGCAGCAGCTGCCTGACCAGTCTTTCCATAAGCTCCGGCTAACAATTGGACCTCATACCTATCGTTAGGGAGGAGCTTAGTAACTTTATAAGGTCCTCTCATACCGCTATCCAGCTTTCCGGTGCTTTGAGAGCTCTTAATCACATGTACTAAATCATTAACTTGAAACGTTTTAGGCGGTTTCCTATTTTTATTTACATAAGAGTCTTGTTTGTCTTTGTTTTCGCGGATAAGTCCTTCTGCACGTTGCCGTCTTATCTCGCGAATTGCATTACGGTTTGGATTCGACCCTTCGTAAGTTATATCTTTAATCAGAGAGTTTATTAAAGGTGTAGTGGAATCAGTGCCAATAAGGAGATTTAATGGTGAATATTGAGTAGTCCTATGCTTAGTGACATTTAAAACCAATTGCAGTTTCCATAATATTTTAGACCAATCATTTTCGTTATAATTTACTTCAACTCTTATCATGTTTAAAACTGTGCGACAATAACGTTCCACTTGTCCGTTTTCCTGATGCATTTCAGGAGTAATAAAATGCACTTCGATTCCATAATTAGAACTCCAATTAATAAAATCGAGTCCGTTACCCCAGCCAGATGTTGTCGAAAATGGTAATTTGAATCATATAGATAATTAGTTATGCGGCTTCTGTAATTGTTGCGCACATTTTTAAATTTGTTGCGCTTATAGTTTTTTAATTATTTCACAAAAACATTTCCTGCTGGGGTAACGTTACCCCAGCCAGACCTTTTTCTTTCTAATAGGAATATTTAAATAATTACTAGCTATATAATTAGTTGTCTAGATGAAGTAAATGTTGTGCCTTATTTTGTATTTGTTCTTTCTTCGGTTGCGAAGTTATTCGAGATTTTGCTGGGGTAACGTTTTTGGTTTTGCTAGATCTTTGAAATGGTTAAGCGGATTCTTATCATATTTTGTACAAGACTTTTTAGGAATTAGTTTAAATTTGTTCTGCAATAAAAAATCCAAAATAATACATAGCCTAAAGGTTATTTCATTAAATAGAAAAACACTTCAATTGGTCCCAGCACTCTCAATAAGAGGTCTAAAGACTTACTTTAAACATTATTTTGAAGCTTGTAACTGCCTTCAAATGTATGTGAAGTTTCATTAGTATCCTGTAAGTATTTAACAAGTTATGATGATATTCAATTCTTAAAGAGCACGGTCTTGATGCGCGCGGTGTTATTTGGCCACTGGATTGGATATATGAACTGAATGTTATGTCAATTATTAGTTTTTTAGTTCAGTTATATATCAGTAAAATTTCAGCTCAGTACATTGGATAATTAATGAGATAACACGATTAAAGTCATTAGGAAGTGAATGACCGTGGTAACCCGACCAAGTTTAGGTGGTTACGGAAAAGCGAAAACGCAGAACATTATGGTACCTTCTAAAATATGTAGGATAGTGTTACAAATTTAGTACAGACATGTACACAAGTTTTAAAAAAACTACATGATTATTAAAGATTTTTTATTGACAGGTAAAACAATCATTTCAATTGAACTTTTAAAGTATTAATAAACTTATACTTAAAAACAATCACAGATTAAAATTACAGATAGTAATTTTGCTAAAAAAAGAAAATAATAAGTAAGTTCCTAAATTCAAATATTTAAGCCTTAAAAAAATACAGTTTTTGAATTCTGGTCCTACTCTTCTTGAACAATCAGCGTAAATCTTCCTTCTATCCTGCAGTTTTTCTACTCTGTCACGAACTTCACTTAAGGAGTTCAAAAATCTTGATAGGTAGGGAGTGATCTGTGGTACAAAATTATTCTTCTGTAAGACCGCTCTTGGATCATTGTACACTTCTAACGGTGACCTCACCTACACGTGGGAACTGCGGAACCTGAAGCACCAGGAGTGGCGTTTCCGGCGAACGAAAATTTTCGCCGCGTGGTTCCGTTTCCGTTGTCAGTAAAGCAACGATGCCAAGAAATACGAGATCCAGGAATCAGGAAGGAGAGTTAGAGGCCGAAGAGGAAACAGAGGAGATGTCCACGTCGATCACTATGGACCAGGGTCAGTTTGCAACCCTTATGAACTCACTGCAGCAGAGTCAGGCAGAGATTTTCGCGCGGCTCATCCAGGAGGTTAGGACTTCGACACCTGCACCTAACGTGTCTATGACAACACCCGCCGCAAACTTCTCAAAGTGCACCGCTCGATTTAACGGATCGTCCGCTGATGTCGACGGATTTATCGACGCGATAGAAGTGTACAAGAACTGCCTACAGATATCTGATGTTAACGCTGTCAAAGGACTCTCCATGTTGCTAGTAGACTCAGCAGCATTATGGTGGCAAGGCATAAAAACCCGAACTGTTGGGACGCCACTACTTTGAATTCTGGTCCTACTCTTCTTGAACGATCAGCGTAAATCTTCCTTCTATCCTGCAGTTTTTCTACTCTGTCACGAACTTCACTTAAGGAGTTCAAAAATCTTGATAGGTAGGGAGTGATCTGTGGTACAAAATTATCCTTCTGTAAGACCGCTCTTGGATCATTGTACACTTCTAACGGTGACCTCAACTCACGTGCGAACGTCAAATATGCAGGAGTAACCCCTGTCGTTTCACAAACCGCGCTGTTCATACTAAACCGTACTATCGGTAGCTGCTTAGGCCATGAGGGGTGATCCGTACCAACCAACAGAGCCAATTGTGTCTTCATGTCCCGGTTTTTTTCTTTCCGCTGGGTTGGCTTCTGGGTGGTAGTAGGGTATCAAGTCTTGTGTAATGCCAAGAATAAACATGCACTTCTGCATGACTGCTGAAACAAATTGGACACCATTGTCCGAAATAATGCGACGCGGTAAGCCGAACCCTATGCCCGTCGGCTACAAGTTTTAGATAAGTACCTAACAACATGTACATATTAATAATAATTTTGCTACTATTTCTGTAGTTACATTATGCAAGCTTACCTTGTTCGTGAATTCATCAAGCAACCCGCACCATAATTATGATCATCAATAGAAGCACTCCACATTAGCAGTAATTCGCCACACTTATTATTATATAATAGCTCTCACGCACTCGATAAATATTTGCAAAAACAGGAAACGGAACTGCCGAAGCGCACGCGCACTCTACAAGATGAATTATGTGATTATGGAGCATGTTTAGTGCGTTATGCAAACAATGTATTACCCCTTCACCCCACCCCTCCCGCGTCCCACCGAACGATATGTTATATCGGTGATTTTTGATAAGTTTGTGCAACTGGAAGATAATAATAATGTTTTCATAGTACAGATATTATTATATTATTATGTATTTAACAGTGTACGCGTCTGTACCGAAATTGTAAGGTGTATTATACTAAACATTTCAAAAGATAGTATAATGTTCTGCGTTTTCGCTTTTTCGTAACCACCTAAACTTGGTCGGGTTACCATGGTCATTCACTTCCTAATGACTTTAATCGTATTATCTCATTAATTATCCAATGTACTACGCTGAAATTTTACTGATATACAACTGAACTAAAAAACTAATAATTGACATAACATTCAGTTCATATATCCAATCCAGTGGCCAAATAACACCGCGCGCATCAAGACCGTGCTCGTGAAGAACTGAATATCATCATAACTTGTTAAATACTTACAGGATACTAATGAAATTTCACATACATTTGAAGGTAGTTACAAGCTTATAAATAACGTTTAAAGTAAGTATTTAGACTTCTTATTGAGAGTGCTGGGACCAATTGAAGTGTTTTTCTATTTAATGAAATAACCTTTAAGCTATGCATTATTTTGGTTATTTTATTGCTGAACTAATTTAAACTAGTTCCTAAGAAGTCTTGTACAAAATGTGATAAGAATCCGCTTAACCATTTCAAAGATCTAGCAAAACCAAAAACGTTACCCCAGCAAAATCTCGAATAACTTCGCAACCAAAGAACAAATACAAAATAAGGCACAACATTTACTTCATCTAGACAACTAATTATATAGCTAGTAATTATTTAAATATTCCTATTAGAAAGAAAAAGGTCTGGCTGGGGTAACGTTACCCCAGCAGGAAATGTTTTTGTGAAATAATTAAAAAACTATAAGCGCAACAAATTTAGAAATGTGCGCAACAATTACAGAAGCCGCATAACTAATTATCTATATGATTCAAATGACCATTTTCGACAACATCTGGCTGGGGTGACTCAATAAAATCATGGTTATCGAACATACGGCTTCTATCGCACACTAGTCTTTTAAAAGTGCCAAACAGTGAAATTATTTGGGTCATTACGCGTTTCAACTCGCTACAATCTTGTCTCGGTAAGGCATAAAGTAAGCAATATTTAGTATACGCTTCAACTACGTGTACATGTTTATGACCATCACTTTGTCTCAGTGGTCCAAGTACATCCGCGTGAATTGTATCAAATGGTACCGGAGCCTTTTCCCAAGAGGATATTGGTTGCAAAGGTGCGCGAGGAACTTGCTTATGTGAAATGCACACTACGCAGTGCGTGACGTATTTCCTGGCAAATTGTCTAAGACCGGGGAACCAAAAGTGTCGCAGGATCAGATCAACGGTTTTGTCTACACCAATGTGTTCATGCTCGTCATGGATAATAATAAAAAACTAAATAAGCGTAATAAACTTAAGCGAAATGCCTTTGGTACATAACATAAGAATCGCGCTTGCTCATCCGTGACGTCATACTTATAGTACAAGAGGTCATCACGTTTTACGTAACGCGTATTATCTAATTTTCCGTTATCTAATTTTTCAAGTAACGTTAATGTCTCCTCGTCACCTGCCTGTGCCACTTGAGCCCAATATTTTGGTTTTTGAACAACATTAATAATATTGACCGGATTCCTACTCAAATAGTCTACGTGCGGCATAAGTGCGCCTTTACGGTATTCTAGCGAGAAATCAAAATCCTGCATATACATCCACCATCTTGCAACTCTGGGTTGGAGATCCTTCTTACGTTGTGTCATTTTTAATGCATTACAATCAGTGATTATTTTAAAAGATTTACCAATTAAATATTGCCTAAAATGTTGTAATGATTTTACTACCGCGAGGGTCTCCAGCTCATAGCTGTGATATTTTGATTCCGCACCAGCGGTTAACTTACTAAAGTAAGCAACTACCCGCCTACGGCCGTCTTTGTGTACTTGCAAAAGGATTCCGCCGTAACCGATAGAACTGGCATCTGTATGCAGCTCAGTTGTCAATTCAGGATCGAATACTGCTAATATTGGTTCATTGGTTAAATAAGAAATTATATCTTGACGTGCATTTTCGTGTTCATTACTCCAATTAAAGATTACGGCTTTTATAGTTAGGCGGCGATTTGTGCAGTCTTAATCGCGTAATTAGGAATGTATCTTCGGAAATATCCTGCGAGGCCAAGAAATTGGCGGACCTGTTTAACATTGGTCGGTCGCGGTGATTTAACCAATGCATCAATTTTATAATTGCTCGGTCTAACCTGATCATATTTTATAACCCTACCTAGGTATTCTACTTCATTGGTAAGAAAAGTACATTTCTTAAGATTAATTGAAAAACCTGCTTCAGTTAACGTTTTTATAACCGAATCTAATAAAAAGAGGTTTTCGTCAATCCCGTCCGTCAGTATTAACACGTCATCAATGTAGACCATGACCTTTCCAGCATCAATGAAGGATTTAAGCGTTTTAGAGATAGTTTTCTGATAGAAAATCGGCGCGTTTGCTAGACCGTAAGGTACTTTGCAATATTCATACTGAGCTTCTGGTATAACGAATGCCGTCTTATGAATGGACTCTTCAGCAACTCTAAGTTGATGGAAGCCGGAAACCATATCTAGAGAGCTAAACCAGCGAGCATTACCTAACCTATCTATATAGTCGTTGATCAAGGGGAGTGGATGTCTAGTTTTGACAGTTATTCGATTCAGTGCACGGTAGTCTACGACCATTCTATCAGAACCATCCTTCTTTTTTACTCATAGGATCGGACTAGCGTACTCTGAATCGGACTCGCGAATTATTCCTTTATCGAGCAAATCCTTGACTATAGTGCGTACTTTTAATTTTTCGTCATGCGATAATTTGTAGGGTATGTAATATACGGGCACATCAGTTGTTAACTTGATATGCATCTCACTATCTTTCACAGTTGTGGTCGCGGTGCCACTTAAAAAGAATTCAGAATACTTGGTGAGGATTTCTAGTAACCGTTCCTTATTATTTCCAGATACTGACGTATTAACTTGATCGGACATAGAAATCGTGTTTACTTGCATAACATTGTTTACAGTCACTTCACTACGGACTATACGTTGGCAATCACCGGTCCTAACATAGGTAATACCTTTCCTATTCAGTACGTCTGCACTGCAAGTACGTAGCAATCGATAACGATCGAATCGATACGATTCGATAAATCCGACTTTTCGATTGGTTAAAAACTCATTTTATCGAGAATAACTGTCAGATTTATCGAATCGTATCGAATCGAGTGCTACATACTTGCACTGCTGTACCGATAATGACGGGTACATTCAAATTATCGCCATCTACAACACGAAAATCTATTTCTATTGTGATGTCGCAAAACTCAACGGGTAATGTCACAAATGATTCCGATCTAATTTCCGTACCGCCCAAGCCACATAATAACTGATTAGTAGGCTTTAATTGACACGGGAAATATTTAACAACATTTTTCGAAACTAAGGAAATACATGAACCACTATCAATTAGTACGTCTAACTGTATTCCCATTATGACAGCAGTAATCACATCACGATTTTTATAACTACCCGTAATTTCGCGACAAAAATTGACACCATTATTATTTCGAGATTTTGCGCGTTCTTTAGCAAAACAAGTATCCTCGGAATGACCTACTTTTTTGCAGAATGTACACTTCAACGGATCGCCGCGAGACGTCGTCGGTAACGCGATTGCTTTTTCGTCGCTATTACTCGAGGTTTTATTTGACCGTTTGTTACAATTAACACTCTTATGACCAAATTGTTGGCACTGGAAACATTTTATTGCTTTTAAATCTTTAGAGTCACATTGACGTTTGCGATTTGAGTTACTACTGTTGAGAGACCTATCAGATCGATTACTATTAGAATACACTTTCTTAATATTGCTGTTGGAAGGTTTAACAAAGCTCGATAAAAACTCCACTATAGAATCAGGTGATAATTTAGCGTTGGTAGCCATAGCGCGAATTTGTGGATCTGAAATGCCACGAATAATAATAGCAGTGAGCAGCTCGCTACTTAAACCTTTAACTATGCGTAACTTTAAAATCGATTTACGAGCGTACTCAGCGTATGTGGAGTATTTATCGGACTCTGTCCGCATTACATATTACATCATAAAGAATGTTCGCGACATCGACGGAACGTGGGCACAGCGCTTTTAGTTCCAATTTGAAATTGGACCACGTGCGAATATTGCTTGTCCATTGGCTAAGCCAGGTGCGAGATTCGCCTTTGAGACAATGTCCGATGCGAGCAAGGCATTCTCTGTCGTCCCAAGAGTTTGAAATACGGGCTCTCTCTACTTCACCGCACCACGTGTCGAAGTCATGAACACTCGGATCAAAATCAGAGACAAAATATCGGTTGGATCGGACCTGAGCACAGCTGATGTCGGTCAAAAGACGTTCTGCAGCGTTCGTCACCACGTCTTCAGACTGCGTTGATCCCATGTTGCTAGTGTGTGGAGTTGGCGGCGGCGTCCCCATTTGCGCGGACACGAGCTCGCACAGCGGTGTAGACGCCCCAAGCTCTGATGTCGATGGTGTCGTGTTGGGCAGCTCAACGGCGCGGCTAGGGCCAGCGCTGGTCGTTGCAATGGCTTGCGTCTCCACAGACGCACGGGGCTGGTCCTCAAACACGCGCAGCCTCCTCAGGATCTCTTCCATCGGGTTGGGTGAAGGAGTTCGCCCACGGCGCTTTTGTTTGCTGCGTTGATTGTTGGCAGGCATCGTGCGTACAAAAGCTCCACCCGAATATTAAAATAATCAAACCACGTGGAGGTGGAAGAATACTAAGTTTTCCTTTATAAAACCAGAAATGTAGGCCGTTCAGCGGCTTTTCAGCCTTCGAATCCCACTTCTGATCTTACAAATAGAAACACAAAATGATTTTTTTAAAAGATTTTAATGGCCTTCGGCCAAACAAATTACAATTTAAATAAAAATAGCAAACAGAATGAACAATTTGAAATAACGACAATCGCTAGTAGTTCGGGCAGAGCTTCTGCACTCTGTGACGACCGATGAGAAAAAAGGGACGAGTGCCGCCAGCCGCCTTCCTTTTATAGCCAGCCGCGGTGTTGCTATTCTTGATTGAATTTTTCTTCTAATAATATAATTGTTAATTAATCATGTTCTGGACTGAATTTTTGTAGTCAACCCATTTGCAATATATTTATATATACATATTACTGATTTATATTTATTACTGAATATACAGTGACCATCAATCGAGCATCCTACTCAGGTGTCCCTCAGCTCAACGATCAGCCCGTTCGTGTTCTAGTTGAAGAGTGAAGGAGATGTTAACCCCCTGCCTCACTCCACACTCCAAACCGAACTGGTCAGAAAGTTGGCCAAGCCATTTGATCTGGTTAGTTTGGTGGTCATATCAATATTTAAAAATATTAATTAACTCACCCGGCACACCAGTAATACTTCAATTTACGCCAGAGAATATCATACTTATCCAGGTCAAAAGCCTTGAAGAGATCAAGAAAGGCTGCTTATGTAGGCGTGCTCATATCTATGTAATACCTGACAGTTTGCTTGAGAGATATTACCACGCATTCCGTCGAAAGTTCCAGTTCTAAATCGAATTGGGCGTCGTTAAAATTCTGGGTTATAAAATCTCTTTTGGCGAACAAGGAGTTACCCCATAGACGCAGACCGTATTTGAAAGAAAGAAAGAAAAAGAAAGAAAGAAAGAAAAGTATTTGATGATAGACCCAACGTAGCCATGGAATGCAGGCATAGCAGTTTTAATGCTTGACAATTTCCTGAGCCTTTTAATGCGTGCTTCCCAGTCACAGTGTCTGTCTAAGGTTATACCTAAGAACCAGGACTTCTTCAATTTTAATGTCGTTATAATGTAAATCTAAGGGTATGATGGCTAGGAAGGGGTCCGCAAGGACCGATGCCTGCTGCGGTTGCGGGACTGTTCGAAAGAGATACCGTGGCCCCGGAACACAAAGGGCGATGAAGGAACATGGATGGGTTTTAGTCAGTAAAAGTCTGACACTCCTTCCTGCTCCGCCCAGAGCGGGAGGAGTAATTTGATGATTTCTCATCCGAAAAAAAAGGTACGATGGCTGTGTTATAATATTTTACTACTACTTTACTACTATAGAAATTCGGTATTTTGAGAATAGTAATTATGAATGTTAAAAAAAAAAGAAAATTAAAAAAAAAGAAATATGTATAAAATGAAAAAATATGTATATGACGACGTCAGCGACGGCGGAGCGATAGGGTCGTCACCATCTTGATTCGGTGGTAAAGGGTCCATTTCGTAGGTGTCGTTGAATTATAACACGAAGTGTAAATATAACCTCTTTTAATCAGATAAACTAAATAAACAATAACAGGTGATAATAATTTAACTAGGCAAACCGACAGTTTCGTTTTGGAGAAGTGACTTGGTCCGCGTCTCAGTGCGAAGTGTCCGATCGACAATCCCTACCTTCCAAAACGACTCTGCCCACGTGCCGCCATTACAAAATAACGTCACGGCGTTTGCCCCACTACTACATTAATCAATTGAGCAACTTTTATTGATATCGTTATCCACGACACGGCCAGCCTGACGAGTTACACGTCCTCGTGTGTGTAAAATAACCAATTTCGAAGTATTTTTGAGAACTCTGCCAACCTGACCGTAACATTTCATTACAATGACTATTCAATACTCATGCCTCAACAACCAAACAAACTTCTAAATCGTTTTAACAACTTAAACACAGAAGGTTCCTCCAAGCCTCATAATTATCAAATTTCAAAAAGAAAACACACCACTCATGGCCCGGCTCGTTATTGCCACCCATATCGTCATCACCTCATGTGATACGACAAACACTTCATCTAGAGTCCGCGACTCCCAGGTCAATACATGACCGTACAAATAGTCTCCTTCGAGACCCGGGTCCCCGCCACACCACTAGCTGCCCATCGCGCTCTGAACAACTCAACACCGAGTTGCAGTTACGACTACAGACTAGTGCGTGCAGTGCGACCAAATAGCCATGGTACACCACTAGCTGCCCATCGCGCTCTGAACAACTCCACACTGAGTTGCAGTTACGACTACAGACTAGTGCGTGCAGTGCGACCAAATAGCCATAGTATACCACTAGCTGCCCATCGCGCTCTGAACAACTCCACACCGAGTTGCAGTTACGACTACAGACTAGTGCGTGCACTGCGACCAAAATATAGCCATGGTATGTGTTCTATTTGCTGGACGAGGCACCCTCCTCACCATCTTCTACATTACGCACATCTAACTCAGCATTACTTGGAGGAATCTTTCGTATGCTATCGTGGGCTACTTATAACTTCTATTACCAGTCAAAGATTTCAATAGGTAACAATTAAGATCAAGCAATTCTACAATTTTAAATGGTCGCGTGTATTTCGGGTCTAATTTCATCTGAATTCTCTCTTCATTCAGAGTGACAAAAAATCCCAGTAGGTGCGCATGCGCTAATCACACACATGTCTACGCGACGTTGCTCAGGAGCTGCGCCCGCTGCACCACCGCTGCTAGTACCCGTATTCAAATTCGGGTAGTCTGATGTCCTTACTCGAACCTCCTGGTATGTCCTCGTGTGATGGTTACCCTGCAAACAAATAGTCCACGGCAGTATTTTGTTCCACTCGGTCACTCCTGACCAAACTCTAGATTCATTGGGTCAGTGAAAGTAAAGCCAGTAAAGTAATCCTACTCTAATAAAATCAAACATCATAACATCACACGTGTAATCCCGAAGGGTTAAACTGAGGTGTACCTAATAAAACACTCACTTCGCCAGCCATGCTTAAGTCCCATGAAATAGGGAGCGAGCCTACTGCCATCAACTAGGCACAAATCCAGACTCCGTGGCTGCTACTGAGAAATTCCTGATGGAAATCCCAATAACACTTCGCCTGACCTGGGAATCGAACCCAGGACCTTATGGTCAGCAGTCACGCTTGCAATCACTAGACCAACGAGGCAGTTGACTAAATCAAACACGGTTAAATTGGGAATAATCGAAAATACAACAACCATTGCCCTGGGCCATGTACCAAAGTCGTTCGAATCAACCTTGAAAACTCTATTGCAACAAAAACTACGAAACTTACAGAAACCCTCGAGTAAAACCTCTAACGTCACGGCTCTTCAGCCGACCGGCAATCGCATTGCTCTCACATCCATCAAATGGATCTGCCATGTGCATCACCCAGTGACTACACACTACGGTCTTTCCAGACCCCGACCTCCGCCAGAGCTAAACACGCATCGCGCCCCACGGACCACGACTACGTAATAACTACTGGTACGGTCAAACACACTACTATAACCGAAAGGGTACTAAAACAGTGGTACACAACGTATGCAACGCACACACTACGCATGTAACGCACACACTACGCAAGCTACGCATGGACTACGTATGCAACGCACACACTACGCATCCACTACGTACGCACTACGTATGCACTACGTTCACACTACGTATGCACTACGTATACACTACGTATGCACTGCGTATACACCACGTATGCACACCATTATAGCTCCCCGCCCTACAGGTGCCACACAGGCTTACAAGTGCCACATAGGCTCAGGTTGCCACACAGGCTGCTACCGCTTAACACTTCGATACCCGTAATTACAGACACAATTAAAATAACATCATCAAAATCTTTATCAACATCGACTGGTACGTGACCCACTGGCGCCTATCTGCCTTAGCCTATCCTGTACATATTTGTAGGCACGCTTAGAATTGAAAGCTTTCAGTTTATGAAGATCATCGTCCAAAATCTCAAACTCTAAATTTACAGGTAACATTAATTTGCTCTCTTTAATTGAGGAACATTTGAATCCAGAATCAAAATCAAATTCGAAACACTCACCAGATTGTTGCAATTGCCCGCAAACACCTGTCACTTGGCAGTTGTCGACGCGCCGTGAGATTTGTGAGAGCCATGACTAAGCACCGCCCTTCAATGCCTTCAGCTATGATGAGCGATGCTCCCTCGAGTGGATGTTCATCCAGGCAGATGTCAACCGTTGCGCACCAGGCACGTGGATCAGAATCTGGGTGCTCTAAGTTCACTTCTGGCAGAGCGATCTTGGATGATGAGGCTGGTGTTCTGATAGCCTCAATCACGCTGCTGGATCTCGAACGTTGTGCGCTAGTGAGATTCAGATCCCACTTCTGATGACGACGTCAGCGACGGCGGAGCGATAGAGTCGTCACCATCTTGATTCGGTGGTAAAGGGTCCATTTCGTAGGTGTCGTTGAATTATAACACGAAGTGTAAATATAACCTCTTTTAATCAGATAAACTAAATAAACAATAACAGGTGATAATCGTAGGTGTCGTTGAATTATAACACGAAGTGTAAATATAACCTCTTTTAATCAGATAAACTAAATAAACAATAACAGGTGATAATAATTTAACTAGGCAAACCGACAGTTTCGTTTTGGAGAAGTGACTTGGTCCGCGTCTCAGTGCGAAGTGTCCGATCGACAATCCCTACCTTCCAAAACGACTCTGCCCACGTGCCGCCATTACAAAATAACGTCACGGCGTTTGCCCCACTACTACATTAATCAATTGAGCAACTTTTATTGATATCGTTATCCACGACATATATAATAATATGTTGAAATATTTAAATTTAGGAATTATGAAAATATAATTAATGATATATCGGAGTTGTTATATTCGGAATTTTAAACCATTCGGAATTATGAAAATCGGTATTTTGAAATTCGGAATTGTGACTTTCGGAATAAAGTTTTTCGGATTTATGTAGTGTACCCCAATAGGTACCATGGATTCCATAAAGCTCGCATTTTCTTAGTAAGATTTTGTGATGTACGAATAAGTCAGTTATTTGATCTTTTGTTTAGAATTAGATTAAGAGTCAAAGATGTTTTGTTTTCTATTTTATGTTACATTTTATTTCTATAACTTTTCGATGATATTTACTCCTGTAATTGATAGGTACCAAGTCTACCAACATAAGAACCTTAGCCTATATACTTTTCCGTTAAATTGTATGTACTGTTAGGGTAAGCGTCCACCTGTCCGTATCGTACGCATCGGAAGCATCGTATCAAACGGATCGTGGTATTATTGAATAGAGTCAAACGGTTCGTACGTTGCGGATCAGTGGACGCACTTGTGTGACTTTCTTACTCTACGATCCGTTTGATGCGATGCGTCCGATGCGTACAGGTGGACGCTTACCTTTAGCGTACCTATTTTAAATAAATAAAAATAAATATTTTTGCTAGGCAATGCGAACTCTGCACTTTCGGGAGATATATCATTCAATATGCGACATACTTGGATAGAGTTGTATTTTCAGAATGAGTAATTTGTAAGAATATCCAAATAAGACTAGATCCATTTATTATTGATGTATATAATAAAATAAATGCTATAATTATACAAAATATTTTAGGTGTTTTTTTATTTTTTTATTACCTGTAACAATAATAATAGTATACTTACCCACATTTCACCAGTTAAACTTAAGTCCCATGTATTTGGGGCGAGCCTATTACCATCACAAACAGACAAAGTACAAATCTAGTCTCCGTGGCTGCTACTGAGAAATTTCTGATGAAAAAACCCAATATGGACCTGGGAATCGAATCCAGGACCTCAAGCTCAGCAGTCACGCTTGCAACCACTAGACCAACGGGGCATTCAAAACCTTTCTCAAGGTACCTACCTATAGGAAGGGGTCCGCAAGGGCCGATGCCTGCCGGGGTTGCGGGACTGTTCGAAAGAGATACCGTGGCCCCGGAACACTAAGTGCGATGAAGGAACATGGATGGGTTTTAGTCAGTAAAAGTCTGAGACTCCCTCCTGCGCCGCCCAGAGCGGGAGGAGTCATTTGATGATTTCCTATCCGAAAAAAAAAAGGTACCTGCCTATAGAAATGCAAAACTCAAACCTTCTTGAACTATATCACAAAGAAGAGGAGAACTCTATTACTTACCAGTGCGTTGAACATAGCTGCCAAAGGACACCGAAGTTGAATGAAGTAATTTTCTTCAACTTTGTAACTCTTGCTATAACTTCAGCGTTGTTACACCTAACACTTGTAAACGTTGCTCCACAAAAATAAATAATTCATCTTAAGGCTGGGGTATCTGCTAAATTAGCAGATCTATTTGTGGTGGTTCAAACTTCGTTTGAAATACTGTTAGAATAAAGTTTTAATCAGCTTACAGTACAAAGTGGTTGTTACGTCAGTCACTGCGGGCCGAATAGTGCGAAATTAGTGTTTTTATTTAATTGGCATTTTGATCTAATGGTTTAAAGGCATAAACCATTAGATCAAAATGCCAATTGTACACTTTGTGAAGAAAACATTGACAAATATTTGTGTGAAGAAATTTCAAAGATAAAATGCTTCACTTTGAATATTTTTTTCATATACGTAGTATATAATAAAGTTAGAATTATTTCAATTGTACCAATTAAAGTGTTCGCGATGAACGTCACCAATCCAGCACATAGTGTTGCTTATTACAGTTAAAAACAGTGTAGAGTCAGTGTATGGGCAATATAGTGGTATATAACAAGTGCCTTCAGTGATTTAGAATAAGTATATTACAGTAATTTACAGACGCGCTAGACTCATATAAACTCGCAAGTGAAGTTTTATAGTTTAATTTAACATTTCAGTAATGTCCAGGTAGCCTAGGTTGCGACCTAGGCCTGGCCATAGTCTTTTTACCCGACTGCGCGATGCAAAGGAGGGTAATGTGTTTATCAGTCTATGTATGTATGTATGTATGTATGTTTGTTTCTATGTGGCGTTCTAGAGACCAAATGCGTAGGCCGATTTTGATAATTCTTACGTCAATTGATTCGTCTTAACCTTGCGAGTGTCACTAAAGATATAACAGTAATCAAAATTCACCACAGCGACAACCAGGCGCCATATTGTCAAAATGAAAAAAAAAAAAGTTGATGAACTATGTCAAGTGGGGTGTCGTTGAATAGGTATTTTAAAATCATCTTTAGGTTCCTTTTATCATTTTTCATTATAAACAATAGTTTAGGATATATAACGATTTAAAGTTGTTTCTCAATTATTCTCATGAGTTAGGTCTCTAGAGGGACTAATCATCAGTAGTTTAGACCACTGCAAGTTACTTAATAATCCCCACGATATTAACTCCTTCAATGAAATGACTAGATTGCGAAATTTACCATCTTATAACGAAGTCAATGAATCGTAACTAAAAAGTATAAAATAAAAAATAATAATTAAAAAAAAAAACAAAAAACCCGACTGCGTAAAAACTAATTAAAAAAAATACGTGAAATAATTAACTTAAATAAAAACTAAAAAGAAAGAAACAAGTCCAGTAGTTTAGAATTCTGATATGTAATATTAAATAACTACACAATTGAAATAGTTTTATAATCGATACACACATAAAACAAATCATAAATTCTAATGCAGAACAGAACGACTCACAGTCGGGGGCCCCTTGGGAAGATTTGATTGGTAAAATTTAAATTCTAAACTACTGGACTTGTTTCTTTCTTTTTAGTTTTTATTTAAGTTAATTATTTCACGTATTTTTTTTAATTAGTGTTTACGCAGTCGGGTTTTTTTTTTTTTTTTTTTTTTTTTTTTTTTATAACTTAGCTTTTAGATAAACCACTTAGACGAGAATATGACAGTCTAGCGCAGCTATATTGGACAAAAACAGAAAAAAAATGTCTTACAGATTAACAGTTGAAGGATCGTTACAGGCTGAAAAATACAGACACGAAAAAATAAGTAACAGTTTTAGATAGGTCATGTACTCGTATAGGGAACGTGCACAACGACGGTGCTGCCAACTGGCGTCGCCAATCCAGATCTTGTGCTCTATTAATGCTTGACATTGACTTTACTAACAAGTAAACATAATTAATTTTATAGTGAAAATTAATTAACTAATCATAGTGCATTGTTGCATTTCTGGATGTAGGTACCAATACATCCACAAAAATGAAAATAAATCAATAAGCGTAAAATTCTATTACTTTCCAAAGAATACTACTATCATACCATATTTTGGTGAAAAACGCAAAAAATGGATAAAAGCAGTAAAGAAAAATATTTGAAAACAACTTGTTTTTGTTACACTCTGCATTGAAAAGGCCCTCAAAATCAACCGTCCACGCAAACATACAGAACCATTTATACTTCACCATTTAGGTACGTGTTCTACTAGACCGCACTAAAGTTCACACCGAATATCCCTCAACAGTTAATCAAAGACTCCACATGTACACAGAATATAAACATGGTTATACCCACAATAATGTTTTTAGTTGGCTGCACTCCTTTGGTTTTTTAAGTTTTGTATCTAAATGCTACGGACTGCATTTTATTGATTGATTCATCAAATGATTGTGAACTAATTGATTTATTAGAGCCTGGAGATACTGTTCTGGCTGATAAAGGATTCCCTTCCATTATAACATGTGTTGAAAATAAGAAAGATATCTTAGTTATGCCAGCCACCATGTCTTCATACACTACAATTTTCATCAGAAAGTAAACGAAAGATATAAAATTCATACTATTAAACATTTATATTACGCTGACGATCGTTATTGATAGACCGGAACTCATATTTTATACCTTTTAGCATATTCAAAAATAATATAATTGAGACAATTTTGTTTAAGTAAATTGAAAGCACGATGAGAAGTGTTTCCTTTTCTGTCCGCATGGTGTCTCTTTTGTCGATTAGTGCTGCCACCTATAGTTCTTGCACGTTCCCTATATCGTATATGGCAATTATATACTTACAGTCACAGCAACAGTTTTCGTAAAATTCAGCCTGGAAGATCCTTCCTCCAGTCACTTTTGGAAAAGTTGTCTGGTTTTTTGGAAATAATTTCCCCATTTTAATAAAGATATTCGTTATTTCTATGTCTGTACATAAATAACGTTATGCAGAAGTGTGGTGATGTATATAATGTGTTTAAACATAAGCTCAAAATTGTAATCTGCAGAAAGATTGTACATTTCCATAATCAAATTTTCATTAAAGTTTTCCGAAATCAGGAAGCGAAATCAGGGTCCTCGTTATATTAAAGTTCTGGAGTACCAGTAAACTCAACTTTTCCTAGAATCGTAGTCATCAGTACGGCAAATATATAATAGTAACAGTGAAAAAGTAGTGCGCGAATAGTCCTGAAATCGCTTCCTGAACAGTCATGAAAGTTATAAATAAGTGTATTATTTCCCAGTAACCCCTATCCCCTTGTTAAGTCTGCGCCTGAGATAGCGAAGATTAACTACAGTTAAATAGGTGTAGGACGTCAGCGCCGTCTGGCGGCGAAGTACAGTACATGCGTGTGCCCGGTAAAAATAGGGTATAGGCAGACCACCAGGTACATATTGGGCGCAAAACCATCATTTGATTTTAATTTTAAGTTAGTTTGTAATTTGAGGGTAGTTCCGTTTTTATTTTGACTTATGCAGGTTTATTGTAGGGTAGTGAGTTTTCTATTTGACATGTGTTGAATTGCTGAACTAATATTTGTATTTCCGTCTATTTAATTTACAAAGCAATCGTAATTTCCGTTTGCTTCAATAATAAGAATTATGTTTAATTTATGTAAAAAGTTGTGAATGCAATGTTACTTCTGTTTATTTTAATAAAAGTTTATTTTGATATTTTCGCTAGAATTATGCTAGTATTATTCTATTTGAGTCTAGTTTAGAGCGAAAATTATTAAGCAGTTCATTTGATCTCTCCCGCCTTGCAAAATTAAATATTGTTATTTTTATTCTACCTGTGACTAGCAACCTCGGTTTGAATTTCTGTGTATAAAAGCCGTTGTAATGTGAAAGAAAGGTCATTCTTGTTTTACCTCATGGAATAAACACTCTGAACTGGAGTAAGGTATTTTCTTTAAACTGGTGCTTATAATTTCCTACTGTTTATTATTTGCTGAGTAATAATTGTGTAACTGTGTGTATATATTGGTGCAAATCAATATGTTGTGTGACTCTCAACGACGACGGCCATGATGTCGCCGACATACACGTTATCCACGCCACAGTTTTACAATTCATACAGTTGGGAAACGCCTTTGATGTTGAACGATGCCGCCACGCGTGTAGGTACTTAGGCTCTGAGTCGCAAGCGTGTAACGGTTGTCAAAAAATAATAATAAAAGAAATGTGATTTTGTAATCATTTATTTACATTATTAATTCAATATTAATTTACAAGACATACTTATATACTATTTTAACACTATTTAAAACTAAATATTTACAAAACAAAAAAAGACGTGGATTGGACCCAATGGTATATTACTTTAATATAGTTGTACTTTAAGGTTTTTTTTATATTTTTACTATACCTACTATATATACTCATTATTATCTCCTAAACGCGTGGACTGATTTACATGATTCAAACGGATAAAATGGTTTTAGACCTAGACCTTTCATTTGGTACCAAAATCGTCAAGATATCTCATCAAACAAAAAATCACATTTTCAAATTGCTCTCGTAATTATCCAACATGTATGAAACGCGTAACAATTCTTTTGATATACCTACGTTCACAATTAGCGCAGTAGAGTTGGCCGGTAGAGCTATAGGTGTAGGTATAGGAGGGCTAAGGCATAAGGTCTGTCTTTACGTAACTACTTGGCGTTTTAGTACTAGATATACGACGGGTAGGTATTACTAATTTAAACGAAAATAGTAATAGTAGGTACTAGATGGTTATTTGGTTAGGTAGCTAATTCGAATTTATAGGAAGATAAACTTACCTCTCGTCACGGGGAAATCTATGAAATTTTATATTTTTATCCTTATTGGTGCTCGTCGAGGCACACCCGTATACGCAACAAGTGTACCTACACCATTATATTCAAGTTTTATAACGATTATTAATAGTATTAACAACGATTTACACAGACGCGTCGGCCCTAAACGTCCAAGTCTATGAACTGCGCGAGATCGTAGCCCGCGTACCGCGTCGCCCAACCCCCCGCAAGATCCCCGCCGTTGCTCCACGGAAGTACATTCGTTGCGCAACTGTATGGATTGTAAAACTGTGTCCACGCCATCAGCGGATCACGCCCGTCCGGCACATAAAGTGTAAGACTCTATTAAGCAACACATTTTTTTTTGCACTAGGAGCTCGTGGTTAAATAATTACAGCCGCTCGGGTCGATCGTTAGTTTAAGCCGTGCTTGCCTAGGTTGGTCTGTGGATGGGTGACCACTCATTACATACCGAGTTTCCTCCGTAAAATTCCTCCTTCCGTTTCCTCGGAAAGCACATTAAGCCGTTAGTCCTGGCTGTCATTTGAAGATCTTTGACAGTCGTTTGGTAGTCAGAGGCCCAAAAAGTCTGACAACCAGTCTTACCAAGGGGTATCGTATTATCCGGTACTAACTGGGTTGTGGAGGTCAGATAGGCAGTCGCTCGATGTAAAATACTGGTATTCAGCTGAAACCGGTAAGACTGGAAGCCGACCCCAACATAGTTGGGAAAAGGCTAGGCAGATGACGATGATATATTTTTTGCACATTTATATTCACTCATCAAAGAGGAGTTAGGTACATTGAGAAAACCTCTCGTTAGCAGATACCACCTCCTTAACACACATCACGCTTGTAATCCCTGAAGAGTAAGGCAGGCGGTGTACCTACGGTGGGCTATGGGCTAGCTCGCCGTCCGTCCGTCTCATGACGACAGGCCGTGTCGACGGCGCGTTCGTGTTCCACGCGCGCCTCAAAGAGAGTCAGCAAAAACGAAGGGGTCCGCAAGGCCCGATGCCTGCCGGGGTTGCGGGACTGCTCGAAATAGATACCGTGGCCTTGGAACACAAAGGGCGATGAAGGAACATGGATGGGTTTTAGTCAGTAAAAGTCTGACACTCCCTCCTGCTCCGCCCAGAGCGGGAGGAGTCATTTGATGATTTCCCATCCGGAAAAAAAAAGGTGGTGTACCTATGACCTTTATTATAAGGCTGTAGGTAATACTCTTAACGAAGCCGTAGGCACTGGTTCTCACCGTCATTGCGATCATATTTTTGTTACCTGGGAACCTTCTAGTTACGGAGTTATTGGAGGACAAAATAACAAATTTATGAAAAGTTTTTTTTGAAGTGAAAACTTCTTTAGGCGCGTTGAGCACTTTTTGGGTGAAGGAAAAACATTAAACTCATCGTCACGTAACGTAACGTGCGGTCACGCTTCGTAGCACTCGTAGCATCCGCTACAGCGTAGCACCATATAGGCATGCGCGGGGCATAACCAGTGCTACGACTGGGGCGGGGCCTGTGTACTTTTTGTTTTCACTTCTAACGGCAGTTCCCAAAAACTGCCCCGATTTTTTTTTACTCGATTTCAAAGTACCTAACAACTTTGCTTTAATTACCTCCATGACCCGTTAACTATTTAAAGCATCCATTAGCACAATGTTTTATGTGTACTACTTCAACATAGCACTACCGAAGTGATTTTACACCCCAAAAAAAGTCGTTTCCCAGTAATAATTTTTGCGTTGGGTTGTTTGGTTTGATGTGTACGTAATGCTTGGTTGGCACCCTGTATACCTACCCCATCCACATTTTGCCAGGTAAGTTTAAGTCCCATCTAAAAGAGAGCAAGCTTATTGCCATCAATCCTCAAACCAACATCCCTGCAAGCAACCTGGGAGTCGAACCCAGTTCCTCATGTCGGGCCACCGTAGAACCAATCACGCATCCGATAATGAAGAAGTTTCATGATGTCGATAACACTATATTTAACTAATTGGAGTTTAAATAAAGATCAAAACTAGAAGGTCAGTGATAATATATTTGAAATTCACCAGCAAATGACTGAGAAATCGATTATTAACCATTTGGACGCCATGGTGTCGATTCTGTTGTGCACAAACTAAACTTAATTTAGGCTATTGCTATCTTTTTCTCTCTAATTAAACGAGAAAGAGACTGACGTAATTTAGAGCTGTCAAAAAACTAAGGGTGCACATAAAAATGATTGGCAAAGCCATTTTTTGTACAGGAGGCACCTTCTTGCTCTTGAACCGTTTATTTTACAAGTTAGCCTAATTATAAACAATTAAATAAAATTAACCAACTTTTGAAATTAATATTCAATAATTTGATCGTAGTTTGTTACTTTTGTACTAGGGAACTAATTTAAGTACCTATATATTTTTTTGTATATATTGCGTATAGATTGTTTTTACGCAATAATGCGGAGACGCGCAGCATCAATGGTGGCTCGCATCATGGTCAGCCCTAACAGGGTTCTGAGAATTATTGCTGGCAGAGTGGACTGTCGTTATGTGGTTCGCTGCTGTCAGTTACATGTGCCACCGTATCGTGTTGTTTTCTAACACTTAGTTTTTAGGAATATGTTACTAACCCTATATGAGCCTCCGCTTAAACCGCGATTTTGAATTGAATTGAAATTTGTATCTATCTGTGGAGGCTTGTAATTAGCAATTTAGTTATATATTTTTGTTACTAAGTATAATGTTATTAGTCTGTAAGCTTTACTAAAATAAAATAAATAAATGGCATAAACTAGTTTGACATCTTTAACTTAGTTCATAGCTATAGCCGTCCTTTTCTCGCACTGCCTTTTAGTAAAAGATATTGGTGTTGATTCTGTTGTGCACAAACTAAACTTAATTTAAGCTATTGCTATCTTTTACTAAAAGGCAGTGCGAGAAAAGGACGGCTATAGCTATGAACTAAGTTAGAGATGTCAAACTAGTTTATGCCTTTCGCTTCATCGTGTTTTTAGTCGACATGTTTTTACGTGCACCCTTCATTTGTATGGAAATATTAGTTCCAACTAAATTTGACAGCTCTAAATTACGTCCGTCTCTTTCTCGTTTTATAAGAGAGAAAAAGATAGCAATAGTCTAAATTTAGTTTAGTTTGTGCACAACAGAATCGACACCATTGTCACATACGCGGCTAGCAAGTGCGTGCCGTGTACTCCAACGACGCAAATATGTGATAAAAATGCGGTACAATATAACACTAAATAAATTAGTAGTAATTAGTGCGAGGTTAAATAAATTTTCAATGTCATAAGTAGTGTTTATTCGAAAATTACAGTGTCATTGTTACTGGCTTGGCCACCACACCATCACGGATTTTTATTTTGTTAACACAAAAAAATTGTCGCTAATTAGTCGCCAAATATCAGAATTTGTCGGTCACTGGTTCAAAAGATATAAGGGTTTATAGATGGCCGATCTGGAGAGAGTCCCCAGCTTGGCCACATTTATATCTCAAAAATAAGGACACCTAGCGAAGATCTGTTTTCTCCCATATTTTGTCGCCAATTAGTCGCAATTTATCGCCAAGTCACAGATTTAATCTGGTCTTAGTTTAGAAGATAATAATGAATTCAATTAGTAAGGTATAGTCCAAGAGCTAGATTGAAAGATTTTAGAGAGTTCGTTCGATCTAGCTCTTGGACTATACCTGTCAAAATTACAGACAATAGTGTTATAATGATATTGTTTTTGATACGTTTTGAAATGAGTCATTCATCCCTATTCTTTTTGTAGGTATTTGAGGTGAATCGTGGCCTGGCGTGACGGGCACTCGTATGCCTTTGTGCTCTATATGAGGTAAACTAACGTCACTTTACCTCATTGCAAGCGCAACTGTAAAGTCTCACATCTTTTACATTTCCAGAGAAATTTTAATGATGTTTTCACATTTTCGATTTTTCTTATTAGGGTCTACTCGCGGTCTAGACGCGTACGCGTCACGCGCGCTGAACGGATGCGTACGCGTCTCATACAAAATCGTTGTTTTCTATGGGAATAGAGCTGAATAAGTGAGTAGTCCCTGAAACTTATAAAAAAAAATGCTTTCTCCATTCGAGGACGGAAACAGATTTCACTGCTACGAGGTAAGGGCAATAAAATTCCAATTGTTGGCTAAACATATGTACTTGTAATAAATAAAAAGCACACATCTGAATAATATTTTTATTTTTATAACAAAATAAACACCAGACGGTTATCCCAAAAATTCCTACAACTATTAACAACTTCGAGTACTGCATAGTAACAAACAAAATATTTTTATTCAATTAATTGAATAATATCAGCTAATTACAGTTTAATTGAATATCATTGAAGATTAATAATTAAATTGAACATTGAGAACTTATATTACATTTAGTTAGTTTTTTTTGTATGTTGCTGATATAGTTTTTGACGTAATGATTTAAAATATTTATAATGCAAAATTAAAGTAGGTATGCCATGTCTAGCGTATCAAAAGCGAAGAAATCTCGTAGTTACCGAGTGGAATGAAAAGCTGCATTAATGTTAATTGAAAATAATTAATAAAATGTGAAATGCTCCATGGAATTGTAAAGACATTTAGTTAAACGAACAGTCAAAGAAATGAAATTAATATTGGAGGTTCATTATATTTAGGATTTGACTCCAATTATATGAAATAGAATTTTATTATAAAAAAAAACTTAAGCGAAATGTCATTTTGCGCGTTTCTTTGAGCAATTAAGTGAGCATTTTGAATTGTTTTATTTATTAAGTTACAAGGAGAAGATAAATACCCGATTAGATTTAAAAAAAGCTTTGAAATAGAAAACATTTAGAATATTTTTAAAGACAAACTGAAAATAAAAGTTCTTATTACTTTGTAAGCATTATTTTTCTGAGATTTCCTTCGTCAAAATAAAAATTTGAAGAAAAATTTACTAAGAAATTTAATTTATAATTTACTTAATGATATAATATATGTCAACTACTGTTAAATGCATTCATGTATACAAAGGCGCATTAATTAACATTTACTTTACATTAAACGAAAACGGTGAAGACGCCGAGAATAAATTAATTCTTACTTTACTGTAAATAATTATTATACCATAAAAGTATTACATAAGTTTATGTATAAAAAAAAAACAATTTGTTTTATAAGCTTGAAGACAAAATTCATTATTCGCAATCAAGATCTGGCCACAATGAGGCGAAACCCGCAGAATTTGGGCCGTGAAGCGAGTCGCTTTATTTAATATAAAGTCGAGCGATTATTCGCGACAGTTTCGATACCAACATACAAGACAGTTAAAACAATCGGCGCGAGCTAATATCAGCACCCCGTGCGAAATTCGCCCTAGTTTGACCAAAACTTTATTAATGGCTAAACAAAAAATAATCCCCACATAAAAATACCTTTCTTTACAATAATATAACACAAAGAATCTATGTTTTGACCTCGTTGATTAATAATGAGAAAAAAACTATAATACATAGAGAGATATATGTTAAGATATATGTTACATTTACGCGCAACATAGATAGATTTTTCATTCAATTCTCAAACACGTGCATTTTTGTTTGAATAATTTGACATGCAAGAAAAGTTTTTCTGCAAAATTCCTGTAGTCTTCATCAACAATTTTCATATGATCAATTCAAGAGATTGTTTTTAGTTTCTAATGTGGCTCATTGGGGGTCTAAAATGGCCGCTTTAGCAGAATCGTAATATGAAACACGTTAAAAATTTAAAATTCTTAAAATGGACTCTAAAGTTATGTAAAGTCCATTTTAAGAATTTAAAATTTTTAACGTGATTCTGCGTGGATTCTGATAAAGCAGCCATTTTAGACCCGCTGTTCCCCTAAAACACATTATTAATAAAAAATAAAATATAAATACAGCTTGATATACTGGCTTGACCAAATTGACTTAAGCATGGAAAATGGGTAAAGCCTAACTTCGTTCTATACAGGGTGTAAAATTAACGAAGCCGTCAACCATAGCATTCTGGACATCAAACTAAGTAACACTACGCCAAAATTAACGCTGGAAATTTTCTTTTTTTGGTGTGAAAAAACACAGTTTACGGTTAAGTTTAATGTAACGCACTCAAAACATTGTGCTAATGGATGCATTGAATAGCACAGGGGTCATGGAGGTATTTAAAGTAAAGATGTCACTTTTGAAAACATGTTATTGAATTGGAAATTTGACCTTTAATATCTCCGTAACTAAAACGTTCCCCGGTGTGGAACAAAAAAGTGATCGCAGTGACGGGAAGAATAAGTACCTATTACACTCTTTATAGATTTCATCCTTATTGTAGTTTGTTCTGTACAACAAAATTATGTACTTTTATTATATCAAACTGCATTTCTATACTAATATTATAAAGAGGAAAACTTTGTTTGTTTGTTTGTAATGAATAGGCTCAAAAACTACTGGACCGATTTAAAAAATTCTTTCACCATTCGAAAGCTACATTATCCACGAGTGACATAGGCTATATTTTATCCCCGTACTCCCATGGGAACGGGAACTACGCGGGTGAAACCGCGGGACGTCCGCTAGTATTTTATATAGATAGCAGGGACCAATAAGGTTAACCATATAGGGTTTTTTGGATTATTTTTTAGGGCTAGGTTAAAACCCTAGAGTGAAGGTTAACCACCCAACCGAAGGGTGAAGGGTGAAGGTTAACCGGTTGTTATTGGGTTAATCACCCAATAACAACCGGTTCACGCACAGATTTCACTTTGTATATAAATATCCAAGAAACTGACGTAGTTAGCCCGCGCTCGGTACTTTTACTCTTTCATTCTGGTTAGCAATATTTAAATGGTTAACCCAGGTTTTAATGGTTATGGGTTAAAGGTCTAACCGGTTAACCTTTTAACCCGATTAATCGGTCCCTGGTAGAGTAACTTTTGCCATAGCACCGACACTACACTAGATTTGAATCAGTTTAGTTTCACCTGGCAAAAGACACTAATATTTTTGCTTTTCATTTTAGGGAATTTACCACTTTTTTCGAGGTTTCTTGTAGGTGTAACTGTATTTTTACCCGACTGAGAAGGGTAAAGCGTTTATCAGCAAAAAACCCCATTTCACGTTTTAATTATTTTAATGGGTCCCTCCTGCTTCAAAATGCGCTTGTCATTTGCTTTTTAGATGGTTTTTTGTTTTTATTTTTCAGTTTAATAAGACTTCACAAAGGATTTAACTTTTTGATTTATTTATATTATTTGTCATTTGGAATAACCAACTTTAAATCGTTATAAATCCTAAATTTCGTTACAATGATATTAGTGGCCCTAGTTACACGTATTCTGAAACAGAAGTTAACTGGCTAACTAATATTAGGGTTCTTAATAGAGATGAAACTGATAGTTTATTGGCCGGATACCGAATAACGGATATTCGGCGAACTGCGAGGCCCGATGGCCGGATATCCGGCCGCCGGAGCTCCGGCGGAGAAAGTAGTTCTCTGAGGCAAGTTGTGCGTAGATGTTTAGCGTCGTACAGCTGCGGACAACGCGATTGCATCATTTTCAGCGGTTTCGGGTCTCATCGGGACTAGTCGAGAGTGATCGTGCCTCTTGTTGATTTTAAAATAAAAATAAATCTTATTTTTATATTTGAATCCATTTTATGTTTATATTATTCTGACATTGTGTACTCTTTTGTTATTAAAGTAAATTTTCATTGAAATTGATAATTGATTTAGAGTATGGATTTAATTTGTATGCTTCAACGCAAGACATAGATGGACTCGCTATTTAATATTTATTTGGAACACCCCTGTACAACCTATGTCTACAAATAAAGATTTCATTTTTATTTTCATTTTTAAATATTAATTTTTAACTTATTAAAAAAAACATGTTTTAGTGCGGTGTGATGAGTTAGAGACGTTAGAGTCCATACGTGTAGCTTTTAATAAAACTTATCATAATTGCTAGCTGTTGTCTTATTTCATGTCCCTTTTAATTTATGCATATCCGGTATCCGTCTGATAATGAGTTCCTATCCGGTATCCGGTCGGATAGTAAAATTTGGGCCGGATAGGCCGGGTACCGAATAGCTACCGGATATCGGTTTCATCTCTAGTTTTTAACATTTGTGTACAAACAGCAGAAGTTCTATCGGGTTTTTCTTTTACATAGACAAATTATGTATAGATTGCTATACATAATTTGTCTATGTAAAAGAAGAACTGTCTGTGTGTCTATCCGTTACATTACCCTGACGAGGCATAGGGTGGAGTAAGCTTGCCTAGTACAAACCGATTCACTTGAACTTTGAATAGATCCAGATTATAATGATCAGGGAACACAGAAGCAGGCAGTGAATTCCACAGACTGACGGTTCGCGCAATAAGTTCGAATAATTCATAACATGGATCGTTTACTCCATTTTATTACAAATTAATTAGTGTCTTTTGTCACATGCCATCAAAACGAAAGATCCTAAATAGACATAAAGCTTGAATTCCATAAATAAAGCTTTTAAGATTAAACTAGGATTAATAGAACTACCGTTTATTATGAATACATGTAATTAAACCTGCATTGATTAGTTTATTTTAGTTTTGATAGAAATTATCATCGTTTCGTCGACTTACTTGGAGACTTTTCTATACTAATATTATAAAGAGGAAAACTTTGTTTGTTTGTTTGTAATGAATAGGCTCAAAAACTACTGGACCGATTTAAAAAATTCTTTCACCATTCGAAAGCTACATTATCCACGAGTAACATAGGCTATATTTTATCCCCGTACTCCCACGGGAACGGGAACTACGCGGGTGAAACCGCGGGAAGTCGGCTAGTATCTTATAAATTCATAATAATCAGCCTATAACGTTCCCAGTGCTGGGACACAGGACTCTTCTTTATGAGAGGGAATGGACTATAATCCACCAGGCTGGCCTGGTAAGGGTTGGACATGTCTTCGAATTGTTGATTATAGGATATTTAGGATTATTATACATTACATATTTATATATTTATTACATATTTATACATATAGATTTTTTTATTATAAGTTTATATTCGCATCTGACCATCAGAATACCAGCGATGTGATTTTTTTTATAGTTACAGCACCATGCTGAAATAGGGTCTTTTGGCCTCCTTCGTTTGTTTATTATTTTTTTACTTTTTTATAATTTTGTTTTACTGAATCTTTACTTTTTTTTCTTTTTTTTAAGACATGCCGATTTCCTCACATTTTTTTCTTTAGCTGAGCGCTGTTTTGCTTCGCTGTGTGAGCAATGAATAAATTACATAAAGTAAGGTGTCAGTGTGGTTTCGAGTCCACGACGTATATATAACGCGTAAGTCAGACAGCCGTTATGGGGCCAGCGCTGCTCATTTTATGGCATGTATTTAAGGATCTTCAACAATCGATAAGATGACGAGGAAGAGATGTGATATACTAATAAACGTAGCGTGAGCTATAAGGATCCGTGGATTGAGTAGTCTACACTTATCCCGGGCAGCGAGCACACGTACCCTTATAGTTCATCTACTTACTGATAATTTGGTGGTTTTATTCTAATCCCCAATTAGTGAACACCACATTTGACGATATAGACGATCACATGCCTTACACTCCACATAGGGTTGTACCACCACATAAAAAGTAATAGAGACTCATGGAAGAAAAAGATATTCTGCTGACCACAAATAAATTGCAATAAGGGCAGAGAATGATAATATGATTTATGGATAAAATAGATATTTACTAGCTGATGCCCGCGGCTTCGCCCGCCCGCAAATTATACACTAAAACTTTCCTCTTGAATCACTCTATCTATTAATCAATCTTCCTCCTTCTTCCTTCTTCTTTCTTTCTCTATCTATTTTTAAAATTCTAATTTTTATACTTGTTAATTTTTATTTAGTCTTTGACATTATAATTTTGGAATTTTAATTTATATAATTTAGTTGATAATTTTTTATATAAATGCTGAAATTGTTATTTTATCATTGTAATTTTTTATTTCAAGTGTGTGCAATAGGGAATATGCATAAATTTTCTTTTGTTTATTTCGATACGGAATGTTAAAGTACTATAAAAATAATGACAAAAAGCGAAAACAAGACATAAATCGGCCAAACAACACAAAAGTTATAACCATTTAAACTTTTGTTTTTATCTCTTTCTAGATAAACGGAATTTAGTATGGATTTTGTACGTCGATGCAGCGAATGACGTCATTCGCTGTATCGGATCTCTCTGTCTAATCAGCAGTTTCAAATGCATTTATCTTAGTATTTTTTATAGATATTAAAAAAATAATTTCACTTTGCTATTTCTGATGTTAATACGCTTTATTTAGAGTGATAAAAAAAAATCATGCATACCCTATGATCCTAAATGGATTGAAATAAATTATTTTGAATTTGAATTTAAAAACCCGTATCAAAATCCATTGCGGAGTTTTAATGATCTAAGCATACATAGGGACAAACAGTCGCGGCGGGGGACTTTGTTTTATAATATGTAGTGATAGTGATACACAAACTACTTTGTAAGTAGGTGCTTGCAGAAGTGTTCCGTTATTAAGATATTCACCAACCCGTACTGTTCCGCGGACCACTCCCTCTCATAGAGAGGTGTCCCAGCAGTGGGAACATTATAGGCTGATTATAAAAATGCTATCAAGTCATTGGTCGACCAAACGACTAGTATTTTACAATATAACAATTTCATAGATATGATCAAAACTCATTATTATCAACATTACCCATAGCTTGTACTTTGTGCAATATTCATAATAACCAGGCAATGTAAATAACATAAGCATTGACAAAAAGAATACATATAAATATCAATTAATTGAATTTCACATTGAATTTAAATAAGTTTAACCAATTAATTGATTACATTTTTTTACAATTGATTACAATTTTTTAATGGAATAAATTGTTACTTGAAATTTTGTGAGAGCCTAATTAGCGGTTAATTAGAGATATTTTAAGCAAGATAACTTTGAAATAAGAAAATCGGAAGAATGTTTGAATACTATACAGGGTGTAAACAAACTCTTCACGAAGCCGTCAACCAAGCATTCTGTACATCAAATTGAGTAACTCTGCGCAAAACTTTTTGCTGGGAAACTAATTTTTTTGGGGTGAAAAATCACATTTTACGGTAAAACTCAATCTAACGCATTCAACACGTGCTGATTGATGCATTAAGGAAATAAATAAACGGGTCATGAAGGAATTTTAAAGTGAAGTTATAACGATAAAAATTGTATTTAAAAAAAATTGCGAAAATGTTGTAACTTTGACCCCCAATATCTCCGTAACTAAAAGGTTCTAGTTAGATAATTTAATGATTAAGATCTTTTAATTTGTTATCTTTGATTTGTAATTGTATTGTGATTTTATTTAATTATGTATTTTTTTTTTCTAGGATGATTTTTAGTCAGAAATAAACAAAATTAAATTAAATATTGCTTCTGCTGAAGCAATTAGTATGAAGAGTTCATTTTTATAGACCCATGTTGTACCTTAAGTAAAATTGTCCAGTTTGATGACCTGAATAAACACCTAAGAGATATTGCACTCATTCTGTTACACCAAGTACATGTTTCTTAGACATGTTCCGTCTCAATTTTTTTAGCAATTTGACCGAAGTGTGACAGTGACTGGAATAACGTTTAGCCAAAAACGTGCTAAGTAACGTTCATAGGTCTTAGTATCGAGCTTTTTATTAAGTATTTACCGTTCCTATTCGCACGTTTTATAATCGAAACTTGCAATAGTCTTGGTAAGGTGGCAGTATATTTTTTTAATCCAAACTATAATGATATAAATAGATTTTATCTGAAAGTTGCCTTTTTATTTCGCGAGAAAATCGCTTTTGAATTTCTCTAAGTACATATTCACGATCGCAAGTGTACGGTAAATAACATATCATCACGCTTGTACCTCGAAGGTTTAGGCAGAGGTGCCACATTTTGACAGTTATGTTTAAGTCTCATTTAATAGGGGTCAAGCCTATTACAATAGGGAATATGCACGTAATTTTTTCTTCATTTAAATCAATAAAATACAGTACTATCAACCCATGAAAAGTATTAAAAATTAAGTTCAACTGCTGCTTGTCGCACAAAAATAATATTAAACTCCTGCAATTTTCTACGACAGTTCAAACGTCCGTAGCTGTCGCGGCCATGATGTGACGTCATTATCCACAATCTGCCCTGTTTACATCTATTTTTTTTGGCCTTACTAATTATATGTGCTATAATCAAGTAAAAATTGCAATTACTGTAATAATAACATTTTAGTGAAATTTTAGCACTTTTCAAATGAAAGTGTTTTTTTTGACACAATGAACTTTGATGTCAATACGTTATCGAGGACGACGCGTTTGAGAGTGCGTTCCGTTTCCCCAAAAACATGCTACATAAAATAGGAAATTGTGAAATAAGTGATGTATTAGAAACTTAAACAAGTGTACCACAATGTTTTTATGCGCCAGTTCAAGGCATTTTTCATAAATAAAAAGAGTTTTGTATTTCATGCATATTCCCTATTGACCGAGCACGAATCTACAGGTTGTTACTGAGAAATTCTTGATAAAAATCTCTAATTAATCACTCAGAAGACCTCAAAAACACTAAACAAGTGTATAATATAATATATACTACATTTTCATCCGTTGTTCGCTTACAATGTCGTAAATTCTTCAACGTTACATCTAGCTACGGTGGTTATACCCGAAACCCGACTAATCGACTAATACTACTCTCCCACTAGCGTTGACTCGCACTGGAATAGAAATAACAAAAATTAGTACACGTACATACATGGAGACATAGGCCCAGCGCACACCACTGGAGGCGCAGCGGAGCGCATTTAAAGACAAAAATTAAATATAAACCTTAACTACCTCGATATACGGTAAATTTAAGAATAAATTCGCACGCGGTACTCGGAACGCCCTCAAGCTACTAACTACAAGAGCATGCGCGCGACCGTATATCAAGGTAGTTAAGGTTTATATTAAATTGTTGTCTTCAAATGCGCTCCGCTGCGCCTCCAGCGATGTGCGCTAGGCCATACACTGACCTTATTGGTAAAGTTCTTCAGTAAGATCAGGTGTGTAGTACTCACAACCGGTGAGCGTGTATAATAGGCTAGTTTCCACCATCAATAAATTGCAAATCTATTTAGTCCGTCAGAGTATTGAAAAATAATGGTCACGTATTTTGCTAGACCTTTATGAACTTGGAGGGTTGTATAAAACTTGAATTTCGCGGCCTACCCTGGAGCATCAGCCTTAAACACCGGTAATTCTCAACCCGTTACGCACTTCACACAACACTATTTACTAACAAACGGACACGATAAACAGTTACGATTCGCTGTTTTTGTAAATCAATGAATATTGACAAAGATAAAACGCATCAAAACTCGGGAGTGGGGGCTCGTGACGTCACAACGCACTAAAAGTTATAGCACGGCGTGACGTATTGAGAATTTTAAAAGCGTCGTATCTTCGTCAATTTTGGTTTACGTAACAAAAGAAAAAATACTTTTTGATAATCTAACTGACGGACTAATTAGATTTTTTCAGGACACAAGCCTATTATTTTTAAGTCTATTTTCTGTTCATCAAAAGTTTATTTTTAAATGTCTGATAATAGACACTATTATTCGGTATTCGACGAATATTAGTAGTAGGTATAAATACCACACAAATCCTTGTCATTAATAAATTTTTACATTGTAACTAGAATCATGTCATCAACATCATCATAGCCCAAGAAGAAAAATACTTATAAAAAGAAAAAAAGTACTGAACCGATTTTGATGAAATTTCTATAGGACCAATCGGGAAGTATATCCTTTCACATAACAAGATATATTTTCAAACCTGTTCATAAATGACAGTGTTATGAAGTAACAAACACAAAAAAATAAAAATAAATCTGTTACCTGTTTAATTGTCTACAGCTATGTTGCATTTTTGAACGTAGTGGCAGGTGTTTCGACTTTATCTTTTTTTCCTAATACTTCCTGAAAACAAAATAAAAAGAAAAGTATGAAAGTTTTGTATTAGTTATAACCTGTTCCGATGTGATTTTTAAAACTCACAAATCCGAAAATAATTTATAATATATATTAATCTTTATTTTTTTTTTGTTAAAATGGCGATAAATACTGAAGCATTTTTTTAATCTGCTTTTATTTAATTCGTGCACACCTCTTATGTTCAACATCTCAGTATCGGATTGTCTAGTAAAAATACTCAATCCTCGTCCATGGTTTGCAACACCTGTAATAGGTCTAAGCACCCAACCAGCTAGCCGTGTGGTATCCGGCAGAGTAGAATAGAACCAACCCATTACACTCACGGGTGTCGTATAAGGCGACTAATGTCTGAGGCAGAACACCTTGCGCCTCCGTAGACCTGAGAATGGGCAGCAGCGTTTTCTGTTAGTCTTTCATCACTGCGATCTCCAATCCGCCTGCCAAGCGTGGAGATTACGGCAAATTCCTCCCATCATGGGAGAGGCTTTTGTCCAGCAGTGGACGTTATTGGCTGTTGTTGACCCAACCAGCTTGCTCGTCACTGTGGCCACAAACGCGCCCGTCGTCGCGCCCGCAACAGGGGCCCTACTCTCTAACGTTTCGTCCGTATTTTCGGATCTATTCGTCTGTAAACGTGCGCGAGAGAGACGAACAGAGGCCTCGGCCCCTTGTCGCCGCGCATTCACTGCGGACGCACACTTAGACAGCAGACCCCTGGGTATAAGCTGTATGTTACCTCGTCTTTTAACTCCTCTTGAAACTCGTCAAGATGTCCGTTTACAGGTTCCCTGAGAGTGTCATCCTCTTCATCTGTGGGTACGTCGTAGAATTCTTCACTGTCCATTTCGCCGTCTGTGCCTGAGTAGCAAAAAAAAAAAGATTTTTAATTAAAAATTATATGGCAGTGAAGAGTCTATAAAGGATATAAGCATAATATGTACACACATCAAAAAAAGTTTCATATATCACTAGCATAAGTTGATATAATTATTTAAATTGAACTTTATCAAGAAAAAATCTTTGTGTTTTCTTTAAATAGAAATACCCTGTTTGAAATTAATAAATAAAACTATTTTTTATCTACACTTCTACACTAATATTATAAAGAGGAAAGATTTGTATTTTTGTGTGTATGTTTGTAATGAATAAACTCAAAAACTGCTGCATCGATTTCAAAAATTCTTTCACCATTAGAAATCTACATTCACTCTGACTAACATAGGCTATATTTTATCCCCGTACTGCCACGGAAACGGGAATTACGCGTGTTCAACCGCGTGACGTCCGCTAGTTTTTTTTATGAAAACGTAACAAAAAACATTTCGAATTTTCAAAGTGATCACAAACTTTTTATGACGTGTGTACCTTAAAACGGGGGTGAATCGAAACAACAGCTTTTTGATGAATGCATAGGAAAATAAAGGGTTTCAATACACCCTTAACGAAGACGAAAAGCACTTGTTCTTCCCGCCATGATAAATGATGTTTATTTTGCAAGTAGGTAAAAAAAAAATAACAAAAAAAAAACTAAAAAAAAAAACAACTAAACTAAAAAAAATTAAACAAAACAAAAAATAAAAAATAAACTTAAACTAAACAAACAAATAAACTAAAACTTAATAAACTTTTTTCTTTCTTTTCTTTCTTTAGGTTTTATAAACACTTTTACACGTCATTTTTTTTAAACTAGATGGGGCCGGTGTTTCGTACCTGACTACTCTGAGAAGAAACAGCCGAAACAAACTCAGAGGTCAGTCTCTTTTAAAGTAAAAACATAATTTTGCTCAATTCACATGAGGACCATGGAGATTATTGTCTGAGATGGTCTTTTGAAGAAAGAACCACATAGTTTTGAGTAGACCATACCTGGGAAAATACTAGTATCTCTCAAATACTATATCAGTACAATATTTTGGTGCGTTACATTGAGTCCTACCATGAAACGTGATTTTTCACGCCTAAAAATAAGTCGTTATAAAATATTTTTTGTGTAGAGTTACTTAGTTTGATGTACAGAATGCTTGGATAACGGTATCGAGAAGGAATCATTTAAACTTTGTACGCGTTGTAAGAGTATTACATGACTCACCTAACACAGACTGATAGTCAGTAAAATACTCCGAGTCCGACGCGTAGCTCGGTTCTGCCACTTCAGCGTTATCACCACTATGAGGCCTCTTTGCTGACCGCTCCTTGCGCGCTTTCCTATGTTTTAGACGACGTAAGGTCCTGGGAAAGAAAGGATTAATGTTTACAATTAATTAAGTTGGGTTTACACTCAATTAATTAGGTTTATAATTAATTAAGTTGGGTTTACACTCAATTAATTAGGTTTATAATTAATTAAGCTTACAATTAAATAGGTTTACAATCAATTAATTATGTTTACAATTGGTATTTTTAGTTTACAATGGAATAAGTAATTTTTACATTCAATTATTTAATGGTAACATCTACACTAATGTTATAAAGAGGAATGATTTGTACTTTTGTGTGTGTGTATGTTTGTAATGAATAAACTCAAAAACTACTGCGCCGATTTCAAAAATTGTTTCACCATTAGAAAGCTACATTCACCCTGAGTAGTACCTAGTAACATAGGCTATATTTTATCCCCGTACTCCCACGGCAACGGGAACTCCGCGAGTGAAACCGTTAAATAAGTACATTTAAATAAGTAGGTACTATTAATGTCTTTAGATAGAAGCAGCTGACTAGAAGCCACTGCAATAGCTCCATTGCGTATTACTATTTTATTTTTAATAAACTTTTGTTTGGCGCTGCTACAGCGGCTGCTGAGAGCCTCAAACGGCGTAAATACTTTAACCTAATTGGTAGTTAGTTTCCAGCCGTTTGGGGTCGAAACGCTCGGGTCATGGGCCGCCCAAGTGCGCGTCTCGTTTTTATGAGAATTTCTCGCCGACTCTTCACGTGACTAGAGGCTAGAGGGCTGGCTCTTTCAAGGAATTAGCATTGCCATTCAACGTGGCAATGCCGCCAGTCTTCCGGCACGTTTCCGGATGACAGCAATATTTTTTATATAAATTCGTATTTTATTTTAGGAGCTCGTGGCTAAATAACCGCCGCTCGGGTCGATCTTAAGTATAAGCCGTGCTTGCCTAAGTTGGTCTGTGGATGGGTAACCGCCTTTTACATACCGAGTGTCCTCCGGGCCTCGGAAAGCACGTTAAGCCGTTGTTCCCGGCTGTCATTTGTAGATCTTTGACAGTCGTTACAGGTTGTCAGTGGCCCTAAAGTCTGACAACCAGTCTTACCAAGGGGTATCGTATTACCCGGTACTAACTGGGTTGTGGAGGTCAGACCGGCAGTCGCTCCAAGTAAAATACTGGTATTTAGCTACATCCGGTAAGACTGGAAGTTGACCCCAACATAGTTGGGAAAGGGCAAGTCTTTTATAATGAAAATATCTAATTGTAACTTGTTCACATTGGATAATGCATAAATTCGTTACATATAAAATGAAAAAGTGACCGTTTAGCTAGCTGTGAGCTTACTTTGCATAATTATATTCAACAATTTAAATGAAAGATAAATATGCAAATTGTATATAATTTATGAACCGTAACAACCATTGGTCGGGTCGGTCGTTGCTCGTATGAAAACAATGTAAAGAACAATGGGCAATTTAAAATGGAGCCTATCCCAAAAAAAAGACATATTATAATGAAGTAGAAATGAGCATGGACGGTTATTATAAAGCTTGTCTTTCAATTTCTATTAAGATAGCACGTTTAACATAACTCATAAAATTTTGATATCCACTAGATTTTTGAGCAAGTAATTCATCATCATCAGCCTATTAATATTCCCACTGCTGGGACACAGGACACCTGTCTATGAGAGGGAATGGCATAATATAATTCACCACGCGGGCCCAGTGTGGATTGGTAGATGTCACATGTCTTCGAATTTTTGAAGTGAAAACTTCTTTAGGCGCGTTGAGCACTTTTTGGGTGAAGGAAAAACATTGAACTCGTCGTCACGTAACGTAACGTGCGGTCACGCTTCGTAGCCGTTCGTAGCACTCGTAGCATCCGCTACGGCGTAGCACCACATAGGCATGCGCGGGGCACTACCAGTGCTACGACTGGGGCGGGGCCTGTGTACTTTTTGTTTTCACTTCTATCGGCAGCCCCAAAGACTGCTCCGATTTTTTATTGTAGGACATGCCGGTTTTCTCACGATGTTTTCCTTCACCGTTTTAATAATATAAATGAATTACACAAAGTAATGCGCCTGTCTGGGTTCGAACCCACGACAAGATACTGTTCGTAAGTCGGGGCCGCGAACACTCGGCCCCCGCTGCTCTCAATAGATTTTAGAGTAATTATTAATCGATTATTTTAACATAGCATCGAGTCTGTAACCCCCGAAGGGGGTCAACATCAAGTTTAAATCTCGAATTTAGAGATTTTTCTAAATAAACATCATCATCTTCCTACTCTTTTCCCACTCTACTTGGGGTTGGCACAACGTTGTCTTCTTCCAGTCTCCCCAGTCAGACGTCACGGCATTATTTACTCCTTTCTCTTTCATATCATTCCTCACACCACCCATTTTTTTTCGGATAGGATATCATCAAATGACTCCTCCCGCTCTGGGCGGAGCAGGAGGGAGTGTCAGACTTTTACTGACTAAAACCCATCCATGTTCCTTCATCGCCCTCTGTGTTCCGGGGCCACGGTATCTCTTTCGAACAGTCCTGTAGCCTCCTCACACATGGATGGGTATCCATCTCATCGAAATAAACATAATAAATTGAAATAAAAAAATAAAAAAACAGTCGGGGCACTTTTCGCAGCACTCTTTGGGGACTGCCGATAGAAGTGAAAACAAAAAGTACACAGGCCCCGCCCCAGTCGTAGCACTGGTTATGCCCCGCGCATGCCTATATGGTGCTACGCCGTAGCAGATCACCTACGAGTGCTACGAAGTTTGACCGCACGTTACGTCAAGTGACGATGAGTTCAATGTTTTTCCTTCACCCAAAAAGTGCTCAACGCGCCTAAAGAAGTTTTCACTTCAAAAATCAGTGGGGCCAAGGATGAGTTATTTGGGCTAAAGAGATAGCAAATTACCCCTTTTATCGAGCCGATCAAATGGCAAACTAAGCACCAAACATATATATCAAATGTATATCTCAAATTATAATAAGTAGTTAAATCCGTACTATTGCGACAAGTACCAAAGTCGCCGGACACCAGAGATTTCCTGTATTTTGTCGCAGATTTGACTACAGTTGTCATTTGTTTTTTAAGGCGCGATTTCATTAGACAAGCCTTGCATAAAAGTATGAATTATTTGCGTACAAGTTGCTTGCATTGGAAACATGTTTTCCAGAGTGTGCAAATCCCTCGCCAAATCGCATGCAGGTTTTACTTACATACAAGCATACAAGTGGACTTCAACTAATATTTGCGCGTTCAATTTGCCCGTCACTGGAATAAAAATGTACAAGTTCTACGTCATACAAGTTGTAGCTTGTATGTAGGTTTCTTCAAGTTGTATGCAATTTGCAATATGCATACAAGTAACTTGCCTTATGGTGAAAACATCGTGATAAAACTAAGCATACAGTAATTTATCGGACCTAGACTGGTGATTTAGTGAGGTCTTGGAATCGACTAAATATTGATGAGGATGTGCTAGGGAACCCCTTTGTTAAACTCGGTTTATTATTAGTCAAATCTTAGATAAAAATATAACATATTTCAGGTTACAGGCACCTGAAATATGTTTCTTCCAGCAACTCAGAAACTTTTTTTTTTTTTTACACTAAATAAGCTTCAATTTGGCCACAACTCGTCTGATGTGAAGCGATGAAAGCGGCCTAGGGTGGAGCACGCTTGTCTAGAAGAAACCGGTTCACTTGAACTTTGAATAGATCCAGATTATAATTATCAGGAATCAGAGAAGCTGGCAGTGAATTCCACTGACTGGCGGTTCGCACATTTAATGTAGAAGAAAAGAACGACTGTCAAAAATCTACAAATGACAGCCGTGACCAACGGCTTAAGGGCCTACGATGCCTCCAAAGGCTTAGCATGTTCCTCCGTTACGCCTAAAATACTGCAGCATTAATTTTGAAATAAATATTTGGTAAAGTTGAGGATTAATACTAGGTACTGTGTGACGAAAACACGATTCCATAAACTTTTCTCGATAGAAAAAAAAATCTATGGTTACCTCCAAATCAAACAATAATCCGCTGCTATTCAAAAAGTACTTCAAATTAGATCATGAAACTTTGCATACTAACTGAAATAACTATAAAGCAGGTCTTATGTGTTTTATTTTTTTAGTCCAATCAATAGATTTTTTGTAAATCGCAAAAAACCACTCATTTCGCACTATTCGGCCGCAGTGACTGACGTAACAACCGCTTTGTAGTGCAAGCTGATTAGAACTTTATTCTTACAGTATTTCAAACCAAATTTGAACCATCACAAATAGAGTTGCTAATTTTTGGGGTTAGAAGGGCCTTAACATGCTCATTATAAGCTACTATTTGAAATATGTTTTAATTCTTTGGTCTTATGCCCAGATTTAATAGGGAATTGCCCATGATCCTTTTTGAAAGGTGTTATGTAGATGTAGCCGCTTTGGTTAAGAGTTGTAAAGGATTAAGTTATATTGCGTGCTATTGCAGCTGCCTTTACAAACAAACTGACGGTGATGGTCAACAGATCAACTTACGCTTCCTTCTGTAGCTCTCTCAGAGATTCTAGTTCCGTCCTCATTGAAGAGACTTGCTTGTCCAGTCTGGCTACTTCTCTTACTGCAAAGAAAAGAAAGATATGTTGTAGAAAAATAAATAATAATAGTTTTTCTGGAAGTCAAATTGATATTCCATAAGTGATCAAGATCACGCTATTTGATGGATAATCATTGGTTGAGGTAGTTTTATCGTTCCCGTATAGTGCCAATATAATACATATCAGTAACGTAAGCGATGCCGCGGAGTAGTCATTGGCTGTGGAAGACAATATCGTAGATGGGAAGATGCTATCAAAATGGCGGCTCATTTTCCTTTTGGGGACTTGATGAGGGGGTGGGGAGAGGGGGGTACCCTTTCTCCCCTGGCACCACTCCCATGAAAAGGCAATGCACCGTTATAACAAATTATTGTAACCTAATCTCAAAACACTTTATATTCGCTTTAAAAGCTTAGTTGACGCAGCGCCAGTTTACAGTAACCTAACACGAAGGGGATGTCGGGGTCTAAGTTTGCTCGCTCCGCTCGCTAACTAGACCCCGCCATCCCCTTCGAACCTAACCTGTCCGAGTCGGGGTGCCCCAGGTCCAGAGCTCCACTAAACGCACACCCACATAGAAACTTGCGTAGGTACACAACACATACGTAAGGTTGCCAGCTCTACGAAGCGGGCCGGGCCAATGAGACAGTGTGCCCTACAATTTCATTGAATTATGCGTCCACCGATGTCGGTCAGTATCGGTACGGCGCGGCGGCCGGGTCGGTCAATGAAGAAACGAAAACAACACAAAAAGAAACTGTATCTGCGGGTGGGGGACCCAAGCCCTATAATATAAAAATTGTCAAACCCCGGGGTTGATGGTCATTTGCAATTTTTTATCACAGTAGGTGGTACCCATTTCAAGCATTTGTGTAATGTAACGAGGCTTTTTAGCTCGTCACATCGATGCATAATATTCTCGTCGTTTACTTGACAAATTAGCTTGGGTGTTGCCTTTTAAAAAATTCATTGGTTGGTTGACTTGGATTCATGTAGTGGTCACACTGATTTTATACTGTCAAGTTCACTTTGACATTGCTCACTTTTCGGCTCGTCAATTTTTTGGGTGATGGCGTAATTACAGCGCTCCTAAGAAATCGTTAAATATAGCTTCCAATGGGCGGCATCTAATCACCATTATGTGGTAGCCGATTGCCCTTGCCCGCATCCTAGTTGGATAGCATATATTTTTGATGGTAAGCGAATTTTTCGTAATTTTGTTCGTTTCACATGTTTTGGTTATTTTCATAGCAGACGCTTTAGTTTCCGATATTTAATTGTTTCAGGATTTTTTAACTTGGACATAATATATTTGCTTGGATTGCATCATCTACTGATGACTGCTTTTGGATATTTTGGAAGAAACGGTGAGTTTAATAGTATTTGTTCTTATTAGCGTTGGCGTGGTCCGCCATTTTTTCATCAACGCTGTACTCCAGCTAACGAATTATTAATGTTTGTTCGCAGCCGTACGAGGCGTTTCTTTTCGACTTTTAGTTTTTTTTTCTACGATTAGTTTTCTTTATACGATTAGTTTTTCTTCCGACGATTGCTCTTATTTTTTTACAAAGTAAATATTTGAACGCTCGCCTCTACCAAGATTTATGATGGACGCCGTTGGCATCACAGCGGAGGTCACCAAGATGAGCACGTATTTAGCTCATCGGATTTAAATTATTTGACAAAATTTTAGTATGGTTTGTGGTACCTATTTTATATTTTCCAAAGTGCAATAATGACAGGTCACAAAATAACACCCGTTTATTCTTAGTTTTACACCTTTATTCAGAACCTTATGTTTTAATATTAGAAAGGATTTTTTTTTGTTTTTCTCCCAACCAGCAAGCCTTCGGGTAATAAAATAGATCTGTAACTTTCATGGTCGATTTTTATTGATACCTTCCCGCTTGAAGATTAAAATCCAACTCTCGCAGGTAAGTCTATCCTAGGCATAGTTTTGTGTGTACTCCTGGCGCCCGAATTTCCATTTTTATTTATTATTTTTATTTGGAGCACACTACACATTTTTTTTACATTTATAATATAATTCATAAAACACCCATTCACACTCTTTTTTCTTTTTTTTATCATTACAATTGTCGCTCAGCGAACAGGGACTTGAAGTAGGTTTTGCTGGTAATTATATACTGTCATTATTGCACTATTAATTAATTAACACTTTCACTAATGAGTCTATTGTTTACAGTAATTTGTTCTGTGCATTATTAATTTCATAACTTTGTTTAATGTAACTTTGATGATTTGACTCATGAGTTGTTGTTTAACTTGGTGAATCTTTTGTAAACATAGTTTGTTTAGTTTTTACAATTGATCATTTTGTTTATAACCTGTTGTTTATAACATGTTTTTTTCCTTAGCATAACCAACAATTGTATAGCATAGACCGCTCTTTGTTGTTCTCAACAGTGAAGTTATTTCATAACTTAGTTTAACTTTTTAAGTTAATAATTTAATCTTAACAGAAGTACATTATAGTACACCTTGTTTATCTAGATTTAAGCTGTTTGTAAGTGATTATTGCACTTTTTCAACGTTAAATAACTTAGTAGTTTTTTATAAAAATATCACATTGACTTTCATACTTAACCTCAAACTTAGAATTTTATTTTCAAACTTTGATTTATTTTGAAACTTTTTGAAAGTTTAGTCTTGCCTTTCGCTACTATTTGGTAGATCGTCCCATGCTTATGCTTTCAGTTGATATTATAGGAATCTTACCTAAAACTTATTCAGGACATAGATACATACTTTCAGTTGTTGATGTTTTCACTAAATATTGCTGGTTTTTCCCAATGATTAATGCTACCACTAGAGTAATTTGTAAACATTTTGAAAAAGAAATATTTCTTAAGTTTGGTTGTCCAAAAATAATAGTTTGTGACAATGGAACTCAATTTACCTCAAAACATTTTGTGGAATTTTTGAAAGGTTTTAATATAACTAAAATATTTTATAACACTTTGTATACACCTCAAAATAATCCTGTTGAGAGGTATAATAAGACGGTCGAAACTTGCATATCGTGTTTTGTTAAAGATGATCATAGAACTTGGTCCACTTTTTTGCCCAATGTTCAATTAGCTTTAAATAGTAGTGTAAACCTCGCTACAGAGTTTACACCTAACTTTCTTATGTTTGGTAGAGAGCTTGTTCTTGATGCTTCATTACATCATTTTAGTAATTCAGTTGATAACTTATCTCAACTAGAAATTTCAAATAGAAATGCTTATGCAGTTTCTCTTAATTCACTTAGTGATATTTTTGTTAAAGTTCAAGTTTATTTGTTGAAGGGGTATAAGCGAAATGCCGCTTATTATAATAAGGGTCGGAAAGTCATTTCTTTTGATGTGGGCGATGTAGTGTGGAGAAGAAGTTTTGTTCAATCTCAAGCACCTGCTTATTTCTCGGCTAAGCTTGCACCTAAGTTCTTAAAGTGTAAAATAACTGAAAAAGTTTCTGATAACGTTTATGTTTTGAAAGATTTAAATAAGGGTTCAGTAGGGCGTTATCATGTTAAAGATATTATTAAATTTTAATTTGGTTTCCAAGTGTTAATCTTGATTTAGATAATTTTGTTTGAAGGCCACTTATGATAGTGTGATGTACGATGGGATGGATGATAGGTTATCGGTGGTTTGAATGATGTATGTTAGGTAACTTCTTATAAATTTATTGAATTCGAACTCTTAACATTCTAAAATAAAACTTAGGTCATTTCGGTTAATTTAAAAAGAATTCTTTTTCCACACTTATAAAAATATTTTTCACATCGAAGGATCTTATTTGTTTGTTTTGTTTTCTTGTTTGAGTTGTATGGGATCTTAATTTTACTTTTACATATAGGGTAACCTTGTTTTTTACCTGTGTTTACATTTATTTGAGATCTTATATAATTTCACACTTGTTTTTTTACACTTAGAGATTTAAAAGCTTAAATTTAATTTCAAGTTTTTATAATCCTACCTTTTTCTTAGATTGGAATCATTCTATTAGTCTTAAATAGTTATTGATTTGTAAGTCTGTTTCTACTGTTTATTGACAGTGTTTACCATTTCTTATCTCGAGATTCATTCGACATTGCTCGGATGTGACTTTGTTAGTAACGCGTTCATCCTGGACTTTACTTTTTAGGGTCATTCTGTAACCTTTGTTACAAAATGCCTTATTATTTTTGGATCTTGGTGTAACTTTTGACCTTGATTTCAACTATTTTTTCCATTGTGCTCGGAAAGTCGGTGGTGTTGTGCCGATCACAATGTGGGATTTCGGCCCCGGCCATATTTTTTCCTTTTTCCATTGTGTTGGACATGTTGTTCCAATCACAATGCGGATATTTCTTTTGACTTTCGTCATTCTTTTTCTTTGCGCTCGGAAGTTCGGTGGTGATGTGCCGATCGCATTGTGAAGCTTTGGCTTTACCATTTATTTTTTCTATTGTGCCCGGAAAGTTGGTGGCGTTGCGCCGATCACAATATGAAATTTTTTGGCTTTCGCCTTTTGTTATTGAGATTTCTCATTGGAGATCTCAATGTTTTTGTTTGGATTGGTTTTTGAAGAGGCACTTGCCGATTGCATTCCTTTCCACTTGGATTGGTTTTTGAAGAGGCACTTGCCGATTGCATTCCTTTCCACTTTCAGCTATTGTGTTCGGAAGTTCGGAGGTGATAGGCCGACCACAATATGCTTTTCTTGTTGCAGGTTGTTGCTGTAACAAAATTTTTTGGATATAGTCCTTCAACTTTATCTAATACTTTCGTTTGGGGATAGGATAGAAATTTTCGGATTGTTTGTTGTGGAGATAGATAGATAGTCAGTGGCGATGAAGCCTAACTGCACTCGTGGAGATAGGAGAGTTGGAAGCAGTTGACTTTGTAGTCAGTGGCTATGGTGCCTAACTGCACTCTAAGTTGTACTGTTCCAAGTTGTTTGAAATTTTTAGTCAGTGGCGATGGTGCTTAACTGAACTTAAATTTGTGGTATGAGTTGATAGATGAGACGGGTTTTGAAATTTTTAGTCAGTGGCTATGGCGCTTAACTGAACTACTATGGGTTTTGGGGAACTTAGGGATTTTCTTCTTTTATTAAGTTTTTTATAACTTACATTTTATTTTTAAATTTCTGTAGGTTTGTGGAATTTAGTCAGCGGCTATAGTGCCTAGCTGTACTGTTTTGGAGATTAGTAGAATTGGAAAGTTTTTCTTTCTTTCATTTATTTGATAAAGTTTTTATAACTTATAATTTTGTCTGTTCTTCACAGATTTCGTTTTTGACTTTTAGTCATTTGCATTTTTTACTTTTATTAAATTCTTGAGACCTTGTCGTTTGACGTTTTCAGAATTCATTTACACTTTGAATCTTTAGTGATTTTTCCTGTGGAATTATAAAATTATTAAGACTGGTTTATTTGGTTGAATATTTCTTTTTTTTAATAAAAGAAAGTTCCTTTCTTTTATTTTCGGGGAGGGATGTAATGTAACGAGGCTTTTTAGCTCGTCACATCGATGCATAATATTCTCGTCGTTTACTTGACAAATTAGCTTGGGTGTTGCCTTTTAAAAAATTCATTGGTTGGTTGACTTGGATTCATGTAGTGGTCACACTGATTTTATACTGTCAAGTTCACTTTGACATTGCTCACTTTTCGGCTCGTCAATTTTTTGGGTGATGGCGTAATTACAGCGCTCCTAAGAAATCGTTAAATATAGCTTCCAATGGGCGGCATCTAATCACCATTATGTGGTAGCCGATTGCCCTTGCCCGCATCCTAGTTGGATAGCATATATTTTTGATGGTAAGCGAATTTTTCGTAATTTTGTTCGTTTCACATGTTTTGGTTATTTTCATAGCAGACGCTTTAGTTTCCGATATTTAATTGTTTCAGGATTTTTTAACTTGGACATAATATATTTGCTTGGATTGCATCATCTACTGATGACTGCTTTTGGATATTTTGGAAGAAACGGTGAGTTTAATAGTATTTGTTCTTATTAGCGTTGGCGTGGTCCGCCATTTTTTCATCAACGCTGTACTCCAGCTAACGAATTATTAATGTTTGTTCGCAGCCGTACGAGGCGTTTCTTTTCGACTTTTAGTTTTTTTTTCTACGATTAGTTTTCTTTATACGATTAGTTTTTCTTCCGACGATTGCTCTTATTTTTTTACAAAGTAAATATTTGAACGCTCGCCTCTACCAAGATTTATGATGGACGCCGTTGGCATCACAGCGGAGGTCACCAAGATGAGCACGTATTTAGCTCATCGGATTTAAATTATTTGACAAAATTTTAGTATGGTTTGTGGTACCTATTTTATATTTTCCAAAGTGCAATAATGACAGGTCACAAAATAACACCCGTTTATTCTTAGTTTTACACCTTTATTCAGAACCTTATGTTTTAATATTAGAAAGGATTTTTTTTTGTTTTTCTCCCAACCAGCAAGCCTTCGGGTAATAAAATAGATCTGTAACTTTCATGGTCGATTTTTATTGATACCTTCCCGCTTGAAGATTAAAATCCAACTCTCGCAGGTAAGTCTATCCTAGGCATAGTTTTGTGTGTACTCCTGGCGCCCGAATTTCCATTTTTATTTATTATTTTTATTTGGAGCACACTACACATTTTTTTAACATTTATAATATAATTCATAAAACACCCATTCACACTTCTTTTCTTTTTTTTTATCATTACAGTAATTATAAGAATAATAAGAAAAATCATTCATTTAAAAAATTGTTTTTAAAGAAATTATATATTTTTAATAATAATAATTTAATATTTTCTTCCACTAATCTCTTTAACGTCATTAAGATCATATTACAAGTTGTGCATTGATGAATTAGCAACAATTTAGTTGATTTGAAAAAAAATAGCTCCTTTCCCAACAACTTGGTATCTAAAAAAGATATGGAATATTAATATACCATTTTAGAATCTACAATAAAGGGACACATTTAAAAAATTAAAGGCAGCTAGATTTCCATTCATTTTTTTTACACCAGACAAACTCAAACTTAGGAAAAGTTTTTTTACAGAAACACATTTTTTCACTATAAGTACTTTTGAAAAGAAAGCCACATGAGGTAGGTACTCTTTAACTGTAATACACATCTTACAGCACGTTTATCTAAGAATATTATTCAGAAATCAGATAGTAAATTTTCTTTATTTGTGAACATGGTGGCCAAGGAAGTGACCATCTTGGCAATTTTTTCATGAAAAAATTAAAAGCGACTCTGGGGTTCAACTTTTTTTTTATATTATAGGGGTCGGGGTCTCCCACCCACAGATACAGGAGTATCCATTAATTACGCTACACCCTGTTTTTATTTAATTATTTAGTACAGTATTTAAAACCATTAACACTAAATTAAAATCCTTTTACTCGGTCTTCTTGCAGAACCACAAACATTCCAACAATATCGTCTTCCATTCATCAGCAAACAAGTACAATCCAGGGTTGGTCTCCACGAAAGTGTTGAGGTTCGTAAGCATATGCGGTACAGGGCAAGTAGATCGAGCTACAGTGCAACTAAATGGGGCATCAAACAATTTATGTTTCCTAGAGCTATTACTATTTGTACCTATGTATATTATAATACACACAAATAGTACAAAATACGAGAAACCTTATAATGATTAGGTACTATGACTAGCTTGTAAGCAATTTAGTCTGACTCTAAATAGTACTACCAAACTGTTTTTTTGAAAGCCATTTATTTTGCTTTCAGCTTTTGTTTTCAGACTCCATGGCTACTACTGAGAAATTCCTGATGGAAAAACCGAAAAATACTTGGCCCACCTGGGAATCGAACCCTCATGGAGACCTCATGCCTAGTAGTAGCGTATGCAACCACTAAACCAATAAGATAGTAAAAATGATAAATATAATAATAATCTATGCTAGTAACCACACGGTAGACACATGTTGCATTTCAACAGAGATACTAAAGATAAGATAAAACTCACTTCAAAAGGTAATCAGTGTTGCTAATGACATACTTGAGTGAGTTCAAAAAACGATAAGAATAGTAAGAGATACAGTTTTATTGCTCACAACAAAAACATAACCTTATTTGACATTGTAAAGTACAATTGTAATTTCTTGGTAATTTAGAAGTAGTCTATTGGTTTTGAATGCGAATATTAGCGTTGAATTAAAAAAAAATCCAGCAATAGTATAGTTTTTTAGGGTTATGGTAAGAAAAAATAGTAATATACTAACCTAACATAGATCTCCGCTTCTCAGCATAAATTTGTTCATAAATGAAGACTCCAGCGGCCCCAACAATGCCCACAATCGCAGCCCCAAACATGAGACGAGGAGATACATGACTACTATTCATATTTACCCCGCAAAAATTTCTCCTCAAACACAAAACAAATTTCGTCAATTATCAGCACTTCAACGCGCGAGTAGACGCACAAAAACGAAGCAACAACGGTGATTACGCGAACAAATGCTATTTCGTAACAATATTTACAATGATAATCGCAAAAAAAACACTAATTGTTAGAAAGTAATCAGCAGGAATGAAAATCAAACGTAGAAGGCTGATGCAGCGATAAAATTGAGAACTTTATTAGAATAAGTTTTGGTGCCACAATTTAATTGGAATTGGTTGTTTTAATTATAAATTCCACATAATTTCGCTGAATTTGCAAGCGAAATCGGCAGTCAATCAAAGCAAACAAAATATTTATGGTCGCGTTCCAGACTTCCAGATTCTTTGACTTATATGGATCTGAGTGAGCAAAAGTTATCAGTCGTATCTTTTCTTTTCTATGGAATCATGCCTATTTTATTAAAAGCGATTAAAAGTGTTTTAAATGGAACTCCAACATAACAGTTGACAAAATGTAAAAAAACGAAAAAGAAAATACGATAAATGAATTACTGTGGTAAAAAGTCGATATTCGGAAAAGAAAAAATAGGGCACTCTAAATTGGTAATCGACTAAACAAAATAAACAAAAATAAATTATTTCTATGGCAAGACTGAAAAAACTGTCACACTTCAAATCATCGCCGGATCGCCTACGCTTAGGGCCCATCCAGTGATGCCAGATCTACTGATTTGGCAGTAGATCTACCTGATTTTAAAAAAATCTACTGATCTACTGCCTTGATAGGAAATCTACTTGCTTTTTTTCAAATCAGATCGTATCATCTAGTTATTGTCGCCGTGTCGTGTCATCTGGCCTAAAGGCCTAAATAACAAGACATTTGTTCAACAAGTTTTGTGAATTCGCGGTATTTTTTATCTGTAGTGTGTGCAAGACCGACCAATCACTGACGGTAGGTACTATCTACATATTACCTGTGGTACTACTTACTGAGTCTGCCAATCTGGTCATACAAGGCATAAAAACTGTGAAAGTACTGTACTCAGGTTCTTTTTACCTCATGTGGGTATGACTTTTTTAATCTACTGCTTTTTCTTTCGATCTACTGCTAAAACTTTAACTTTTCTACTAATTTCTTCAGATTCCGTCTGGCAACACTGGGCCCAGCCCAGATTCTAACACTAACAACACCACATAGGTCAAAAAATAGCTAATTGCAGAAGAGTGAAAAAAACTGCATTATTAAACGGTTTATCTAGTAAAATAATGATACAAAACCATTCTAAAATTTGTGTTTTCTTCAAATTAAATAGAGCCAATGTTTTAAAGCATAGCATCTTCCGATTACATAGTTAACGAACATCAAAATTTCAATTTGAATTGTATTTTTTTTTTGGTTGTGTGTTTTGCTGTGGACACTTTTACCTAAGTCTATGTTTTTACCGTGCACATTTTGCTACATTGTTCTCACATAATATACCATCTCAACGTGAATGATGTAACCAAGATTTTGTAACAATATTCTGATTTAAAAGAGTGTCCATGGAGTTTCTTGCCCGTTCTTCTCCATAGAGATCTAATCTACGCTAGGGAATGGGCAACTACAGTACTTTCACAGTTTTTATGTCTTGTGACTGGGACTGTAGCTACATTTAATTTTCATCTTTGTTTTGACAATTCAAAAGTGCCTGTGACTGGCTTATTTGAAATAAATGCTTTGAATTTGATTTTTGATTTTGATTTTCCGTTGTTATATTTTATCATTTCGCGAGTACTTGATTCTTAACCCTGCTGTACACTGGGGCAACACTGTGCGGCATTGTAGCATGCTTAATAACGTGGCACGCGTCATCATGTGGTATCCTACAAATAACCAATATATGTGGCAATGGCGGTTTGCGGCAACCTATTTTACGCCGAGGCAACATCGTACGCGTGTAGAAAATTTTCAAAACATCGTGAAACATAACCTCTTTAAACTGTATGACGCACCAATAATGTGGCACGGAATCCATTGTGTTTGGATAGCTAGCTGCGAGTCTGCGACTGGCTGCGACAGTTTGCAACATGACACACGTTGTTGCCATGCCACACTATTCTTACCACAAATGTGCAGAATTTTAGAGATTATTGTAGCATGCGGCCATGTGGCATGCTGCAAAGCAGCACAGTGTTGCACCGGTGTAAAGCAGCCTTTACGTTTTGTTTTCAAATAAAATATTGTCAGTGGCAATAAGCACGAATAGTGCCAGTGTTGCCAATTTAGCATATTTTATGCTAAATTTGGCATATTTTGTTCTTGTTTATCATATTTTTTTAGCTTTTAGCATAATTATACTATATATTTTTGACATATTTTGTAAAACATGAAAAGAATGCAAATCACAATATTTCTTGAAATAAAAATTTAAATCGATACTCGACTCCGCGGTGATTTGGCAGTCAGAACCCTGAATGCTATTTTGTACGTCAGATTCAGCCTAAAAAGAGCAGGAAAGTGCTGATAGTCTTACACTGTTCCAGACAATGTACTCTAGCTCTCAGCCTTCCACATCAGCTAATGTTGATGAATATCAAGACATTGATATTCTATTCCCCTGATTTAATTTCTTAATAAATACTGTGACGGAAAGGATGTCCGTGGGGGCAAATAAAGGAAACCACGGACCCAGGTCAAAATATATTAATAAATAAACGGGTGTGGGTAGGTTTATGGTCACAAGTTTCTCCAAGCCCGCCCGGGGGTTTGCACGGTACTCTCCTGGCTCAGCCCGGCGTGACGATGACCGTAGCGGTGTGCCACGCTGCAGACGCCATGTAGGGTGACGGACGGCAGATGATCGCGCCGACCCGTAGAATTTCGTCGCGGCCACGCAGGTAAAAGGTACCCGCTGCGGAGCCCGCGGTAAATTGGATGCCGGTAATACGGTTGTCAGCCGATAACTTGACGTTAGCCGGAATCTTGAACCCTGGAAAATAACGTCCAGCGTGTCACGGAATGGCTAGCAGTCCTCCCCGCTGATTGTGACACCAAGGCATAAGCAAAGCGAGAAATACCCATGCGCCAATGAAGGTGATGTGTGGTAGTCACAATCAGTACGGAGTTTACGTGATGGTGGTGGTAAGCACGACATGATTTGCACATTTTGAGTGTCATGAGGGTTATTGTAACAATGTCAAATACACTCGGCTGAAGGCTACAAGATTTAAGCATTTGAATGTGCATAGCAAAAACGGTGATAGAAAGTGGCTCACATCTTGAGACCACGTAGCTAGTGAGTGATACACAAAATATGAAAACGTGAATTGCTATTCAGCACTTACCCAGTATGGGGTTTACGCAGACACAAAACGGAAAGAGTTAGGTTACTAACAAAAATTAAAGCTGCCTGCTTTAAGCCCGAATATTCTAGATCACGAATACTTCTAGAGATTTAATTTCCGATGAAAAAACGCGTCTAATCTCTGGGAGCAGAATATTTCCAAAAAGAGCTCGTCATCGCGAGTCCGTGACATTTATACTGGCGTGTTTACGCATAGAGAAGTCTTCACTCATTCGATCAGATACACGTAACGCGCGCACAGCACTGGTAAAACAGCTAATTTTAGTTGTTTAGTAACTGAATGGCCCAATGAGTATGTACCTATACTCTGTGGCGTTTGTTTTGACATTTAACTTAATTACAGTGTTGAATAGGTTATGTTTACAAAGTAACGGTAGAAACTATTCTGAGTTTCTACAACGTTACAATACTGCCATTATTTTGTTGGCATTTTTTTATAGAAGGTTAGCATATTTTGGCATATTTTTTACACCAATCTAGCAGATTTTGAAGTAGTTGAGTTGGCAACACTGAATAGTGCAATGCCAAAACGAGAAAAAAAATGTCACAAAGCTGTCAAATAGAAAAAATGGCAAATGATGCATTGTTGCTATCGGTATCGGTGCATTATTTTACTTTCAACTGATAGCACTACTATTCATATCTGCATACCGTGGAGACAATAGTTAATACAATAATAGTTCTAATAATCGTCAACTGATCCCGTGTTTTGCAAACCCGAGTGGATCTAATTATTATTTTTTACAACTTGTTTTTGTCGATAAATTTACTTTTTTGTGTTGAAAATGAGTGATACGGAAGAAAAGGACAATAAAGTAAAAGAGATTGTGCGACCAAATCAAGACGGAGGTTCCAACAATCCGCAATCATTAACTGAGGGTAATATAGTATCTTTGGATTCGAATAAAAATACCGAAAAAAGTTGCACAGTATCTGAAAATATGCCTCGATCAGCAGTCACAGAAGGCTCTGGAGATAATGCCGGCCGCAATGTTCAAGAAAACTCTGAACTTGATAAAATAGAAGCAGAATTGACTGAAATGTCAAAGGAGTTAATTAATACTGATGTAGGCATAGGTAGTGGTGATTATACAGCCAAAACAAAGGTCAGCTACATAGATGATAAAATAATTGAGGACATAAATACTGAAATTAATGCTGAAACATCCAAAACAGATGTAATTGCAGAGAAAGATGGAAGTAATGATGATCTTCTTGACAAATGTGATGACATAGAACTTAAAACGGTTGATGATTACGACGAATTTGAAGATGAAGATATGCATCTAAGATGGGATGAGGATGATGATGCTAGCAATCAACTTGAGGGTGATGACAACGCAAATGTTGCCAATAAGAATGATGGTATTCTGTCAGAAGACAAACTTTTGGAAGATTCTGCTGATGTTTTAACTGAAAAAGGCAATCTTGAAAGTGTAACATTAAGAGATACATCTAAAGAATCAGAAACTAGCCCAAAACTGGACATCCATACAGACAAGGCTGATCTTGAAAAAAGCTTGGAAGATGAGCTTTTAGAAGAACCTGATGTTCATACTGAAGAAATAAAAAAGCCTGAAATGGTTTTATCAGCAGAAGAAAAAATGGATCATGATTTCCTAGAAGACAAAATACTTGAAGACTCTGAAATGAACAGCAAAACGGAATTCACAGCTCAGGCCAAAGAGATTATTGATGTGAAAAATATGAATGAACAGATAAAAAAGACTAAACCTGCAGAGAAACTAATAAATGAAGATGAACTGACACATTCTACTGAAACATTACAAATGACATCTTCTAACAGTGATGTTTTGTCAAAAGATAATCTTTTAGTAGAACCACATCCTAAAGACGAAAGTTCTGAAATTATTCCCAGAAAAGATGCAGAAAGTTCTGATAACATTGCTGAAAAGGAATTCCCCATGAACAAAGAACTAGATGATGATGTTCTGCTAGAAGAAAAGCTCTTAGAAGAACCTGAAACAGCTGAAGTTATTCCTGAAATTGATTTAACAATGGAAGTTGACGATGAAAATGAAGCAGAGTTACTAAAAGATGATGGAGGTCAAAATGATAGTAGTACTCCTATGGATGTTGATAGTACTGATCCATCTATTGAAGATCAACCGAAGATAGAAGACAAGATTATAGATCAGCCAATGGATGATGAATCTGAAGTAGGAACTAAAGAGATAGCTCAAACGAATCTAGAAAAGGTTGATATAAATCAAGCAACAGAAGAAATCAAAGTAATGAATGAATCTGATGCACAATTACAAATGACTGAGAAGATCATTCATCAGCCGGTTGAAGAAACAACCAAAACAATAGAGGTTATCAAAGAAATACCTGTTGAAGAAAAATCTGCAACAGTGGAATTTGCTAAAGAAACAGCTATTGATAATCAAGCTAAAATAGACAAGCAAAATATTGATTTATCTTCATCAGTGATGGAAAATCAACCAATGAATGAAGAGAAGAAAATGGTTGGAAACAGCAAAGTTCAATTAATTGTAGACACAAATACAACACAAAAGTCTATTAAGACTCCTGAACAATCAGACACACTCACAGTTGAAATTGAAGGACAAGAGAAATCCATCACATCTACACTCGAGAAAGAAATTAAAAGCAAAAAGGAGCAAGAGCAACTTAAATTAAATACAGGAACTGTACATGAAGACATTAATTTTGAAAAACCTGAAAAATCTAAAGATATTGCTGTACTAGACACAAGCTTAGACAAAAACAATGTGACTGCTGAAGTTTCACCTAGTTCTTCTTCAATATTCCGAGATAGTCTATCACCTATCAAAACTTTCCATGGTTTAAATAAACCAGATGTAATGCTAGAAATACCTACTCAAGAATTAATAGACATGGATATGACAGATTTATCTATGAATCTAGACCAACCTGAAGTTTTAGACAGTAATGACAGAGATCAAAATATAAGAAAAGAGTTAGAAGATGACTACACTATTGATATGTCTATAGCTGAGGATGACACAGTAACTGAGAAATCAGTAGATAATATAACTAAAGTTGTTGATGACTCAGCAAACCAAGACCCAGTAGATCAAGACAACATAGTTACTGAAACAAAAGCTGATAAAATTACCACTGAAAATGACATGGCAAATGAGAAATCAGTAGATCAACAAACCACAGTAACTGAGGGAACAGTAGATGAAGTACCAATAGAAAGTAAAATTGGGAAAAATGGACTAAAAGATGAAACTGTAGTTGAAGCGACTATTGAAGAAAATATGGAAATACTGTTTGCTGATGTTGAACCGGAAGTAGCTAAAGAAGTTCCTGAGTGCATTGGTAAGTTTTCCAAATTATCTTTCTTAACAAACACAAATAAAAATAAAAAAAAACAGACGACATGATAACTTCCTGTTTTTGGAAGTCTTGCAGTATTGCATGTTGGTAAAGAGTATGTAAGTAAGGTCGGCAGAACCTATACAAAGTGTAAACGGACCCTTTAAGAAGCCGTTAACCAAGCATTCTATACCTCTAAGTTCTAACTAAGTAACTAAAAATTGAAAAAAAATCAAAAAGGCACTGAATAAATTGCTTATTGACAAATGTTACTACACTTTAGATGAATTCTTGAATGATGGCTCAATATAAACCAAATTAAATTACATAAGAGTACAATGTGTCATTATAAATTGTGCGTATTTCTTATGGAATTTTTGCAATTATTCTTTTTTTGCTAATTAAATACCATACATAAGCATGATTCTCAAATATATATTTTGTTAGAAACTAATAAATTGTAATCTTGAGCTAGATGCTCACCTTATTTGTAAGCCTGCTACAGGCATAACATAGTGCTCGGTTTTATCAATTATAAGATCTGTATTTCTGTACCTGTGTTAACAAATAAAAAGTAATTTGATTTGTTTTGATAACTTCATGCAAAAATGATTGCTTGTTTGGGTGAAAAATCACGTTGTATGGTAGGATGCAATGTAACACACTCAAAACATGCTGATGCTGGCTGGCTGTCATTTGTAGATCTTTGACAGTCATTAGGTAGTCAGAGGCCCAAAAAGTCTGACAACCAGTCTTACCAAGGGGTATCGTATTACCCGGTACTAACTGGGTTGTGGAGGTCAGATTGGCAGTTGCTCCATGTAAAATACTGGTATTCAGCTGCATCTGGTAAAACTGGAAGCCAACCCCAACATAGTTGGGACAAGGCTATGCAGATGAGCATGACTGAGCCAAGTCTAAAAATAAAAATAAAAGTCTATAAATCTCAACCCTAAGACATTCAATCTTCTTTCAGCATCCACAAGCGAGACCCTGGAACAGCCATCGACATCCACCACACAAATGACTCTAGACACATCGGATGAGGTTCCTGACGCAGAGGTATCAGACAGTCTTGGACTGTTGGCTGAGTCCACGCGGGTCATGGAAGATGATGAGGAAAACGAAGATGATGATGATGGTGATGGTGATGATGATGATGATTTTGATCAGGATGGTGAGTTAGATGTTTTGTTTGAAAATTATTTTAGTGTATAATATGTCACCGGAAATGTATGTAATCCGTCACTGTATACAATTCCTAGGAAATGTATACAATTCCTAAAATAGCTAGAAAATTTATAATATATTTTAAATGCATTTTTCCTAGGATATCTAGGTATACATTTCCTAAAGAGCTATCGGAAATGTGTTACATTCTTGATGTTCTTAAGGGGGAATATATAAACGCACTTAAAAATAATGGTTAAAATGTTTTGCTTAAAAAAAAATTATATGTACCTACTTGGGGCACCCGAACAGCTTATAGGTTAGAAGTGGTTCTTCGTGGTAATTTTTTCATACATTTCCTAGGAATTGTGTACAATTCCTAGATTTCATACATTTCCAGTAAAATTGTATAATACGAGTATGTCACAGGTTGGAAGTGGTTCTTCGTGGCAATTTTTTCATACATTTCCTAGGAATTGTGTACAATTCACACAATTCCTAGATTTCATACATTTCCAGTAAAATTGTATAATATGTCACAGGTTAGAAGTGGTTCTTCGTGGTAATTTTTCAATCCGAAAAAAAAGGGTGCTGTATGCAGTTATAAAATTTATTAAAATTGCAGAAAGTAGCAACCAAGTCTCAGCGGAACAATCTGAAGACTCGAATCCACCAGCCATAGAGTCCGAACCAGTTACAGAGACGGAAGACAAAGAGTTGGAGTCGCCAGCCCCTAAGGAAAGCGAGTTTCCGTTCTTACGTGACAGTTACCCCCAGGATATGGCGGAGAAGGTGCATATGGAGTATGGGACGGTGAGTTTTTTTTTATTTTGTTTGCCTATTTGTGTACCACGCCCTTCGTGAGAGTAATATCAGTAGAAAAATTTTAAAAAAAGAAAGAAAATATTTATGTGGGAAATCAAAACATTTTATAATAATTTTAACTATTTTATGCTGTCTTTTCGTCAAATATATCTCACACATTCTCGCTCTCACTTACTCAATACTGTCATCCCTACTTTTATTTTCACTAAAACATGACGCATAAACAATGAAATAAAACAAAAAGAATAAGTAAGTGTAATATAATGGGTCCCACCGGGGGTCGAGGCCCGGGCCTGTGGACAGTGAGCTATGGGCTAGCTCGCCGTCCGTCCGTCTTATGACGACAGGCCGTGTCGACGGCGCAGGAGTGTTCCACGCGCGCCTCAAAGAGATGTCAGCAGAAAGGAAGGGGTCCGCAAGGGCCGGAGCCTGCCGGGGTTGCGGGACTGTTCGAAAGAGATACCGTGGCCCCGGAACACAAAGGGCGAAGAAGGAACATGGATGGGTTTTAGTCAGTAAAACTCTTAGTCTAAGATCCCTTACAGAACGACCTTCACCGAGTTGGTTAATGGATGAAAAGTATTTTATATAAAATTAAATATGTCAATAAATATATTGCAAATGGGTTGACTAAAAAATGTCAGTCCAGAATATGATTGATTAGCAATTAAAAAATATATATATTTTTTTTAATCATTTCTCTGGTTTGGTTAATAGACAAATTCCATACCAATTGAAAGTATGAAGCCTATAGAATGCAAATGTTAGGTTAACCAGTTAACCTAACGTTTGCATATTCTATAGGGTATAGAATATATTATGCGAAAGTTATGAAGCCTATATAGAATATGCTAACGTTAGCCTAACGTCTGCATATTCTACAGGTTTCATACTTTCGATTGGTATGGAATTAGTCTATTAGCCAAACCAGAGAAATGTAATGTGAAAAAAAAAAATTGTATTCTGGACTGATTTTTTTAGTCAACCCATTTGCAAGATATTTTTTTGACATATTTAATTTGATATACAATACTTTTCATCCATTAACCAGCTCGGTGAAGGTCGTTCTTTAAGGGATCCTATACTATCTGACACTGTCTTCCGCTCCGCCCAAAGCGGGCTGGGGTCATTTGATGATTTCCCCACCGAAAAAAGGGTAATATAATGCGTCACACACATCCACACAAAACAGGCACTGAAAGAAAGAAAGAAGATAGAAAGAAAAAGCATTTATTAGCCCGCACAGGACAAATACACAAATTAAAAATGGTCCAGTACAACTAATAAAAAATAATTAAACAAAGAGAAAAATAAAAACCGGCCAAAAGCGTGTCGGGCCACGCTCAGTGTAGGGTTCCGTAGTTTCCCGTCCGTCACAATAAGTGTTCCCACTTGAGTTTAAAGGTGGGTATCCATCATGTAAAAATGCTTGCATATACGAATATACTACAAACTTAGTCCAGAAATTATTTTGTACAACTTTTTGTCTTTTTTGTACAAAAACTGTTGTTTCCATCAAGTTCAAAATGATTTTCCTAGAAAGTCCTTATAAAGTTCTACTTTTCAGATTTTTTTCATATTTTCTAAACGAGGGGGGGGGGGGACACATTGTTTTTTACTTTTGGAGCGATTATTTCCGAAATTATTGACATTATCAAAAAATGATTTTAGGAAACCCCTATTCATTTTTAAATACCTTTCCAACAATATATCACACGTTAGGGTTGAAATAAAAGAAAAAATCACTTCCCACTTTACATATAGGGGGGCTACCCTAATAAAACATTTTTTTCCAATTTTTATTTTACCTCTTTGTCGGCGTGATTGATATACATATTGGTACCAAATTTCAGCTTTCTAATGCTAACGGTCACAGAGATTAAGCGAGGACGGACAGACGGACGGACAGACATGGCGAAACTATAAGGGTTCCTAGTTGACTACGGAACCCTAAAAACACTGCTCAGCTTAATGCTGTCATCACCATCATCATCATCATCATTCTCCTGCCCTTATCCTTTTCTTGGTCTTCCTCTCTCACTCCATCCATCAACATTTATATTCATCACTATATTTGTCACATACCATGATACTAAACTGCTTATGCTAATCAATAAAATTATTTTGCAGATGGAATTAGAAGCGGACACATTAAATGAGATGAGCGAAGAGGCGACATCAGCTGTAGAGGCGTTGTTGAATGTTGACATACCTGTCATTGAAGAAGCTAAGGTACTTAGATTTTAATACAAAGTTAAATTCTTTAACGAATCTCCAAAAATGTGATGGCTTACGATAACCATGAAATTTCTCGAGTTTCTTGTATTATCTAAATATAATAAACCAAAAAAAAGCTTTTTTGGGGCAACAACTGCTTGAATTATCAATTGAAATAATCTGGCAGTATCATATTTTATTTTAACAGGGCGTTCTATCCTATACTATTAAATGAGCATTTTGTATAAATATATTTGTAATCACGTTTGAAAACGGCTGTAACGATTTCGATGAAAGTTTCAATACGCCCCCGTGTTGGAACTTTCATGAAAATCGATCTAGCTAGGTGTCATATATGGGAAAATTCTTTTTCTCTATTTTCACTTGAGCAGAGCTCAGTATCCCAGTTATTTATTTGTTATTATTGATGCTTCTGTATTAAATATGTTTTTATTTCTTTAATTGAATTTTAACTGTATCATTACTTACATTTAGGTCTAGAATGTTGTGCATAATTCTCAAATAAATAAATGAATGTGTGACACTGCAGTATTGACATTCGGACACAGTCGGTAAATAAGATTCTATTGTGCAATGAGCAGACAAAAATAGCCCATAAGGTGATGAACTTTAGAGTCAGCAATTATTAACGTGTTTACTTAGTGTGCTATATAAAACTGCGTGAAATGCATATCGAGGCAATCAATCCACAAATTTAATCCGATATATCGTCGTTGAATTTCTAACACCATCTAAGTAAAAAAGAGCAACTTAACAATACAGTGAAAAAACTGCGTAATTACAATATCCAGGTATATATTACAACACCATTTTATAATTTGTGTGCACTTCAAATTAAATGGAGACGTTGCTTGTTACTGTAATGAAAGCGGCATCGAAAATCAAAATGTCAAAACTGCCAAAAATTTACTTACGTGGTTAGGGTCGCGCCACATCTGCGTAACGTACGGCGCCGACACTTCAACGAATAAACCGGTCGTAGTATTCGGTTGGCATGGCACACCAAACGCGCCGAACAGTCGGAAACACGACGGACGGCGGCGTTTAGCTCAGCGCGTTACGCGACGGAAAATTACGTGGCGTCGTCGTCGTCAGTCGGTGTCTTTATGGTGTGCGGATGTGGCGTGTTGAATGGCCCAGCAAAATGATTTTTTTATTACAATACTAGCTGTTGCCCGCGGCTTCGCCCGCGTGAAGTTCGGTAACTGTCCCACTGAATCATACTAAAGGAATAAATAGTGTCCTACTTGTAAATCCATGTTAATCCACTATCTATGTGCCAAATTTCATAACCATCACAATTTATTATTACTATCACAATCACCATCACTATCACAACCACCATCACTATCACAACCACCATCATTATCACAATGACCATCACTATCGCAACCACCATCATTATCACAATCACCATCACCATCACAATAACAATCACAATCACCATCACAATCACCATCACCATCACAATCAAAATCACAATCCCCATCACCATCGCTATGACCATCACAATCACCGTCACAATCACTATCACAATCACAATCACCATCACAATCCCCATCACCATAGCTATCACCATCACAGTCACCATCACTATCACAATCACTATCACCATCACAATAACCATCATAATCACTATCACAATAACCATCATCGTTTGAACAATCATTATCATCGTAATCACAATCATTACACAATCACCATCACTATCACAATCACCATCACCATCACAATCACCATCACAATTACCATCACAATCACCATCACGATCACCATCACAATCACCATCACTAACGCCATCACAATCACAATCATTATCATTTTAATCTCAATCACCATGATCACAATCGCCTTCACTATCACTACCACTATCATTATTACAATCACCATCACCATTTCAATCACAATCACTATCACAATCACTGTCACAATCACTATCCTCGTTATCACAATCATTTTGATCGTAATCACAATCATCTTCATCATTATCATAATCACCATCACTGTCACAATCACAATCGCTATCACCATCACAATCACCGTCACTATCACAATCACAATCACCACCACCATCGTTATCACCATCACAATAACTGCACCCTGCGTTATCTATCACTCGCATAATTACGGGATCGGGATCGGGATAAAAGGTTGCCTTTGTCCTTTTCCAAGGTTCCATCTATCTCTATACCAAAATTCATTTAGTAGGGATATACGATACACAACTGCACTCTGCGTTTCCACCCGTATAATTCCGGGATCGGGATCGGGATCTGGATAAAAAGTACCCTATGTCCTTTCCCAAGGTTCCATCTATCTCTATACCAAAATTCATCAAAATCGGTTCAGCGGTTTAGGCGTGAAAAGGTAACAGACAGACAGACAGAGTTACTTTCGCATTTATAATATTATTATTATATATTATTATATTATTATTATTATTATTTCTTATTCTTTCATTTTCTTCTCTCGTAAGAGAGTACAAAAACCCTACCCACGGGCCGGAGCCAAGTTTGTAGGGGGGAGTTTAAATGGAGAATGTTGATGATATTGTAGAAGAAGTTAAGAATTTCCGAGTGATGCGACAGGTGTTTAGAATTGTGGCTTTTTGGAGCAGATGAAGTGTGTGGGGCGAAATGTCTAAAGTGTTTAAGCTTTGCGTAAGAGATTTCGGTACGACACCAGTGGAAGAGAGCACTATAGGGACGATGTGGACGGTTTGTGCTTCCCACTGGGTTTTTATTTCTGTGGCGAGGTCTTGATATTTACTAAGCTTTTCAGATATTGTAGTTTGAATGTTGTGTGAGTTTGGGATAGCTATATCTATTAGGTAAACTGTTTTGTTGGTTTTGTCGTGAAGGGTTATATCTGGTCTATTGAAATGTATAGTTTTGTCAGTTATTATAGTTCTATCCCAATAGATTTTCTGATTCCTATTTTCTAGTGTTATTTCCGGTTTATATTTATAGTATGGTTTCATCTCACTTATGAGTTTATATTTGAATGCTAAGTGTTGGTGTATAATAGAGGCAACTTGGTCATGTCGATGCTTATAGTCAGTCTGCGCAAGTGATTTACAAGCTCCTGTAATATGTTGTATGGTCTCAGAAGCAGTGTTGCAATGTCTGCATAAGTCAGTCGGCTGATGAGGGTCTTTAATTATATATTTTCTGTAATTACGAGTAGCTATTATTTGGTCCTGGATCGCCAGCATAAATCCTTCTGTCTCGGGAAACAGTTCGCCCCGTTTGAGCCATTCGTTCGACTTAGCTTTGTCGACGTGTGGCTGGCTCAGGTAGGCTCGGTGTCTCCCGTGGAGGGCCTTGGCAGACCATGCGGCAATTTTTTCTTGTGTGGTTATGAGTAGTTCATTAATTTGAGTGTTTCTATTGTGTAGGTTAAGTGGCGTAAGTTTCATATCGTTTTCGGTTACATGTTTGTGTAGTGGTGAATTTTCGGATTTGTTATGAAAGTACGCTCTGAGTGAATGTATTTGTTTGTTGTGTAAGTTGTGTATGTCTATCAGGCCTCTTCCTCCTTCTTGGCGCGGCAGAGTAAGTCGCTGTATGCTTGACTTTGGATGGTGTTTTCTGTGTTTGGTAAGAGATGTATTAATAGTGCGTTGTAATTTTTTGATATCTGTATTTGACCAGCGTATGATTCCAAAAGAGTAAGTGAGGATGGGTATTGCGAATGTGTTGATTGCTTTAATAGTGTTTTTGGAGTTAAGGTTGGTTTTCAAAATGAGGTTAATGCGGTATGAGAATTTATTGACTAGTTCTTGTTTAGTCATCTTTTGATGTATCTGCCTAGATTGTTTAAAACCTAGATATTTATATGCGCTCTGTTCATCCATTGGCTCTATTGATTGGCCTGACCCGAGTGTGTAACTATTATTTTGTACTTTTCCTTTTACAACTGATAAAATTTTGCACTTATCAACTCCGAATGACATACAAATATCATCAGAAAATTGTTGAGTTGTGTCAGCTAATACAAAAAGTGCGTTTTTGTCAGGTGCATATAACTTAATATCATCCATGTACATGAGGTGTGTAAGCGTATAATGTGTGGTAATGTTTGTTAATGTGTATCCAGCGTCTGTCTTATCTAGGAGGTGTGAGAGTGGATTGAGTGCCATACAAAACCACAACGGGCTTAGAGCATCACCTTGAAAAATTCCACGTTTTATGTGGATTGGTTCAGTAGCTACAGTTGAGGAGGAGGAATTAATTTTTAGAACGGTTTGCCAATTCTGCATGGAAATTTCTAAGAAGTGTTTTAGTGTTGGGTGAATTTTGTATAGACTCAAAATGTCTAATAACCAGCTGTGCGGAACTGAGTCGAAAGCCTTTTGGTAATCAATGAACATTGTGTGAATATCTGTTTTACTTTTAACAGCGCTGTTCATAGTAACTGCATCGATAGTTAATTGTTCTTTGCATCCTTGGCTATTTTTACGGCATCCCTTTTGTTGTTCTGACAAAATATTATGTTTGGTTAAATGTTCGTATACAACCTCACTTAAACAGGCTGTTAAAATTTTGTAAATAGTTTGCAGACATGTAATCGGCCGGTAGTTCGCTGGGTTTATAGTATCATTAATGTCCTTGGGTATCATATAAGTTACGCCGTGTGTAACGTATGATGGCAGTAAATGTGGTGAGTGGATGAATGTGTTTAAGTGGTTATGTAAGAAAGGATGTATGCTCGAGAATTTCTTATACCAGTAATTGTGAATGTTGTCAGTGCCAGGCGATTTCCAATTGTGTGTGCGTTTGATGACGTCTATAAATGTTCCTATTGGTATGAATTCAAATTCCATTTCTGGGATATCTGGTGTTACTTCGTTGATCCAGTCAGCTTGATGATTATGATTTACTGGGTTTTCCCATATGTTAGCCCAGAATTCCCGTAGTGTTTCGGATGTAGGTGTCTCTAGGCTTTGGTTAGTGGTGTCTCTATTAGTTGTTGTAAGATTTCTATAAAATATTTTTTCATTATTTATAAATTTTGTGTTTTGCACTTTGCGGTTCGTGCATTTTAAATATCTTTTGAGTCTACTGGAAGCTGCGTTTAGTTTTTGTTTTAGAGTGTCTAAAAAGTGTACTAATTGTGTGTTTGAGTCTTCGTATTGAGCATGTACCTGATATTTTTTCTTTATTTGTTCTACTGCTGCTATTAGTTTTGGACTTCTGCTACCATTAATAAAGTGTGTTAGCCTACCTATATTTGCTCTTAGACTTAGAATTTTCTTTTCAATCCTGATTTGCCACTTTGGTTTTCTCTTTATGTATGTGCGGCTTTCATTTTGTGTGTCTGATATTTTACCTCCGTTGCATGTAGCTGCCGTCCATGCTGCACAGTAAATTGCGGTCTGCAGTTTGACAAAATCGGTGTCAACATTTACATTATTTGGGAGAATGACAGAATTTATATATGTAACTATGAGAGAGAACTTTTTAGATGTCTTTTGCTTGGGAATGTATGGTCTACTAGTGGGGTGTGTATTAGAAAAAAGTTGTTGGGCTTGTTGAAAGGCGGCTTCGATTTCTAAGTTCTTTTCAGGAGCAGCATCAAAGTTATTTTGCGTAGGTTCAAATATGCCTATATCTATGTGGTTCAAAAAATTATCGTCGACGACTGTGTGTGTTTGAGAAACTATGTTAGTATCAGAGCTATTATTTAGGAGTGTAATATTACTTGTTGTAGGAGTGTTGGTGGTCGTATCAGAAATGTTGATATTTGTGTGTTGAGTACTAAGTGAGTACATGTTCTCATCAGGTTGTTGTAAGTCGTTATTTATGAGTTCTGTATGTTGTGTGTTGGTATTGTTATTTCTTAATTCTGAAGCTACTTGGTTTTTTATTTCTTCTAGTCTGTTAGTGTGTATGTATTTGTTATTTATGATTGCTCTTACTTGATCTGATAATCTTTGCTCAGTTAAATGTGCTAGTTCTGGATATATATTAATAAATTCCTCATGTAAATGTTTTCTATAGGCTGTTTTATTTGTTTCTAGTTGTGTAGTAGTATAATATATTCTAATTACTGCCTCATTATATTCGTTCGTCCATTTCATACGCTGACTGGGTTGTGTGTTAATTGGTGTTTTTGATTGTGTGGAGTGTTGCTGTATTTGAGTATGAACTGTTTGTAATTCGACTCTGACTTCCTCATAAATCAGATCTATTGTTTCTTGTGGTAATAATTTCTTGTGAACAATGGCTCTTCGTTGGTCGCCTATTCTTTGTCGGCTTACTTGCATATCTGGGTATTTTTCCAAAAACTTAGTGTGAAGCGATGGTAGATATGCATTTTTATCGGTTTCCATATGAGTGAGATAAAGATAGGTGCGTAGGATGAATTTATTCATATCAATGCTCCATTTCCTACGACTTGTTGCAGTTCTAGCGGCGGGTACAGTATCGTCGACAAAGTTTGTCTCCTGTACAACATCCACTGACTGTATGCTGATTGGCGAGGATGAAGGCATATTATTATTATTTTTGAAAGTGTTTTTTTTCTCAGCCCTTAGACTGGATTTCAACTACATTTACGGGCCGAAGCCAAAGTAAATGCAGTGTGTGGTGTGTTAGTTTGATGATGTTGTGTTGTGATGGGGTCCTATCTCGTTCTCTTCAATCTGCATGAATTTCCTAACGATTCTACATGTATTTAAAATAGCAGCTTTTTGCAGTGTAATGTAGAGGGTTTCTTTAAGGTCTAATAATTTTAAGCTATGGATGAGATGATTTGGGATTACCCCGGTTGTGGAAAGGACTATTGGAACTACATATACTTTTTCTTGTCGCCAGATTCTAGTAACTTCTTCTTTAAGTTCTGCGTATTTACTTATTTTTTCAGTGATTGTTTTCTGTATGTTGTGAGTGTTGGGGACTGCGATGTCTATCAGGTATGTAACTTTATTTATTTTGTCTTGTAGGATTACATCCGGTCTGTTGTAGTGGATCGTCCTATCAGTCAGAATAGCGCGATCATAGTAAAGCTTATGTGTTGTATTTTCTAGGGTAGTTTCTGGTTTATAATTGTAGTAAGGAGTGTTGGTATTTTGAATGAGTGCGTGTTTGAGTGCTAGTTTTTGGTGAATGATATTGGCCACTTGGTTATGCCTGTGAGTGTAGTCTGTCTGCGTGAGAGTTGTGCATGCTCCTGTTATATGCTGGATAGTTTCTGGGTGGACGTGACATTTGCGACATTTGTCATTAGTTACTGTAGGATCTTTGATTATGTATTTTCTGTAGTTTTTTGTGTTGATGACCTGGTCTTGAATTGCTATTATAAATCCTTCGGTTTCTGGAAAAAAGTTGCCTATTTTTAGCCACTTATTTGACGCTAATTTGTTTATGTGGGATTGCTCTAGGTCATGAGGGTGCCGACCATGGAGTACTTTTCTCTTCCAGTCTTTAATTTTTTGTGTCTGCGGGTCATCATTGGTTGTGTTTTGGGTTTCTATCTGATCGCTTAGGTTAAGTGGAGTGTAGTTAAGATCGTTTGTTACTATGGCTTTATGTATATTACTATTGCGGGATTTTGTGTGGAAGAATGATTTTAGTCGACTAACTTGTTTCCGCCATAGGTGCTGGATATCTATGAGGCCTCTCCCTCCATGTTCTCGTTTAATAGTTAGTCTCTCTATGGCGGATTTAGGGTGAAGGTTGTTATGTTTCGTGAGTGTTGTTCGTGTAGTTCGTTGTAATTGTTCTGTATCTGTTTTAGTCCATTTTATAACTCCGAATGAGTACGTTAATACTGGAATAGCAAAGGTGTTTAAGGCTTTAATAAGATGTTTACCTGAGAGCTGGGTTTTACAGACAGCGTTAACTCTCTTCTTGTACTCTGTAGTTAGTGTATCTTTAATTTTAACGTGGTCAAGACCTTTTAGTTGCGTGTACCCTAAGTATTTATACAAGTCAGTCGGTTCCAATGCGGTTATAGAATCTGACTCATTCACTGCATAGTCGCCGGGTCGCACTTTGCCTCTAACAATGTGAAGTGTTTTGCATTTTTCTAATCCAAATTGCATGTTAATATCCTGACTAAACTCTGCTGTAATATCTACTAATTTCTTCATATCTTTTTCTGATTTTGCATACAGTTTGATGTCATCCATGTATATTAGATGTGATATTGTTGTTTCATCTGCAGCGTGTTTGAGGCAGTATCCGGCCCCGCAGCGCTGCAGCAAATGAGACAGAGGGTTGAGGGCAAGACAGAACCACAGGGGGCTCAGAGAATCGCCTTGGTAGATGCCTGTTTTGATAGATATCTGTCGTGTTGTAACATTATTGTTGCTACTATTTATTTTCAATGTGGTTTTCCACTGTAGCATTACATGGCGCATAAAATCAACTATTTTCGGGTTTATTCTATAGATCTCCAGAATTTGTATTAACCAGGAATGCGGTACACTATCGAAAGCTTTTTTGTAATCAATATAGGTGCAATGGAGATTTCTGTTTTTTGAGGTGGCGTGTTTATGAATAGTGGAATCAATAATCAGCTGTTCTTTGCATCCCATGTGGCCCTGCCTACATCCCTTTTGTTCCTCTGCTATTATGTTGTGCTGTATAATGTGTGAGTTAATTTTCTTTGTGACTGCGGAAGTTAGTATTTTGTAAATTGTTGGCAAACATGTGATTGGTCTGTATTGGGAAGGCTCTGATGTGTATTTAGTCTTAGGCAGCATGTAAGTAATTCCGGTTGTGATAAATTCGGGTATATTTTGCTGTCCTAATACAATATCTGTTAAATTTTTTGCCATAGATTTGTGTAATGCAGTTAACTTTTTGTACCAAAAATTATGTATTTTGTCTATTCCAGGTGACTTCCAATTATGTAATTTAGCTGTAATGTGTATAATGTCAGACTCTGTAACCTCTACGAATTCCATCACGTCAATATCTCTCCATTTTGCCTCTTCATCCGCTATCCAAGATGCTTTGTCGTTGTGTTGTTTTTGCTCTTCCCAAATACCAGCCCAATATGTTTCTAGTTGTTCTTTTGACACCTACCTTAGGTTAGGTGTGTTTGTATTATTTTCATGATTTGTGTCTGTTTGTGGTGTGTGTAAGTTCCTATAAAACATTTTTTCGTTTGTGGCAAATGTGGCGTTATCGTTTTTGCGCTGTTGTGCTTTCTTATATCGTTTGAGCCTATGAACTTTGAGTGCTAGTTTTTGTTTTAAGGTGTCTAAAAATTCTTCGGGTTTTCGGTTACTGTTTTCGTGTCTAGTATGCGTGGAATTGTTTCTAAATATGATCTCAACTCTTTTTACTAATTTATTAGATCTGCAACCGCTGATATATTGGGTGAGTCTACCAATGTCTGCCCTAAATTTTTCAATGTCTTTTTCTAGTCTCTGTTGCCATGCTGGTACTATATTCTGTCTTGTTCTTGGGGTTCCTGTGTGATCTGTGATTTTAAAGTTTAGTTCTTCAGATATAACTACGGCTGTGCAATATATGAGTAGGTGTATGTCTATAAGCTTTGTGTCATCAGATATAAATTGTGTGAGTATACTCTCATTAAACAAATTAACTAAACGGAATAGGTGAGGTGTGTATTTCAGTTTAGGTAACCTTGGTCTAGCTGCTGGGTCCATCCCAGAGTATTGTGTTATTGTTGTTCTAAATTTTTCATTAATTTCTTGAATATATGTGTCAGTTGTTAAGTGTTGATCTGGGACGACTATGGTCTCAATGTCATTTTCTAGCGTTAGGGTAATGGACTCGGTTTGTGTGGATGTGTGTGATGTTTGTGTGTATGCTTGTGATTGGCTGTACGGTTGAGATTGGGCATAGATAAGTTGTGATTGGCTAAGCAATTGTGGTTGTTCCTGATGACTAATGCCGTTTATGTTTTGTGTGATATTGTTAGTATCTGTATAATTTACTATTTCTTCTTGTTGTAATTGTGTTCTTACTTCTTCTTTTAATTGATCTATAACTTCTTGAGATAGAAGTTTATTCCTAACTATGGTTCTCCTTTGGTCTGAGATTCTTTGTTCTGAAACCGTAATTTCAGGATATTGTCGGGTGAAAAGTGCATGTAATTGTTGTCTATATGTGGTCATATCGGTTTCTAATTTAGTTATGTGTAGGTAGGTTCGCATGATAAATAGATTTACTTCTTTACTCCATTTCATGCGAACTCTTGCTTTTCCAACCTTGGTGGACGCGGGTAAAAAGGTAGATACCCCCCGCGCAACATTCAAGGTCGGAGTGGGTGTGACTGTATTTAAACTAATGATGGGGGGTGATGAAACTGTTGGTGACGATGGTATGGATGGTGATGATCGCCTAGAAGGTGTGTATGATACTGTGCTTGGACTATACGGTTCTACAGGGGTGTCTGTCCTGTCTGTCAGTCTGTCATAATCGTCAATGATTTCGGCTGTAGCATCTTTGTCGGTGGGAGCCCGCCTGTTCAACTCCTCACCGCTGACGGTTCGCATGCTGTGACACCTAGCGTCAGCTCCAGGTGCGCCCCGGCGATCGCCCCCGGGCAGCGGTCCTATACGTTTTTTCTTTGAACGAGTCTCCATTTTTAGTGGGTTTCCAGAGCCACGATTAGCCACGCCAGTAATTTCAATTTCGCGTATCCGCCCCCCACGTGATTAGATGTTCAATCAGGACGAGTGGTTGTTTGGGGGGCTTATTATTATTATTTAGGGAAAACATATATTGTTTCTTAGCTTTTAGCTAGTTTCAGCTACGTTAACGGGCCTATGCCAAGTCAACGTAGCGTGTGTGTGTGTGTGATGAAATATGATTGTTGTGAGAAGCATTATCCTCAATCTGCATGAACTTTCTCACTATTCTGCAGGTGTTTAAAATTGCAGCTTTTTGAAGTGTTATATAAATTGAGTCTTTCAGGTCTAATAGTTGTAGGCTATGATGGAGGTGATTGGGTACGACACCCGTAGTGGAGACAACAATAGGTACAACGTATACTTTTTCCTGCCTCCAGATTTTTGTCACTTCTTCTTTCAGTTCAGCATATTTACTGATTTTTTCTCCTATTGTTTTTTGTAGATTGTGTGTATTGGGGACTGCAATATCTATGAGGTATGTAACTTTATTTGCTTTGTCTTGAAGGATTATATCTGGTCTATTGTAGTGAATGGTCCTGTCAGTAAGTATGGCGCGGTCGTAAAAGAGTTTGTGTGTTGTATTTTCCAGGAATCTTTCTGGTACATATTTATAATAAGGAGTGTTAGTGTCTTGTATGAGTTTATATTTAAGTGCTAGGTTTTGATGTATGATGTTTGCTACTTGATTATGCCTGTGAGTATAATCTGTTTGGGTGAGTGTTGTGCAAGCTCCTGTGATGTGTTGTATGGTCTCCGGTTGGCTGTGGCATTTGCGGCATTTGTCGTTCGTTATTGTGGGATCTTTGATAATGAATTTCCTATAGTTTTTAGTATTAATGATCTGATCCTGTATCGCAATAATAAAGCCCTCGGTTTCTGGAAATAGACTACCAATTTTAAGCCATTTATTTGATGCTTTTCTATCTACGTGAGATTGTTCTAGATCATGAGGGTGCCGACCGTGTAGCACTTTCTTTTTCCAGTCTTCTAATTTTTGCTGCTGTGGGTCTTCATTGTTAATGTGTTGTGTATCTGTCGGTTCGTGTAGGTTAAGTGGGGTGTAGTTGATGTCGTTCTTTACTATGGCCTTGTGGATGCTACTTGTGTGTGATTTAGAGTGAAAGAATGTTCTTAGTCCCGTAATTTGTTTCTGCCATAGGTGGTGGATATCAATTAGGCCTCTCCCTCCATATTGTCGTTTAATAGTCAGTCTTTCTATAGCAGATTTAGGGTGTAGGTTATTGTGTTTAGTAAGTGTAGTGCGTGTTGTTCTCTCAATTTGTTGGATGTCAGTTTTTGACCATTTGATCACCCCAAACGAGTATGTTAGTATTGGTATTGCGTAGGTGTTCAAAGCTTTTATCAAGTTTTTGCCGGACAGTTGAGTTTTACATACTGCGATCACTCTTCTCTTGAATTCTGTGTTTAATGTGTGTTTGATTGCTGTGTGATCTATTCCTTTAAGTTGCTTGTATCCTAAGTATTTATATAAGTCCGTTGGTTCTAAAGCTGTGATTGTGTCTATATTGTTGATAGGATAGTCGCCCGGTTTAATTTTGCCTCTTATGATATGAACTGTTTTGCATTTATCTAACCCAAATTGCATGTTTATGTCTTTACTAAATTCTGTGGTGGTTCCGATTAACTTTTCCATCTCTTTTTCAGACCTCGCATATAGTTTTATATTGTCCATATAAATAAGATGTGATATAACTGTTTCTTTTGTGTCATGTTTAAAGGAATATCCCGCTTGGCAGCGCCGTAGAAGGTCGGACAGAGGGTTTAAAGCGAGGCAAAACCATAATGGACTGAGAGAATCTCCTTGATAAATACCCTTCTTAATAGTTATTCGTCGAGTTGTGATAGCTGTGTGTCGATAATTTAATTGTAGTGTAGTTTTCCAATGGGACATGATGTTTTGTAAGAAGTGTATTATTTTTGGGTTTATTTTATAAATCTGCAATATTTGAATCAACCATGAGTGTGGAATACTATCGAATGCTTTTTTATAATCTATGTACGTGCAATGCAGGTTTCTATTTTTTGTGGCGGCATGTTTATGTATTATTGAATCAATAACTAGTTGTTCTTTACATCCCATATGTCCCCTTCTGCACCCTTTCTGTTCTTCTGCTATTATGTTATGATGTTCTATATGTTTATTTATTTTGGTCGTGATTGCTGATGTTAGAATTTTGTATATTGTGGGTAGGCATGTAATCGGTCTGTATTGTGACGGTTGTGGTGAGTATTGGGTTTTTGGCAACATGTAAGTTATTCCTGTAGCAATAAATTCCGGAATGTTTTGTTTTCCTAAAATTATTTCAGTTAGATTTTTAGCTAAAATTGTGTGCAATGATTCTAACTTTTTATACCAATAATTATGTATTTTATCAATACCAGGGGATTTCCAATTGTGTAGTCTCGCTGTAACACTAGCTACGTCAGACTCAGATATCTCGCTGAATCCCATTTCTTCAAGTGAGCTCCATTTAGTTTCTTCGTCTTGAATCCATTGAGATGTTTCCTTGTGATGCACTTGATCTTCCCATATGCCAGCCCAAAAGGTTTCTAACTGTTCAGTTGTTGGTAATTCTACGTTGTTTTCAGTTGTCGGTGTGTCAGTGTCAGTTTGTGGTTTCTGTAATTTTCTGTAAAAGTTCTTTTCGTTTGTAGCAAACAAAGCGTTATCATTTTTACGTTCTTGTGCTTTCTTATATCTTCTCAACCTGTGGACTTTTAGAGCTAGTTTCTGTTTTAAAGTATCTAAGAATTCTTCTGGTTTTCTATTGTGATTTTCGTGTCTAGTATGGACAGCCATGTTTTTGAAAATTATTTCTACTCTTTTGACAACTTTGTTTGATCTGTTGTTGTTAATATATTGAGTCAGTCTACCGCAGTCTGCTCTAAGCTTTTCTATATCTTTTTCAAGCCTCAGCTGCCATGCAGGTTTATTAGCATTTGGTTGTCTGGTATTACCTGTGTATTCTGTGATTTTAAAATTGAGTTCTTCGGAAATAACTAATGCTGTGCAATATATCAGAGTATGTACATCTATGAGTTGAGTTTCTTCACTGATATACTGATTGAGGATGTTTTGATTAAAACAATTAACGAGTCGAACAAGTTTTGGTGTGTACCTAAGTTTGGGAAGTTTTGGTCGAGCTGCCGGGTCCATCCCGGAGTATTGAGTGAGAGCTGTTTTAAACTTTTCGTTTATTTCTTGGATACGCGTATCTGTGGGCGGGTTTTGATCTATATTTGCTAGGACTTCAATGTCATTTTCTAACATTATAGTTACATTTTCGGTTTGTGTGGATGTATGCGTGATTTGTGAATATGCCTGTGACTGATAATATGGTTGAGATTGAGTGTAAGATTCTGGTTGAGCGTACGCCTGTGGTTGTTCTTGTTGAGTGATTTCGATTGTGTTTTGTGTTACTGCGATATTGTTAGTGTCTTCATTATTAACTGATTCTACGTGTAATTGTGTGCGCACTTCTGCTTTTATCCTATCTATTTCTTCTAGTGACAAGAGTTTATTCCTAACGATAGTTCTCCTTTGATCTGAAATCCTTTGTTCAGAAACAGCTATCTCTGGATATTGACGTGTAAATAGTTCATGCAGTTGTTGTCTGTAGGTGGTCATATCTGTCTCTAATTTAGTGATGTGTAGGTAAGTTCGCATGATAAATGTGTTTACTTCTTTGCTCCATTTCATGCGAACTCTTGCTTTTCCAGCCTTGGTGGACGCGGGTAAAAAGGTAGATACCCCCCGCGCAGCATTCAAGGTAGGAGTGGGTGAAACTGTATTTAAACTAATAATGGGGGGTGATGAAATTGTGGGTGACGATGGTATGGATGGTGATGTTCGCCTAGAAGGTGTGTATGATACTGTGCTTGGACTATACGGTTCTACAGGGGTGTCTGTCCTGTCTGTCAGTCTGTCACCATCGTCAATGATTTCGGCTGTAGTATCTTTGTCGGTGGGAGCCCGCCTGTTCAACTCCAAACCGCTGACGGATCGCATGCTGTGACACCTAGCGTCAGCTCCAGGTGCGCCCCGGCGATCGCCCCCGGGCAGCGGTCCTATACGTTTTCTCTTTGAACGAGTCTCCATTTTTAGTGGGTTTCCAGAGCCACGATTAGCCACGCCAGTAATTTCAATTTCGCGTATCCGCCCCCCACGTGATTAGATGTTCAATCAGGACGAGTGGTTGTTTGGGGGGCTTATTATTATTATTATTATTATATTATTATTATATTATTATTATAGTAGGGATTGTCTATTATGGAGGGCTTAGAAGAAGAAAAATGCAACAGGCACTTACAGGCACGTTGCCGCTCTTGGCGCGGTAACCGCGCCGCCGCGTCAGAGAACCACCGAACGATCAACAGCGCGTCGAACTTTCGGTCGCTTAACGCGTCGTGTGATGTGTCGCTTGCTATGCGAAACACATTGAATGCGTTTTTGCTGAAATAGTCGCTCGAAGGGAGGTTCGGCGTCACGCCGAACGCGACGTAATTTCAGCTGATGTGTCATGGGAACTTGAAAAACTCTGCGAGCGTATTCAGCCGAACGTTCGGCGCCGTACGTTCCGCAGATGTGTCGCGAGCGCGACACTAAGGTCTTCAACGACGTTATATTTTTATTGATGATATGCACAGATTTTTTATTTGTTAGATAGCAATTTAAGTGTTTTCACTTAAGAAAGTATAATATTTTGGCCGTAATTGTAAGTATTATTATTACTTCACAGGCCCCAAAAGAAAAAGAAACCTTAGAAGAAATGGATATAGAAACAGTGAAACTGTCAGACACGTCTGACAATGAGGCTGACGTTGAACCTGCAGGAGGTTCAACGGTTGGCAAGACGGTGGCTGAAGCTGAATCTAGCAAGGAGGTTGAAGGTAGGTCAATACAGGGTAAAGGACAATCCTCCATAAACTAACAGAGTGAATTCAGTAGGTCGGATCCTGATGAGTATGCACATAAAATTAAACACAAGCGCCTTTGTTTGGCGTTGTGCGGAGTCGAGAGGTATAGTTCGGTTCAAACTTAATGGCGGCTCGGAAGTTAGCTCCGAGTGACGGTCTGGTCAAAAACCGTAAGAAATTGGAATTTCGCGGGCTACCCTGCTTTTTCACCTTAAATACCTACGGACGCGTTTACGAATTGACGCGCTTCTATTGTGCGAGTGCAGACTTATATTTCATTATAACATTTTTGTGCATTAAATCAAGACAGTGACAAGTAAAACAACCCTTTACTCAAGCCCTTAAGATTCATCAGATTAAGCAAAATTTGTAGAAAATATGCGTTTTTTTTTCTAAGCTGCTTTTTAACATTTTGTTTTTAACACCATTTTGAGTTGAACATACATATGTTCAACTCAAAATGGTGTTAAAAACAAAATGTTAAAAAGCAGCAAATGTTAAAAATATTTTGTGTAAGCACATGCTTACACAAAATATTTTTTAATATATAAATTTATTAAATGGAAAAAATCTGATCCTAAACTCAAGACGATATCGTTAATTTTGTGTGGAGAGGCAGCGAAAATTATTTTTTACAATATTATAAGCTACTATTATTTGAAGATGAAGGAGTAATCTATCTGTTCTAATTATTAGTTAAATTTGGTTTAGTTTCATTTTTCCGCAAAAGCATCCGAAAAACTGCTTATTTTTTAAAGTTTTAGTCAGATAATGCAAACGCGTCCTTATGAAGCGTTTAGAGCAAGACGTGTGCCGGTCGTGCGAACTCTTAAAATGTAGTGTTTTTAATTTATCTAGGTTAAAAAAACCTTTCTTATTCCTCAGAAGAGCCAAAGAAATCACCATCTAAATCCCCAGTCCAAAGCAACGCTTCCCCCAAGGGATCACCAAGCAAGCTAAAGAACTTAGCTATAACCGCACAAGTAGCTAGATCCGTTGTTAACATTGTGGATTTGGAGGAGAGCAGCTCTTCAGATGATGGTAAGCTTTATTTATTTACTAGCTTCTGCTAGCGGCTTCGCCCGATAATTGTCCTTGGGATCTAATTACCGGGAGAAAAATTATCGTATGTGATCATCCAGGTTATAAACTATCTGTGTGCTAAATTTCATCTAAATCCGTTTAGTAGTTTTTGCGTGAAGGAGTAACAAACATCCATACATACAAACTTACGCGTTTATAATATTAGTAAGGATTTCCTAGCGATGCACGCACGCATGCACGCACACAAGTGCATTGATTCCCACTAGGTTTATGATTTAGGATTTTTTAGGACATTTTGAAATGAATGCTATTATTTTATTTTATACTAGCTGACGTTCCGCGGTTTCACCCGCGTAGTTCCCGTTCCCGTGGGAGTACGGGAATAAAATATAGCCTATAGCACTCACGAATAATGTAGCTTTCTACCAGTGAAACAATTTTTAATATTGGTTCAGTACCTCCGGAGATTACCCCCTACATACAAACTTACAAACAAATGTTACCTCTTTTTAATATTATAGTATAGATTTTTCTACAATAATATTTAAAATGCACTTTTGGTTTGATATCTAGATCTTAATTTTAATTTCGGCTTTTCATTAAAAACTAACCCTGTATACATATAAACCTTCCTCTTAAATCAATCTATCTATTGCTGAAAACTGCATTAAAATCCGTTGCGTAGTTTAAAAGATCTAAGCGAAGCGTACAAACAGAGGGAACAACCTTGTTTTATACTATGTAAAGATTTATAATAAATAAATAAATAAATATTGCTGGACATTACACACAGCGCCATCTAGTGCCACACTAAGCAACGAGGCTTGTGTCGTGGACACCAGATAGTTGATATACTACATAGATACTTTTTGTTTGTAAATACATACTTATTATACATATAAACATCCATGACTCGGAAACAAATGTCCATGCTCATCACACAAACATTTGCTCCGACCGGGATTCGAACCCGGGACCCTATGAACGTAAGGCAGCCTCACTACCGCTGCGCCAATCGGGTCGTTATGATCTGTGGAAGACTTACAGCTACACAAAACAGATTAAAAATAGTAAATCAAACTGACAGCCAATGGGGAGGCTAACTGTAGAAATAATGGCGCTAGCATAACTGGTACCCAAACATCGTCATTGGTTGAAAATGTGGTAATGTCGATTTATATTTCAAAATAGCTTAACCTCATGTCATGTCTAATGTCTGAGGCAAGACACCTTGCGCCTCCGTAGACCAGAGAATGGGCAGCAGCGTTTTCTGTTAGTATTTCATCACTGCGATCTCCAATCCGCCTGCCAAGCGTGGAGATTATGGCAAATTCCTCCCATCATGGGAGAGGCTTATGTCCAGCAGTGGACGTTATGGGCTGTTGTTGTAACCTCATTGGTCAGATTGAGACCAACTATGGTGGCGCCATCTGAGATTTACTTTGCCTTAGCCATCCCATTACAAGTCTTCAGTTATAAAAAATAGACAGGTAAACATTGTGTGAACAACACAGCGGTGCCCACAAAAAAACAAAAAACCGGCCAAGTGCGAGTAGGACTCGCACACGAAGGGTTCCGTACCATTGACTATATTTAGTATTTGTTGTTATAGCGGCAACAAATACATCATCTGTGAAAATTTCAACTGTCTAGCTGTCACGGTTCATGAGATACAGCCTGGTGACAGACAGACGGACAGACAGCGAAGTCTTAGTAATAGGGTTCCGTTTTTACCCTTTGGGTACGGAACCCTAAAAACGGCCCAAGTGCGAGTCAGACTCGCGTATGAAGGGTTCCGTACTGTCTTACTAGGGGAGCCAGCTTTAATTTATTATTTGTTGCTATAGAGGCTACAGAAATACACATTGGTGTCGATTCTGTTGTGCACAAACTAAACTTAATTTAGGCTATTGCCGTCTTTTTCTCTCTAATAAAACGAGAAAGAGACGGACGTAATTTCGAGCTGTCAAATTTAGTTGGAACTAATATTTCCATACAAATGAAGGGTGCACGTAAAAATATGTCGACTTGAAACATGGTGAAGCGCAAGGCATAAACTAGTTTCACATCTCTAACTTAGTTCATAGCTCCGTCCTTTTCTCGCACTGCCTTTTAGTAAAAGATAGTAATAACCTAAATAAAGTTTGTGCACAACAGAATCGACACCATTCTATGGAAATTTAAACTGTCCACCTATTACGGATCATGAGATACAGCCCGTTGACAGACAGACGGACGGACAGATTTTATACACGCTTTTATTTAACTTCAAATGTTTGGCTAGGTCAAATCTTTTCCCAACTTTTCTTAACCCCATCTTTCTAAAACACCCCACAGATATACAAGAAATGGAAATCCAAAAACAACCATCACCGGAACCAGAGACAAAAGACGACAAGCCTGCTTCCCCCGACCCGGACTCTGCAGTGACCAGCGTCAACATACCAACGGGCATAGATATAATACGTAGTGTGTCTTCCGGTGGAATTACCTCGGAGATTACTACTAAAGATGGGGAAGCTGTGATCAGTGGGGTACCGAAACCGCCGCCGCATAAGCCTGTAAGTATAAAACAATAAAAAGTCTTTAATAATAATACCATAAATACATAGAACATATAAATTTGAATCACCTTAATTGTAACAAATCATATAAACATTACATTTTTAACATTACATTACCCACGTTACACTATTAACATTACGTTATCAACATTACATTAATTCCATAATATTCATTCATATCATTACATTATTAATATTACATTATGAGCATTACATTATTAACATTACATTATGATCATTATAGGTTATAGGTTATACACACATTATTATTGGTCAACAGGACCTTATGAAATACACATTGTAATAGCTTGATAACCATGATTATTATCTTGCTTCTAAATACACAAAGTTTAAACACTACGCACATGTACAACATTACATTATTAAATTACTAATATTACATTATGATCATTACATTATTAACTTTACATTATAAACATTACATTAATTCCATAACATTCATTTCATTTACATTCGTTTCATTACATTAATTTCATTGTCAAGCCTTTATGTATACTAGTATGTAATTCAGTTTTTCAGTTCAGGACTTCCATTGCATCTAAAATTTATTTTTTAGGACGTAATTACTAAAATGGTCACTCAAAAATCTACGTTAACTTCATATCGCTAGAGTAGATATTTCATATGTGGGGCAAACAGAAACTTGTACATTTTTGGCGCGGTATGGCGAATCTATGCGTGGTTCAATCTAAAATCAACTTAGACTACATAAAATTAAAGTTGAAAGTTGAATAATATGTAAATTATTTATTTATGTTTTCAGGCCAGATTGAATACGAGTGAAGTTTCGATCAAGACTGTTAGTTCCACTGAACCAATGGTTATACCTGAAACTAAGGTAAGAAAAATAAGAATACAATTTTATAAATACCCTTTAACTTGCTTTGCAACTATCGACTTTAATTCGTTTGCTAAAAGTTCAGTTTGCCATTAACTTATAGTTGAAATTGGCAGCAGAACTATGTTTTTTAAATCTACCAGTCAAAAGTCAAATCTGTCAGTGGTAACACTTAGGGCAAAATCTATAAACGTTACTTGACGAGTCGAGTACCTTGGCTTAAATCGGATTCTATCTTTATCTGAAAGGTCTTCGAATTATTTGAACTGCCCAACTTTCGCCATTTTGCCAATGGCGGACTAATTAGTCCGTCAGTTAGATTATCAAATAATATTTGACCCGTATTTTTTCTTTTGTTACGTAAACCAAAATTGACGAAGATACGACGCTTTTAAAATTCTCAATACGTCACGCCGTGATATAATTTTTACTGCGTTCCGACGTCACGAGCCCCCACTCCCTTGTTTTGATGCGTTTAATCTTTGTCAATATTCATTGATTTACAAAAACAAAAAATGCGTATCCATTATGTTCTAATACTCTAACTGACGGACTAAATAGATTTGCAAATTATTGATGGTAGAAACTAGCCTATTGCTTGCTGGCTGAGAATCGGAAGACGTTGCGTTGGGAGGCCTCCCACTAGGTGGACCGATGACCTGGTGAAGGTTGCGGGAATCCGCTGGATGCGAGTCGCACGGGACCGGGACATGTGGCGACACTTGGGAGAGGCCTATGTCCAGCAGTGGACGTCTTTCGGCTGAAATGATGATGTGGCTGATTCTTTTGTTTTGCAGATAAACGAACAGACACCAACACCAAAACCTGATCTGAGTCTAGAAATATTCAATCTAGATTCTGACGAAGAAGATAGTTCTGTTAAAGGTAAGATTTAATATTCGTTTATTCATTATCGTTCTTACTATTTACATTTTTACCCGACTACTGCGAAGCCAAAAGATAGGGTTATGATTTTAGCAGTCAGTGTATGTATGTTAGAACCAAGACAGAGCAGAGTAGAATAGAACCAACCCATTACACTCACGGGTGTCGTATAAGGCGACTAATGTCTGAGGCAGAACACCTTGCGCCTCCGTAGACCAGAGGATGGTCAGCAGCGTTTTCTGTTAGTCTTTCATCACTGCGATCTCCAATCCGCCTGCCAAGCGTGGAGATTACGGCTAATTCATCCCATCATGGGAGATGCTTATGTCCAGCAGTGGACGTTATGGGCTGTTTTAGTAGTATGTATGTTTATATTTACGTATGTTCCTCCGTAGCGCCTAAACTATTCATCCGATTTTGATGACTAAGGTGACAATCGATTTGTTATTATGGCCCGGGTAACATAGGCTACATTTTAACCGACTTCAACAATAGGAGGAGTCGATTTTACCTTGTAAAGTACGAATTTAATTAGAGCGTGATTTTTCAGTAGTCGGGTTTTTTAGTTGTAGCATACCACGCAAATTCTGCAATTGGAGAGAGCAGTGGTGGCCCAGTGGTAGCGGCCCCGACTTACGAACAGTAAGTCGTGGGTTCGAACTCAGGCAGGCGCATTACTTTGTGTAATTTATTTCATCACCACTGCTCTCAAAACGGTGAAGGAAAACATCGTGAGGAAACCGGCATGTCTTAAAACCAAAAAAATCGAAGACATGTGACATCTACCAATCCGCTCTGTGCCCGCGTGGTGGTTACAGCTCATTCCCTCTCATAAAGAGGAGGCCTGTGTCCCAGCAGTGGGAACATTAATAGGCTCATGATGATGATGATGACGCAAATTCTTGTTCTATACTAATATTATAAAGAGGTAAAATTTGTTTATAAGTTTGCATGTAATATTTATTATTATTTGTTAGGGGGTAATCTTCGGATCGACTGATCTGATTCCAAAAAATCTTTCACTAATCAGAAACTACATTATCCCCGAGTGTTATAAACATGAAACATAATAAAAACAAACAAACGTTCCCGTGAGTACTCTGACAACCCTAAAGGCTGTTTTACGCAGGGGCAACACTGTGAGGCATTGCGGCATGCTACAAGGCCGCATGTTACTATAATTAAAAAATCGCGCGACATGGCAACACCTTGCGTTATGCTGCTAAAGTTACTTCATCAGCCAAATTCTACGGTGTCTTGTCCCCTCGATCAATCAAGTTGGTAGACCAAAACACCCCAACAAAATTCTACAGCATGATACTTTGAAAATTATCTAGGCACGATGTTGCCTCGTCGCAAAATTGGCTGCCGCATACCGCAATTGCCGCATATTTTTGTTATTTGTAGCATACCACAAGATGACGCTTTCCACACTATGTAGCATGCAGCAATGCCGCAAAATGTTGCCCCGGCGTAAAGCAGCCTTAAGAAACACCGAAACAAACTCAGAATCTCTGTAAAACTCCAGACATTATCTTACTCCGATTATTATGTGCTTAATTCTTCCAGAACAATCCACAACAAAACCCCAACAGGAAATGACGCCCCTAGAACTGGAAAAAGCACGAGAAACATCCAAATGTATCAACTACGGTTGCACTAGCGACAACACAGTGCCATACCGGGTCGCGGAGGCAGCAGAGGTAGCGTACTACGACGCCAACAGGAAGAAACGCGCGCTAGTGTGCCAGCAGTGCGCTACTGTCGTCGCTGACAGGACTAAGGTACGTGGTGGATTACGGCCCATGTGGGTGATTGTGGCCCATGCGGGTGATTATGGCCCACGTGGGTGATTATGGCCCACTTGGGTGATTATGGCCCATGTGGGTGATTATTTCTCACGTTGTGGATTATGGCCCACGTGGGTGAGTATGGCCCACATGGTGGACTATGGCCCACATGGTCGATTATGGCCCACGTGGTGGATGATAGCCCATGCGGGTGATTACGGCCCACATGTGTGATTATGGCCCAGGTGATGGATTATGGGCCTGGTGATGGATTATGGCCCACGTGGTGGATTATAGCCCTCTTGGTGGATTATGGCCCACGTGGGTGATTATGGCCCACGTGGGTGGTTACGATCCATGTGGTCGACTACGGTCCCGTGATGGATTACGGCCCGCGTGGTCGAGTACGGTCCCGTGGTAGATTGTGGTGGATTGCGGCGCACCTGGTGGATTACTACCCACGTGGTTGATGATGGCTCACGTGGTTGATTATGACACACGTGGTGGGTGGATCATGGCACACGTGGTGGATTATGGCACACGTAGCGGATTATGGCCCACGTGGGTGATTAGGGCCCACGTGTGTGATTATGGCCCACGTGGGTGATTATGACCCACATGTTAGATGATGGCCACGTGGTTGATTATTGGCACATGTGGTGTATTATGGCACACGTGGTGCATCGTGGTGAATTATGGTCCACGTGGGTGATTAGGGCCCACGTGGTGGATGATGGCCCACGTGGTTTATTACGAAAAATGAAAATGAATACTAATAGTACTTTTTCTCTCGCCCAACAGAATCTAATCCAAGGCATGAAGGACCTAACTCCTCTCCTAGACTTAGACATGCGCAAGTCTTCACAGGAACTGGTGGAGATATCAGATTCTGACTCTGAAGACGAGAATATGAATTCTGAGGAGCCAAAGGAGACTATTGGGAAGGAGGGAGCTAAGTAAGTTAGACTTTTATTTAATTAGTTTTGAAACTGACATGGTCACTATTTCACTAAGTTGGTCTGATGATGGGTGACCGCCCACCCATTACATACCGAGTTTCCTCCGTGCCTCCGAAAGCAAAGCTGTTGGTCCCGGTTGTCATTTGTAGATATTTGACAGGCGTTACAGGTAGTCAGAGGCACGAAAAGTCTGACAACCAGTCTTACCAAGGGGTATCGTATTACTGGGTTGTGGAGGTCTGATACGCAGTCGCTCCATGTAAAATACTGGTACTCAGTTGCATCCTGCGACTGTCTATCTGACCTCCACCACCCAGTTAGTACTGGATAATACGATACCCCTTGGTAAGACTGGTTGTCAGACTTTTCGGGCCACTGACTACCTGTAAGTCCTGTAACGACTGTCAAATATCTACAAATGACAACCGGCACCAACGGCTTAACGTGCTTTCCGAGGCACGGAGGAAACTCAGTATGTAATGGGTGGTCACCCATCCACAGTCCAACCTAGGCAAGCATGGCTTAACCTGAATATCGATCGGCATTTATTATTTAGCCATGAGCTCTACATATCCACGAGCGCTGTTTATCTTCAACCAATAATATTTATATTTTTTTAACAGATTCTTAGAAGAGAGTCTAAGCCAGTTTTTGAACGACACTTGGAAGAAATACAAAATGGATGCACGGCTCAAAGAGACGCAGATTATGTTAGATGATGAAATTGAGAAACTTGAACGTGAGTATTGAAAACTGGTTCAAAAATCTTAACTTTTGTATTGTAGTGAAGATGGTATCGGCTAACGAGTGGTCGGTCTTGGGTTCAAACCCAGGCAGGCGCATTACTGTGTAATTTATATCATCACCAATACTCTGAAAATCGTAAAGGAAAAAAAGTTAGCCGTCACGGGAAATTATTTTGTACAAGTAATATGCTTATAAAAAGTCAATATAATAATAATATATAAAACAAACACATAAAATAAAAGAAAATAAAAACAAAATGACTCGATTCACAAAAAGAAAATCCTTATGCTGGAATCGAACTCGAAGTCACGAGATTGTTACCCAGCGCTGTGCCTCGAGACCAGCTGGCTTGTTGTAAACCGTAGCGAATATGTAGGTCTTATGCTGCTTCAACAGATCGGTAATGTTCGGGATTGTTCGGGCCGGGTTGACAACTTGACAGTTGGCGACGCGTCCCCACGGCATTTTTACCCGCGCATATAGATGTTACACATCAAAAATACCTTCACCTTTTTTAAATACAAGTTTGTAATGTTATAACAAAACATCACGCCTGTAATCCCCGATGGGTTAGGCAGGGGTGTACCTAATAGTACACCCACATTTCGCAAGTTATGTTTAGGTCCCATGTAATAGGAGGTGAGCCTATGGTCATCGACCGGATACAATCGCGTGTGAATTTGCCGCTAGAGGCGCTTGTGTAGACTAAGGTCCTCCAAAATGTCAGATGTGACATGAGTGTTCGTGCGTTATGTGCTTTTATAACACGTATTTTTACTAATACTCACGATTGTGTTCTAGATTGAGCCATTCCTGATTAATTATGACTTGAAGATTTTAAGTAGGTACCTAGCAACTTAGGATCATAATATTGTTAGTACTTGGAGGTAGAATGATTTTTTAATGTTTCATGCTTGCTAATTTTAGGAAGAATATTGTAAATATATATCTAAAGCTTACACTATGTTTTTAAACGTAATAAAATAAACATTTTTATGAAGTTATTGGTGCTTTAAAGTATTGAATAGAATTACTGACAGGACCTTACTCGACAGTGCGCCATCTGGTGAGCGGAAAAACGATAGCCCCCATTCCAGACTCTGTGGCTGCTACTGATAAATCAATTCGTGATGGCAAACCCCAATAACACTTGGTCCGACCTCATGCTAAGCAGTCGACCACTAGAACTTTAAATACCTCCACGACCCCCGTACTATTCAATAAATCCATCAGCACAATGTTTTGAGTGCGTTACATTGAGTCCTATCGTAAGTCGTATTTTGGGTTGAAAAAGCACGTTTTACGGTAGAACTCAATATAACGCACTCAAAACATTGTGCTGATGGATGGATTGAATAGCACAGGGGTTATGGAGGTGTTTGAAGTAAAGTTCTTACATTAAAAACATGTATGTAGTGTGTGTTGTGGGATCCCAAAATAAAACAGAAAGTAAACTGCTACTTTCTATAATATTCTTCTGAAAAATCTTACGTCTTCCATGTTTCTTAGTCGTCGTCCGTCGTACATCTAATTATGCTCTTTGCGCATCCTTCTTTGACATAAAGTGTTGCCACTCCATCATCTTACATTCCCTTATTCAACCAGTCCACTCCATCATCTTACATTCCCTTATTCAACCAGCCCACTCCATCATCTTACATTCCCTTATTCAACCAATCCACTCCATCATCTTACATTCCCTTATTCAACCAGTCCACTCCATCATCTTACATTCCCTTATTCAACCAGTCCACTCCATCATCTTACATTCCCTTATTCAACCAGTCCACTCCATCATCTTACATTCCCTTATTCAACCAGTCCACTCCATCATCTTACATTCCCTTATTCAACCAGCCCACTCCATCATCTTACATTCCCTTATTCAACCAGTCCACTCCATCATCTTACATTCCCTTATTCAACCAGTCCACTCCATCATCTTACATTCCCTTATTCAACCAGTCCACTCCATCATCTTACATTCCCTTATTCAACCAGCCCACTCCATCATCTTACATTCCCTTATTCAACCAGTCCACTCCATCATCTTACATTCCCTTATTCAACCAGTCCACTCCATCATCTTACATTCCCTTATTCAACCAGTCCACTCCATCATCTTACATTCCCTTATTCAACCAGTCCACTCCATCATCTTACATTCCCTTATTCAACCAGTCCACTCCATCATCTTACATTCCCTTATTCAACCAGCCCACTCCATCATCTTACATTCCCTTATTCAACCAGTCCACTCCATCATCTTACATTCCCTTATTCAACCAGTCCACTCCATCATCTTACATTCCCTTATTCAACCAGTCCACTCCATCATCTTACATTCCCTTATTCAACCAGTCCACTCCATCATCTTACATTCCCTTATTCAACCAGTCCACTCCATCATCTTACATTCCCTTATTCAACCAGTCCACTCCATCATCTTACATTCCTTTATTCAACCAGTGTTGCCACTTAACTCACCTTACATTCCCACATGTATTTAAAAAAAAATGTGGTCAGGTTGGAACTTTGACCCCCAATATCTCCGTAACTAGAAGGTTCCCAAGTATGGTGTAGAACAACAAAAAGATCGCAATGACGGGGGAACAAGTGCCTTTCGGCTTCGTTAAGAGGACGTTTTACACATCTATTTTATTTTATGTTGGTTAGTATTATACTTCGATCAATAATAGTACTATTATTGATCGAAGGTTACAGAGGTGAGAGCAGCGGTGGCCCAGTGATGGTGGCCCAGTGATGGCGGCCCCGACTTACGAACAGTAAGTCGTGGGTTCGAACCCATACAGGCGCAAAACTTTGTGTAATTTATTTCATCACCGCTGCTCTTAAACGGTGAAGGAAAACATCGTGAGGAAACCGGCATGTCCTAGAACCAAAAAAAATCGAAGACATGTGACATCTACCAATCCGCACTGGGCCCGCGTGGTGGATTATAGCCCATTCCCTCTCAAAGAGAGGAGGCCTGTATCCCAGCAGTGGGAACATTAGTAGGCTGATGATGATGATGATGATGATGATGATGATTGTTACAGAGGACAGCAAAGAAATTGACGAAATGCTGAACGCATGTCAGGTGGCGACAGATAAGCTTCGCAACGAGTTGTACGCGACATTCGAGTGTCGCCTGCAACAACTCCCCCCACTAGTCATACAAGACACGCCGGAGAAAAAAGTAAGCAGACTACATCTACACTACATCTACACTAATATTATAAAGAGGAAAGATTTGTATTTTTGTGTGTATGTGTGTAATGAATAAATTCAAAAACTACTGCGCCGATTTCAAAAACTCTCCTACCATTAGAAAGCTACATTCACCCTGAGTAGCATAGGCTATATTTTATCCTCGTACTTCCACGGGAACGGGAACTACGCGGGTGTAACCGCGGGACGTCCGCTAGTATTATATACAACAAAGTCCTCCGCCGTGTCTGTCTGTCTGTCTGTTCGCGATAAACTCAAAAACTACTGCACCTATTTTCATGCTGTTTTCAGCAATGGATAGAGTGGTTCTCGAGGAAGGTTTTAGTATATTTGTCAAGTTTTTTTATACATTGGCTAAAATATAATAATATTTTTTGGGTGTCGGAAAAAAGTAAGCCGTCTGGGAGCTTTACTTTTGGTAGCGATAATCGACATTCACGCGGGTGAAGGCGCGGGCATCAGCTAGTTTATTATAATAACAGCCGCTCGGGTCGATCTTTAGGTTAAGCCGTGCTTGCCTAGGTTGGTCTGTATAGATGGGTGACCACCCCCACATACCGAGTTTCCTCCGTGCCTCGGAAAGCGCGTTAAGCAGTTGGTCCCGGCTGTCATTTGTAGATCTTTGACAGTCGTTACAGGTAGTCACAGTCAGTAACCCAGTCTTATCAGGGGTAATCGTATTACCCAGTACTAACTGGGTTGTGGAGGTCAGATAGGCAGTCGCTCCATGTAAAATACTGGTATTCAGCTACATCTGGTAAGACTGAAAGCCGACCCTAACATAGTTGGAAAAAGGCTGAGCAGATGATGATGTATTCATGAAATATTAAATGTTTGCTTTGTTGCAGTATATCGCCCAAGAAGAGCATGACGTCACCCCTCCTGTTGTTGGAGAATCAGCTGCAGTAAGCTTTGTTTTACTTTTATACTGCTTTTTTAATAGTTATTTATGCAACTGTTGTATAATAAGTATTCACATGAGTGTTTAATACCTAATTATGTACAGTTGCATACAAGACTTTATCTACATCCATGATATGAATCCTCCATAAAAGTTTCTGAAACCATAGGGTGTTGCAGTGTTGTAAGAAGTCTATGTAAATTCATGGAAAGTTTATTTGCTGAGTATTTAATACAAACAAACTATGTATATGTAGTGTAATAATAGAATTATTTATTGTAATAATTATTTACATTTTGGATCGTACAATTATTAAAATGGACTTGAATATTTGCACCTTGTTGAATGTTAGCAGATCCTGATGTACTCGGAATATTAATGTTCACCACTTCATTATTTTTATTTTCTATCGAATTTCAATATCGAGTATCGAAATTCCCTCTCATAGAGAGGAGGCCTGTGTCCCAGCTGTGGGAACGTTAATAGGCTGATGATGAAACATTTTTTTGTTATATTGGCCTATTGTTCAAATCAAAGCAAAGTATTTATTTCGAATAAGCCAGTTACAGGCACTTTTGAATAGGAAATATGCAAGAAATTCAAAACATTTTTATTCCTTAAAAGTGCCTTGTATTGGCCCATATAAACATTGTAGTACACTTGTTTTTCTTTCTAATACAATACTTATTTGACAATTTAATATTTTATGTAGCGTGTTTTTTGTGAAACGGAACGCAAATTCAAAACGCATCGTCGCCGGTAGTGACGTCAAATGCTATGTGTCGAAGAAACACTTTTATTCACAGTTTTTATGTCTTGTGACTGGGACTGTAGCTACATTTAATTTTCATCTTTGTTTCGACAGTTCAAAAGTGCCTGTAACTGGCCTACTTGAAATAAATGCTTTGATTTTGATTATTTGAAAACTACTTAAAGTTTCACAAAGATGTTAGTATAATAAATATTGTTATTGCAATGTTTGCTTAAAGCACATACATTTAGTAAAATTGTTATTATCTCCTTTATTCATTTTAACATCTTATTAATTACATTTTTAAATATTTCTAAAAAAAAAAACAAAAAACTTTAAAAAATATAAAAAATAGTAATCGTCGTAGTGTCGGGAGCAGGGTCCAAGCCACCGCACTGCAGCCCTAACCATCGGTGATGGTTAGGGCTGCAGATTACTATTGAAAAAAAAAGTTAAACATGGTTACTTTTCAATGACCATCCAAAATTTAAAATTAAGATCTAGATATCAAACCAAAAGTGCATTTTAAATATTATTGTCTAAAAATATAAATTAAAATAATAGCATTCATTTGAAAGTGTCCTAAAAATTTCCTAAATCAGAAACTTAGGAATCAATGCACTTGTGTGCTGTGCTGTTGTAATATCCACACTTTTGCTCTTTTTGGTGGACAGGAATGAAATTTTATTTAAAAAAATGAAATGAAAAAAATTAAATGAAATGAAAAATTTTTTTCATTATATCGAAAATATTATCGATTCCAATCCATTTCTGAAAATTTGGCCGGTCATTGAAAACCTTGTATTATTTTATGGGTAAAAAAATAGATGAAAACAAGGCAGATGATACAGGGAAATGACGTCTAATAGCATGACATGAATGGCCGCGAAAGTCACGAACGTTTGAACTGTCGTAAAAAATTGTAGAAATTAATATATTTTTTGAGCGACAAGCAATAGTGGAACTTAACTTTTATTGCTGCATTTTTTGTTACTGTTCTGATTTTTTTCTTCACTTAAAGTGACATGCGACATACATATGGGTGTCGAAACAAAAGCAACAATAAAATAAAGCTACAGTCCCAGTCACAAGGCAATGGTGTCGATTCTGTTGTGCACAAACTAAACTTAATTTAGGCTATTGCAATACTATTGGCTATTGCTATTTTTTGCTTTATTATTTTTTGGCTATTGTTTTTTATTTATTATTATGTGTGCAATAAATAATAAGAATACCCTTTGATAAGACTGATTGTCAGACTTTCGTTCCACTGACTATACCTGTAACGACTGTCAAAGATCTACAACTGACAGCTGGGACCAAACTAAGTACCAACATTGAAACTATTTGCAGGTTCGTCATGCCAAGCGTCGTTTGTCGTCGACTACTAATGAGGTCCCTGCCAAACGCCCTGCCATACCTCTGGGATATGCTCCTCTAGATTCTTCAGACGCTAAGGTAAGCAAACACATAAGATATCAACATCATGAAAGAGCCCAGTATAACCATGCATATCACACTAATATTATAAAGGCGAAAGTTTGTACAGGTCGCGGCACGAAAGTCTAGCGGTGACCGTTATTGCGCAGAAGTAAAAAATAAAAATGTCTTGGGGCGTGCGTTGCGCCGATTGGCTCTCCAGTCGTAGAACATGCGCAGCTATCCCCTCCACGTTTCGTTCAGCGCTAGAGTTACGTGCCGCGACCTGTATAATGTGTATGTTTGTTACTCTTTAACCCAAAAACTACTCCCGGTAGTGCGATCCCATGGGACAATTTTCGAACTCCAGTTGGGCGAAGCAGAGGGTATTTTTTTTTTTTGCAGTTTGAAGAAAATTTCAATTTAATTTTTTTATCATAGTAGTTTTAATTCATTATTTCACTTCAAGAATATAAATGTTCACTATGTATTTTTCTTTATTTAGGAAAAAGCTGCTATTCCCGCACCGGAAAGTAAAATAGATGATGACGTGAGTAGTTTTGTAATTAACTAATACTAGGTGTAAATGGACCTTTTACGAATCCGTCAACCAAGCATTCTGTACATCAAACTAAGTAACTTTACGCAAAAATGCGGTAGATGACACAAAAATCAATTAAGATACTTTTAAGAGCTGTCAAAACGCGGTTCTCTCATAGATTTTGTATGGCAATAGCAAACTGTGACGTCACTGTTCTGAACTCAGTGACTCAACTATTTATTGATTTCAAAGCAACTAAAAATCGAATTTGGCAATTAGTTGAAAATAAATCGGGTTTTCAGGCCTAAAATAAAGTGTTTTTCTTAGAGACTGGTGTCTGGGAATTATTGTTTTATAGTGCCATCTAGTTTTATGGTGCACAGACTTGGTCTTTGACTAACATGCAGAAGTCCAAACTCAAGGTTTGCCAACGAGCAATGGAGCGCAGTATACTAGGTGTTAAATTAACGGATCGTGTTCGAAACACAATACTGCGCTCCAAAACAAATATAGCTGACGTGGCTGAAAAGGCTGCCCATCTCAAATGGGACTGGGCAGGTCATGTCTGCCGCATGCCGGACAAACTGTGGGCCAAAATTGCAGGAAACTGGTGCCCTGACACAGTGAGGCGGGGTCGCGGCAGGCCACGAAGGAGATGGCGGGACGAACTAGACAGGTTCCGTCCGAACTGGAAGGAGGACGCGCGGGTTCGCGAGAAGTGGAAAGAATGGAGGGAGGCCTTTGCCCAGGAGTGGGACAGAGCAGGCTAGAAAAAAAAAAAAAAAAGAAGTGCCATCTACCCTATTATTGCTGGGAATCGACGGGTGAAAAACACACTGTGGCTAGGAATATTGATTTTTCTAAAATCTAATGATGTAGTTTTAGTTTTCATCAAAATCCGGCTCGGAACTCTCTTGAGCAATTTTTGCTATACCTCATAGTTTCGGATTTGGTCATCCACGCCAACTTAAAAAATCGTTGTTGTCCAGTAATATTAAATACACTGGAATGCAAAATAAAGTATCAGTTTTTAAAATTGCAATAACTTTTTAAGTACACAAGATATACTTTCGAAACAAAAAAGATTCGAAAAAGAGTTTAATTTTGTACATAAAAACTAATAAAGCTAATAAAAATTGCTATGAAACTTTTTTATTTTAAATCTCTATCTTCTATAGTTTAGAAAGAAAAAAAAAATTAAAAGTGTAGGCCAGTGTAGTTTACGACTTTGACGCTATAGTAAAAAATAATGCGTTACAAGTGTGCTTTAAAAATGTGTAATTCTTATTGACGGCCGCTAAAAAACTATCCTAGAATGAGGGACCTCCTTTCTTTAACAGATTTTCAACTTTAACGCTAAAGCATTAGTTTTAAAGTTGATTGAGAAACAGACAGTTTCGGATAACTTGATACCTGTACTATATAGCACTCTAAACCGCGAAATCGCTGAACCGATTTCAATTTTTTTTTCAACCCAACAGAAAGATGTATCAGTAGTGAAGCTATCAGCGGAAGCGGCCCCGGCCGACCTCCCCCCTCCCGGCGAGATCTCCCGCCCCCCCTTGCGAGTGGGGATGCCGGTGTTTGCCATGAAGAACGCCTTCGGACCGTTCCTCAAAGGCAAGGTGCTGGAGATACAGCCCAAGAATGTTAGTGGGGTAAGTTCTTCAGAGTAGTAAATAAGTCAAAACGGTGAAACGTAACACTTAAAAACATTTTGTCTCATACAAAACTTGTTTGTATTGATACCAGCTATCGATTAATATAGGTGTTATGTGTGGCCGCCACAAAAAATGTTCTAAAGTCTGGGATATATCCCAGAAACGTAACACTTTAGAACATTTTGTCTCATACAATAGTACATTGTTACCCTAGGGGTGAAAATAACTTATTTAGTCCCGAGACGGGGTTTGGTGCCCGAGCGCAGCGAGGGCGCTAATAGTTCGAGCGACTAAAGATGTCTTTAACCCAAGGTAAACACTGTGCTTTTATTACGAATACAAGGAAAGTAAAAATAAAAACGTTAATCAACTCCGAAATGCAAATTAAGATCGGATTGCCGCTTTCACGCCTATTTTGTTTTGTTTTTATTTTCTGTGGCCGGCCAGCTATTCAGTTATTATTACCTATTTTTCATTTTCATCATCGAAAAAATGGTAAATATTTTTCCCAAATCTACGTATGTTATTTTAAAGAAATAGTTGGTACTTAATTATAATAAAGTTGTTTAAAAATATATAATATTCTTTAATTAATATTTAACTTTATGTTATTTCAATTTCACATCGTTGCTGTATAGACTATAGAGAGTTGGAACATGGTTCAATAGTAAAACGAACTATTTTTTTTTTTAAATTTGACAGCTGTCAGTTGAAAACAATTCTCCCAGTCTCCTAGGGCTGAAAAGTATTACTTTCAACCCGCTCCTCAGGCAACTTCAGACCTACTTTCCGAGTATGAGTAATGAAAAACTTGTCAGCTGTTGAATACTATACGTACGTACATAGGTGTTATACGTGGTAGACTTTGAAAAAAAAAACAAAAATGGCGGAAGTTACGCCCGACCAATAAATTCAAACCCTTTTGAATGTCGCGAGCTACCCTGGCGCTTCCACCTTAAGGTGCATGCGTCAGGGTAATCCGCGCGATTCAAATTTTCTTACGTTTTTGAAATTTGCAGGCCAGTGCTAGGTTGTATGTTGATGTTGTTCATGTCACTCGATTGAATGACTATTTCATGAAAAAGTCATTCAACGTATGTAGTTACAGAATTATAATCATCAAAATCATCAATACAACCCGCCAAGTTCATGACCAGATTGAATGACTATTTCATGAAAAAGTCATTCAATCGAGTTACATGAACTGATGAAATGATTATAATTCTGTAACTACATACGTCTTACAGTCACGAACAATATTTTAATACTGGCCGCACTAGCACTGGCCTGCAAATTGCATAAACGTAAGAAAAATTGAATTTCGCGGGTTACCCTGGAGCATCAGCCTTAACCGTATTTGTTGGTTGCAGGGCAACCCATTCTCTCTATGCCGCGTGAGATTCGACCATAAAGCCAAGTCTAACGGGAAGGTGCTGCAAGCAAGGTCCATCGCTTATGCTGAGCCCGCTGACGTCAGAATGACTATTGGTAAGTTATCGACGACTGAAAAAAAATCTGCAAAAAAAGTTTTTAACTCGTTTTTTTTACTGGTACTTTAATAAGTTTAAAAAGTACAGTTTACTAAAATATTCCCCACCAGCAAGAATGATGAATGAAGCTTTTCTTTCCTTTCTTTCCTTTCTTTTCTTTACTTTCTTTTCTTTCCTTTCCTTTCTTTCTTTTCTTTTTTTCTTTTCTTTCCTTGCTTTCTTTCTTTAAGGGGTGAATTTTCAAATCCTTTAAAACTCAACTGCATCATATAAGGATCTGTGCAGAATTGCATGCGTGCATACAGGCCCTGTATGCACGCATGCAATTCTGCGTGAATATATATGGGAAGAAAAGCACGATAAACTAAAAGAATTAGTGGAAAACCAGGAAAAAAGAATATACTTCTTGGAAAAACAGGCAAGGCAAAGAAATGTCGTCTTTTTCGGTATCGAAGAAACAGAAACATCATATTTAAACCTAGAAAAAAACATTACCAACTGGATAGAACAATATTTATCAATAAAACTAACTGATAATGATATACAAGAAGCTAGAAGACTAGGAAAGAAAGGCGACAGACCACGCCCAATAGTTGTGACTTTTTTAACGCTAGGAACAAAAATAAAAATTCTTAAGCAAAAACAGGAACTAAAAGATACTCCCTTCTACATTCAAGCGGACTATCCTAAAAACGTGCTAGAAAAGAGGAAAGAATTAAAAGAACAAATGAAATCAGAGAGAGAAAAAGGAAACACGGCCATCATCAAATACGACAAACTGATTATTACTGAGAACACGAGTAAAAGGAAACTTTCACTGTCACCTGAAAATAACACCATATCAAAAACGGATAAAACTACCACTCAAGCTAATAAAAAAAATAAGCCACAACAATTAGGCTCGACAACCAAAAGATCAGATAGCATTTCAGAAGAAGTAATAAAACCTAGCATGTTAAACTTTTTAGTAAATAAAACTACAACCAAGGCAACCAATACTCAGGATACAAACGCTACGAACCTATAGCAACTAAGCCCCTCCTCCTACATAGATCTCAGCAATAAAGAAACTCGAACACGAAACATGAAACATCTTCCAACCCGGCTGGTCACCGTGGAAGATTATGACCAAAACCCTCCAAAAGAAACCACACAAACAGAGAACAGAAACAATAAACGATCAACTCAATTAAAAATTGCAACATATAACGTCCGGACCTTATCGTCATACGAACGCTTACTCGAACTAGAAGAAGCAATAAAGGAAATTAATTACGACATTATAGGTATCTCAGAAGTGAGACGACTTGGTAACAAGATAGAGGAATACGAGAACTTAATACTCTGCCACATAGGTTGTACACCAGGTAAATATGGGGTAGGCTTTATAATAAACAAGTCTCTTAAAAACAATATAGAGAGCTTTATTGGATTAACAGATCGTGTTGCAACGCTAAACTTAATCCTCCAAGGGTTTATGTTATCCATTATACAAGTATACGCACCGACTGACATCGCAAGCGAAGAAGAAATAGAGGAATTTTATAAGACCATTGACAAAGCAATGGAAACAACATATAAAAACATTATATTAATGGGCGACTTTAACGCGAAGGTTGGTGCTCCCAAAGAAGGTGAATATTTAACAGTACAACAGCATGGATATGGTGAAAGAAACGCTAGAGGACAGAGACTTGTAGACTACGCAATTGAACATAATCTAACCATCATCAACACGTGCTTCAAGAAAAACCACAACCGGAGATGGACTTGGCGGTCCCCAAATGGACAACACAAAAATGAGATCGACTATATACTATCCAACCAACGAAAAATAGTCCAAAATTTTGAAGTCATGAATTTAAACTACCCGTCAGACCACAGGTTAATTAGAGCATCAGTACAAATTGACAAACAAAAGCTAAGCAGAGCAAAATTTACAAACAAACACGTAATTCAATTAAAAAACAAAGAAGAAGTTATTAAATATAATAAAAAATTAATGACAATGTTACCTTACCCAACCACTAACTTGCGAAATACCTCAGTACAAACCTACTACGATAAAATTATAGATGCTATCAGCCAGAGCCTGAAACAAGCTCAAGAAAATACGAGAGAGCCACATAAACATCACAAAATATTGTCAGACCGCACAGCTATGTTACTAAAAAGAAGAAAAGAACTACAAGAAGCAAAAAATAAAACTCGAACTATGAAGAATGAACTCTCTGCTCTCTACAAAATAACAAATAAATACATAAAAAGAGACTATGCAAAATATAGACAAGATACAGCTGAATACCAGTATTTTCTATGGAGCGACTGCCTATCTGACCTCCACAACCCAGTTAGTACTGGGTAATACGATACCCCTTGGTAAGACTGGTTGTCAGACTTTTTGGGCCTCTGACTACCTAACGACTGTCAAAGATCTACAAATGACAGCCGGGACCAACGGCTTAACGTGCTTTCCGAGGCACGGAGGAAACTCGGTATGTAATGGGTGGTCACCCATCCACAGACCAACCTAGGCAAGCACGGCTTAACCTAACGATTGACCCGAGCGGCTGTTATTATTTAGCCACGAGCTCCTCTATATATCTTTTGAACCAGTGACCAACAAATTGTGATATTAGGCGATAAATTTCGACTAATTTTCGACATTTTTTTTGTGTTATTTAAATTAAAATCCTTGATGGTGGCCAAGCCAGTGTCAATGACACGCCGCATGCAGATTTGTGATCTATAAAGCTAGTATTTAAAAGTCGTTTTTCGTTTCTCAGGTACGCGTCTCATAGCTCTGTTCAAGGATTCGAATAAGCGTGAGTCTTACTACTCAGGCGTAGTCGCTGAAATACCGAATCCGGTCAATAATTATAGGTAAGTTCAAGTGGGTATCACTGACGATATCGCGGAGGGTACCTGGATTACCAAATTATTTTGAGTAAATGAGTATTAAGGGTCTATACTACCTCAAATGGCTTAGCATGATCCTCCGTTACGCCTAAAATACTGCAGCATTAATTTTTAAATAAATATATGGTAAAGTTGAGGATTAATGTTAGGTCTTATGTTTGGCGAAAACACGATTTCATAAAATTTTCTCGATAGAAAAAAATCCCAAAGTTACCTCCAAATCGAACAATAAACCGCTGGTATTCAAAAAGTACTTCAAATTAGTTCATGAAACTTTGCATACTAACTGTACTAACTATAAAGCAGGTCTTATGTTTTTTTATTTTTTCCAAAAGACGAAAACTTGATCGTATAAAGAATAAAAACCACTCATTTCGCACTATTCGGCCGCAGTGACTGACGTAACAACCGCTTTGTAGTGCAAGCTGATTAGAACTTTATTATAACAGTATTACAAACAAAGTTTGAACCACCACAAATAGAGTTGCTAATCTGAGGTAGTATAGGCTCTTAATCAAACTAACTAGTCAAACTAACCGACCGTGTACGCAACACCACACTGCGCTCCAAAACACAAATAGGGAATATGCATAAATTTTATTTTTTTATATCGATACGGAATGTTAACTACAAACTGAATGTTACGGAATGTTATGTACTATAAAAAATAATGACAAAAAGTGAAAACAAGACAAAAATCGGCCAAACAACACAAAAGTTATAACCATTTAAACTTTTGTTTCTATCTCTTTCTAGATAAACGGAATTTAGTATGGATTTTGTACGTCCATGCAGCGAATGACTTCATTCGCTGTATCGGATCTCTCTGTCTAATCAGCAGTGACAAAAGTTTATAACTTAGTCTTTTATAAAGATATTAAAAAAATAATTTCTATTTGCTATTTCTGATGTTAATACGCTTTGTTTAGAGTGATAAAAGAAAATCATGCATATTCCCATAGCCGGGCACCGTTAATCAAATAGTTAACTTCGTTAATCCGCTACAAAAAAAGTTAGCTTCGTTAAACGTTAAAGCGTTACATTTCGGAAGAATTAACGCAAGTTAACGTTAATCCGTTAATATGTGTAAAATTGCATCTATATATCGTTGCGGTAGTGAACATGAATGAATGAAGTATACTGCACAGTACACTTTTTCTATCTAACTAAATTACACTGCACTCTTTTTAGGGTTCCGTACCCAAAGGGTAAAAACGGAACCCTATTACTAAGACTTCGCTGTCTGTCCGTCTGTCTGTCACCAGGCTGTATCTCATGAACCGTGACAGCTAGACAGTTGAAATTTTCACAGATGATGTATTTCTGTTGCCGCTATAACAACAAATACTAAAAACAGAATAAAATAATGCGATCGGCGGCGGCGACCTCTCGCGTCCGGCCCTGGTGCACGCCATGGTCCGGAGCGAGACGGAATGGGATGCCGTCACCTCCTTCTGCGAAGCTGCTAGAGAAGGAGGTGGCGGAACGTGAGAGGGAGAGAACCTCTCAACGTCCCGGCCGCCGCGGGAGACGCCGGCCACCGTAGGCGCGGGCCTGTGGACGGTGGGCTATGGGCTAGCTCGCCGTCCGTCCGTCTCATGACGACAGGCCGTGTCGACGGCGCGTTCGTGTTCCACGCGCGCCTCTAAGAGAGTCAGCAAAAGGGAAGGGGTCCGTAGGGACCGATGCCTGCCGGGGTTGCGGGACTGTTCGAAAGAGATACCGTGGCCCCGGAACACAAAGGGCGATGAAGGAACATGGATGGGTTTTAGTCAGTAAAAGTCTGACACTCCCTCCTGCTCCGCCCAGAGCGGGAGGAGTTATTTGATGATTTCCCATCCGAAAAAAAAGAAAAAAAAAGGGGGGCTCCCATACAACAAACTTGATTTTTTTGCCGTTTTGTCTAATGTATAGATACTGTTACGGAACCCTTCGTGCGCGAGTCCGACTCGCACTTGGCCGGTTTTTTTTATCAATGATCAACACGCAACGTCAGTAATAGGAAATATAATATTCCCCATTACTGACGTTGCTCAAAAAGCCGCTAATCTGAAGTGGGACTGGACTGGCCACGTCTGCCGCATGCCCAATGAGCTGTGGGCCAAAATAACCACTTTCTGGAGCCCTGACATAGCCAGAAGGCATCGCGGTAGACCTCGTAGAAGATGACGGGACGAGTTGGACAAAAACAACGACCAGTGGTCCACATTAGCCCTGCACCCCTAGCCAAGTTGACAATCTACAATCGTTAACGCTAGTAGAAAACTATTGAAATGAATGGGAATGACATCATCTCAACGTTAAATCACGTGATCAACACAAACGAATAGAAAATTCGTAGACAAGTTTACATCGTTCAAAATGATAGAATAGAATGTTATCGTTTTTACAATGTTGATCGCTAAACTCTTTGGTAGTTAGCTCACCACAGACTAAAGTGTAGGTTTTTTCTACAGACATTAGAGAACGAGCGATCGACTCAGTCCTGTCAACTTGGCTACCAATTTAGCGCTTTCTACAATCGCTTACGCCGAGGCGTTTACGATTGTAGAAAGAGAATCGATACGAAACTTTTGTAACTTGGCTAGGCCTGCTGGATAGAAAGAACTGGAAGCCATGTTGCAGGCTAACAGTATCAGAGTACAAATAACTATTATTTTCTCCCCAGATACCTAGTATTCTTCGACGATGGCTACGCTCAATACGTACAGCATCAGTACACCCGCCTAGTTTGCGAGAGCTCCAATCATGTATGGGATGAAGTGCATCCATTCTCGCGGGAGTTCGTACACAATTACCTGAAAGCGTACCCTGAGAGACCCATGGTCAGACTGCACACGGGGCAGCATCTGAAGACTGAGTGGAACGGTGAGTAAATCTATACTAATATTATAAAGAGGTAACATTTGTTTGTAAGTTTGTATGTAGGGGGTAATCTCCGGAAGTAATTTACCAATTTTAAAAATTGTTTCACTGGAAGAAAGCTACATTATTCGTGAGTGCTATAGGCTATATTTTATTCCCGTACTCCCACGGGAAAGGGAACTACGCGGGTGAAACCGCGGGACGTCAGCTAGTACTAAATAATTTTAAGAATATATAAATAAATAAATAAATATCACTGGACATTACACACATTGTCATCTAGTGCCACACTAAGCTACGAAGCTTGTATCATGGACACTAGATATTTGATATACTACTTACATAGATACTTTTTTTTTTCTTCAAATGCATACTTATTACATCCATGGCTCGGAGACAACGTTTCTATTGTTTGGGTGACCGTTACCTAGAATAAGTTTTTCACATTATGTTTTCATAATTATGTTCTCATGTAAAATGATGATGTAATGTGGCGATTTTGTCTTTTTGAGAATAAATTATAATAAACCTAAAAACAAAAACAAGTTTTTGCCCATAGACCAGCATGGACCACCGTCGGCCAGCATGGACTACCGTTGGCCAGCATGGACCAAAATGGGTCACTGTGGGCCAACTATTAGGCACACTTTAATTAGAATTGCTTTAGTACTGAGTTAATCAGTCAGTGTGACAGACAGTGACAGTCAGTGTGATCAGTGTGTGTGTGTGTGTGTGTGTGTGTGTGTGTGTGTGTGTGTGTGTGTGTGTGTGTGTGTGTGTGTGTGTGTGTGTGTGTGATAAATGATTTGATTTGATTTAATTCGGTGTGCGACGAGCGATGCCTATTACTCTTATTTGTCCATTATTCTCCAGAATTATGACTCTTGATTCATTGTTATCTTAAAATAACACTTAACCATTCTACTAGGAAAATGGTGGCCATCCCGAGTAACCCGGGTAGACGCATCATTAGCTCAGGTGATGTTCGTGGAGGACGGACGGCGCGAGTGGATCTACCGTGGTTCAACACGACTCGCACCCTTGTACCTGGAGCTACAAGCCGCGGAAAGACATCGGCCCCGACCCTTACCCCGGGGCAAGGCGCCACCTAGGGTGAGTAAAAAATCGTTGGCTAGCATGGCCCATCATGGGCCAGCATTGACCACCATGGACCAGCATGGACCACCGTGGGCCAGCGTGCGCCAGCATGCAACATAATGGTCCATCATAAACCACCTACTATGGGTCAGCATGCAGCATTTTTACCTTTTTTTTATTATCATTGCGACACTTAATGATTTTTGTGATTTTTTTTACTTACATTCATTTGGAAAGAACTTGTTATTAATTTTATTTGATTATTGTGAATGTGGGGACCATGTGGGTCAAATTTTTAATTTTTGTTTGTTTTTTTCCCACAACTGTCTGGCAGTTTGAGTACTATAAGCGACCTACCCAAATGTCCTTTCTTTGGTATTGTTCGTCGTTTCGTTGAGCTCCTTGAGTTATAAGTCGAGCTACACGTTAACTGACAAATGCTTGCACTGACTGGACAGGTCCACTCAAATCTGTATGGTTCTTTCTTCAAAAGACCATCTCAGGCACTAATCTGCATAGTCCTCATGTGAATTGAGCAAGATTATGTCTGGACTTTAAAAGAGACTATGACCTCTGAGTTTGTTTCGGCTGTTTCTTCTCAGAGTAGTCAGGTACGAAACACCGGCACAACTAGTTTTAAAAAATGACGTGTAAAAGTGTTTGTAAAAACCTACTTGCATAATAAACATCATTTACCATTTATCATGAACCACAATTTGTTGTCATGAACCATGATGGACCAAAATAAACAACTACTACTGTGGCTCAGTATGGGCCATCATAATTCACTATGAGCCACCATGTAAAGGGACAATGGACCAATGTGAACCTTTATACGGATCACTTATGGTTCATAACAACTATTCACTAACTATTATTCGAACGCGTTGATCACTTTGAGAATCAGGTAAAAATGAGAAATGCGGCGTATCTGATATATGATAAGTCAGTATTTTTTGTTTTGATAAAACCTTTTTTCCAAAAAATAAAACTGACAAAAATAAAAGTGAAAAATGACTTTAGCATCATCAGAAACGGTGACTTGTATGTTTGATTTAGTTTTTTTTTTTTTCATCCAAGCGATTGCAGCAATCGCGGTTGACTTGCTGTATTTTTTTTAAGAGTTCCGTTGTCTGTCTCCGAATCTCATCATCAGTCTATATGAAATTGAATGGGACCATTTCGGAATAAACCCCTTTTGAATAAAACAATAATTTTGCAAATCTGTCTATATATGGCAGAGTTATGCCCGAACACACATAAACAAAAAATATATAAACATCCGAATTGCTAAAGGACCCGCGCCCTATACAGGGTGTAAACCACCTCATCACGAAGCCGTCAACCAAGCATTATGTACATCAAACTAAGTAACTTTACCCAAAAAATATGCTGGGAAACGACAGTTTTTTTGAGGTGAAAATCATGTTTTGTGGTAGAACTCAATGTAACGGACTCAAAACATTGTGCTGATGGATGGATTAAATAGTACGGGGATCGTGGAGATGTTTAAAGTAAAAATCTTACATTAAAAACTTGTATTTAAAAAAAAAAATTGTCAAAAAGTTGGAACTTTGACCCTCAATATCTCCCTAACTAGAAGGTTCCCAGGTATGGTGTAGAACAAAAAAATGATCGCAATGACGAGGAGAAGAAGTGCCTTTCGGCTTAGTTAAGAGGTGTTTTACACCCTTATAGTAAAGCGCAATGATTTTATCAATTAACATAACTTATATGTAATAACTTTTGCCAACAGCTAAATATGCCATACGTGGAGTACATTCGGTCAGATGAGCAGGAGTCCAGCAAGCCAACAGACGCACAGGTGCAGGCTCAACAGGAAATGCAAAAACAACAGCTGCAGCGAGATGAGGTGAGGAGCTTATATTAATGATCATCATCATCATCATTTCAGCAGAAAGACGTCCACTGCTGGACATAGGCCTTTCCCAAGTGTCGCCACATTGTCCGGTCCCGTGCGACTCGCATCTAGCAGATTCCGCAACCTTCACCAGTAGGCCTATTACGTATCTTTCTGATATCCAGTGACTATCAAGCTTCGGTTGTACACCGAACTTTGATGACAACCGAGAATGTCATAATATTGGTATTACGTATCGCACTGAGTGGATATCACTATACTATGGTGACTAACAGCCCGGGTACGATGTAACGTCTTTCACGAAAGCCACTTCAAATTCAGTTGTCATCAATTTGTTGTCCACTGTGCTTACATAATCGAAATAATATAAGTATCGATACGAAAGCGTCTGTCAAAATGAGTTACGGTGACTATTAGCCACGATGACATTTGATCGCGACTGGTCATACATAATACGAAACTAACTTTTTGACAGTTAATTGATGGACACTGAGCCCAGTTACTATCATTTCGAGCTGTCAATAGAGATACGTAATAGCCCTACAGGCCATCGGTCCACCTGGTGGGAGGTATTATAATCATCAAAATCAGCAATACGGGTTGTATTGGATATCCAAGTTCATAAAGGTCGATTGAATTACTATTTCATGATTTTGATCATTATAATTCTGTAACTACATACGTCTTACAGCCACGAATTATATTTGAATCAACATACAACCAAGCACTGGCCTACAATTTGCATAAAACGTAAGAAAATTTGGATTTCGGATTTTGAAAACTGGTCCATAACGCACTATAATTAGGTACAACATGCAATGTATTTCACACGCGTGCGTTTTTTTATTCCATTTTCCCGCACCTGTGCGGGAATGCAAATTGCCACAGATAACTATACCTATACTTAGTCCAAATGGTTTCAATGCCTATAGTCTGAGGTGAATGATTTTTTTAAATTTCGGCAAAGCACTACGCGTCATTACGGCATAAATATTTTTTTAATATTAAAATTGTGTTTATAAATAGAATATCATAGATAAACATGATTATTAAAAACTAATAAAAATAAATCTATTTTTTATATTAGGTTGTTTAACGGATTCGTATATTTGCCTCTCCTTCAACCTGGCGAAAGCAGAGCGCTCTCTCTTAATTCGTGACAAAAATATTTTTCGTTTTATTTTATTTCTTCAAAAGTGTATTGAAAAACGTCGTTTGATAAACGTGGACATTTGTTATTGCAGTTCTTGGCTCAAAAACACCCTCGCTTACGCCTCGGGTGTTATAATTCCGCCTCGAATGCAATAACAAACTTTCTCCACTTGTATCAAAATGTACTATTGTAGTAAAATTGAGTAAAAATATGTTTTTATTCTTCAAATGCTCTCTTCATCAGGAGATTCGTCGCCAACGCGCCGTGGCCAAGAAGTCCACATCAGCGCCTCCTCAAGTGTACCCGCCGGCGCATCCGGTGCCGCCGCCCGTTAACACAGATCCCGTCACCAGCAGAGTTGTGGTGAGTACTTCAATAAGGAAACTCGATTATCTTTCTAGAAAACCTCATCATCTGCCTACCTCTTCCCAACTATGTCGGGGTCGGCTTTCAGTCTAACCGGATGCAGCTGAATACCAGTATTTTACATGGAGCGACTGCCTATCTGACCTCCAAAACCCAGTTAGTACTGGGTAATACGATACCCCGTGGTAAGACTGGTTATCACACTTTTTGGGCCTCTGACTACCTAACGACTGTCAAAGATCTACAAATGACAGCCGGTACCAATTGCTTAACTTACTTTCCGAGACACGAAGGAAACTGTACGTAATGGGTGGTCCACAGACCAACCTAGGCAAGCACGGCTTAACCTAACCATCGACCCGAGCGGTTGTTATTATTGAGCCATGAGCTCCTCCTTCAAAAAAAAAACCCCTCCTTTCCAGAAAACCTATCAACTTTTGTTGACATTTACAGCAACATTCCCAAAAGTTTGACAGTTAGTTTTACTAATAAAGGGGTATAAAAATCCCTTAACGAAGACGAAGAGAATTTGTACTCCTAATGACTGCCTCGTTGGTCGAGTAGTTGCAAGCGCCACCACCGTCCTGGGTTCGATTCCCGGACCGGGCAAAGTATTATTGTGATTTTCAATCAGAAATATCTCCTCGAAATTCAGGAGTTTAGATTTGCATGCAAACATAACTGGTGAAATTCGGTACACCTCTAACTACCTAACCCCTCGGGGATTAAATGCGTGATGTTGTGTTTATGTTGTTGTATAATAATAATTTGACTTTTTTATTTCACAGTACTACACACCGAAGAATGCAGTCAGGCCATTGAAGATGGTCCCACATAGATGCACTCCTAAATGCAAGAGAGGCGACGTGCTTTCATTAAAGGAGTTGAGGACTTACAACCCGCTGGCCAAACCACTGCTTAGCGGATGGGAAAGGTAGGTTCCAAACAAGTGTCATTGTAGACCATTGTGATCATCATGGACCACTATAGGCCAACGTGTGAAGGGGCAATTGGCCATCTTGAACCACTACAGCCCATCATGAGGATAGGATATAAACCACTATGGGCCAACGTGTGAAGGGGCAATTGGCCATCTTGAATCACTACAGCCCATCATGAGGAAAGGTTATAAACGATTATGGGACAATGTGTGACAGGGCAATTGGCCATCTTGAACCACTACAGCCTATCATGAGGAAAGGGTATAAACCACTATGGGCCAATGTGTGACAGGGCAATTGGTTATCTTGAACCACTACAGCCTATCATGAGGAAAGGGTATAAACCAGTATGGGCCAACGTATGAACGGGCAATTGGCCATCTTAAACCACTACAGCCCATCACGAGGAAAGTTTATTAACCACTATAGGCCAATGTGTGACGGGCAATTGGCCATCCTACACCACTACAGCCTATCATGAGGAAAGTGTAGGGTGCTTCCCTAACATAAGTAATGTCAATGCAAATGTAAAATGTCAAATTTAAATTTAAATGCAGAAAATGTCAGTGAATGCTCAACGGGATGAATCTAAATAAAAATGCAAGTTGTCCGACTCAAACCACGTCTAATTGAACACTAAAAATGTAATATACATAAAATGCATAGAACAATGCAATATGTCAGTGTCAATGCACTGCCAAATGTAGGTCGCGTCCAAAGTGCAAATATGCGAGCCTACTGGCTAACTTATTGTAATAAATATATTTTAAAACACATGTACGTGCACCGTACAGAAAGGGTATAAACCATTATGGGCCAATGTGTTACGGGGCAAATGACCATCTTGAACCATTACAGCCTATCATGAGGAAAGGATATAAACGACTATGGCACAATGTGTGTGGTGAGAAATGGGCAAGCATCTACCACTACAGTCCACTGTGTGCAGTGATAATGAGCCATTGTGGCCCACGTGAACAGAAATCGTGGAGGCCATTTTGGCCCACGTAACCTGATGTGTTTAGACCATGTGCCATGATATCCTCCCTCTTACTACTGTTTCTATCAATCAATCTATAATTTCCCACTAATTCAATCAAATCATATTTATTTCTGTAAATTGGTTTTACAAAACACTTATATCTCATATACTAGATGGGGCCCGTGTTTCGTATCTGACTACTTTGAGAAGAAACAGCCGAAACAAACTCAGAGGTCATAGCCTCTTTTAGAGATTTTAACTTTAAGGTGATTCATACAGGCTGCTCCCAGCCATTTTCCCGCGAGATGGCGTTGAAGTCAACATTTTTAGTTTATTTGGGTTTTTGTGTAATTGGAAAATTATTAAGTCGTATGAGTAGCGGACGCGGTGATCGGACATTGCGCTTTATCGAACTGGGTCTTAAAATTCCCACAAAATCCACCCAATTCGACACATAACCCGATTTTATCATCTGCTATCGAATACAGTGTCGTTTACACACACAGACGTGGATGAGTATCTAATCCCTACGTTTACGAAGATTGACACTAGATGGCGTGAACTAAAAAACAAGTTTTTCATTTTTCTAAATGAGTAGATTGGGTTAGCAGAACGCCACCTGCTACGGTATTTAATATGTACGATTTTCATAAAAATAAAAGTTATATTATTTGTTGGCATAGACTATTTAATTTATTTATAATTTTGGGAAATAAATTATGTCAACATTAAATACAATTAACGCAGTTTTATTTTATAACATTACAGTGATTGTTTTATCAAAACAGAAGTATTTGAAGGAAATTATGCTGATACATGCCTATTCACTCAAAACTAATAACACTGATGATTTGTAACAGTACCAATTATTACAATAATTAGACATTTCATAACACGGGAACAACATTCTTATATAGGAGATAACAACAAAACTAAAACACGTTTTTTTTTTGCACTAATAACCAGGAAGGTGAAAAAAATATTTCCTAATTTCGAAATACTCAACAAAAGCTTTCAGTAAAACGAAATTCTAAAGAGCAGCATAATGAATTGAGCAAGTAGTTCGGTTATAATGTATATGTTAGTCTGTAAGGTGATGTAAGGGCCAAAGTAGCCTGAAAATAAAAGTTTTTCTATTATTATTATAACCACTTGTTAAATTCAATAAGCTGCTCTTTATATGAAATATGTATACATAATGATGTATTATTTCACCATTTGATACAAAATAAAAAGAAATAAACAATGATAATGTAGATTCTAAACAAACTAGGTACTGCCAAAATTCAATTAGAACAAAAATCATTTGACTTGTTGATTTCACCCTCTCTGCCTTGAAACTTCCTGTCTGGAAACCACTGCTACACTGCTGCTGCAAATAAAACACAGGTAATTAGGTATATTTGTTACTTTTTGAAGAATATTATTTACCATTCACTTGAAAATTTTATTTACCGTCGATGTCCAAAGCTGCTCTAAAAAAACTTTACTTCTCTTCTTTGCTTGAATTTCCAACTGATGTTGATGCTGCCATCATGACATCTACCAATCCTCACTGGGCCCACGTGGTGGATTATAGCCCATTCCCTCCCATAGAGAGGAGGCCTGTGTCCCAGCAGTGGGAACATTAATAGGCTGATGATGATGATGAAGTTGATGCTGCAGAAGGATTTTTCACTAGAATAACATAATAATATATTTTAATTAGACATTGAAATTGAAACAATTTATGAAGTGAAAAAAAAAGGAAAAGCTTTGTGTACATACCATTCAAATCTATTTAGATTTACATTTAGCATTTTTTTTAACACGTCTCAAAGTTATTTCTGGCAGAATAGTGTAGTGTGTGCTGATAAATTCACTATCTCGAAAAACAGTGTGTGGCCTGCTTTTTCCATGCAGTTTCATGCCATTTGTGTCCATTAGCAAGCGATAGTCCTGAAAACATATTTCAAATGTTATATTCCAAGAAAAATACATGTTGCGGCAACCCCATTTAAATTGGGTAAAACAAGGGCAGGAGAATCATGATATTCCAAAGCCATTATAATCAAAGAATTTCTTACTGGTTCTAACAATTTCTGACTGTTTTATATTTACCTGCCACATGAACATGTTGCTGGAAAGAACCCCCTTTTCCTAAACTAATTCATTTTCCACTTGTATACTTTATAGTTATAACACTGGTATAGTTTTTGATGTGATTCTTGCATTCAATATTTTTTTTATTATGTTCCAAAAAGACACTTTCTGTTTCAATTTTGCAAACACAGAGGAGTCTCCGTCACCAATAAAACTCAAATATCGAAGTTGATGTATTTCTTCACTCTTTTGAAAGCCTTCCACAATAATTTCTAATTCCATTGCTCTAGATGGTCCAGTAAAATTTTTGCAGTAATATTATGCTTTCATATCCATGTTTCTCCTCTCATAATATTGACAGGTATAACAATATTTGTTTCTAACAGCAAGAAAAAGACATTTTTTGGTTTCTTTACCAATAATGCAGGTCTGGAAATGCAAAAGCAACATTTGTAAATATTGCACGTAATAAAAAAGTCTTATCAGAACAAAATTTGTGTTTTGTGAAATATTAACTTACCTGATCCTTTCAACCATCCTCCATCTACTTATACAGTAACAAACGGAACACCGTCTGAAGACACATCATAACCTTTTAGAATAGCAATTTATTGATCTTTTTTTATTATCTGACATTGTTGGAATACCCGGACTTGTTGTGAGTTGTGTGCAAGTGCAATATTTATTTTATCACTGCTATCCTTACAATTTTATTATACATAATACTTACTGCACTTGAACATTAATTAACAAATTCAATTTGTGAAGATTCACACATTTCGACGTCTTTCCAGAAGAAATGCCCACTCTATTTATTACATGCTTCAAGTACACAATGCGATACCCAGATATCCCAGATAAACAGGTATTTGGACCAGCTTCCACAATCAAAAAAATTGATGCACGTGCCAGACTGTTGTAAACAAGCCCTCCACACACCACATCGGTCTCCACCGGCGGTTTACAACAGCGCGCACTGTGAGTCTGGCCCACGCATAGAGTATAGTAACTAAGGCCCACGCTTGAAAAGAATGTTACTATTAGTGTTAGAATATTATCGTAAAATCGTAATTCACAAACATGTACAAATTGCAATATTCCAGATCATAGATAATTAATAAAATAGGGTTGCGTTCGAAACAAAATCTAGAAAAATAAAAAGTTACATTTTATTATATATATATATTTATTATATTTGAATGTTATCTTTATATTCGGTCGACGAATAAGAAAACAAAATCAGATTAGACACGTTATTTTTAAAGCACAAAACAGATTCTAAGTAACTGAATTATATTTGTTTCTGAACGCACCATAACAATTTGTCGTGAACTAGAGAGAGAGAGCTTGGTAGGTACTACAAAATAAAACCAACTAATATTATTGTGTGTCTGTCTGTCCGAAACTGTTTGCAAAATTCATAAAAGGCGTCCCGAAAACCATATTTTGCACAATGTTTGCAAGTTTAATTTTGTGACTACTTTGGTAGTTTACCGACTTATTGTATTTATTGTTGACCAAAAACATATTCAAACACATTCAAATAATATGAAACACCGACTCATCACTGACACGTATGACGTAGATAATTAGTATTGTGACGAGATTTCACAAAAATCAAGGGTCAACTTGCTGTTTCAAATACCACCGAAAATAGAATTGCGTTTGTAGAACAATTAATTACTATACCTACGATATTTTACATTATAGTCTAATACATAAAATGAATCAAATTATATACTAGAGAAATATTGCAATTTGAATGAATGAAAATGCATAGCATACAAAATATAATGCGCAAGAAATTCCGCGCGCAAATCATAGCGCGTCACAATCGAAGTAAGAATGTATTTTATAACAGTCAAACAAGAGAACGAAGTTTGGCAACGCTTGGCGCATTGCATGTAGGTCAAGGTCAGGAAGGACGGCATCGTTGCTTATAACCTACCTACGACTATTGGTGTTTATGTTGCCACACAACAATAATAAGTAAGAAAATTGTAAAAAAACAAAACATTGATGTCTAAGGTCATCAGTTTTATGTTATTTAATATTGCTTTTTTTTAACGGTTGGAAAGGGAATTAACCAATTATTGAACTTAAGTTATTGATTTATCAGAATTGTATGATCGTCTGCACGCCATCTAGCGTGTCAATGTCCAAACAACGCTTTTGGTTTGCTTGTCAAAAGTCACGCACACTACTAAAGAAGTGTCAAATTTTGTCGGGATTTCACTATTGTTTTTCTTAGTAAATAATGTAAGTTATTGCCAAAAGAGGTCAGACGCGTAGACCTTTTATTATAGAGAAGTGATAAAATGATTAGTTTTAAAGAAAGAGTGTCTGTGTTTAGTGTAAAACCCGAGACAAAAATGTATGAACGGTCAGTCGAAGCTTCAACCTTAATTCTGTAATTTTGTTCCAGACAAATAGTCCGCTTCAAGGGCCACAAGGACGTAATGTACCGCGCGCCGTGCGGGCGACGCATACGCAACATGCGCGAGCTACATCACTACTTACGTTCTATAGACAGTGACCTGCCCGTAGATCTCTTCGACTTCCACTACTCCACGCACTGTCTGGCGGAGTTCGTGTTGAACAAGTGTCTTGTGGGGAAAAAGGTATGTACACTATGGGCCATTTACATCCGGTTGGATTGGAAGCCGACCCCAATACAAGGTGTCGCTTTGCATTCTGGCCAATTCAAGGAGGTATCTATGCTAATGATTCTCGACCTGAATCAATAATAAAATGGGTAGTTTTTTTTTTCTTATTTACGGAAATCAGTAAGTGGAAACCACCCGTATTAAAACGCAGCCCGTTTGTTACTAGCCCTATAACCGCGCCTTCACAGTCTTCACACACAAATCAACGCACACAGAGACATGTCGCGCGATGTGTGATTTTATTTATTAATTTCGTGTTGTTCTGAAATACTGTCAAATTTAATCAATTTAATAAAGCAGCTTTATTAATTAATTGACCAGGTATCGTAATTTAAATGGATTATGTCTTTTGTGACAAGTTCCTGAATTTTGACTAGATTGCAAAACTGCACCTTGTTGGAAAAACGCTAGGCAGAAGAAGATTCGGTAACGGAATGTTTTCGACCAGTCGTCTGTAGCTTCGTATGGGCTACTTACTGCCCGACGTTTATTATCGAATTTTCTTTATATGATAATCTCTCGAACTGCTTGCGCGATATATGATTTTACGTGTCTTCGGGTTTGAGGTATGAAGAACAGGGTGTAAAGCTCTTCATCCCCGTAGAAAAGAGAGGATCCTCCGACCAGACGGGTGTTATGTTATAGTATTATGTTATACTTACGCTTCATATTCACCATTCATAATACTATTCATCATCCTTTTTATTTGTTTATATTTCTACACTCAGCAAATCGATTTAAATACGATTCTTTAACTTGGAAATAGCTGAAATAAAATATTATTATAATTTTCATGTTGTGATATTTACGTCAAGCGTCAAATTGTCAAACTGTCAGTTAGTTTTTTAATTCTCTTTCTGCTCAGTCTATGGTCTAGCTCTATGATTTCTCTTTTTGGTTTGTATAATTTAAATTATTTTTATCAATATGTGTTTAGCCATTATATTTTGTAGATTATTACGATTGTTTACTAAATAACTTAATATTAAATTATATTATAAAATTATTTACGCACTCATGGATATGTCCTGGCCGACTACACTTGTCAGTTGAGATGATGGCGACACTAAGAAAACTAAGATTTGAAAAAGGAAGACTACCTACTTTGGGAGAAACGAGCTGACGGACGGCTGAAAGGACGACTCGGAAATCTGATTTGAGGGTATCAGAGAGCAGCTTAGTTTTGGCGGTGAGATTCTTAAACTGTCCAGGGGATCCAACGAAAGTTTCTCCTGGGACTTCTACTCCCACGTACCCCACTCCCACTACGTGCCTGTCCGTCTACTGGTCTCGCAGGGCTGTCCTACGTCTGGCCCTGAGTTCTGCACTGTCTTGCTGCTGAGCTGTCCTAGTGAACTCTGAGATCTGCGCTGCCGCCGTTTCTACTGCTTCAGAGCACAACTTCAAGGTTACTCCGGTATCGATCTGCTACCCTGACGCCTGTTCCCGTTCTTACAGTGTGGTAAACTCATTATTGTCCATCTAAGTGCATAAACTTTAAAACTGAGTGCGTGCTAGGTAGTTTTTTATAACTAGCTGTATTTTTTATCTTTCCTAAATTAAAATTGTTTTTGAACAAGTCTGCTTATCCTTTTATTTTAATAGGATCAAGTAGATTTGTTACAATGTCTGGTGGGCTACTGCCCGATAGTTGATGTCGGGTCTTCTATATAGTCTATGTTGCGGATACCTGCTCGATGTAGGAATTAGATAGGGTTATGTGTTTAGTTCATCATCTGTGACATAGATGGCGCTGTAGTACTTTTTTGACGTGAAACGTCTTTAAAATCGGTACCATGTCAGAAAACCGGACCGTAACGAATCGCCTGACATTAATAACTACAAAACTATTCATCGTAGAAACATGAATTTAGTGTCATTATTTAGCGTACATAGTCGCTGCTAAGACCTTGAGTTTGCATCAGGGCCGGGCGGGCGGCGGGGGAGGGACACTGCGTAGAATAATGGAAACCGGCGCTCTCGCTGGTTTCTATTCAGTATAACTCACGACTCACACGTGATAGCGCGGTGATTCTTTCGTGTATTTACAGAGTTCATTCAGACCAATCGATTTAAATAATAATAAATGTGACTTGGATGATATTTGTAGTAAAAAATAACCAATAAGTGTAAAAAAATTAAATAAAAATAACCAATAAGTGTCAAAAAATTAAATAAAAATAACCAATAAGTGTAAAAAAATAAATAAAAATTACCAATAAGTGTAAAAAAATAAATAACCCCGAGATAAGGCCGATATATTGATTCGGATCGTCGTGACTGATATATGATACCTATAGACGTTTCACATTAAAACTAACGGCCGCGTGCACCGACATAGGCCCACCCGATTGTTTCTATGTTGCTGTAGTACTTTTTGTAGTGCTACCACAATGCGTAGTTCGAACGACGCGTGATACATGCCGCTACAAGTGTCCAAACCACAAACTAACTTTGTCATTTCTTCTCCAGGACCTTTCCCACGGCAAAGAGAACGTCCCGGTGCCGTGCGTGAACTACTACGACGACTCGCTGCCGGAGTTCTGTTCGTACAACACCGAGCGCACTCCCACCGCCGGGGTGCCGCTCAACTTGGAGCCCGAGTTCCTGTGCGGCTGCGACTGTACTGACGATTGTCAGGTAATGTTCTATGGACGAACATGGACCACTGTAGCCCACTATGGAAGACAAGGGTCTACAGTGGCCTGTCGTGACTTACTATGGCCCATAGCGGATGACTGTGGCCCATTGTGGGTGACTGAGGCTCTTCTTTGACCACTGTGGCCCATCATTGACCACTATGGCCCATCATTGACCACTGTGGCCCATCATTGACCACTATGGTCAGTAGTGTGGGCCATCATGGAGCACTAACCCCACGGCAAAGACGTCCCGGTGCCGTGTGTGAACTACTACTACGACTCGATGTTCAATGGACGAACATGGACCAATGTGTGCCAGGAGTGGCCCATCATGGAGCACTGGCCCGCTGCGAGCAACTATGGCCCATCGTGGTTAACTGTGGCCCATCATGGACCACTATGGGCCATCATAAACCACTATAGCCAATTACGTATGACTATGTCCCATCATGGACTACTATGGCCCATCATGGTCCGTTATGGCCTATCATGGTCCACTATGGCCCGTAGTTTGGTTCATCATGGAGCACTATCGCCACGGCAATATTCCAACTTTAAGGGAGTAATGTTGCCAGTAACTGTGAATATTTCCGAACTATGTGATGGGAAAATATTACTAAAATCTTTTATGACATATCCATCACAAGCATTTATTTCAAGTAGGCCAGTTACAGGCACTTTTGTATTATGAAAACAAAGATGTAAATTAAATGTAGTTACAGTCCCAGTCACAAGACATAAAAACTGTGAAAGTACTGTAGTTGCCCATTCCCTAGCGTAGATCTCTATGGAGAAGAACGGGCAAGAAACTCCATGGACACTCTTTTAAATCAAAATCTTGGTTACATCATTCATGTTGAAATGGTATATTATGTGAGAACAATGCTAGACGTGCACGTTAAAAGTGTCTATAGTAAATTACCCAACCTCTGATAGGAGAATATTGTCATTATCTTTAAGGAAATGGCCGAAATCTTAGTTGCGCTTTGCGATCACTAGACATATAAAAAACATATATGTTTCAGGATAAATCAAAATGCGCTTGCTGGAAGATGACTCTAGAGGGCGCTCGGACTATCGGCCTGGTCGGGCCAAATGTGGGTTATGTCTACAAACGACTGCCCGAACCGTTACCTTCTGGAATATATGAGTGTAATTCTAGGTAAGTCTTGGTTAGCTTAATATTGGGGTCGATTCTGTTTTGCACGAACTAAACTTAATTAAAGCTATTGCTATCTTTTACTATAAGGCAGTTCGAGAAAAGGACAGCTATAGCTATGACCTAAGTTAGAGATGTCAAACTAATTTATGCCTTGCGCTTCACCGTGTTTTTAGTCGACTTGTTTTTACGTGCACCCTTCATTTGTATGGAAATATTAGTTCGAATTAAATTTGACAGCTCTAAATTACGTCCATCTCTTTCTCGTTTTATTAGAGAGAAAAAGATAGCAATGGTCTAAATTAAGTTTAGTTTGTGCACAACAGAAACGACTCCATTGTAACTTTTTTGTTAGCGTTTGTCGTTCCCTAATGCTCTCTTTAATTTTCGGCTACATTATCATCTGCCTAGCCTTTTCCCAACTATGTTAGGGTCGGCTTCCAGTCTAACCGGATGCAGCTGAATACCAGTATTTTACGACACTGCCTATCTGACCTCCGCAACCCAGTTAGTCAAAAAATGTCGCAGCGCTTTTATTATGATATGATCCAAGTGATACCACGATCAGCAGTGCACGTAGCACTCGATTCGATACGATTCGATAAATCAACAGTTATTCTCGATAAAATGAGTTTTTAACCAATCGAAAAGTCGGATTTATCGAATCGTATCGATTCGATCGTTACCGATTGCTACGTAGGTACTTGCAGTGCTGATACGACAAAATTAAATTAAAAAAATACATTGATTGTCCAACGAATAAAACAAATATGAAATAAGTAGAGAAAATATATTTTTATTTAATGCTGTAAACTTTATAACAATGATCTTTCTTTGTCTGCAGATGTAAATGCAAGCATACGTGTCTAAATCGCGTCGCACAGCATCCACTACAATTGAAGTTGCAGGTAAATATTAACTCGAACTTTTTTTTAACTATACCTGGAACGTAATCAAACACTTGTCAGACTTTCTTTCTTTTTCGAGGGGTTAGTACCTAATCTGGTGTTGGTTTTTAGGGTTCCGTACCCAAAGGGTAAAAACGGAACCTTAGTACTAAGACTTCGCTGTCTGTCCGTCTGTCTGTCACCAGGCTGTATCTCATGAACCGTGACAGCTAGACAGTTGAAATTTTCACAGATGATGTATTTCTGTTGCCGCTATAACAACAAATACTAAAAACAGAATAAAATTAATATTTAAGGCGGGCTCCCATACAACAAACGTGATTTTTAGGGTTCCGTACCCAAAGGGTAAAAACGGAACCCTATTACTAAGACTTCGCTGTCTGTCCGTCCGTCTGTCCGTCTGTCTGTCACCAGGCTGTATCTCATGAACCGTGACAGCTAGACAGTTGAAATTTTCACAGATGATGTATTTCTGTTGCCGCTATAACAACAAATACTAAATATAGTCAATGGTACGGAACCCTTCGTGTGCGAGTCCGACTCGCACTTGGCCGGTTTTTTTGATAATAATGGTACGGAACCCTTTGTGCGCAAGTCCGACTCGCACTTGGCCGGTTTTTTTACTAGCTATTGTCGCGATTTTGCTATTGATTATTTATAATTTGATGGGTTGTGCTTGCTTGCTTGTAATAATATAATTCAATCATGATTCGAAAGACACGTGGCGCCATCTATTATCATAAGAACGTTATTGTTGTTTTTCTTCGGGAACAGTACTTTTTTCGGGATGAAAGGTACCCTATGTCCGTTTCTGTACATCTGACAACGGATATGCAAAATTACAGGATGATCGGTTCAGTGGTTTAGGCGTAAAAATACAATAACATACCTGGGAGCCTTCTAGTTACGGAGATGTCAAAGTTTCAACTGTTTTACATGTTTTTTTTTTAATACAAGTTTTTGATGTCATAACTATACTTTAAATACTTCCTCGACCCCGTACTATTTAATGTATCCATCAGCACAATGTTTTAAGTGCATTACGGTAGATCTCAATGTTCGACCGTAATAGTACATTATGATTAATGTGCGGTAATTAATTATCAAAGCGCACGACATAAAGGGTGTAAAACACCTCTTAACGAAGCCGAAAGCCACTTTTTCTCCCCGTCATTGTGTTCATTTTTTTGTTCTACACCATACGTGGGAACCTTCTAGTTACGGAGATATTGGGGGCCAAAGTTCCAACTTTTTGACAAGTTTTTTTTTTTAATACAAGTTTTTAATGTAAGATTTTTACTTTAAACACCTCCACGACCCCCGTACTATTCAATCCATCCATCAGCACAATGTTTTGAGTTCGTTACGTTGAGTTCTACCACAAAACATGATTTTTCACCCCAAAAAAAAAGTCGTTTCCCAGCAATAATTTTTGCGTAAAGTTACTTAGTTTGATGTACACAGTACAGAATGCTTGGTTGACGGCTTCGTGATGAGGTCTTTTACACCTTGTATACGACGTTTTATAACATATTTGCGAGGAAATAAATAAAACTCGGTTTTTCTTAAACGAATAAATCTTTAATCACTTGTTAAAGCAGTTATAAAAATTTGAACAATTTGTAAAATTGATTATTACATTGCCAGTTGTCATTTTTAAATGTCAAGTTATTATTATTATATTTTATCTCCCAAAGTTAATTGACCACTTTTCTGACATAAAAACTCTTTGCCAAGATTTAAAAAGGTACCGTTCGTTTTATACGGAGCATCTTGATAAACCGTGCGTTTTACATTACAATAATGCACAAGTACGTAATGATACAATACGATATTGAAATCGGTGAAATAAGAGACCCTTTACGAGCAAATGTGTAAAACGAGATTTATTTCACATACAAAAAAAAAATCGTTCCCCAGTAATTATTGTAGTTACTTATTTTGATGTACAGAATGCTTGGTTGACGGCTTCGTGAACCGTTTACACCTTATATTTACAAGTAATCTATGGCTACAGGTATTCAAAACTCCAAACCGCGGTTGGGGTATCCGCGCACTGAACGACGTTCCCAAAGGATCCTTCCTCTGCGTGTACGCAGGTAACCTGCTCACAGATGCTACGGCTAACTTGGTAAGATCATTATACTTATTGTCATCATCTACCTAGCCTCTTCCCAACTATGATTCAAAAATAATAATAATTATAGTGATGATAGTTTTGTATTAGTGGTATTGTATCCATATTTTTATTGACTAATGTATTTAATGACTACTTTGACATTTAATTTTATCTAAATAATTATACTTGCTGAATTGTAATGATACCTAATCTTTAATAATAATGATGATTTAATAAGTAAGTACCTATATAATTTTTATAATGTAATTTTGATGAATATTATCACGGTTTATGCACCATCTCTTCCTACCAATTTGTACGCCACAATATGCGGCTAAACATGTTAGAACTTTTATGTATATTATTATTATCTTGCATGCAATGCAAATCTGTGTGGTTCTTTCCTCAAAAGACCATCTCAGACAATAATCTGCATAGTCCTCATGTGAATTGAGCAAGATTATGTATGGACTTCAAAAGAGACTAAGACCTCTGAGTTTGTTTCGGCTGTTTCTTCTCAGAGTAGTCAGGTACGAAACACCGGCCCCATCTAGTTTAAAAAAATGACGTGTAAAAGTGTTCGTAAAAACCTACTTGCATTTATCATTCATTTATGTTGAGGTCGGCTTCCATTCTAACCAGATGCAGCTGAATACCAGTATTTTACATGGAGTGACTGCCTATCTGATCTCCTCAACCCAGTTAGTACTAGGTGAAACGGAACGCACTCTCAAAACGTGTCGTCCTCGATAACACCGGTAGTGACGTCAAAGTCTGTGTGTCAAAAAACACTTATTTGAAAAGAAGGAAGATTTTATTATAATATCGTTATCGCAATTTTTGCTTGAAAATAGTACATACAATTAGTAAAATTACTTTATTAAGGCCAAAAAATTACATGTAAACCAAGCAGATTGAGGTAAATGACGTCACATCATGGCCGCGACAGTCACGGACGTTTGAACTGTCATAGAAAATTGCAGGGGAGATTATTTTTGAGCGACAAGCAGTAGTTGAACTTAACTTTTAATACTTTTCTTGGGTTAATAGCACTGTCATCATCATCATCAGCCTATTAATGTTCCCACTGCTGGGACACAGGCCTCCTCTCTATGAGAGGGAATGGGCTTTAATCCACCACGCGGGCCCAGTGCGGGTTGGTAGATGTGACATGTCTTCGAATGTTTGGTTCTTGGACATGCCGGTTTCCTCACGATGTTTTCCTTCACCGTTTTGAGAGCAGCGGTAATGAAATAAATTACACAAAGTAATGTGCCTGTCTGGGTACGAACCCACGACTTACTGTTCGTAAGTCGGGGCCGCCACCACTGGGACACCGCTGCTCTCTTAATCTAAAATCTCTCGTAGTCTAATAGCACTGTATTTTACTGCTTTAAGTGAAGAAAAAATTACATGCATATTCCCTATTCAATCATGATTCAACGCCACTTGACGCCATATATTATCATAAGAACGTTATTGTGGTTTTCTTCTGTTGTAATAATAAATTTTGATTTATCGATTATCAAGTTTAGTGCCAACACTGATTTAGTAATACCTCACTAGTATGTAATGTCGATTTGACGTACTCTGTGGTATGGAATCTCTTGAATAAAACTACATTGTTCAAAATCTACTTTCGCGGTTTTTAATTAATCTCAACATCCTCGGAAACACTACTTTTTTTGGGGATGGAAGGTACCCTGTATGTCCGTTTTTGTCTGACAACGCAAAATTTCACCATGATCGGTTTAGTGGTTTAGGCGTAAAAAAGTAACACACAAACTTACTTTCGCATTTCTAATAAAAGTTAGGATAAAGATTCGGTGAAAAATCCAGTTCAAAAACCAAACGTTTTTAGCAAGACTCTTGATTAAAATTACGAAACAAACTTTCTACATTTCAATTTCTTTTCAGGACGGGTTGAATGAAGGCGACGAATATTTAGCAGAACTGGATTACATAGAAGTTGTCGAACAAATGAAGGAAGGATATGAAGAAGACATTCCTGAGGCCCATAAGAAATCAGACAAGGTATGTTGATATTGTTACGTCGCGTACCCGTACCTACAATATAAGTAGCTACTAATAGTAGGTACCTACAAGTAAGTAGGTAGGTACATAGGACGAGTCTCGAATGATGTAGGTACAAATTCGCAAACTACCTATAAAAGACATCAGGAAGTTGTCATTGTAATTACGACCGTACGCCGACGGCATAAAGTACTATCGAGGACACTCCCGCCTGACCACCACTAAGCTAATTTTTGCTTGCACTCGCAACATGGAAACGCTCTCTAGCCCCGCCCCGTTGACTTTGTATAGAAATAATGAATAAAAAGATACCGAATCGGCCGAGCGCACTGACGACGCACGCCAAACGAGAGTTATTGTTATTTTGCTCGCCTAAGTTGACGCTTTCCTAATAGGCCCAAACTTTAAGGGGGCGTGGCTCGGCGCCTCCGCATGATTTAAGCGAAAAAAAAATTAACTGGTCAGGCGGAAAAGACCACGATAGTACCTACTTCTTTATTTTGTACAAGTTGTGGCTCGGTCTCCATATAAATAGCCGACATGTTTGCGGGAGAGGCAGTCTGATTTAGGCGATACAATGAAACGAATCGAAGTGAACTAGAAGTGCGATATCTGAGCGAATAGTGATCAGCCCGCCTAGCATGAACGCCGTAGACACGAAAGAGACTCGACAAATCTTTTGTCCATCTGTCATTTTCTCGATTCAATGACAGATGAACAAAAGATTTGTCGATTCTCTTTCGTGTCTACGGCGTTCATGCTAAGCGGGCGGTAGTGTATTTGTGATTAAGTTTTAAGTTTTTGGTGATTATTAAAGTTATTTGTTGTTTAATTGGTAGTAATTAATTTATACCATACCCAGCTCGTAACAATATGTATAGGCCTCCCACTAGGTGGACCGATGACCTGGTGAAGGTTGCGGGAATCCGCTGGATGCGAGTCTCACGGGACCGGGACATGTGGCGACACTCGGAGGAGGCCTATGGCCAACAGTGGACGTCTTTCGGCTGAAAAGATGATGATACGTGTAAAACCACGTTCGTACTTACTAGTTCCATACATAAGGGTGCGAGCCTATTGGGGCACAAGCCCTATCTACAGGCTGTTACTGAAAAAAATCTAATTTTAAACCAATGATGCATTTCCGACGAGACTTAGGCTGCGTTCCAGAGATGAGCGGTTGCGTAGCGAAGGATGTGTGTGGAACTAACCAATCACATGGCTAGAATACCTCAACCTGTGAAAAAGAAGCGATATTATTGGTTCGTTTCACACACGTCCCTCGCTAAACATCCTCCCTCATTGGTGAAAACGCAATTTAAAAGAGTTTTTGAAATGTGAAAAAAAAGTTTTGGACTGAATTCAGAATCATGGAAATTATTTACATTCGTAGCCACTAATAATACTACTTTTGACCGAGCGGGGAACAGGTAGTCACAAATAATAATAAATAAATATCGCTAGACATAACACACAGCGCCATCTAGTACCACACTAAGCAAAGAGGCTTGTGTCGTGGACACGAGATAGTTGTTATAATTTATTTTTGTTTGTAAATACATACTTATTATACAACAACAGCCCATAACGTCCACTGCTGGACATAAGCCTCTCCCATGATGGGAGGAATTTGCCGTAATCTCCACGCTTGGCAGGCGGATTGGAGATCGCAGTGATGACAGACTAACAGAAAACGCTGCTGCCCATTCTCAGGTCTACGGAGGCGCAAGGTGTTCTGCCTCAGACATTAGGTCGCATTATACGACACCCGTGAGTGTAATGGGTTGGTTCTATTCTACTCTGCCGGAGACCACACGGCTAGAATTTATCTATACTAATATACAGGGTGGAATTTTTCAATGCCACCTGGAGGGAAAGTACTCTAAATACTAGAGATAGCAAATTTTACTCAAAGGAAACATTCCTTTATTTTTTTATAGAAACAAATCTGCATTTACAGATTATCGATATTTTTTTGCCACACTCGGGCATCGAATCCGGGATCGACTAAATTTCGAAAAAATAACATTCTGTACCTTTTTGCAATCAATCGACGGGGTCAATCATATGGATCAAATCTCCCTAACAAACATGACAAATTAAATGAAAGGAAAACCATGAATAAAAGTGCTTTAACTTATTGAATTTATCCCATTGAATTTATAACTGTTCTTTAGATTTAATGGTTTTCCCTTCATTTAATTTATCATGTTTGTGAAAGAGATTTGATCCATATGATTGCACCTATCGATTGATGTAAAAAAAGTACATGATGTTATTTTTTCGAACTTTAGTCGGTTCGATTCCCGAGTGTGGCAAGCGAATTTTCGAAAATCTGTGAATGCAGATTTGTTTCCTTTTAAAAATAAAGGAATGTTTCCTATGAGTAAAATTTGCTATCTCCAGGTGGCATTGAAAAATTCCACCCTGTATATTATAAAGAGCAAAGATTTGTTTGTTTGTTTGTTACGATTTAACTCTAAAACTACTCGACCGAATTTAAAAATTCTTTCACCATTAGAAAGCTACATTCACCTTGAGTAACATAGGCTATATTTTATTCCCGTACTCCCACGGGAACGGGAACTACGCGGTTGAAACCGCGTGACGTCCGCTAGTTATACATATGAACATCCATGACTCTGAAACAAAATGTCCATGCTCATCAATATGTTTCGTCCAACAGAAAGAATCAGGTAAGGATGGTGAAGACAGTGATGAAGAGCAATCGTCATCATCTGAAGATGAGGACACCGCCTCCAAGACTGACAAGGAAGATTACGACTTTAGACCTGGGAGCATTGGACTGGGGGCTGGCGTTGCGGAGTTCAAGTGAGTAACCTTACTCCATCATCGAACTAAATAATTTACACATTTGTCATTTTATAGGGTGTAAAACACCTCTTAACGAAGCCGAAAGGCACTTTTTCTCCTCGTCATTGCGATGAGTTTTTTTGTTCTACACCATACCTGGGAACCTTCTAGTTACGGAGATATTGGGGGTCAAAGTTCCAAACTTTTTTACAAGTGTTTTTTTTAATACAAGTTTTTACTGTACGATTTTTACTTTAAACACCTCCACGATCCCCGTACTATTCAATCCATCCATCAGCACAATGTTTTGAGTTCTACCACAAAACATGATTTTTCACCCCAAAAAAAAAGTCTTTTCCCAGCAATAATGTTTGCGTAAAGTTACTTAGTTTGATGTACAGAATGCTTGGTTGACGGCTTCGTGATGAGGTCTTTTACACCCTATATACCCATATTATTGTGTTAATATTATGTTATTACCAGTTTAAATTATCTTTTGTAAGCTTTGAAAGGCGAATTGCTAGCCTAATATAGTGTCTTTATTTTAGTGTGTTAATGTAGCTTAGGGTAAGTGCATTTTTAACCGACTTCAAAAAAGGAGGAGGTTATATGTTCGTGTCTATGTCACGCCTGTATGCTCTGAAGGGGTACGCAGATGTGTACAATACGACCAGATTTCGAAAGTTGCGGATGGATGGACAAAGATTTTATTGGTATGTCAGAAGTATTTGTGAGAGGAATTTATGAATGTGTGAACTTTTACCATAGAATGAAATGCTTCTACTTTGTTATTTTGTATATTTTAATTTTATGTTATCTCTTACTCTTTTAGTTCTAGTTTTAGTTACAGTAATTGGTTTAAATACAACCGTTGTAATTAAATGAAAAAAATAATTTTTAAGTACCATTTATTGGGGATAAGCCTATTACCATGACATGTATTGTTAATAATTTAAAATAAATTTATGGCGACTTGTCTGGAAACAACAAAAAATGGAAAAATAAATAAAAAACTTTTTTTGCAAAAAAAATAAAACCGACTTCAAAAAAAGACAAAGAATAAAAAACAAAAAAGTGAAAATAACTATAGCTTCAGAAGCCGGTGGCAAAAACACCAAATCAATCAAACAAAGGTCAAGCTTTGAAGTCGCTTTTTTGTTTTTCTTTTTGTTTTTGTTAGTGTTATTTGATGGTAAATAAAGATATTTAAAAATGAAACGAATGACTCCATCATCTGCCTAGATTTTTCTTAAGTATGTTGGTGTCGGCATAATAGGGTAGATGATAAAAATAGAAAATCTAATTAGTCCGTCAGATAGATTTCCAAAAAATATTGAAAGTAAACAAAAAAATGAAGACGATATAGTGCGTCGAAAACTCGTGTGACGTCACATTTGAGTACATTTTTTATTCAAATGTCACAAGCCCCCAGCCCTCATGATCTTTGACACGTTTTATCTTTGTCAATTTTTATTAATTTAATTAAAAAAAACACGTATCCAATATTTTTTGATAATCTAACTGACGGACTAAACAGAATCACATTTTTTTTAGTCAGTCGTCATACCTATTCGGCCCAGCCATAAAGGGTGTAAATAAACCCTTAACCGAAGCCAAAAGGCACTTGTTCTCCCCGTCATTGTGATCATTTGTTTTGTTCTACACCATACCTGGGAACCTACTGGTTACGGAGATATTGGAGGTCCATGTTCCAACTTTTTCAAAAGTATTTTTACAAATATTAGTTTATAAGGTACTTTAAACACCTCCATAATCCGTTTACTATTAAATGCGTCCATAAGCACAATGTTTTGAGTGTGTTTCATTGAGTTTTACCGTAAAATGTCTTTTTATACTAAAACAATATACTGAATTGGTCGTGTACGATGCTAAAATGCCCCAATCAAGCATGGTTCAAGTGACTAGCACCTCTCATGTAAGCTGATAAAAATTGCGACAGTTTAAAATATTCTTAACACGTATTTATCTTTTGCAGCAAACGCCTCCGTAAACGCGAGAAATCAAAGAAAGATAAAGCAAATGCGGCGGCTGACGATAAAGATGTAACTAAAGATACAACAAAAGATAATAAAGAACAAAAGGAAGAAATGAAGAATGCTGAAGATGATTGTATTACCATTAGTGATGATGAAGAAGGTATACTATGTTTTAATCAATATTGAATCTTGACACGTTTGTTTAGAGTATAGTTTCAATTGGCCAGGTAAACGATGAGATACTCAAGAATCGAATGATAAAGTTGATTGTTTTACTAATAAATAATAATAATAAAATTTTATTTTTAAAAAAATAAGGTAAAAGTTCACAGTTTTTCTTAAATCTGTGTCAAGTTCACCCATGCTTAGAGCCTGAACTAGGTAATCCTGTGTTTCAGACGAGAACTTACTTTACTGTTAGTGTTGAAGTTTTTCGGTTCAATATTGAATCTTAGGACGCGCGTTGGTTGAAAGTATAGTTTCCACCAGATACAAATTGAGATAGGTTAGCCTAACAACTTTACAGAATATAATGAATGTTAGGCACAAAAAAACGCTCTTGGAGCGAAAAAAACCGCCTTGTGGCATTTTCAAAACGACCACTAATCAAAATTCGCGTCGTGGTTCTTTTAAAAACGCACACTAAGCAAATTTCGCGTCAAGGTCTTTTAAAAACGACCACTAAGCAAAATTTACATCGTGGCTCTTTTAAAAACGACCACTAAGCAAAATTCGCGGCGTGGCTCTTTTAAAAACGACCAATAAGCAAAATTCGCGTCGTGGGTCTTTTAAAAACAACCACTAAGCAAATTACGCGACGTGGCTCTTTTAAAAACGACCACTAAGCAAAATTCGCGGCGTGGCTCTTTTAAAAACGACCAATAAGCAAAATTCGCGACGTGGGTCTTTTAAAAACAACCACTAAGCAAATTACGCGACGTGGCTCTTTTAAAAACGACCAATAAGCAAAGTTCGCGGCGTGGCTCTTTTAAAAACGACCAATAAGCAAAATTGGCGTCGTGGGTCTTTTAAAAACAACCACTAAGCAAATCACGCGACGTGGCTCTTTTAAAAACGACCAATAAGCAAAATTCGCGGCGTGGCTCTTTTAAAAACGACCAATAAGCAAAATTCGCGGCGTGGCTCTTTTAAAAACAACCAATAAGCAAAATTCGCGGCGTGGCTCTTTTAAAAACGACCAATAAGCAAAATTCGCGGCGTGGCTCTTTTAAAAACGACCAATAAGCAAAATTCGCGTCGTGGGTCTTTTAAAAACAACCACTAAGCAAATTACGCGACGTGGCTCTTTTAAAAACAACCACTAAGCAAATTACGCGACGTGGCTCTTTTAAAAACGACCAATAAGCAAAATTGCGGCGTGGCTCTTTTAAAAACGACCAATAAGCAAAATTGGCGTCGTGGGTCTTTTAAAAACAACCACTAAGCAAATTACGCGACGTGGCTCTTTTAAAAACGACCAGTAAGCAAAATTCGCGGCGTGGCTCTTTTAAAAACAACCACTAAGCAAATTACGCGACGTGGGTCTTTTAAAAACAACCACTAAGCAAATTACGCGACGTGGCTCTTTTAAAAACGACCAATAAGCAAAATTCGCGGCGTGGCTCTTTTAAAAACAACCACTTAGCAAATTACGTGACGTGGGTCTTTTAAAAACAACCACTAAGCAAATTACGCGACGTGGCTCTTTTAAAAACGACCACTAAGCAAAATTCGCGGCGTGGCTCTTTTAAAAACAACCACTAAGCAAATTACGCGACGTTAAAAACAACCACTAAGCAAATTACGCGACGTGGCTCTTTTAAACACGACCAATAAGCAAAATTCGCGGCGTGGCTCTTTTAAAAACGACCAATAAGCAAAATTCGCGGCGTGGCTCTTTTAAAAACGACCAATAAGCAAAATTCGCGTCGTGGCTCTTTTAAAAACGACCACTAAGCAAAATTCGCGGCGTGGTTCTTTTAAAAACAAACACTAAGCAAATTTCGCGTCAAGGTCTTTTAAAAACCGGCCAAGTGCGAGTTGGACTCGCGCACGAAGGGTTCCGTACCAATTATTATAAAAAAATCACGTTTGTTGTATGGGAGCCCCCCTTAAATATTAATTTTATTCTGTTTTTAGTATTTGTTGTTATAGCGGCAACAGAAATACATCATCTGTGAAAATTTCAACTGTCTAGCTGTCACGGTTCATGAGATACAGCCTGGTGACAGACAGACGGACAGACGGACAGATGGACAGACGGACAGACGGACAGACAGCGAAGTCTTAGTAATAGGGTTCCGTTTTTACCCTTTGGGTACGGAACCCTAATAAAAACGACCACTAAGCAAAATTTACATCGTGGCTCTTTTAAAACCAACCACTAAGCAAATTTCTCGACGTGGCTCTTTTAAAAACGACCACTAAGCAAAATTTACATCGTTGCTCTTTTAAAAACGACCACTTAGCAAAATTCGCGGCGTGGCTCTTTTAAAAACGACCAATAAGCAAAATTCGCGTCGTGGGTCTTTTAAAAACAACCACTAAGCAAATTACGCGACGTGGCTCTTTTAAAAACGACCACTAAGCAAAATTCGGGGCGTGGCTCTTTTAAAATCGGCCAATAAGCAAAATTCGCGACGTGGGTCTTTTAAAAACAACCACTAAGCAAAATTCGTGGCGTGGCTCTTTTTAAAATGACTATGAAGCGAAATTCGTGTCGCCTGTAATCCTTTTTTTTTATTCAATTAAAAAAAAAAGTGAAAACTCAGTTAATATGCATGATATAAATATAATATAGCCTAAAGCACTCACGAACAATGTAGCTTTCTGTCAGTTGAAAGATTTTTAGAATAGGGTATATGTATGTTTTTTTTTATCACTCTAAACAAAGCGTATTAACATCAGAAATAGCAAAGTGAAATTATTTTTTATATCTAAAAAAAATACTAAGTTATAAGCATTTGAAACTGCTGATTAAACAGAGAGATCGGATACAGCGAATGACGTCATTCGCTGCATCGACGTACAAAATCTATACTAAATTCCGTTTATCTAGAAAGTTTAAATGGTTATAACTTTTCTGTTGTTTGGCCGATTTATGTCTTGTTTTCGCTTTTTGTCATTATTTTATAGTAGTTTAACATTCCGTATCGAAATTAAAAAAAATATATATATATGCATATTCCCTATTAGATCATTAATTCCGGAGATTACTCCCTACGTACAAACTCATAAAGCTAGTCTCTTTATAATATTAGTATGGAAAAAGGATTAGAGTTCAGTGCGTAAAAAAATAAAAAAAACCCTTGAAATTATTAACAAAACCTAATTTAAATAGGTAGCCCAGTGGAAATTAACAAAAAAATCGCGAAGCATGATAATTATAGTTCTGCATTTTTGATATGTTGTATAGATCAGTTAGGGTGATGTGAATCCAAATTTGCAACGTCGAAAAACTTGTGCTCGCAGCGCACAAGACTGCGTAACATTGAGTTCTACCGTAAAACGTGATTTCTCACCCCAAAAAAAAGTCGTTTCCCATCAATAATTTTTACGTAAAGTTACTTAGTTTGATGTACAGAATGCTTGGTTGACGGCGTCGTGAAGGCTACGTTTACATCCTGTTAGGCAACCTAGCGGTAAAGAAAGGAAGTTAGGAACTCAGTCCGGACCGAGTTAGATAAGGGGGCCTAAAATGGCTGCTTTATCAGAATTATAATATGAATCATGTTAAAAATTTAAAATTCTTAAAATGGATTTTATGATCATAACCATAAAGACCATTTTAAATTTTTTAAATTTAAACAGATGGTGTTTTTTACGTTACGAGTAGAGCAAAGTGGATAAAGGAACCATGATCAAGCAGTTTTTTGTTAAAATTAAGTTTAATATATTATTTACCCTATCACTGTTTGTATCTGCATCTCCCAAAGGTTGATTTTGTAGGAAATGTTTACGGCATTGACTCCGCCTCTGTAGTCTGTGCTGGAAGTGTTAAATAAATATATAATAAATATCGCTAGACATTACACAAAGCGCCATCTAGTGCCGCACTAAGCAACAAGGCTTGTGTCGTGGACACCAGCCCGCTTAGCATGAACGCCGTAGACAAGAAAGAGACTCGACACATCTTTAATTGTTCACCTGTCATTTTGTCGATTCAATGACAGATGAACAAAAGATTTGTCGTTTCTCTTTCGTGTCTACGGCGTTCATGCTAAGCGGGCAGATAGTTGATATATTAATTATATACTTTTTGTTTGTAAATACATACTTATTAAAACATCATCATCATCGTTTAAACATCCATGACTCGGAAACAAATAATGCTTAAATTATGTTTTTTTTTGTTCAACAGTACGAGAACCTTCAAGATTCATGGCACAAACAAAAATGGGAGCTAACGAGTATATATCTAAATACAAGTAAGTAATATGGACGTAGTATCGCGCTGGTTTTTATTGGAGGGATATCCTTGGAATGTATTCTCAGCAGAGGTCATCTGAAAACGCGTCTTTCGGCTGAAATGATGATGATGAACTGCCTATCTGACCTCTACAACCCACTTAGTACTAGGTACCACTTGGTAAGACTGGTTGTCAGACTACCTGTACCGATCTGTCGAAAATCTACATATGACAGCCGGGTTTAATAGCTTAACGTGCTTTCCGAAGCACGGAGGAGTATCGGTGTGAAATACATGGTCACCCATCTACGGACCTACCTCGGTAAGCGTTGCTTAACTTTGAAAATCGACATATGCGGCTGTTATTCTTTAACCACGAGCTCCATTATTTATGCAGGGTGTCCGGCAACGAATGGATAACCTTGAAATAGCCCATAGCAGAACCACATTCGAGGCGGAATTATAACACCTGAGCGATAGGCGAGGGTGTTTTTGAGCCGAGAACTGCATTGAATTGATTGATTGAGACAGGCATTGAACCAATTTGGACTAAGTATAGGTGTAGTTATCTAGGAAAATGGAAAAAAAAAACGCACACGTGTGAAATACATTGCATGTTGTACCTTATCGTAGTGCGTTAAGGACCAGTTGTCGAGGAAGTGTATTGAAAAAAAATTTCATGCGCAGATGTAGAGCCTGCATAAGAATGGGGGGCCAAATTATTTTTTTTTGCTTCAGTATTTTTTCTCCTTGTCTACATTAATACCAATAATTCACTATTTAAGGCAGATACAATTATGAATTGTACCATTGTCAAATCTACTTGAAACCGACATTATTTTAAAATTATTAGTCAAAACTTTTTTTTTACTCAAGATAACTTAAGAGAACTTTGTTTAAGAGTCCTATTACATTTTTTTCGCAATTTTTTGATTTTTACTCCCTCGATCAAATTTTTTCGATCGGCGTACACGAGTCTATAATAATAGCGATCTCCGGATGATTGTCGATTGTTATTGACGAAAATTAGAGACGAGACTGACATGAGACTGAGGAGCGACCTGAATTGACGCAGAATTATAGTACTTCAATTTTATTTATTGTAATTTTGTCTTATTATATTGACAAACGAAAACTAATGAAACTTATTCATTGTAGATTGAAGTTTTATATCATATTAATTTATTTGATAAAATTTAGTTTATTTGGAATATAATGGACGCTGAATCAAGACATTTATGGCTTGAATTACGCTTTCTTTACGATTTTTTCCATGAAAATTCAAGGAATTCAAAGAAATTCTAAAACTTAAACAAGTAAAACATTCTGCTGATTTTTCAGTAATTTTAGCTTTTATAAGAATTGCATGTAACAATGTGAATTTGAGCGTCAAAGTTCCATCGCCGACGGTTTTTCTTGTAAACTGAGTTCGTAAAATATTTATAGTAAATTACACGAAAAGAAAAATGAAAATGTGTAACTACAACTTACAAGAAAGAGAATGGCACTATTGTTATTCATAAGCAAATAATTTAAATATCTAACTGATGCTGAAAATTACCGCGTCAAAAATCATGAATTTGCGTAAAAAATGTAATAGGACTCTTAAAAATTAATTCATACTAAATAATGAACTTGCTTATAGGTACTTACTACTTATGGTAGATTTTTTTTAAATGGCCATAAGTTCTACTATAAGCCAATTCAAGGTTATCCATTAATTACCGGACACCTTTTATACGAAGTCATCATAATTTTTCTGCCCTTATTCCAGTTTATTTGAGTGTTTTACATGTTTTATTTTTAGCCGACTACGACGAAGCCTAAAGGAAGGGTAATGGGGTAGTTGACACACCAATCAATTGAGATACTTTTCAAGAGCTGTCAAAACGCGGTTCTCTCATAGATTTTGTATGGCAATAGCCAACTGTGACGTCACTGTTTATGACAACTCAATGACTCAACTATTTATTGATTTCAAAGCAACTAAAAATCGAATTTGGCGATTAATTACAAATAAATCGGGTCTTCAGGCCCAAAATAAAGTGTTTTTTTTAGAGATTGGTGTCTTGTAAGTAATTAGTGTTTTATGGTGTCATAATCTACCCTATTCTAGTATATTTTATTAATTGGTTTGTTTATTTCCAGATCTGTTCGCACACTTTTCGGTAAGGACGAGGCGTGCTATATCATGGACGCTAAGGTTCAAGGCAACATTGGCAGATATCTCAATGTAAGTAGCAAATTACTTATAAAAAATCTGAACTCAGCCTAAAAATCGGTACCTATTGTATGTAACGGGAGTCATCATCTGCCTAGCCTTTTCCCAACTATGTTGGGGTCGGCTTCCAGTCTAACCGGATGCAGCTGAATACCAGTTTTTACATGGAGCGACTGCCTATCTGACCTCCACAATCCAGTTAGTACTGGGTAATACGATACCCCTTGGTAAGACTGGTTGTCAAACTTTTTGGGCCTCTGACTACTTGTAACGACTGTCAAAGATCTGCAAATGACAGCCGGGACCAATGGCTTAACGTGCTTTCCGAGACACGGAGGAAACTCGGTATGTAATGGGTGGTCACCCATCCATAGACCAATCTAGACAAGCTCAGCTTAACCTAAAGATCGACCCAAGTGGCTGTTTTTATTTAGCCACGAGCTCCTTTAAAAGGGAGCGCGAGAGCATAAAACGGGTTTAAAAATAAAACACTTTATTAACCCACGCGTCAACATAACAACAACAGCCCATAACGTCCACTGCTGGACATAAGCCTCTCCCATGATGGGAGGAATTTGCCGTAATCTCCACGCTTGGCAGGCGGATTGGAGATCGCAGTGATGAAAGACTAACAGAAAACGCTGCTGCCCATTCTCTGGTCTACGGAGGCGCAAGGTGTTCTGCCTCAGACATTAGTCGCCTTATACGACACCCGTGAGTGTAATGGGTTGGTTCTATTCTACTCTGCCGGACACCACACGGCTCGAGTCACATGTCATTTTTACATGACTGCCATGGAAGTGTTATGTATTTCGCGTGTATCTTGCATGTTTTTAAATTTATTAAGAGGGCATCACAATTTTTCTTGTATTTAAGTGTTTTAATAGCCCATCACTCAAAAACAAGAAAATTTTTGATTTTTATTTTGAGCGCTCCTTAATGAAGTAATAAAACTTTCTCGGGCATATTTTTTTTTTAAATTTTGTGGGTAAATCGTAATCACTCATCTAAACTGAGATTTTTGATGTGAGATTATAAATAAATAAATATCGCTGGACATTATAAACAGCGCCATCTAGTGCCACACTAAGCAACGAGGCTTGTGTCGTGGACACTAGATAGTTGATAATTATACTACATAGATACTTTTTGTTTGTAAATACATACTTATTATGCATATAAACATCCATGACTCGGAAACAAATATCCATGCTCATCACACAAACATTTGCTCTTACCAGGCTTCGAACTCGGTACTCAAAGAACGTAAGGCAGCTTCACTACCACTGCGCCATTCGGGTCGTCAAAATTATGTTATTTCCACAAAATTAGTATTATGGTTTAGATTTAGCCACAAAATAAAAAATAAATATGCCCGAGAAAGTTTGATTAAGTATTTCTCTTGGAAGCGCTCAAAATAAAAAGCAAACATTTTCTTGTATTTGAGTGTTAGACTAGTAGAACACTCAAAAACAAGAAAAATTGTAATAGCCCTCTTAATAACCTCGTATCTTCCATTTGGCTGAATGGATTACGACGATTTAGGTATCATTAGATTTGTATCAAAAACTCAAGTGTCCCAACCTTACACAGGTGTTTAAAAAAACAAAATGTCGGATTTTTGGTGCTCAATTACAATACATTTTTTTTTTTCATTTTTTTTTTAATTTTCAATTTTTTTTTTTCAAATTTCATTTTTATTCCATTGACAATTTATCTATCCATCCTTGGTCACAAACGTAAGCATTTAAAATAGTATGTAAGATTAATTTATTTTCCATTTCCAGCACTCCTGCTGCCCCAACGTATTCGTACAGAACGTCTTCGTGGACACCCACGACCCTCGTTTCCCCTGGGTGGCGTTCTTCGCGCTATCTCACATTAAGGCGGGCACAGAGCTCACGTGGAACTACAACTATGACGTGGGTTCGGTTCCCGGCAAGATACTGTACTGTTACTGCGGCGCCGTCAATTGTAGGGGGCGACTTTTGTAATTGTTTAAATGCGGGTAGTCAGTTTTTTTTTTTTTTTGGAAAAAAAAGACGTCAAAAATGTAAGGACTGATAGATTGTTTTAAAAGCACTGTTTTTCATGATTTTTCACTACACTTACAGTACTTACGGGATAATATCCGTGATTTTCTTTATCTATGAGCTCCCGATATTTTGACGCTGTTGCAAGCATAATGATCGCGGGAATATCGAAATATCGGGAATATTAAGGAATTATCGAGATATTATCCCGTAAGTACTCTAAGTATACTGTTTTAAATGTTTGGAATAACTTAAAATCAAGAATTCGTGTGGTATACTACTCGCCCCCTATAATTACATGGGACTTAAAACCATAACTGTCAAAATGTGTGTATACTATTAGATACACCTCTGCCAACCATTGGGGATTAAAGGCGTGATGTTATTATGAGAATATTGTTGCTTAGAACGTTTCCAGTCTATCATTAGTCGTCGAATTTCTCATACAAATGGTTTTCTCTATGAAACAAATCTAGGGATGATGGCTGACTAAACAAAATATGATTCTATTTAGTCCGTCAGTTAGATTATCGAAAAATATTGGATAAGTAGGTGTTTTTTGTTTTATCGAATTAATAAAAATTGACTAAGATTTTACCTTGTTTTTTTTTTGTTAAAGTTCATGTGTGGGAGCTTGTGACGTCACATTTGAGTAGAAAATGTACTGTAAATGTGACGTCACACACAAGTTTCGTCTTCATTTTTTTTTACGTGAAAAAGGAAAAAATATGTGTCCAATATTTTTTGGAAATCTATCTGACGGACTAATTATATTTGTTTCGTCATCTACCCTATTTGCTTAAATATACTCTTTAGTTGTGAATTAAATATGGTATACAAACGTCTACTAATAGCGATGGCCTAGTGGTGTGAGCGTCGGACTGCCAAGACCTCTGATTTTTCGGATTCATGTGCGTATTGTATAATTATTACTTGCTTCGGTGAAGGAAGACATCCTGAGGAAACCAGCATGCCTGAGAGATATTCCTCGACGGCATGTAAAGCCAAGTAAGAGGTCCATAGGCGGTATAAAAACTTTGACACCAGGAGCCCAATTCTGTAACTTTGTGTTAAGCAACACGCCATTGACACTCTATCGACAAACTACAGACATTATGTTGCCACTGTTGCAAATTTGGTATTCTGCAAAAACTTCAATGGCGTTTCAGTGGTGCCTCAGTAGTGTGTCAATAGTGTGGCGGTACAATATTTTTCAGTGTTTTCGTTGTTCGATGGCTTCACAATGGCGGTTCGATGGCCAAAACACTTTTCAAACACGATAGACACAACTATCAAATACACTTAAAATATTTACAGACTATACCGTAACTTTGGCCCTTTGGCCATCATGACGACATTGACACATTATAGTGGAGCAGAATACCAACTATTACAATAGTCTTAATATGGCGTTTCAATGGCACTACAGTGGTAAGTCAATGACCATAAATAATTCAATGATTAGCCTATTGAGACACTACTTACACACTACCGACACACTATTGATAAGTTGGTAATTTTACAGAATTGGGCCCCAGGTTAGGTACTAACCACACGATAAAAAAATAAAAAAGAATATCTACGTATACTTCGTTCTTGAAATTATCGCTTTTGTATCAACATTTTGTATTGATAGATATTATTTTGTAACAGTTCTTGATGTGTCTTTAAGAAAGCTTGTACTTCTCTATATGATTTTTAACTAGTAATATAATAAGATCTGACAGCATTCGAATTAATTGACTGAAAATAATTTCAAAACCTCTGCCTATCCGTTCGGGGAATACAGGCGTGACGTTACGTTAAAAAAAATATCTTCACAAAAAAAAAAGTGCAAGATTTTTTTATAATATGATTCCTATTGTATTTTGTATGTCAATGTAGTTAAATAAATTACAGTAAGGTTTTATGAATACCTACTTATGTGTTAGAATGAAAAATATAATGTTAATCGTAAACATTGTGTATCAGTATAAGTAAATACAAATATAATAGGTAATACAGTAGGTATAAAATCAATGCTTATGTGTCTAAATTATAATTTCAACGTTTACTAATTGTCTAAGGGTTGAGCCACATCTATCAGCACATCAATGTGGCTACTGCTGCTATGTACTGTACTATTGCTGGCAGTACAAACACCTTCACAGATAGTTGACTTGATCTAAAAGCTTTACAGTACTTGATTGCTACACTGCACTGTAATGAACACGCGCAACATCCGGCTCGAAGGACCAAAAATGTACGGGTAAGGTACATTTAAATGATTGAATGTATGTCTTGAAAGAACACCCAGAACTTATAACTGACCGACTCGTGGCGAATGAGTCTTTTGTTGTTAGCCTAAACGGTGCTATGTTATGCTAGCATAAAATTGCAACATTTGCTCGTGCACGCATTTTTCTATGCTCCTGTCCTATTCTGTCGCTCAGAACCTTCATTTGCTAGAGCGAGAAACAGATAACTGAAACTTGCGACGTCATGGTGCTGATTGACGTGGTTTTACCCTAAATAAACAAGTTTGAAGGGAGACTGACTCCGCCATCTTCTTTTTTCATACAATTTTACAAATATTTACCGACAACAACAAATTGTTGCAATCATATTTATTTTCACAAAATGTAGTCGGTGTTAGTTCTTAAGTTTTATTTCTTGTAAATATTCTTCGTTTAGATGAGTAAAACAATAAATGAGTACATAATTGTCGTCTCTGTTTTATTTCTCTGTACCTAAAGTCCTAGCACTTTAGTGATCAAACGCGGGGCCCATTTTGATATAACGTCAATAGAGTTTTCTTAATCTTGCGAGTGTCACTAACACGGTAACACCCACACGCAATAAGGTGAAAAACCTCTTAACGAAGCCGAAAGGCACTTGTTCTCTCCGTCATTGCGATCATTTTTTTGTTCTACACCATACCCGGGAACCTTCTAGTTACGGAATTATTGGGGGCAATGATATTCTATTATTCAGATATGTTGTGAGCGCGCAATCTTGAAAACTCGAAAACGAGCCAATTGGCCTGTTTTGCCTTTATTCTGTGTCACTGCGTGTATGTGAGCTGAATCTCCCCCGCGGCACACTTTTCGGTGGTTTTGTAGGTGTATAACATATCTGTTTATTAGAATATCATTGATTGGGGGTCAAAGTTCTAACTTTTTGGAGTTTTTTTTTATACAAGTTTTTAATGTAAGATTTTTAGTTTAAACACCTCCACGACGCCCGTATTCCATCCACCAGCACAATGTTTTGAGTGCGTTATATTGAGTTCTACCACAAAACATGATTTCTCACCCCAGAAAAAAAAAGTCGTTTCCCAGCCAATGATATATAAACTATAGATACGTTGTCCGCACTCTAAAATTACAACATGAAATGAAGCCAATTGGCCACATCGCGCTTAGTTACGCACCAACCTGACGCGCGACGCTACGTTTGTTTATAATTTAATAAATCCTGTGACGTGACTGAAGATGTATATTTATCTCCCTCTCGCAACAGGCATCCCGCCGTTCGGTGTCATATTTTCTTTCTCTTTCTTCACGCTTATAAGTAGTTCTAGTATTTTCGCCGTTTTCAAGCGCCGCGATGTTGGTTCATGACGTGTCTATATATAATACGTCATTGTTCCCAGCTCTATTTTTTGCGTAAAGTTACTTTTGATGATGTTTAATGCTTGGGTGACGGCTTCGTGACGAGGTAGTTTACACCTTGTATTCTGACAAAAACAATGAAAGTCTACGAACTATGTTAAGTGGGGTGCCCATTGAATAGGTATTTAAAAATCGTATTTTAGTTTATCATATTTATTTTTTATTTCGAAGGCATTACAAATCATACTTATTATAAATAGAAGTGAAAAATTCTAGTTACTAATGCAACTTCGGTGTTGTTCGGCAGGCTTGTTCCGCGCACTGCTGAGTATAGTTCTCTTTGTTATAGTTCAGGAAGGTTCTCCATTTCTATACCTTTGACTGCCTGGTTAGTCTAGTGGTTGCAAGTACCACTGCTGGTCTTGAGCTTGTTCCAAGGTCGGGTAAAGTGATATTGGTGTCGATTCTGTTGTGCACAAACTAAACTTAATTTAGGCTATTGCTATCTTTTTCTCTCTAATGAAACGGGAAAAAGACGGACGTAATTTAAAGCTGTCAAATTTAGTTGGATCTAATGTTTCCATACAAATGCAGGGTGCACGTTAAAACTTGTCGACTAAAAACACGGTGAAGCGCAAGGCATTAAACTAGTTTGACATCTCAGACCAATTTTGGGAACCAACAATGCACAACATGACAATGCACAACACGAGAATGCACGACATTGGAATGTACGTGTTTTGAATTCCAATGACGTACATTATCATGTCGGCCATTCTCGGCCCGGACCAAGAATGCCCGGCATGACAATGTACAGCACGCCAATTGGAATCAAAACAAACAGTGACGTCACATTTAAAAAGTAAAAAGCCATGTGACACTAGGGACGGGTGATACACAGATTTTATTGATTTTGATTGATTATGGATTGATTTTGTTTCATTTGACGTATGGTTAGTTATTATTCTGTGGTATGGTTGACGTTCAATCAAATTGAAGTAATCTGTGAATGAAATAATCGTGATGTTATGTTTGGTTTGTTTGGAACTATAAAAACGCAGTTTGGGTTTTCTTGTTGAGTTCTGGTTGTAAGGCACCCTCCTACAGCTAAATTAGGAAGAGAAAATGGTCCTGGAAGAAAACAAAAGCTAATGAAATAGGTAGTTTTTAATAACATCAGCAACGTGCAAGCGTTTTCAACAAGAACAGATATTTCATTGGTGATCTTTGAGATGTTGAAACATGTTTGGCAAGTAAGAACATAAACTGTTACAAATTACAACATCATTGGTGTACATAAGTCTAAGTACTTACATAATACGGAAGTTTGAATAGGTATCAGCATTACAACAATTTCTCCATGAGCAACCAGGGCTCTTACTACGAGCTCTTACAAATCGTCTCAATTTGTGATACCATGATGAGCTCTGTAGCTGGGGGCTGTTAGTTTGGTCCCTTTGGCTTTGTGATTTATTAGTCAATCCTTGTAGGTACTCTATATTAGGTAAGTAGGTCCATATTATCTGATAAATACCTATCCACAAAACATTCCTACATATTACCTACTAACACCAGCTGGCAGCTGTGGAGACAGTGACAAGATCAAGATCTCAACATAACATGTAGCTGTAATACAGAATTAAAAATAGTAATACATAAGTAGGCACATACTATAACTATACCGTGCTAGCAAAGTCTAGCTATGAAAAACATTCATCAGTGTTTATATTATTAAAACTAGGAATTTTGTAGAAGGTAAGTAAGTACCTGTAGCTGCCATCATAATAACTTTCTAATTAATCTTATTTATTTTAGATTTTCACTGTGATCGAAGATGTGTGTGACTCACACTTGATGGAGATAATTATAAAAGCAATTAAATATTTGCCCCAAACATAGTCCATATCACTATTGTGTTGCTGCTTGCTGCTCAAGAGGACCGCAAGCCTGGCATAGAATTCCATTACATTATATATTATGGTTTCATCGCAAAAGAAAAAACACTTTAGTAAAAAGTTAATTGGTTATACCTAGTCAAAGCTGCCCTGAATTACATACCTAGCTGCTAAGGCGAAAGAAATACCTACTATGAAATAAATTCAAGAATAAGATCAGCGAACAGTACCAAAATAGTAATTGGATAAACAAAATTATGGGCGCAACCAGAGTTAAGATTAAGTGTGGAGACAGTTAGTATGAAAGTGGCAAAGTAAATTATTATCAGGATAGCATTATAGTTACTGCTCTATCAATGCTAAAGCTTATCTCTCTATCTAAAATAATCTAAAACACCAACTAGGTAATACTTTTATTTTTGATCCATGACAATAAATAGCCTTTTATAATAGTAGGTACCACCTACTAATTGTTTGTTACATATTTTTATTTGTAATTAAAATTAAGAAATAGGTAATAAATGATGATCATTGTTTTAATTAATTAAATTAATTATATATTGAATTTCATTGTCTTTTTTTCACTCTTCCTCGTCCGTATTAGGTACGTCCTGCAGGATAGTCCTTTCCCTTGTTCTCCACAGATCCCGCGACCATACATAAATCATCTCTTGATCTCTATTCCTAGCTTGCTTCTTTCCATGATACCTTATAAGTAAAATTAAATACCTAAACAAAACTGCAGTATAAATATTATCATCAGCCATAGAAAGTCCACTATTGAACATGGGCCTCATAAATATAATAATCTATACTTATTAAATAAGTAAGAAATACCAATTTAACCACTAGACCTTGTGGTGCACCTTGGTGGAGGCCTATGTCAAGCAGTGGACTGCAGTTATGATGATGATGAACCATTAGCTATTTTTATTAGATCATCAACAAAGTAAAAGCCTCCACTGTGATCAGAGTATTTGGCTCGCGATCCGAGGTTCTGGGTTGGATTACCGGTGGGGACACTGTCTCACAAAAATGTCTTTAAGGGACTGTTCCAAGTTTAGGTAAGGCATTGCAGGTCAAAATCACCTGATTGCAGGCGCGGATACAGGATTTCTTTCAAGGAGGGGCAATTTTTGGAAAATTCATTAAAAAAAATTGATAAACTTTTGATAGTAAATAGGCGTTACTTTACAGAAATCCATGATATGCAAGTTACAAGAGGGCGCCAGCTTTTGGGCCAGGGGGGGGAGCGCAGCGAGAAATTCTTTACGACACCTTGCCTTGGACAGGTTATAATGGTTTCGAACGATCATATAGGAGTTACTTGGTCGAATTTAAGATAAATTCAAGACAAAGTAGTCTGTAGAGCTCGAAAATTGTACTTAACACTTTTCCTACCGACCTACTGGAGTTACCTGGGCCACTTATAGATTTGTCTATAAGTGGCCCAGGTTAACACTCATGAAAAACTAGGCTTCAAGAGCAAGCGAAGCGAGCTCGAAATTTTTTACATTGCCTCAGATAATTATGCTTTAATACCATTCTATGGCATCAGGCAGGAAAAAGTGAGCCTCTAGGGGCAGCTGCCTGCCTCCTCCTGGCGAGGCCCATGACAAGATATACAACTAGAATATTTAGTTTCAATTCCGTCAAACTAGTTCAAGCTTGGCTAGTGACGTATTTGGTCCGATTCAGGGGGGGGAATTGCACCCATTGCCCCCCCCCCCCCTGTATCCGCGCCTGCCTGATTGATTACAAAGTAAGATGATTCCGTGCTTCGGATTCGGAGGGCACGTTTCTGTAGGTCCTGCAGTGAAAGTACGTAGGAATCGATTCGACAAAATCTTACAGCTAATCTCGACAAATTGAGTACCTATGGTACGGTGCATTGTTAATAAAATTTAACTGTCGTCCACTTTAAGGACTAAGTGGGGAAACCAAAACCCCATGATAGATAGATAGAATTGTGTCTGTAATTGCGGGTATCGAACAGCTACATCGAATCGAATCGATTTCGCAAGTACGTAAGTACTATTTCAACTGTAGGTAACTAAAATTTTAACGATTTCCAACGAAAATGCAAGTACGAAACGACATTTTGGATCTACCAAAGGTGCATTGGGCAGGAGTACAATCTTGCCCTTGGCCACAAAACTGAGAAAGGTTGTGCAAGAAGTATCGAGGGCAACAGTTCGCCGCCTCTTCCACACCTACCTACGTGAAGCTCCCAGGAACTGCAGCTAAAGGAGAGCCATCGTGGAAGGATTCCAGCACTGGAAAGCGAGATTGCCTTGGTTGTGTCGATTGCACCCATGTTACAATAGTCACACCCTACAACACCAATCCCGATGAGCCCTCATATGGGTATAAAAAGGGTACTACAGCAATAACACACAGTTTGTTAGTACTTATTTATTTTCCAATTTACAGTGTATTGACTTTTATTTATTTAACAATCTATAATCACAGAAAAGCCATAATTAAATCTTCCAATATTTCTTTCAAGTTAAATAGGAATTAGAATAATTTATTAAAAAGTATTACAAAAGTGTACATTTAGGTGCAGTAGTGTTTCAGAACATTTTAATAACTCATTCAGAGGATATATTTATCCCCTCCCAGTATCTAGGTACCCAACAACATCCACAATCTTCTTATACAAGTATGCTAATTATTTTTCCTAAACTGTTTTAGGAGTGCGATGTTAACTGCAGGCTTTTAAATGTAAATGCACAATTCCCAGGGTCGAGCTCAAGCCCTCTTTGCATTCGCACTCTTGGCCCTTGATTTGAGACCCCTCCATGTCTGTAAGTAAAGCATTAACAGCATTATAACCTTAATCACAGTAATTATTATAACTACCTCTGTGATAAGTCAGTCTACAAAGTCCTCCACCAATCTTCGGATGTAATAATCATCGGTGAAAAGAAGGTGTACCAGGTGTCGACTGTGACACATGGGAACAACTCTGACACCCCTTCAGGGATTCATGTTGTGACAATATAATGTTGTGATCATTATTATGATCAAACAAAAAAATTCATTTGGAACTAAAGTTGAAAAAATTATAAACAAATGATATAAAATTACATCCAGCAGCCTTTTTATTGAGAAAAAGCTAATAGTGTATTCACTCTGTTGTTAGAAACCAATTTCCAGTAGTGAACATGCCACTGTGATGTGAAAAGCTATAAGATGATGACAAAGATTGTAAAAGTTGGTTGTATTGAATTGATTAGTATTATGATGTCTGACATTGACGCATGAAGACTTTTTTGTAGCGTTATGTGTCATTATATTTTTTCTTCGATATGATGCTAGGCAACTATAACTGTTGACTGTCGGTTTGACTTAAATACAAGTAATATATTTTTGAATGTCTTTGGACTTTTAATTAATAAAAAGTGTAACCAAGCTCTGCTATCAGGTTATGGGCCGCAGCAACTGATCTTGAAGAGACTAATCATGGATTATTCTACTAAAATAGATATCGGCAAACTCATAGGAAAAGAAAACTGGTGCACATGGAAATATAAGATTTCCATCCTACTTGATGGTACTGAAAAAGCCCTAGAAGTAGTGGAAGGCCGTTTTCCTAAACCTATCCTCGCGGTCGGAGCAGGTGACGCTGACATCGCTAGATATAATACGATGATGGCCAATTATAAGAAGGCTGAAACTGGCGCTCTACTCACGTTGACCACTAATATGTCTGAGGATACACTTAAAAAAGTGATGAGATATAAGACTGCTCATGAAGTCTGGTTGGAATTACACAGATTATTTGATGGACAATCGGAAGATAGAGCTTACAATTTAGGATTGGAATTCTTTGGACTAAAGCATGATAAGGCGGACGATATTCCAACTCACATGTCAAAGCTCAAGAACGTCTGGAACGAATTGAAGGTGGAAGTTGCCAAGATTGACTCCACAGCTAAGCTTCCTGAAATGTTTCTGATCTGTAAGGTCTTAGATACACTGGACGACAGGTTCTTCAACTTCAAGTCAAGCTGGCTTATGCTAAAGCAGTCTGAGAGAACGATTGACAGTCTGACAAGTCATCTGTGCGCATTTGAGAGAGATCTGGTTTGTCAAGTAAGCTCGAAGGAGGAGGCACTAGTGACTACACATACAGAGCGACAAATCAAGAGCATTAAAGATGAGCAACTGACTTGCAACTACTGTTCTGGCAAAGGACATAGAGTGCGCAAGTGCAGAAAGTGGATCAGAGATGGGACGCCACCTAAACCAACTTCAAGCACGTCAGGCTCTAGCTCGAATTCCAAACAAGTGCAACACATCTCGCTGATGGTAAACACATGCTCGTCAGGACAAACACAAGATCTTCACAGCTGGTTTGTCGACAACGGAGCAACGACGCACATTGCAGTAAAGAGCGATTTCTTCACGGATTATCATGAATTTGACGCTGATCACACAGTTACAACTGCAGATGGGACCACAATTCCAGCGTTAGGAAAGGGAACCGTAGTGGTAGCATCAAATGTCAATGGCAAGAAGGAAGAAATCAAGCTTAATGATGTGTGGCTAGTACCATCGTTAACGAAGAACTTATTCTCTCCGTTAGCAGCGCAAGATAGGATGCAAAACAGCATTTTTACGGCAACAACTAGAGAGTGCAAGCTCGATATTGAAAATATCACAAGAGTTGTTGGCAAGAGAGTTCGTTTTGGAGGACTTTACAAGTTGGATATGGAGACAGTTATTCCTAAAAAGCAGAAAACCATAGAGGTTAATGCTATTACCGGGTCAAATATGCTGCAACTGTACCATGAACGCTTTGCTCACCAGGATAAGTACCATGTGATTCGTGTGGTGAAACGCGAATTAGGCATGAAGCTGAGTCATGACAAAATTAAATGTGAGGGCTGTATATATGGAAAGGCTCATAGAAATTCGTTCGGAACTAGGGAAAGAGCATCGGCTTGTGGTGAATTAATTCACGCTGATGTCTGCGGACCCTTTGCAAATCCAAGCATCTCCAAGTACAAGTACTTCGTCTTATTTAAGGATGATTACTCCGGATATCGCTTTGTCTACTTCATAAGACAGAAGTCAGAGGTTAAGAATAAGCTGATACAGATGCTACAAGAAGCAAAGAATACAGGTCATGTCGTCAAAACGCTGTTGAGTGACAACGGTGGCGAATTCGAAAATGAAACCGTTCGAAATATTCTAGAGAAGCATGGCACCAAGCAGCGACTCACTATGCCGTACACACCGGAGCAGAATGGATGCTCTGAAAGGGAGAACCGTACACTTGTAGAGGCAGCAAGGTCTATGATGTACTCAGGTGGAGAGCTACCTCAAGTGCTCTGGGCTGAACTTGTGAACACTGCTGCATATGTTCTAAATCGGACAGGACCATCAAGGGTTGAAGGAAAATCTCCGTACGAGTTATGGCTTGGAAGAAAGCCTAGAATCTCACATCTCAGAGTGATTGGAAGCATTTGTTATGCTCACGTGCCTAAACAAAAGCGCAGGAAGATGTGCAAAAAGGCAATTAAAGGAAGACTTATAGGCTACGAGAATGATGATGGTTATCGCGTCTACGACGGATCGCAGACACTGAGATCAAGGGACATAACGTTCGAATCAGACGTTGAGTTCAGGATAACGACAAGCGACCCCATTATGTCAGAGGGAGCTGAGGTCGGCGATAATGGACGTGTTCTCATTCAAGAAGTACCTGAGTCACTTGTCGAATACCAGGAAAGCGATGAAAATGATCTTGAGGGAGAAAGAGCTGAAGATCAAGTTCATGTTCAAGGTGAAGCAGTTCAAGAAGATATCGAAGTAGATGATTTTGTTGATGCTAATGATGAGCAAGAGCAACTAATCGTAGCTGAGCCTCGATACAATCTTCGAGACAGGTCGACTATCGCACGACCTAAAAAGTATGAAGACTTCGTATGCTTCGTAGGAACAGAAAATTTTCCTGAGACATACAAACAAGCTGTTGAGAGGGATGATAGTGGCGAATGGCTTAAAGCCATGGCGAACGAGATCAAATCCCTAGGTGACAACAAGGTTTGGACACTATGCGATTTACCTCCAAACAGAAAGGCGCTACCTTGTAAATGGGTTTTTCGCATCAAACGAAATCCGGACGGTACAATAGACAAATACAAGGCAAGACTGGTAGTCAAAGGATTCAAGCAACGTAAGGGGATAGAATACGATCAGACGTACAGCCCTGTTGCCCGTATGTCTACCATAAGAGCTTTGTTAAGTGTCAGCGCCATGGAGAATTTACATCTGACACAGTTCGATGTATCCACAGCTTTTCTGAATGGGAAGTTGAAAGAGGAGATATACATGCAGCAGCCTGATGGATACTCAGATAAATCTTCAAAAGTCTGCAAACTTCAAAGAAGTCTGTATGGCCTCAAACAAGCACCTCGGTGTTGGAACTCATGTTTTGAAGAGATTTTGCTGGATAAAGGATTCATACAGAACGAAGCTGAACCCTGTCTTTTCACGAAGGTAGTGGGAGACAAGAAAATATTGATTACCCTATATGTGGATGACGGACTAGTAGCCACGACAGATGAAGCTCTAGCGAACCAATTCCTCAAGGAATTAGGAAACACGCTGAAGATAACCACGAAACCAGCATCCTACTATTTGGGATTGGAAATTGATCGATCGGAAGACGGTTCTATTTTGATTTCTCAGCAATCGTACGCTAAGAAGATCCTGGAACGTTTCCAAATGTCAGATTGCAATCCAGTCTCGACGCCCATTGAAAGGACAACTGAAGAAGGGAAAGTTGACGATACCCCTGAAAAGAAGTACTTTCCTTATCGTGAGGCTGTAGGAGCACTAGCGTATCTAATGACAGGTACCCGCCCCGACATTGCATACGCTGTCGGAGTAGTTTCAAGGAAATTGGAGAATCCTTCCTGGACTGATTGGCTCAAAGTGAAGAGGATATTCAGATATCTCAAAGGGACTATATCTTTCGGAATAAGATACAAGTCTGGAAACATCAAAGCCATCATTGAAGGATACAGTGACGCAGATCACGGCGGTGATGAGCTCACAGGACGCTCTACCACTGGAGTTGTTTGCCTATATGCTGGAGGACCGGTGTCCTGGCTTAGTCAACGGCAAGCATCCGTTGCCATCTCAACCACGGAAGCAGAGATAGTAGCTGCCAGTGAAGGTGCTCGCGAACTAGTTTGGCTACAGAGAGTATTTAGCCAACTTATGACGCTACAAGGCACACCAACGCTCAAAGTGGACAACGAAGCTGCAATACGTCTCGCTCACAATCCGGAATTTCATAAACGGACCAAACACATTCGTCTGAGACATTTTTTTGTGCGCGAGACAGTACAAGAAGGATTGATTGGCGTACAGAAAACCAGTTCTGCAGCGCAGTTAGCTGATCTTTTGACAAAAGCAGTTCCGAAGCCAAGGCTCCTACTATTGAGAGCAGACTTAGGGTTGCAGTCATCATTGCAATGAGGGAAAGTATTATGATGTCTGACATTGACGCATGAAGACTTTTTTGTAGCGTTATGTGTCATTATATTTTTTCTTCGATATGATGCTAGGCAACTATAACTGTTGACTGTCGGTTTGACTTAAATACAAGTAATATATTTTTGAATGTCTTTGGACTTTTAATTAATAAAAAGTGTAACCAAGCTCTGCTATCAATTAGAGCACTTGAATCCTTGTTTGCTCGTTACAGCTATTTGCTGCTTTTTCGGCCAAAATAGTCCCAAGAACCCAAGATTTGAATGTTCTAAAGAATCCTATGTAAGTATGAAACTTAAGAACTATTTTATACTGTTCCAATATAAAAATACGTACCTTGCTCATTCAGCTATCTCCGAGAACGTTGAAAAGTGAAACATTCCTGTTACTGCAAAGACGAAACATTGACTGTGTGAGTGTGACTATTTATTTGATATTAAAATTAAATTAGTGAAACACAAAACAAGTTTTTTTCTCAAACCTCAAAAGAAAGCAAGAAAGTAATGTCTTGTCTTATAATGTCATTGTCAACTGTCAAAGTGTCCACAACAAACTTTTTTTTTGGCAAAGGTAAACATGACGACGAATATTCAATGTAAGTATGTTGCACAAAAAAAAATAGTTACTTTATATTTACATATACGTTTATTATATTAATTGATCATTATATCAAATAAGATTTTAGATTCAGTTGTTATATCTTGTAAATATTAGAGATTTTGTAATTAAATCGTATTTTCTTTCCCCCCTTGTGGGCGGTGAGGTGAGATAAGGGCTAGCTCGCCGTCCGTCCGTCTTACGACAGGCAATGTTGACGGCAATACTCAATACGTTTATTGCATTCCACAATGTGAACTTAGGTGGTAGGTATATAAAGACACATTCGTTTTGGAGCATTGTGGGGCCTGTCGGGCATAACAACATAAAAATTAGGAGGAGGGCTATTCTATACACACGCACGTTTGTGTTCCACGCGCGCCTCAAAAAGATGTCAGCAAAAAGGGGTCCGCAAAGACGAAGATATACCATGGCCAACACAAAGGGCCAAGGAGGAACATGGATGGGTTATAATCAGCAAAAGTCTGACACTTCGCCTAGAGCGGGACCCGTCATTTGAAGATTTCCCATCCGAAAAAAAAGGTGTTTTAACCCACAAATAGAATTTCGATAGTTACACTTCTCTTGTCCGCCTAAGTAACTATCTTTAATGAAAACGGTTGAACAGAGAGAAAGCTGGAGTGTCATGTTTGTCTAAGCCAGATTAGCCAGAGTCCGCTTTTTTTTTCGCCTGGAAAAAGTACTAAGCTAACAAAAATTTAAAAAAGGAAATTCGATCATAGAATCACGCACTAGTAGTATTCTAGTATCACGTACATATCCCTTCATTTGTGGTCATGATCCGCGCTAGCGCGCGTCTGTGGGGTCTGGTTGTAGGGTCGCGCCATTCGAATCACAGACGAGTGGCTATTACCCAGAATTAAAATACATAGGTACCACCTTGAAATTATGCTAAGTAGTGCTTTTGCTAGATTATCTTATAATCAACAAAACAACTTCAGACTTTCAGAGGTAGGTTCCCATCGAGTCACACTGTGTGACCCGTTGCAACCTTTTTCCAGGAGGGTTCCCAACGTGTCACACACACCCAGTGTAACCGTGACATGTTGGAAAAAAAATCCACTGAGCCACAATGTGACACGATTGGGTGTGACTCGCTGGGAACCGATCATATTATTTAGTAGGACGAAGGACACCGCTCGTACTCGTAAATAACGTACATAGTATGCTGTTATTATGGATTTGTATTTTCTATCGATATATTCAGAAGTCCAGGAAACAATCCCTATTGCCATGGAACCACGGGTAATTAAAATAATCACCGGGACCACGGGTAACAACTCCCTCTGTAAATGAAACCTTCGGACTTCGCTACCAATAAGCCGCGTAAATCTTGATTCTGTAAATCTTTTGTCTACAATTATTTTTTTAAAATTCAAATTTAGAATCGTTCAAAAAGAAAAGAAATGAAATTATTTATTTGCAAATAGGATATAAATCACATAGAAACGTCAGTATTTTGTTGTAAGAGAACGAAGGCACCGGCATTTCTTAACTGACTACCCCAGAGAAGAAATACCGAAAAAAACTCAGGGATCGTGGTCTCTTTTATAGTCCAGACACTATTATTTGTAGCGATATCAATGTGAGTGTGATCATGTAGGCATTGTCTGTTATGGTCTTTTGAGGAAAGAGCCATAGCAGGTTTGAGTTGACCTGTCCCGAGAGACAGCACGCATGCATCAGTCATCGTGTAGCTGAACCACTTTTTATGGAGCTCAGCGACCTGTCACACGTAGGGGTCACAAAACCGCAAGTATTTTAGAAAACCGGTTTTTCGATTCTTATTTCACCACTAAACCGGTTTTCCGGTTTTTTCGGTTAATTCGATTTTTTTTTAATTAAAATATTTTTGCAATTCATTCAGCTTTGGTCAATGTCGCGACTCTTGGGGGAGGCTAAGAAAGATGAAAAAAATGATGATGATGATGAATCAACTTTAGTGTCAAATCAGAGAACACATTTTTAAGAGGTTTACTAATAATAATTTGTAGCTTTGGTAATAATAAAACCAAAAACTCCTTTTTCATGTTGAGTAAATTAACTGAACAAACAGCAACAATTTTAACATCTTACGTCTGAGAATCAACAACAAAATATTTGACTTAAAAAGCGACGATGAATTAAATTCCGATTTTATTTTTGATGCATTGGTAATGCGACCGTTAAATCGAAAGAATGTCTAGTGTTATTATTCAGCGAGGTTCTTAAGTGGTAACCTAGGTAGCCGGCTGATGAGAATATTCTTTCAGACTTGACGTCGTGGGAGGAACTTTCAACAAGTTATTGTAAACCTGCAAAAGGTATTTACCATTTTTGCCTCCATTTTCATAAAGGGCCCTCTCTACTCTGATGACGGCAGATAAATCGTTCTCAAATTCCATATCTAAAGTTTAGTGGTGAACGTCCTGTTAGGCCGAGACTGAGACATGGACTCTCCCGCATTCCCCAGTCAACTCGCGATCATGGCGAAATAACGAGAGCTCAAAAGTAACACTAATCACGGAAGATATCCCGTACAAGTTTAGTTAAGTTATAAACCGTGAAAGCTTAAAACATTGTGTTCAAGATATTAGTTCGTTTGTTTCAAAGCTAAATATTCTTATTTTATTACAAAGAATCCTATTAAAAACCGCTGAATTGAATAGCAGACACACACTTGACATTGCACTTGACTGAGGTCTGTAAGTGTGACTGAGTTCAGTAATCAGTGTACTTTATGTCAATGACAACACCATAGGCGCCTTGCATTTGCAACTGTAAATGTGAAAATGTGTGTAATTTTGAAAATGTCATATCGTTTCACCAATTATTATTAAAGACCGAAAAAGTCGAAATGTCGGTTTTCACAAAATTTTAAACCGGTTTCTGAAATGTCTTCCAAAACCGGTTTAACCGGTTTTTTCGATTTCGGTGATACCGGTTTTGTGACCCCTAGTCACACGACACTACCAGAGCTGCAGAATATTTGAGTAGGCCACTTACAAAATACTCAAACCCGTCAGACAGTCTGGTGTCACGTATTAGTTATTGAGTCGTTAGCATAGATGATACTCACATTCACAAACAAAGTTACATTTGACTGAATTAATATTATTATCATGTCAATGAGTTATGCCATCATGTCAATGAATTATGTCATCAACCAAAAAAAATACGAAAAATTAATAATAATACAATATTTGAGGCAATTAATTCAGTGTCAAAAATAAAATTAATATGAAAATAAATGTAGTCTAGCATCCAGAGGCATAAAATAAGATATCACAGGATTCACAGGCTAAGCGAGCACTTCATTCTCAAGCGTGTTTAATGCCCGATCCAGACTCTCGCGAGGCGCCTCCTGCAGAGTGGAGGCTGCACGAGTGCTAGCAATCCACACTCTCGATTGATTCACTTGCCCGCTACGTCTTCTACAAAATGGATGTGATTGAAGTGACTGCGTTAGTTACTTTATGTGCCTACCAATATTATTTATTTATTTATTTGCTAACATGTAAAACACTGGTTATTAGGCACGCATTAAAATTTCATGACACAGTATTAAGACATGCACCCTGTAAGGGCATTGCAAATATTTTATATATCAAATTATTAGATTACTTAAAATATTGATTCTAATTATTACAATGGGACGGGCAACTTGTGGAACTAATGGCGCTAGCACCGCATGAACCTAACATAGTCATTGGTTGAAAATCTGTCAATGTCATTTTATATTTCAAAATAGTTTGATCTCATTGGTCACATTGGGTCTAAGCGATGGACACGCCATCTACAATCAGCTTTGACCAGCCAACCCCATTAATTGCATTAAAATTGTTTACATTACAAATATTATATTACATTAATTATACAAAACATTATTCAATAATTTATTTATTATTTTATAAAATCATTATTATCAGTTCGTTCAATCATTTTTGTCATAGGTATAGGTAATGTAGCAACTAATATTATTTTACATATACGTCAAGTTAATATTATTACAGGATAAATCGATTCACAATTTGTCAGTTTTAAATTCCTCAACGGTAAAGTCTAAAGCCTTTCTTGATTAACAAAGATTTCAACTGTTTCCTTACTCTGCAGCAGTTACAACAAAGTGAGCGAGCGCGAGAGTGTGGATGATTCCCTCGCCTCACCCCTCGCATCCTTTGACTCGCGTCCGAAAAACCGACACAAAACGGAGCGACAGCGAGGCGAGGCGAGGGAAGACGAGAGGACACAAGAACACCGTCCACACTCTCGTACTCGCGTTCCCTCGTGTAGCCTCGTGGAGAGTCTGGATCGGGCATTACATTTAAGTAGGTAATCTGATATTTTGAAATAAACTTTTTTTTAAAGTTTAGTTTTAATGCAATTTTTAAATTTCTTGAAGGGTACATAGATTACGAGTTTTAATGGGAAGTTTGTTGTAGAAGCGTACATTTTTTTTTGTAAATTAACCCATGAACGAGTTGCACTCTGTGGAGGTACAGTACCTACGGAAGTATTTCTCAAAGGTTTATGAAATAAGCTTTCTTCAAAAGAATTTAAAACTCGCCAGTATTTTTTTAGTTAAGAATTTTATACGAAATATCCGTATACGGTGTTGATGTGTGTATTATAATAAAAGTACTCTGTGGTGCGCAACCTGTAAAGGCTGCTTTACGCCGGGGCAACACTGCGGCATTGCAGCATGCTACATATTGTGGCGTGCGTCATCTTGTGGTGTGCTACAAATAACCTATGTATGCGGCAATTGCGGTATGCTGCAGCCTATTTTATGCGGAGGCAACATCGTGCTTATATAATTTTCAAAGCATCGTAAAACATAACCTATAAACTGTATGACGCACCAAAAATGTGGCATGGAATCCATTGTGTCTGGATCAATGATATTTTAATAAACAGATATGTTATACACCTACAAAACCACCGAAAAAAGTGGTCCGCGGGCAGCGCCAGCTCACATACACGCAGTGACGCAGAATAAAGGCAAAACAGGCCAATTGGCCCGTTTTCGAGACTTCACGATTGCGCGCTCACAACATATCTGTTTAGTGTTTACTAGAATATCATTAGTTTGAATAGAAGCTGCGACTGCGACTGGCTGCGACAGTCTGCCACATGACGCAAGTTGTTGCCATGCCGCACGATGTTTGCCACGATGTGCAACATTTTAAATGTTTGTAGCATGCGGCCTTGTGGCATGCAGCAAAGTCGCACAGTGTTGCCCCGGCGGCGGCGTAAAGCAGCCTTTAGAATCTTTGCGTCGCCAATAGGTAGTTGTTTTTCCAGGACCAACTCGCGCCAGTATCATTTTGGCTCTCGCCATCCCGAACATTACCGACCTGTAGAAGCACCGTATGATTACATATTCGCCACGGTTTACAATAAGCCAGCTGGTCTCGGGGTACAGTGCTGTTTTACAATCATGAGCCTTGAGTTCGATCCCAGCTAAAGGTCTTTTTGTGAATCGAGTAATTGTTTTTGTTTTTTTATTTCATGCATTTAAAATTTGATCCCCGAAGGTCATACTTTGGGACATGAGCGTAGGCCAAAGGCCGGCAGAAATTCGACGACATGGCTGACGGGGTATAGGGTGGCAGCTTTTTTTTTTTGCCCATTTCGACTATCTGTAGAGCGTCGACTACGCTTTTTAAACCCATCATTCAACCTCAACATACCGGAGCCAAAATGACACTGGCGCGAGACTGTCGTGTTTTTACATGCAATTTCCACAGAATTTAATTTAATTTAATAGAATTTTTACTTTGCTGGTGAACTTAAAATGGAACGTGTTATAACAGTCAATGGCTGATCGAGTCCCTATTAACTTTTCAATCACGCAATCAATCGTCTAACGTCTTTCGGAACAGCACTACCTGGCTCAATTACCTAGTATCCATGTCCAAAAATTTCGAGTCACGTGATGTCGCCAATTATCATGCTGTACATTCTTGGTCCGGACAAGCAAGGTACACCCCAGCAATTGGAGACATAGGTCGTACATTGTTGTGTCGTGCATTGCTGGTGTGTGCATTGCTGGTGTGTGCATTGCTGTGACGTGCATTATAGGGACTCCCAATTTTTATTGGTCTGAGTTTGACATCTCTAACTTAATTCATAGCTATATCCGTCCTTTTCTCGCACTGCCTTTTAGTGAAAGATAGCAATAGCCTAAATTAAGTTTAGTTTGTGCACAACAGAATTGACACCATTGGGTTTTATCATCAGGAATTTCTCAGTCGCAACCACGGAGTCTGGTTTTGTGCCCGATTGATGGCAATAGCTCGCCCCCTATTACATGGGACTTACATAACTGTCGAAATGTAGGTGTAGGTACTATTAAGTGCACATCTGCCTGTACCTTCGGGGATTACAGGCGTGATGTTATGTTGGAAAGGTTTTATCCAGTAATGGATAAACTCTTACTAATGAAAACGACAGGTAAAAATAAAATATATATTTCCTTATCTATAACTTATACTAAGCTTACACCACACATACAAGTTATTGGTTGAACATAAAATCAAGTAAAACTATACAAAATTAGTCAAAAATAGAATTAAAAATAAAATGGATATATCTAGTAATAAAATTAGGAAGTAAACTCCAAGGTATATGTAAGAGTAAAAGTAAACAAAACATTTTTAGTAGACAGAATTAGAAAAAAAAACAATTAAATTACAATAAAATTAACAAAACTAGTATCATAAAACTAGGTAAATCTTTTCAGATCAGAATCAGATCTTTATTTCTTGTTTCCCTTTTTTTTAGGGTGATACACTTTGTTTACCCCAAGGAGATAGTACCGGGAATGGCAGTGGACTCCAGGTATCGAGAAGCAGAGTTGACCGAGGTTAGTACCTTGGCCTACACCAGCCGGCCAGAAGTGACAGAATAGCATGCCGAATTGGCATTATTAAATGTAACATATTGCTTGCGATCGCATAGGTAGTTTGCGAAGAACTTAAGCGATGTCAAAGAGAAACCTGCCAAAGCCTATTTACTCAAAAGTATATCATTATCAACCCGGTCAAAAGCCTTCTGAAAATCGAAACTATAGCGACATCAATCTGCTTTCTGTCATCGATATTTTTGGCTATGAATGTAGTGATATTAAGTAAATTAGACGTAGTTTAACGATTTGGAAGCAATCCACGCTGCTCCTCCACAAACCACCGTTGCAGGTACCTATGTTAATTAAATAAAAATAAAACAGTTTTGACAGGCAATGCGAACTCTGCACTTTAGGGAGATAGATCATTCAAAGCTACATACTAGGATAGATTGTATTGTTGTTGTGTTATAATTTGCCCATTCTTTATTGATTTATGTATTAAGATAAATAAGTGCTATAATTATACAAAATGGACCTTTTTGAAAAGTACCGCTTCAAACACTTTTCCAAATATGGATAAAACAGCTGTTGGCTTGTAATTTTTAATGTCACTTTTTGGGCCGCTTTTGTGTATCGAGTTTATGTTTTCCACTCACACAGTTGCAGGATATGTATTGGATGTAACTGACAAGTTGAAAACATGTGTCAGGGGCGATTTGATACTTTCACAGCTGTCCATGGCTACGTACTGAGGTACCCCTTTTGGGCCTCGAGTAGATTTCGGAGGAAGTCGAACCATAGCGTTACGGATTTCAGAATGCAATCAATATGCACAAAATGGGACAGATTATTAGGAGTCGTATTTGCTGTAGCAATAGCAAGTTCGGGATTTAATGACGGAAAATTTGATAGAAAAACGCCTGTAAAGTATTTAGAAAACGTATCTGCCACTTGCATTGGTTCTTCACCGCATTGGTGACATGTCTCCGAAAGTAGCCAGCTCATTATTTTCTTTGTTACTTTTCACAAACATCCATTTTGTATAATTATAGCATTTATTTATCTAAATACTTACATCAATAAAGAATGGGCAAATTACAACACAAACAACAATACAATCTATCGTAGTATAATCCTAGTGTAATCAATATAATCTATCCTAAAATAGGGAAGTATCCTCTCATGAATGATCTATCTCCCTAAAGTGCAGACTGCAGAGTTCGTATTGCCTGTCGAAAGTGTTTTATTTTTCTTAAAGGATACCAACGATAACAGTAGGTACATACAATTTACATTTTTAACAATAAAAGTATATAGGTAGGTTATGGTTCATATATTTGGTGTAGGTACTTAAACCACTATCTTTCGTATAATAAAACGAACTAAAGAAATAAATATACAGGCTGGAATTGTTGCATGCCACCTGGAGGGAAGTACTTTAAATATCGGAGATAGCAAATTTTACTCAAAGGAAACATTAATTTATTTTTTTAAATAAATTAACCTGCATTCAAAGATTTTAAAAATTCGCTTGCCACACTCGGGAATCGAACCGGCTTAATACCAAAAAAATTGTATCCTGTACTTTTATGGCACTAATCGATAGGGTTAATCATAAGGATTAAATTCCTCTAACAAATATGATAAATTAAATGAAAGGAAAAGCATGAAATCTTAACTTAAAAATTCAATGCGATAAGATAAAGCACTTTTACTCAAAGGTCCATCCAATTACTTATGTTAGAACCTAATTTGAAATTATTTTTTGACGACATTTATTGATTAAAATGACGAAGAAAACGACGAAATACTAAGTGTTCATTACTAATAGTATAATAAAATTGCAATTTGCACAAACAAACACGTGCAAATTGCAATCTTATTTCTTCGACTGTAAAGGTCCATCCTTTGAATAAAAGTGCTTTATCGTATTGAATTTATCCCATTGAAATTATAGGTAGTTTACACCTTGTATTCTGACAAAAACAATGAAAGTCTACGAACTATGTTAAGTGGGGTGCCCATTGAATAGGTATTTAAAAATCGTATTTTAGTTTATCATATTTATTTTTTATTTCGAAGGCATTACAAATCATACTTATTATAAATAGAAGTGAAAAATTCTAGTTACTAATGCAACTTCGGTGTTGTTCGGCAGGCTTGTTCCGCGCACTGCTGAGTATAGTTCTCTTTGTTATAGTTCAGGAAGGTTCTCCATTTCTATACCTTTGACTGCCTGGTTAGTCTAGTGGTTGCAAGTACCACTGCTGGTCTTGAGCTTGTTCCAAGGTCAGGTAAAGTGATATTGGTGTCGATTCTGTTGTGCACAAACTAAACTTAATTTAGGCTATTGCTATTTTTTTCTCTCTAATAAAACGGGAAAAAGACGGACGTAATTTAAAGCTGTCAAATTTAGTTGGATCTAATGTTTCCATACAAAATGCACGTTAAAACTTGTCGACTAAAAACACGGTGAAGCGCAAGGCATAAACTAGTTTGACATCTCTAACTTAATTCATAGCTATATCCGTCCTTTTCTCGCACTGCCTTTTAGTGAAAGATAGCAATAGCCTAAATTAAGTTTAGTTTGTGCACAACAGAATTGACACCATTGGGTTTTATCATCAGGAATTTCTCAGTCGCAACCACGGAGTCTGGTTTTGTGCCCGATTGATGGCAATAGCTCGCCACCTATTACATGGGACTTACATAACTGTCGAAATGTAGGTGTAGGTACTATTAAGTGCACATCTGCCTGTACCTTCGGGGATTACAAGCGTGATGTTATGTTGGAAAGGTTTTATCCAGTAATGGATAAACTCTTACTAATGAAAACGACAGGTAAAAATAAAATATATATTTCCTTATCTATAACTTATACTAAGCTTACACCACACATACAAGTTATTGGTTGAACATAAAATCAAGTAAAACTATACAAAATTAGTCAAAAATAGAATTAAAAATAAAATGGATATATCTAGTAATAAAATTAAGAAGTAAACTCCAAGGTATATGTAAGAATAAAAGTACACAAAACATTTTTAGTAGACAGAATTAGAAAAAAAACAATTAAATTACAATAAAATTAATAAAACTAGTATCATAAAACTAGGTATATCTTTTCAGATCAGAATCAGATCTTTATTTCTTTTTTCCCTTTTTTTTAGGGTGATACACTTTGTTTACCCCAAGGAGATAGTACCGGGAATGGCAGTGGACCCCAGGTATAGAGAAGCAGAGTTGACCGAGGTTAGTACCTTGGCCTACACCAGCCGGCCAGAAGTGACAGAATAGCATGCCGAATTGGCATTATTAAATGTAACATATTGCTTGCGATCGCATAGGTAGTTTGCGAAGAACTTAAGCGATGTCAAAGAGAAACCTGCCAAAGCCTATTTACTCAAAAGTATATCATTATCAACCCGGTCAAAAGCCTTCTGAAAATCGAAACTATAGCGACATCAATCTGCTTTCTGTCATCGATATTTTTGGCTATGAATGTAGTGATATTAAGTAAATTAGACGTAGTTTAACGATTTGGAAGCAATTCACGCTGCTCCTCCACAAACCACCGTTGCAGGTACCTATGTTAATTAAATAAAAATAAAACAGTTTTGACAGGCAATGCGAACTCTGCACTAAAGTGCAGTGCAGATCTCCCTAAAGGGAGATAGATCATTCAAAGCTACATACTAGGATAGATTGTATTGTTGTTGTGTTATAATTTGCCCATTCTTTATTGATTTATGTATTAAGATAAATAAGTGCTATAATTATACAAAATGGACCTTTTTGAAAAGTACCGCTTCAAACACTTTTCCAAATATGGATAAAACAGCTGTTGGCTTGTAATTTTTAATGTCACTTTTTGGGCCGCTTTTGTGTATCGAGTTTATGTTTTCCACTCACACAGTTGCAGGATATGTATTGGATGTAACTGACAAGTTGAAAACATGTGTCAGGGGCGATTTGATACTTTCACAGCTGTCCATGGCTACGTACTGAGGTACCCCTTTTGGGCCTCGAGTAGATTTCGGAGGAAGTCGAACCATAGCGTTACGGATTTCAGAATGCAATCAATATGCACAAAATGGGACAGATTATTAGGAGTCGTATTTGCTGTAGCAATAGCAAGTTCGGGATTTAATGACGGAAAATTTGATAGAAAAACGCCTGTAAAGTATTTAGAAAACGTATCTGCCACTTGCATTGGTTCTTCACCGCATTGGTGACATGTCTCCGAAAGTAGCCAGCTCATTATTTTCTTTGTTACTTTTCACAAACATCCATTTTGTATAATTATAGCATTTATTTATCTAAATACTTACATCAATAAAGAATGGGCAAATTACAACACAAACAACAATACAATCTATCGTAGTATAATCCTAGTGTAATCAATATAATCTATCCTAAAATAGGGAAGTATCCTCTCATGAATGATCTATCTCCCTAAAGTGCAGACTGCAGAGTTCGTATTGCCTGTCGAAAGTGTTTTATTTTTCTTAAAGGATACCAACGATAACAGTAGGTACATACAATTTACATTTTTAACAATAAAAGTATATAGGTAGGTTATGGTTCATATATTTGGTGTAGGTACTTAAACCACTATCTTTCGTATAATAAAACGAACTAAAGAAATAAATATACAGGCTGGAATTGTTGCATGCCACCTGGAGGGAAGTACTTTAAATATCGGAGATAGCAAATTTTACTCAAAGGAAACATTAATTTATTTTTTTAAATAAATTAACCTGCATTCAAAGATTTTAAAAATTCGCTTGCCACACTCGGGAATCGAACCGGCTTAATACCAAAAAAATTGTATCCTGTACTTTTATGGCACTAATCGATAGGGTTAATCATAAGGATTAAATTCCTCTAACAAATATGATAAATTAAATGAAAGGAAAAGCATGAAATCTTAACTTAAAAATTCAATGCGATAAGATAAAGCACTTTTACTCAAAGGTCCATCCAATTACTTATGTTAGAACCTAATTTGAAATTATTTTTTGACGACATTTATTGATTAAAATGACGAAGAAAACGACGAAATACTAAGTGTTCATTACTAATAGTATAATAAAATTGCAATTTGCACAAACAAACACGTGCAAATTGCAATCTTATTTCTTCGACTGTAAAGGTCCATCCTTTGAATAAAAGTGCTTTATCGTATTGAATTTATCCCATTGAAATTATAGGTAGTTTACACCTTGTATTCTGACAAAAACAATGAAAGTCTACGAACTATGTTAAGTGGGGTGCCCATTGAATAGGTATTTAAAAATCGTATTTTAGTTTATCATATTTATTTTTTATTTCGAAGGCATTACAAATCATACTTATTATAAATAGAAGTGAAAAATTCTAGTTACTAATGCAACTTCGGTGTTGTTCGGCAGGCTTGTTCCGCGCACTGCTGAGTATAGTTCTCTTTGTTATAGTTCAGGAAGGTTCTCCATTTCTATACCTTTGACTGCCTGGTTAGTCTAGTGGTTGCAAGTACCACTGCTGGTCTTGAGCTTGTTCCAAGGTCGGGTAAAGTGATATTGGTGTCGATTCTGTTGTGCACAAACTAAACTTAATTTAGGCTATTGCTATCTTTTTCTCTCTAATGAAACGGGAAAAAGACGGACGTAATTTAAAGCTGTCAAATTTAGTTGGATCTAATGTTTCCATACAAATGCAGGGTGCACGTTAAAACTTGTCGACTAAAAACACGGTGAAGCGCAAGGCATTAAACTAGTTTGACATCTCAGACCAATTTTTATTGGTCTGAGTTTGACATCTCTAACTTAATTCATAGCTATATCCGTCCTTTTCTCGCACTGCCTTTTAGTGAAAGATAGCAATAGCCTAAATTAAGTTTAGTTTGTGCACAACAGAATTGACACCATTGGGTTTTATCATCAGGAATTTCTAAGTAGCAACCACGGAGTCTGGTTTTGTGCCCGATTGATGGCAATAGCTCGCCACCTATTACATGGGACTTACATAACTGTCGAAATGTAGGTGTAGGTACTATTAAGTGCACATCTGCCTGTACCTTCGGGGATTACAGGCGTGATGTTATGTTGGAAAGGTTTTATCCAGTAATGGATAAACTCTTACTAATGAAAACGACAGGTAAAAATAAAATATATATTTCCTTATCTATAACTTATACTAAGCTTACACCACACATACAAGTTATTGGTTGAACATAAAATCAAGTAAAACTATACAAAATTAGTCAAAAATAGAATTAAAAATAAAATGGATATATCTAGTAATAAAATTAGGAAGTAAACTCCAAGGTATATGTAAGAGTAAAAGTAAACAAAACATTTTTAGTAGACAGAATTAGAAAAAAAAACAATTAAATTACAATAAAATTAACAAAACTAGTATCATAAAACTAGGTAAATCTTTTCAGATCAGAATCAGATCTTTATTTCTTGTTTCCCTTTTTTTTAGGGTGATACACTTTGTTTACCCCAAGGAGATAGTACCGGGAATGGCAGTGGACTCCAGGTATCGAGAAGCAGAGTTGACCGAGGTTAGTACCTTGGCCTACACCAGCCGGCCAGAAGTGACAGAATAGCATGCCGAATTGGCATTATTAAATGTAACATATTGCTTGCGATCGCATAGGTAGTTTGCGAAGAACTTAAGCGATGTCAAAGAGAAACCTGCCAAAGCCTATTTACTCAAAAGTATATCATTATCAACCCGGTCAAAAGCCTTCTGAAAATCGAAACTATAGCGACATCAATCTGCTTTCTGTCATCGATATTTTTGGCTATGAATGTAGTGATATTAAGTAAATTAGACGTAGTTTAACGATTTGGAAGCAATCCACGCTGCTCCTCCACAAACCACCGTTGCAGGTACCTATGTTAATTAAATAAAAATAAAACAGTTTTGACAGGCAATGCGAACTCTGCACTTTAGGGAGATAGATCATTCAAAGCTACATACTAGGATAGATTGTATTGTTGTTGTGTTATAATTTGCCCATTCTTTATTGATTTATGTATTAAGATAAATAAGTGCTATAATTATACAAAATGGACCTTTTTGAAAAGTACCGCTTCAAACACTTTTCCAAATATGGATAAAACAGCTGTTGGCTTGTAATTTTTAATGTCACTTTTTGGGCCGCTTTTGTGTATCGAGTTTATGTTTTCCACTCACACAGTTGCAGGATATGTATTGGAAGTAACTGACAAGTTGAAAACATGTGTCAGGGGCGATTTGATACTTTCACAGCTGTCTTTGGCTACGTACCACATTTGGGCCTCGAGTAGATTTCGGAGGAAGTCGAACCATAGCGTTACGGATTTCAGATTCATGAATGCAATCAATATACACAAAATGGGACAGATTATTGGAAGTCGTATTTGCTGTAGCAATAGCAAGTTAGGGATTTAATGACGGAAAATTTGATAGAAAAACGCCTGTAAAGTATTTAGAAAACGTATCTGCCACTTGCATTGGTTCTTCACCGCATTGGTGACATGTCTCCAAAAGTAGCCAGCTCATTATTTTCTTTGTTCCTTTTCACAAACATCTATTTTGTATAATTTATTTACATGTTAAATACCAAAAAAATAACATCCTGTGCTTTTATGGCACTAATCGATAGGGTTAATCATAAGGATTAAATTCCTCTAACAAATATGATAAATTAAATGAAAGGAAAAGCATGAAATCTTAACTTAAAAATTCAATGCGATAAGATAAAGCACTTTTACTCAAAGGTCCATCTAATTACTTATGTTAGAACCTAATTTGAAATTATTTTTTGACGACATTTATTGATTAAAATGACGAAGAACTTAATTAAATACTAAGTGTTCATTACTAATAGTATAATAAAATTGCAATTTTCACAAACAAACACGTGCAAATTGCAATCTTATTTCTTCGATTGTAAAGGTCCATCCTTTGAATAAAAGTGCTTTATCGTATTGAATTTATCCCATTGAATTTATAACTTTAAATTTCCTGATATTCTTTTTAATTAATCTATCATGTTTGTTAGAGAGAGTTGATCTTTATGATTGACCCTATCGATTGGTGCCATAAAAGCACAGGATGTTATTTTTTTGGTATTTAGCCGGTTCGATTCCCGAGTGTGGCAAACGAATTTTCAAAATCTTTGAATGCAGATTAATTTCTTTTTAAAAATAAAGGAATGTTTCCTTTGAGTAAAATTTGCTATTTCCGGTATTTAGACTACTTTCCCTCCAGGTGGCATGCAAAAATTCCACTCTGTATAATAAAAACTTATCTGACTCAAAGTAAACAAAAGATCAAATAACTGAATTAAACTAACAACAAAAGTAGCTGAGACAAAATATAAAAACTAAGTAATTAAGTATTCTAAACTTAGCGGCGCCTTCTTACTACCCGTTTACTATCCAATATATCATACACCTCACCTTTTTTACTCAAACCTATGATTAATTCCCGAGTTTCGTTGGTAATGTCGCTCTCCAATAGATCGTTAATATGTTCACCTGCAAAGTATTCTGCGATCAGTTTGTGTATAAACAGCGGGATATCGCCCGCTACACTGTGTATGAAACCCGATTTTTCTGTTCCTAACCTAAGCATATCAATGGTTTCCGTAACTTCTCTTAATTCATTATCATTAAATATTAAATCTACATCTGGGTAGAAAATAGCGTACGCTCCTAACTTTTTATGTTTACTTATGAAATGAGCTCGTTCCCTTTCTTAGGTTAACGTGTTGTCTGGTTCGCATATGCCAATTTTATTATTTTCATTTAACCATATTCTTTTAAACTTAGCTTCGAAAAAATGTTGAAAAAAATCAAAGGCCATCACTTTCATATAATAGGTAATAATATGTTTTCCATCACGATCAAGACCATACGTCCCGTCGTTCGTCATACCTATCCAACAGCAATCCAACGGATAGCCGATAGAGGTACCGGATAGGTACTGGAGACTAGTGTTACGGTAATATTATGATACAGTACTTTGACTCGGCTGCATGATAGAAATAAATGCCTACAGCCGCGCGGTACGTAAACATGCGTTAGGGCTGCCCGTCTCCAGCATTTTAATTACATTTGCCTACTTTCTGTTTCTATTTAGTTTTGTGATTGTAAATATCCTTTTTATATAAATAAATGAAATACTTTGTATATTGAATAGGAAGTGTTCAATAAAAATGCGTGTTGTTTTTTGATTGGTAGATTTAATTAAAATTTATTAATTATTGTTAAATTTTAAAGTATAGGCACCGAAGTTTTAACACAAGCGTAAGTAGGCAGGTATCTACCGTATCATGATTCATTCAGAACCGCATATAACTACCTATTTCACTCGTCTCAATAACTTTCCGTTACTCTATTCGCTTTATTTATTCATCCAAACACCTTTTTTTTCGTGAGATAAAAGGAAATACTTATCCATTAAAAAGACACACATTATGTACCTACCTACTATTAAGTATTATATAGTCTTACCTTTTATAGTCTTACCTTTCAGAGTTTCCAGGTAATTTAAAAAAAACTTATGTCTGGATGCGTTATTGACGAATTCATACAACCAAAAACAGCACAATATTTCCTACTCGTCATATTAACTGATTTTTAGAGAAAAAATCGCGCGGTTATTGTTAAAAAAACAACACACCGTCCGTTCGACACTGCGGTACAGCCGTGACTGTCTGCGCCCCAAGCGCACCCCAAGATCGAGGCGCGTAGGTATAGCTCGCGTTTCGTCCGTTTCTATGAAGTTGGAGTACTGTATCATAATATTACCGTGCTAGTGTCCAGGGATTGCGCCGCTATGCAAAGATGCAGTGGAGTAGCAAAGAAGTCGTTAGCGCAAGTGACTTGCGCAAAGTATTGTCATTTTCATGGATTATGTTGACTTCATCTACATAGCCATCTAACTCGGCCTTCACGATATCTGTAAAGGTGTAATAAAGTAAAAAAGAAGGCAGTTTGTGATCTTCTCGAGAATAATAAACAGGGCGATGACATGGTGCAAACGTCACAATACTTTTAATTCTTTCAATTGAAAAATCTCTTTGCTTTAATTTGCTCTTTATCCAAAATTTTTAAAGTATGTTTTTTGTTCGACATCCGAAAAGGGTTCTATTTCATACGATCTTTCAAACTTATGTTCTAAAATATCTTTAATATGGTTATATAATCTACTTGTCATCCAAATTTTATGCTGTCGAGGATAACTTCTGACGGGCTTCACCAATGAGAACGCTTCCTTCGCATAGTGGGGGAAGATCTCATCAAAACCATCGAATAAAAACATCAGTGTACCACTATTGTAGAAATGTAAGAACATTTCAAACCCAAAAGTAATTGATGCATCGCCTGAACAGTATTTGAGAGACACAACATTGTTTTCTGTTTCCAGCCCGGCTGTAATATCTTCTTCTGCCACTCCGAGAGCTACATAGCACATGAAACGTAAACTCAGCATAAGGTCGATGACTGTTTTATCTTTCTGCCAGTTACTGAATATTTTCGAGAACTCCAACCGGTTTATTCTTACAATCCAAGTATTTGCGTCGTGTTCCTTTGTTTTAATTGATAAATGAGTAACTAGAGTTGACTTGCCCATCCCTGGCATTGCAGTTATTAGTATCACACATGATCTTGTAAATCGTACAGAGTCTGTGTTACCTTATCTTTGACATCATGAAAAGCATCCTCTGCAGTTTTCCTGTTGCGACTGACGCGTCTATCAGTGTACAAATCTTTGAATTCATCGTTATTCTGATTTCTTATTGGCAATCCAATTTTTAAGATTGTATGCTCTAACATGCCTCCTTTTATAAGCATTATTACGTTTTCGTCTTTTACAAAAATATCTAAAGCTACTTCTTTGCCTTAAAATATCACTTTTGTGTTCTTTAAGAAAGTTTGCTGCGATTAATCGCTCAAATCCATTAGATTATTTCCAAAATCGTTTATATGACGAAGCATTTTATTAGGCTTTTCTTTTGTAATAATAAATGATCGAGCTTTAACTATTTCAACAATATCATTAAATCTTTCCCACCAGTTTCCATAATTTACAAAAATTACGATTTCCTTATATTCCGCCAACTCTGTGACTAATGTTTTATAGTCTTTCGGGAATAGATTTGAAATAGATTCTAGGTCTAACACTACGTGCTCCTTATTATTTAAATATTTAATTAATTTAGCAACGGTGACTTTGCAGTTGTCTGTAACAATGACAACGTTTATGTTACACTGCTCTTCCAATAATAATTTGAATGATCTGATGGCTTCTGCATTGAATGTGTATTTTACCTTTTGTAATTTAAACTTATTTATCATGTTTATGACAGATATTAGTGGTTGGTTTATAACATCTTTTGTTGCATTCTCAAATTGTTTACTGTGTTTTGTAAGATATTCCGCCGTACCAGGTTTCACCCACCATTCTTGAATTGCATCGTGATATTTTAAGAATACGGCGTCAGCTTTTACTTGAAATAGGTGAATGCCGTAGTAAGGACATGCCATTTCTCGTTTTAAAATTTCGCCAATTTCCTTTTCATTTGATTGGTTCGTGAAAAAAAACAGTTGTTTTAAGAAGTCTTTCACCAAATTTACGTCATGTCGTCCGCTGACGAATGAGATTTTTGGAAACTTTTTCGCCTTCACCATTATGTTGTATTTCTCTAAGTTAGGTATTTCTTTTTGCAATTTTAGAAACAATCTTTTAGCAAGATGTTATCAGCAAACTTCATAAGTCTAGTGTGTTCAAGGGGAAGGAAAACATTGCCGACTGCACCAGCCAACCCACCGTCAACTCCAAGGAGGTCATCTCCAAGGGAATCCTCGATATCAATGAAATTAAAGATATTATTAGGCTTTGCATCGGCATCATGAATCAATCCAACTATTTTTGATGTGAGGTGATTCAATCTGCTCTCGACTTCTGCGTCGTTGCCACTTAATGTTAAATCTTTATTTCCGAACGAAAGTGGGACTTTGAATGTAGATTGTTCTAATATTTTTCTCGCTGCCTGATCAATGGCTTCATCGACTGTGGATTGAGGAACGCTCACTTCATTCAACTGTCGTTTTAAATCTTCATGCATGTTCTTAATAAATTCAAACTTGCCATTTTTGTAAGCAATTGCACTTCCAATTAGTTCACTCAAAATTTCAACTTCAGACGGTCTGCTGAAGAATTTTTCAACAAGGTTCAGTATTTCAGGCATATCAATTTCCCTTCTTAGAAGTACCTGTTCGTAGAGGGCATTTTTTAATATCAGAACGAAGTGTTCGTCTGTATCAAAGAAGTCTTCTCTGAAGCTGGCTATTCGATATCCTGCATAATAAATGATATCAGGAATCTCGAAAACTTTTTGCGCCAGAATATAGTGGTAACACGACACAAGCTCATCCATCATGAATACTTCTTTATTAAGTAATTTCGCGAAATGCTCTGCAAGTGCTGTCATTTCTTCTTCCATAATTCTTTTATATAAAAACTTCTCGTTCATGGTCTCGTAAGTAGGTTGTAAGTAAGAGCCTGTTTGACTAGTTCTTATTAGATCTTTCAGTTGAGTAGTATACACAGTCTCGATCAGGACATTGTTGAAGTTGTATTTAGCATTTGTGTAAATAACAAATAAGCATTCTGTTTCGTTAAAGGACCCTCCAAACAGTTTGTCTGTATTTTTTGCGCCGAACGCTCGTCTACTTTTTAAGTAACTTTCAAGGTATTTCGCCAGATCATGATTGATACTAAGCGATAAGACTTTGTCCGTTTCTCTATGATGTTTGGTTTGGATAAATATAGCGATTTCCTTGGCAAAACTTTTGACTTTGGCCCTTAGGCATATGTCTCCAAATTCTCCTATTAAATCAACATTTGTAGCTAAATGAAACTCTTCGATATCCTCGTCATGTTTAGCTTTAAAATTCAGCAAACTGAGAATTTTAGTCACGTATAACTGGTCCTGAAGACCAGAAGGTCTAGAGCGCTTCTTATACATTTTAATATCAATGATTTGTTTAAAACTAGCAACCAGTCCGGTTTCGTTCGGGCGATGAAATAAGTAATAATATAATCAAACAGGTACAATTGCGATTCTTTCTCTTTGAAATGAGCAGATTGTTGGTAAAACGGCTTCAAGTATTTTCAAAGACTTCTCTGGACACAAGAACGGACGTAACCGGATATTAAACACAAATAAAATTGTTACACTTTAGTAAGCTAAGACTAAGGTCTTACATGTACTAGTGCAGGTGTAGATTCAATATTCAGAAAGTTTGATATAAATAGAAACAGCAATAAATAGAGCGCACCCTGGACCATCAGCCCCGCTACCTTGCTGGTTGGCGAATATTTGCTCCTCAGCATGAACTGTTCTTCCGTTCGTGACGATACACGTGATTGTGTGTTGTGGTTCTTGGGATAAAGTTATCAGTTTCAAGTAGATATTCGGTGTTCTGCGACCTGGAATATCACAAAGAGTCAGTAGCGAAGGGTCAAGTTTTTTAAAAGGTAAGCCAGAGTACCTACATATCTTTAATGTGATTTTATTATTTGTCTATAGAATACTGACTGTGCCATTTTTAAAAGGGAATCCGGTAGGAATCGAGTTGTATGGAAGCTTTGCCACTGTATAGAGTTCGGTTTAAATAAATTGTGGAAAGATAAGGTTACTGACGACGCACGCCAAACGAGAGTTATTGTTATTTTGCGCGCCAAAGTTGACGCTTTCTTAATAGGCCTAAACTTTAAGGGGGCGTGGCTCGGCGCCTCCGCATGATTTAAGCGAAAAAAAAATTAACTGATGAGGTGGAAAAGACCATGACTGTGCCTTTCCTGCGAACTTTTTCCTGTGAACTTTGCTAACTTTTATTAGTTAAGTAGTTATTTTATAGATCAGTTTTTATTGTTAAAACTTTATGATAATAACCTACGATGAATAATGCATTAAATCTAAAAAACTTGAATAAATATAATATTATAGCTGTTACCCGCGGCTTCGCCCGCGTGAATTTCGGTAACTGTCCTACTGAATCATAATAAAGGGATAAATCGTGTCCTACATGTTAATCCAGGTTACAAACTATATATGTGCCAAATTTCATAATCATCACAATTTATTATTATCATCAAAATCACCATCACTATCACAACCACCATCACTACCACAACCACCATCATTATCACAATCACAATCACTATCACAATAACAATCACAATCACAATCACAATCACTATCCACTATCCACTATCACAATCACAATCACTATCACTATCACTATCACTATCCACTATCACTATCACTATCACTATCACTATCACTATCACTACCACTATCACTATCATAATCACTATCACAATCACTATCACAATCACAATCACAATCACAATCACTATCACTATCACAATCACCATTTCTGTCACAATCACCATCACCATCGCTATCACCATCACAATCACCGTCACTATCACAATCACCATCACCATCACAATCACCATCAAAATCACTATCACAATCACCATCATCGTTATCACAATCATTATCGTCGTAATCACAATCATTATCATCGTAATAACAATCATTATCATCTCAATCACAATCATCATGATCACAATCGCTGTCACTATCACAAAATCAAGTTAAAACAATCACAATCACCATCACAATCATTCTCGCAATCACTATCCTCGTTATCACAATCATTATCATCGTAATCACAATCATCTTCATCATTATCACCGTCGCTGTCGCAATCACAATCACCATCACCATCGCTATCACTATCACAATCACCGTCACTATCACAATGACCATCACTAACACAATCACAATCACAATCACAATCACTCTCACAATCACTATCCTCGTTATCACAATCATTATCATCGTAATCACAATCATCTTCATCATTATCACCGTCACTGTCACAATCAAAATCACCATCACCATCGCTATCACCATCACAATCACCGTCACTATCACAATCACTATTACAATCACCATCACCATCACAATTACCATCAAAATCACTTGTTTCATCCACCAAGTTTCTGAACGCACCTTTTTGACGTTTGACGGATGACGTTTGCTTGTCAGTGCAATATTGGTTGGCAAGAAACGCGTTTCCGTGGTCTTGTATTTTTGATGCACGCGGCTGTCGTGTAATTATTGATTGAAACTTTGAGTTAACGTTAATCCGATACCATCTTGATCGGTGTTTGATATTTTGTTGATAATTGAGTGAAAATTGAGAGATCTCGCCACTTTGGGTCGTGACCGCGAGTAATTTGTTGGTTATGTAGTCGGCCTTTTTGTGTCATTTGAACGCCGGTAAATTCCTAAATTCAGTGCTGGACTATTGTACATCCCCGATTGGGTTAGCAAACCGGGATAAAATTCAGTTGGACATTGGTGAAAAGTGCCACGTGTGGGATCTGAAGGTTGATCCGGGAGTCGACGGTACGCGCTGTGGGCGTCCTTTGGAACCGTCGAATCTTACATAACTTCACATACACCACACAAACCACATTTATACTTACACCCCACCCAGATACGACGTGACCAGGACTACGTCACATCACCAGTACCAACGTGATGGTAAGTGTATCTAATAGGTGCTTTCCCTTTGTCGATTGGACAAATATTATTTTGATTAGGGCTCCGCGTAATCGCGGACATCGTGAGTCTGCTGGGGCAGTCTCACACAACTGGTAGCAGAGCGTGGTTTAATTGTTAAATTCACCACTTATTGTCGAGTTAAAAGTATTGAGAAGTAATATAGATTGTTTGACATAATATATTATGATATGTAGTGTCCCTTGTGGCTTGTACTTTAATTTGTTATTGTATAAACAAGGTATTGCTTGTACAGGGTCGGATTTGAACTTGTAATAATTCAAACTAAGTTTTATTATTTGGTTTAAATTGTAGTTGGGTCCGGGAAAATTGTTCCTGTTGATTATTTAATTGAATTTGATTTGTTTATTTGATATTTGTCCCAATGGCTTCATTGAAAGCTGTAAACCAAGCCATTGGTGGATTGACCTCACAGCTAAGATGGTTTGCCTCTGCTGCTGCAACCGCTGAGCGTCTAGACCTGGAAGAGGCCACGCTTGCCCGGTATGAGCAGTTGAACGCGAGATTGAGTGCGGTTGACACTTTGTTTGCTCGCTTCAATGAATTGATTTTGGACTTGGACCTGGAAACATTGGGTCAAGCAGCCCGTGATAAGGTTGTTGCGGATTATGACCAGATGTTGAACCTGAGTGACATAATAAGTATGCGCGCCAGGGAAATTTTGAAGAGTCGGGACCCTGCCCAGGTCAAAACAGAGACCTCTGTTGTTGCAGGCCCTGGACTTTTGGGTAGACTGCCTACCCTGGAGCTGCCACATTTTGACGGTCACTTGGACCACTGGTTAAGCTTCAGGAACCTGTTTGACAGTTTGGTTGATTCGCGCTCTGACCTCCGACCGGCCCAGAAGTTGGCTTATTTGTTGTCAGCCCTAGGAGGTGAGGCTCGAGCCTTGGTGCAGCACTTGCCGGTGACCGACTCGGCTTATCCCACCGCTCTGGAACTTCTATCCCGACGATACCAGAACAAACGTTGCCTGGCTGATGTCCATATTGACCAGATCTTGGGGTTGCCGGCCATCACCAGAATGTCAGCGTTGCGTGCTGACCTATTGAATCCATTGCTGGCAGCAACCAACGCCTTAAAACGATTGGAGTTGCCGGTGGACTATTGGTCCTATTTTTTGGTACACTTAGTGTTGCAGCGGCTTCCGTCAGATTTGAGGTCCCGTTTTGAGCAGAAGTATGGTGGGGATAGTGCCACCCATCTTCCCCCCTTTGAAGACCTCGTCAAATTTTTGGAGGATGAGTGTCGTTTCCTCGACAACGCTCGTGGTGCCACGGGGTTAAGCCAACCGCCCTCTCGGCCGAGGGCCCAGGGACGGACTAGGACTGTCGGGCCTGGTGATAGCCGCCCTGCCCCCCGTTTTGGTGGCACCCAGAGTAATCTTGCTTGCGGCTATTGTAAGGCCACGGGACATGGCGTACCAACTTGCGCGGCCTTCTTGGAGTTGCACGTGAGTGCCCACCGCCGAGTTGCCAATGCACGCCGTCTGTGCTTTTCTTGTTTGGGGAATCATTTTCATCGGGATTGCCCCAACCCCCGCCCTTGTTCAATTTGTAGGGGCTCACATCTTGAAGTTTTGTGCGCCAACGCGAACCGCTCTGACAGACCAGCCTCTGATGGGGGTTCGCGCAGGGGGGGGGTATATTGGAGATGAGCACCGGGCTCCTCGCTCGCCGGTTCAGAATCGGGGAGGGGCCTACAACTTTGACCGCCGTACTCCACCCCCCGCGCCAGTTGATCGGGAGCCGCGCGACCGCCGATTGACCTCCCCTCGTGAAGGCGATTATGCAGCTGCTGGTAGGCGACATTGGCCAAACCAGCACCGCCTTCCCTCCCCTCCGTTGGCGGAACGCCCCCGTTTGGAGATGCGCCCCCCGCCAGTCAGGCGTCAAGTGGGATATGCCCCTCCAGCGATGGCGCGCGGCTCGGGACATCGCGCGGACGAGGAGTTTGATTACTATCCTCACCGGGATAGACCCCAGCCTGGATGCGGCGGTCGGTCGCCGCCCAGGCATTGCTAGGAAATTGGCGCCTGTCCCGCTAACGTACCTCCCCAGATCGACACGGTTTTGTTGCCAACGGCATCGGTCAGGGTCTGGGGACCCACGGGGGACTCTGTTGTGGTCCGTGCCATTTTAGACACGGGAGCCCAGGGTTGCCTTTTGTCGTCTTGGTTAGCGGGTCGGGTGAGCCTGGATGTCCGTGCCTTTTCAGGCATGATTAATGGAACAGGCGAAACACCTATCCCGACTGTTGAGGGACAAACCTTATTTGGGCTCACTCCTGTGAGTTGTTTGGACCCTAAGTTTTTTCCTTCGGCTATTGTTCTGACGAGTATTTTGGGCTGTCATCCCCAACGTCAGCTGTCGCCTGATATTGTCCGGTTGACGTCAGGCCTGGATTTGGCTGACCGCCGGTTTGATTCCCCTAATACAGCTCATTTGATATTGGGTTCCGATGTACTAGGGAGAATATTGTTGGGTAATATGAAAGTCTTGCAGCCGAACGGTTTGGTGGCTGTCTCGACCATCTTTGGCTTTGCGGTGATGGGCCCAGTGTTGAAGGCTGCCCCTCCACCTGAGCCTGATTTTGCGTTGGCGTGTGGCTCCGCTCTCTCTGACGCTGTTCAGAGGTTTTGGGAGGTTGAGGAGCCACCGCAAGTGGCCCGCTTGAACCCGGAACATGAGGAGTGCGAGTTGTTCTATCAGAAACACAGGTCGACTCCGTTCCGGTCGGCTCGTAACACGGTTGCCTTTTGTTGCAGTTCGACCACCTCTCGGCGAGTCCAGACCTCAGGCCGAGAAGAGATTGTTGGCGATGGAGCGCCGTATGGCCAGGGATCCGGTGTTGCGGCAGAAATATTTAGATTTCATGCGTGAGTACGCAGACTTGGGACACATGTCGGTGTCAAATTTGGATTGGCGCTCAGTTCAGCATTACTTTCTGCCGCATCACGCGGTCCTCAAGGCATCCACCGGTAAGCTGCGCACAGTGTTTGATGGGTCTGCGCGGACTTCCTCTGGTGTCTCTTTGAATGATTGCTTGAACCCCGGCGACGTAGCCTCACGTGGGTGCATGGCCCCCCGCCTGATTGTGCACCCCCTTTGGTGGGGACCGGATTGGCTGACTCGCCCCGAGGATGATTGGCCTCGAACGCCAGTTTTGATGTCGGATCCTTTGCCCGGGCTTAAGGTGCTCGCTGTTGGGACGAAGGACCCTCCGTTTGATCCTGATATTTTGTTGAATCGATACAGCTCCCTCGACAAATTGTTGAACGTTACCTCGTGGATCAGGCGTTTTGGTCACAATGCTAGGAATCCAGGGGACAAGCGCCTGTCACCGGTTCTCTCTCCTCAAGAGCGACAGGAGTCACTCCTCCTGTGGGTTCGCTCTGTGCAGGCCGTACACTTTGAGAAGGAGATCGAGACCTTGAAGTCCGGTAGAGTTAAGTTGTCGGGAGCCGTTAGTAAGTTGAACCCCTTTTTGGATGAAACGGGTCTTTTGCGTGTTGGAGGACGGTTGAGGCACTCTAGCCTCCCTTATGGGGTCCGTCACCCCCTTTTGTTGCCCAAGGCGGGCCATTTGATTAAATTGTTGGTGACTGATCGTCACATTAAGAACTCGCACGCCGGTTGCAATGCGCTGTTGGCCATTCTGCAGCGAGAGTTTTGGATTTTGTCGGCTCGTCGTACCATTCGTAGCATCGTCTTCCGTTGCATACCGTGCTATCGGACTAAGGCCCCAACGATGCAGCCCCAGATGGGAGACTTGCCTGCTGATCGTGTCAATGAGGCGAGGCCCTTTGCAGGCGTAGGAACGGACTTTGCTGGTCCCTTTTCGATAAAGACGTCTACCCTTCGCAATAGTAAAATTGTCAAGGCTTATTTGTGCGTATTTGTCTGCCTGTCAACTAAGGCAGTGCACTTGGAGCTGGTATCCTCCCTCTCGACGGAGGCCTTTGTGGCAACTTTGGATAGATTTACGTCTCGCCGTGGGTTACCTTCTCTGATCGCGGTACCAACTACAAGGGTACAAGTAACTATTTGAAAGAAGTGTATGACTTTCTTAATGAGAGCCAGGTTGACATTGGTAACAAATTGGCCCGTCGAGGGGTCACTTGGTTGTTTGACCCGCCAGCCTGCCCCCATTGGGGGGGTATTTTTGAGGCTGCGGTGAAAGCGGCAAAGGGACTCTGGCGGAGATTGTTGGGAGACACCGTTCTCACCTTTGAGGAATTAGCTACGGTATTTTGTCGCATTGAAGCGGTACTAAATTCGCGTCCATTGTGCCCGCTCTCTTCGGACCCTAACGATTTGGAGGCTCTAACCCCGGGCCATTTCTTGATTGGACAGCCACTTGTCGCTCTGCCTGAGTACCCTTTTGTTGATGTGAGCCAAAATCGGCTATCGCGGTTTCAGTTGGTGCAACAGCTCACTCAGAGCTTTTGGAAGCGTTGGAGCTTAGAGTATCTGCACATCCTCCAGCAGCGCGTCAAGTGGACTGATAAAACTCATCCGCCCAAGATAGGAGACCTCGTCCTTATTAAGGATGCCAACCTTAAGCCTCTGTATTGGCGCCGGGGGCGCATTCTCAATTTGGTGGCTGGCACCGACGGGGTACCTCGTTTTGCTGAGGTTTTAGTGGATGGATCGGTTATGAGGAGAGCGGTCGCAACCTTGTCAAGACTGCCAATTGATTAGCGGACGGGACGGCCCGTCCGGGGGGGGTAGATGTTTCATCCACCAAGTTTCTGAACGCACCTTTTTGACGTTTGACGGATGACGTTTGCTTGTCAGTGCAATATTGGTTGGCAAGAAACGCGTTTCCGTGGTCTTGTATTTTTGATGCACGCGGCTGTCGTGTAATTATTGATTGAAACTTTGAGTTAACGTTAATCCGATACCATCTTGATCGGTGTTTGATATTTTGTTGATAATTGAGTGAAAATTGAGAGATCTCGCCACTTTGGGTCGTGACCGCGAGTAATTTGTTGGTTATGTAGTCGGCCTTTTTGTATCATTTGAACGCCGGTAAATTCCTAAATTCAGTCCTGGACTATTGTACATCCCCGATTGGGTTAGCAAACCGGGATAAAATTCAGTTGGACATTGGTGAAAAGTGCCACGTGTGGGATCTGAAGGTTGATCCGGGAGTCGACGGTACGCGCTGTGGGCGTCCTTTGGAACCGTCGAATCTTACATAACTTCACATACACCACACAAACCACATTTATACTTACACCCCACCCAGATACGACGTGACCAGGACTACGTCACATCACCAGTACCAACGTGATGGTAAGTGTATCTAATAGGTGCTTTCCCTTTGTCGATTGGACAAATATTATTTTGATTAGGGCTCCGCGTAATCGCGGACATCGTGAGTCTGCTGGGGCAGTCTCACACATCACTACCACAATTACCATCATCGTTATCACTGCATCGTTATCGAGATGCACTTCCTTTGCCGTTAATTAGTTATCGTCGTACTTTTTCTTTCACGTTGCATTTCTTGAATCTGACATTTAGCGACTACACCGTTTGTTGGTTTCTTGTTTTACCTCTTTTATCAGCCCCAGTATAATACGAGTATGTTACACTTTCCCAGCACACTATCTGTTATGAATTGATTGGTATTTTTTTAATTATTTATTAGTATTATTGTTTTGATTTCTCTTCGATGACATATTGTCCCTAACGGGCACAGAATATATATACTCTCTAACCACAGATTACTGTCTCTAACAAATCACAGTTATATATTAATATGTATGTATGTCTGCGCCCGCGTCTCTGTTCGTCAGTGTTGCCTGTGAAAGTCAACACAAAGTAGTGGTTACGTGGAGTGAAGATGTAATTTTATTTTCTCTATTTATTCTACCCATATTTGTATTATTTTTTCGTTTACACTTTATGTATTTATTATTTATCCGTGTCTGACCGTGGCATCACTCTGGGCCCTATCAGAATACCAGCGCTGTGACTTTTTTTTTAAATGTTACAGCATCATGCTGAGATAGGGGCCTTTTGGCCTCGTACAGGACCAATTTCATTTCATGTTTTTTTATTTTTTTCTCTTTTTTTTTATTTTTACTATTTGTAAGTACTGTTAATTTAACCATTTTTATTTGTGTTTTGTCCTGTGCGGGCTAATAAATGCTTTTTCTTTCTTTCTTTCTTTCTTTCTTTCTTTATCACAATCATCATCATCGTAAAACAATCATTATCATCGTAATAAATATCATCCTCATTACAATAATTATCACAATCATTATCATCGTAATCACAATCATCATCATCGTTATCACAATCATCACAATAAATCAACAATAACCCTGTATAGAAGTCGAATCCGCCATCTTCTGGATCTCAAAATAAATGCCATTTTCGTAATCATCACCCCTGATAATCTCGGTATCGACACCCATATTGATTTTTAGACAATTCAACCCCATCGCACCCCAACAGGGAATTATGTTATTTTAGGGCCGCCACATTAAATTTAAAAATCGCCAATCACCAATTCACCATACAAACAATAGCTATGTTGAATTTCAGGCTTTGTTACCCCATTTCCCCCTTTAGGGGTTGAATTCTGAAAAAACCTGAAACACAAACGTTAACTCATTTATCGATAGGAGTACTCCTGTTAAGTTCCGAATATAAAGTAGTCTAACTAATCTTATTTCCCCATGTAATCTTAGGACTCCTGTTTCAACCCCTAAGGGGGTGAATTTTGAAAAATCCTTTCTTAATGCACCCTTAAACCTCATAAAGAACCTTTGTGCCAAATTTGGAATCTCTAGACTCAGCGGTTTGGGCTGTGCATTGATTTTTATACTTTGCCACCCCATTTCCTCCTCTTAGGGGTTGAATTCTATAAAAACCTGAAACCCATTTCTACTCATTTATGAAAAGGAGAACTCCTGTGAAGTTTCGAATAAAATAGTCTAACTAATCTTGTTTCCCATACAGACTTTGAAGCCCCGTTAAACCCCTAAGGGGGTGAATTTTGAAAAATCCTTTCTTAATGCACCCTTAAACCTCATAAAGAACCTTTGTGCCAAATTTGGAATCTCTAGACTCAGCGGTTTGGGCTGTGCATTGATTTTTATACTTTGCCACCCCATTTCCTCCTCTTAGGGGTTGAATTCTATAAAAACCTGAAACCCATTTCTACTCATTTATGAAAAGGAGAACTCCTGTGAAGTTTCGAATAAAATAGTCTAACTAATCTTGTTTCCCATACAGACTTTGAAGCCCCGTTAAACCCCTTTAGGGGGTGAATTATGAAAAATCCTTTCTTAGTGCACCCCTAGACTACATAAGGAACCAATATGCCAAATTTGAATTTTTTAGACTCAGCGGTTTGGGCTGTGCATTGATTTTTATACTTTGCCACCCCATTTCCCCCTCTTAGGGGTTGAATTCTGAAAAAACCTAAAACTCGTTCTACTCATTTACCAATAGGAGCACTGCTGTGAAGTTTCGAATAAAATAGTCTAACTAAATCTTGTTTCCCCATACAAACTTTGGAGCCCCGTTTAACCCCCTTAGGGGGTGAATTTTGAAAAATCGTTTCTTAGTGCACCCCTGGACCACATAAGGAACCTACTTGCCAAATTTGGAATCTGTAGACCCAGCGGTTTGGGCTGTGCGTTAATAGATGAGTCAGTCAGTCAGTCAGTCAGTCAATCAGTCAGTCAGTTTCTTCTTTTATATATTTAGATTATGATTATAAGTAGTCTATGGAAAATCAAAGTTAACAATCTCGTTATAAAACATGACCTTTTTTTAAGAACTTACAAAAATATTTTGAACTCTGCAACACTTTGAACTACACACGCCCCTCTATGGTATCGTGTGTGACACTGTTGCACCAATCACTAGAACTCTACTTGAGCTAGTTTGCATTAAAAACAACTTGCCAATAAGAATCTTATTTGCCAACACACGACACGTCCTTCATGACCCTTTTATTTTTCTACTATTCAACGCATCCATAACACACTTAAGGAAAATCATCGATCTAAAAATAAATTGCTATCGGTTATTTGATGCGTCACTTGAACTGGGCGATGCTAGGATTAGGCAATGTTTAAAAATAAGGACAAGTAATGAAAAAACATGGGTATGATTTAAGCTGTCGCCAATTTAATCGGCTTAGCATTAATAAATAATAGGGTTTGTCCGCAAAATAGTAGATCTGTCACCAAAATGTAGTCACCAAACAATATTAAAACAATTTCATAATAAATGACATATTAGGATCATGGCGTCCTCACCTTCCGCCTGATGCAGGTCCTCACCGGACACGGAGTGTTCGGGAGGTTCCTGCACCGAATCGGGCGGGAGGAAACGCCTGGGTGCTTCCATTGTGAGAGTGACACACGGTGGAGGTGTGCCCCGCGTGGGCGGAGCACCGCCGTGTCCTCGAAGCGGCGATCGGCGGCGGCGACCTCTCGCGTCCGGACCTGGTGCAAGCCATGGTCCGGAGCGAGACGGAATGGGACGCCGTCACCTCCTTCTGCGAAGCAGTAATGCTAGAGAAGGAGGTGGTGGAACGTGAGAGGGAGAGAACCTCTCAACGTCCCAGCCGCCGCGGGAGACGCCCCGGGCGTCGGGGGCCACCACTATGTGGCCCCCGGCCACCGTAGGCGCGGGCCTGTGGACGGTGGGCTATGGGCTAGCTCGCCGTCCGTCCGTCTCATGACGACAGGCCGTGTCGACGGCGCGTTCGTGTTCCACGTGCGCCTTAAAGAGAGTCAGCAAAAACGAAGGGGTCCGTAAGGACCGATGCCTGCCGGGGTTGCGGGACAGTTCGAAAGAGATACCGCGGCCCCGGAACACAAAGGGCGATTATGGAACATGGATGGGTTTTAGTCACTAAAAGTCTGACACTCCCTCCTGCTCCGCCCAGAGCGGGAGGAGTTATTTTGATGATTTCCCATCCGAAAAAAAGAAAAAAAAAAAGATCATTGAGGTATATTATCAAGTATCAAATAAATATGTTTGTATTTACTATAATAAGTTAGTCCTGATAACTGTATAAGATCATTAATAAAATTAAATGTGTCCCGGGACTTATAGTGTAGAAAATTTTTTTGGAGACCGATCGGAACTTATCACCGGGGTGGTAGATGGGAATAAATGTTAAACGCGTAAACGCTTCTAGTTATTGCCATCCACCACCCCGGGTGGTAGAATTGGGGGTGGTAGATGGGAATAAACAATCGGAACGTTATCGGAACAGTGACGAGTTAGGCATGACTCCTTGAAAAATGCATTAAGTTTCAAAAACAAATTAGGTGGTATCGTCATCTTTGTTTCAGCCAAAACACTCCCACTGCTGGACATAAGGCTCGTCCAAGGATCTTAATTTCCACCCGGTCACTGTTCTAACATAACCTAACACAAATGTTTCACCAACAACGGAGGACCTGGCGCTCGGCGGCCGCTTGCGCCAATTTGCCTCCACATTTTTTCATCAAATTTACATACTGATTTATTAAATTCGAAACGCATAGTATTATTTTAACAACGAAACGAAATAAAATGTAACAACTGTACTGGTGACAAAATAACAAAAAAGAAACAAGTCTCAATCTGGAGACGATAATCTATTTATTTGGTGACAGATCTACCATTCTGAGTACGAAGCTATAATTGGGAATCAAACGAGCTTACCTGTTAAGCGAAGTCTTGATTCTAATGTTATGAGTGGCAATCTGAAAAATATTATTATAACTTGGTAGTATTTCTAAGATCTACGTTAACTCACCGCGATTTATAGAATTAAAAAAGGATATTTTTAAGAATTGCAACATTCGTATGTTGTCTCGTTGTGACGGAACGTCAATTCGAAATGTCGCATATTTTAGAGGTCTTATCATTGGAACAATCTCTGTTTTATGTACAGAGTAGTTCGTAGTTCGAGTAGTGAGTAGACTAATTATTGCAGCTTTGGGGCTGTTAGTGTTAGCTATTTATTTATTTATTTTTTATTTATTTATTTATGTACACACAAAATACTTAACAGGACATTACATTAAGATAGAAGAGCACAAAGGTACTAGCTATATTATAGTGGCGGGTGGGTAATTATTTTTCAGATTGCCACTCATAAAATTAGAATCAAGACTTCGCTTAACAGGTAAGCTCGTTTGATTCCCAATTTTACTTCGTGGCAATCTTTCAAATAATTATTATAACTTGGTAGATGTTCAGAGTTGGCTGCAATAATTAATTTATTAACTGATTAAAATGCAAGTAATTCTGAGTGTTGATTTGTGATAATTACATTGGACCTTCTTCTGTAAGAATATTAAAGCTTCAATATTATAGTTTCAAGGATACTTTACAATAAATATATTACATTTTATAAAATAACTTTGATAACCATGTAATCAACATTATGTCTGACTTCGTTGATGCCAGCTATAATTTGAGCTGTTGTTTTGGTTGTATAGTGAGAGTTTAATTCTGGAGTTTAGATACCCCTTTCACTTGAAATCTGACAAACTTACGAATATTAGGGTTTGATATATTTTAATAACTGTTTTATTGCTCCAATGGGTTAAAGTTAGAGCTAGGAGAACAATCAATGTCTTTGTTTTCTAAATTTTGCTCATATTATCAAACTATGACGAAATTAATGATACTTTTGATAGATTCTATGATTGAGGCAATGATAGCCTCAGATCTGTCAGTAAGTAATTTTATAATTTGAAATCCAGTTGCAGTGTTAGTATTTAATAGATGTGTCTGCAAATAAAAAAGGCTCATCCACTCCATTATTTAGTGTTGAATTGTCTGGAAGTACTATCAAGGAATGCCAATGGCATTATGTTTATTCACTTAGGGCTTTTTGTTAAAATACTTGCAACAGAAGAGTGCAACCAAGGCAATGTTTATTCATTTAGGGCCTTTTGTTAAAATACTTGCAACAGAAGATTGCAACCAAGGCAAGTATAGAGCTCCATAGATATATCGTCTCAAAAGGTGATTGCATATCTATAAAAAATATAATGTAATGATTTTATTAGGACATACAATGTCTAACTATTGTTCAATAGTAGAAGAGCCCGAGTCCATTCAAAACACTGTTTCCAATTAATATTACAACCAATTAATCAGAATACAGAAATCTCTTCACTTTATTGTCGTGAAAATTAAACTGATTTTATTAATCAGTACCTAGTAGTAAGTACTTCCTATCAATAAAGCTCAGTCATTTTTTAAGGGTCTAGTAGAACCTTGATCAAATATTATGGATATTAAAGTATTGACTCTATCATCACCAATTAATATTACATACAATTAATCAGAAAAAAGAGAAACCTCTATATTACAGTGTGGATTAAACTGTTTTTATTAATTAGTACCTAGTAGTACATAGTATACCGGCCAAGTGCGAGTTGGACTCGCACACGAAGGGTTCCGTACCATTTACTATATTTAGTATTTGTTGTTATAGCGGCAACAGAAATACATCATCTGTGAAAATTTCAACTGTCTAGCTGTCACGGTTCATGAGATACAGCCTGGTGACAGACAGACGGACAGATGGACAGATGGACAGATGGACAGACGGACAGACAGCGAATTCTTAGTAATAGGGTTCCGTTTTTACCCTTTGGGTACGGAACCCTAAAAATTTGCTAAGGGTCTAGTAGTCTTATGACTAAATATTATGATTGTAAGGGATTCATTCCTTACTGGTAAAACAGAATTTGAGATGTAGTCGATTGGCTCGAAAAGGACGATTGAGCTATTTTCTCAAAACTGTTTGGATTTAAGTCTTAGAAACTGATTTCTGCTTAATACTTTTAGTCAGGTGCATTTTGTACATTATGATTTCGTTTATAATTCATTTTTTAACCTATTATTCCTCTAATGATAGAAACAATATAAATAAAAACATTGTTATTATTGTTTTCCCAGGCACCTTGTAAAGGAGCAACAAATTTTTGCCGTTTCATAGAAGAAAAAAAAAAATACTTAGAGGTCTGGTCTCCACGATAAATATTTGCTATATTAGTGTAATTTCCCAAACTATTTCAAATATTAGGTACTTCTACAAGAATCAGCAGTGTTTACATGACCATGTCTTTCAAGAGTCTCGAACGCTCCTGGTTTAATCATCTAGTAGTTCTAAAGAACTGACTAAATGTTGTGCAATTAGTGGATATGTGTGTTGACCATATTCAGTCAACATTGTGTAGGTAATTGGCTACATTGCCGTAATGTACTGTCAATTGTTATGAATTTTAGTTGGATTTTATTAGTTCTACAAGAAATGTATGGCATTTTATCTTCTAGTCACAATCCATTGATCTCTGCACTCCCATGCGGGGTGCATGTTTGTTTGTTTCACTTTAGTGTTTACTTTCAATAGAAAGCTATTAAAGCCAATACTCCAATTGGTAGTGAAAACTGAAAATAAATGAAATTTCTTAGTTAATATTACTTTTTATGAGTTTGTATAAATCTCATAATAATGTCTGCCCATCTATCTTTTCGGGTATTTTAATTGTGATTTTAATTTTATGTTATGATTCAATGTAGGTAGATGACATGCCAAATTATCTGTTGTTGTTTGTTAGGGATTAATTTGTTTTCAGCATGGTTCATTTTCTAGTGGCTACAGCTGATTATATGAGTCAACGCCCGGAACCAGAGAGCAATGAAGTTATGTTTTACTACTGTCTTCATAATAGGCAGTCAAAGTAATAATTATATTTCATTTCATTCATAGTTTTAATAATATTATTAAGAAAGTTGATTAATTATTATGGGTAAGGTTTAAGTGATTTTAAAATGCAATGCAATGCAGGAAAAAACTATCTGGTCATGGGAACCCTTCCAAAAATACTCTTGGACTTAAGGGGTACTTAAATGAATTACATGATTAATATACCCATAATTTAATATTGTATCTTTGGGGGTATGAAGAACAGGGTGTAAGGCTCTTCATCCCCCGTAGAAAAGGGAGGATCCTCCGACCAGACGGGTGTTATGTCTGGTGGGCCACTGCCCGACAGTTGTTGTCGGGTTCTCGTATATAGTCTCAAGTCGCGGATAAAGTTGTTTGCGCGATGTAGGTTTCTGACGTGTTTCGCGGTTAGTTCATCATCTGTGTCATAGATGGCGCTGTAGTACTTTTTGTCCAATGTAGCTGTAGTACTTTTTGTAGTGCTGCTACATCACTCCCCCTCGGAGACCAGAGTCGATTGTAGATAGATGTGCCATAGAGAGGTGCGTAGAGGTGCGCCGTAGAGTAGCGCCGTAGAGAGACGCCGTAGAGTAGCGCCGTAGTGGCGCCGTAGAGTAGCGCCATAGAGTGGCGCCGTAGAGAGTGGCGCCGTTGAGAGTGGCGCTGCGATGTGGCTACTGCTGGCGCTGACCGGGAGGATCAGCACTCGACCGGCCGTAGGTGCAGTGCCAAGGTCGCTAGGTTGAGGGTGCTGACCAGGTATGCGCGTCCGCTGCATGCTGGTGGTCAGGAATACCCGTTTGAAGCTGGCTGGCTATGTCTCGCTGCTCGAAAGCTTGAGGAAGTGATCTTGTTGTTGATGATGATGACGTCTCGTTGCTCGAAGGCTGCGCTGACGTCCATTGCGGGGTCACCAATTTGGGGGTATGAAGAACAGGGTGTAAGGCTCTTCATCCCCCGTAGAAAAGGGAGGATCCTCCGACCAGACGGGTGTTATGTCTGGTGGGCCACTGCCCGACAGTTGTTGTCGGGTTCTCGTATATAGTCTCAAGTCGCGGATAAAGTTGTTTGCGCGATGTAGGATTCTGACGTGTTTCGCGGTTAGTTCATCATCTGTGTCATAGATGGCGCTGTAGTACTTTTTGTCCAATGTAGCTGTAGTACTTTTTGTAGTGCTGCTACATATCTATGGATTGCTAGATACAGCAATGGTTTACTATTGGAGATGTTATTTTAGATTGGGCCTATACATAATGATGATAAGAATATTATCTTTGTTCGAAGCTACCACCCTAAAACCCACCCCGTTTTAGGGTGGAAATAAAATTGCAATTAGATTTAAAACTAAAACAGGTTTAGTTGTTAATGTCATTTGTACATTGACAGGCTGTTAAGACCTCCAAACTTTGTAAGTCTATAACCCTTTTCCTCTCAATACTAATAGTTTTGAGTATTAGGACATTATGGTGTATAGATTTGATAACAAATGGTTTCTTGAACCATTGTACTTAAACCAAGTACCCAGATCATTACTTTATAACTGGTATATAATATGGTTAAATCATTCCGGTACCATCCTTGATGTGTTCTCTTTTGGTGCTACTGACTTAGCACTCCAGTATCTATTATTGTGTTCAGTCTTGAAAGATTCTTGTTAACGGGATACTTTTTTGGGTGTTTGAATTTTATTGTGCTAGGCACAAACAGATTAATTGATCTTCTTGTTGTTGGTGGTAAAATCTCTTTGGCTACATGTATTAGTTATTTGGAAATATACATAATAAGCTAAGAATATAACTATTGTCCTTATAGGTTTGGTGTTTCATTTCATTAAAGAAAATATAAATAATATTAATATAATCTCGAGGAACATTGGTAGGTTGTGTTATGCAGTGTCATTCAAGCCATTCATCGGTTGCTTTGCTGATAACAGTAACATTCTAATTTGGTTTAGAACATCTCATACCTTGCTTCACCGGTTCACCATATGTAGTGGAACAGAAGTCCTGTCATAAGTGTCTGGAACATTTTCCATCAGCTGTTCTCTCATAGTATTAAGTGAACAAAGAATCTTGTTCTATTATTTGAATGAAAAGTGTTATGCTTAAATGTAAATATTACTTCATCGCTGAAAGATCAAAATGACAAGTTTATGGCATAGCCACGGGGTGCTTTGATAATATCATACTTAACGTCGAAGCTTACACACATAGTGTGGATTATAATATGCTGTAAATATCTCGTATTTAGTCATGTAGATATAATAAATATCCATGGCATAGCTGTTGCGTTTATGTAGCAACATTAAGATTTTAATAAAATTATGCCGTATGGCAACATTTGTTTGTATGTAGCAACACTAAGATTTTCATGTAAAACATTTTTGGCCGTGTGGCAACACTTGGCTCCCAACTGTGATCTCACGATTACATCGCTCTCAACATTTTTAGTTATTTTATTTTGTACATCCAAATATCGTTTAACATGCAATAACCAGCGCAACATTGGTCCTTCGAGAAGTAAGAATCCAACGTGGGACGTGTGAAATACAAGAAATTCGCCAGATTGAAGAGGCAGCATCGTGCTCAACAAACGGCCCGCCATTTTTTTCAACCTCAGCATCGTCGAGTACCAGACAGGGGCTGCAATTCTATTAATTCGGCTACGGTATCGACGTGAACGCATACTCCGGGGATGCTGGCCAGATAATTCTTCGCGATCTAAGAAGAGGGACAGCGCTTCGGCGTAAAGAGTAGGTGGTTGAAGGCGGCAGTGTGTCGGCGAGCGCGCAACTTCGTGTCGGTGAAAGTGCGGCTACGGTATCGACGTGGACGCGACGCAGACTCCGGGGATGCTGGCCAGATAATTCTTCACGATCTAAGAAGAAGGACAGCGTTTCGGCGTTAAGAGCCTGCCAAAATACCTACTAAGTAGGTAGTTCAAGGCGGCAGTGTGTCGGCGTTCGCGCAATTCCGTGTCGGCGTGTCGGCGAAGTGTGCCGGCCAATGTCGGCCAAAGTTTAATAAGTGCGGTGTTCGGTGTCGGTGTAAGTCGAAGCTACCTAACGTGTTGTCGGCGTATGTCGGCCTCTGTAACAATTAAACTTCGCGAAGTCGCCGCCTGCGGCGAAAAATTTTAGGCTTGAATGAGCAAGATAAAGAAGATGTCTCCGTTGTAGAGGAGCACTATTTCCACATCTTAGCTTTACTTAATGCAGAGATAAAAAAGCGCGAAACAAAACAATCAAAGACCTCTACGCCGACGTCTGCTCCAATTTCTAAGTTGAAATTACCACCCATTAATGTACCGATATTTAGTGGTAAGTTCACAGAATACATACCTTTCATAAATCTTTTCAACTCTGTTATAGATGATAATGATTCAATAGATTGTGTACAAAAACTGTATTATTTGCGTGCATATCTCAGGGAAGAACCCCTGAATTTAATAAAAAACTTACCTTTGACGCAAGAAAGTTATGTAAAAGCACTCGCATTGTTAAACGATAGGTACAATAATAGATTTAAAATTATCAATGAGCATATAATCTCAATTTTGGACCTGAAACCTTTAACAAAGTCAACAGCAAGCAATTTAAGAGAATTTGTTTCAAATATTAGACAGGAACTTGCTGCCTTGACCAATTTAGATCCAAACGTTAGATATTGGGATGCTACAATTTTGTGTGTACTTTGCCGAAAACTAGATTTATACACATCGAGAGCGTACCAGATTGAGAGGGACACCAAGTCAGACCCCACCGTGGAGGACTTTCTCAGCTTCGTAGACAAGCGTGCTCTGGCATTGGAAAATGCAGAGCCGGCCTATGGCCAGCCGCAACAGCAGCACAAGGAAGTAAAGGAGCAGCGTCCAGGCTCATCCACGGGCAAACTGGCAGCCTACACTGCAGCGCAGGAAGCTTCATGTCTATTCTGTAAGTCCAATCATAAGTTATACTTGTGTCAAAACTTTCAGTTATTGCCTGCTAATAAAAGGTTACAGTTTGCAGATGAAAAGAAAATATGCCATCTATGTTTAGGTGTGCATGCAGGAAAATGCAGATTTCACTTTCGGTGTAAAGAATGCAAACAAAGGCATCATACTCTGTTACACTGCGATAATGATAAGGTGAATAATCAGCAGGCCGCCGCATCTCCCGCCTCATTGGCGGCGAATAATTTAACTAATAATGTACTTTTACCCACAGCCCAAGTAAAGCTTCTCGCTCGAGATGGCACGGAGATGACTTTCAAAGCCCTGCTAGACAGTGGGTCACAGCTGTCTTTTATTTCCCAAAAGGCCGTCCAGCTGCTAGATTTAAAGCCCCTGCAGAGTAACATTAACATAGTAGGGATAGTCAATACTCAAGCCAGCGTGAAGTACAGTGTACCAGTGGAAATACATTCATTAGTCAAACCATTCAAATTAGCGACTACTTGCCATGTAGTTGAGAATATCACATGTGAGCTACCACAGAAAAAATTTGATCTCTCAGACTTTGCGATTCCATCAAATATTAGGCTAGCAGATAAAGATTTTAATATCCCCAGTCAAATCGATTTGCTAATGGGAGCCGACTGTTTTTTCCAGGCATTGCTGCCACCAGAGTCGACGAGCTACGGGCCTGCAGCGCCACTTAGTGAGGTGCAGCCTTCGACGACAGGTGGACGGCATCCACAACTTATCAACACACAGTTCGGCTACATAATCGGGGGAAGCTTGCCTACAAATGTCTGCAATCAGGTAGCAGTGCTAAAATGCACATTAAAATGCGAGTCAAATTTAATTCAAAATTTAGATAGGTTCTGGAAAACCGAGTCCGTTCCTGAAATTTATAATGAAAGTTCTTCAGAGCAAGAGCTTTGTGAGCAAATCTTTCAAAGGACTGTTCAGTTGAAGGATAACTGTTTTGAGGTTGCTTTGCCTTTGAAATTGCCGCTTGAAGATGTAAACGATGCGCTAGGGAACTCATTTCATTTCGCGTTAAAAAGGTTTTTAAACCTCGAAAAGAAATTGCACAAAGATCATAATCTTTTCCTAGAATATCAGAAATTTATACATGATTATTTAAATTTAAATCACGGGCACTTGGTTGACGTCGGGAACTATCAACTTTGTAAGGACGCAGTGTACTTTCTGCCGCATCATGCAGTACTCAAACCCGACAGTAAGACTACTAAATTGCGTACAGTTTTCGACGCATCGATGAAGACCAGTAAGAAAGTATCGCTTAACGATTTGCTGCTAAACGGACCGACAGTACAGAGAGATCTTTTTGATATACTACTCTTGTTCCGTTTTGGTGACTATACATTCACTACTGACATAAAACAAATGTTCCGAAATGTCCGCGTAATACCTGAGCATACCTCCTTACAGAATATTCTTTGGAGAGACAGCCCTGACGAAACAATAAAGTGTATCAGGCTAGATACAGTAACCTATGGGCTAAAAAGCTCAAGTTATTTAGCTACGCGTTGTTTAAATGAGCTTGCGATGCAAAAAGAACGCGAAATGCCTTTGGCATCGTTCATTTTAAACAACTGCACCTATGTAGATGATGTACTTTATTCAGATAGTAACTTAGATTTGATTTTGGAAGCAAAATCGCAGCTTCAGCGGCTTCTCCAGATGGGCAATTTCAAAACACATAAATGGTCATCAAATGACAGTCGAATATTAGAAGATGTTCCTTCAGCTGAGCGGCATTTTGACGATTTAGAATTTCAAAACGACGACTGTAGTATAAAAACTTTAGGTTTGCAGTTAGTTGTTCATCAGGATAAGTTTAAAATAACAAGTCCAGAATTTTTTGATGCAAAAAACATTACCAAAAGGGAAATATTGGCCTACATAGGAAAGTTCTATGACCCTATGGGTTTTGTAGGTCCTATCGTCGTACAGGCCAAGGCTATTATGCAAAAATTATGGTCCTCTAAGACTGACTGGGACGCCGCGCCTCCCAAAAATATTAAATCAGAGTGGTTAGGATTTTTAAATAGTCTTGCAAAAATGAATCCGATTTATATAGGTAGAAATATTCAGCTATCTGATTCAGACACAGTAGAACTCATAGGCTTCTCAGATGCGTCCAGTTCGACTGCATATGGCTGCTGTGTGTACCTACGCGTCACTGATAATAAAGGTAAAGTACAAATGCATTTGCTCTGTTCGAAATCCCGTATAAACCCGATTCAGAATAAAAACCTTACCGTGCCACGTTTAGAATTAAATGCTGCACTACTTTTGTCTATTTTGATTGCAAAGGTTTCAAACACACTTAAATTAAAATTAAAAATAAATCAAGTTTACTTATTCACTGATTCCCAAATAGTGCTGGCTTGGTTACGGTCGGAAGCGATGAGGTTGACGGCTTATGTGGCGAACAGAGTGAAAGCTATAACCAGTAAAACTGCTGACTGCCAATGGCTATATGTAAACACCAAAGACAACCCCGCCGACTACATAAGCAGGGGTGTCAGTCCGCATGAGCTTAGTGCTTGCGATATGTGGTGGCATGGGCCTCGATTTTTATATGACAGTAAGTATATGTTTAATCAAACTATAGAGTTACCATCAGATTTACCTGAGAGCCGGTCCAGCGCAGCGATCTCCTCCAATGTAGGATCTGCAGCTCGTCCAGTAAACGACGTTTTGCAAGGTATGCACAAATATTCTAGCATCCATAAAATGACACGTATATTGGCCTATATGTTAAGATTTATAAATAATTTAAAAGGCAGTAAGGTCTCGCATAATTTCTTGTCGAGTACAGAACTAAATTCTGCTCTAATGTTACTCATTAAGTTTGAACAAGAATTACACTTCCATGAGGAAATTGAATATTTAAATAAAAATCAAAATGTGAAGGGTTCTTTACAAAGTTTGCATCCGTTTCTAGACAACCTGGGTATTCTGCGTGTAGGCGGCAGGTTACACCACGCAAATATTCCGTACACTCAAAAACATCAGGCGATTTTGCCTAAACAATCGTATGTCACTGAATGTATTGTTAGGTCTGAACACGAGCGTCTCCTACATGGAGGACCTAGGCTTTTATTGTCCAATTTAAATCAGAAATACTGGATCACTAATGGTTTACTGTATGTAAAGAAAATAACAAATAAATGTGTAAAATGTTTTAGACAAAAGACCACCAAAGTAAAGTCTTTCAATTTACAGCTCAGAAAGGAATTGACTTTCACTTCATTCCAAGTTATTCCCCTACCTTTGGTGGCCTTTGGGAGGCGGCAGTTAAAAGTACTAAGTATCATTTACGAAGAGTAGTACAGAGTCACCTGCTAACCTATGAACAGTTAAATACGGTGTTGGTGGAAATAGAAGGCGTACTTAATTCTAGACCTTTGCTACCGATATCTTCAAGTGACGTAAATGACTATACTTACCTGACTCCAGGTCACTTTTTGACAGGAAACGCTTTAACAATGTATCCAGAAAATGACGTCTCAAATGTTCCACAAAATAGGTTGAAGCTATGGCAGGTATGCACGCAAATAAAACAATCATTTTGGAAGATGTGGCACAAACAATATCTCAATGTACTGCAAAACAGACCTAAGTGGTTAAATATTTCACCCAACATCAAGATAGGCTCTTTAGTTATACTAAGAGAGGACAATGTTCCTGCAATGTTCTGGCCAATGGCTAGAGTGGTGAATACATTCCCTGGTCATGATGGCCACGTTAGGGCCGTCGAGGTAAAAACTTCAAATGGTAAAACCCATACTCGTTCAATTCTAAAAATATGTGTTCTGCCGCTAGATACATAAGTCGTAGCTTACGCAATATTTTTTATTCACGGCTGTCATTATGTGAGCATGTCGCCGCTGATCGGTATTATATGTACCGATCTGTTAATTTCTTTTATTGCAGGACATGGCAATATCTTAATGGCATACCATATAGCGTCACAAACAATTTATTATATAGTTATATGTATCATTTCAAGTCGTAGCTCGTTAGAGGGTTTACGCTTTATGTTATAGATATAATATGTGTTTGTTATTATGAGAATATAAATATAAGTTTAAGGTTTAGTACATAATAATATGTAAATTTTGGTAAAAATTCATTGTGTTGTACTATAAATTTAAAGACAGATTTTGTTGTTAACATGTTTTATTAATTGTAAAACTTGTATCTTGTGTGGCCGCAGCATGTTGCGTTTATGTAGCAACATTAAGATTTTAATAAAATTATGCCGTATGGCAACATTTGTTTGTATGTAGCAACACTAAGATTTTCATGTAAAACATTTTGGCCGTGTGGCAACACTTGGCTCCCAACTGTGATCTCACGATTACATCGCTCTCAACATTTTTAGTTATTTTATTTTGTACATCCAAATATCGTTTAACATGCAATAACCAGCGCAACAATAGCCACAGGGTACTTTGATAATATCATACTTGACGTCGAAGCTTACACACATAGTGTGGATTATAACATGCTGTAAATATCTCGTATTTAGGCATGTAGATATAATCAATATCCAATAAGTCTTTAGTAGCTGTAAAATTAAAATGGCAAGTCTGGCATAACTTCCACCAAAATAGCATAAATACACTTTTTGGGCTGGTGTTTACATCAGTTAAACGTATGTGTAACATTAATTTATACTTGATGTTCAAGCTAAAAACACATTATATGGGCTTAACATGCTGTTAGTATCTCGTACTTAAGGATGTGTGGTCCTGACAAATGTATGTCAGCCAGCCAGCAACTTTACTCGCTGATGGGAATCCAGGCAAGGAATGGTTCCACATTTACTGCGAGAGTATAATGCATTTGCAAGGTTATAACACACACGGGATATGCTAAGTTAAGCAGGGTCGTCTTACGACCTGCATGGTCATGGATATATAGCACAATTTTGTAATTACCTGATCAAGGTCATGGGATCAAAAATGGGACTTACCTGCCAATTTGGCTCCCATGCGAATTGGATTTTCAGTGCTGGCATTGTTCAATAAATTTAGCTGGACATCTCGTATCACACTGATAGTTTACCATGCAGCTAGTAACATGAGGTGTTACTGGTCTTGAAAATGGCACTTACCTGCCGTTGGCTGCCATTAGATTTTCAGTGTTAGCATCGTTCAAAGACTTAGCTAAAGGACATCACGTGTCTCCACTGATAGTTTACCATCCAGCTAGTAACCTGAGATATTATTGGGGTATCGCGTACCCACTGGAGGAAAAAAGCTTTAACGAGCTTACCTTAGTGCTTTAATAGGCACTGTGGATATCGCGTATCCGGGGGTCAGTTAAAGTCGGGCATCCAAGTTGTTGTCAGGAATACACTTTTTCTGCTTCGTCTCTGATGTCTTCTGATAAATAATCTCCTTCCAATTTACGTCGTGGTCGGTAGCGAGCGTTATTTGTAAATGCTCGGATTTCTGTGTTTCAGGTTTACGATTTTTCGATTTTTTTTTTTCGGTTTACTTCCTGTCACTCGACATTTTGTTATTTTGGTAAAATGTAATGTAAACTTAGTTTTAAATGAATAATTTGACGAGAAAGATTTTTTCTTGCGGTGTCGATAACGCGCGAAAAAGAAAAGAGTGAAATGTCACTCTTTTCTTTTTCGCGCGTTATCGACACGAAACGACAAACGAAACACGAAAACGAAACACACGAAATGTCGTGACTTCACGTTGTGTCACAACGAGACAGCATACGAATGTTGCAATTCTTAAAAAATATTATTTTTTAATTCTCTAAAAATCGTGAGTTAATCCTGTCATCAAATTAACATTTTCTAACTCTCTTACAAAAACTGCATTTTTTGTTAATATTTCCTACTCATTAAATGGACCATCACTATTTAGCTCTCGATATTGAAAATATTCAACATTTACAGTGTAGATATTAGAAATACTACCAAGTTATTTGAAAGATTGCCAAGAAGTAAAATTTAAGGAATAAACCTATTGTACTGTAGTTTTAGTTTTTATTCAAGAATGAACTACAATGTTACTGATGATCTTTTTTTAGAAACATATTTATTTTAGATCTATTCTTATTTTAGAAACATAATGAAATTAATTTGGTAATTCATACCTGGCGTTACTTTTTATTTATTTGAAAATGGAAATAATTCGTGGCGACAGATCTATTAATTAGATGATACAAATTGATGACAAATATAAACTTTGGTGACAAAAAATATAGTTCCCAAAAAAAATCCCTTCGGCAAGCCGCAGGAGGAAGATTTCGAAGAAGGTTCCACCCTTAATTATTCTGGAAATTCAGAGGCTATAGCTAGCCACAGCTGCGCTGGCCAATTTTTTGTTAGACATTTTTTGTTTTTGTAAGAAGTACCTCCTTTATGAATAATAATGTCAGTTTCCAAAAGACTTGGTCGTCATGGCAACGAATTTGTTGACGTTTGACAATTAAACGTTGGTTATCATAAATTTTAAAATCCCCCCTGATGAGTTTAGCATGGAAACACCCTCAATTTTTTAGTTATTATTTTTTATTTCGAAAGCTATACGTTTTATCGCAAAACTTTGAGAATAAAAAATGTAGAATAAATAATTTGCTTTCAAAAAAAATATTTTTGACACTAAACATGTTTACCATTTCAGAGATATAATTTTTTTTTTCTAAAATTTTTGGAAATTTCAACCCCCTCCCCAAGTTAGGGGTTGCATTAAAAAAGTTTTATTTTAAAGTTGTTTGTATTCTTACTCTGAATGATAAAAATCTTAAACGGTTCAGAAATTTTCCAAAGGAAAAAAGATATGGCCAAAAAACTAATTTTCGAAAAACTGCCCCCTCGCCGCCCCCCATGGACGAATTCCGCCCATTCACGAACTTAACCTAAGTTTTGAGCATTTCAATTTTTGGGCTAAGTTTGAAAGCAATCGGTGCATTATTGCGACCTGTAGAGTGTGGCTAAATTTTGCTTGGTGCCCAACATACATACATTTACATAATATATACCTATATAAACTTTTTAACCAGCGGTTGATTTGGGCTCTAGGGGTCATAACTAGACCTCCTATGGTGAAATTTTCGGAAAAATCGACGTTAGGTGCAAAACCAATAAGTAGATTTTTTCTGACGAAATCTACCTAAAACGAAGACTTGAACATTATGACTTTTAGAACAGTACACGACACGACAAATAAGTAGTTTTACATAGAATAAAATCGTCGCTAGCTACTTACATTTATATGTAATAAAAGTCCCAAAACAAGTTTATCAGGGTTCTGATTACACTAAGTCAACAACATGGAAACGCGAAACTGGCCGATCGAGCACTGGTCGGTATAACAAACTGACAACGCCGCGGTGTGAGTATGAAGACAGATGGGTTCAGACTTCAGATTATTTCAAACCTTTGCATCTTGCAAAGGACACCGGCGATACCGCCTACTTTTGAGCCCGACGTGTTACAAAAAAACAGTACAGTGAGAAACATTGGTGCCGCTTCCCTTGTTCACAAACTAAACTAAATTTTAGTTGAATACATCTTTTTCTTTCTATTTAATTATGAAAAGGACAGAACAAAATATTAGTTTAATCCTGTCAAATTAGTCAGCACCTGACGTAATTTGATGTAATTTTAGTAGTCAACTTTTTAATCGCGTCTAAAATTTGTATGGCGCTGATTAATTTGACAGAACATAACTAAAATTTATCTTCTGTCCTTTTCTTAATGAAATAGAAAGAAAAAGATGCACTGAACTTAAATTTGGTTTAGTTTGTAAACAAGGGAATCGGCACCAATCTTTACCCAGTCTTTACGACAAACCAGTCACATAAAAAATTATTAATTTACAGTAAGTTGCTAAATAAAAAAAAAATGTTAATGTATTCCACCGTAATATGGGTAAAAAGGAAATGAATCAGTCGTTTAATAAATATCAATGCCAAAATATAACAAAAACCTCTTTGCAAAAAAAAGAGACTGACTCTCTCACTGTCTTCCGAAAGTATAGTTCCGCTTTTTAATGTTCATTTTCGGTTTTTCCTTCATGCAGGGCCGTGTTTACCTAGTGTGCAGGGTGTGTGTTGCATACGGGCGCAGTGGTCCTAGGGGCCGCTGAGCGCCAATCGCTGCGGAGCCCCAGTCGGCGCGCGCGTTGACCGGCCGCAGCACTTTCAATGACCAACGCAAATTTTTTTATAGCATCTGCAGCTCTTCTTATATTTATAAAATTACAGCGAAGCAAGGCATGTTATTAACATAGTACGTTTTGGCTTGTTAGGGTAAACACCAGAACATCCTGTATAATTCTAAAAACAGACAACAGCACATCAAGGTATCCAAAACCGACAAATTTCTTCTTCAAATTTAATCTCCAAACAATAGAGTATTTATTATCGGCATGTATTTAACGCGGCGACAAACTAATCTGATTAAGGGTTTTAAAAATAATTACAATGGGTAGCAAAAATAATACGTTGGCAGCTACAGTGAAGTAGCATTTTAAGTATAAAGTAGCAGCTTTATATAGCTTTGTTTAAATTTAAATTTGAAGTGATTTTTTGGTGTGGCAATTGAATTTATTGTTAGGCGACAACTTGACGGCGGATAAAAAGTAGAAAATAGGCTTTCATAAATTAAACAATGAGGTTGTTTATAAAATCAACTGAGATTTAGAACCTGCTACGACTCCATGACGCGCGCCCGCTTCGCTCGCATATTAAATAACACTCTTTGACTTCTGTCCCCAAAGTGCCGGGCCTCCGCCGGCTTCCTTCGTCGGCCTACGGCCCGGTGCCCATGCCGCCCATAAATGATTACTTAAATGAAAACTTGAAATGTTAGCCGCCCAGTCATTATTTTTAATACCTCACTTATTATTTCATTGGCCCTGTTTAATATATTTGCTAACTTATAGTAGCAGCCATTATTTAGTTTTTATAGAACCTTGACTTTTGTAGCTCATTTAATATGATTGTGCTAAAAATATTTAATCGCTACCAAGTTATATTTTTTGTAACCAAGTAGTTAGTCGCATAATAAATTGTTATTCGCCTTAAATATAATTAGCCTTTATTATCCTTTGGGGAAATTTGTCAGTTTGTGGTAACTTGACGTGCTGTTACTTGCACTTTGTACCCATTCCATTTTAACCGCGCGCGTACGTGGGGGCGCTAGCTAGGGTAATGTTTGCACACGGGCGCTACAAGGGCTATAGATTGCTCTGGGTACTATGTATTTAAACGAGCGAAACTAAATACAAATCAAAGGTGTCAAAAATACTGAAAACCTATTGGCTACTACCGCGAGTAATTTGTTGGTTAAGTACCTAGCCGGCTTTGTCATTTGGACGCCGGTAATTTCCTAAATTCAGTGCTGGACTATTGTATATCCCCGATTGGGTTAGCAAACCGGGATAAAATTCAGTTGGACATTGGTGAAAAGTGCCACGTGTGGGATCTGAAGGTTTGATCCGGGAGTCGACGATACGCGCTGTGGGCGTCCTTTGGAACCGTCGAATCTTACATAATGTCACATACACCACACAAGCACAGTTACACTTACACCCCACCCAGATACGACGTGACCAGGACTGCGTCACATCATCAGTACCAACGTGATGGTAAGTGTATCTAATAGGTGTTTTCCATTTGTCGATTGGACAAATATTATTTTGATTAGGGCTCCGCGTAATCGCGGACATCGTGAGTCTGTTGATGCAGTCTCACACATCTGGCAATTTTAAGTGGGCCACAAAAATTGGGTCCAAATCAAATGTTTAAAACGGTGACGTGAGTTGTTCAACACGAACAGTGTTATTTCACAGTTAATAAGTTGCATTTTGGACCTCTGTTATAAATTTGTCATTATTTGTTATAATTTTGTTATTTGTTTGTTATAATTTTTTCTTTTTTTTTTTTATTATAACCCGGTTTTGAAAAAAAAATGAAAAAAAATCATTAAGTATTTGGAAAAGGTTTTAACCTAAGAGGTGACATTTTAACAGCAGAGGTAACGCAGCAATGGGTAATATAACTCAACGGGGACAACGGGCACTATTTGAAAAGTATATATATATTTCAATAAATTAACGAGGACAGCGTACGGGGACAACGGGAAGTATATTTTATTAAATTCCCTTTGTCCACTTTAAGGGCCTACATCGATACCTCGCACCGGGCGACTGCTCTACTAAGCGAGCGAAAGTGATGCAATTACTTTTGAAACGCAAAAGAAGAGAGATGGCTATAATGTGCGTGCGCTCGGAGTAAATCGACGTATGTGCCAAAACGAATTTACTCTTTTTTTAACAAAATAAAGAATTAAATTTAAAACTACTTTTAGTAAACTTTGATACAATAATTATCTATGTTTTAAAGTAAATTCCATTGAATAATCCTTAAACGTTACGCCATGATGTCGAAAAAGGAAAAAAAATTGATATAATTTTGCAATTTTTTTGCATCAAGAAAAAATCATTTAATCGTGTATTCCTTTTACACGATACTAGAACAAAGAGTCAAAAAGCATATACCAAAATGTTAAATCCGTATTCCACATACTCGACAAGTTACACGAAATAGAAAAAAACACATGTTTTTCAACATATCACCGGGGACGTGGCCTACGGGGGGCTTTACAATAGCAATACAGGGATCAGTGTGATAATTCAAGGTCTTTTATGAATTTTAGTTACTGTAATAGTTTGTAAACACAACAGCTATAATTATAGTACATTATGAATCATAATACTTATATAATAATTTATGATATTTTAAGTGCGGTAAGTTGAAAATCACAGCCAAGGCGATATTGCTAGCCCGAGCCGTAGGCGAGGGCTACAAGAAAGCAGAAGCTGTAATTATCAAAGCGCACGCGCACGTATGTCATACGACGTTATATAACATATTTGCGAGGAAATAAATAAAACTCGGACTTTATTAAACGAATAAATCTTTTACTTGTTTACAAATTAGTGGTACGCACGCATCAGCGCTTTTTTAAAGGCAAAGACACAAAAAACAGCCAGTGTTACTAATAAAGTAAATTTATATTTTTTGTTTTTGTTACAGATAAATGGATGTACTTAATTTATTTTCAAAATGAATTAAGTTAAATAAATAAATGTTTATTTATTATATTTCATCTCCTAAAGTAAATTTTATTTATAAAATGTTGACCACTTGTTGACTCTGACATTATAAAACTCTTTGATAAGATTTAAACAAGTACCGTTCGTTTTAAATGGAGCATCTTGATAAACCGTGCGTTTTACATTACAATAACGCACAAGTACGTAATGAGATACAACACGATATTAAAATTGGTGAAATAAGAGATCCTTTACGAGCAAATGTGTTATAAAATAAATAACTAAGATGAAAACATTCAATAACAAAAAAAACACGTGATGCTTGAAGAAGGAAGGACGGGTGGCCTAAAACCTTACGACACGTAAATATCACCAAGAGAGTCAAAAGATTATTCACTGTTAGTAGACCCTAGACCTGTCAATTACCTTGATAAGGCAAAACATATACGTGACAAGCAAGCGCGTGCCCTGTAAGCCAAACGACAAAAATATCTGACAAAATGGTTGGTGAAATTGTGGCTATGCTCTGGCGTCCGTTTACTAGCCAATATTTCATAAACCTCACCTTTTTTACTCAAACCTATGATTAATTCCCGAGTTTCGTCGGTAATGTCGCTCTCCAATAGATCGTTAATATGTTCACCTGCAAAGTATTCTGCGATCAGTTTGTGTATAAACAGCGGAATATCGCCCGCTACACTGTGTATGAAACCCGACTTTTCTGTTCCTAACCTAAGCATATCAATGGTTTCCGTAACTTGTCTTAATTCATTATCATTCAATAATAAACCTACATCTGGGTAGAAAATAGCGTACGCTCCTAACTTTTTATGTTTACTCATGAAATGAGCTCGTTCCCTTTCATAGGTTAACGTGTTGTCTGGTTCGCGTATGTCAATTTTATTGTTTTCATTTAACCATATTCTTTTAAAGTTAGCTTCGAAAAAATGTTGAAAAAAATCAAAGGCCATCACTTTCATATAATGGGTGATAATATGTTTTCCATCATGATCAAGACCATACGTCCCGTCGTCCGTCATACCTATCCAACAGCAATCCAATGGATGGCCGTTATAGGTACCGGATAGGTACTGGACACTAATATCCAAGGATTGCGCTGCTATGCAAAGATGCAGCGGAGTAGCGAAGAAGTCGTTAGCGTAAGTGACTTGCCGCAAAGTATTGTCATTTTCAGGGATTATGTTGACTTCATCTACATAGCCATCTAACTCGGCTTTCACGATATCTGTAAAGGTGTAATAAAGTTTAAAAGAAGGCAGGTTGTGATCTTCTCGAGAATAATAAACAGGGCGATGACATGGTGCAAACGTCACAATACTTTTAATTCTTTCAATTGTAAAATCTCTTTGTTTTAATTTGCTCTTTATCCAAAATTTTTTTAAGTATGTTTTTTGTTCGACATCCGAAAAGGGTTCTATTTCATATGATTGTCCAAACTCTTGTTCTAAAATATCTTTAATATGGTTAAATGATCTGCTTGTGATCCATATTTTATGCTGTCGAGGATAACTTCTGACAGACTTCAGCAATGAGAGCGCCTCATTTGCATAATGCGGGAAGATCTCATCAAAACCATCGAATAAAAACATCAGTGTACCATTATTGTAGAAATAAAGGAACATTTCAAACCCAAAAGTAATTGATGCATCGCCTGAGCAGTATTTGAGAGACACAACATTGTTTTCTGTTTCCAGCTCGGCTGTAATATCTTCTTCTGCCACACCGAGAGCTACATAGCACATGAAATGTAAACTCAGCATAGGGTCGATGACTGTTTTATCTTTCTGCCACTTACTGAATATTTTCGAGTACTCCAACAGGTTTATTCTAACAATCCAAGTATTTGGGTCGCGTTCCTTTGTTTTAATTGACAAATGAGTAAGTAGAGTTGACTTGCCCATCCCAGGCATACCAGTAATTAGTATCACATGATCTTGTAAATCGTAAAGCGTTTGTATTACCTTATCTTTGACATCATGGAAAGCATCTTCTTCTTTCTTGATGTGACTGACGCGTCTATCAGTGTACAAATCTTTGAATTCATCGTAATCCTGGTTTCTTAATGGCAACCCAATTTTGAAAATGGTATGTTCAAACATGCCACCTTTTATAAGCTTCATTGCGTTTTCGTCTTTTAAGAAAAGATCTAAAGTTACTTCTATGCCTTGAAATATCACTTTTGTCGTCTTTAAGAAAGTTTGCTGCGATTCATCGCACAAATCCATTAGATCATTTCCAAAATCGTTTATATGACGAAACATTTTATTAGGCTTTGCTTTTGTAATAATAAATGATCGAGCATTTACTATTTCAACAATATCATTAAATCTTTCACACCAGTTTTCATAATTTACAAAAATCACGGTTTCCTTATATTCCGCCAACTCTGTGAGAAATGTTTTATAGTCTTTCGGGAATAGATGTGAAATAGATTCTAGGTCTAACACTACGTGCTCTTTATTATTTAAATATTTCGATAATTTAGCAACGGTGAATTTGCAGTTGTCTGTAACAATGACATTAACGTTTGTCTTACACTGCTCTTCCAATAATAATTCGAATGACCTGACGGCTTCTGCATTGAATGTGTATTTTACCTTTTGTAACTTAATCTTATTTATCATGATTATGACAGATATTAGTGGTTGGTTTTTAACATCTTTTGTTGCATTCTCAAATTGTTTACTGTGTTTTGTAAGATATTCCGCCGTACCAGGTTTCACCCACCATTCTTGAATTGCATCGTGATATTTTAAGAATACGGCGTCAGCTTTTACTTGAAATAGGTGAATGCCGTTGTGAGGACATCCCATTTCTCGTTTTAAAATTTCACTAATTTCCTTTTCATTTGATTGGTTCGTGAAAAAAAACAGTTGTCTTAAGAAGTCTTTCACCAAATTCACGTCATGTCCTCCGCTGACGAATGAGATTTTCGGAAACTTTTTCGTCTTCACATATATTTTATGTTTTTCTAAGTTAGGTATTTCCTTTTGCAATTTTAGATACAATCTTTTAGCAAGATCGCCTTTTATAGATTCGATGTTATCAGCAAACTTCATAAGTCTAGTGTGTTCAAGGGGAAGGAAAACATTGCCGACTGCACCAGCCAACCCACCGTCAACTCCAAGGAGGTCATCTCCAAGGGAGTCCTCGATATCAATGAAATTAAGGATATTATTAGGCTTTGCATCGGCATCATGGATCAATCCAACTATTTTTGATGTGAGGTAATTCAATCTACTCTCGACTTCCGCGTCGTTGCCACTTATTGTTAAATCTTTATTTCCGAACGAAAGTGGGACTTTGAATGTAGATTGTTCTAATATTTTTCTCGCTGCCTGATCAATGGCTTTATCGACTGTGGATTGAGGAACGCTCACTTCATTCAACTGTCGTTTTAAATCTTCATGCATGTTCTTAATAAATTCAAACTTGCCATTTTTGTAAGCAATTACACTTCCAATTAGTTCACTCAAAACTTCAACTTCAGACGGTCTGCTGAAGAATTTTTCAACAAGTTTCAGTGTTTCAGGCATGTCAATTTCCCGTCTTAGAAGTACCTGTTCGTAGAGGGCATTTTTGAATATCAGAACGAAGTGTTCGTCTGTATCAAAGAAGTCTTCTCTGAAGCTGGCGATTCGATGTCCTGCATCATGAATGATATCAGGAATCTCGAAAACTTTTTGCGCCAGAATATAGTGGTAACACAACACAAGCTTATCCATCATGAATATTTCTTTATTAAGTAATTTCGCGAAATACTCAGCAAGTGCTGTCATTTCTTCTTTCATAATTCTTTTATATAAAAACTCCTCGTTCATGGTCTCGTAAGTAGGTTGTAAGTAAGAGCCTGTTTGACTAGTTCCTATTAGTTCTTTCAATTGAGTAGTATACTCAGTTTCGACCAGGTCATTGTTGAAGTCGTATTTAGCATTTGTGTACATAACGAATAGGCATTCTGTTTCGCTAAATGACCCTCCAAACAGTTTGTCCGTATTTTTTGTGCCGAACGCTCGTCTAATTTTTAAGTAACTTTCAAGGTATCTCGCCAGATCATGATTGATACTAAGCGATAAGACTTTGTCCGTTTCTCTATGATGTTTGGTTTGAATAAATATAGCGATTTCCTTGGCAAAACCTTTGACTTTTGCCCTTAAGCATATGTCTCCAAATTCTCCCATTAAATCAACATTTGTAGCTAAATGAAACTCTTCGATATCCTCGTCATGTTTAGCTTTAAAATTCAGCAAACTGAGAATTTTAGTCACGTATAACTGGTCCTGAAGACCAGAAGTTCTAGAGCGCTTCTTAAACATTTTAATATCAATGATTTGTTTGAAACTAGCAACCAGTCCGGTTTCGCTCGGGCGATGAAATAATTATATAATCAAACAAGTACAATTGCGATTCTTCCTCGTGAAATAATCAGAATGTTGGTAAAACGGCCGTAACCGGATGTTAAACACAAAGAAAATTGCTACACTTTAACTTATTCTAACATAAACAGGTGCTACCATAGATTCAATATTCATAAAGTTTGATATAAATAGAAACATAGAAATAAAAAGAGCACGCCCTGGACCATCAGCCTCGCTACCTTGCTGGTTGGCGAATATTTGCTCCTCGGCATGAACTGTTCTTCCGTTCGTGACAATACACGTGATTGTGTTTATGGTTCTTGGGATAAAGTTGACAGTTTTAAGTAGATATTTGGTGTTCTGCGACCTGGAATATCACAAAGAGTTCGGTTTAAATAAATTGTGGAAAGATAAAGGTAAAGGTTGACTGGTAGAAAATGCCTATGGCATTAAGTCCGCCTCTGTACTTTGTGCTTGAAGTGTTTAATAAATAAATAAATAAATAAGGCTATGTTGTTATTAGGTGTTTAACTAAAAAGATACAGAGAGGTTATTAGGTTGTTGTATTTACTTAAATAATTGTTGTTCGTATTCTGAGTATTTGTTTTAATTGCGTAGCCACGTTGAATACTACGATTTTATCAAGTAGGACGTTTATCGTTGTACTAACTGAGCCCGTGGCTTCGCCCACATAACCGTGTAATTTTTAGGTACCTGTTATAAGCGAGCGATACTTCGAGCAGCGGTGGCCCAGTGGTGGCAGCCCCGACTAACGAACAGTAAGTCGTGGGTTCGAACCCAGACAGGCACATTACTTTGTGTAATTTATCTCATAACCACTGCTCTCAAAACGGTGGAGGAAAACGTCGTGAGGAAACCGGCATGTCCTAGAACCAAAAGTTCGAAGACATGTGTGACATGCAATCCGCACTGGGCCCGCGTGGTGGTCTATAGCCCATACGCAAAATACGCGCTTTGACGTGAAGTTGTGGACACCAGCCTGTTATACAATATGTACAACACAACAACAAGCGAACGATACGAAAAACACGATATGTTATCGTAAAGTCGTAGGTAGTACATTCCTAACATCCTCTATAACATAATAAACAGATAAACTATAAGACTTATTTGTACATTATTTTGGGTTTAGGTACCTATTTTAAATGAACTCGTAGTCAAGTTTCTTCCTGATCCTACAGCCAGGATTGTCTTCTCAAGGAACTCCTCAACAGTTAATTGCACAGATACGAAAAAATATCTAACTAGGTACGCGTTAAATTTTTTATGATTAGGTACCTGAACATAATTTCTACCGTTACCTGATGATTACAGAGTTTTATTTTTGTATTTATGATCAACTAGTTTTTTCCCGCGGCCTTGCTCGGGTTAATTTAGAATTTGACAATCAATTAATCAAACTATATACTTTATAAAATGAGTTTAAAAAAATAGGTAGTAGGTATAGGCTATCTATTATACCTTAGGCTCGTGTCTGACTAGTTTACCTGATCGTACGCGATGATGTGGTCGACGATGGAGCGCGCTTGCCTAGAAGTAATCTATTCTCTCGCGACTTGAAGGCCCGTAGTTTGTAGCTTTCAGGAAACACAGCCCTCCGTCAAGGATTTCCACTCCTACAAAAAAAAAAAGTGTGGAGTATTAAGGGGACTACAAGAGCTAAACGCGAGCTTTATAATGCAACAAAAGAATATGATTCACTGCAATAATCAAAACCAGAAAAATATATTTATGTTATTCTTCAGGATTTACGTATGCTAGTAGGGTCCATATTGGCTCACCTAAAGTTCTTTACCCGAAATTGTTCTTCCTAATGATTTGTAATCCGAATGATCACTCTTCCTAAAATTTTTCATCCTAAAGTTTTCATTCATACTATTTGTAGTGCTACCGGCGATGTTCATAAAACTCATATTTCCGAAAATTGTATTTACTAATATCATTCATGTGAATATATTTAAACTCCTACTGTTTTTTATCATAACGCTTTTATCCCTAAACATAATTACCATAATATTTTCACTCATACTCAGAAAGAAACATTTACTAAGTGTAATAAAAAAATATATGTGGGTAGAAGATGATATTTATAGTTTTAATTTGAGGGTATGATTATTATTTGGGGGTATGCTTCACATAACATAACGTACTTATTACTATAGGGTCCATATTGGCTCACCTAAAGTTCTTTACCCGAAATTGTTCTTCCTAATGATTTGTAATCCGAATGATCACTCTTCCTAAAATTTTTCATCCTAAAGTTTTCATTCATACTATTTGTAGTGCTACCGGCGATGTTCATAACACTCATGTTTCCGAAAATTGTATTTACTAATATCATTCACGTGAATATATTTAAACTCCTACTGTTTTTTATCCTAACGCTTTTATCCCTAAACATAATTACGATAATATTTTCACTCATACTCAGAAAGAAACATTTACCAAGTGTAATAAAAAAATATATGTGGGTAGAAGATGATATTTATAGTTTTAATTTGAGGGTATGATTATTATTTGGGGGTATGCTTTACATAACGTACTTATTACTATAACTATATCTAAGATAATTATGTCTAAAAAACCAACTGTTTAGAATGATTATAGGTCGTTTCACTGATTTTTGTCCATGAATGAAATTCAGGTTAGAGTGTCGTCTTGGGGGCACTATGAAAAAAATACTTAGAAAAGTTTCGCAACCAATTTCGAGGTAGCGTAGTTGGTCACAGTTCTAACCTAACCTATATGGATATCTTTGCAGGTACACACCGCTATGAATATATATGAAAACATGTATTTAACAACTTGTACCGTACTATTATTTGGCATAGGTACAATTAACGAACCACCGGATTTAGTAAACTGGAAAATGTAACGGCAAAAAAATCACTTTTGGTTGCCAAAATCAGTAAATGTTCACCAAAATTAATCCCCATTTTATCGTGAAATTAGAACCAAAAATTTATTTTTGACCACCAGAAATTTAACTGTTATGCTCTTGCATCCGAGTCGAGGGAGACCCGGTCGACGGAGCCCCGCTTCGCGAGGCTCCTACTTCTGAATGGTTTATAAAAAAATAACCACGAAGGATATGGCGGGGTCTATTCGCTCGCTTCGCTCACTCATTCGACCCCGCCATACCCTTCTAACCTAATCTATCCGTGTCGGGGTGCCCCAAGTCGGCCTAGGCAAAACTAGTTTGTCATCAACCACCTCATTAAAATTTGGTGCTCAATTGACTAAATTTGGTGATCAATTGATATTTTAGGTGGTAGATGTTAGTGGTCACAAAGTTAATTTTGGTGGTCATTATATTTTTATACATGTTATGTGAAAACAAAGTTACGCAAAATTAATATACCTATATAATACTGATTATTATGAATAAAAATAAATCTAAACAAAAAAAATATGACTTAGAATAATAGTGTAAAAGATGGTTATGTTGAGAAAATATAGGAAAATAAATAAAAGTATAATAGATGTTTATTGCTACTGACATTATGAAGTTGAATGCTTCGGAATTATGAACATTAGAGACAGAGTAGTTAGGAATTGTGATTGTTAGGATGAAAAATTTTAGGAAGAACATTTTCGGATTTCCAATTATCGGAGTTGAAAATTTAGGTGAACTTTGGCGCACCCATTACTATAACTATACCTAAAATAATTATGTCTAAAAAACCAACTGTTTAGAATGATTATAGGTCGTTTCACTGATTTTTGTATTAAATGAATGAAATTCAGGTTAGAGTGTCGTCTTGGGGGCACTATGAAAAAAATACTTAGAAAAGTTTCGCGACCAATTTCAAGGTAGCGTAGTTGGTCACAGTTCTAACCTAACCTATATGGATATCTTTGCAGGTACACACCGCTATGAATATATATGAAAACATGTATTTAACAACTTGTACCGTACTATTATTTGGCATACTTATGTACAATTAACGAACCACCAGATTTAGTAAACTGGAAAATGTAACGGCAAAAAAATCACTTTTGGTTGCCAAAATCAGTAAATGTTCACCAAAATTAATCCCCATTTTATCGTGAAATTAGAACCAAAAATTTATTTTTGACCACCAGAAATTGAACTGCAAATTGAAATTGAACATTCAGAAGTAGGAGCCCCGCTTCGCGGGGCTCCTACTTCTGAATGGTTTATAAAAAAATAACCACGAAGGGTATGGCGGGCCCTATTCGCTCGCTTCGCTCGCTCATTCGACCTCGCCATCCCCTTCTAACCTAATCTATCCGTGTCGAGGTTCCCCAAGTCGGCCTAAGCAAAACTAGTTTGTGATCAACCACCTCATTAAAATTTGGTGCTCAATTTACTAAATTTAGTGATCAATTGATATTTTAGGTGATGGATGTTAGTGGTCACAAAGTTAATTTTGGTGGACGTTATATTTTTTTATTATTTTGAATGGTACTAATCTGTTACACGTGTTGTGTGAAAATAAAGTTACGCAAAATTAATGTACCTATATATATGTATATATAATACTGATTATTATGAATAAAAATAAATCTAAACATAAAAATATGACTTTGAATAATAGTGTAAAAGATGGTTATGTTGAGAAAATATAGGAAAACAAATAAAAGTTTAATAGATGTTTATTGCTAACTTTGGCGCACCCATGCTAGTATGATAGTGTTTTGAAAACATAATACAACTAATTTTACTCGATAAAAAAAAAATCACGAACTTATCTCTAACCATTCTAAAACACATGCGATCATTCTAATTTTTTGTCAAGTAATTCTAAAAGCAACATATATAGTGTTTTAATTTTTATGTTTTTCCCGCAGTGACTGACGTAACAACCACTTTGTAGTGCAAGCTGATTAGAACTCTATTCTAACAGTATTTAACACGAAGTTTCGAATTAAGCTCCTGTAGTCGTCTTAAAGTCTCTGCAGGTACAATTCCGAGGGTGACAGCAGCAGCAACCGACAATGCCGCTGCTCCTACAACTTGCGGCACTTGTCTTCTTCAGTTTCGTGATAGTCAATCTAAACAATACGTCTCTGTTCTGTTTGTGACTGTCGGAGACAGCATTATAGGCACGCGATGTTTTAGGGTGTTATTAAGCAGATTTATTTAGTAGGTACCATTTCTGCGTAATTTCTAGACACGGAGATATTGGAGGTCAAAATTTCAACTATTATTAGTTTAGGGGAAAACTGACCCTATTACTTATTTATTACTAATATTAGCATGAATTATGGAAAACGAACATTTTATCAGCCTAAGGTAATTTAGGAACAGTCAAAAGATCAGTTTTTATTGTTAAAACTTTATGATGTTAACAATGAATACTTGATGCATTAAAAATCTAAAAGTCAAAAAAGCTCATAAATTAGGATCTTAAGTTGTTTACAGAAAATCAATTCTAATTAATCTCGCTAAAAAACATGACTTTGTTTTTAAATACTTAAGTACAACAATATTTTGAACTTTAGAACACTTTACACTTACCTACTCTGCAAAACTTTGAACTCTACACGCCCCTATACGGTAAAAGCGTGAGTGACACTGTTGCACCAATCGCTAGAACTCTACTTGAGCTAGTTTGCATTAAAAACACCTTGCCAATAAGAATCTTATTTGCCAACACACGACACGTCCTTCATGACCCCTTTATTTTTCTACTATTCAACGCATCCCACAAGGAAAATCATCGATCTAAAAATAAATTGCTATCGGTGATTTGGTGCGTCACTTGAATTGGGTGATGCTAGGATTAGGCAATGTTTAAAAATAAGGACTGAAAATTATGACTTCTAAATAAAACAGTCAAATAAGTAGTTTTACATGGAATAACATCGTCATTAGCTACTTACGTTTAAATGTTATAAAAGTGCCAACACAAGTTTATCAGGGTTCTGATTACACTAAGTCAACAACGTGGAGACGCGAAGGTGGCTGATCGAGTACTGGTCTCTTTAGCAAACTTACAACGCGGCCACGCGGCGGTGTGAGTATGACTATATGGGTTCAGATTATTTGAAACAAGATGCAAAGGAGACCGCCCACTTTTGGGACCAAAGTGTTTGAAAAGTCTATGTTTTTTGGTGAGCTCATGTATTATTCCACCGTGAAATGGCTAAAAAGGCAATGAGTCAGTGTTTAAATAAATGTCATTGTCGAAAAAAAAAAACACAGTGTATGAAAGGGAATTACCAGATTCGGCTAAGCGTGGACAAGATGCCCGGTAAGAAATATTTTTATTAAACAATATTATTACTTAATTCTGAATGAAACATTTTTGCACATCACGAAGTAGCCAGGTACACGTACGAAAACTCGAAAAAGAGTATTTAAGGCTGATGCTCCAGGGTAGCCCGCGAAATTCAAATTATCTTACGTTTTTTGCAATTTTCAGGCCAGTGCTAGGATGTATGTTGATTAAAACATTGTTCGCGATTTTAAGACGTATGTAGTTACAGAATTATAATCATCAAAATCATCAATACAACCCTCCAAGTTCTTAAAGGTCGAGGAACGATTTTTTCAAGGTCAAAGTCATTGCTAGACCTTTATGAACTTTAAGGGTTGTATTGATGATTTTGATGATTATAATTTTGTAACTACATACGTCTTACAATCGCAAAAAATATTGTAGCATTCGATACCCGTAATTGTTAAGATATTTAGTCTATGCACTATATACACTATGGTTTATGTCATGTGTACGTCCCTTCCGTTCCAATGTGTGTGTGCGTAAAGATGTCGCGAAAGAGAAGCCCAGAATTATAATTATTTTATGTAGATTTCAAACTCTTTTATTCGAACACCAGTTCTAACAGTAATTACAGATACAATAGGGTATTTTACTCTATAAGAGAAAAAATCTACAAATATATTATTGAGATAGCTTAGGCAAACAGTCGGAAAACGTTAGTTTTAGTTCATAAATTAGCAATCTAAATTTTAAAATTCAATTCAAAGGTTTCAGCTATTTTAATCTGTTTCATAACATCATTATAGTAGTCGCCATGTAATTACGTCATACGGCTATGTAAACATAGAAGTGTCAACTGTCAACTTCAAATATCACTGCTGTTGTTTACACAGCCAACTGACGTCATGACCACAGAGCAATATGGCGTCCACGTGTGCAGCGTTTTCGTCAAACTACGCGCGAAATTTGAAAATGCTAAATTTAAATGCATTTTTATGGCACTTAACGATTTAATATTTTTTTTGTGAATTTTGTAGTGGTTCACTAGCACTATAGAATCTAATTGAGACACTTTTCAAAAATGGGTGTAATACCCTATTAAAATAACAATGCACCGTGCCCGATCGGGCACGGCTGGGGACTATCAACATACAACTTAACACAAGCCAGTAAATTGCAAAAAACGTAAGAAAATTTGAATTTCGCGGGCTGGTCGAAACATTCACCGTAAACTGTATCCACCTGTTAAAATGCATAGCAATGTTTGATGCAATATTACCAGCACGGAAATAAAACATAAATATCAATTTGTAATCGATTATAATCAATCAATAATTCAATAAACAAATCAAAATCAATCAATTATTGGTAACAAAAAAAAGTGATCGCGGGACGCCTGGCAGATGTGAACCATCGAAATTATTTTCTACAAGTAATATGTTTAAAAAAAGCCAATATAAAAAACAAACACAAAAGAAAATAAAACAAAATGATTCCATTCAGAAAAAGAAAATCCCTAACCTGGAATCGAACAGAGATTGTAACCCAGCGCTCTGTGCCCGGAGACCAGGTGGCTTGTTGTAAATCGTGGCGAATATGTAGAACAGTAGATCTTTTTTAGGGTTCCGTACCCAAAGGGTAAAAACGGAACCCTATTACTAAGACTCTCTCGTCTGTCCGTCTGTCTGTCACCAGGCTGTATCTCATGAACCGTGACAGCTAGACAGTTGAAGTTTTCACAGGTGATGTATTTCTGTTGCCGCTATAACAACAAATACTAAAAACAGAATAAAATTAATATTTAAGGGGGGCTCCCATACAACAAACGTGTTTTTTTGCCGTTTTGTCTAAAGTTGTATAGATAGGTACGGAACCCTTCGTGCGCGAGTCCGACTCGCACTTGGCCGGTTTTTTGTTTTCAATCTGGATTTAAGTATATTGTAAGTTACAATGTTGGTATTAGGTATGTTCTTGTTCCTGTAATGAGATTGGTACGATGCCATTGGTAACTGTGTGTTAGTATGTAAGTAATTGAATTATTTTATTTTAAACTAGCGAACGTCACGTGATTTCACCCGCGTAGTTCCCGTTCCCGTGGGAGTACGGGGATAAAATATAACTTATGTTACTTAAGGTGAATGTAGCTTTCTACTGGTGAAAGAATTTTTGAAATCGGCGCAGTAGGTTTTGAGTTTATTCATTACAAATATAGACACACACAAAAATACAAATCTTTCCTCAATATAATATTAGTGTAGATATGTTTGTGGTTTTGACACAACGATACAACAACCAACTTTAGTATTACGTATTTTCACTTCTCATGCTCTAAAAGTACGCCCCAAATTGCCCTACGAAGCGGGACTAAAGTGACCCTTTTAGTCTCTAGGGAGTAAAGGTAATTAGTTTTGTAATTTCCTTCATGTGACATAGACAAACTACAAAGGGTAAAAACGTGACCCTATTGTATTGTATTGCATAACGGGCTGGTGTCCGCAACTCCACGTCAAAGCGCGTATTTTGCGTGCGGGTGGGAAACTATTCGATCCATCCCAATTCCCCGTGAAAGGCCAGCAGCGCCCCAATATTGCTGACTATCTTGCGGAGAGTACCTGGGTTACCAAAGTACTTTGCCCTGTATGTTGCAACCACAGGGCAGTGCAGAAGCACGTGAGCTGCTGTCTCGTCTTCCGCCATGCAGGCACGGCACAGGGGGCTGTCTGTGACTCCTAAGACAAGGAGGTGTTTATTAAAAGAGCCGTGTCCGGTAATGGCGGCTGTAACTGTGCACAGCTGTGGTTTGGTCAACCACAGCGCGCGTTTAGTGAAGCGGCCATCGATAGCAGGAAGTGCTTACTTGGCCTGCCTCCACTCGCCGTAGTCCAGCCACAGCTTGTGGTGTTGTTCGCTATAGAGTTCGTTTCCTTACCAGTGTGCGTAAGTATCCGAAAGGGAGTGGTACGATAGGTTCGGGTCCCACCGCTGCCGCGAGCCGCAGTCGGAGGAGTCCTCATGCAGCCTGTGATCGCCATGCAGGCAAGCCTTTGCAAGCGTTGCAGTTTGATGGAGGCTATAGTTAGTTTGGTGCGGAGCCAGCAGACCACTGCCCCATACGTGATCATACGTCGGATCACCGCGCAGTATAACCAAAGTATAATTTTAGGGGATAGGCCCCACTTCTTACCTATCATTCTGCTGCATTGCCAGAAGGTAATGCAGGCCCTGTTTATTTTATTGTCTAAGTGGCTACTCCTGTTTAACTTGCTGTCTAGGATGACTCCCAGATACTTGACCTCATTGGCTAACTGGAGTTCTGTATCGAATAGTTTGGGTAAGCGATAAGGGCCTAGTGTTCGTTTTTGGGTAAACATGACTAGTTCAGTTTTCGTGGGGTTCACTGAGAGATCGAACTCTTTGCACCATCGTTCAACGATGCGTAGTGCCTGTTGAGTGAGGTCGCAAATTGTCCCCGTCACTTTCCCCGATATGAGGATAGCGAGCTCGTCGGCATACCTTATTGTGCAGAAATGGTTCGCGTTGAGGTTCGTGATGAGGTCATTTATAACCAGATTCCAAAGGAGCGGTGATAGTACGCCACCTTGGGGGCAGCCACTGGCTATCATGGTCATCTGCTGTTCCATTTAAAATCGAACCACTCGTTTACTTAGCATGTAAAACGTGACCCTATTACTAAGACTCCGCTGTTCATCTGTCTGTCTGTCCGTCTGATTAAAATGACTATTTTTCTCGCACTCAAAGTGAAAAGTACAGTGTAACTGTGTAACACACGGCGCTAAAATTTCATTCATTTCAATCAGGGGCATAGCTACCGCCGTATCGGATCTATAGGGCCCCCGAGTAACAAGGTCCCCCCTGATAAGGAAAAAAATCACAAAACCTTCTCCCAACCTCAAATATTCTTCTTGATAAAACATAAAATGAAAATATAACTTATCGCGGTGCAGAAAGCTCCAATTTTTTGAGTTCGCTTCGCTCGCTTTTCGATGAATGCTTCACCAGTCGTGGTCCAGAAAGCACCAAATTTTCGAGCTCGCTTCGCTTGCTTTTCGATGAAAATTTAAACCCTTTCAGGATGCTGTCATTTTTAGGGTTCCGTACCCAAAGGGTAAAAACGGAACCCTATTACTAAGACTTCGCTGTCTGTCCGTCTGTCTGTCCGTCTGTCTGTCACCAGGCTGTATCTCATGAACCGTGACAGCTAGACAGTTGAAATTTTCACAGATGATGTATTTCTGTTGCCGCTATAACAACAAATACTAAAAACAGAATAAAATTAATATTTAAGGGGGGCTCCCATACAACAAACGTGATTTTTTTGCCGTTTTGTCTAATGTATAGATAATGGTACGGAACCCTTCGTGCGCGAGTCCGACTCGCACTTGGCCGGTTTTTCTATTTTAGCTCTGCATAAGTCATAACTTATGCAGAGCTCAAATAGAAAATGACACACAATTACACATTTTTTTGTCTCACTTTGGTCGCTTACACAATCTCAGATAGTGATATATTCTTAGTTTTGCGAAAATAATTTGTGATCTTCCCCTTTTTTTGGGCTTCGCCGCACTCGGGTTGAAAGGGCTCCCAAAAAAAATTATACATGGCCCCACTAGGACTAGCTACGCCACCGATTTAAATGTCATTCTAGTCCCTTGAATCACAAGTAAGTGGTTGTAAGTGTTTTGGTTTAGTTGCAAATCCGTTTTTATCTGATTTTTTAAACTTATTAATTCCATTGGTGATGGTGTGATAGTTTATGCAAGAAATCATCTGAACGTTTCTGTTGAGGAACCTGATATGCACGACTGTAACAGATTGTTAGTTAAAATTGGATCAGATTTTGCGATATTAGCATTATATCGACCTCCGTCTTTTAAAAATACTATCAATTTTACTGACTCTCTGAATGAGACCTTGCAGAACCTGTCATCCATCAAAAACACGATTGTAATTGGAGATATTAATATCAATATTCTTCCAGGAAGTGCTGATGCTTCTGCTCAGGACTACCTCAACCTATGCGCCTTTCATGGCCTGCTCCCAGCACACAGCTTTCCTACACATCACAGTGGCTCCTGTTTGGATCATATTATGCTTAAATCGAATTTCCCTTCACTTGCACTTGTTGTTAACTCAACGATAACCGATCACAATGCTGCCCTACTAACCCTAAATTGCAAATTACCTAAACAAGGCACTCGCAAAATTTCTAAACTGAATATAAATAGACTTGAAGAAGATTTACGCGTCATCGATTTTGATCCAGTCTATAATTCCGCTGACCCGCAGTTTTGCATGTTGTTTGTAATTGAAAACTTACAAAATGCAATTCAGAAAAACACAGTCATATCGCAGTTGACCAACAAAAATCACAACATAAAACCATGGATCACATCAGGTCTTATTCGCTGTATGAAACATAGGGATAAACTGCATATGAAAGCTAAATCTAATCCAGAAAATGTTGTATTGCAACTTTCGTACAAAAGATATCGAAATTTCTGTAATGATCTTCTTAGGAAAATTAAAAGCAACTACGACAAAGTGGCATTGGAAAAGGCTGGAACAAATAGTAAAAAGATCTGGAAATATATTAAAGACGCAACGTATACCACAAAACAATGTGAGTCATCTTCAAGTTTATTACAAGCACACTCGTTACCAGTGGAATCCGCTAACATAGCAAATAATTTCTTTATTAATGTGGGTAAGTCTCTAGCAGAAAAAAATCTGGGTCAATCCCAAAACCTGACGAACATTCCTTTAACTTCTAACACTGCTTTAACTTCCTTTGCGCTGCTAGATACTGACGAGACTGAGGTAGATAGTATGATCATGACCTTGAAAGAAGACTGTGCAGTTGGCTGGGACAACATTTCGAATAAAATTCTTAAAAGATTCAAGGACATTTTGGTACCACCACTGACCTATATTTTCCGCATTTGTTTATCTTCTGGGCATTTCCCAGAGTGTCTCAAAAAAGCTGTAATTATCCCTGTATATAAATCAGGCAGCAAAGAGCAAGTGACAAATTATAGACCTATTTCTTTACTACCTTCTATGTCAAAAATATTGGAGAAAATAATAAACAAAAGGTTGTTGAAATATTTGGAAGATAAATCTATTCTGTCTGAAAGGCAGTTTGGATTTAGACCTAAAGTTTCAACTGCCGATGCGGTACATCATCTGACTGACTATCTAGCGCAAGAACTTGACAAGGGTAACCACACAGTAGGAATTTTCCTGGACCTCGCCAAAGCTTTTGACACAGTTTCCATTCCAATTCTATTGCGCAAGCTTGAGATCATGGGTGTAAGAGGCACCCAATTGAAAATATTCAAAAGTTATTTAGAAGATCGTTCCCAGTGCGTAAAGATTGGTGATGTACTCAGCGCTGTTCAAAAAAACACATTTTTTGGTGTTCCCCAAGGAAGTATTCTGGGGCCCACCTTGTTTTTGATCTACATAAATGACCTTTGCAATCTAAAGCTAGAGCATGGTACTATCATAACTTACGCTGACGATACTGCTTTACTTTTTTCGGCTGACTCAGAAAATGAAGTCTACAAGCTTGCGCAACACGGATTTAATATTGTAAATAAATGGCTTCAAACTAACTCACTAACTCTAAATGCAGAGAAGACAAACTACATTAAGTTTTCGATGCGCAAGCATGTATCCAATATCCCCTCAGCGTTGCATGCTCATTGTTGCCCAGTCCCTGCAGATAGCCAGTGTCAGTGTCCCAATATTAAGAAGACTAACAAAATAAAATACCTGGGTATTATAATAGACGAAACCCTTTCATTCAAACAACATATGGAAGCTCTAAATAATAGAATTCGTAAGCTGATATTCGTATTCAAAAAACTACGATTTGTAACAGATCCGAAAATACTTAGGCAAGTATATTTTGCGCTATGTCAGTCAATTCTGACTTACTGCATCACTTCATGGGGTGGGGCGAGTAAAACTCTGTTATTGCCCATTGAAAGAGCTCAAAGAGCTATTCTCAAGGTGGCTACTTGCCGCCCTTTCCTTTTCCCCACTAACCTCCTGTATAAATCTTGTGATGTACTAACAGTTCGACAGTTATTTATTATGAGCACTGTACTAAAACAACACGCAGCACTTCCATACAGCACTGATTTCACTAAAAAAAGACGGAAAGATATAGTTTGCCCTCAAAAAAGTACAAAACATGCTTTCACAGCCAAGTTTTATATGTACCTCGGACCGCTACTCTATAACAGGCTGAATGAAAAGGGAAGCATCTACCCCTTAAATCACAATAACTGCAAGAAAATCCTTAAGGAAGCTCTTCAAACTATGTCCTATGAAGATACAGAGAAGTTATTACTTGTGCTAAAGTAAATATAGTCCATATTATTGTTAGTTTTAAATTAGCTAAGTTAAAATAGTATAATTTTATATACGTTTTTACATTGGTACCAATAATATTAATATGATATATGATTATTTAATCAATTAATGTTACCTCAAATCGCCTGAAACACAGGATTACCTAGTTCAGGCTCAAAGCATGGGTGAACTTGACATAGATTTAAGAAAAACTGTAAACTTTTACCTTACATTTTTTGAATAAAATTTATTATTATTTTTGGAATGTGATTTTGCTTCTCAGCGTACTGGTACTTCCAACTACATTTACGGGCCTAAACCAAAGTAAATGCAGCGTGTGGTGTGTTATGTTGAGGGTGTGTTGTGATGAGGCCCTATTTCGTTTTCTTCTATTTGCATGAACTTTCTGACAATTCGACATGTATTTAAAATTGCAGCTTTTTGTAAGGTGATATAAAGTGTTTCTTTTAGACTTAGTAATTTGAGGCTATGGAGTAAGTGATTCGGGATAACATCTGTTGTAGAGAGAACTATCGGGACCACATAAACTTTGTCCTGGCGCCATATTCTTGTTACTTACTGTTTGAGGTCTGCGTATTTACTAATTTTTTCGGTGATTGTTTTTTGTATGTTATGTGTGTTTGGAACTGCGATATCTATTAAGTAAGTTACTTTATTTATTTTATCTTGTAGTATTATGTCCGGTCTATTATAGTGAATTGTCCTGTCGGTGAGAATGGCGCGATCGTAGTAAAGTTTATGAGTATCATTTTCGAGGGTAGCTTGAGGTGTGTAATTGTAGTATGGAGTGTTTGTGTCTTGTATGAGTGTGTATTTAACTGCCAATCTTTGATGAATAATATTGGCTACCTGATTGTGCCTGTGTGTGTAGTCGGTCTGCGTGAGGGTTGCGCATGCTCCTGTTATGTGCTGAATGGTTTCTGGTTGCGTGTGACACTTGCGACATTTATCATTAGTTACTGAAGGATCTTTGATAATAAATTTTCTATAGTTTTTGGTGTTGATAATCTGGTCTTGTATAGCAATGATAAATCCTTCGGTTTCTGGGAATAAATTACCTATTTTGAGCCACTTATTTGAGGCAATTTTGTTAACGTGTGATTGTTCTAGGTCATGAGGATGTCGGCCATGAAGGACTTTTTTCATCCAGTCCTCAATTTTTTGTGTTTGCGGGTCTTCGTTATCAATGTGTGAGGTATCTGATTGTTCATATAAGTTAAGTGGGGTGTAATTGTGATCATTTTGGGCTATGGCTTTATGGATGTTGCTAGTGTGAGACTTCGTATGAAAGAATGTTTTTAATCTACAAACTTGTTTTCGCCATAGGTGCTGGATGTCTATTAGGCCTCTCCCTCCGTTTATTATTATTATTATTGGTTTACGACAACCAAATCAAAAACTAATGTTTAAACAAATTAAGGTCTCTTGTTGGTATTTTTTTCAATCTTCTGCATTGAGCCGTTTTCGAGATCCGGGAAATCCCAAAACGTTACCGCAGCAAAATCTTAAATAACTTAAGAACCATACCACACACAAATTTTGCTATTTACAAACATTTACTACGCAACAAAAGCTATATAATCATGTATTTGGTTCCGGGCTGAACGAATTTTTGAAAATCGATTTTGCCAGGATAACGTTTCAAACGTTACTCCAGCAAAATGTGTTTTTCTCAAATAACTCTAAAACTTACAATTCACACAAATTTTGCTACGTTTAATAGATAAAGGACATTGACCAAAATCAGAGTCGCTTTATAGTAAAAGAGTATGGCCATAAAAATAAAGTCATAAATTATAAAAAAAAATTTTAACTTCTCTTAATTCACTTGAACGAAATCGTATGTGGGGTTACTATTTTGTATTTTATTAGCTACAGTATTGGATTTTATTGCTTACTTTTTAAAATGGCGTATTTCGGTAAAATCAATGTTGCCAATTTATTAAAACCTGGGACATAATCCGTCACTCAGTTTTAAAAATAAATTCAACTATGACTTTATCCTCGTTATTTACGTTTTTAATTAGCACAATTGAAATAACATATTTTCTTAGTTCACATCCTATAGATAATATTACTTTGCTAATTAAAAATCTTTCTTTAGTTGACAGTCAAGAGTGATTTATATTGACTGTTGGTAACACTATCACAATGTGATATGTGAACTGTCAATGTCAATTTGTCAAACAAACAAAACAACACCGAACTTTTGTTTTCACTTGTGCATCGATAGTTGTTGAGTTTGTTGTGTTTATAAATAACTTATCATTGCGTACTGTTCGTGTCTTATGTCAATTCAAGTCATACTGTTGTAATGGGCTGCTGCTTTTAGTGGAAGGTACGTTACAAAACTAACCTCAAAACTGAACAGAAAATCAAAGAACAACTAAAACCCCCACAAAATAAATGGATATTTTTTTTTTTCCTTAGAAAGTACGACATAACCCCTCTTTTATATTCAATTTATGCTATCATACAATAAGTTTTGATGCGCAACGGCGGTCAGTAGAAAAATGGGCATTCTCCTTTGATTCACCGATGGTGAACCATTTCATGCAGTTGTTGGTGAGGCAGGAATGATGCATCATCGATGATTTTTAACCGACTTCCAAAAGGAGGAGGTTCTCAATTCGATTGGTATTTTTTTTTAAATGAATGTACTTACATCGATTACGCCTACATTTATGATTCAATTTACGTGATTCTTCTTTAGTTTGATGCGGAATATTTGCCATTTAGTCCCATAAAAATTTAACATAGTTTGGCCTAGTAGTTTTCATTTTATGAACATTTTCACTTCAGTCGTGTGGTATAATTTCATGTATGTTCACCGATTTCTCCTCCATTTGTGAAGCGATTCTCAAAATTCTTTTTTATTTGAAAGGGTATACTCCTGAAATGTTCGCATTTAAATTTGGTGAAGATCTTATACTGATCTTCGGAGATATACAATGGAACTCCTCAAAACTAGATGGTAAATCGGTCGTGATTGCTGCAATCGCTTGGATGTTTATTGTTTATACAACATCATGACGTAACATCACGCCTGTATGCTCTGAGGGGAACGCAGATGTGTACAATACACCTAAATTTCGACAGTTTAGGTTTATTAAGTTCCATTTATTGGGGATAAGCCTATTACCATGACATGTATTGTTAACAATGTAA